>CM035845.1:66595630-67830630 GCA_020510985.1 Pholidichthys leucotaenia | reverse complement strand
AATGTTCAACCCCGTGTTTGGCCACTGTGGCTGAGAATTTGGGAATTGTGAGTGCTGGAAATTGGGTGAGGAGTTGATCAAACTTACCTCCTGCTGTGGTGACGCTAGCCTGCACGGGTGGTGGAGAAATACGAGCTGAGCAGGGAATAGAAGCAAAGGACAGTGCATTAACCAAGCGTCTGTTCGCTAGATCAACTAATAACCCATGTGCACACAAAAAATCTGCGACCAACAAGTTAAAACTCACCGCCACTACAACAAATGTCCATCTGTAGTTGCGGCCGTGGATGCAGAGGTACAGGCTCTTTTCGCCAAAAGTGTCGATGGTGGAGCCGTTGGCTGCCACCGCTCCATTGCCCCGGGGGCCCATGGCCCGGTCTGCTTGGGAGGGCATGACAAAACTTAGTTGAGCTCCCGTGTCGATAAGGAACCGCTTGCCGGTGTGTCCGTCCGTCACATATAAAAGCTTGCTTTTTTCGCCGAGAACCGCCGCTGTTAACGGCTCTCGGCTTCGGCGTTTTCCGGAATTTGTGAATTTGCAGGGGGGAACGCATTTGTAAGCCTTCTCGGCAAAGCGGTGGTGGTAATAACAAACGTCGCTCCGTCTGTTGCGTCCTGGCCGTGTCGCTGTCACCGCGGGCTGATTCTGCTCGGTGATTTGTGGCTCCTCATGGCTCCGGACATCAGCGTTGAGGTCTACGGATGCTGCTGTGGGTGTCTGCTCCTTGCAGGCGTTGACGAGCCGTTGAGCTTCGTGAGCTAGCATGCGGAAGTCTTGCTGGGTGCTGCATCGCATGTTGGCCAGCGTCCCTCTCATGTGTGGCGGCAGCGTACTGAGGAATATGAAATGGAAGAGGAAGTTGTCATTGTCCTCTTCTTTAAGTTGCAGCCAGTCCTCCATGAGGGCCTTGGGTCTGCCTCCTCTGTGGCCGTAAACCGCCAGGATCCTCTCGGCTCTCTCCTCGGCTGAGGGGACGTAATTTGCCACGATGGTCGCTTTCAGTTCTTCATATTTGTCCTGGGCCGGCGGCCGTTGGATTATGCTCCGCGCACATCTCGAAGTGGCGGCGTTGAGTTTGGCGACGATGTGATAGAACTTTGTATCGTCAGCCGTGATGCCCGCAAGTGCAAACTGGGCTTCAGCTTGCAGAAACCACGATGCGGGGTCTTCCTGCCAGAAGTCCGGCAGGTTGACGGTGACGGCATTTGTGTAGATCGTCACTGCTGCGTCCGCAGGGTGAGAGTGCCTTGCTTCGGCTCTCTCCGCGGCGCTGGTGCTCGGTTGAGCCCTCTCTATCACTTCTGCCGGGGGGGAACGTCGTCCATCTGTTCCCCTGTCTGCGTGGGTGCCGGTGTCTGCCTGGGTCGCCACAGATGAGTCGATCGCGGGGGAACGCCTCTGGTCCATACTCGCGTCAGGGTCACCAGTGTAGAAGAGCTTGGAAGAACGAGGCGATGTGATATATAAACCAAAGTTTATTATCAGCTCTTCTAACAAGTCTCATCCTAGTGCAGCAGCAGAAGAAGGAAAAAGAGGCCAAACACTTTCGGCTCTATGAACTTATACTTGCACATAACAAAAGACATGCAAATCCAAAGCTGACATCCCTCCTTATCTTAATCGCCCCATTGTCTTCGTACTCCTCCTCATGGCCCTGGGGGGTCAGGGCAGCTCCTCCAGTCTCCACCGCAGTGCCTGGGAAACTCTTTGATCCTCACTGGCGGTGGAGATCTCTTTGTCCTGTTCTGAGGTGTGAAGTCGCCTTACATATGTAATCACCAAACATTCTCATATGCTTCAACATATGTAGGTTATGGAATATATGATAAATATAGACCACACATATATGCATACATTACAGACATATAATCACATAGTCACATTTAGTTAGTCTTTAGTACACAACCAGTTAGTGAAAACATGTCTACATTTAAGTTTGTCACGTGGAACATACGTGGAATTGGAACCAGGGAGAAGAGGCTAAAAGTTTTTAATCGACTGAATGATCTACAAGCAGACTTTGTCTTATTGCAGGAGACACATGTCTCTAAGTCGTCTGTAGATGCGCTCACCTCCCCGGAATTCCCCCACATGTACTCAGCCGGCATTAATTCTAAACAAAGGGGGGTAGCTATACTGGTAAACAGAAGAATACACTTTGTTGTGAATAACACCATAATAGATCCGGAAGGTAGATTTATAATACTAAAAATCTCAGTCCAAAATTTGGATCTATGTATTGCAAGCGTTTATAAGATAAGATAAGATAAGATAAGCCTTTATTAGTCCCACAACGGGGAAATTCCAGGATTGCAACAGCACAGGGACAGCAACACTCAGAGCAACAATCAGAAGGCAAGAAAAAAAAGCAAGAGCAGCTAATATACATATGTACATATTACTATAAATATATATATATATACTGTATATATATATATATATATATATATATACTGTATATATATATATATATATATATATATATATATATATATATATATATATATATACACAGACACACAGTGCAGAGCATTTTTTTTGAATGAATGAATGAATGAATTTATTTTCGGATAATACAGTACAGGTTAAAAGAAACTGTATAATATAACAACAACGTCAAATTAGACAAAGACTCCTTCTACTAAACAATTCCACGTGAGTTATCCGAAATGGGTGATGGCTGAAGCCGCAGCTTATATTGCCCACCCATATTCCATCCAAGAATTCAAAGAAAAAAGAGTAAACAAGACAAGAGTGATTGCAATTTAGAACAAAGCTAAGACAAAGTGTGACTGAGAGAGAAAAAAAAAAAAGAAAACTAAGCTAAGCTAAGTTAAGCAGTTACTATTCAAGACAAATCTAAGACAGAATGTCACAGAGAGAGAAAAAAAAAAAAAACTAAGCTACAACACAACACAGGCTGGATATGTCAATCCTTATGTGAGTTTACATGTCGTCTTGTAAATATGTTTGGAGTATTTCTTCCTTTAGTTTTTGTTTAAATTGTCCAAGCGTTGCACATGATTTTAATTCAGGTCCATAATCGTTCCATAATCTGACTCCTTGCACTGAAATACAGTGTTGCTTGGTGGTTGTTCTCACTGTAGGCTTTTGAAATATACATGTTCCTCTGAAGTGATATCGTTTCTCCCTTGTTTGGAACAACTTTTGGATATTTGCAGGCAGTGATAAATTCTTCACTTTGAACATTATTATTGCAGTTTTAAAGTCAACCAGATCTTTCAACTTGAGAGTTTTTTGTTTAAGAAAAAGTGGGTTTGTTGGTTCCCTGTAAGCTGCTTTGTTTATTATTCTAATAGCTCTCTTTTGAAGCATAAAGAGTGGATATATGTTTGTTTTGTATGTATTTCCCCATACTTCATTACAATATGTCATGTATGGGAGTATTAATGAATGATACAAGGTGTATAGTGTGGGTTGATTCAGCAAATATTTCACTCTGTGTAATATTGCAATTGATTTGGAAACTTTACCTTTGATATAATTAATATGTGACTTCCAACACAGTTTGTTATCAATTATTACTCCAAGGAATTTAGTTTCAGATACCCTTTCAATCTCTACACCATTTACACTGAGTTTGGGTACTGGATTGTTGTGATGGTTGTTAAAGACTATAAATTTTGTCTTACTTAAATTGAGCGTTAATTTGTTTGAATCAAACCACAGTTTAAGCTTTCCTAATTCCTTCCCGAGTGTATCCAGAAGTTGTTCCAAATTGTTTCCACTGCATAGCAGATTAGTGTCATCGGCAAACAATATTAAGTCCATTTTTTCTGAGACTTTACATATATCGTTTATATACATATTGAATAATAATGGTCCCAAAACTGAACCCTGTGGGACTCCACAGGTGACCTTCAGCAACTCTGAGTTTTTGTTGCTAACACATACATACTGATATCTATTCTTTAAGTAACTACTTAACCAGGACAGTGCTACCCCTCTAATACCAGAATTTTGTAGTTTCTTTAATAATAAATTATGATCTACTGTATCAAATGCTTTTTTAAGATCTAGGAATACTCCAACTGAATACTCTTTATTTTCAATGGCTGTTGATATTTTTTCTGTAAATTCCATTAGGGCATATGCAGTTGTCCTCTTGTGTCTGAACCCATATTGCTGCTCACATAATAAATCATTCTTCAGTATGAAGTTGTCAATTCTCTCATAGAATATTTTTTCAAGTATCTTGGAAAATTGTGGTAATAGTGAAATTGGTCTATAGTTTGAGAGTTCCCCTCTGTCACCCGTCTTGTATATCGGAATTACTTTAGCTATTTTCATTGCATTGGGAAATATACCTGATTGGAGAGACAGGTTGCAGATATACGTCAGTGGTTTTACTATGCATTCGATAACAGTTTTGACTAGTAGCATGTCGATACCATCACAGTCAGTAGATGTTTTACTTTTGAACGATTTAACAATTTCAATGACCTCTCTTTCGTCTGTGTTCTTTATGAAGATGGAGTCTTTTACAGCAGTGTTATTGCATATTGTATCACCTGTTGGCACCGTAGGGGGTATTTCTCGGGCCAGTTTAGGTCCAATGTTAACAAAAAAATTATTAAATTCATCTGCAGGTGAAGCAATATTCACACTCTGAGTCGTTTTATTATTTTTTGGAATATTAGTTGGGTAGCTTGTATTTCTGCTTTTATTTCCAAGGATACTGTTGAGTATTGTCCATGTATTTTTAATATTGTCTCTGTTTTTCTCCAGTTCTTTACTGTAATAGTCTCTTTTACTACATCTTATTATATATGTTAACTTATTTTTGTATGTTTTATACCGCTGCTCTGCTTCTTTTGTTCTTTTCTTTAGGAAAGCTTTATATAATAAATTTTTCTTTTTACACGCCTGTTGTAGTCCTTTAGTTAACCATGGCTTATTAGCAAATTTGTGTTTAAGCTTTTTTATTACTAATGGGCAGTTTTTTTCATAAAGAGTGGTTACAATGTTTATAAATGTGTCATAGGCTTCATTTACATCTGATACATAGACTTCTGTCCAGTCTTGCTTCAGCAAGTCCTCTTTAAGAGAACTGATTGCATTTGGTGATTTGTGTCTGAACGATTTTGAAGTTTTTTCTGCGTTGGGCCCCGTGTGGCCATGGATAAGTGCAAAGGTTGGCAAGTGGTCACTTATATCATTTATCAATAATCCACTTTCTATTTTCTTATCGAAAACATTGACAAACAGGTTGTCAATAAGTGTAGCAGAGTGAACTGTGATTCTACTGGGATGTGTTATTGTGGGATATAGACTCATGCTGTACATAGAGTTCATGAACTCTGTAACTACATTTTGTTGATGAGGATTCAGTAAGTCAATATTGAAATCTCCACAAATTGCTACCATTTTCTTACTAGTAATATTATTGTACAGCTCGACTAATTTATCTCTGAATGTCTCAATGCAAGTTCCCGGCGTTCTATATATGCAGCTTATGATTAGATTTTTTGTTTTGTCTAGGTCAATCTCAACAGTAACACATTCCAAAATCCCTGGTAGTGCTAAGGACATTTCATTTACAAGCTTACATCTGTACAGGTCATCAATATACAGTGCAACACCACCATCCTTTTTTTGAGTTCTGTTAATATAAAACATCTGATATCCCTCTATTGCCATCAGGGGAGCCTGCTCTTCGTTAAGCCAAGTTTCAGAGACTGCAATAGCTGTGAATTTTCTGTCTAGCTGTTTTAAATAGTCCTGAATCTGTGGAAAGTTTTTGTTAAGACTTCTGCCATTGAAGTGTATTATTGACAGTTTACCATCTAATTGCATTTGACTTTTGAATTGTTTTTCAGTGTAATATTCACAGTGGTTATGAATATTGTTGAAAAAGTGGTTATCAGGATCAATATCATTCTCCATCTCTTGTGGTTTATGTTCAGCATAATGGTATGTTTTCAGAGTTTGAGTTTCCTCATTCTGTGTCAAATTACTTCCTCCAACTAGGGATAATTGATGTCTACTTGAGTTGGTCATAAGTTTTTGTTTGTTTTGGTTATTTTTATTAAAGTACTTTGGCATGGTGTATCAAAAGAACTATTCTTATCGTGTGTATGAATATGGATTATCATTGGCTCATAATTTTCTAATCAGTGTTCATCTGTATTTATCTAAGTCAGTAGCATCTCTGATCATTATACTCTTTGCTTGCTCAGGTGATCCATTTAGTTTAATCCAAATTCTACAATTTCTTGTCCAGGTTGCTTGTATCTTATCTTGTTTTTTTTAGCATCCGTGCCTGTTGTGCTAATTCAGCGGGTTTTTTTGTCAGGTGTTCATTTATGTAAACTTGAGTTTCCTTTAGCTTTTTGGCCTGCCTCAGTATGTTATTCTTTACCCTTCTGTTCACAAAGCGCATCACAATTGATTTCTTTGTTTTGTTATCTTTCTTCGGTAGAGCATAGCAGGCTGAGATTGCATTGGCTTCTACCTTAATGTCTTTATCATTAAGGAACTGAAGCACTTGATTTTCTAAGGACAATGACTCCCTCATGGGTGCATCTTCACCACTCAGACCTACTGTGGCATGGGCGTATGACTGATATCTGATGTCTAGTCCACTTATAACTAGGTCATCAATACGAGAACCTTGTTCAAGATCCTCGACGCGTTGCTCCAAAAGACGCCCGTGTTGCTCCAGGTCCATAATTTTTTTGTCTTTTTCTTGAATTACTAAATTTAGGGCTTGTACCTGTTCTATTAGGCCTATTATTTTGTCCTGTTGGCTAGTCAATTTGGCCAATTCTTCTGACATAAAGCTCAGAGCTTTTTTGATTTCTTCCATTTCCTCTTTCTTTGGTGGCATCTTGCTGACCTGTAGATAGAAGTAAACAGAGAATCCGGCTAGGCCTCAACTAGCCCGGCCGCTGCTGAACTCGCCGCAACAGCTCCTGCACAGCTCCTCCGCCAAGTAGCGCTGCTCAGCTCCGCAGATCACCCCCGTCATTCGCCACCGCCTGCCGCCGTCTGCCTGGCCGGTTATGCCGCACACTGCCGGCGCAGCCGAACTTCACCGATCACCGCCGCCGCTCGCCGCCGTCTGGCTGGGTGGCACCTCCGCTAGGCCCCGTCACCGACCGCCGTCAGTCTGGTAGTTCCTCAGCAGGACCTCGCAACTGGGTTCCGACTCAGGCCACTGTCCTGCTGGGTCCAGGTGGCCCCGTCTCTCACCAACACCGCGCTCGAGCTCCCAACTGCCGCCTCGATTGGTTCCTCCGATAGGCCCTCACATTGCCCCATCTAACAACCATAGACTGCCTTCTGTACCAGTATAGCAGGATGCTAACAATGGGATATAAAGCGCACCAACTTAAGTTTATCAAGATAGCTTTGAAGCCCAACAGGAGAGTCGTTCAACGAGGCTGATCGTTAGGTTGGCGGGGCTAGCGTTATCTAGCATTAGTTAGGGCTAGCGTTAGCTTAGCATTAGCTTAGCATTAGCATTAGCATAATATAGACTGTAATTGTACTCATATGTGAATTAATACACGTGCGCCAATGATTCCACCTTACTGCAGATCAGATCGCCCTCCGGGGAATAACGGTAGACGACACCAGATTTTACTTCATCTCGTGCAGGTGACCATTTGCCGGACCTCGTGAATACCTTCTCACTGCCACTGTATCTCTGGGGTAGCAGCAGGGGCGAGGATCAGACTTTAAAAGTCGGAAACGGGGCGAAACGGGGCCAGAGCTGCCAGAACCATCACCGGGTCATCACCGAGCATTGTAGCTGGATGGAATAAATATATGAGTATATAAACACACAGTGCGGCGCATTGTAGCTAGATGGAATAAATATGTAGATATATAAACACCCACAGTACAGAGCATTGCAGCTAGGTGGAATAAATATGTAAATATATAAACACACACAGTGCGGAGCATTGTAGCTAGATGGAATAATATGTAGATATATAAACACACAGTGCGGAGCATTGTAGCTAGATGGAATAAATATGTAAATATATAAACACACAGTGCAGAGCATTGTTGCTAGATGGGATGAAACAGCACAACCGTCTACTTAGTTATCCTACATGGTATGATTATGTGTCCATACATATTCTCACCCTCCATAGCGACCGGTATTTTCCTAGTTGTATGCCGGAGGGGACCATTGTGTAAGTCTATTGCATCTTTTGCATTCAAAAACTATTAGGTTGTTACGTCTTTTTGCTATCTCTGCGAGCAGCCCTGCTTAGGTTGTACAGTCTGACAGCCGTTGGTAGGAAGGACCTGCGAAACCTCTCGGTTGTGCACCTGGGATGATGTAGTCTGCTGCTAAATGAGCTCCTCAGTGCATTCAGTATGTCCTGCATAGGGTGGAACTCGGACTCCAGCAGAGATGACAGTTTAGCCACCGTCCTTCTCTCTCCTATCTCCTCCATCGGGTCAAGGTGCTGTCCCAGGACAGAGCTAGCTTTCTTGATCAGTTTGTTCAGTCTCTTCCTATCGGCTGCGTTAAAGTCACTGCCCCAGCAGGCCATTCCAAAAGTGATGGCTGATGCCACCACCGTGTCATAGAATGTCTTCAGCAGCGCGCCTTGTACACCAAAAGACCTGAGTCTCCTCAGTAGGAACAGCCTGCACTGTCCCTTCTTGTAGAGTGCGTCAGTATTGTGTGACCAGTCTAGTTTATTGTTCAGATGAACACCCAGGTACTTGTAGGATGTCACCATCTCAATGTCTGTTCCCTGTATATTTACTGGTGCTGTGAGGGATTGTCCATGCCTGTGGCAGTCCACCACCAGCTCCTTAGTTTTCCTTGCGTTGATCTGGAGGCAGTTCCGATGGCACCAGTCCACGAAGTCCTGGATAAGCCCTCTGTACTCAGCTTCATCTCCATTGGAGATGAGGTCAACGATCGCAGAGTCATCAGAGAACTTCTGTAGATGGCAGTGTGTTGTGTTGTGTGAGAAGTCCGCAGTATAAAGAGTGAACAGGAAGGGAGCCAACACCGTTCCCTGGGGGGCCCCCGTGCTACCGATGATCATGTCGGACACACAGTCCCGGGTTCTCACAAACTGAGGCCGGTTCATGAGGTAGTCCAGGATCCATGATGACAGGTGCTGGTCCACCCCTGCGCGCAGCAGCTTGTCCTTCAGGATCATCGGTTGGATGGTGTTGAAAGCACTGGAGAAGTCAAAGAACATGATCCTCACCACATTCCCGGGCTTCACCAGGTGGGACAGAGAACGGTGAAGGAGGAAGATCACCGCATCCTCCACCCCAATGCCATGCTGGTAGGCGAACTGGAGTGGATCCATTGCTGGTCCCACCAAGGGGCGGAGGTGAGCAAGGAGCAGTCTCTCCAGGGTCTTCATCAAGTGGGACGTCAAGGCCACCGGTCTGTAGCTGTTCAGGTCTTTGGGGTGGGAAGTTTTTGGTACAGGTACCACACAAGATGTTTTCCACAGCTGTGGTACCCTCCCCAGTTTCAGGCTCATGTTGAAGATATATGTCACAATCCCACACAGCTGGTCTGCACAGGACTTGAGGAGCTTTGCGCTGATGCCGTCTGGTCCCGTCGCCTTCCTCGCCTTGATCTTCCTCAGCTCCGTCCTCACCTGGGTCTTGGTCAGAGTCAGGATGGGGGGCTGTGTGTTGGGAGTGGGAGGTGTTGGTGGAGTGGGGAGTGGGCAGCAGGACTTGATGTCTTTAGAGGCAGCAGTGGTTGTTGTGCAGTCAGGGGGGAGGGCGGTTGGTCAAACCTATTGAAAAACAGATTCGGATTGTTCGCCCACTCCCTGCCCCCCGTGGCCTGGGGGGAGGTATTCTGGAGCCCAGAGATGGTTTTGAGGTTTCTCCAGACCCCGCTGATGTCGCTCTGTTGCAGCTTGTCCTCCATCTTCTTCCTGAAGCTGTCCTTGCCTTCTCTGATCTTTCTCCTCAGCTCCCTCTGTACGGACTTCAGCATCTCCCTGTTCCCCGACCTGAAGAGCCTCTTCTTCTCTCTCAGAAGTGTTTTTATCTCAGGGTTGATCCAGGGTTTGGTGTTTGAGCAACACCGTATGGTCTTGGTGGGAACGGATTTGTCCACACAGAAGCTGAGGTAGCCCGTGAAGGTGTGAGTGAGGCCATCGATGTCCTCACCATGTGGATCGCAGAGCTGCTTCCAGGCGGTGGTTTCAAAACAGCCCTTTAGAGTGTCCATTGCCTCCTCAGACCATAACTTCACTGTGCGCATGGCCGGAGGTTGTCTGTGCACTCGGGGTTTGTACACCAGCTGGAGATGAACCAAGTTGTGATCCGATCTCCCGAGTGGGGGGAGTTGTGATGAGGTGTATGCCTCCTTAGTGTTTGCATAGAATAAGTCCAGTGTTTTATTGTCTCTAGTGTGGCATGTTACATACTGGGTAAACGTGGGTAGAATGGGAGATAGTGAAACATGGTTGAAATCGCCTGAGATGAGAACAAGAGCATCTGGGTGTTCTGTCTGCAGCCTGCTGGTTACTGAATGGATGACGTCACGTGCTGTCCCAGCGTTCACCGTCGGATTTGCATAAACAACAATGCAGATCACGTGTGAGTATTCTCTCGGGAGATATGTAGGTCGCATGCTAACAGCTAGCAACTCAATGTCTTTGCTGCAGTGTCGTTGTTTAACAGTGATATGTCCCAGTCTGCACCAGTTGTTGTTAACATACATTATCACTCCACCGCCCCTTGCTTTGCCACTGTCTGGTGTTCGGTCTGCCCGTATCATGTGGAAACCCTCCAGCTCAATGTTAGCATCTGCTGCTAGTTCAGTTAGCCACGTCTCAGAAAACAAAAGGAGAGAGCATTCCCGGTATATGCTATTGTAGCGGGAGATAGCCGCTAGCTCATCTACCTTTCCCAGTAACGACCGTACATTCCCCATGACAATAGATGGAAGCGAGGGTCTGTACCTTATATTTTTTGTCCTCCGCCTTACTCCAGCCCGGCAGCCACGGCATTTTCGCCTCAGTTCTCTCGGTATGTCGAGTTTTTCCGTTAGCACTGGGTGGCGGTTGAGTGCTAGCACCACTTCCCTGCTGTATCGTCTCCTGCTATAAACAGTGGCTCCGTCCACCGGCTCAGGAGACATTTGGGACGATCTGTGTGTCCGTGATATAAATAGAGTGAAAAAAAACGGATCAAAAAGAGAGAGGGAGGGGAAAAAAAGCCTCAAAATTGAGCCGCTGTTGCAAAGGGCGGTCGACTTGTGTGGTGCCGGAAGTATTAAATATTAGTATTATGGCCCAAATGTTGACGATCCATCCTATTTTCACACTTTTTTCACTTCTTTTTCTGAGCACTTGGACACTACACTTATAATAGGAGGGGACTTCAACCTGGTATTAAACCATGCAATCGACAGGCTCAGTACATCGAGGAATTACTGAAAATGGCAGGCTACTGACACTCTCAAACAGTACATGAATAATTTTGGTCTTTGTGATGAATGGCGTTCTCTTCACCGAACTCTTCGGGAATATATATTTTTTTTTCATCAGTTCATAGTTCACATTCACGTCTAGATTTCTTTTTAGCCAGTAACTCTATTGTGAGGGACTTCACAGACACTGAAATATGTTCAAATCAAGCTATTAGCGATCACCATCCAGTATCTCTTACACTAGTAAATAGGAAAGCTACAAGGGAAACTAGGAGCTGGAAATATAATATATCACTACTGAAAGACAAAGACTTTATTAACTACTTTAATAAAGAGTGGGAATCATATCTGGAATATAATGATGTGCCAGGAATATCCCCAGGTGTTCTCTGGGAAGCAGCAAAAGTGGTCATGCGAGGTAAAATAATCTCTTACAGTTCATATAAGAATAAAAAAGAAAAAGCACTGGTACTGGACTTAGAACAGAAAATTAAATCACTGGAGACAACCTGTGCCGTTTCCCCACAGGAACAGACACTTAACGATCTGAGAAAATTAAAGCTGGAATTAAAAGAAATTACAAACAAAAGAGCCCAGTTTTTAATACAAAGACTGTGTCTTGAGAACTTTGAACACAGTAATAAATCGGGGCGATATCTTGCCAACCAGCTTAGATTGAATAAAGAAAAAACAACTATCCACTCTATTAAGGATATGACTGGAAACATTACCCATGAGCCTGAAGAAATAAATAACTCCTTCAGAAAGTTTTATGAAAACCTCTACTCATCTCAGGTTAACCCATCTGACTCAGAGATAAATAAATTTTTGGACGATATTAATTTACCACAATTAAATAATGAACAGATTGCAGCTCTGGATGCACCTCTTCAGGTGTCTGAACTCCAGGAGGCACTTAAGCACATCCCAAACAACAAAGCCCCGGGACCAGATGGTTTTCCAGCAGAATTTTATAGAGAATTTTGGCCTGTGATGGCACCTACTTTTTTTAAAATGGAGAACCAAATTAAAGAAGATAATGTAATTCCTCCGAATATGAATTTGGCTAGTATTATCCTACTCCTTAAACCTGGAAAAGAACCTACGCTTTCATCCAGCTACTGTCCCATCTCACTTATGTATGTCGATCTTAAAATAATTTGCAAAGCTCTCGCCAAAAGACTGGAAAGGATAATTCCGTTTATTATACACCCAGATCAAACAGGTTTCATCAAGGGTAGGCACATGGCTGATAATACACGCAGGCTATTTAATTTAATAGACTACTGCAAGATCAATAATGTAGAAACTACAATCTTGCCCCTGGATGCAAAGAAAGCCTTTGACCGTGTTAACTGGAAATTTCTTTTTATGATGTTAAACAAGTTCAGGTTTGGTTCGTCTTTCATAAACTGGATTAAAACATTATATAGGTGTCCAGCTGCATCTGTCTGAACAAATGATCAGACTTCCCGAAGCTTTAATCTCCAGAGAGGTACTAGGCGGGGGTGTCCACTCTCTCCCTCACTTTTTACCATCTTTATTGAACCATTAGCAGCAGCCATATGACAAAATGTTGATATCAGAGGTATTCAAACTGGAGAAAAGAAACACAAGATAAGTCTTTATGCTGATGATGTATTGATTTTCCTTGAAAACTCACAAAGATCTCTCTTCAGACAGTGGCGCTTATTGATAAATTTTCATCATTATCAGACTACTGTATTAACTGGGTAAAATCAATAGTTTTACCTATAAATTGCAATTTCTCAAATACATGTACTATTCCAATACAATCAGGAAATGTTAAATATTTAGGAATAGATATTTCCCCCAGGCTCTCAGAGTTATTGCGACTAAATCATATTCCCCTTTTAAAAACAATACAAGACGATCTTACGCGCTGGAGGACACTACCTTTATCATTAATGGGAAGAGTCGCAACTGTTAAAATGATGGTCCTTTCTAAAATCAATTATTTGTTCTCAATGATCCCTACCCAACCATCAATGGCCTGGTTTAAGTCTCTAGACTCAAATATAAGTAAATTTTTATGGAAGGATAAACCATCACGGGTTAGTTTAAAAACCCTCCAAAAAGCGAAAGAGCGCGGAGGCTTAGATTTACCAAATTTTTTAAATTACTTTTTAGCCAATAGACTGCAGTTTGTTTCAAAATGGACAAAATCAACCCCACTAGGAAACCCATGGTTAGATGCTGAACAGGCTCTCTGTGGGTCGCTAAATATCTCTGACTTACCTTTTATAAGTCCCTGTATTAAACACCATGACTGTTTTAAAAGTATTAATATCAGCTCCTCTCAGATGGCTTGGTGGAAATTTTTAAAAATAACAGGGTCTTCACTTGTCCCCTGTAAACTCACGCCCATTTGGAATAATCCTGATATCCTGCAACAAAAGAGGACATTAAAATTTCCACTATGGCAAGAGAAGGGAATAAATAACTTAGAACATCTTATTCAAGGTGGAAATGTTATCCAATTTCAGGATCGAGTGTCACAATACGAAATCAGTGATAAAAAGTATTTTGAATATCAACAGCTTAAATCCATAATAAAAGCAAGATTTAATCTTAATCAGACAGATTTAGAAGTACCAGTTAAGGTGGCAGAGTTTCTACAGTGGGGTAAAAAAGTATTTAGTCAGCCACCAATTGTGCAAGTTCTCCCACTTAAAAGATGAGAGAGGTCTCCAATTTTCATCATGGGTATACCTCAACTATGAGAGACAAAATGAGAAAAAAAAAAATCCAGAAAATCACATTGAAGGATTTTTAATGAATTAATTGGTAAATTCCTCAGTAAAATAAGTATTTGGTCACCTACAAACAAGCAAGATTTCTGGCTCTCACAGGCATGTAACTTCTTCTTTAAGAGGCTCCTCTGTCCTCCACTCGTTACCTGTATTAATGGCACCTGTTTGAACTCATTATCAGTATAAAAGACACCTGTCCACAACCTCAAACAGTCAGACTTCAAACTCCACTATGGCCAAGACCAAAGAGCTGTCAAAGGACACCAGAAACAAAATTGTAGACCTGCACCAGGCTGGGGAGACTGAATCTGCAATAGGTAAGCAGCTTGGTGTGAAGAAATCAACTGTGGGAGCAATTATTAGAAAATGGAAGACATACAAGACCACTGATAATCTCCTTCGATCTGGGGCTCCATGCAAGATCTCACCCTGTAGGGTCAAAATGATCACGAGAACGGTGAGCAAAAATCCCAGAAACACATGGGGGGACCTAGTGAATGACCTGCAGAGAGCTGGGACCAAAGTAACAAAGGCTACCATCAGTAACACACTATGCCGCCAGGGACTCAAATCCTGCAGTGCCAGACGTGTCCCCCTGCTTAAGCCAGTACACGTCCAGGCCCGTCTGAAGTTTGCTAGAGAGCATTTGGATGATCCAGAAGAGGATTGGGAGAATGTCATATGGTCAGATGAAACCAAAATAGAACTTTTTGGTAAAAACTCAACTTGTCATGTTTGGAGGAGAAAGAACACCATACCTACTGTGAAGGATGGGGGTGGAAACATCATGCTCTGGGGCTGTTTTTCTGCAAACAGACCAGAACGACTGATCCGTGTAAAGGAAAGAATGAATGGGGCCATGTATGGTGAGATTTTGAGTGAAAACCTCCTTCCATCAGCAAGGGCATTGAAGATGAAACGTGGCTGGGTCTTTCAGCATGACAATGATCCCAAACACACCGCCCGGGCAATGAAGGAGTGGCTTCGTAAGAAGCATTTCATGGTCCTGGAGTGGCCTAGCCAGTCTCCAGATCTCAACCCCATAGAAAATCTTTGGAGGGAGTTGAAAGTCCGTGTTGCCCAGCGATAGCCCCAAAACATCACTGCTCTAGAGGAGATCTGCGTGGAGGAATGGGCCAAAATACCAGCAACAGTGTGTGAAAACCTTGTGAAGACTTACAGAAAATGTTTGACCTCTGTCATTGCCAACAAAGGGTATATAATAAAGTATTGAGATGAACTTTTGTTATTGACCAAATACTTATTTTACCGAGGAATTTACCAAATTCATTAAAAATCCTTCATTGTGATTTTCTGGATTTTTTTTTTCTTATTTTGTCTCTCATAGTTGAGGTATACCTATGATGAAAATTGGAGACCTCTCTTATCTTTTAAGTGGGAGAACTTGCACAATTGGTGGCTGACTAAATACTTTTTTGCCCCACTGTAAATCTCCGTTCCCCAAAATTGATATCGAAAATACATGGACTATTATCAAAGTTGGATGAGTCTGTATCTCTTCCAATATCAAAATGGGAGACAGACTTATCGATTAATAAGGAGGAAAGTTTCTGGACACAAATATGTTTAAACACTTTTAAGATGACTAAAAACTCTAACTTACAACTTATACAGTATAAAGTTCTACATAGAATTCATTACACAGGACAAAGGATGTTCAAAATGGGCCTGAGTCACACAAATATCTGCTCTCACTGCACCAGCAACGTCATGGATAGCTATATGCATGCTATGTGGTCCTGTGCACCGGTTCAAAAGTTCTGGCAGAAGACATGTGAAGACCTGTTGGCATGGCTTGGGTATAGTGTCCCACCCTCACCCACACTTTGCATATTAGGTGATTTAAGTGAAATAAATATAGATGCAAGGATGTCACACATGGTTCTCACTGCCTTATGCATCGCAAAGAAAACTATCCTCATGAATTGGAAATCAAGAAATAACTTATGCATGACTTATTATAATAACTTACTATTGGATTATATTAGCCTGGAGAGAATGTCAGCCTCCTCAAATAATCAATTGGCGGAATTTAATTTTCTCTTGTCCCCGCTTATTAATTTATTTATCTTTTGTTCTTATAGAAGACAAAATGAACTTATTTGACCCGCTTATTAATGCTATAATCTGAGGGGTGGCGGGCGGTGACTCGCTCTCCTTGGCACCTCTGGCGGCTGGCTGCACCCTGACCGCGGGTGTCCGGGGGGCCTGTTCCGGGATGGCCGTCTGTCTGGCCCTGGAGGGGGGGGGGGGGGGGGGGTTGGTTGAGGGGGGCTGCGGGGTGGGCCGGGGGGGGGGGTTGGGCTGTGGCCCCCGGCCGGCTGGCCTCACCCCTCGGGGGGGTCTGGGTCTGGCCCTGGGCCCCTGGTGCTGGGGGGGGGGGGGCGTCCCCCCCCTGGGCTGGGGTCGGGTGTGCGCCAGTGGTGGGGTTGTCCTCAGTGCATCCTTGCATGGTGGGGTTGTGTTTTCCCTGTGGCCCTGGTGGCACCCTGGGGTTGGTGCCTGCATCTTGGGTCGCCCTCCCCGTCCACTGGGGTCTGCGGGTGTGGGTGTGCGTGTGTGTGAGAGTGGGTGTGAGTGTGGGCTTGTGTATGAGCAGATGCGGAAGTGGGTGTGTGTTGAGTGGGCAAGTGGAGCTGTGTGTGGGTGCAGGTGGGTATGTGTGATGGTGAGTGGAGGTACGTGTGTGTATGGAAGTGGTTACTTGTGAGTAGATGTCTGGGGGGTGGAGGATGTGTGTATGGGTAGGAGAACTTTGTTGGGTGACAGGGGTTAGGCAGTTCATCTAGTGGCATGGGGGCTGGCGTTTCGGGGCCTGCTTGTCCCGGCCACCCTGCTGTTGTGTTGTGGGGTGAGGTGCTTTGTCGCATCACCCCTGGTGTCATTGGCAGCGGGTGTGTGTTGGTGCTTGGGGGTGGTTGGGGGGCCATTGGCGCGGGTTGATGGCCGTGTTTCCATCGGGTTGCTCCGGGGTGGCTGTGGTTGCAGGGCGGCCTGCGGCTGTCGGTGTGCGTCTGGGGTGGGTGGTCGTGGGCCTGCGTGGGTGCTCGGGGGTGTCTCCTGGCATGTTGGGCGCCGTGTGGGTCCGGCCCATTAAAAATTAATTAAATTAAATTAAATTATTTAATTTAATTAAATTTAAAATTAAATTAAATTAAATTAAATCACCCTTATTGTCATTCAACTGTACAACCAATCATGTACAGTAGAACGAGATTGTGCTTTACCTATCTACTGTGTTAATCACACACACCTCAAGTGCAGAATCAGAGGGCCGCTGCCATGCAAGGCGCCGCCACAAATTTCCCTCCTCCATCCATTATTGCTGAGCACCAAGCTGGACGGCAGGAAGTTCCACTTTTATATGGTCTTCGGCATGACCCGGCCGGGATGAACATTGTTCACTACTGTGACTGTTGTTGTCCATGTTTGTGTGTGTAAGATGAGTGGAAATATGATTGGCTACCCCATCATGTTTGTGGTGCTGGGAGCACCAGGGCGTGATGCTGGTGGGTCCGGGGCTGCTTCCACTGGCGGCCCTCGCCCTGGGTTGGGATTTGGGGGCAGTGGGTGGCCTCATGAACCAGTTTGCAAGCTGGCTTCTGAGGGGGGATGGCCTCGCTTTCAGACCGCCTACCTCCCAGTCTTATTTTCCGCCCTCCCCCTCCCCCTGACTCTGGGTGGAATATACATCTTTTTTGTTACATTTAGGGCTTTGGGGTGGGGGTGTGCCGCACTGTGTCAGTGAAGGGGATACCTTTGCTGCGTGGTGGGGCTGCACTCACCTCAATTTTAATTGCATTTAAGATACTGAGGGCTTGTGGGGATGGGGGTCCTGCTGCCCATCGCAGTGGCTAGCGATGCTCCAATCACTATCCCCCCAATTTTAATTGCACTTTGGTAGTCCACACATTTACACACAATTATATCATATAACCGACACACACCCACCATGTTCTGTGTGGGGGGAGGGGGTGGGGGTCTTCCCCCACTCCTGTTGCCCTGCTCTTGCTGGGGGCGTGGGGGCCTGGTGGCCTGGTGGGGAGCCTGGGACCTATCATGTTGTCAAAATCCCTGGGTGCTACTGAATATATAGATACAACCAAGGAAGTGAGAGGGGGGCTGAATATGAGTCTAACTGAGAGTGAGGGGGTGATGAATGGAGGTGGTAATGGTGGGTCGGTTTTGTGCGGCGCTTTGCATGCCGGGTGACATCTTGGGGCGCCTGCAGTGGTCTGCTGATTGTAGTAGTAGTAGTAGATTAGTTTATTTGACAGGGACAGTGCAATAAACATAGACAATTAATCAAAGACAATCAATCTGATGTGTTGCACATAGAGTGTATAGCTATTAGCTAATTTGCAACTCTTGTCCCTGGATGGGCTTTAGAAAAAAGAATCAAGATAAAAAATAAACACAATAACCACATACATCAATGCAGAAAAATTATAAATACACAATTATAAATATTATAAATATTATAAATACACAAATATAACAGCCTGACTCACATTTAACACATATAACATAACTCACATTTGCCTATTTCAGGCCTTCCTCCCTCCGTCACTCACTATAAACAAACACATTTATTCCTTCCCTTCATTCACTCTCACTTTGCAGACAATTAATTCATACATGAGTACATTCTTGTTTATTTTTCAGCCAGTTTTTAACATTTTTAGTGAATGTTTTAAAGTCCGTTATTATTTTCATTTCATTTGGCATTGTGTTCCAGATGTGACTGCCCTTTATAGAGAAAGCTGTTTGTCCAAATGTGGTTCTGCGGTGGAATATTTTACAGTTATTGTTAACAGAACTCCTGGTGGCTCTGCTGCTGTCCTGTCTTTGGACGAAACCAGCAAGTGGCTCGGGTGCTGATTTATGGAAACATTTGAACGTTAATTTCAGAAGACAGAGGTCAATGAAGCTCTCAAAACTCAATAGGTTGTATTTTTTTAAAACATTACAGTGATGCCACCTAATGGGCTTTTTGTCCAAGATTTTTAGGGTTTGATTATATAATGAACCTATATGTCTTATTGTGGAAGGGGCTGCTTGAGCCCAGACTGTCAAACAGTATGATATATGAGAAAAAACCATAGAATGCATATACAGTGCAGCTGCTTCGTAAGGTATGTAATATCTAATTAATTTAAAGCAGTTCAGATTTTTTTTTACTGTTTTTGAAATTTTCTTTATATGAAGATTAAATTTGAGTTGAGGATCTAGTACAATGCCAAGGTATTTGAATTCTGTAGCTAAACTGATGTCATGATCATGTATATTAACTTTAAAATGTTGCAGGTTACATTTTTTGATTGAAAAGCACATTGAGACTGTTTTCTGAAGGTTCAGCAATAGATGGTTCTTGAGGAGCCACTCTTGGACATCAACCATACTTGTAGACAGTACATCTGCAGCCTGTGCTGGAGTCTTGGCAGCTGTGTAAATAACTGCATCATCTGCATAAAGTTGGCATGTTGCAGCTGAGCAGTGTAACGGCAAGTCATTAATAAAAATGCTGAAAAGTAAAGGACCAAGAATGGACCCTTGTGGGATACCCATGCGGTTGTTTAAAAATGAGGATTTATCCTGGTGAACTTTTACACACTGTTCTCTATTCTGGAGATAAGATGCAAACCATTCTAATGTATTTGGGGAGAAGTTAAAAGATACCATTTTGGATAAAAGCAAACTGTGGTTTACAGTATCGAAAGCCTTTTTGAGATCTAGAAAAACAGCTCCTACCACATTACCCCTGTCCAAGGACTGTTTGACGTTTTCAATAAGGCAACAATTTGCTGTTTCTGTTGAGTATCCTGGTCTAAAACCAAATTGATGTGGATGAAGAAGTTGACTGTCTTGTAAGTAGTCTATCAGCTGTGTAGCTACAACTTTTTCAAGAACCTTAGATAGGACTGGTAAAATAGAGATTGGGCGGTAATTGCATATATCGTCTTTACTGCCTGATTTATGAACTGGTATGACGACAGCTTTTTTCCAGCCAGATGGAAATGTACTAGACCTAATGGAGAGATTAATGAGATGAGTCAGTGGTTTGATTAATATTTTGCTGTGCATTTTGAGAAAGGAGGTGCTCATATTGTAGATATCATTAGTTTTTGAGTTTGACAGTGTTTTAACAATACCAGCAATTAACTTCTCATTTACCTCATCGATGTGAAAAGTATCTGTTGGAAGTATGGAATTTGTGTTGTTGAGCACATTTGGCAGCACAAAATTTTTTGTTAAGTCTTCCACAGAGCCCACAAAGTGTGAATTAAATTCATTTGCCAAAGTAGCCTTGTCACTGACGGTCTTGCCATTGATTCTAAGTTCCTTTACCCCCTTCTGATCGTTTTTTTTATTAGTTAAGTTATTTAAATGCCTCCATAGGGAACTGTTGTTACCCTTTGCATGATCTATCAGTTTATTGTAATAAGATATTTTTGATTTTCGCAGCTCATGTACCACTTTATTTCTTAAACTTTTGTACACAAGGTGATCATTTTGTAGTTTGGAGGTTAGTGATGTTTTCAGTGCATAGTCTCGCCTCTTCATAAGTTTTCTTATTTCATTATTTAACCATGGTAGGCTAATCTTCTGTTGTCTACTTTTAATTTGCTTTGAAAATTTTTCTATAGACTTTGTGATTGTTGCAGTTATAAAATTACAACAATCATCTACTTCACATGTTGACATGAGCTGCTCCCAATTTTGATTCTCTAAGTAATGTTCAAACTCCTCATTTTTTGATTTGGGGATAATAAAATTTGATTTGTCAATATCGACTCCCCCAAAATACTATAGTCGCTTTTTAGTAAGTTTCCTGACAGCAAGAACCATGTTATGATCTGAGAGACCAGTTACAAGATTATAGGTTCTGGTTATTCGTTCTGGTTTATTAGTAAATACCATGTCAATAAGTGTTCTGGATTGTTTGGTTATCCTGGTGGGTCCTTTGATGATTTGCTGGTAATTAAATTTAGTCATGAGGCTTTTCAGTTTTTGTTTGTCTTTTTTATCAGACCAGTTGATATTAAAGTCACCATGAATTATCGTTTCTCTGTTCTTCTCAAGTTGTTTAACCAGATCACTTAATTCATTATAAAAGGAAGAGTTGTGTGACAGTGGGTTGTACACTACTGCAATGTTGAAATTCATTACCGGAGAGAGACATACATTAACAGCTAAACATTCAAGTGAAGTATTCAAATCAACCAGTTGACATTTATATTTCTCTTTGATGTAAAATAAAACACCTCCTCCCCTCCCTACCTGCCTGTCTTTTCTAAAACACTGGTAGCCCACAATATCGATCATATTAGTGTCTATGTTCCTGTGTAGCCAGCTTTCTGAGAGACAAAGGTAGTCCAGATTTGAGTCCAACAGCAACACCGAAATCTCATCTCTTTTGGGGATTATGCTCTGTAAAATGACCGCCGAGGATCCCCTTTGGTTTAGCCTTGGTGTCCCAAAGAACTCGTGCATGAGTAACAGTTTGGAAAAATAAATGTTGTTTTTGCTTTTGTACAGCTCGGTTTTGTGCTAACCCAGTGGTCTGCTGTTTAATAGTGGCAGGTCCAGGGTTAAGGTGAATATCTCCTGCCAGAAGTAGCAGAACTAACAGAACTTTAATTGTATATCCTCTGCCATATTGTGATTTTTGCTTAACAGCCATGTTTGCCTTAATTTGGAAGTTTTTGCTCAGGGCTTTTAAAGACCACATAGAGTGTAGGGTGAGATGTCCAAGCCCAAATCCATACAGATAAAACTTTTTAACTTCACCTTTGGTTGAGTTTGTCGGAAAATCCTTCTTGTTGCAGGTCCAGACACACAAAGACAAAACGAAGAGGAAGTAGAGAAGTAGAGAAGGCTTATTAGTGGTGCCCATCAGCCCACTTTTTAATCCGGTGGCAGCCATCTTCAGTCTTTCTTGGAAAGAAGGAAAAAGAAAATCTGTGGATAGTAAAATAAATTCTGCTTATATCGCCAGAATCTGATCCGATCGTCCTCGAATCCAGCTGGGCCTCAGCTAGCCAACTAGCCCCTTCCGTTGCTGGTCTCGTTGCTCATAGTCGCCGTAACTGGTCTCCCGTCCCGCTCCTCCAACCGAGTCTCGTCACACACCGCCGCTGCCACCGAGCTCCGCTGAGGTCACGGTAAGTCCTCCGCTAGGCACCGCCACCTACCGTCGTCTGCCTGGGTGAAATCTCTGCTGAGCCCCGTCAACAAATAGCCGCTTGCCTGGTAGTATCTCCGCTGGGCCTCGCAGCTGGGCTTCGATTCAGGCTGGTGTAAGGTGGAATGACTGGCGCCAGCATTAAGCTAACTAGCGTTAGCTTAGCAATCGCTTCGGGTAGTCTCGTCGCACACCGCCGCTGCAGTCACGGTAAGTCCTCCGCTGGGCACCGCCGCCTACCGCTGTCTGCCTGGGTGAAATCTCTGCTGAGCCCCGTCAACAAATAGCTGCCTGCCTGGTAGTATCTCCGCTGGGCCTCGCAGCTGGGCTTTGATTCAGGCTGGTGTTAGGTGGAATGGCTGGCGCCAGCATTAAGCTAACTAGCGTTAGCTTAGCAATCGCTTCAGGTAGGGCACATCAGTGAATCACAAGGAAGCGCTGGAATCGCTGGTCAGTTTACTCACAGTGGCCGGATAAAAGCGATCAAAGGGGTAATCCACCGGAGGTATATCCGATCGCTGTAGGTTAGTTATTTAGAGACTGGCGCCAGCATTAAGCTAACTAGTGTTAGCTTAGCAATCGCTTCAGGTAGCATTAAGCTAACTAGTGTTAGCTTAGCAATCGCTTCAGGAAGGCGCAGGAAGTCGCTGGAGAAAGGCGATTAAAGGGCAATCCAGCGGAGGTGGCAATTCAGCCCGTGCGTGTTCGCCACGAGCGCCGATCGCTGCAGGCCAGCCACTTTTAATGGCAAAATCAGTGACTTTGTCTCAGCACTGAAAAAGTGTGACCATCCCGGTCGCCATCTTGAGTGACCCCAGATGTTCACTCAGATGGGTGCCAGGGGTGGGGGTCTGCTTCTGTAGCCTGTGCCGGTGGTCTCCCTGGTCACCGCCGGGCACTGGTGCGTGTTCAGGCTCACTGCATCTGCTTCGCAGCCGCCTTATGAAGCAAAGGTGAATGAGGGGTGAGTTTGAATGGGTACAGGAGTGAGAGAAAATGGGTCGGTCTGGGTGAGAGAGAGGGGTGTGCATGGGAGCATGTGGATGTGAAGGTGTGGGGAGGGGTGTGTCTGTGAGCCGGGAGGTGCTGGATTAAGGGGGTAGTGCCTCGGCAACGTGGGCTGCCCTGGGCGGGGGGATTTCTTTAGACGTGGGGGTCCCCGGGGTGTGTGACAGAGGTGCTGGGGCGGGCCTGCTGTGGGGGTGCCAGGGGGGGCTCGTGCCGGGGGGCGCGGGCCGGTCTCTGCCCGGGGGGGGGGGGGTCGCTGGCCTCCTGGTACCTGGGGCCCGAGGGCGGGCATTGGCCCCACTGGGGGAGGGGGGGGGAGGGCGGGTCCGGGGGTGTGGGTTCACCGTGCCAGTCGCCGAGCAGCCTGGCCTCCCTTGATCATCCCTCCGGGGGCGGATGCCTGGCTTTCCTGGAGCTTGCTGACCTCGGGACTGGGGGTTGGTGGCGCTGCCTTGCCTGCTCGGGGTTCCTGGGGGGAGAGCTGCTGCGATCGGCCCTTCACTCGTATGTTTCCTGACAAACCACTCACATGCACACACTTATTGTGCGCGCGTTCTCATATATATGCACACAGACATACACGCACAAGTGTCTCTCCTTTAACAGGTGCGGAAACCAGACTCGTGTTGAGACATCTTTGGTGGAAGAAGCAGTTTGTCTTTTGTTTGTTTTAGTTGTTGGTTTGGTTTTTTTGTTTTGTTTTTGTCACGACTCGCCGCTCATCATCCGCCTCAGCTGTGCGCACACCTGCGCCTCGTCAGCCATGGGCTATTTAGCCCACGCAGCCCTGTGCAGCGGTCTGGAGCCGTCTGTTCGCATCGGCACTCTCTCCCAGCTGGATCGTCTCTCCACGTCAGCTGAGCTATGCTTTCACGTAAGCATCATCACCCTTACCTCTTTGCAAGTCTTCTCCCCTGTGCACAGGTGGATTCCTTGGTGGCAGATAACCCCGTCATCGCCATCCCTTCCCTCATCGTCGTCACTGGCTCAGCAGGACGCTGTCTCCCGCGCTTCTCCCTTGGCCAATGCCAGCCACCCATCACCTACAAGTAAGCAGCACTCCGCTCATTATATCTGTCTAGGTGTGGTTCAATTTACCCTTGTCCTCTGCTCTCTCCATAGGGTTGTCTGGCTGTACGGCGCACTGCTCTGTTTCCTGTGCATCGGCGTTCACCCGCATCACATACCCATATCTCATACATCCATCCATACACACCCGCTTGTTGAATAAAGCTATTCAACCTTCCCTGAGCCTGCGTGTGTGTTTCCTGAGCCGGACATTATGTCAGTACGGCTTCAGCAGAGCGGCTCAGCAGACAGTGGGCTCGCACGCCACCTTTCCACCCTCGAGGCTCGGGTGGATTTAATAGCCCGCCAACAGCAGGTGATTTTAAAACAATTAACAAACATCACTCACCGGTTAGACCGTGTGGACCCCCAGCAGGTGTTCCCCCCGGCTCGTCGGGGGGGGCAGCTCCAGCCGCTTCCGTGGCTGGCCAGCCTGCCACGGGAACGCCAACCCGACTCACGCCAATTCCAACCCCCGCCCGCTTCAGCGGTAAGCTCGGCAGAGCACGGGGGTTCATCATGCAGTGCGAGTCGGTGTTTCTGCGCGTTCCCGGGGATTTTCCCTCGGACCACAGCCGAATTGGCTATATAGCTAATCTCCTGGAGGGGCGAGCGCTAACTTGGGCTTACGCCGTCATGGCGAAGCCCAGTTACGCAAACCTCTCCTACGGCCAGTTCGTGCAGAGTTTCCTCGAGGTATTCGATCATTCCCGGCAAGATAGCATCCTCACTGACCGTCTCCTTGGCCTCCAACAGGGAAGCCGGTCAGCGGCGGATTGTGCTATCAACTTCCGGGTCGCAGCGGAGGAGGTAGACTGGGGTGAGGCGTCACTCTGTAGCATCTTCCTCCGAAGCCTCAACTCTGGTCTGAGGGATGAGCTGGCCAGCCGAGACCTTCCGGAAAGGCTGTCGGAGCTAATCTCCCTGACAATTAGCTTGGACAACAAGCTGCGTAAACGATCCGCCGAGCGGAAGTTAGTTGGCCGCTCGCGTGGAGGTTCTGTTCGCACGCCTCAGGCTTGCCCCCTGGCGTTACCCACTCCGGAGCCCTCCGAGGAGTCGGAGGCAATGGTAGTTGGTCGGTCAAGGCTCCCCCTAGCGGAGAAACAGCGCCGTCGGGAGCTGGGCCTCTGCATGTATTGCGGAGGTGATCAGCATATCGTGGAGCATTGTCCGGAGAAACCAAACGGGAGGGTCCACGAGTCACTGTAGGGGGCCTTGCGGACTCTAACTGGTCGAATCCCCTCACAAGTTTGTCGCTGCCCATACGATTCTGTCACAATTCCACAGGGCACCTCACACACGCACTGGTGGACTCAGGAGCAGAGCAGAGCTTCATTTCTAAGAGCCTGGTAACCCAATTGGGCATCCCCTGCCACCCTCTGGCTGCTCCTCTCAGTCTGGTCACCCTCTCCCATGCGCCTCTTGGACAAGTGACCCATCGCACCCAGCCGATCCCCATAATTATCTCAGGTAATCACTGGGAGGATCTTACCTTGTATGTCCTATCCTCTTCTGTGTCACCTGTCATCTTAGGCTACCCCTGGTTGCGCCTGCACAACCCAGTGCTGGATTGGCAGACAGGAAGAATTGCCGCCTGGAGCTCCTTTTGCATGGGCACCTGCCTTCAGTCCACAGCCTGCGCCCCGTCCTCCCCTCCTCCAGCCTCAGACGCCGCACCTCCGGACCTCACCCTGGTGCCCTCGGAGTTCCATGACCTGGGCCTCGTGTTCAATAAGTCCAGGGCGATGTCTCTCCCTCCTCACCGGCCCTACGACTGCACCATCAACATCCGCCCGGGGGCTCCCTTGCCATCCAGACACCTCTACAGCCTGTCAGCGCCGGAACAGGAGGCCATGGACAGTTATATCAAGGAGTCTCTCAATGCAGGTATCATCCGCCCTTCTTCGTCTCCTCTCGGCGCAGGGTTTTTCTTCGTCTCGAAGAAGGATGGGTCCCTCCGCCCCTGTATTGATTTTTGGGCACTAAACGACATCACGGAGAAGGACCGCTACACCCTGCCATTGATGGACACCGCTTTCCACTCCCTCCAGGGGGTGACCTGGTTCACTAAGTTGGATCTCCGCAGTGCTTATCACCTTGTCCGGATCCGGGAGGGGGATGAGTGGAAGACGGCGTTTCAACCGCCTAGTGGTCACTTCGAGTATCTGGTAATGCCATTTGGGCTGACCAACGCCCCTGCCGTGTTTCAACGCCTCATAAACGACGTCCTACGTAATTTCCGGGGCCTCTTCGTGTTTGTGTACCTGGATGATATTCTCATCTTCTCCAGGTCACGGGAGGAACACCAGGTCCACGTGAGGCGGGTCCTACAGCGGCTGCTGGAGAACAGGCTGTATGTCAAGGCCGAAAAGTGTGAGTTTTATGCCAAGACCACTTCCTTCCTAGGGTTCGTAATCTCGCACAATCAAGTCCTTCCCGACCCCGTGAAGGTTAAGGCGGTGGTCGAGTGGCCCACGCCGACCTCCAGAAAGCAGGTGCAGCAGTTCATTGGGTTTGCCAATTTTTATCACCGCTTTGTTCCCAATTCCGGCGCCATTGTTGCCCCTTTGACCCGCTTCACCTCTCCCAAGACCCCCTTCCGGTGGACCGAAGAGGTTGCAGCGGCTTTCAAGGCATTGAAGACGGAGTTCTCCTCCTCCCGGGTCCTGACCCAGGTTGACCCCGCACTGCAGTGCCTGGTCGAAGTCGATGCATCTGATACGGGAGTGGGGGCGGTGCTTTCTCAGCGATCACCCACCGATGGGATCAAGCGACCCTGTGCCTTCTTCTCACGGCACCTGCCTCCGGCTGAGCGCAACTACGACGTCGGGGACAGGGAGCTACTTGCCATCAAGCTCGCACTGCAGGAGTGGCGCCACTGGTTGGAGGGGGCTGCCCAGCCGTTCGTGGTGTTAACGGACCATAAGAACCTGGAATATTTAAGATCTGCCAGACGACTGAATGCCCGCCAGGCGCGCTGGTCCTTGTTCTTCGCCTGGTTCCGTTTCACCATCACCTACCGTCCTGGTTCTAAGAATGGCCTGCCCGACGCCCTTTCCAGGCAGTTTGCCCCTGATACCCCAGAGGAGCTGGGTCATACCATCTTGCCCAGCTCGTGCGTTGTGGGGGCGATTTCCTGGTCCATCAGGGACAAGATCCGGAGGGCGCAGGAGACTGAACCGGATCCTGGCGGCGGACCGGAAGGGAAGCTTTTTGTTCCATCGACTGTCCGGGGGGAGGTCATTCATTGGGTTCACACCTCCAAACTCGCCTGTCACCCTGGTGTCTCCCGGCTAGTGGATCTCCTCCAGCGTTCCTTTTGGTGGCCGGGTCTCCAGAAGGACGTCGCCAGCTACGTCCGGGCGTGCCCTGTGTGTGCCACTGGCAAGTCTGCTAATTCTCCCCCCGTGGGTCTGCTCCAGCCCCTGCCGGTCCCGGGCAGGCCCTGGTCTCACATAGCCCTCGACTTCGTCACTGGTCTCCCGGTCTCTAACACCTACGACGCTGTGCTGACCATCGTGGATCGGTTCTCCAAGGCTGCCCACTTCATGCCGCTCCGGGGTCTCCCTACGGCGCGGGAGACAGCAGACCTTCTTGTCCAGCACGTAGTCAGGCTGCATGGGATACCGGTGGACGTCGTCTCTGATCGGGGGCCCCAATTTGTCTCTGAGGTATGGAGGTGTTTCTGCAACACTCTGGGGGCCACGGTAAGCCTCTCCTCCAGAGTGAGCGTGCCAACCAGGAACTGGAAGCTGCCCTACGCTGCGTCACCTTCTCCAACCCGTCGTCCTGGAGCACGCACCTGGCCTGGGTGGAGTATGCCCACAACACGGCACGGTCTTCTGCCACGGGGATGTCCCCCTTTAAGGCGTCCTTGGGGTACGACCCACCTTTGTTCCCTGAGCAGGAGGGCGAGCTGGCCGTTCCCTCCATCCAGGCGCACCTAAGACGCTGTCCGAGTCTGTGGACCAGAGCGCGCGATGCGCTATTACGCACGGCGGCGCGCAACAGCTCAATGGCGAACGGCCACAGGAGACCGGCCCCTGCCTACCAGGTGGGCCAACGAGTCTGGTTGTCCTCACATGACATTAACCTCAAGGCTGAGAAGAGGAACCTGGCCCCGCGCTTCATTGGCCCTTTCACCATCTCTAAGATTGTCAACCCGGTGGCTGTGCGTCTGGCCCTCCCCCCCTCCCTCCGTATATGTCCCACCTTCCACGTCTCGAAGATCAAGCCCGTGGTCTCCGATCCACTCTGTCCCCCGCCCAAGGCGCCGCCCGCGCCTCTGATGATCGACGGCCATCCGGCCTGGAGAGTCGCCTCCATCATGGACTCCCGGCGCTGAGGTCGGGGGCTGCAGTACTTGGTGGACTGGGAGGCATTCGGTCCTGAGTGGAGGTCCTGGGTGCGCTCTTCCTTGGTGTTGGACAGGAGTCTCATCACGGAGTTCCACCGGGCGCACCCGGACAAGCCAGCGCCAGGAGGCGCTGCTGGGGGAGAGTACTGTCACAACTCGCCGCTCATCATCCGCCTCAGCTGTGCGCACACCTGCGCCTCGTCAGCCACGGGCTATTTAGCCACGCAGCCCTGTGCAGCGGTCTGGAGCCGTCTGTTCGCATCGGCACTCTCTCCCAGCTGGATCGTATCTCCACGTCAGCTGAGCTACGCTTTCACGTAAGCATCATCACCCTTACCTCTTTGCAAGTCTTCTCCCCTGTGCACAGGTGGATTCCTTGGCGGCAGATAACCCCGTCATCGCCATCCCTTCCCTCATCGTCGTCACTGGCTCAGCAGGACACTGTCTCCTGGGCTTCTCCCTTGGCCAATGCCAGCCACCCGTCACCTACAAGTAAGCAGCACTCCGCTCATTATACCTGTCTAGGTGTGGTGCCCTTTACCCTTGTCCTCTGCTCTCTCCATAGGGTTGCCTGGCTGTACGGCGCACTGCTCTGTTTCCTGTGCATCGGCGTTCACCCGCATCACATACCCATATCTCATACATCCATCCATACACACCTGCTTGTTGAATAAAGCTATTAAACCTTCCCTGAGCCTGCGTGCGTGTTTCCTGAGCCGGACATTATGTCAGTTTTGGTTTTTTTTCTTTTCCCCTCCCTTTTCTTTCCCCCCTTCACACACTTCCTTTCCCTCTTCCCCATCCTGTTGGATCTTCCATGGGTAAAACAAATAAAATAAAGTATTAAAAGTTATTACAGGAGGAGTTTACAACAATATACAATACACAGTTAGGTACTATATAAGCTCCTCTTGGCAAAGTAAATCTGTTTTAGCACAATAAGGGTGACAGATCCCTGTTCTGTTTGCCTAGCTGCCTGATAGGACAAGGGGGAAAAAAAAAAGTGGCTCCAGGCAAAGACAGATTAAGGAGGTTGTGGGCCCCGGGGCTAGAGTAATTTTTGCCCCCCCCCACATTATTAAACTGTTTATAATCGGATTTCTGGAGTTATCTGTTTAAAATAGTCATGCAAAAACAATAATTGGATAAAAAGCAGTTATTGTGTTATGAAAAATTGCATTAACCACATAGTTTATTGTCCAATAATCCATTTACTCAGTGCATGTAAACATGTCAAATCAGATAATTACATGATCTGATTATTCCTAGTTATCGGCTTATTGTGGCCATGTAGCCGAGGTCATTGAATCAGAATCAGAATCAGAATGAACTTTATTGCCAATCACGTTTACAAGGAAACACAAGTAAACATACGAGGAATTTGACTTGACATTGGGCGCGCTAGATAAGCGCATCCCAGTGACGCGGCAGCCATGCAAGACGCCTGTCATACAGTGGGGGGTAAAGAGGGGGAGGGGGGAAGGGGGGATAGGAAAACACAATGGGCAGAGAGAAAAAAGCATTGTTAATCAAAATAAAGCTCATTATATGATCAAAATTGTGATTACCTAGAAAAAAACTCTCTAATGCACATATAAATTAGCAGACAATAGTTCACACAAAACAAGAGTTGAGAGAGACAGTGTGTGTTTATATATCAGTGTGTGTATCAGTCCTGTAATGTTGTATGCAGTGAAGTGTAGGTGTGTCAATCGCTAGTGAACAGCAGAGGGTGCCTCCTGGCAGTGGATGGATGTTAATCATGTGATCTATAAGCAAGTCTAAAGTCTCTCTCTCTTGCTTGCAGGTGGCGAGTTGAAGACACATGGTGCACTGTCCTTGAAGAGTCCACTCTGTTGAAACAACAGCGATTGTGTCGATTGTTTGGGTTAGCAGAGCCGCTCCTTCCGCTTATCTTCATCGAGGAGGAATGTAAATGTAAACAGGGCACCAAAGACAAGGTCAAATCTGCACAGTGCACTCAGAGAATAGAATTTTCCTCACCCGTGCAATTCTGTGCTTCATAATTTCCATGTACAGGCTTAAACTTTAACATTCTCTGGAGAGCACTGGCGACTTCAAGATATATTCCACCATCTGAATCACCATTCAGTTCACCATGCCGCCTCATGCACTCCCCAACTGGTCGAATTGGTGAAGGAGCTTGCCTGGATCCGCATTTTGAACAGCTCTCCACCTTCCTCAATTTCTGAAACACCAGGAAACTCCAGAGCCAAAAATAGAATCCTGTGATCATAGCCAATAGATGTCTTCTGCATCTCCAGTCAAATCATACACTCAGCAGGTTCCAATTCTTGGGCTCCCCCTTGGCCTGGTTCTTGATGGATCAGCTTGACCTTCATCCATCCATCCATATTCTACCGCTTTTCCATAGGTCCGGGTTGCGGAGGCAGCAGTTCAAGCAGAGAAGCCCAGACTTCCCTCTCCCCAGCAACCTGCTCCAGCTCTTCAGAGAGGATACCAAGGCGTTCCCAGACCAGGGAATGCCTTGGCATCCTAAATTCTTCTTCTTCTTTTAGATTTGATTGGCAGTTGGCAACCAGCTTACAGGTGCATTACCACCACGTACTTCACTCTATATCATCACTCTATCTGGTCAGGAACACTTCACTCTATATCATCACTCTATATATAATGCATCCCTCTATATATCAGGGTCCTAAATTACTAAAGCAGTGGCTGTAGACAAAGAACCATACCCATAGAATTCTTGTTACAGATACAGCTTCAATCTGATTGGCCAGTATGTTCTATTAATGCATGTCTTAAAAGCAGCAGGCTACTGGTATAGAAATCTGAGGCATTTGTTTCAAAATTTTAATTAATATCTATTTACAACCTTTCTAACCTTACCCACTCCCAAATGCTAAGGCCAACCTCTTAATTTTCAGTCTAAATTTCATCTCAAATCAAGTAAAATGGTTTGGACAAGGTCCCGAGAGCAGAATGCAAACCAGCAACCTTCTGATCACAGGCCCAACGTACTACCTAAGCTACAGCGCCAGCTGGCTTGGAGCTGATCTGAAAAAGTTTAGTCAGATTGTACCAAAAGGCATTTCGTATAGGGATACAGCTTCCGTATCCATAGCCACAGCCAGTTAGGAAATAAAGTGAATGACCACAAAGTTCTGTTTAGCTTGAATAGCAGAAAAATATAGTGCCATCATTACTAACAACTTTAATTAGGTGCTGCTGCACTGACCACAAGCACAAGTGAACCATGAAACGTTACACAAAGAACAGTCAGCCTGCACTGTACTGTAGCAGTGACTGTCATCTAATTTCCTCAATCAGACAAATAGGGGATGGGGGGGGGTGTGGGCACATATGTTGGTGGTACATAACGGTCCGACAGATGTCCTCAATTTGTGTCCGAGCTCTGGTCAGCGATGGCCCGCAGCCTGGGGGTAACGATCCACCGCACTACCGCGTACAACCCCCAGGCTAACGGTTTATGCGAACGTTTCCATAGGTCATTAAAAGCAGTCCTCAGAGCGTCGCTTACGGATACAAATTGTGTAGACAGGCTACCATGGGTTTTACTGGGGTTGCGTTCTGCACCTAAGGAGGATTTGCAAGCCTCCCCAGCTGAGTTAGTTTTTGCACAGCCTCTCCGGCTGCCTGGGGAATTTCTCCCGGATAATCCTGAGCCAAATTGCCCCCCGTTCAGCGGTTGCAGAGCAACACGGGATCAAACACGCTTCCTGGCCCGGTTCATCACAGCTTCCCATGCGTTTTTGTGCCGAAAGCTTTAAAAAATGCGGAGTTTGTTTTTGTCAGACATGATGCCCATCGCCCAAACTTGCGGCCGCCGTACGATGGACCGTTTAGGGTGCTGGAAACAGGAGAGAAGCATTTTTTGCTAGATTTGGGAGACAGAAAGGAGGTAATTGGTATAAACAGGCTCAAACCCTCTTTTGTTTTGGCGGATGAAGCTGTGCAGTTGGCGAGGTCCCCCCGTCGTGGCAGACCCCCTAGAAGGCATTCTCCAGACCACCCACAGAGATTGACTAACAGTTCTAATCCACAGGCAACAGTCCCACAGCAGGAGGACACTGCAGAGGCAGTAAAGCCGGTTTACAGCAAATATGGCAGAAGACTTAGGCCTAGGCAACGGGTGGATTGATATGTAGTAATGTTATTATGTCATGCATCTCTAGTTATGATTGTTCCATCTTAGACGTTTGGGGGGTTCATGTGGGCACATATGTTGGTTACATATGCTCCACAAATATATTGCTGTGTGTTTATTGTGTGCTGCACGTCTCAGGGAACAAAGGGACTGAGCCTCCGAGAGGTAACGGGAGAATGTGAGATTTGGCCTTTGTTTCAAGGAGATGACCTGGAGAGATTTCCGGACCACCGGAGACTAAAGGATGATGGTGTGAAGATCTGAGGAGTTACATTGTGACTGGGATTAAGTACCATGTGACTGTATGTTTGATCAAACACCATGTGACTGCAGTTTTGATGTCCGGGGTATAAAAGACAGATGTGAGATGATTCATCCTCTTTTTCCTGCTTTGAAAGTGTCATCCTTCCGCACATTCTCCACAGGGGGAACATTAGCATCAATGAAGCAACATGATATCACAAAGCAGTATCAATTACTCAAAATGTTAAACTGTAAAAAGTTAAACAACTGTACTGTCTAAGCTTTATAAAAGCAAAAAGGATCATCCATACTGGAAAGACTGAAAATTTTGACAAAATTCAGGGGCCCCTAGTGAAAAAAATCACTCTATATGCAGCAGGCAAAACAATACAGCCAGTGGAAGGAGAATATAGAAGCCATTGTCTTGAAACGTACTCGCCATTTGCAAGTTTGCCATTGAAATGGCACTTGGAGAAAAATGCTTCTGCCATTTGTAGGAACGCTCAGATGCTCTGACATCAGTGTCCCGGTTCTGGCAGCTCTCTGGTCCTTTTCTGGCCCAGTATTCTCGATGTGTACAAATCCTAAACACTTAAAACAGGTGTTTTACAGCTTCAACCACTGGGAGCTTCTGTGGTCAGAAAAGTTATGCCCTCTGTGACTGACAGATTTTCAGACAGCAGCTCTGCCGGTGCGTCTCGTGTTAGCATTTGTAATGCTAACAATTTGACAGACCTCTTGTTGTGACTGTAAAGTTGATAACTGTCTGTTACGTCTGTAAAAGGACGAGGACATGAGGCAACAGTTTATGTATTTTATTAAAGGAACAGGAACTGAACAGGAGTCACTCTGTACAGGTCAATGCTCCACAACAAAGCGACAGAGCCTCTTCCGCTATGGCCTCTTATACTCCCCATGATGCCACCACCGGAAAGACGGGGTGTCACCTCCTACTACACCCAGGGCACCGCCATTTTGGTACACTCAACTTTATACATAATATTAATATCTAACATAACCCCCCCCCCCCGCCAAAGAAAATGGCATGCACACTAATTGGGCCCTACCAAAATTTACAACCTGACTCGTACACTAAGCATCAAAATATACAAGACTATCCATGCACACAATACAGGCCCTGCGGACTGTTCCGCTATTTCAATCATTACAGTCTTTAAACATAAAGGGCCACATATAAAAAATCAATCCTGAAGAAGTTATATACGTTTCTAAAGCACTTCAAACATCAAACACTCACAAACAATATGTACAATAACCTAATGGCGGTCCCAAAACCCCCACCCCAGCACTCCCACCCCACAGCACGGGCACTTCAAACACTCACAGTACTGGGGAAAATTTGCATTTCACACCTCAGTCTTTGATTCAGCCATTCACACCACTGTGTTCTATTTTCACCACACACGCACACACAGGGGAATCACACAACAGGCTACACGGTTTCAAAACTAAAATAGTATTAACTGTAGCATATCATGGCATAATATAATATAATATAACACAATATAACATACCGCTAACCCCCCCTTTAAAGTCCTATTAAGGGTTCCCAGGAGCCCCCCCCCTTCCCCCCCGGAATGTCCGTCAGGCAGCTCTCTCCCAGAGCGTCTCCACCGCTTCCATTCCGGAGACGGGCTGCGCTGGTGTTTCTTCTCCTGTACTCACCGCAGCTCGTTCGGGTGCCTTCTGGATCAATCAGACAGTTGAAAATAACCGTCCTCACGGGCCTTTACCACCCGCAACCATCCCTGGTCATCACAGTGGTCCTGTGTTCTGCAGACTCCTCCAAGCCGAGATTTGACCCTAGGGCGGACCTCGTCGACAATTGTTAGGGGAGTACTCACTGGCCTTCTTGGTCGTCATGACCGGGCTTCCTTTCAGTGTTGGAGAGTCCCGCCGACCGAGATCTGCCTTGGATCCTGCTGATAGGCACGTCTGTGAATCATGCCACTGGGTCTCGCCCCGCTCTCTTTCATTTTCTTTGCTGAGTCAGCCACGGCAGCACCCGGTTCTACGGCAGTACTCGGCCCAACTCTGGAACTACAAGGTGCCTGCTCGCTGGCTGCACTCACCACCGCAGGTGTTGGCCCGTGCCGTTTGGGTCCCTCGTCCAGGGTACCACGAACTCTGGCACCGGAACCTCCCTGCAATGGTGCTCCATAGTGTCGGTCTGGCCCGTCTTGACTTAACCCGCGCCAATCACTGTCCCACATTTCATTGTCCTCCACCGATGGAAAAGGCCGGTCCCACAGCCCGCAGCCAGACTACTCCTCACCCACGCCGCTGGCTATTGTGAAACCCAGCCCATGAAACATGTCACATCCCATAATGTTTGAACCTTCGGCGGATACCACAAAATGAACATCACACATTGCTGCGGATTTGTACCTCACTGACAGATGTAGTGAGCCCACAATGTCAAAAAGGTTACTGCCATAGCCATAGCAGGTCACATCCATTTCACTCACTCGATAATGTGGGAAAAATTCCTTCACTGTGGGTCAATTTAGCAGAGAAACTGATGATCCCGTGTCCAGTAACAGCAGTATCACAACTCCATCTAATTTCACATTGCAATAAATTTGACCATCTGTGCTTGGTAAACTGTATGAATCACCGTAGCTTCACCTGTGGAGGGGCCCCCTCCTGGTTTGCGGTTGCCTTGTTCAAAATTTTTACAAGCCCTGGCAAAGTGGTGGAACAGACTGCACTTTCCACAGCGTTTCCCCCTTGCTGGTCAGTCTCTTGCCTTGTAACGGTGCCTAGCGGACCCACAGCCATAGCACCTTGGCGTTCCCGGGGCAGACCTCACTTTGATAGCGGCGGCATATTCTTCATCACTCTCACCGTCTTCACTATTCAGATCCATGGCCAGTACCTTCAACTGTTTCTTGTCCCTTTGCAGCTTCTCATCTTCACTGAGATTTTTAGCCAGCTTATCCGCTGCCTCATACTGCTGTGCTAGCAATCAGTGTCAATTCCCCGGTAAAAGTCAGGAGACGTGCCCTCGCAGAGGAACTGAGGACATGTTCCGCCAGTTGGTCGCAGACCATTTCTTCCTCCAGAGCACCAAATTGGGACTCTCCATCCAGCTGGCGCAGGTTGGCAACAAAATGCTGCACTGACTCCCCTGGCCGCTGGCGTCGCTGTCGAAACTGGATGGCGAAAATAACCCGCTATTAGCTTCACCACATCATCAAACGTGTCACCACCTCCTAGTGTACTTAGAATTCTCTGGCCTTCCATTCCCAAATTATGGACCAGGATGGCCTTAGCACGCAGCTTTTCAAGCTCGCAGAGGTCCAGAGTGATTAGTTAGCTCTTAAAGGCCACATACCATCTGGTCCAGGGCACGGGCGGCTCTCCCAGAGCCTCCAGAAACAGACGAAAAGCGGTAGCAGCTTGAATCCTCGTTGCCAAATGTTACGTCCATAAAAGGATGAGGAGGCAAGGTGACAGTTTATGTATTTTAGTAAAGGAACAGGAACTGAACAGGAGTCACTCCGTACAGGTCAATGGTCCACAGCAAAGAGACAGAGCCACTTCGGCTGTGGCCTCTTATACTCCCCGTGACGCCACCACCGGAAAGATGGGGCATCACCTCCCACTACACCCAGGGCACCGCTGTATTGGCACACTCAACTATATACATAATATTAATATCCAACACTGTCCAGCTGTGTCGCTGCTTAAGAAATCCTGTCAATGTGGGAGCCTTTTTGTAAAAACTCATTCTAACGTTCATCTTTCTTTATCTCTTTTGGGTGCCACTATTGTACTTCCAAACACCTGCCATTACAATTCATTCATTCATCTGTGGAGTCACTACAGGCCCATGTCCAACCTTAATCAGGTCAAATGTCAACTCTTAACAAGCAGGTGGGACAGACGTACATCTCAACAAATAAAAAGTTGATACACCAAAACAAACCCTCCAATAAATGTTGGGCATGGCAGAATTGGCAAGACAAAGTTTCTTTCGGGGCTCCACACAAGCCAGGGGCCCTGGGCTTGTGCTCCGGTAAGCCCTTGCCATAATCCAGGGCAGGGTCCAGTCATGTCATGTTCAGAATACACACAGAAAAGAACAAACAAGCTGAGGTGATGTGGGTTGATTAAACTGTTAAGATTTGTCGATTCTGAGTAACTTTTAATATGGTTAATATTAACATAGTAAATTCTTAAAATTTTGATTTAAATAAACTCATTTCATATCCCTTTTTGCTGTAAAAAGTACACAAGGTCAGATTTCTAAGAAAATTACAAAATAGTATATTTGTTTGTGGCCCTGTTTGCTACAGACTGAGCTGACTGGGTTTGTAAATACAGTAAGTTAGATTTATGAGTTGGGGTTGAATTATGCAACAGGTCATATCATTGTGTGTGTGTGTGTGTGTGTGTGTGTGTGCGTTTGTTTGTTTGTGTTTGTGTGTCCTGACGGTACTACTTGGTCTAAAAGGACATGAATTGGCACATTGATTCAAGATGCTAGCTTTTAGTGGGGGATGGCCATCTCCGGTTTGTGTATGTGTCCTGACAGTGGTTCACTTGGTTTAAGAGAACCTCAGTTCAAGTGTGGGATACTGAAGATGCTAAACCCTGGTACAGAATGGGGGGGGGGGGCAACTTCATTGGACTTGCATTTACTCCTGTTTTATCTGGTGCAGGAGACACCTGAAAGCCTCTAGAAGGAGGCAAGTACAACAGCTGTGGATGGCATCTCTGAAAAGATAAGCTGTAGTCTCTGTACCATTTAGTGACATTTCTTATTGTGGTAATAAGTTTGACAAAAAAGTCCCTCATCACATTGTTCTGAGACGAGGGAAAAAGTGGCTCCAGGCAAGGACAGATTATGGAGGTTCTGGGGCCCTCCCACATATTGTTTGTAACCCTGTGTTCTGCACACTGTTCTGACTGGTTTTGTGAATACAGTAGTTTAGTTTTCTTAATGGGGAAATGTTGGTTTTGATTGAGGGACAGGTCCTTTGATTGAATGTGGGTGTGTCTGTTCTGACAGTGCTACTTGGTTTAAGAGGACATGAGTTTGTCATGGACCTGCTTTCCAGGCAGACTGTGGTTGAAATGAGGACCCAGGGTGCTGACTGAACTCCAAAGAAACATATTTTATTTCAAAAACAAAAGAATAAATAAATCTCTGTATGGGGTCATAAAACGACGCAGGAGATCTAAAGGCTAAACTTACTTTGGAAGATAGCAAGTTCACAGGGAGAACACAGGGAAGCATGATGGAGAAACCACAGGAGAATGACAATGATGCCAGACAGAGCACATGCAAAAACTGACATAAATGGGTAACATACACTACCGTTCAAAAGTTTGGGGTCACCCAGACAATTATTTTGTGTTTTCCATGAAAAGTCACACTTATTTACCACCATGAGTTGTAAAATGAATAGAAAATATAGTCAAGACATTGACAAGGTTAGAAATAATGATTTGTATTTGAAATAATAATATTTTCCAGATACTCAACCTGCTCAAAGGAAGGTCAGTTTTATAGCTTCTCTAACCAGCTAAACTGTTTTCAGCTGTGCTAACATGATTGCACAAGGGTTTTCTAATCATCCATTAGCCTTCTGACGCAATAAGCAAACACATTGTACCATTAGAACACTGGAGTGATAGTTGCTGGAAATGGGCCTCTATACACCTATGTAGATATTACACCAAAAACCAGACATTTGCAGCTAGAATAGTCATTTACCACATTAGCAATGTATATTAGATATTAGAGTGTATTTCTGATTAGTTTAAAGTTATCTTCATTGAAAAAAACAGTGCTTTTCCTTCAAAAATAAGGAAATTTCTAAGTGACTCCAAACTTTTGAATGGTAGTGTAAATTACAAACGTGAGACAGCTGGGCAAAAAATTGAGGCAGCAGGTGAGGAAAACAGGACAGGTGGGCTTCAATCACTCATAGACAGGGATGCACAAGAGACATGACAATGAACCAGGAAAGATGTGAATATAAACAGAGGTTGAGACAGGGGAATGTGTAATGCAAATAATTATGACAAATGAAAACACAGACACCAGGAAAGACATTCGAGACCAATGGGGAAGACACAGCATGACTACAGACCGGGGGACGCAGACAATAACAGAGCAGCTAGGGAGACCCAGAGGGCAAATAATACAAATAACACAAATAATCGCAGAGAGAAAAATGGATGAACAAAAGGTGTGGGTGTAATCCTAAGACCATGCTCATATATGACAGAGTTGGCACATTGATTCAAGATGCTAACTTTTACTGTGGGATAGGAGATGGGCAACTCAGGTTTGTGTGTGTGTCCTGCTAATACTGTTACTCGGTTTAAGAGGTGATGAGTTTGGTACATCATGATTCGAGATTGTTTGTGCGGACCAGGGAATTGTTTCAATGAGTCTGAATCGATGCACAAATGTCAAGATTCAGATTCTTAAATATTAAAACGTAATTAATTTTGACAGAATAAAAGCAGACTGTAAAAGTGGTAATTGTAACCCGCCTGAACGCTCTGTCATGGCACACAACATCAGGACACAGCCGCCCCCCCCCCCCCGCGCCGATTGGCGGGGGGGCGGTTCTTGGTGTTCAGGTCAAGTCGCTAGGGAATTGCTGCCATGCTGTCTGTGCATACAGACAGCTTAATATTAATTTTTACATGGGGGGGGAGCAGACTCTTAAATAAGGAAGTTGGTCCCCCCCCACACACACACACACACACTCAACACTACAATGGCACAAACTCCTCATTTTATTTAAGTGTTGGTGTTCAAATCAATTTGCTACAGTGTCACTGTCATCTTATATGGACATATGAACAGTAGACTACATTCAATGCTTGTGCAATGAAACACGGCTCTGCAGATCGGGAGACCTGCTCACTTCACCATCAGGCACTGAAGCAGTCTGCCACACAGCTGTGGCTAGACCAATACATGCAAAGACCGAAACAGCAGCATGGAATGGTTTTATTTTTCATTGGCAGTCTAATATTTGTACCACAGATGAAGAGTCTGCACCACACTGTGAAAATCCTTCCCTTTATTTGAGATAAGACGACAGTGACTCGGAAGACACAGAAGTGTTGAAATGGTAGTCTTGGCACCAATAAAAGCTATAAATTTGACAGTGTGCTCCACAGTTTCCTCTGATTTTGATGTCCTTGAGCTGAGAAGCACTAGCTATCGCAACAGTTTCTTTGGGAGGAAATACAGAAACTAATTTTTGTAATATTTGTTAGAAAAAAAAAAGATGCATTGAAAATTGAATAGAATCAGAGCCCTCTGAAGCCACTTGAATTGTGAGGTGCAAAAGATTCCCACCCTAGTGCATATTCTGGCACTGGCGCTACTCGGTTTAAGCTTGTTTCTATATAGTGGATATACCGTATAATATAGTAGATGTGTTTTTGTATTTTTGTTTTTGTTGATATATGAATACTGACACACTGATACATGTGTATATGTAATCTGCTGTAGTTTGTAGTATATTCTACTCCCAATATAATTTTGTCAACAGTGCAAAACACATTGCCTCACATCTGCTACAGTTTCCTCTTTGGACCAGTGCTTACAATTTGTGGGACCCATGGTTTCCCTCAGGTGGCTTGGTTGTAAGTGCCAGGTATGATTTTTTTAGTTGTTGAGACAAGTCATGAAAATTAAGGCCTACATAACTAGAGAAGCCACAAAAATAACATATCACATTACAAATGGCTTCAGTTGTACAAAGTTTCAAGTTAAAGTAGCATCTTAAGTCATCACTGAATATTTTTGTTGCCTCGTACAGTTACTAATAAAACCTGAAAATTTTGCAGGAGTTTAAGGTTTGAGTTTCAAGGTGTCCTGAAATAGTTGGTTCAACAAAAGTATGATAGTCTTGCAGAGTTCAGGAAATGATTTTTTTTTTCTTTTTAGTTTGTTCAAGTGTTTGGCATAAATCTTGCTTCAGCAAAATATCCAGTGTTACCCCTGAGTCATCACAGCTAAGTTAATTAAAATGTTTTTATTATTCAATTAATATAGTTTTCCACCATTACTCTGAAGATTTCTGACTTTTTAGGAGCAGTTACATACTAATTGTTCGGAGAGCATGCCATGCCAGATCTGGAAGAAACAAGCCTATCAACTGAGCAACAGGATACTTCTGATGAGGATTCTGTCGCAGACTCGGAGGATGATGAATCAGAAGATATGATTTCCCTTCCATGTTCTGACTTTCAAAGCAATAAAGATGCAAGTGTCCCAGTTAATACTGGCAGTTCCCAATCCGAAGAACCTCATGTAAAAGTACCCAGAGCAGCTGCAACATCTGATGGTCTCAACACAATCATCTCAGAAGCCCTCCATACATCAAAAAGTCACTTTTGTCTTGCAGAACCAGTAATCCCCTTTGCTGCTGATTTTGACTGTCCAGGTAGTTCACTGAAATCTACAAAAGATTCACCAAAGAAAGTGCCATCAAGTGGAGTTGAGGAGCATGGTAATCCATCAGCATCTGTGACTATGAGTGACAAGAATTACTGTTACAGTTATGGTAAGCTACAATCCAAAATTGCCCATCATTTGAAAACGCACAAGACCAAAAGTGAAATTGCACATGTATTTTCACTGCCGGAGGGCTCCCAAGAATGAAAGAGATTACTGTAAAAACTGAGAAACAATGGGAATTTTAACCATAATAACAATGTTTTAAAGACCTCAACAGGACCACTGAAAGTGAGGAGAAAAACAAAAACTGAATTATCGTAAGGAAAGTTAATTCACTGTATTTACTGCCAAGGGATGTTTGTCCGAAAAGAACTTTGGAGACATGTGCACAGATGCTTATTTAAGCCTGAAAATGAAGCAAACAGGTTTGGGAGAACCAGTGTGCTTGGAAAGGCCACACTTGCAAATGCAGCGCTGTCTCAGCAGATATCAAATGTGGAAGCTACTTGGTGCCATGAAGGATGATGATGTTGCTTCTGTTGTACGGAATGATCTCTCGATCATTCAGTTTGCTCAGTCACTCTACAATAAACATAGACATGACTCAACAAAGTATGAGTATATTAGACAGAAACTCCGTGAGCTGGGGCATTTGTTACTGATTCTGTGAACCAAGTCATCAGTACATAACATCAAAGAGGCTATTAAACCAGCTAACTTTCAGAGAGTGGCGCAAGCAGTAAGAGAAGTTGCACGTTATGATGAAGAGACCCACTGCTATGAGATACCAAGTCTTGCTTTGAAATTGGGACATTCACTGAATAAGATCTCTGACATTATTCACTGTAGAGCCCTCATGTCTGAAGATGATGGACTCATCAAGTCTACTGAAACATTCAAGAAGTTGTACAGGTCTAAGTGATATGAAGTGGTCTCTCACACAGCCCTGAAAACACAGAGTGATGCAAAGTATAATAAACCATTAACATTGCCCTTCACTGAAAATGTTCAGATCTTTCATCGGTACCTTGAAAAGTGCAGGGAAAGTGCAATTTCTAATTTAAAGGAGAACACAACCCTTCAAAACTATGCTGAACTTTCAAAAGTTACACTTGCTCAAATCAGTGTATTCAACCGAAGACGAGCTGGAGAAGTTTCAAAAATGTGCCTTAAATGTTTTCAGGACAGAGACAAGTCTTCATGAAGATGTCGCCATGGGATTGTCAAAGACTGAACAGAAGCTCTGCAACTACTTTACCCGGATTGAAATGATGGGGAAACGAGGCAGAAAGGTTTCTGTGTTGCTCACACCCCACATGTTGGATGCTTTGACACTTCTGGTTAGTAAAATATATTGGCGCAAGATGGCGGCGCGTGCACAACGCGAGGCTCAGCGTCCTACCAGATTCTGGGGACTAGCAGTGTTATTTCTGCTCATTTCGGGTATGTTCGTTCAGAACAGCTCTGCTTTTACATCTTACACCCGAGATGAGCTTTTGAATATTGGTTTACAAAACAACGATAACGACCTTTTTATCAGCAACCTACGTCTCATCCCGGAGCTCTGGAGAACTCCCGACACTCGGCAGGCTTCCCGGCCGACCGGAAGTGCTCGCAGGCGGCGTAAGGACCGTAAACAAAGGAGGGGTAAACGCGGTGGGCTAAGAGCTAAGCTAAAGCTAACACCACACCGGCTATCGCTACCCAGTATTTTCCTTGCTAATGTACGGTCTCTGGCGAGCAAAATGAGTGAACTACGGCTTCGGATCACCAACAATAAGAAACTTATGAACTGCAATATCATGATTTTTACGGAAACATGGCTTCACAGTGGAATACCTGACAATGCTATCAAGCCAGCCGGCCTACACACGCTCCGGGCAGACAGAGCAGCAGTTGACTCCGGTAAGACAAGAGGGGGGGGGATTGTGCATTTATATTAACAAGGCTTGGTGCACGAACTCTGTCACTGTTGAGAGACACTGCTCAGCTAACCTGGAGTTTCTCATGGTTAAATGTAGACCTTTCTATCTGCCATGCGAGTTCACTTGTACCATCATAACAGCCGCTTACATTTCTCCGGATGCTAATGCTTAGCTTGCTATGAAAGAACTGCATGCAGCTATTAGCAAACAACAAACTGCACACCCAGAGGCAGCATTTATTGTGGCGGGTGATTTTAACCACTCTAACCTCAAGACAGTGCTTCCTAAATTCTACCAGCATGTCTCCTGTCACACAAGAGGGGACAAAACATTGGACCATGTTTACACCAATATTGTGGGAGCCTACACAGCAACTCCCCTCCCCCACCTAGGTCAGTCTGATCATTTATCCTTGTTCCTTACCCCCAAGTATGTACCGCTCATCAACCGGGTGAAGCCATCAGTGAGGACCATCAAAGTGTGGCCAGAGGGGGTTGACTCTGTACTCCAGGAGAAGTTTAGGAACACAGACTGGAGTATGTTCACCTCTCAGGCTACCTGTGGCTCCCACATAAACATCAACTCTTACACCCACTCAGTCCTGGACCATATCAACACCACTATTGACAGTGTCACCACGGAAAGACAGATCACCACGTACCCAAATCAGAAGCCGTGGATGAACAGAGAAGTGCGACTTCTGCTAAAAGCACGTAACAATGCCTTTAGATCTGGTGATGCACAGGCCTACAGTTCATCCAGGGCAGATCTGAAGAGGGGCATCAAGAAGGCCAAGCACAGCTACAAGCTGAAGGTGGAGGAACATTTTGGGGACTCTGACCCCCGATGTATGTGGCAGGGCATTCAAGCTATCTCTGATTATAAGCCCAGCAACTCCATACCTATAGCCATGACTGTGCCCTTTCTCAATGAGCTAAATAACTTCTATGCTTGTTTTGACAAGGACAACAATAAAAAGAACATCAATTTCCCACCCTCTGATGACCTCCACCACCTCACACTCACCCACACTGACGTCCGTAATGCACTGAGTCATGTCAACGTACGTAAGGCTGCTGGCCCTGATGGCATTCCTGGGCGTGTGCTGAGGGCATGCGCTGAGCAGCTGGCAGGGGTCTTCACAGACATCTTCAATCTGTCCCTGGCCCAGGCCGTGGTACCAGCGTGCTTCAAGACCACTTCAAAGGTACCAGTGCCGAAACATTCAACACCATCGTGCCTAAATGACTATCGCCCTGTGGCACTGACGCCCATAGTCATGAAGTGCTTTGAGCGACTGGTCTTGGCACAGCTCAAAAAGGCCTGCCCCCTACACTGGACCCTCATCAGTTCACCTACCGGAGCAACAGGAGTACAGAGGATGCGGTTTCTACAGCGCTGCACTATGTACTCTCACACCTGGATGACAAGAACACCTACGCAAGAATGCTGTTATTGACTTCAGCTCAGCATTCAACACAGTTATCCCCTCCAAGTTGCTCACCAAACTTGGGGACCTGGGAATCAGTACCTCCACCTGCAACTGGATCATGGATTTTCTGACCAACAGACCCCAGCATGTTAGGTCAGGCCCCAACCGTTCTTCCGTCATCACACTCAACACTGGTGTACCACAGGGCTGTGTGCTCAGCCCATTCCTCTACTAACTCTACACCCATGACTGCAGACCTATGTATGGATCCAATTCCATCATAAAGTTCGCAGATGACACCACAGTGATTGGACTCATCAGGGACAACGACGAGTCAGATTACAGGGCAGAGGTTGAGCACTTGGCTACTTGGTGCGCTGACAATAACCTGCTCCTTAACACCAGCAAAACCAAGGAGCTCATAGTGGACTACAGGAAGGAGAGGGAAGAGACACATGACCCCATCCATGTCAATGGCATAGCTGTTGAACGTGTCCCCAGCTTCAAATTCCTGGGGACCCACATTTTGGAGGACCTGTCCTGGTCAGTTAACACCACCAGCCTGATCAAGAAGGCCCATCAGCGCCTCTTCTTCTTGAGGACATTGAAGAAGAACCATCTGTCAACTGACATCCTGGGCAACTTCTACCGCTGCGTGATAGAGAGCACCCTGACCAACTGTATCACACTCTGGTATGGGAGCTGCTCTGTAGCTGACCGCAAGGCGCTGCAGCGGGTGGTGAAAACCGCCCAACGCATCACAGGGACTCCACTTCCAGCTATAGAGGACGTCTACAGGAAAAGATGTCTGCGCCGGGCACGCAGCATTCTTAGGGACTCCAACCATCCTGCTCATGGACTGTTCCAGCTTCTCCCCTCCAGAAGACGTTTCAGAAGCCTTCGGACTAGAACCAGCAGGTTTAGGAACAGTTTCTTTCCAACAGCTGTCACGTTATTGAACTTAGTTCCCCGCTGACTCGCTTACAATCATCTTTTACCATCCTCACCTGTACATAACTGCATAACTACATAACTACATCTAACTTATTGCACATTAAAAAACTTCCCACCCCAAAGACCTGAACAGCTACAGACCGGTGGCCTTGACGTCCCACTTGATGAAGACCCTGGAGAGACTGCTCCTTGCTCACCTCCGCCCCCTGGTGGAACCAGCGATGGATCCACTCCAGTTCGCCTACCAGCATGGCATTGGGGTGGAGGATGCGGTGATCTTCCTCCTTCACCGTTCTCTGTCCCACCTGGAGAAGCCCGGGAATATGGTGAGGATCATGTTCTTTGACTTCTCCAGTGCTTTCAACACCATCCAACCGATGATCCTGAAGGACAAGCTGCTGCGCGCAGGGGTGGACCAGCACCTGTCATCATGGATCCTGGACTACCTCACGAACCGGCCTCAGTTTGTGAGAACCCGGGACTGTGTGTCCGACACGATCATCAGTAGCACGGGGGCCCCCCAGGGAACGGTGCTGGCTCCCTTCCTGTTCACTCTTTATACTGCGGACTTCTCACACAACACAACACACTGCCATCTACAGAAGTTCTCTGATGACTCTGCGATCGTTGGCCTCATCTCCAATGGAGATGAAGCTGAGTACAGAGGGCTTATCCAGGACTTCGTGGACTGGTGCCATCGGAACTGCCTCCAGATCAACGCGAGGAAAACTAAGGAGCTGGTGGTGGACTGCCGCAGGCATGGGCAGCCCCTCACAGTACCAGTAAATATACAGGGAACAGACATCGAGATGGTGACATCCTATAAGTACCTGGGTATTCATCTGAACAATAAACTAGACTGGTCACACAATACTGATGCACTCTACAAGAAGGGACAGCGCAGGCTGTTCCTGCTGAGGAGACTCAGGTCTTTTGGTGTACAAGGGGCGCTGCTGAAGTCATTCTATGACACGGTGGTGGCATCAGCCATCACTTTTGGAGTGGTCTGCTGGGGCAGTGGCATTACTGCAGCCGATAGGAAGAGACTGAACAAACTGATTAAGAAAGCTAGCTCTGTCCTGGGGCAGCGCCTTGATCCGATGGAGGAGATAGGAGAGAGAAGGACGGTGGCTAAACTGTCATCTCTGCTGGAGTCCGAGTTCCACCCTATGCAGGACATACTGAATGCACTGAGGAGCTCATTTAGCAGCAGACTACATCATCCCAGGTGCACAACCGAGAGGTTTCGTAGGTCCTTCCTACCAACGGCTGTCAGACTGTACAACCTAAGCAGGGCTGCTCGCAGAGATAGCAAAAAGACGTAACAAACTAATAGTTTTTTGAATGCAAAAGATGCAATAGACTTACACAATGGTCCTCTCCGGCATACAACTAGGAACATACCGGTCGCTATGGAGGGTGAGAATATGTATGGGCACATAATCATACCATGTAGGATAACTAAGTAGACGGTTATGCTGTTTCATTCCATCTAGCAACAATGCTCTGCACTGTGTGTGTTTATATATTTGCATATTTATTCCATCTAGCTACAATGCTCCGTACTGTGGGTGTTTATATATTTATATATCTACATATTATTCCATCTAGCTACATTGCTCCGCACTGTGTGTGTTTATATACTTGCATATTTATTCCACCTAGCTGCAATGCTCCGTACTGTGGGTGTTTATATATTTACATATTTATTCCATCTAGCTACAATGCTCTGCACTGTGTGTTCATATATTCATATATTTATTCCATCCAGCTACAATGCTCTGCACTGTGTGTCTGTGTGTGTGTGTATATATATATATTTTATAGTAATACGTACATATGTTTATTAGCTGCTCTTGCTTGCTTGTTTTTTTTTTCTTGCCTTCTGATTGTTGCTCTGAGTGTTGCTATCCCTGTGCTGTTGCAATCCTGGAATTTCCCCGTTGTGGGACTAATAAAGGCTTATCTTATCTTATCTTATCTTATTATTTGCACATAACAGTACTTTTAACTTTCTGCACTGCTGCATATATTTGCATATATTTGCTTAAATTGCACATACTGTTAATTACCGTATATACTGCACTGCTGTCCTTTGCACTTCTGATTGGATGCTAAACTGTGTTTCGTTACCTTGTATTCATACATGTGTAATGACAATAAAGTTGAATCTTATCTAAAAGAACTGAATGCCAAGTCTGTGATTCAAATGTCTTTCTGTTTGCAAGACCCCAAGTACTGAGCTATTACTGAGGGCAAGACTGTTTGCTGCTTATGCCAGTCAGTGTGGTGCCAAACATCCCGAACACCTGAGGAGGTCGACGCTACTCCGGAAACATATGGCTACACTGTCTCAAGTTCTCAACTTAAAAAATAATGAACTGGACCAAGTTGCAGACTTTATGGGCCATGACATCCGTGTTCATTGTGATTTCTACAGATCACCAGTTCCTACAACACAGCTGGCTAAAATTTCAAAACTGCTTCTATCTTCTTCTTCTTCTTTTAAATCTGATTGGCGGTTGGCAACTAGCTTACAGGTGCATTACCGCCACGTACTTCACTCTAAATCATCGCTCGGTATTCTGAACAGAATCCAAACCCTTGCTGGAGATATGGCTTTTTTTCAATTGATAGAACTGCTTCTATCAATTGAAAAAAGACATCTCCAGCATGCAAGGGAAATAACTCAATGGCATTGAAATCGAAGGCTCGTACACTCATTCTCAGAATGGGGCTTAAAAAAAAAACACAATACATAATGATTCTTAAGAATAAGATGGTGCTTTCATTTGACAATGCCAATTTAAAACATGTAATCAATATAGTGCTAGAATTTTCTTTTTAATAAGAGTCAGTAAATCACTTTGATTTACTGTATATTAATTTCTAATGGTGTGAATCCACTTAGTACATGCCAAAAGGAAATGCAACAGATGAAGAAAATGAATAGAAAGTAACTGGATCACACCTACTTTCTTGTGCTGTTAAAGATTTGTTCACATAATTTATAAACACAAAGACCCAGACTGATATCTTCACTTAATGCTGTTATTTTAAGTTGCAGAGTTTTTTGTTTTGGTTTTTTTTTTTCATTTAAAGGGGTCATTCATTGGACTCACCCTTGGAGATAGGGTGAGGAGCTCAGTCATCTGGGAGAGGCTCAGAGTAGAACTGCTGTTTCTTCATATTGAAAGGAGTTGAGGTGGTTTGGGCATCTGATCAGGATGCCTCCGGGACAGCTCCCACTTGAGGTGTTTCAGGCACATCCCACTGGGAGGAGACCCTGGGGCAGACTCGGGACACCCTGGAGAGACTACATCTCCCAGCTGGCCTGGGACCATCTTGGTATCTTCTGTGAAGAGCTGGAGCAGGTGACTGGGGAGTGGGAAGTCTGGGCTTCTCTGTTTGAGCTGCTGCCTCCCCAACCCGGGCCTCTGAAAAGTGGTAGAAGATGGATGGATGGGGTCATTTATTGCACCTTTTCAAATTTTACCAGCTCACATGTCTTGATGAAATGTTTGTCATATTTTGTTCACATTTTTCTTTAATAATTAGTGAAGTAAATTTGTTTTCCCCAGCTTTCTTGAAACACTCTGATTTTAAGCCAATCACTTTAAAGAAACATCCTTCACCTATTCAGCTCCGCCCTCCATCTTGCATCACTTAGCCGTTAGCTGACTAGCTTCTAGCCTTTAGCTTTTAGCCTCCTTCTAGCTTGGATCAGTGTTGCTGATCTGAGCTAGGAGGAGGCGAGTTACGGGAACTCGCCCGCAAGAGGAGGGTCGCGTGGAGCAGAATATTGCCCTTGGAGATTGCGGGGCTCTACAGCTTCAGCTTAGCCTCCAGCCAGCTGCCTCAGGTCATGGCCTGAGTTGGTCACGTTGACCAACGTGCACCACCCAGCACACCAGTGCCAGCAGTTTGCTGTAGAATCACAGTGAAATTATTAATAAATAAGCCAGAATGACCTGAAATATCAACTATGGATTAGTGAACTAGGTGGTAACAGGGATGACTATTAGGATGACTAAGATCTAATGATAGACCAGTTTGCAGGTATCGAGGCTAGTGACGTTTCCCAGGTAGCCAACAGAATTGGGCTGATTCTGGTTGAGTTCTGTCACCTTTGGGTGTGCTTGGGCAATGGCTCGCCAAAGCCCAGCCAGATCTGGGCCATTAAATGGTTGCCGGCTGGGTTTTGGGTGCCCAATCAAGCCCACTAACTGTTGAGATATGGCACATTTAGAACAGACTGTGGTCACCTTATTTACCCAAGATACAGATCTAGTGATGTTGAGAAGGGAGGCTATTTTCCCATACTATACTTATGTACAATTGTAAACATTAATGAACTTGATCAGTATGTATATTAATACTGGCCCAGTGTGTTGGCCAGATTCTGGCACATTATTTGCTCCTGCATCTGGTGGGAGTGAATGACGAAAGCGTGACTTCGGCTTTCTGGTCTGCCAGATTCAGGCCATATTGATACATTTTGCCTACCTGGGTTCCCATTCCTCGACAGAGGAAAAACCCTGGAAGAGTGAAATGTTTATTGGAGAGAAAATGACAGGCTTTTTTTTTTTTTTTTTTTTAGAGAAGTAACTGTTTTGATATTCTTTCGATAATTATGTGATCAATACACATTTCACTGTTAAAACCTACAAACGCACAATTTTTCAGTCAGTGAACCTTTTAAGTGAGATGAAGATAAAGGAGAGTTAATTCACACCAGTCTTCCTTCTGGTATGTAGACGATAAGCAAAGCTCATGCGCTCTAGTCTTGATGAAAATTTAATGAACCATAGAGTGGCTCATGGCTGCACTGGCAGAAAACGTTCTACACTCATGAATGCTCAGTAAGGGCAAAAAGACCTGGAGAGCATAATATGTGATGACGTTATACTCTGTCACATATCACCGTAACAACACAATGAGTAAGGATGCAATTTAACAAAGCTCCAACACATATCTTTTTTTTTTCCCAGACAAGATTGCACTAAGTAACCCAGAAGCTAAGGATGGTAATAGGAATGATTCTAATGACGATGAGCCTGTAGCTGCTGTGGTAGAGTGTGGAACATGAGATCCTGTGAATGCTGCAGATGTTGGTAAGTCTATTCCCCTACTTTATATAATTATGTTGCAATCAAAATAATTCAACTCCCACTGCAAATTAGGTTTATTGGCAAAATGCTTGCAATAAACAAATCAAATGAGAACAATTTAAATGGCTCAACATAACTAATATTGCAAGTCTTCCTCTTTTGGCTGCTCCCTTCAAGGGTCACCACAGCAGATTATCTGCCTCCATCTCACCCTATCCCTTCATCTTCTTCCTGTGTAACACGAACCTTCTCCATGTCCTCGTTCACTAAACCATGAATCTTCTCTTTGGTCTTCCTCTTTTCCTCCTACCTGGCAGCTCCATCTTCAACATCCTTTGTTTAATATCTCAACTATCCCTCCTCTGCATATGTCCAAACCATCTCAGTCTTGCCTCTCTTACTTTGTGTCCAAACCACTAAACCTGAGCTGTCCCTCTGATATGCTTGTTTCTAATTCTGTCCTTCCTAATCACTCCAAATGAGAATCTTAACATCTTTAACTCTGCCACTTCCAGCTCCACTTCCCGTCTTATGGTCAGCGTGACAGTTTCCAAACCATGCATCATAGCAGGTCTCTCTACCATTTTGTTAATCTTCGCTTTCATTCTTGCTGTTATCCTTGTGTCATAAATCACCACTGACACTTGTCTCCACTCACTCCACCCTGCCTGCACTCTCTCTTCACTTCTCTTGTGCATATTCCATTGCTTTGGATGGGTGACCCCAGGTATTTAAACTCATCTACCTTCACTACCTCTACTCCTTCAATCTTCACTGTTACACCTACCTCCCTTTCATTCACACATGTATTCTGTCTTGCTTCTACTGACTTTCATTCCTCTTCTCTCCAGAGCAGGGGTCACCAACGCGGTGCCCGCGGGCACCATGTCGCCCGCAGGGACCACATGAGTCCTGTTCTAAAAATAGCACAACTCGCAAGTGAGCTGCGTCTAAGATGTAATTTTTTCTGCCACTATTTTTTAAAATCACACTTGCATTTATATAGATTTTAAAATGACAGTCTTAAAAATAATAAAAAAAAGAAAATATGTTTATTACACGTAAAGTTAATGTGAACTCTGACCTAGTTCAAAGGTCAGTATTGTGCGCATGACAAAACCTTCGCGCTTGTGGAGAGTAAGCTAGCGGGCAGTGCAGATGTGAGTGGAGTGCAGTTTCCTACACAGTTCTTTTTCCCCCCAAAAAAAGACAGAAAATTTATCATTTTCAAAGTGAGCGGGAGGAAGAGTTCTTTTTTACTACCGTGAAAGGAAGCTGCGTGTGTTTAATTTGCGGGGCGACTGTGGCCCACTGCTGCCCACTCTTTTTTTTTTTTGACGGAAGGTAGATTTCTTCTGCAGTCTGGTGACAAGCCACCAGCTACCGGTTGCTGTGTGCGCAAGCGCCCCGTAACTCCCTAACCTGCATGTTTTTGGCATGTGAAAGGAAACCGGAGAAATCTCGGAGTAAACCCACGCAAACACGGGGTGAACATGCAAACTCCACACAGATCACTGTTGGCCGGGGGCAGGGATCGAACCCACGAATTAAATTAAAATTAAATAAATTGTGCTGCCGCGGTGCCACCGTGCATATAAGCGCTCTCAGTGCTGTTTAGCTTCTTCTCAAGCATGATTCTTGGCAAGAACTGTATGGATATAATTCCAGTGAAGAAGAACACACAAAAGTGTGTTTATTAAATGGAACAGATTTTGAGCAGAATTGCAGCAGATTTGTTCAGTTAAAAATGTGATAAGATTTATTTAATATGAAAGTTGATTTTTCTTAAATGTTGCATAACTTTTTCAAACATGGTTCAACATAGTTCACGAATTAACAGGGTTTAGTTTTTTATGGTTAAAAGGGACTGGTGAAAACTGGACATTTTTTTAATGTAGAAGTGATCATCTGAACAATTGCTGAGATTAATAAAAATAAAGTGTTGAATATTGATCTTGTCTGTTACACACTCTAAGTTATTGATAATTATATATATATATATATATATATATATATATATATATATATATATATATATATATATATATATATATATATATATATATATATACGTATATACTGTATATATACTGTATATATACTGTATATATATATATATATATATATATATATATATATATACAATTTGTTATTTTAGAGGAGTGTGTCAAGCTGGTGCCCTTCACATGACTCGATACCCATGAAGTAGCTCTTGGTTTCAAATAGGTTGGTGACCCCTGCTCCAGAGCATACCTCGACCTCTTTAAGTTCTCTTCTACCTGCTCCCTACTCTTACTACACATCACAATGTTGTCTGGAAAAATCATGGTCCATGGACACTCCTGCCTGACCGTATCTGTCAGCCTGTCCATCACCATGGCAAACAAGAAGGGGTTCAGAGCTGATCCCTGATGTAACCCTACATTGAATCCATCTGTCACTCCTACAGCACACTTCACCACAGTCTTGCTGTTCTCATATGTCCTGCACCACCCTCACATACTTCTTTACCACTCTTGACTTTGTCACACAGTACCACACTTCCTCTCCTGGCACCCTAGCATATGCTTCCTCTAGAGCCGCAAAGACACAATGCAACTTCTTCTGACCTTCTCTATACTTTTCCATCAGCACTCTTAGAGCAAACATTGCATCTGTAGTACCCTTTCTTGGCATGAAACCATACTGCTGCTCACTGTCACCTCTCCTCTTAACCTGACTTCAACAACTTTCCCATATCTTCTTAGTGTGGCTGATCAACTTTATTCTACAACTTCCTGACAAATAACTGTTTTGATGTCTTCCAGTCAAGTTTTTGGCCACACCAAAGCACTGAGACAGCTGTAGATAAGGTCCTTAATGACATCCACTCCAATACAGGCAATGGCAACATTTCAGTCTTGGTTCTACTGGATCTCAGTGCTGCATTCGACACGGTCAATCATAACATCTTACTAGACTGGCTAAAAACTGGGTAGGACTTTCTGGTACAGCACTTAGCTGGTTTGAGTCATATTTAAAAGATGGGGACGATTTTGTGTTAATGGGTAACTACAAATCCAAGCAAACAAAAACAACCTGTGGAGTTCCCCAAGGTTCCATTTTAGGACCTCTGCTTTTCAACATCTATATGCTCCCACTAGCTCAAATCATAAAAAAACAACAAAATATATTACCATAATTATGCAGATGATACACAGATTTACATAACCATCTCACCAGGAGACTATGGTCCAATTAAAACCCTGATCAAATGAATTGGTCAAATTAAAGAATGGATGTGCCAGAATTTTCTTCAGTTGAAGACAAAACCGAAATAATAGTTTTTTGGGCCAAAGAAAGACTCAATGTTAGTACTCAGCTTCAGTGACGCTAAAAACTAACAGCCAAGCCAGAAATATGGTTGTGGTTCTGGACTCAGACCTAAATTTTAACAACCACATTAAGACAGTAGTGAAATCAGCCCATTATAAAAGAACATAGCAAGCACTAGAGGTCTGTCTCAGCAGGATCTAGAAAAACTTGTCCATGCATTTGTCTTCAGTAAACTGGACTACTGCAATGCTGTCCTCATAGGTCTCCCTAAAAAGTCCATCAGACAGCTGCAGTTGGTTCAGAATGCTGCAGCTCGAGTCCTCACTAAGACCAAGAAATTGGATCATATAACGCCAGTTCTTAAATCTTTACACTGGCTTCCTGTCTGTCAAAGAATAGATTTCAAAATACTGCTGTGTTTATAAAGCTCGAAGGTTTAGGGCCAAATACATCTCAGATCTGCTAGTCTATTATGGACCACCCAGAGCCCTCAGATCATCAGGGTCAGGCCTACTATCTGTGCCCAGAGTTGGAACCAAACAGGGTGAGGCAGCGTTTAGTTTTTATGCCCTTCACATATGGAACAAACTCCCAGAAAGCATCAAGGCTGCTAAAACTCTCAGCTGCTTTAAATCCAGGTTAAAAACTTTATTTGCCACAGCCTTTCAGTAGAACAATTGTCAATCTCCTACATTCATTCATTCATCTTCTTCCGCTTAAGCCTTCTCGGGTCGCGGGGGGGCTGGAGCCTATCCCAGCATCTTTGGGCGAGAGGCAGGGTACACCCTGGACAGATCACCAGTCATCACAGGGCCAACACAGAGAGACAGACAACCATTCACTCTCACATTCATACCTAAGGACAATTTAGAATCTCCAGTTTTGAAGCCAATTAACCTGACTTGCATGTTTTTGGCATGTGGGAGGAAACCGGAGAAGTCCCGGAGTAAACTCACGCAGACATGGGGAGAACATGCAAACTCCACACAGATCACTGTTGGTCAAGTTTTATTAGTCATATTCTATTTTAGCCTGCTTTTGTTTCTCTTCAATTTACTTTTGAGTTTGCTTTTAAATTCTTATGTATTCCTTTTGCAACTTGCTCTAATGCTTTAATGTTTTTGTAAAGCACTTTGAATTGTCTTGTACACGAAATGTGCTATACAAATAAACTTGCCTTGCTCTATGCCTCTGTATTTACGAGAGCTCTGAGCATCACCTTTGTTCTTGGAAATTTGTACCAGAATACTTCTTCCTCCATTCCTGAGGGCATCCTCCCACTCTCCAAGATTGTGTGAAACAATCTGGTTAAAAAGTCCACTGCCATCTCTCCTAAACATCTCCATACCTCCACTGGCATGCCATCTGGACCAACTGCCTTTCCAGTCTTCATCCTCTTCAAAGCTGCTCTCACTTCTGCATTGCTAATCCTCAGAACTTCCTGGTTCACTATCTTTCCTTCATCCATCCTCCTCTCTCATTTTCTTCATTCATCAGCTCTTCAAAGTACTCCTTCCATCTAAACACACTCATCACCCATTAGTACATTACCATCTCTGTCCTTAATCAATCTCCAGCTCAAACTCTGTCTAGTCAATCGATAAGTCCTTTTCTCCTTCCTTAGTGTCCAGAATCTCATACAACATCTCAGTATATGCGCTTTTCCTTTCTTCCTCCCCTTTCCTCTTCATTTCCCCCTCCTTTTCATCATCCACCCTGGATTCCAAACACTCCTTCTACTTTCACTTCTGACTATCCCACTTTTTCTTTGCTAACCTCTTCCTTTGAATACTTTCCTGTACCTCCTCATCCACCAAGTCTCCTTGTCTTTTCTGTCCAGAGGATACAACACAAACCTTTTTGCTTGTTTCCTTCAGTAAATACTATTACAAGTGGTTTCTCCCAAATTAATGCAAAATTACATTAAGGACTACTGCAGAATTATTCAAGAAGAAGCCAACTGTCATTCAATCCATACAGCTAATTATGTTTCTCCTATCTACGCTATCACATCTAGAACCAGTGGAGCCACTACCATGTAAGGCACCGCCACAAATGACTTTTCCTTCCCCCGTTCAACCCCTTCATGACAAGCATCTTTAGTGCTTAGCAGAGCACCCCTCTGCTTTTATAACCTGCTGCAAACGTGATGCACAGCCAGACACCAGCTTCTGGCAGCATTCTGAGGAATCTTAGCCCATTCTTCATGGCCAAAGACCTCCAGTTCACTGATATTCTTGGGCTTGCATACTTCAGCCACCTTTTTCAAATCCCACCAGAGATTTTCACTGGGGTTCGTCAGGTGACTGAAGGCCACTCAGATAGTCATGTGAAAAAATTAGGACACCCCATTAAATATTCAGTTCTTTAAGAAATGTTCACATATCTGTCTAACCTTGTTTTTGTTTGATTTGCATTTAACATTTATTTTAGCCATTTTAAGTGGGAATGAATGTGGGTGTGTCCTAAAAAAGATGGGGCATGTCCTAATTTATTCCTCACTATTTGCTTAGAATTGCATTTTACAGAAAATTTGAAAAAAGACCAATTCCTTTTTTAATTGTTTAGTTGTATTACATGAATCTCCCAGAATTTTTAACATTGATATTAAATATCCATATGTCCAAATATTAAAAAACAAACAAACACAGGCTTATACAGGGTGTCCTATTTTTTTCACATGGCTGTATATTCCAGGACTTCTTCTGAAACACGCCTCTTTGGAATTTGAGGTATACTTGGGATCATTGTCTTGTTGAAGGACCAATGATACCCAAGATTCAGCTTCCTCATAGACGGCATGACATTTTCTCTCAGATTTCCTGATACTTGATTGAATTCATCTTACCCTCCACACACTGCAGGTTTCCAGTGCCAGAGTGAACAAAGCAAATCCTCGGAGAAAATGTCATACTATCTGTGAGGAAGCTGAAGCTTGGGCATCATTGGACTTTCCAACAGGATGATGATCCCAAGCATACCTCAGTCCATCAAGGTTTGGTTTCAGAAGAAGTCCTGGTTTGAACCCCATTGAAAATCTCTAGGATTTGAAAAGGTGGTTGCAGCACACAAACCTAAGAATATTAGTGAACGTGGCAGCTTTTGCCCATAAAGAATTGGCTAAGATTCCTCAGAAATGCTGTCAGAAGCTTGGGTCTGGCTATGCATCAGGTTTGCAGCAGGTCATAACAGCAGAAGGGTGCTCTACTAAGAGCTAATGATACTTGTCATAAAGGGTTTTATTTTTATTTTGTATACTGTCAGCTATGGTGAGGCACCAGTCCCTTCACCATTCACACCTATGGCCACTTTAGAATTTCCAATTAACCTAACTTGCATGTTTTTGGCCTGTGGGAGGAAACCAGAGTACCTGGGGTAAACCCACACAGACACGGGAGAACATGCAAACTTCACACAGAAGGGTCACTGGTAAGGGGGTGGGATCAAACCCATGACCTTCTTACTGTGCTGCCACAGTGCTAACCACTGGGCACCGAGTTGAATAATTTTAAAACTGCAGTAGTCATTAAAGTGCTGATGACACGTTTTTGACATTTTTTAGCATGTTGTGTAAACCCAAAAGTCATTGTCTATAATCAATATAATATTTACAATAGCGCCTGCATAAACTAGTTATCATCAAAAAACCGCAGCCGCTGACTGGACTGTGGTGCCACCCACTGAATTAAGGGCTGCACCCCAATGACATAATCAACAGAACGGACTCCGCTGTTGTTGACTAGAATGACAGCAGCTTTGTAGCTCACAGTTTCTCTGGTTTCTTGTTTTAATTTTATGACTATGCCTTTGCGTTGTGTCGCAGGCTTAGATAAGCAGCAGGCCATGAAAGACCACATCACACGCTTCAGCTCCAACTGTCATAAGCCTCCTCGTGCGCTCCTTTTATGCAGGAGGAGGGGAAGGATTAATGGATTTACACGCAGCTTTGACCTACTTTCTCTGATCGCACGCCGGTCCGGGCACATCCCCTCTCTCATTATCAGCAACTGATTCCCCTCCTGCTGATCATGTTTCCCGGTCCTCGCCCAGGTGCTTCTCATCACACCATCACCAGCAGCGCGTGTACTTTGCAGCCGTTTGCCAGTCATCTGGGCTGTTTGTCTGCCAGTATTTTCAGCACTCTCACGATGTGTTAGTCACTCCATGTTCGCTGTGGTTCTCGTGCGTCCTTGAGGCAATGTTGGCCCTGCGTAAGAGCGCACGGAGGGTCATGATGAATGGATTTACACGCAGAATTCACTACAGCACATGTATTGAACATAAGAATGATGACAACAGTTCCCAAAAAGGTGAAGACTTACAAAAATAAACAGAAACACTTACAGTTGGCGTTCGGGGCTGACATCGCCCAGCAAAACATGGAGAGGAGACGTGTTAACCACGGTTGCACCCCAGGGCCGACATTGCTTCAAGGGGTGCAACAGAACCATGGCTGTGTGGAGTGGCTAACACATCGTGATAGTGTTGGCAATATCGGCTGGCTGACAACACAGTAGATGATGCACACAAAACATGAACAGCTGACTGTCAAAGAGAGAGGGGACGTGGTCGGACCAGAGAATCTTGGGCAGTACCCACCTGAAAGTGGCTCAAAACGCACATAAAACACATGTACAAAACAAAAACAACAAGAACTCAAATATAATCCATAATAACCCTATACCTGAGCCACAGAGAATACACTGCTATGATTTTATTGAAAAATCGGGTTTAAATAAATTATATTTTTGAACAAATAATTTGTTGCAATATCTGTAACAAAAGAATAACACTGGTGTTCCCCTGCCGTGTGTTTGTCACTGCTGCTGCGGTGGGCATGTGTGCCTCTCCACCGTCACACTCTGAGTGTGACTCGCTTGGCACGATGCCCGCTTGGCACGGCTCAAACCTATACAGTCTGATGCCCCCAGATTCTTCATTGTCATCCCATTCTTCAGAACTATAATTGTCGGAAGACAGGACAACACAAACCAATTCCAGACTACATGTGCTGGAACCATCGTCGATGTTTTCGACCGCTTCCATCCTGTGTGTACAATGATGGCCAAGCGCTGTGTTCTGTCAATGATGTAACTACATGGCAGCGGGGTTTTCCAGCCACTGATGTAATTGGTGACGTGGCGCTCATGAAAACGTCAGATATTCACATGAAAAAAAAGCCTGTTTGACTTAGACTGCACAGACAAACCTATTTTGTCATATTGTAATTGTGTTGAAAAATTAGAGGAAGTCAAAAACGTGTCATCAGCACTTAAAAAGTGGAATTTTGTTGAATTTGGAGAAGCCACTTGTAATATTAGTAGTTGAGCTATTTAAATTGTTTTTGTGTATTGCAAACATTGCACGTTTTTCCAATAAACCTAAATAGCAGTGGGGATGATTTCGATTGCAACTGTATATATCATTAACAATTACAGTATATAATTGTTCCAGTAAACCAAAACTTTTGTTTTCATTAGGAACAAATTTGGTGTTGTCAACAACAAAGATTTCTACTCCTTCTGAAGATATTGTAAAACTCCAACATTTTTTACACAAATTTGACAACTGCAATGTTAACAGTACACTAGTGAAAACTGATTTTTGTAATCTGGATTTAAAGGAGCCATTGACTGAAAAATGGAGTTGTAGGTTTTAACTGTTTGACTGCCTGAGCCCCTAGTGGTCAAGATTTTTTCAAGGAAGTATTCCGTTCAGATGTTAGAGATTTCCAAGGCTATAACTTGAAAGTGGTAAGAGATAATGGTTTACTGTCAATTAGAAAGATGTAGAATATGATCCAAAGTTTGAGATAGGAGTATATTTACACATTTAATTTGCATAATGCCACAGCAGCCATATCGAATTACATAACTTTCAGTCAAAAGTGGACTTTGGACATATTTACACAAAGGATGGTTTTTGTTGTTGTCACCGTTTTTTGTTTTGGGGCTTTTGTTATCTTATCTTTAAAGTATATGAACCAGAAAATCAGTTACAATGTAAACAAAGAAATTCATCAGACTTACCGCTGGCCAAGTGGCTCGCTTCATCCATTTTCGTCCATCCTGGTCGTTATTTTGTCTTCTCTCAGTCATTTTAGCTTTCTCTCCCACATCCAGAAACTGTTATGATTATTCCACCACAATTTTGCTTTTACTCCACTGCAATTTATCTCATATGATGATTGGGAACAGGCGCGATTGTTCTGTCCAGTCACATGGCGCTGGGGGTCGATGGCAGGTGAACGTCAACCAGCTTCGCCCACCCTCTGTTATAACAAAATGTAGATATTTACCTTCATAAGCTAAATAATCTCTTTTAGAATCATAGTTGGCAAATTTGGGAGCAAATGCCTCCTCCGTGTTGCGATCGATCAACATTTGTTTACAAACTCTTCTTCTCTGGTGTCCGGGGGGGGGGGGGTTGGGGGCCATTAGTCCACCAAGGCAAGAGCAGTAAGTTATACTGTATGTGTCTGCCACCTTGTGAGATGCAATACTTAGTACAACTGGGGATTTATTATGGTTTAAGGCCACGTCACATGACAGTCGCGGAACTGTGACACAGACACTCCACAGCGCTACCTTTCCATGAACCAAAGCAGTTTAAGGGTTAACCATCTGAAATGTGTACTGGTCACATAATTATTAAAAAAAAATGTCAACGGTCACTTCTCTGAAAAAAAAAAAAAAGGTTTTATCATTTTTCTTCCCAAGTAACATTTTTGACTCTTGCAGGGTTTTTCCTCAGTCAAAAAATGGGAACCGTCACTAAAAGGTAAATGTCACTAGCCTTGATACCTTCCCCGCTGCTCTATTATTGGCCCACCCTAGCTGTCTGTCATGTAGACAGTTAGTAATCCCTGAGCTAGCAGGGGTTACTAAGAAGCTCGCAACAAGTGCAGCTTATATTCAGATTTCAGTCATCCTAATAGACATCCATGTTTCCACCTGGTTGACTAATTCAGTTGATGATGTACCTCACGTTTTTTGTTGCTTGTCTTGTAATATTTTCACCGTGATTCTATTATGAACTGTTAGCACTAGTGTGTTGGGGCAGTCCTTCACCTGTTGTTAGCTGAACTGTCGGTCCTGTTTGTTGATCAATATTTTGTTGAAATTCTGTCCATTCCCCAGTGGAATCAAGCAATGGTTGAGCATACTGTGTATTTCATTCTTGGATGATATTTTAACTTGGTTGATGTTTTTCTCAAACGGGGATCCAAGGGATATTCTTGGGCAGTTTAATCTTTCATTCACATATGTTTCTGTGTTTATTGTACTAAAGGGACTGGTCATAGCTTATCGACCACTAAAACCACACACCCCCTGTCAACAAGTGATGCATTATTTCATTCTTAATGGCTATGGTCACACTGCAGGTCTTAATGCTCAATTCCGATTTGTTGCTGAGATCATTTTTTTTTTTTTGAGTGTGTAGGCATTCATATTACTTATTTAAGGACTGGATGGAAAAAATGTATGCAAAACTAACTCATAAAGTTATGTTCATCTGTGGGGATTTCAATATAGATCTGATGAACTCAAAACAGCATAGTTTGACAGAAGAATTTATCAACACAATGTACAGTATGGGCTTACATCCAACAATTACCAGACCTAGCACAATCACGTCACACAGTGCCACACTAATAGATAACATATTCACAAACATTATGGAAAATAATATCAGGAGTGGGCTTTTATTGAATGATATCAGTGACCACCTGCCGATTTTTGTTGTCTATCAATGTGATTATAGGAAGAAAAAGTATACCAAAAATATTAAATATAAAAGAATAAGAACCGAAGAATCAATGCATTTACTGACAAAGGAATTATTAATACAAGATTGGAAGATAGTTTATGATGAAAATGACATAAATAGAGCATATGATAAATTTTTACAAATATTTCAATCATTGTACAATAAATACTGTCCTATAAAACAATACAGTGACAGACAACAAAAAAAAAATATTCCTTGGGTCACCAAGGGGTTAATAAATGCATGTAAAAAGAAGAATACATTATATAAACAATTCATTAAATGCAGAACGGTGGAAGCTGAGATCAAATATAAAAGATACAAAAATAAGCTTACTACTATAATGAGGACCTGTAAGAAAGAATATTACAACAGAATACTAGAGGATAACAAAAATAACATAAAAGGAATATGGCAAGTACTCAATGGGATTATTAGTAATCGTCCTAAGAATGCAAATTATCCAGAATATTTTATCGAAAATGGCAATTTGATAAATAATATGGAAGATGTGGTCAGTGGTTTCAATAAATTTTTTGTAAACGTTGGTCCTGAATTAGCAAAATCAATAGTGACACCAGAAACAAACTACAGTGGTTCTGTGAATGAAATAGAAGATAGAAATCCAAAACACAATCTTTTTGGGTGCAGTTACTGAAAAGGAAATTATCGAGACTGTGAGTAAATTTAAGAACAAAAAATCAACGGACTGGAATGAAATTGACATGACAATAGTGAAAAAAGTATTTGAGGGAATTGTTAAGCCACTCACCCACATCTGTAACCTGTCATTTCAAACTGGTACATTTCCAGACAAAATGAAAATAGCAAAAGTAATACCTCTATACAAAACAGGAGACAGTCATCGCTTCACAAATTACAGGCCAGTCTCTTTACTCTCACAATTCTCCAAAATACTTGAAAAAATCTTCACTAGAGACTGGATGATTTCACTGATAAACACAGCCTCCTTACAGATAGCCAGTATGGTTTTAGAGCGGATAAATCTACATCTTTGGCACTGATCGAACTTATAGAAGAAATTACTAGTTGTATAGATAAAAAAAAGGTTGCTGTAGGAGTATTTATAGATTTAAAGAAAGCTTTTGACACCATTGACCCCAGAATACTACTAAGGAAACTGGAAAGGTATGGGATAAGAGGGGTTGGACTGAGTTGGGTGGAAAGTTATTTAAGTAACAGACAACAATTTGTACAAATTGGAGAGCACAAATCACCCTTCATGGACATCACTTGTGGTGTGCCCCAGGGGTCAGTTTTGGGACCCAAACTCTTTATTTTGTATATAAATGACATATGCCAAGTATCAAAAATTCTGAAATTTATTTTGTTTGCGGATGACACAAATATCCTTTGCACTGGTGAGAATTTGCAGCAGGTTTTAGAGGTGGTCACAACTGAAATGGAAAAATTAACGCAGTGGTTCAACAAAAATAAATTATCTCTAAATCTAAAAAAAACGAAGATTATGTTGTTTGGAAATTATAAAATAAATCATGAAATAATGGTAACGATAGATGATAAGCTCAGACAGATCAGGAAGGAGAAGGAAGCAGCGCTGAAAAGTGGAGACAGGGACTGCTACAGGGAGGTTAAATACCGGTTTAACAGAGAGCTGAAGAGGGCTAAATCTGTGTACTCAGAGAGACTCCAGCAGCAGTTCACTGCTAATGATTCGGCTTCCGTGTGGAGAGGACTGAGGCAGATCACCAACTATCGGCCTCAGGCTCCTAAAGGTCAGGATGACAAAGCCCTTTGTCAGAGACTGTCCCAACACTATGCCCGTTTTGACACCTCGTCATCTGTGTCCAAGTCCCCCCCTCCCTCCAGCTCCACAGCCTCCACATTCCCTACTTCATTTAAGGCACCCCCCCCCCCCTCCTCCCCCCCCTCCCCTTATCATCAGTGAGCAGGATGTGCTCAAACAGTTCTCCAGACTGAACCCGCGCAAGGCCCCCGGCCCAGACGGCGTGTCTCCCTCCACCCTGAGACTCTGTGCGAAACAGCTGGCTCCTGTATTCACAGACATTTTTAACACCTCCCTTAAGTTATGCCACGTGCCGTCCTGCCTCAAATCCTCCACCATCATCCCTGTCCCCAAGAAGCCACGGATCACTGGACTTAATGACTACAGACCTGTAGCGCTCACCTCTGTAGTCATGAAGTCCTTTGAGCGCCTGGTCCTGTCCCACCTCAAGTCCATCACCACCCCTCTCCTGGACCCGCTGCAGTTTGCCTACCGAGCCAACAGGTCTGTAGACGATGCAGTCAACCTGGCCCTCCACTCCATCCTGCAGCACCTGGACTCCCCGGGAACCTACGCCAGGATCCTGTTTGTGGACTTCAGCTCCGCATTCAACACCATCCGCCCCGCTCTGCTCCGGGACAAGCTGTCCCTGCTCAACGTGCCTGACTCCCTCTGCAGGTGGATCATCGACTTCCTGACGGACCGGAGGCAGCATGTGCGGCTGGGAAAGACTGTCTCAGACTATACTAGCATCAGCACCGGATCACCCCAGGGCTGTGTACTTTCCCCCCTACTCTTCTCCCTTTACACCAACTCCTGCACCTCCAGCCACCAGTCTGTCAAGTTGATCAAGTTTGCGGACGACACCACCCTCATCGGGCTCATCTCCAACGGCGACGAGTCCGCCTACAGGAGAGAGGTGGCCCAGCTGGCGTCCTGGTGCAGCAATAACAACCTGCAGCTGAACGCTCTGAAGACAGTGGAGATGATTGTAGACTTCAGGAAAGTCACTACTCCTCTGCCCCCCCTCACCCTCTCAGGCTCTTCCATCACCACTGCTGATTCCTTCCGCTTCCTAGGCACTACCATCACCAGGGACCTCAAATGGGAGCTGACCATCAGCTCACTCATCAAAAAAGCCCAGCAGAGGATGTTCTTCCTGCGGCAGCTGAGGAAGCTCAAGCTACCCACCAAGATGTTAGTGCAGTTCTACACAGCCATCATCGAGCCCATCCTCACCACCTCCATAACCGTGTGGTACGCAGGAGCCACTGCCAGGGACAGACTAAGGCTGCAGCGCGTCGTGCGCACTGCTGAGAAGGTGATCGGCTGCAAGCTCCCATCTCTCCAGGATCTGTACATCTCCAGGACCCGGAGGCGTGCTGGCCGGATCATAGCCGATCCCTCACACCCTGGTCACGTACTGTTTGCCCCCCTCCCCTCTGGTAGAAGACTTCGGTCCATCCAGACTAAAACCTCCCGTCACATGAACAGCTTCTTCCCCTCTGCCATTAGACTGCTGAACACTAAGTGACTCTCGTGCACCATGTACAGCAGCTCAACCAGACTCATGTCAATCATCACTGTTTTCTTCCTGCATTACCGACTGCACTATATAGTTCTCCACAGTATCTGCTGCTGGCTAATATATATTTTAACTGTTGACCAGTATCACTTAATCTTATCCTACACTTTATTACATGTATAGTTTATTTCTCTTATCTTATCATGTTTAATGTTGCAGCATTGTACCGAGACAAATTCCTAGTTTGTGTACTACATGAACAATGGCAATAAACCTGATTCTGATTCTGATTCTGATTCTGATACCAGAATAGAAACAGTACAGGAAAATAAGTTTCTGGGGGTGACGCTAGACAATAAAATCTGCTGGAAACCTCACATCAGTCACATCCGGGCCAAATTAGCAAAATGTATAGGCATACTGGGGAAGACAAGACTATAAATCATTGGTCTTATTGTACAATTCACTGTTTTTACCTTATCTTAACTACTGTGTAGAAGTCTGGGGAAACACCTACAAGACCAACCTACAGTCAATATGCACATTACAGAAAAGAGCTATAAGGATAATAAACAATGCAGGATATAGAGACCATACCAATGCGTTGTTCTTAAAGTCACATGTCATAAAGTTAATCGATTTAGTTAAATTTAAGACAGCACAAGTAATGTACAGGGCAATTAATAATCAACTACCAACTAATATACAAAAAATATTTAAAAAAAAGAGACAATGATCATAATTTGAGGGGAGACTTAAACTTTACAAAACCCAAGATACGTACAACCAAGAAAAGTATGTGCATATCTGTCTGTGGGGTGGATTTGTGGAACAGTCTGGAGCCGGAACTGAAACTATGTACAAACAGAAATCAATTCAAAAAGAGGTATAAGTGTGGTTTATATTAATCATATATCCCATACCTACATATGTATAAGCATATTAGAATGTTTAGTGATTACATATGTGCAATGACCTCACCCCTCAGAACAGGACAAGAGGTCTCGACTGCCAGCGACGATCAAAGAGCACACGGAGTCGCAGCGGTGGAGACCAGATTGATCTCCCTGACTTCCCAGGGTCAGGTGGAGGAGACAGAGGACAATGGAGGAGATCGATCGCCCTGACCTCCCTGGGTCAGGTGGAGGAAACGGAAGACAAAGGAGGGGGGATTAAGTTAATGCGGGATGTCAGCTTTGATATGCAATGTCTTTTGTTGTGTGTGAGTATAAGTATGAAGGTCTGAATGTGTTCGACCTCTTATTCTGCTTCTGCACTGAGATGAGACTTGTTAGAGGAGTGAAGCTGATATTAAACTTTGGTTTATAAATCACATCGCCTCGTTATTCCAAGCTCTTCTACAATAAGCACCATTTGCTGAAAGGGTATATGTTAGAAGGGTAGTAGTTATATGTACGATTCATTATGTTCACTCTAGGATATTATGGGACACTATGGAATGGTGGGTGGGACAGCACTGTGTATATCTGTGTTGTTTGAGGCTGGTTTTGATGTATGGACATCATTGTATGTTAGAATGGATGGGTGTTAATGTTGATTTGTAAAAAATACAGTAAATTGTTTACTTGGGGTCTTAAAGGTGGTAATTTGTATAAAATTCACATGGGTGTATCTATGGAAAAGAGGAGATGGAATTAATAAGTGTTCACTTCTTCCTTCTCCCTTTCGAACAGTGTATACTGTTACTTTATTGCATTTGCCATTTGCTTGTATTTGTTATATTTTTGAGTTCGAAATAAACTATCTATCTATCTATCTATATTACAATTTAAATGCAACCCCATCAGACTCCAGTATGAACAGTCTACAGCTATGAAGTGACCCGCATGCACAGAAGAAAATGTAACGTCAGACACAGCGTTGTTACAGAAGTAAAAATGAGCCCCAAACAATTGAGGGACAGAACTTCTTCACCTTGACGCAGCACAGCAAAATGTTAAAATTATTCAGAAATTCATCCATCCATCCATCTTCTTCCGCTTAATCCTTTTCGGGTCGCGGGTTGCAACCATTCACTCTCATATTCATACCTAAGGAAAATTTAGAATCCCCAGTTGATGCGAATTAACCTAACTTGCATGTTTTTGTTTTTGTTTTTTTTGCATGTAGGAGGAAACTGGAGAAATCCCGGAGTAAACCCACACAGACACGGGGAGAACATGCAAACTCCACACAGATCACTGTTAGTCGGGGGCTGGGATTGAACCCGGGATCCCCCCGGCCAAGGGTGAGTTGCTGTGCTGCCGCAGTGCTAACCACTCCGCCACCACGCTACCTATTTAGAAATTATTATGCAAAAAATGAATGAGACCAGCTTCATTCCTCTACACGCCAGATGACCGCTGTGATCAGCTCTGTTTTAACAGAACTGATCGATTAAACAGCTCTCTTGGAAGTGAGACCCCATGTCTCAATGGGATTACCTGTTTAACACCTTAGCTTTCCAGCCAATGTAAAACATTCCATGGGTGAACACTGGAATTTTAAGAGGATAAATAAGGTTAATAAATGATCCTAGCAATTACAATAGGGTTCTCACCCACTGACCTCATACCAGCGGTCCCGCACAGGAAGGAGAAGTGACCACAGACTCCCTATCTGGCCATTCCGCTCCAGTCATGTCGGGATTAGCTTTACATTTTAGGTATTACAGAGGCCAGGACTCACGGTGTGCCTTTTACAGAAGAAAAGGAATTTGCAGCATCCAGTAAATGAGCTGTTACTTTTTTTATTTTTAATGTGCCGTTATTGTGAGTCTGCTTGTCTGATGGTTTCACCCCTGAACACCCCCCCCCCCCCAGAATTTCAGTTATTGTGCAGTCGGAGCCGACAAAATTGCAATCCAGTGATAAAGGTATGAAGATTGATTAAAAAGAGCACACATCAGCTGTCTGCTATACTTACAGCATCATCTACCACAGAATTGTAGCGTCTGTCTCACTTCAATGAGGAAAAAGTCGGATGACACGCGACTTGACCATTCAGACTGAGATCGCGTTGGAAAATATCAGATATGTGTCCGAATTAGGACCACATACTAAAGTGGCCTGAGTGTGGCGTGAAAAATTTGGATATGTGCCGTTGAGACTGTCATTAAAATAAATCAGATATGGGTCACATTTGTGTCAAAAAATCGGAATTGAGCATTAAAAACCTGCAGTGTGACCGTAGCCTAAGACAAACATTCATGGCTTAGGCTCAGGAGTAATCCTCACCATGAGGTGAATACTGGTGAGCATTGCAATTTGTTGGGTTTCATCAGGGCTTGTTTGGTGTGGGGGGGGGGGGGTGCTGTCACAGCAGTTTTTGCCACCAGTATTTGCCTGTCCTTTCTGCTCCATGAGATGCTACCCTTAAAGAGAGCGGCGTTTAATGAAATCTTGCATTTTATTAAAATTACAGGCTTACATTGAAGCTTTTTTTTTTTAGAAAATCTAGAAAAAAAAAACAAATTTGCTGCAATAATTCAAGAAAATTTGAACAAAATGTAAAATATTTCATTGTGAGGTGTTAAAATGTGCAAGAAAGTGCAGTCAATGACACCTTTAAGGCTTTTACACTGACAGTAATCCAGTAAACTACTGATTTATTATAGGAAGTCATCACTATACATGCAAAATAAGGCAGTGATATCAGTCTGAGTCTCATGTAAAAACAAATGGATGGGAGCTGCTATAAGCTATTGATTTGATATTTTATTTTTATTGTAATCCATCAGTCTGGGTTACCTAACTTGTACAGTTTATACTATGACTGACACATAAGCCAGTGGGTAAATAATGGTTATTTTCTGATTCCAAATCTTGTGAAAGGGAACCTTTCAAGGCACACAGTATCAATATGCCGGTCATAAATCAATTAAGCATTTACATGACAATTAAAAAGTTTTATCAGAAATCCATTTAACCTAGGATAGCCAATGGATTTCTTGTACACAGAGCAACACATTTACATGACATTTGTGTTATCAATTTATTGGCAGCACATTGATCTTGATCTCTTTTTTGAAATGCTTATGAACAGAGTTGTAAGAGCAGGCCAAGAGCACTGAGGTTCTGCATACAAGAACACACTGCTGATCTTAGTGTTGTGGTTAAACTCGACCACACTAGCTGAGCCACCAGCTGACCCTTTATCACCCATCATCTTTAAATGAAATGTAGTATTAAAACTGAAGCGTTAATAGAGCTTTCCAGAAAATATGAGTAGCTCCTCTGGCATTCAGCTGCCCTGTCAGACATCCTAGACAATATACAAGATAGCTTGACATAGACTATCCCAAGCAGATACAACATCCATAAGTTTATCAGGTACTGTAAATACTCAGTCTGATGGGTTAGGACAGGAAGTGATCTTTTCTTGTTCACTTAAGCAGTTTTGTGATTAGTATATCCTGATCTGTGTTGAACTTTTGGACAGATGAAACCTTTGAACTCCAGGCCTTCAAAACAATGTTCTTTCAGCTTGGTAGTAAATACCACCATGTGTCCTGGTTACTGTAAATATATAAAATTCTGAACATGTACATCCAGAATAAATGTAACACCAAATTATAGATTGGAAAAAAATTCTAAGTGGTGATGAAACATGCTTTAATACATATCACTTATTGTCTTATTTTAATAGCGTCTGGACAGACCTCTGAAACTCCTCATGAAGCATCATTCAAGCATCAAGGTATCCAGCTATTTAACTGAAGTTTTCATTTCACATGAAATATAATTTCAAGATTATTTAGGAGTAGATGTTAAGATAATGTAACTGTAGGCAGTGATAGTGTCTCTTATTGAATGTATGTTCTTGACTGATACAGAGTGGTGGCCTAGTTGGTAGAGCATCTGCCCCACAACCGAGAGATTGTGGGTTCAAATCCTGGCCGTGTCATACCAAAGACCATATAAAAATGGTACTTTCTGCCTTCTAGCTTGGTGCTCAGCATAATAGAATGGGGAAAGAAAAGTTAACACACAGAACTACCAGAGGACTGCCCCCCCCCACTGTAGCTTTCACTACTGAAAGTAGCTGTGCAGCCTAAAGTCAGTGAAATGGAGATAGGCACTACCACATGGTGTCCCACATGCTTTGGAAGCTATTAACTAAACATGTTCTTGACTGGGCTCTTAACCAAAATGGAGTCTATGGGGGGTACAGATAGTGTATCATAGAAACTAATGAACATTTGAGGTGCTTTAGTATTATAAGTGATTCATGGTTTTGGTTTTTAACGTGTATGGTGGCCAGCACAGTGAATCAGTGGTTAGTGCTGCTGCCTCACAGCGAGAACGTTCAAGTCCTGACTGATGTGGACTGTGGTTCAGATTGGTGCCTTTCATGGTCTCTCCAGGCCTGTGTACATTTTCTCTGGGTGCACTGGTTTGCTCTGATTGCAATTTGTGGGGTTTCGTCAGGGCTTGTTTAGGGGGAGGGGGTGCTGTCACAGCAGTTTTTGCCACCAGCATTTACCTGTCCTTGCTGCTCCATGAGATGCTACTGTAACATTATATGAGTTAATAATTATGATCAGGTATAAAAATTATTTAATTTATATTAATGTCTTGGAATCCTGAGATGAATTCTTGGTTCATACACACAGGAAAAATTAATAACACTCGTGGGGCACCAGCTTCTATCTCTAAGAAGCAATTTAATCTTTAATTTGACTTTATACCTGTTTAATCACTCAATAAATTAATTAATAATTAGTCTCAAAATTTTAGTGAATTCGATACTGGGGACTTAAACCAGACTCAGAATGAAATAAATTCTCAACAACTTCTCTCATTTTCACATATTTATTAAATGAAATGATAATTAAAAGACACTGCAATGATTTCATTAACCATGAAATTAAACTTGTAAATGACAGATTAACAATGTCAACATTTGCAGAACCACGGTTAACTGTGAAATTAATTTAGATCAGTTTGAAGTTAACAGATTATGGAAAGCAATGCAAATTTATGGGGAAAGTTTTACTAGTTATTTGAAAAGTTCTGGATTACTCTTTAAGAAAATGAAAACTGGATTTTAATGAAAAGAAAGGTTATATTACTTGCTCTTTAATTTTGCATCTGATCAGATATTAAATTATACCCAAATCTCAGACTTTCCATTCAGCAGATGAACAAGAATGTCGCTCACGTGATTCCTTGTTTGATGGTCGAAACTGAAGATCCTCCTGTGTCGCTGTCTGGAAGTTTTTGATGTGGAAAAGTGCCAAAACCCAGAATATTTGTCCAGCAAATATTCGGTTGTCACAAGATGAGGTTTTGATGTGTTGATCACCTGGGCTGCGGTCCAGCCCAAGACGTCTACTCTTCGTGGCGTGCTGATTTCTTCAGCTGTGCATGATGGTGGGCTGTGTCGAGAATCTGCGGCTTCCCATGAGGAGTTCAAGGATAATTAAAAATCTGATCCGATAGCGAAATTAACAGATCTTCAGACTTTAGATAAAAGAACTTCTGGTGTGGGAATGGTCAATAAAAAAAACTTATAAAAATAAAGTCAAGATTAAAGCTTACATTAAAATTAAAATGGTGGGTTTACAGAAAGTTTAGCAGGAAAAGTTATAAAAATAAACATCTAGGATTGGCGTTTTTAACTCCTAATTAGGATTGAGCTCAAGAAAGAAAGAATTAGTTCCTAGGCATTTAAAGAAAAACCAGAAAGACACGTGGTACAAGGCTTCTGTGTTCAGGCAGTCTTTTGTTGTCCCGAAAAAGTTCTCTGCTGTAGACAGACGTGAAGTGACAATAAGACAAAAGAGAAAAAGAGAGGCTGAAAAAGGGTGTTGTTTCCTTTTTATCTGGGGAAACTTTCGCGGGTCTCCATGATTGACAAGAGCCCAGACCAACAGCCTTCCTTCATGGGCGGGCTTTATGAACTTTAGTCCAATGAACAAACAGTCTTTTGTCTGAACCTAGAGAGACCTGTTGTCAAGCAGAGATTGGCTGCTGGCAGTCACATGATTTGAGATACGCTTTGCAAATCTAATACACAAGTTTCAATACTGAAATATTCCTCTATGCATTTATATATAACTCTAACTATTTCAATGTTCATGCAACTTATACCCAGTGCTTATAAATTAACATGCAGGAATAAACATTCATTTAAACATTTTAACATGCACCTACCTAAAATCCAAGGATTAATATATTTCAACCCATTATTGTCCACATCAAACGTCATGGTCCATTTACTTTTCCTGGTGTCCTGAAAAAGAGGAAGAGGTTTGTTGAGAAGTGAGTCTTAACAAAGATGTGGTAAAAAGTTTGCTGGTTAAATCCGGCATGTCCCAGAGTTGTCAGTAAGGGCAATGGTGAGCTGTGGATCTTTGTAGGCCATATGACGTACTCCAGGGTTCTGTTCTATGTCTCCACGTTTATGGGCCATAAAGTCAAAACAGGAAGTGCATTAGGGTGAATTCCTTAGACTGGTGTTAGCAAAGGAATGTGAGTTCAGCTGTGGCCTGGGGTAAAAGACCAGTTTCTGGCTGTCCTTTTCCTGACTGAAACAGTGTCTTTAAGCTGAAGAATAATTCTTATTGATGAGCCAAAGTGAGATGATGCTACAGTCCCCCCTTTTGGTATTGACGGTGAGTTTTATTCAGTGTTGATACGAATCCTAGGCATCAAATTCCAATTTGGCGATTCTTGATCCAAATGATGAACTAAAGGTTCTGATGTCCATAAGTCTTAAGCTTGTAAACAGTATCTATTCCAAAGTGTAGATCCTTAAATTTGGTTTTCTGGAAAACTTCTAGAAATTTTCAAAAATAATTTGGGTATGACCAAATTTAAACCTTGTGTACTTGTCTAGGATATGATAAAATTCTGTATATACCGGTAAAGACTTAAAAATCCTGGGTACAAAAGTGTGAACTAGAAGTATGTGGGTTTCGACATACTTGATATAAATGTTTTGGGTTTGCCGTAAAATATCTATTCAAAATTTCAAAAGTAGTTTAAATGTGTATAAAATCTAAATAGAGTGTAAAGGATATATATTTGTATATATGCATGCATGTATTCAAAAATCTTAGGAGTCCAGATCAAAAGCAAATTTACAAAAATTCTTGCTCATATCTGAGGTAGAGATTTAGGCTAATCTATATTGAGGTAACTCAAGGAGGTTCAAATTGAATTGGTTTAGCTAGGCTAAACCATGGTTCCACAGATGTCCAAATCATAGGGTGTTTTGAAGCTTTGATTCAGAAAAAATGAGTGGACATGGGATGTCGTCATTGTTCTTTGAATGGCAACGAAAAGTAAATCTGGATTTACTGTGAAAAGGATAAGATGATGTGATAACATGTTCATTGCTAAAGTGTTAACTGAAAAGCTAATGTTTCTAGCTACCTTTGGGAGTAACATAGACGTTGGCTGTGTGTGAGCATAGTCAACCTTTAACACAAAGAGCAAAGAGTTCAAGACCTTATTGAGTTTGACTGAAGATTCGGAGCAAGCATTCAAAACCAAGACAATGTCTTGTAAGATTTTGGTAACAGTTTGTGGTTCGACGACCTGGCGTTTTGGTTTAGTGGTGTTGACCGAGTTAACAGTAGACGTGCTAAGGCTAACAAGAGGCTCTAACGATGAGGCTGTTATTAAGAATCCACCTGAGGATTGTTGACTTTTGGTCTTGACCTTGCCCAGTTCTGACTGGGTAACAGTTGGTGTGATTGCTAGGTATATGGCTAAACTGATAAACAGGAGGGCCATCATCCTGGCAAACAGATAAAGTGAGTGATTTTGGATCTTAATCTTGTTGTTGATTTTCCTTTAGATATCTGATTGGCAAATGAAAATTATTCTCAGAGGTGGAACAATTCTTTTTGGAGATTGAGCTCTAAACCTTAGATTGTTTTCACCTTTAATGGAAATCTTGATGTTGTTAGCTCAAACTATTGGTGTTGAGTGTTTTTTGTGTACTATTTGATAATAGTAAGTTGATTGAAATTTATTAAATTTTACAGAGGCCTTTGAAATTACTTTAAGGGATAATTTGGTTTTGATTTATCTTTTTTGATCAAGATCTATCCTTCAATTCACATATTAAATTTGTTTCTAAGACTGCCTTCTATCATTTGCGTAATATTGCCAAGATTAGGAGCATCTTGTCTCAGAGTGATGCTGAGAAACTGATCCACGCTTTTGTTAGCTCGAGATTAGATTATTTTAATTCTTTATTATCAGGCTGTCCTAAAACATCTTTAAAAAGTCTTCAGCTGATCCAAAATGCTGCAGCAAGAGTTTTAACAGGTACTAGAAAGAGAGATCATATCTCTCCGGTTCTGGCCTCCCTTCATTGGCTTCCCATAGAGTTTAGAATTAAGTTTAAAATCCTTCTTCTTACTTACAAAGCTCTAAACAATCAGGCTCCTTTTTATTTAAAAGATCTGATACTACCGTATTATCGTAACAGAGCACTACGCTCCCAAAATGCAGGATTACTTGTAATACCTAGAATCTCCAAAAGTACAATGGGAGGCAGAGTCTTCAGTTATCAAGCTCCTCTCCTGTGGAATCAGCTGCCAATCTGGATTTGGGAGTCAGACTCGATCTCTGTTTTTAAGAATAGGGCTAAAACCTACCTTTTTGATATAGCCTACAATTAGGGAGGGATCATGTGTTTCTGAACCCTCTCTTAGTTATGCTGCTAATAGGTTTAGTCAGCTGGGGACCTCCAGTAATGCACTGGGCCTCACTCCTTTCCTCACTCTCAATGAAATATTTTTTTTTGCTGGTCATTAACATTTGTTTGTTCTCTCCCATAGATTGAGTCCCCATCGTTCTGTTTGCTCTCTACATGTCTGTTCTTTTCATCTTCTCTATCCCCTCACCCCCCAGCCAGTCGCAGCAGATGACTGCCCCTCCCTGAGCCTGGTTCTGCTGGAGGTTTCTTCCTGTTAAAAGGGAGTTTTTCCTCTCCACCGTCACCAAGTGCTTGCTCACAGGGGATCGCCTGATTGCTGGGGTCTTTCTGCAACTGTGGGGGTTCCCCCTACAGTTGATAGTGCTATGAGATGACTGTTGTTGTGAAATGGCGCTATATAAATAAAGTTGAATTGAATTGAATTGAATTTTCTTTTTGGAAGCTTTGATGCAGTTAACTGATTGTTTGGAAAAATTTGACTAAGTGTACCTGAGGCTAGTAGTTAGCTACAGTTATTTCTCAGACGTAGGCTTGATTTTAATCTTATTTATGGACTTACTTTGACAGTGTTGTACCCGACAAGTCCCATGGGGTTTTGGTAAAGTTTGCTGTGATTTTGGTGAGCCCATTTGAAAATGGGGTCTTGGATTTGGCACTTGAGTGGCCAAAGTTTGTTGTTGACAATGTGTGGATTCATCCACTCGGGCAGGAATTTAGGAGCGATTTTCTCTTCCTTTAAATTGATTTCCTCAATTTCCTCTCGGCGCCACACCAGTAGGCTGCCTTTTGCAACAGCGGCTCGATTCCAAGTTTTTTTTCCCTTCCTCTCTCTTTTGATCACTTTTTTTTTTCACCCCACTTATATCACGGACACACAGATCGTCCCAAATGTCTCCTGAGCCGGTGGACGGAGCCACTGTTTATAGCAGGATACGAAACAACAGGGAAGAGCTGCTAGTGTTTAACCGCCACCCGGTCCCACTGGAAAAACTCGACATACCGAGAGAATTGAGGCGAAAGCGTCGCGGCTGCCGGGCTGGAGTAAGGCGGAGGACAAAAAATATAAGGTACAGACCCTCCCTTCCATCTGTTGTCATGGGAAATGTACGGTCGATACTGGGAAAGTTAGATGAGCTAGCGGCTATCTCCCGTTATGATAGCACTTACCGGGAGTGCTCTCTCCTTTTGTTTACTGAGACGTGGCTAACTGAACTAGCAGCAGATGCTAACATTGAGCTGGAGGGTTTTCACATGATACGAGCTGACCGAACACCAGAGAGTGGCAAAACTAGGGGCGGTGGAGTGATAATGTATGTTAACAACAACTGGTGCAGACCGGGACATATCACTGTTAAACAACGACACTGCAGCAAAGACATTGAGTTGCTAGCTGTTAGCATGAGGCCTACATATCTCCCGAGAGAACACTCACACGTGATCTGCATTGTTGTTTATGCAAATCCGACGGCGAACGCTGGGACAGCGCGTGACGTCATCCATTCAGTAACCAGCAGGCTGCAGACAGAACACCCAGATGCTCTTCTCCTCATCTCAGGCGATTTCAACCACTTTTCACTGTCTCCCATTCTGCCCACTTTCACCCAGTATGTCACATGCCACACTAGAGACAATAAAACACTGGATTTGTTCTACGCAAACACTAAGGAGGCGTACACCTCATCACAACTCCCCCCACTTGGGAGATCGGATCACAACTTGGTTCATCTCCGACCGGTGTACAAACCCCTAGTGCACAGACAACCTCCGGCCATGCACACTGTGGAGTTATGGTCTGAGGAGACAATGGACACTCTAAAGGACTGTTTTGAAGCCACTGCCTGGAAGCAGCTCTGCGATCCACATGGTGAGGACATCGATGGCCTCATTCACATCTTCACGGGCTACCTCAGCTTCTGTGTGGACAAATCCGTTCCCACCAAGACCATACGGCGTCACTCAAACAACAAACCCTGGATCAACCCTGAGATAAAAACACTTCTGAGAGAGAAGAAGAGGATCTTCAGGTCGGGGAACAGGGAGATGCTGAAGTCCATACAGAGGGAGCTGAGGAGAAAGATCAGAGAAGGCAAGGACAGCTTCAGGAAGAAGATGGAGGACAAGCTGCAACAGAGCGACATCAGCGGGGTCTGGAGAAACCTCAAAACCATCTCGGGGCTCCAGAATACCTCCCCCCAGGCCACGGGGGGCAGGGAGTGGGCGAACAACCTGAATCTGTTTTTCAATAGATTTGACCAACCGCCCTCCCCCCTGTCTGCACAACAACCACTGCTGCCTCTAAGAAATCAAGTCCTGCTGCCCACTCCCCACTCCACCGACACCCCCCCCCACTCCCAACACACAGCCCCCCATCCTGACCCTGACCAAGACCCAGGTGAGGACGGAGCTGAGGAAGATCAAGGCGAGGAAGGCGTCGGGACCGGACGGCATCAGCACAAAGCTCCTCAAGTCCTGTGCAGACCAGCTGTGTGGGATTGTGACGTATATCTTCAACATGAGCCTGAAACTGGGGAGGGTACCACAGCTGTGGAAAACATCTTGTGTGGTACCTGTACCAAAAACTTCCCACCCCAAAGACCTGAACAGCTACAGACCGGTGGCCTTGACGTCCCACTTGATGAAGACCCTGGAGAGACTGCTCGGGCTGGGCTGCACGGTGGCGCAGTGGTTTAGCACTGTGGCAGCACAGTTTTACCCTCGGCCGGGGGATCGCGGGGATCATGAGGTCGTGGGTTCGATCCCAGCCCCCGACCAACAGTGAGCTGTGTGGAGTTTGCATGTTCTCCCCGTGTTGCGTGGGTTTACTCCGGGATTTCTCCGGTTTCCTCCCGCACACCAAAAACATGTAGGTTTAGGGCGCTCGCGCACACAGCGACCAGCAGCCGGTGGCTTGTCACCAGACTGCAAACCAAGTCTACCTACGGGTACAAATAAGTAACAAAAAAAAAAAAAAAAAAAAAAAAAAATCTCCGCCCCCTGGTGGAACCAGCGATGGATCCACTCCAGTTCGCCTACCAGCATGGCATTGGGGTGGAGGATGCGGTGATCTTCCTCCTTCACCGTTCTCTGTCCCACCTGGAGAAGCCCGGGAATATGGTGAGGATCATGTTCTTTGACTTCTCCAGTGCTTTCAACACCATCCAACCGATGATCCTGAAGGACAAGCTGCTGCGCGCAGGGGTGGACCAGCACCTGTCATCATGGATCCTGGACTACCTCACGAACCGGCCTCAGTTTGTGAGAACCCGGGACTGTGTTTCCGACTCGATCATCAGTAGCATGGGGGCCCCCCAGGGAACGGTGCTGGCTCCCTTCCTGTTCACTCTTTATACTGCGGACTTCTCACACAACACAACACATTGCCATCTACAGAAGTTCTCTGATGACTCTGCGATCGTTGGTCTCATCTCCAACGGAGATGAAGCTGAGTACAGAGGGCTTATCCAGGACTTTGTGGACTGGTGCCATCGGAACTGCCTCCAGATCAACGCGAGGAAAACTAAGGAGCTGGTGGTGGACTGCCGCAGGCATGGGCAGCCCCTCACAGCACCAGTAAATATACAGGGAACAGACATCGAGATGGTGACATCCTATAAGTACCTGGGTATTCATCTGAACAATAAACTAGACTGGTCACACAATACTGATGCACTCTACAAGAAGGGACAGCGCAGGCTGTTCCTGCTGAGGAGACTCAGGTCTTTTGGTGTACAAGGGGCGCTGCTGAAGTCATTCTATGACACGGTGGTGGCATCAGCCATCACTTTTGGAGTGGTCTGCTGGGGCAGTGGCATTACTGCAGCCGATAGGAAGAGACTGAACAAACTGATTAAGAAAGCTAGCTCTGTCCTGGGGCAGCGCCTTGATCCGATGGAGGAGATAGGAGAGAGAAGGACGGTGGCTAAATTGTCATCTCTGCTGGAGTCCGAGTTCCACCCTATGCAGGACATACTGGATGCACTGAGGAGCTCATTTAGCAGCAGACTACATCATCCCAGGTGCACAACCGAGAGGTTTCGTAGGTCCTTCCTACCAACGGCTGTCAGACTGTACAACCTAAGCAGGGCTGCTCGCAGAGATAGCAAAAAGACGTAACAAACTAATAGTTTTTTTGAATGCAAAAGATGCAATAGACTTACACTATGGTCCTCTCCGGCATACAACTAGGAACATACCGGTCGCTATGGAGGGTGAGAATATGTATGGGCACATAATCATACCATGTAAGATAACTAAATAGACGGTTATGCTGTTTCATCCCACCTAGCAACAATGCTCTGCACTGTGTGTGTTTATATATTTACATATTTATTCCATCTAGCTACAATGCTCAGCACTGGGTGTGTTTATATTTATATATCTATATATTTATTCCATCTAGCTACAATGCTCCGCACTGTGTTTTTATATGCATTTCTGTGCCATTGCATAGCTGCAGAGAAAGTTGTGTCACAGGAAGTGGTTTCAGTTTTGGAATGTCGAAGGTTTTAGAGGCGGAGAGCGCATGTACTGTTTTATCCGACTGGTGTTTGACAGTTTTATGGATCATTTGGTTACAAGCTTGAGTGAATGTGCGCCCTGCGTTTGCAAAAGTTGGGTTGATTGTCGCAAAAACTTGAGATTTTAGAGAGTCTAGAGAGCTGGTTGGTGTGGCTGTTGTGACCATGCCAGCCTCATGGGCGGGTGGGTGGGTTTCAAAATGTGACACCACCATTGAATCATGGGTATCAAGGGTTTCAAGGGGGCCGTTTGGGGTTTTCTGCTCGGTCATTGAGTTTTCAAGGTCATTTGCTTCTTTGGCATGACCTTGTATTTGAAGGTGACTTTTGACTTCCTGAGGACAGTACTCACCTTGGTCTTTGAGGTCGCTTTCAATCAGTTGCAGTTGTTCCAACAGTGCTAGTTGTGTGAGACTTGGGTTGTCCAAAGTGTTCAGAACAAAGCACTGTGATTCAGTTGTCCTTGTTGGGTCAAATGGGTGAGGGTGTTGCATTTGAGCCCATAGTGTGAGGTTCTTGAAATTAATCAGCGGCTCAAAACGATACAGTAGGTCTTTGCCAACGAGCAATGGAATGGCGTCAGGCTTGGACACATAGACCGGATGTGTCAAGGTCATGGGTCCAATGGACATGTTTAGTAATGATATGCCCGACAGGGTTGTTTTAGTGAGCGCATATGGTTGCATGGCTAATGAACAAGGTTCCAGTTTTAAATGTTTGTGAGCGCGGTTAGCGGCTACATGTTGTTTGTCAAAAAAGGTTGTGTGACATGAGAGTGATGTCAGCGGCGGTGTCTAAAACAGCATCCTGACACATCACATCTTCAAGGGTCAATGGGAGGTAGAATTTCCATGCCATCCCCCTCTCTTTTAAATCGCATAGAAATTATGGAACTGGTGGTTCAACACATAGTTGTGAAATGTTGTTAGAGGAGTTGTCTGTGACCTGTGGTTGGCCTGTCATAACAGCACTGGACTGCGTTGAGTCCTTTGGTTCTTCCTCATTTGCAAAAGGGATTTTCTTCTTGCGTTTCCTTCGTTTGGAACGTTTGTTTTGAGTTGTCATAGCTTATATAGCTAGAATGTTAGCAGTTTTATTTTCTTTGTTGCTTTGAATCTCCACTAGGAGGTGTTTGACACTGTTGATATCTTCTCTACTGAGAGTAGGAGTTTCTTCTTCCCTCCAAGGTTTGTGATAGGTCTCTGCTTCTGAGCTTCTGTGATGAGATGGAGACCATTTGTTGCGGTTACGCATGTCTTCATATTGGTATCTGTCATTATGGTAGTCCGTATCGCGTTCTCGTGACCTATCCCGTGGATATGGTCTACGACGATAGTCAGGTTTTCGCAAAGTTGGTCCAAAGTGATATCCAGAGGACCTAGTTTGGTTTTGACCTTGATGAGGTTGGTTGGAAAAATGTTTCGGCTGTTTATGTACTCGCGGTGTAGGAGGTGGAGTAGAGCGAGGAGCTCCTTCCAACTCCAAGATGTTAGATGCACCACTAATAGCTAGCACTGTGGCAGGCTCAACGTGCTTGTTGTGACTTTGTTGCTGTTTTTGGAATGCATAGTGTGCGAATTCTCTCAGCTGACTTATTGAGTTTGACTTTGGGTTAGCTGTAACTCCAAGGTGATGACTCACAGTGGGATGGAGGTTTTGGATGAAGAGGGTCTTGAAATTGTGGTCTTCTTCCATCCCTGGTGTATTTTGAGATCCAAAATATGCAAGTAGGAGTCTCTGGTAGTAGGCCTGTGTCGGCTCTAAGCGTCCTTGCTTCACGGCTAGGGCTGTGGTTAGCCCTGCCTGTAGGTAGTCATCGGAGAACTCCTTTTTGATGGCTTTGCAGAGCAGCATGTAGTCTGCTTTGATGTTTGCCGGCTGTCTGTCTATGAATTTTGATACTGACCTGTTGGATGTTAGTTTGATCAGATAGATGCAATCGTCAGTCGTAGCATCAGGATACTTACGCAGGTAGTAGTCAATGTCACTTCCGCCCTCCCAAGAGAGTAGACGCTTTTTCTTTCTCTCCTGCTCTGACTTTTTTCCTCCCCTCCCAACTACTGGATCCCAGCTTGCTGTTGTCTGTCTGCGTCTAACTGCGACCGTCGAAAAGAAATTATGGAGTTAATAAGCTGGGCTTTGAACACAATTGACACTATTTTTTCAACAAGGAAAAGTGCTCCGGGGGAAGCTGTCTGCCCCGCAGGAACGGCTCCAGCGGGCTATTTACGTGACACAGGTAATTGGAGAATCCTGTGTCTCACTAATCTCTCTATCGAAGATATTGAAGATTTGTTTATCTTCGTAATAATGGTGATCGGGATCTTTCTGATTGGGACTGGAATTGTCCTGGTTTACTGCAAATTGCTGAAGATGGATTCAACCTATCAAAATGCTGGCCAGGCGAGGTGCATCTGTCAAATTGAAAAATTGGAGAAGACCCTGATAGCGACAAATGGAGAACTGTCTCGGAAGGTGGATTACATCATGGTCTCGCTTAGGTCTTTCCACGATGGATTTAAAGCCCCGCAATGAAGGATTAAGTACTGAATCTACAGAAGAAATAAAAAGCCTTCTCTGTGATCAGTCCGATTTGGCTCAATTTCCCCATGAAAATTCCTCCTGGCTGTCTGCAGTCTGTGTTTTCAAAATCATCGAGCATAAGGCCTTGGACAGCCATCTGGACTCTGCCAAGATAAGGACTCGGCGCCAGCCAGACAAAACATCTCCTGCCAAGAGTCCTTGTTGTCTCTCTTATTATCATCAACACTGCTCAACACCGCACACACATTGATCCATGAACTGAATAAAGATACACACACTGCTCTCTTGTGTCTTGTTAACCCTGTGTAGCGAATGTGCATCGAGAGCTTTTTTTCCCCTTGAAATCTTAATATTGATTAATTATGTAACCAGTATTTTGAATCAATGATTTTTTTGCTCCTTCCTATTGTTCCTCGTATTATTCTTATTCTCATGCTTGTACTCACTATCCTGTTGGCAGGCGTGTCTCTGATGCTGCCGCGTCACTGGAAATGCAGGTTCATTTTCTGTGTCAAGTCAAATTCTCTCGTATGTTATCAGTGATCTGTTAATGTACTTGGCAATAAATCTTTTCTGATTCTGATTCTGATTCTGATTCTGATGTCCTGTAAATAGACTTTGGCATCAGGTGAACACGTAGGACCTGGATCAAATTTTGTGACATTTCGAGCGATCTTGTCAAGGTCGCGGTCTAAAGGGACACACACACGCTGTCCACGTGGTCATCCATACTCGACACGGGAATCGGGCGAGGGAGCGCGGCGGATGTCCCAGTGTTCATGTGCTTCCTTTAGGAGCAGTTGACATTCCTTGTGGTCATTCTTCACATTTTCAAGTTGACCTTCAACTCTTCTGAGTTCCTTCTTTGTGTCTTGAAGGGCATCTTCAAGTTTATTGTTGTCTTGGTGAAGCACGTCAATGTCATGCATCAACTGTTTATTTTCTGACTCTGCACAGTCCAAATCTTGTAACACTTCATGAAGTTGAGCTTGAGTTTTGTCGTTCTTCTCTTGAGATGGTTCCAAACTTTCTTTCAGTGCTTCGTTCTCTTCTTGGAGAGATAGGATCGTTGTTTGTTGATTTGCTAGCTCGTTCTCGGCTACCTTTAATCTCGCGACTAATGTTAGCGCAAACTTACCTAACACACTGGTTAGGTCCTTGCGTTCTGGTGGCTTTCCAGTGTGTTCATCCATTCTTAATTCTTATTGATGAGCCAAAGTGGGATGATGCTACACTATCCTTAAAGATCCCAGAGCTGACTTTGGGCCAATTTGACTTGTGTTCAGATCATGAGACATCTGAGCTAAGAGGATGCTAAAGGCTAGGAGCTAGCCAGCTAATGGTTAAGTGACATGATGGTGAGGGCAGAGTTGAATGCAGTCTTGCATTTTATTAAAATTATAGGCTTAAATTGAAGCTTTTTTTTTAGAAAATCTGGAAAAGTAAACAAATTTGGGGGCAGCGCGGTGGCAGAGTGGTTAGCACTACGACAGCACAGCAACTCACCCTTGGTCGGGGGATCCTGGGTTTGATCCCAGCCCCCAACCAACAGTGATCTGTGTAGAGTTTGCATGTTCTCCTTGTGTCTGCATGGGTTTACTCTGGGATTTCGTCGGTTTCCTCCCACAGGCCAAAAACAAGCAAGTTAGGTTAATTGGCATCAAACTGGGGATTCTAAATTGTCCTTAGGTATGACTGTGAGAGTGAATGGTTGTCTGTCTCTCTGTGTTGGCCCTGCGATCGACTGGCGATCTGTCCAGGGTGTACCCTGCGTATCGCCCAAAGATGCTGGAATAGGCTCCAGCCCCACCCCCCACCCCCCACCCCCCCGCAACCTGAAAAGGATTAAGCGGAAGATGATGGATGGATGGAATAAACAAATTTGCTGCAATAATTCAAGAAAATTTGAACAAAATGTCATAAATATTTCATTATGTGTGAGCTGTTAAAATGTGGAAGTGCAGTCAATGACACCTTTAAGGCTTTTACATTGTTAATAGTAATCCAAAAAAGTACTGATTTATTATAGGAAGTAATCACTATACATGCAAAATGAGGCAGTGATGTCAGTTTGAGTCACATGTAAAAACAAATGATAGGAGCTGCTATAAGCTATTTGTTTTATTTTTCTTATCAGTTTGGGTTACCTAAGTCATACAGCTTATACTATGGCTGATACATATGCCAGTGGGTAAATAATGGCTATTTTCTCATTCCAAATCTTGTAAAAGGGAACCTTTTTTGAGGCACACAGTATCAATATGCCAGTCTTAAATCAATTAAGCATTAACATGGCAATTAAAAATTACCTTATCGTAAATCCATTTAACCTAGGATAGCAAATGGATTTCTTGTACACAGAGCAACACATTTACATGACATTTGTGTTATCAGTTTATTGGCAGCACATTGATCTTGATCCATTTATTGAAATGCTTGTGAACACGGTTGTAAGAGCAGGCACAATGGGTTAATTGACAACTCTGTATTGGTCCGGTGTGAATGTCAGTTTTTGTCTGTTTGTGTCAGCCCTGCAACAGGCTGGCAACCTGTCCTGGGTAACACCACCTCTACCCCAGAGACTCCAAAAGAGGTTAAAGTGTGCACAGAGGATGGATGGACTGACATGGTTTGAATTGTATTGTGATAGCATTTTAAAATTATGAAGAGGTATTGTGGATATTTTAGAAAGTGATCAAAATGTTTGGGTAAAACTAGCATGCAAATTTTATTTTAATTTTCTCTTTGAATTTCTTACAGAAGGAGATTCTGCTAAAATTTAAGGTACTCCAAGGAGCAAGGCCAAAAAGCCCTGGTCTCCAGCTGAGATTGCTGCAGTTAACAGACATTTTATAAATCACATTTTACAAGGAAAACTGGCAACTACAGGTGAATGCAAGCAGTGTAAACTGGCTGAACATGCAACTTTAGAGCAACGAACAGTGCAGAACATCAGAGACTTTGTTAGGAACAGGGGCATAACCTTCAAAAGACAGACCCAAAAGAAATAAGATTATGTACAATGTAAGGTAAGACAATGCTTCCACAAATTGGGTCGTCATAATCGTGTAATTGGATTTGTATACAAGTCTTCAAAAGGTACCTTGTTTAAGAAGATTCTCTATGTTTTACCAGTGATCATCTGCACCTATTTCCAAAACAAGTATTTCAGTTTTCTTGGTACAAATCTTAAACTTTCTAAATTAAATGTTCAAGTGATCCACTTAAAGTTTGACCTGCTAATGCTTACAAAATTGAAGAAGTGATGGTTACTTTGGATTGTTCAGTAAAAAGTCTTTTTCTGACACCATTTCCTGGCAGTATATTGGATCAGTTAGTTACTTTGATAAAAACACATGCATAGCTGCCATGTTCTTTATGATACAGTACATGTCTAAAACACATTTCAAGTGTCCAAGTTTATCTTATTAGCTTATTGGAATTAACTAAAGCTTAAAGATGGGGAAAAGAATTTCAAATTACTGTTGGCGTTATATTTTTGGAAATGTTAGTACCTTGCATGATTCCTCCAATATATGAATTTCCCATACATTTTTGAGCCCATATTCTTCAAATGTCTAATTTGAGGGTTAGCTGTACTGTTATTTACTTTTGAGTATCATAACTAGCTGTTAAAAATAAAAAGCAGAAATTTTAAGAAGGTTTAAAACTTATTAAAGCACTGTTGCCTCACAGCTAGAAGGTTCCAGGTTTCAATTGTGGTGGTAACATTTCTGTGTGGAGTTGGCATGTTCACTCTGTGCTGTGTGGATTTACTTTGGGGACTCCAGTTTCTTTCCACAATCCAAAGACATGAATGATAGGTTAATTGGTGACTCTAAATTGTACTTGGGTATCTGTCATGAACCCTCCCATGTGCTTTCCCAATGCACACGGCGAGGGGTGAAATAGTGAGGATTTACATGCTGGGTTCCACCACACACATTTATTAACATAAAGACTTACAAAAGGATTTGACAAACCACTTACAGTGGACGTTCGGGGGCTGACATCGCCCCGTGAATGCATACGATGAGGTGTGTATCCACGTTGGCATCCCACAGCCCGAATCGCTAGAGGGATGAGGAAGAACCACGGGCTGTGTGGAGTGGGTACATGCCATAGGAGCTGACAGTTCACTGATGTGCACAAGCAGACAGACGATCAGTTAGACAAAGACCAAGCAGTGCGTGACAGGCAAAAGGCACTTAAGTACACACACTGCTGGTTATGGTAAATGAGGAGCACCTGGGCGAGGACCGGGAGAGATAATTAACGGGGCTGGGAACAGCTGATGGTAAAGAGAGAGCGAGGAGGCGTGGCCGAACCGGCAGACTGTCAGCAGTGCTCACAGAAAATAGGTCACAGAGGCTGTCTAACAGCTGCCAGTCCAACAGTGGCTAAGGATACGGAATACAGACAGCAATACATAACATACACATAAGCTGCAGCACCTAGACTAACAGAGAGGGCAGGACTGAGCCGGGGAAACCAAGCCGGCTCGGTTCCTGACAGTATCTGTCTCTGATGGGCCCTAAAAGGCTGTCCACACCAAGCACTATAAAGATAACTATAAAATTATAGTTTTAAAAATCATTCTAATTCAGGTAGATGGCAGTGTCTGCACTGCTGTAGCCTTTTATAATTTTATAGTTATCTTTATAGTACTTGGTGTAGGCTAAAGACATCAAAACTAAATCCAATACCCAAAAGTCACAAAGTAACATCTTTGATCATTGGCATTTCCTTTTGACTACCGGTTGAATCTATGAATTAACTGTTGGAGTTTCTGTTCCTTTTTCAAATTAATCTTCCAGAATTAATCCTGTGTTTGAAATGTTCACTTATTCTCCATATAGTGAATCAGCCATTTTGTATTGCTGTACAAAATCGTTACAGGAAATTTCATTCACTAGTGCACTCAAAATATGCCATAATGAATTTTTAAAAGTAGTGGACACCCAATGGTCACATTAGCCAATGTATCCCATAATGCAATGAACAGCCAACAGCAGTGAGAAAAGGGCTTCCCATTATAACATAAACTGCCTTAAGCTATTTATGAAAAGAAAAACTATTTGATATATATTTACTAAATACATGTAGGTATTCACTTTAATATTATGTTTTACAGTCTAACTATGATGATGTCATTAACGGTGATGGGAAAACAAGCAGAGTAGTGTCCAAAAGCTGAAAATTTGTTCGATTCAGTTTACTATGGTCCACTACATTTGAATTAACTATAGTGAGTGGGGCAGTAGGTTTAGTGGACATTTCAAACACAGCTCAAGTGTTCTAGTGGTAAGTCAGTGGGCAAATGTTTGTTTGTTTTTTTAACAAGAGGGATGAGGGTATGCAAATTTAGCACATGGTACAATCATCAATTTAAATTAAAAATTAGCAAGAATAAAGGTGCAAAAATGATAAAAGACGCAAATTAAAGTAACCAACTGCAATTTAATTACACAGAATAAAAAATTTTTTAACCAGTATCAAGTTTGTCGAAAATTTGCAGGGAAAATTGTTTAAAGGGCCTGTATCATGCAAAATCGACTTTTTTGAGCTTTTAAGCATGTTATAATGTGTGGCGGTTCGTTTTAACCCCACAACAGACTAAGGACACTCAGCCCTCTTTTCTGTTTTCCTGCTGCACTACTGAGATGCAATGTGCCATTCATGTATTTGTGATGCAAACATGCATGTATTGTGATGTAATGCACCATTCTGTATAGTGTGCATATGGCTTGTCCTTATTGTGCTTTTTCTGAGCATCTTACATATGTAGATGTGCTTTGGTGTATTAATGTCTACAGGTAGACGAGTTTCTTCTGTCTCACCTATGTGACGTTAATTATTGCCTTTCATCCATTGTACTCATGCGTCCTGTCCTTACTGTGACCTAGAGACTCAGATCAATATGTAGATGTGCCTGTTAGCCTCTTTGTCTTGCACCTAGAGCGAGGTCTAGCTAATCTGCCCATTGTGATGTATGTCTTACAAATGCAAATACCTCCTGCCTGTTCTGTTATACCTTTGATCATTCTAACTGTGGGGTATGTCTCTTTCATGTATTGTTATGGTCAAGTATTTAAGGCGCAACTCTGTAACGCAATCCCTCTCTCACTCTTCAACCTCTGCTGCAGGACACAGACTTTGTGTCTGCTTCTCCGAGAGCCTGAGGATCCCGCTCCGGGCTGCTCACACTATGCACCGGAGAGGGGATCCCGTGACGGCGGTATGATTAATAAAACCTGCTTAAAACCACAGCATCGCTGCTTATTTTTCCATGCCGCCGCACTGGTGACCCCGAAGACGCACACGCTTTGTGCGACGCAGCCTTCTGGTCTGGACATCCACGCTGAACCGGCCGAGGGACACAAGTTGTCTCCTCCCTCTCGCTGCCCCAACGCACCATGACCTGAAGGCAGAAAAGAATACGCTGCCAGTGAACGCTTCACTGGTGACCCCGCCTGAAAGCACACGCTTTGTGCAAAGCAACTTCTGGTCTGGACCACGACACTGGTGGCCGCTTCACGCTTCACGGTGAGATCTGCACGCCTGAGATCTGCACATCCACGCTGGACCGGCCGCTCTCACTGAGAGCGCACGCACCTCGTCCTCTCTCCACGACGGCAACCTCCAGGGCCGACGGAGAGCGCAGCGCGTGGAACTGAACGCACCATGGCCGCACGAGCGACAACGATTGTCTCCTCCCTCTCACCGCTCCAACGCAGCTGCACGAGCCCGGGGCACAAAGATCGTCTATTGCCTCGCACCGCTCCAACGCGTCTCCACGAGCCCGAGGGACAGAGATCGTCTATTTCCACACACCGCTCCAACGCACCACGACCGAACGACGCAACAGCTCAACCTGGATTTTATCGGCGCCGTCTGCGCTGATCTCCGCCAAGTTTCTGCACCCTGACTCGCCACTCCAGCGGCCCACCCACGCCACGGAACCCCCGCGCACGCTCGGGGAGTTACAAGGACGGCGCATCACGCACGGGACAAGTAACTGCTCCACAGACTGCCTTCCTCCTTTGCCGCTGCCTTTCAGGGCTGCTCGCTCACCTGAGGCACGCATGCAGCATACTGGAAGGATTTGTTAACAGTCTCAGCCACGCCAGAGACCGCCATCGTCCTCCACCGCTGCTCACAGAACCTTCAGGGCTGCTCGTTCACCTGAAGCAAGCACGCAGCTCGCCACTGGATTTTTTAATGGTCTTAACCACGGCACAAAGGGATTTCAGCCGTCAGCTGCTCCCGGGGGTTTTGGGGTTGCTTCGGCACCTGAAGCCAACAGTCCCTCTGCTTTGTTTACTTTTTTTTTTTTCTCTTGCAGCCGCTCCTGCTTTTCTTCATGGCCACAAGAGGAGTCAGAGACTAGTTTTTCTTCTTGTGATCTCCGCACGTGCAACGGGACAACCCCTCGACGTCACGGAGCAGCAAGCCATTTTTGCGCGGCTCAGGACGCTTTCACAGCTCCTGCCGGCACTTACTACCCCTCCCCTCCCTCCCCCTCCGCCTGCAGCGAGCTTCTCCCACAGCTCGCTCACACAGATGGATTATCGAGGTCGCGGCCCCCTGCCGCGTCCTCTGGGGGGGAGCGTGTGGCGGTTCGTTTTAACCCCACAACAGACTAAGGACACTCAGCCCTCTTTTCTGTTTTCCTGCTGCACTACTGAGATGCAATGTGCCATTCATGTATTTGTGATGCAAACATGCATGTATTGTGATGTAATGCGCCATTCTGTATAGTGTGCATATGGCTTGTCCTTACTGTGCTTTTTCTGAGCATCTTACATATGTAGATGTGCTTTGGTGTATTAATGTCTACAGGTAGACGAGTTTCTTCTGTCTCACCTATGTGACGTTAATTATTGCCTTTCATCCATTGTACTCATGCGTCCTGTCCTTACTGTGACCTAGAGACTCAGATCAATATGTAGATGTGCCTGTTAGCCTCTTTGTCTTGCACCTAGAGCGAGGTCTAGCTAATCTGCCCATTGTGATGTATGTCTTACAAATGCAAATACCTCCTGCCTGTTCTGTTATACCTTTGATCATTCTAACTGTGGGGTATGTCTCTTTCATGTATTGTTATGGTCAAGTATTTAAGGCGCAACTCTGTAACGCAATCCCTCTCTCACTCTTCAACCTCTGCTGCAGGACACAGACTTTGTGTCCGCTTCTCCGAGAGCCTGAGGATCCCGCTCCAGGCTGCTCACACTATGCACCGGAGAGGGGATCCCGTGACGGCGGTATGATTAATAAAACCTGCTTAAAACCACAGCATCGCTGCTTATTTTTCCATGCCGCCGCAGTTTGTTTTTTTAACAAGAGGGATGAGGGTATGCAAATTTAGCACATGGTACAATCATCAATTTAAATTAAAAATTAGCAAGAATAAAGGTGCAAAAATGATAAAAGACGCAAATTAAAGTAACCAACTGCAATTTAATTACACAGAATAAAAAAATTTTTAACCAGTATCAAGTTTGTCGAAAATTTGCAGGGAAAATTGTTTAAAGGGCCTATATCATGCAAAATCGACTTTTTTGAGCTTTTAAGCATGTTATAATGTTAATTCCTCACCAAAAACACCCCCAAAGTGGTATTTTGCTCCATTCACGCATCTCTGAGTATTCCTCCTCAACTCTGCTCTCTGAGCTGCTGCTCCGCCCTGTCCCTGATAATGATTGGGTCCCCACGTTCATACACATGAACGTGGGTGACCGCCCACTCCAGGAAGTGCCTGTGCTGCCAGCACCGCCCCCAGGCTAACGCACACACCCACTTTCTCCGCGCAGCTAACGGAACGGTGATCGGCAAAACTCTTTCACTTTAGCATTGACGCTGTGAAGAAGTAATTCCTCTCGCACCTAATCTGCTCAGTGACAACAACTGTTTGCTTTTTTATGTAAGACAATGTCTTCTAAGTGGCGTAAATGTGTCTTTGGCTGTGAGAGATTTAGGAGTTTGTTCAGCCTTCCTAAAGAAGAGCCTACTCGTCAGAAATGGTTGGAATTTATTTTCGGGAGCATGCGTCAAACCAAACGTGGGCGGAACCCAGCGACACGCTGCAGCAGCCAGCTCAGGGGTTACATCATGAAATGGGCGGCAGCCACAAGAAGGAGAGGCGGAGCCTCAGAGATCAAGGCATCTTACTTCCGGGTTGGAAAAGTAGCTCGCGAAAATAACTCATATTTCATAAGAAATTCATTCTCCAGTGTACCAAAGGTAATATACTATCACATACATGCATATAGTACTTTACTCTGAAAGGCTTAAAATAGCATGATATAGGCCCTTTAAAATTTATTAGACAAGTTGATTTTTTTTTATTTATTTATTTACGCTTAGAATTGGTGGTAAAGACATTTTTGGGTCATTTTGATAAGGGGATAGCACACCCCTCATCCCCCTTCATATCAGAGTGGATACAGTAACTGAAAATATAACATTGTAAGATTTTAAGAAGAATTGGCATTTACAGAGAAGCTGAAAATGACAGTTTATCCTGGGTCTGCACGCTGTTCTCTGTGGGTTCTTTAATCTGCTTGTTTCAAGTTGACTTTCAAAGTATTTTGGAATAAACAAACCAATGATGGTAATGGTTTTGTAGCAAAGTTGTTGTTTTTTTATTAACATTTGAAAACGAGCAATTTAACCCCTTGCACTCCGGGCAATTTTCCTAAAAATGCCAAAAAATAACGTGCCCAAAGTAAATTGAAAGCTGTTATTCAACCCTTTGCAGCATCTTCATGGGGTTGGTCTCATTTAAAAGAAAACACTTTGAATTTTTTGGCAAAAAAACCCATAATCTCTCTACGTGCTCCGGCCACTGAATTACAGTCATCTAAACATACTGAACTTGAAGAAAATAAATTTGGACACAGTGTTTTTTTGGATACAAATGCTTGCAAATAACACACAGCTGTCCGATCCGGCTGGAAAATGCAACAGAAATGTAGAACCAAGTGTTATCAAGCTGAGATCCAAATTTGGTAACAATACCACAAAAAATGAATATTTTACACAGCTTTGTTCTCAAGCTGTTCCCAGGCATTTTGGAACTGTGCCAAATTGTGCCAAATGGCACAGTTTGGAAAAACGTCTGTAACTTTTGAATAATTCAATGTAGAATCTTCATTTTGGGCTCTAATGAAAGGTCACATTCAGGGCTGTGTCTGTGTGTGTGTGTGTGTGTGGGGTTGTCCCCCCTCCGCTACAAAGGACGGAGTTCGGCCCTCGCTACATGACGGATTACACTCCTTGCATGTTTTCACAGCGGCTCCCCCCCCTCGCTACTGTGTGTGTGTGTGTGGGGGGGGGGGGTTGCCCCCCCCTCGCTACAGAGGACGGCCATCGCTACATGATGGAATAGACTCATATGCTTCCCCCCACGGACCGGGGGGCGTTCGGACCGTGAACGCCCCCCGCCCCCCCGCTCCTCTTCTGCAGCGGGGGCGGTGGGGGTCACGGTCCGAACACGGCAAATGAACCGTTTATCGCGGCGCATGCACTTCGTAGTTCGTGCGCCGTACAGTTGTAATTTACCGATCGGTCAAAAGTCATTTTTGGATTACAGTTTTCAGGGAGAAATAATAATTTAGCTTATAACACCTTACCTCTTCACAGCAGCATTGTCCTGGCGAACTTCTCTTCCCCATTGTCAGACAAACGCGACGCTGGTCCGCTCGTGGATCCCGGTCAAAACATAATTCCATTATTGCCGTTTTGGCGAATGATTTACGACTTTTGTCGTCGGCCTCCGTCGGTCTATGATGACGGAAGAGAATCCTAAACGTCTATTCTGCTGGAATGAGTGCAGGTCCCACTTGTGGGTGGTCTCCATGCTGCGGGGTCTGTAGCAGATTCGTCCAGCGTCCTTTGTTTTCATCTGCTGCAACAGTAAATCTCTCTTCACCCAGCCTGAGCTTCTGTGCTTCAATTGGCTCCTGCATTCACAGTAGGCGGGTCCTCCTTCCTAGGTTTTCATTCATTGGTTCTTCAAGGTTTCAGAAACCCAATTCAAGGCTCTTATTAGTCGAATGAGAGGTCAATCAGATGAACTAATCTGTTCGCGGCTGTGTCTGCAGCTTTTTTTTTTCAGTGGCGCTTGGACGCCAACACCACCTACATCACCACAATCTGGACTATGCATCCGAGTGCGCACGAGGGCGCACTCCTGTGCCCTCGTGCGTCCTAGGACGCAGAGACTTGCCCACCCGCGGAACAACAGAGCACAAGTGGTTAATGAGAAGAAGTGCACATTTTTAGAAATTAAATACATGTCCTTTTAATACTTTATACTGTAAGGTTTGTGTATTCATGCTAATGAGATTCCTTTAAACTTTGAATATTAAGGTCCCTTTAAAGTCCTCGTAGTGTTCGTTTGGTGTCCACATATACAATGAAAAAGTCAGGTTAATGTGTATCATGCTTATATAGCTTACTTTTGAAATCTAAAATGAGCTGATTTTTTTGTCAATTTTTTTGAAACATTTTTGTCAAAGTCCCATAGCTCTAGCGCCTCAGGAAAGGGTAGTCCCTGTAAACCACTGCCAGGCGGGTTTGGGGAAAAAGTCCCTATAAGCATGGAAAACCTGTGTGTGTGTGTGTGTGTGTGTGTGTGTGTGTGTGAGAGCTTTCATGTCCTGTCCCTTTAGAACAGTGGTTCCCAACCCCCGGGCCGTGGACTGGTACCGATCCGTGGGTCATTTGGTACCAGGCCACACAGAAAGAATAAAAAACTTACATTACTTCCGTTTTATTTATTATCTGAGTCAGAATGATGTTTTATTTTGAAAAATTACCGGATTCTCTCCGTTACATGACTCTAAGTTAACCCGAACTATTTACGTTATTGTGTACTGTCAGTTTTTTGGCCACTGTGCACTGAAGTCTGCAAACTGCACGTTATCGTGTGAGCCCTTTAGTCACTAAAGGGCCACCAGAGAGTGTTGTGGGCAGAGAGGATGTTACTCATGTTATGTTGTTGTTGTCGCGATGTTAAGAGGATGCTGCTAATAAAGTTGCAAATGAGTACACAGTGGATTTATGTTTATTATTATATTTAGAAAATACCACAGTTTTTATGCCGGTCGTATCATGTTCTTTTGTTGTATTTATCCGCCACACCTTAAAGGCCAGTCCCTGAAAATACTGTCTGACATTAAATTGGTCCGTGGCACAAAAAAGGTTGGGGACCGCTGCTTTAGAACATGTCCTGCATGCACGGCCATGTGACTGTGCACACCAGAAGCTGTACAGGCAGCGCTGCTTGGGAGCAGCGGAACAAGGTGGAAAAATTAAAATGGCTTGCATCAAAAAGAAATGCGATGTTCATCCACATACTATGTGATGACTGATTGTTTTTCATCTGAAGATGCCAAGAAAAAGTGAGAGAAGTGCCATCCGCATTAGCTCAACTGTTTTGCAGCGGGAATGGATGACAGAATGGAAAAGCTGAAGATGGATTTTAGAACCCATTAGTAATCACAGAACCTGGCATTTAAAGAAGGAGGAAACGAACAGATTTTGACACGAAACTGTAAGACTGTGAAAGGTTTTGTTTGTAGAAAAAAGGGCATGAGATACCATTTTAGACAATGTAGATTTGTATTTGTAGGGTATTTATATCCACCGGAGTGTGTCTTGAAGAGTTTAACTAAATAAAATTGTGTTTAGTTCTTTGTGAAGTGAGCATTCTGATATTCTAATGGTATAGACATGACTCATGGATGTATTATAAGGTTAAATACCACAAAAACACAATTTTGCAGTTAATGGGACCTCTAACAGAAATTGTTGTGTGTTGGTCTTCTTATGACTGGCAACAGTTTGAGGCTCACATCGCCATTGATGCTCATGTCTGTTTTATGAAGTTTGTGCTTTCATTATATCCATGACATTAGCTTTCATCCATGATTGTGCATGCTTTGGTGGCTATTTTCACAAATTTGTTTTTGCTTTGTCCTTTCGGGTTATTGGGAGTAGCTTGATGGGCAAAAGGGACATTTTTTCCATTTTAAAATTAAATCCCCAACAAATAAAATATGTATGAAGTATGAAGAAGTCTGAATACATATTTGCATGAGACAGTCCAGCTTTGACTTTATTCGAGAAAACTAAAAACAAAACAACAAAAACAGGCTTTCGGTTTGTCATCATACATTACCAAGGGTAGATTAATATGTAAAAATAGTACAGTAGAGCTCAATATGAAGAGGTCTAAATGTCCAGCCCATTCTCATTTGTGATCCTTTATATACTGCCATTCAGTTAGAAGACATAGAGGATGATGGTTATTGTCAGTTGATACTTTGTGCTGCACTGCATTGCTAATCCATTAACATTTGACGCTACAAGTGTTGACAGACGTGATGACACAACTACCACTTGTGTTTTCATCTTCTGTCACAACTGACTAAAACTATAACTGTCCAACTGTGAGGAGCTGCTGCTGCAGAGGCCTGCTGACCTGTCAGACTGAGGTTAATGGCAGAGAACTTCATCGGCTCGGTGCATGGAGATGGCACGGAGTATGAATGGGGCATGCCTTAACTAATGAGTCTCTTCTTGGTTATGCTGAAATCCAGTGTTTCTATAGTTCTTTAAAATATGTATCACCCAATACATTGGACCCTTAGGCTTCATGCCGATAGATATCAGCACTGTTGTGTGGTCCGGGTTATGTACAGAACAATACCAATCCTCCTTCTATTGACTAGGGTGAAACTGGTGCTTAGTACGAAGCAAAGGCACAAAGAAGTGTGATAAGCAGGATGATGGCCTGATGAAGCCCTTCAGCTTCCTCCATCTCATCTATGTGTAATCCAACCCTGCACCAGGAGGGATATTTCACAGAGCTCGGGGGATCGCGGCAAACAGGCACGATCCATCTCTGTGCTAATTAGAGACATCTCAGTTTTATTGGCATGAAAAGGACCGGATAACGTCAGCTCTGATCAGTGTACGTGCTTGGGGATCTATTTCTCATCCAATGTCCGATAGCTAAATATAGCGTTTACACACACAAGTGAGGTCCTAACGACATTAACATGCACAATGATGTATCATTGTACCACCTGCAATAACAGTGAAAACTATCATTTGGTGGTTCAGCATTTATACCACAGCTAGAAACACATGGTCTAAAGGAGAAAATTGCTTTATACTGTTGTTGTCACAATGGTCATGATCGGCCTACTGCTGATCATGCTCCAGGCTTGGTGTTTTGGACTCTGGTGCCTTATATTCTTATTTCTTATGTTCTGTTCTTGTTTAGTTTTATTCTGAAAGTATTTCCTATACTGTTTTTGTTCATTTTAGTTTAGCTTGATGTTGGTTTTATTAGCTCATTCCAGTGAAGCCCAAAGGAGCTAATGCAACGTGGCGTCCTTTGTCCATCTGTGCACATTTCATGAGAATCGCTACTCCTGTGAGGCATTTGCCTAGGTAAGTGTCAGAGGTTAGAAGATATGGGCACTTAGAAAAATCGTTGCTCCTCCTAGGCAATTACTTTGAATCTCACCAAACTTACAATGACCCTCAGGTAGATCTGCATCCAGGTTGACTTCAAAGTCATTGTCAGAGGTCTAGAGATATGGGTATTTATAATTTCACGAAAAATATTACTCCTCCCAAGCCATTGATCTCAACTTTAAGCACATCCTCAATGGGCCTCTATCTTGTTGACCTTAAGGTCAACAGTCAGGAGAGCTGAGCAATCCTGGGGTGGTTTCGTTAGGCCAGAATGAGCTACTGCCGCTAACAGTGTCATGAGCCAAGTGCTGGAGATCTCCACCAGACTCGGTCTCATGTCTTTTTCTGCTTATTTACTTATCTGTTGCACTCGTGCCTTTTTGGGTTTATGTATTAATGTTCTGCTTGCCATTTTTCTGCTTGTGTTAGTGTTATAATTTTATTTTTTGTACTTATTTATAATTATACTTTGGCATATTATCCTTAGAAATGAGTCAGCTGCTTTGCTTTAAGGTAGTATCTCACAGTTGTGAATGCTGAGAAATGTAGAGATTTTTGGATTTGCCAGCTTTTCTGAGGAATGTTAGTGAAAATCAAGCTAGTACGAGGGGGAAGGGGGAACTGAAAAGTTCATAGTGGTCAAATTTGATCTCGCCTCTCTGCCCCAAAGGGTGTTTCATGACAGAAAGCAGCGACCAGCAGAGACCCAGCTGCTGTGAGTTTGCAGTTTTTTGTTTTTCTCTTTACTCGTCTGTTTTTTTAGAGCTAATCATGTTCCCAGCTCACCGGCTTCCACCAAATAAAGGTAGATTGGCAGCGGGGTCCCCGATCCTGGAGGAGGAGTTGGCTGCCGACTTTATCCAAAGTTTTGTGGATCAAGCTCTTGCCGCCCGTGGACCCAAAAAGACCCGGGAGAGCTTGAATGGAGCGGTGGTGATCCTGGAGGCACACCCCGGCCTGTGGAAATACTCCAAATACGCAGGATTGCTGTCCACGGTCTCCTCACTCCAGCGGCCTTTTCCCCAGTTGATGATGGGGCCATCTCCAGCAGGACCAAAGCCATCGCAGAAGTGCTGTCTGCAGCAGACATCCTTCCCCTCTCCCGGGTTGCCAGGTCCACAAAGTCAGCGTCATCCAGCTCTGGAACACCGGAGGAATACTCTCGCCTCTCGGGCAGCAAATTTCCCCTTGCCAAGGCACAAGCCTCCCTCAGCAGTGTGCACCCTGTGTTTATCCTCTTCAGCTGTTCTGCCAGCTTCTCGTTTTTCCGCAGCTGCTGTCCCCTGCTTCACCCAGGCGCCTTCTTCCGCTGCTGAGAGGTCGATGGTGCTTCCCACGGTTCCATCTGCCTCCGTGTCTCCTGTGGCTTCTCCTCCACAATCCTCAGAGGGGCCCATCTCCACCGTAGCCACGGAGAGGGATGACACTACATCCGTTGCAGCAGGAAATATCGAACTCCGGGATAACAGGCAAGTGTCATTTTATTCCACTTCTTTTTATGATGATATGCCTTGTCTGATTCCCAGCAGTGAGGCTCAGGGTATGCAGTCCCCTGAGCTCTCACTGCCTGCTACAATTATCAGTTTTCATCTGCCCTCTCCATGTCTCCTCCTACTATCCCTGAGTGTCCACCGGCCCCAGAACAGAGCCGCCGGACAATGGAGGAGTCTGTGGCCCTGGAGGAACTGATTCCAGCCCTGAAGCCACACCAGGGACGGAGGGAGAGCACTTTCTACGACCCGAAGCCTGCACCGTCAACAGAGCACCCCCTGGCTTGGACTATGCTGAGTCCAGCGCCAGCGGTAAGCCAAAACCCAGCCACCTTGTCGGACAAGCGTCCTGCATGGGTCACTTCGCCTGGGGTCATAGAGACTGCATCAACGACCAAGCCTGCTGCGGGGGCTGTCGTAGCAGAATCAGAGCTGGACCTCCAGAGGGCCGAGTCCCGAGTACCATCACCTGGATCGACGGAGTCTTGGACAGCAGTGAGCTTGAGCTCAGGCAAGTGCTCTCCTTTGTTTTTCTCATATCTGTTTTGGAGAAATCTTATCTGGCTGTTGGTGAGGAGAGCCAGGTGCAGCCATCAGCTGCACCTGAGCTCACCTCACCCAGCTCCGCCAGTGACCCTGACCCTGTTTCTTTGCCTGTGTTGTCTGAGCTTTCTCCCAGGGTCACCGAGGATAATCCACCTCTGCCAGATTTTTCCGTGAATCCAAGATCGCCACCCAAGATCGCTGTGGGTCCAGCTCCCCCCGCTGAGGTCATCGCAGGCGCTCCGTCCCAGCCCAGGACCTCCGTGGGTGCAGCTCCTCCTCAGCCCAGATTTTCATGGGTGCTGTGTCCCATTCGGGGACCATCATGGGTGCTGCATCCCAGCCTGAGGCAAACTTGGATGCTGCGTCCCAGTGTTGGCCCGCCGTGGGCATTATGCTCCAGCCCGGGGGCCACCACGGGTGCAGCCATGGCCCAGTCTGGGTCCACCATGGGTGCGGCCATGGTCTAGTCCAGGTCCACCGTGGGTGCAGCCGTGGTCCAGCTTGGAGCCACTGAGGGTACAGCTTCACTCCAGCCTGGAGCCACCGCGGGTGCAGCTTCGCTTCAGCTTCAAGCCACCGCCGGTGCAGCTTCGCTCCAGCCTGGAGCCACTACACGTGCAACTTTGTCCCAGTCCAGGACCACCGAGGGTGCTGCTGGCCATACCAAAGGTGTTGTGTCTTCCCTTCCTTCACCAGACATCGTCGTGGCCCCCTCTCCCCTGCCAGACATTGTCGTGGTTTCCCCTCCTCCTCTGCCAGATGCCATTGTGGTTCCCTGTCTTCTACCTGACACCGTTGTGGTTCCCCCGACTCCTCAATCCTGCCCACTCCTTGCCCTTCCTGTCAAGAAGCCGCCTCCTGGACCACCCCTCCTGTTCAGGTGGTTGAAAGACTCAGGCAGACCACCCGACAGGTGGCGCCGCAGAGTGGCATGGCCCATGTTCTCTGGGAGGCCACCCGACTCGATCCATTGGGCCATCTGGCAGGCCTGGGCGTCTTGTCGACTGCCTGATGGACTGAGCCATTGGGTTGGGTGGCCCATGTTCTTGGGCAGGCCACCTGACTCGGACCATCTTGCCATCCGCCAGGTCTGGGACTTTGGTCGCCCCCTGAACTTTCTAGCTCTTTGGTCAGGGGGCGGGGGGGGGGGGGTAATTATTGATTTCAACTGGTGTGGGTCCTGAGCAGGGTTTGTTTTGTTCCCTCCTAGCCTGTTCTCCCCACCACCCACCTTGGGTGGGTTATTGTGGTGCCCTTGCTGGAGGGGGGGGGGGAGTGGCTATTTCCTTTTCCTGTGGTGTTACCCTGGGGTGTCTGGGTCCCACCCCTTGAGAGGGGGGCTATGTCATGAGCCGAGTGCTGGAGATCTCCACCAGACTTGGTCTCATGGCTTTTTCTGCTTATTTACTTATATGTTACGCTCATGCCTTTCGGGGTTTTGTTTGCCTTTCTCTTCTCTCTTGCTCTGACTTATCTCCTTCTCCCCAAACTAACTGGATCCCAGCTTGCTGTCGTCTGTCTGCGTCTTTACTGCTGATTATCGAAAGAAATTATGGAATTAATAAGCTGGGCTTTGAACGCAATTGACACTATCTTTTCAACGAGGAAAAGTGCCCCGGGGGAGGTTGTTTGCCCCGCAGGAACGGCTGCTGCGGGCTATTTACGGGAGACAAGTAATTGGAAACTCTTGTGCCTGACTGATCTTTTTATCGAAGATGTAGAAGATTTGTACGTCTTCGTAGTAATGGTGATTGGGATCGTTCTGATTGGATCTGGGATTGTCCTGGTGTACCGCAAATTGTTGAAGATGGATACAACCTATCAAAATGCTGGCCAGGCGAGGTGCATCCATCAAATTGAAAAAATGGAGAGGACCCTGATAGCGACAAATGGAGAACTGTCTCGGAAGGTAGATTACATCATGATTACGCTTAGGGCCATTCACGATGGATTCAACGCCCAGCAATGAAGGATTAAGTACTGAATCTGTAAGAGAATATAAAGTTTCCTCTTTGTGATCAGTACTATTCGACTAAATCTGACTCCCTCACAAAAATCCTCCTGATCATCTGCAGTCTTTGTTTTCAAAACATTGAGCTCATGGCCTTCGGACAGGCAGCTGCTTGGCCAAGGACAATGCCAGCAGCCAGACAAAACATCTCCTGCCAAAGAGTCCTTGTTGTTCTTAACTGATACAACACCTACTTTCAACATTACACTCATACTGATCCACAAACTGATGATAAAGATGATTTACTCACTGCTCTCTTTGTGTCCTGTGACCTTTTTTGGTCTGCTGATTGTGCATTGAGGGCTTTTTTTCCCTTTGTAATCATAAGATAAGATAAGATAAGCCTTTATTAGTCCCACAACGGGGAAATTCCAGGATTGCAACAGCACAGGGATAGCAACACTCAGAGCAACAATCAGAAGGCAAGAAAAAAAAAAAACAAAAAAAAAAAAACAAAAAAAAAACAAGCAAGCAAGAGCAGCTAATATACATATGTACATATTACTATAAAATATATATATACACACACACACACACACAGAGACACAGTGCAGAGCATTGTAGCTGGATAATATTGATCATATATGACCACTATTCTGAAATCAATGATTTTTTTGCTCCTTCCTATTGTATTATTTCCCATGCTTCCTGTACCCTCCTGTTGGCAGGCGCGTTTCAGATGCAGCCGTGTCACCGGAAATGCAGGTCGTTTCCTGTGTCAAGTCAAATCCATCGTATGTTATCAGTGATCTGTTATCAGTATCTGTTAATGTACTTGGCAATAAATCTTTTCTGAGTTCTGAGTTATGTATTAATGTTCTGCTTGCCATTTTTCTGCTTGTGTTAGTGTTATAATTTTATTTTTTGTACTTATTTATAATTATACTTTGGCATATTATCCTTAGTATGGTCCCTTTACTGTTGACAGCTGTCTGGGGCGTGAAGCTTCAAGTGGCATGCCCTGTCAGCTGTCAGTGTGGGTTTGCCTCTCTCTCACTGGCCCAGCTGACCCATATCATGTATCATTGCCTTCTCCTGCCCGTTCAGGTACCCGCACCTGTCATTTATTATGTAATGGGTTTTGAGCCCTAATTAAGGGCTCTATTTTCATTTCTTCCTTGTTGCCGCTTTGGTTTTCCTATCCTCGTCTCCACCAGAGCCCAGCTTTGCTCTGGTGAGTAAATCCTGTAAGTTATCTCCCACTCATTTGCATTTTTATTTTTGGGCACTTTGTTGAACTTTGTGTTTGTTGTTTGTTTCAATAAATTGCACTACTCACAGTAGAGTGCGTGGGTCTCGCCTCTCTGCCCCAAAGGGCGTTTCATGACAAACGGTCTGGTTTTGATAGTTTGATTTTGATAGTTATTCCTGTTTAGGCCTTTTTTCTGATTTTCACTTTACTGCTGTTTATTTTAGGCTTTATTCTCTGGTTATTTTGATGTTTAGTCGGCTGTATTTTCGTCACTTTATTTCATGTTTAGTAAGGATTTGTTCATTGTGTGTCTGGTGGTCCTGTCTCTCTTGTGTTTGGCTTGGGTTGTTTTGTTTTGTATGTTTGTCTCCCAGCCTCTGTCTTCCTTGTTGGTGTTATTCCCCTCACCTGCCCAACTGTTCTCAGCTTTTTCCAGTCCATCAGATAGCATCCCTGTTTGTTTCCAGTGCTCCTCCATTGCTCCTGGTCTCTCACTCTGGTTAGTATTTTAGTTTATTTTCCACCTGCCATTGTGCAGGTGATTATTCTTTAGGTGTCTATTTAGTGTTTTGTTTTTCCAGCCCTCATGCCACAGTTTTGTTTTCAGGTCTCCATTGTCTGGTTTAGTTTAGTTCCTGGTTTGATACCTTGGTTTTCTGTTGATTTTTCTTAATAAATCCCTGCTCCTTCTTAACATGGCCTGTGTTTTGGTCCTCTCTCTTTGCCTGACTCTCCTATAAACCATGACAGTTGCATATTAAACAGAAATGAGTCAGCTGCTTTGCTTTAAGGTAGTATCTCACAGTTGTGAATGCTGAGAAATGTAGATATTTTTGGATTTGCCAGCTTTTCTGAGGAATGTTAGTGAAAATCAAGCTAGTACGAGGGGGAAGGGGGAACTGAAAAGTTCATAGTGGTCAAATTTGACCAAATGTAGTTTATTTTTCAACATAGTCTCCCCTTTGGTCCACACACCAATCATCGGTGTTGCAGTGCTTGGATCCCTGTGGTTGAAAAATAAACCACAATTGCTCTAATTTGACCACTATGAACTTCTCAGCTCCCCCTCGTATCCTATTGAGTGGCAAATGCTGAAGAACGTTCACAAACGCTGTGATTGTTGAGTTTTGTCAGGTGTTCATAGAAGGTTGAAAAATTTTTCTTACAGTTTTGAATGTCGCTGTCATGAATTGCCCTTTTTAAGGGTTGTGGAAGGATACTGTCATTTTTTTTTTTTATTTTGTATACTTTATTGATCCCCAGAGGGGAAATTGAGGGCATCCACCTGGATGGATGAAGCAGCCACGGTACGGCGCTATCCCTTAACCATTCACACACACATTCACACCTAGGGCCACTTTAGAGTCTTCAATTAACCTAACCTGCACGTTTTTGGCCTGTGGGAGGAAACCGGAGAAATCCCGGAGTAAACCCACACAGATACGGGGAGAACATGCAAACTCCACACAGATCACTGTTGGCCAGGGGCTGGGATTGAACCAGGGATCCCATGGCCAAGGGTGAGTTGCTGTGCTGGTGCAGTGCTAACCACTGCGCCACCGCACCACCACCACCGTCATGTGCTGAATTTGGGATTTTTCCAAACTCAGCTCCATGACTCCCCTGGTTGCCCATATTGGTTTATTATGCTATTATTTTTCATGTACTTCTTGCCGCCTCCGTTGTCCTTGTGATCATTTATATCAGTTTCCTGTATTTAGGTCTTGTATACCATTTCTCTGTGGTGTTTTGATTTCTGTACTTTCTGCTTTGTGTTCTCCAGATTGTCTTTATGTTTGGTTTCCCCTTTGACAGCGATCAGGGTTGTCAGTTTGTCTGGGCACGCCCTGCCGCTTGTCAAGCTGCCAGCTGCCCCTCCCTCACCTGTTTACCAGCAGCTGCTCATCCTAGTCGTCATTCCCAGCTGTGTGTTATTATCTGCCTTCCCTTGCTCGGGTTACCCACATCTGCCCCTCATGAGTAATCCTTTTTTTCCCTATATATAGTAGTTTGTTTCTTATATTCTTTGTCACTGGCTAATCGTCATTATCGCTGTTGTAGGCACTGTTTCTCCTTCGCTTCCGCCAGAGCCTTCTGCTCTGGTGAGCCTCATTTGTAAGTGTCAGTCATTATTTATCATTTGCTCATCTCTGCACCTGCTTTTGTGTGTCACGGTGGCCTTCGCGAGCCACCATAAGACGCCACAAGTCACCGGTGAGTTTGCAATGATGTTTATTCAGGAACAGAAGGGTAACACAAAGTGACAAAGTAAAGAGCCACGATGGGCTAAAACACACTACACGAGAACAGAGACAGTAAGGCTGAAAAAGCACACGTACGATACTGTCCGTGGACGAGGAATGAAAAGGGATGCTTGACAGGAAGTTCGACGGAGACTGTCGGACGAGATCAGCGCTCGGATCATGACAGTACCTCCCCCTCGAGGGTGGGCTCTGAACGCCCAATGACACCCAAGGCCCCCCCCCCCTTCCAGGGTGGGCAGAGAGGGGAGCAGGCCAGGGGGGAGTGGACCAGCAAAGACCAAAAAAAACCATGATGACAACAGGAGTGCGCAGGCAGACAAGAAGAAAGAAAAAAAACACTCCCATGCACAAATTACAATCAAGGTAGAACGATCATGTCACGCCGCGCCGCTCATCAGCGGCGCCACCTGCACACACACCTGCACATCATCAGCGGCGAGGGATTTTAGCCGCCTCGCCCTGAGCTTCGGCCTGAAGCCGTCAGACTTCCCTACGCATCGCTGTGAGTTCCTTTCATCCTCAGCTGATCATTCTGGTAAGAAGACCTTACCTCCTTTCCCTTCCAAGTCTGCTCCCCTGTGCACAGGTGGATTTCCCGGCGGCGGACAACGCCTCCCCATCGCCTGTTCCTCGCTGCTGCACCGGGCTCTCCAGGTGGCTGTCTTCTGGACCTCGTCCCTTGCTGTGCCAGTCATCTGTCCTATCCAAGTAAGCTCCTCTCTCGCTCATATATCTCCTGTGTTGGTGTGTGCCCATCACCCTTCTCCTTGTGCTTTTCCCATAGGGTTGTCCGGCTGTACGGCCTCCTGCCTCTGTGCCCGAAGCAGACGCCGCCACCAACACATTTACATCTCGCAGACACACATTCATACACTCCTGTTGTTAATAAACTATTTGAACTACTCTGAGCCTGTGTGTGTGCGTCTCCTGAGCCGTGCGTTATGTCAGTACGGCTTCAGCAGAGCGGCTCGGCAGACGGCGGGCTCGCACACCGGCTTACCACTCTCGAGGCTCGAGTGGATCAGATAGCTTATCAGCAACAGGTGATCCTCAATCAATTAATAAATATAACTAACCGATTGGACCGCTTGGACCCCCAACAGCCATTCCCCCCGGCTCGTCAGGGTGGCGCGGCTCCTGCCGCTCCAGTGGCCGTCCAGCAGGCTCCGGCGGCACCGACTCGGCTCACGCCCATTCCGACCCCCGCCCGCTTTAGCGGAAAGCTCGGCGGAGCGCGGGGGTTCATAATGTAATGTGAGTCTGTGTTCCATCGTGTGCCCAGAGACTTTCCCTCAGATCACAGCCGAATTGGTTATATCGGGAATTATCCTGGAGGGGCGAGCATTAACTTGGACCTACGCCGTAATGGCGAGGCCCAGTTATGCCACCCTCACATATGACCAATTCGTCAGACGCTTCCTGGAAGTCTTTGACCATTCTCGTACCGAGACGGTCCAGGTCGATCGGCTTCTCGCCCTCCAGCAGGGGAGCCGGTTGGCAACGGACTACGCGGTCGACTTCCGGGTAGCGGCGGAGGAATTAGGCTGGGAGGAATGCTCCCTCTGTGGCCTTTTCCTCCGCAATCTCAATGATGATCTGAGGGATGAACTGGCTGGGCGGGATATCCCTGAGACGCTAGCGGAGCTAACATCCCTAGCCATCAGTTTGGACAACAGGCTGAGCGAGCGCTCCTCGGGACGGAAGTCGTCTTCTTCTCGCCCTCGTGGAGCCTCGTCGCGCCTGCCCCCAAGCTCGCCCCCTGGCGACGCCGCCACCATCGCGCCCCGAGGAGTCGGAGCCGATGGTGACGGGCTGGACAAAGCTCTCCCCGGCGGAGAGACAACGCCGCCGTGAGTTAAATCTCTGTATGTATTGCGGAGATAGTCAACACACGGTAGAGCTTTGTCCACAGAAGCCAAACGGCGGGGTCCGCGAGTCACTGTTGGGGACTTCGCGGACGTCAATCGGTTAAGTCCCCTCACACAATTGAAACTGCCCATCCGTTTCTGCCACAACTCCACTGGGCATCTCACCCACGCACTGGTGGATTCGGGCGCGGAAGGCAGCTTTATTTCTCAAAGCCTGGCAACCCGATTGGGCATCCGCTGTCAGGCACTAAGGAACCCTATCTCCCTGGTCAACCTCTCTCGTGCCTCCCTTGGGAGAGTTACGCACCAGACCATCCCCGTCCCGGTTATTATCTCTGGAAACCACCGGGAGGAGATAACCTTTTACGTCCTGCCCAACTCTGTGTCGCCCGTCATCCTGGGGTATCCCTGGCTACGCCTCCACAACCCCGTTCTGGATTGGAAGTCCGCCGGGGTGTCAGCATGGAGCACGTTCTGCATGAGCACCTGTCTACAGTCCGCTGCCTGCTCTCCGTCCGCTCTCCTACGGACGCTGCGCCCCCGGACCTGTCCCTGGTGCCACTGGAATTTCACGACCTGGGTATGGTATTCAGCAAATCCAAGGCGATGTCTCTCCCTCCTCATCGGCCCTATGACTGTGCAATCAATCTCCACCAGGGGGCACCCTTACCTTCTGGACGACTCAACAGTCTATCGGCGCCGGAGAAGGAGACAATGAACTCTTACCTCAAGGAGTCGCTGAGTGCTGGGATAATCCGCCCATCGTCATCACCTGTGGGGGCAGGATTCTTCTTCGTCGGTAAGAAGGACGGATCCCTCCATCCTTGCATTGACTATCGTGCCCTTAATGACATAACGGAGAAGGATCGTTACACCCTGCCCCTCATGGACACCGCTTTCCACTCCCTCCAGGGGGCGACTTGGTTCACCAAGCTGGATCTACGCAGCGCATACCACCTCATCTGGATCCGGGAGGGAGATGAGTGGAAGACAGCCTTCCGTACCCCGAACGGCCACTTTGAATACCTGGTGATGCCGTTCGGGTTGACCAACGCTCCAGCCGTCTTTCAGCGCCTCATCAATGACGTCCTCCGGGATTTCATCGGCCTTTTTGTGTTCGTCTACCTGGATGACATACTCATCTTCTCCAAGTCCAGGGACGAGCACCAGGTCCACGTGAGGCGGGTCCTCCAAAGGCTGCTGGAGAACCGGTTATACGTGAAGGCCGAGAAATGCGAGTTTTACGCGAAGACAACATCCTTCCTCGGGTTCATCATCTCCCACGACCAGGTGCTTCCGGACCCAGAGAAGGTGAAGGCGGTGGTGGAATGGCCTACACCTGCGTCAAGAAAGCAGGTGCAGCAGTTCGTTGGGTTTGCGAACTTCTACCGCCGCTTCGTCCCAAATTTTGGCACCATCGTCGGGCCGCTGACCCGCCTCACGTCCCCTAAGGTCCCGTTCCGGTGGATCGAAGAGGCCGCGGCTGCCTTTCAGGCGCTGAAGGCGGAGTTCTCCTCCTCCCGGGTCCTTAGCCAAGTCAACCCTGCGCTGCAGTGCATCGTGGAAGTGGACGCTTCGGACACTGGAGTGGGGGTGGTGCTATCCCAGCGGTCGCCAGACGACGGAATCAAACGGCCCTGCGCCTTCTTCTCCCGGTGCTTGTCCCCGGCGGAGAGGAATTATGACGTGGGTGACAGAGAGCTCCTCGCCATCAAGCTTGCGCTACAGGAGTGGCGTCACTGGCTAGAGGGGGCGGACCTGCCGTTCGTGGTCCTGACGGACCACAAGAACTTGGAGTACCTTAGATCTGCCAAGCGCCTGAACGCCCGCCAGGCGCGCTGGTCCTTGTTCTTCGCCAGGTTCCAATTTACCATCACCTTCAGGCCTGGCTCCAAGAACGGCCTGCCCGATGCCCTCTCTAGGCAATTCGCCCCTGAGGAGTCGGAGGACACGGTCCACACCATCCTACCCAGGTCGTGCGTCGTGGGAGCCGTCACTTGGGACATCGAGAGCAAGATCCGGAAGGCGCAGGAAGTGGAACCTGACCCTGGCGGCGGATCGGAGGGGAGGCTGTTCGTGCCATCCACGGTTCGGGGGGAGGTCATCCACTGGTTGCACACATCCAAGCTCACCTGTCACCCTGGCTCCTCCCGGATGATTGACCTCCTCCAGCGGTCCTTCTGGTGGCCGGGCCTGCGGAGGGACGCTGCCCGCTACGCCCGGGCCTGTCCAGTGTGTGCCACCAACAAATCGGGTAATGCCCCTCCAGCGGGTTTGCTCCAGCCTCTGCCCGTCCCTGGCAGGCCCTGGTCGCATATCGCCCTGGATTTCGTCACCGGACTCCCAGTCTCGAACACCTACGACACTGTCCTGACCATCGTGGACCGCTTCTCCAAGGCGGCACACTTCGTCCCCCTACGAGGTCTCCCTACTGCCCTGGAGACGGCGGACCTCCTCATCCAGCACGTGGTCAGGCTGCATGGGATTCCGGTGGACGTGGTCTCGGACCGAGGGCCCCAATTTTCTTCAGAGGTTTGGAGGTCGTTCTGCAACGCCTTAGGAGCCAAGGTGAGCCTCCCCTCCGGCCATCACCCCCTATCCAACGGGCAGCGTGAGCGGACCAACCAGGAGCTGGAGGCTGCGCTCTGCTGTGTAACGGCGTCCAAACCAACGTCCTGGAGTAACCACCTCGCCTGGGTTGAATACGCCCACAACACCGCTCGCTCTTCTGCTACAGGGATGTCCCCCTTTAAGGCGTCCCTGGGTTACGACCCCCCGCTGTTCCCGGCGCAGGAGAGTGAGGTAACTGTCCCCTCAGTACGGGCGCATATTAGACAGTTCCGCTCCATCTGGGCGTCAGCGCGCAATGCGCTTTTACGCACGGCAGAGCGCAACAGAGCCGTGGCGGACCGGCACAGAAGACCTGCCCCGGCGTACAGAGTTGGTCAGCAAGTCTACGCGTCGACCCAGGACGTGATTTTAAAGGGCGAGAGGAGGAAGCTGGCACAGCGCTTCATGGGCCCATACCCCATCACCCGGATCATCAACCCGGTGGCTGTGCGTGTAGCTATTCCCCCCTCCCTCCGCATCCATCCCACCTTCCACGTGTCCAAGATGAAGCTGGCAGTCTCCGACCCCCTTTGCCCTCCTCCTGCTGCGCAACCCGCGCCCCGGATGATTGGTGGCCATCCGGCCTGGCCCGTCTCCTCCATCCTGGACTCCCGGCGCCGGGGTCGTGGGTTGCAGTACTTGGTGGACTGGGAGGGCTATGGGCCTGAACATCGGCAGTGGGTACCCTCGTCGTTTGTGTTGGACCCATCGCTCATCGCTGATTTCCACCGAGCGCACCCAGAGAAGCCATCGCCAGGAGGCGCTGCTAGAGGGGGGAGTACTGTCACGCTGCGCCGCTCATCAGCGGCGCCACCTGCACGCACACCTGCACATCATCAGCGGCGAGGGATTTTAGCCGCCTCGCCCTGAGCTTCGGCCTGAAGCCGTCAGACTTCCCTACGCATCGCTGTGAGTTCCTTTCATCCTCAGCTGATCATTCTGGTAAGAAGACCTTACCTCCTTTCCCTTCCAAGTCTGCTCCCCTGTGCACAGGTGGATTTCCCGGCGGCGGACAACGCCTCCCCATCGCCTGTTCCTCGCTGCTGCACCGGGCTCTCTAGGTGGCTGTCTTCTGGACCTCGTCCCTTGCTGTGCCAGTCATCTGTCCTATCCAAGTAAGCTCCTCTCTCGCTCATATATCTCCTGTGTTGGTGTGTGCCCATCACCCTTCTCCTTGTGCTTTTCCCATAGGGTTGTCCGGCTGTACGGCCTCCTGCCTCTGTGCCCGAAGCAGACACCGCCACCAACACATTTACATCTCGCAGACACACATTCATACACTCCTGTTGTTAATAAACTATTTGAACTACTCTGAGCCTGTGTGTGTGCGTCTCCTGAGCCGTGCGTTATGTCAGATCACAAGGCAAAATAACAACGAACAGGATATTACAAATGCACAAACCATGATCAAGGCAGACTGAAAAAAAAAAAAAAAACAATTACAGAGTACAACAACAGAAAATACCAAATTCCAAAGACAAAAATACACCAACTGTTACGGGCAGTGAATGGACATTAAACAGAGGGAAAATGAACAAAAAACACCCGCTAGAAAAGGGTGAGATGCACAATTACAAGTACAAGACCCCCTGCACATCCCAAAAGGTTACAGAACCAACGGAAATGAAGACTCGGCATGACGGTAGTCCAAGCTCTGTGGCATGAAGGCTGATAGTTCGGGGGGCCGCCCTGCAGGGGTAAAAAGGACAGTTCGGGCGGCCTACCCCAGTCCCATGCCCGGAAACACAGAATCTCTGGCGGCGGGGCCCGATCGCCGAAAGGGCGGAAAAGTCCGTCGGGTGGCCGACCCAGAACGCCGAACCGGCGAAACAGCTCGCCAAGTGGCGGACCCTCATCACACAGCCACCAGGACCATAGGGGGGAAGTAGAAGACAGCCTCCCTGGAGAGGGGGAAGATGAGGGAGAGCCAGGTGGAGTATTCAGAACCCCAATGGCCCCAGGTGGAGACGAGTTGTGATAATAATCTGGAGGATGAGGATGATGAAGATGAGGATGAGGATGAGCCAGTCAAGTGTCCGGTGGCAGGGGATCTGCAGCTTCCTCACCGACCTTGGATTCAGCTGGCGCTGCACCCGCGATGGACCCCGATTGGGTCACGGCCGCACCCGCGTCGGACCCCGACTGGGTCGGCGCCGCACCAGAACCGACCTCCAACCCTGAACCCGAAACCTCTGGCACAGCGACTGGAATCAGCTCCGCACCGGTGACCCTGGGAGAAGGCTCAGGAGAGAGAAAAGAACCGGGATCAGGATCACTGGTAGCGCCAGAACCCGGCAAGACAAGCTCGGATGCAGCGGACGGCTGCACCCGGCTCGCCTCCCCAAGAGACAGGCAAAAATGCTCTAAAATGGAGAAGAGAAAGACAACACAGAGCACTTGCCTGATCTCGAGTTCCGTCGATCCGGGCTCAGACGGGAGGAGATCGTCCTCTGGCTCCCACTCAGCTACGTTGGGCTCCGCAGCTGGCATGATGGTGTCCGCAGTCTGAGGACCCTCCGGCACTGACGTCCACGCCGACGACCCGCACGGCGTGGTGGGCGGGGACCCTCGACCCACTGGACCGGACCGCTCATCTGTGGAGACCCGGGGACGCTTCGTTGTCGGCGCAGGCTCCACGCTGCAGTCTGCTCTCCTCCTCCGCCCACGACGTGGCTGCGGGGCTGGAACCAGGCTCTTCAGAACCGCAGGCCCCCTCCTCATCCTGCGACATTGGCCTGGTGTCGAGGACCGCTCAGCGGAGGGAGATACAGAGGAAGCGAGTTTAATAACAGAAGCTACAGCAGGTGGTGGGAGCTTGGGGGACTGCGAACCCCGAACTCCACCCCCAGGAGTCAGACAAGGCAAATCACAATAATGAGGAGATGAGTGAACTTGTACTTGCCTGTCTCCCGGAGGCAGGATGGTGCCTGCTGTAGCGGACGTTGCTCCTCCCTTTCCCCGCCGGATGGTGACAGAGGGCCCCCTGGGAGGACGAAGGGGAGCCGCTCGTGATGGATCTGGGACGGGGCTCTCTGGAACAGGACTCCAGGCGCACACAGCAACCGGGGAAGGCGTCGAGGAGGAGGGGGCGACAGCCGAGACGAACCCGGCACGGAGCGCTGACAGGACAGCAGGAGAAGATGACCCGGGGGGAGAGGCTGCGGGGATTCCCTCCAGACGAGGCACGGGAGTGACAACTGTGTGAGAGGTGAAGCCCTTGCAGCGACCCAGAACTGGATCCGGACAGGGCTCATGCTGAGGCTCATGGCTGATGTGACAACGGTTTCTTGCAGGGGGTGAGGCGAAGGTGAGGCCCGGGAATCGCCGCTCCTGAGCGGAAACAGAGGCGAGCAGGTCGGCATACTCAGGGAAGCCTCCCAACTCTGGGTTCCTCTCCACCAGTCTGACTGCCGCCATCACATGCTTAATTATTTGCGTGGGATGAACAGCGGAACGAGCTGCCGCCACTCGGTCCCGGAGGGAAGCAGCTGTGAGTTGTAGCTTCTCCAGGGGATCTCCAAATGACGACACTCTCCGGCGGCGATCACCCCTGGGCGGTGCAAACTCCTGGACCGAAATGGAGGCAGAAATGGGATCCGGACGTAAGGAACAAGGATGCCTCCTCTTCGGCTTCCAACCGGGGTTTCCCTCCAGCCCACGGAGTATCTCGCGCTGTGCAGCGATGTCATCTCTCCTCGCGCTGACTTCAGGGTGGTCGGAGTAGCGGAGAAGATGATTTAAAACGTCCTCAGCATGGTCCAGGTACCAGCGCACGTCGCTGTGGAAGTCGAGGAGGGAGGTGGAGATGAGCTTTTCATCAGCGTACTCGAGGGTGTCCGCCAGCTCGTTGCTCTGACTCTGAGCGCGGACCCTCTGCGACAGCATACTTCCAGCACGCAGTACCCAGACAGGAAGGAACACAGTCCAAATGCAAAAACTCACCAGGAACGGCGTCTCGGTGTGGCGCCTCTGTTTAGGCGCCCTGGCAGCAGTCTACTGTCACGGTGGCCCTCGCGAGCCACCATAAGACGCCACAAGTCACCGGTGAGTTTGTAATGATGTTTATTCAGGAACAGAAGGGTAACACAAAATGACAAAGTAAAGAGCCACGATGGGCTAAAACACACTACACGAAAACAGAGGCATAAGGCTGAACAAGCACACTTACGATACTGTCCATGGACGAGGAATGAAAAGGGATGTTTGACGGGAAGTTTGACGGAGACTGCTGCACTGGGCTGCATTCAGCGTCCGCTTAAATGCCGGGCGCGAACAAGCCCTAAAGCAGAACAGCTGGCAGGCTTTGACAGCAGGAAGCTCCCCCGAGCGCTGTCACAATAAGAGCCCGGGGAGCCAGAAGGTACTCACTGCTATCAAGCCTGCAGGAGATGACGTATGACCCGAGCGCGGACGAGATTGGCGCTCGGATCATGACATTATGTTTTTTTTCAATAAACTCACAAGCTCACAGTACAGCGCCTGGGTTGTTCTTCCCTCCGTGCACCGCGTAAAAGCGCACGTTCATGACAGACACCAAATGCACGCTGTGAGTTTGCACATTTATTAACTGAAAGCTTAACATAATGTAAAACACTACACTTACATATAGTGGAAAAGGAGATGCGCTGGAGGAGGATGGGGCTCACGACTTCAGGAGGAAAAACAACCTGGAAGAAAAGCAAGTGGAAGTGTGCGGGATGCCAGGGAAAAACAGAACCTCAGCCAGAGTCACACCTGAAAGGACAAGGGGCTCACAGCTGAGGAAAAGTCAAAAATATACGGTGGTGTGAAAAAGTGCTTTCCCCCTTCCTGATTTCTCATTTTTTTGGATGTTTGGCACATTTAAATGTTTCAGATCATCAGAGAAATTTAAATATTAGACAAAGACAACACATGTAAACACAAAATGCAGTTTTTAAATGAAGGTGTTTATTATAACGGTAAAAAAAAATCCAAACCTATATGGCCCTGTGTGAAAAAGTGATTGCCTCCTCCCATTAAAACATAAATTAACTGTGGTTTATCACATCTTTGGAAAGCTGAGTTAAATTTCTCCAGCCACACTCAGGCCTAATTACTGCCATACCTATTTTCGGTTAAAAAAAAAACACTTAAATAGGACCTGCCTGACAAACTGAAGTAGACCAAAAGAACCTCAAAAGCTCGACTTCAAGCTGTGATCCAAAGAAATTCAGGAACAAATGAGAAACAAAGTAATTGAGAGCTTTCAGTCTGGAAGAAGGTTATAAAGCCCATTCTAAAGCTTTGGGACTCCAGCGAATCACAGTGAGAGCCATTATCTACAAATGGCAAAAACATGGAACAGTGGTGAACCTTCCCAGGAGTGGCCCGCCGACCAAAATTACCCCAAGAGTGCTGCAACGACTCATCCAAGAGGTCACAAAAGACCCCATAACAACATCCAAAGAACTACAGGCCTCACTCCAGACTCCACCATAACAAAGAGACTGGGCAAAAATGGCCTGCATGGCAGAGTTCCAAGACAAAAACCACTGCTGAGTGAAAAGAACATAAAGGCTTGTCTCAGTTTTGCCAGAAAACTTCTTGATGATCCCCAAGACTTTTGGGGAAACACTCTGTGGACTGACAAGACAAAAGTTGAGCTTTTTGGAAGATGTGTGTCCCATTACATCTGGCATAAAAGTAACACAGCATTTCAGAAAAGGAACATCATTCGAACAGTAAAATATGGTGGTGGTGTAGAGAGAAAGGAGCAGGCGAGACAACGGGCTGGAACAGCACAGACTTTATTTCCTCTCTACAAGTCAAGTCGACAAGAATAATCCCCAGGCCACAAGGCCTCTCCCTTTTATACTTTTAATGCCTTGCCTAGCGGCCTGGGGGCTCACACCACAATCCACATCAGATACACAGTCTGCACGGCGTGTTAGCATAACAGAGTACATTAACATAACAGTCGCTGGCGTGATGCTTCTTCCTCCTCCCGGTAGCCAGCGTCTGAACCTCCGCTGTCTTGACTAGTCCCCCCGGTCAGCCTCTCATCTCCTGGTCCATTGTCTGGGTGGAGGATGTCACACCTATGTCCCCCACAGTGGTAGTGTGATTGTCTGGGGCTGTTTTGCTGCTTCGGACCCTGAAAGACTTGCTGTGGTAAATGGAACCATGAATTCTGCTGTCTATCAAAAAATTCCAAAGGAGAATGTCCGGCCATCTGTTTGTGACCTCAAACTGAAGCGCACTTGGGTCCTGCAACAGGACAAAGATCTAAAACACACCAGCAAGTCCACCTCTGAATAGCTTAAGAAAAATAAAATGAAGACTTTGGAGTGACCTAGTCAAAGTCCTGATCTGAATCCGATTGGGGTACTGTGGCATGACCTTAAAAAGACAGTTCATGCTCGAAAACCCTCCAATGTGGCTGAATTACAACAATTCTGCAAAGATGAGTGGGCCAAAATTCCTCCACAGCCCTGTAAAAGACTCATTGCCAGTTATCACAAACACTTGAGTGCAGTTGTTGCTGCTAAGGGTAGCCCAACCACTTATTAGGTTTAGGGGGCAATCACTTTTCACACAGGGCCATGTAGATTTGGATTTATATTTTTTTTTCCTGAGTAATAACCACCTTCATTTAAAAACTGCATTTTGTGTTTACTTGCGTTATTTTTGTCTAATATTTAAATTTGTTTGATGATCTGAAACATTTAAGTGTGACAAAAATACAAAAAAATGAGAAATCAGGATTGGGCCAAACACTTTTTCACATCACTGTACCTGGTCGGAGTACACCCGTCCACCTCTGCGGAAAACCAAACTTACTCAGAGAATAACTGAATCTTATGAGGAAGCTAACAGTAGGACTCGGCAACATAAGAACCATTGCCGTATCTTTAAATAGATGAATGGACAATGATTAACCTATGTCAGGTGTGGGTACGTGGATGAGGAAATAATCAAAACACTGAGTGACAGCTGTGCAGCCTGCGAAACAGTTTGACATCCGGAAGCTGCATGAGCCGCTGTCAAAATAAAAGCACAACCGGAAACTAAGTAATGAAACAAGAATAAGATACACAACCCCTAAAAATGTAAATAATACCATAAACACAAAATGATACACAATAAATAGGCAGGACAATAAAGGCAAAACTAAGAATACAAACACTCCCTAAATAAACACAGTGGACCATAATGCCTGCACATAAACAAAGAAGCAAACAAACAGAAAAGGACTAAACTCAAACTGGAGCCTGAGCAGGGCACCGACCCGTGCTCAGGATCATGACAATGCCCCCCCCCCAAGGGGCTGGGCCCCAGACACCCCAGGGCAACATCAAAAAAGAAAAGAGGACCCACCCACAAAGAAGACCCCCCTCCCACAAGAAAAACAACCCACCCCGGGTGGGAGGAGGGAGAACCCAGGTATGGAGGGACCAAAATAAACCACAAAACAAAACAAAAAAAACTTGTGACCCACAACACTGACAACAGATAAGGTGGCACAGAACTCTAGGACCACTGGATTAGTAGGTAAGGCAATTTTGGGCGGCCTACCAGAGTCCCAGGACCACCTGAATACTTAGTGGAACACATTCAGTGGCCTCCCAGAGTTCATGAGCCACTCATCCAAATGGCATCGTCTGTCAGGTGGTCTGTCGAAGTCCCAAAACCACCGAATCAATGGAATGAATCAGGTGGCCTTCCAGAGTTCCAAATCCACCCACGCAGACGATGAGGTTTGTCAGATAGTCTTCCCACATCCCTGAGCCATCCCTGAGGGCATGACACACCTCCTCCTCGGGGGCGGCAGCTGGAACTCGTGTCCCGTACTAATCTCTGGGATTGAGGGGCAGACACCAAATGAGGTGAATGGCTGATCAGCGGAAAACCTAGACGAAGTGCCGGCTGACCAGCAGGGAACCCTGGCAAAGAGGACTACCAACCAGGATTGCTGGCCGATGAGAGGACCAAATGAGACCTCCGGTGAAGACGTGGGCCTCGTGATGACCTCAGCCAACAGTGGAGAACCCTCCACAGCCTCGGGTAATGGCGGAAAACCCTCAACAGCCTCTGGTGGAGACGGAGGACCCGCAACAAGTTCAGGCGGAGACGGAGGACTCTCAATGACCTCGGACAGAGGCGGAGCTCTCACGACAACCTTGGACGGAGGCAGAGCACCCACGACGGCCTTGGACGGAGGTGGAGCACCCACGGCGACTTTGGATGGAGGCGGAGCATGCACGGCGACCTCGGATGGAGGCGGAGCACCCATGGAGACCTCGGGTGAAGGCGAGGGAACCACGGAGACCTCGGGTGAAGGCGAGGGACCCACAGAGACCTCTAGCATGGGGGGGGCACGGAGACCTCTGGAGGAGAGGGAGGACCCATGGAGACCTTGAGCGAAGGTGGACAATCTTCAGGAACCTCAGCGGATGGCTCAGACAAAAGGACAGAGACAGACACCGGATCAGCATCACCAGCAGCAGTGGAGCTTGGTGAGGAGACCTCAGAAACAGAGAATGTCTGCAGCTGATTCTCCTCACCACGAGCAAGACAAGGTTTCTCTAGAACTGGTAGCGTAGAAACAGAACAGAGTACTTCCCTTTGCTCGAGCTCCACCACCATCCAGGACTCTGACGATACAGGCGGGGATGTCTCCGATCCATCCACCCGGGCGTCTACTCCCAATGTGGCCACCTCAGATGGGGAGGAAGAGAAAAACACCGGAACATAGTTACCGGCAATGGTGGAGCTCGGCAAGGATAATTCAGGAACAGAGGACATCTGCAGCCGGTTCTCCTCACCATGAGCCAGACAAGATTTCTCTAGATCTGCAGGTGTTAAAACAGTGCAGAGTACTTGCCTGGGCTCAGGTTTCACTGCCATCCAGGACTCCGGCAACTCCGCTATGATGACCCCCACAGCAGGCATGATGGTGGATGCAACTGAAGAACTCCAAGGCGAGACGGCCGATGCTGGTGGAACTCCTAGTGTGGCAGCTGACGCTGGAGATTGCCTCACCAATGATGCTGGCTCCCGTACCACTGAAACCAGGGGACACTCTCTTGTCTGCTCAGGTCTCAGTGCACCGGGACCACTCTTCTCCCATCCAGGACATGGCTGTGGGACTGGAACAGAGTCCACAAGGACCGCAGGCTCCTCGGTCATCTGGTGGCTCCATCCCCGAACCAGCGGAGACTCGGGAGAAATGGGAGGAGACACAGGAGTGGCAGGTGAGGATGAAATAGGCAGCAGCAGATGGTGAGGGCTCAACCAAATTAGACTGCTGTCACTGAGCCTCACCACCAGGAATAGGGCAAGACTTTTCATTCTCATGCACAGAAGAAGGAGAACACACTTGCCTTATTTCCTGGGGTGTGATGCTTTCTGCTGCTGCGGGACCAGATGACGTCCATCCAAAAGCTGAGGTTGTCTGACAAGATGGTGGCGACACAGACTTCTGGTGAAGGGGGCGAGGCACTGGAGGCAGGGGACGCTTCTTCGTCGGCTCAGACTTGGGTGCAGATGTAGCCCCTGCCCTGAGTGACGGAGCCAAGGAACGCCTCACTGATGGCACCGGGTCCCTTGACGCCGAAACTAGGGGACACTTCTTTGTCAGCACAGGCTTTGGGACACAGGGGGCACTATTCTCCCATGTAGAATGTGGTTGCGGGGCTAGATGGGGACCCTTCGGAACCGCAGGCCCCACCATTGACCGGCGACTCCCTCCTAGGAGACTCAGGATGCATGGAAAGGGACACGGGAGGAACAGGCGGGGATGAGATGGCAGCAGCAGGCAGTGAGGACTCAGCTACAGTGGACTGCTGAGACTGAGCCTCATCACTGGAAGTAAGTCAAGATGATTCATGGAGGTCGTCTGGCAAGGGGGCCGAGACAGATGGCACTCGGGAGTCTGGGGATGCTGATTCATTGGCACAGACTCCACTCCACCCGGTGAAGCTCCCTCCAGCTGCTGCACAAATTCTGGAAGAAGCCATGGTTTATAATCCAGAATCAGCTCCTTTTCTGCCGCCAAAACCCGCTGGCGCTCCTCCAGTTCCTCCGCGTTGGGACCGTCAGAGGATGTAGAGACTGCATACCCAATACGGCAGGCGACGGGCCATTGTTCAGGAGAAGGCGATGAGGCAGCAGCTGGACGGCGGCACCAGGCTTGAGACCTCCGTTCCCGGCCATGCTCCTTCACCAGCACAGGTTTGGTGGATGGAGAGCTTCTCACCCACTCCCGGAGTTTCTATCAAGAGTCAGAAACAGATGCGAGGAGAACCGTGAGTCCCGGATAGCTCAATAGGCTGGGGCAGGCTTCAGTTACCTGTGCCATGCTATCCAGACTTCTCAGAGCCGCTTCGGGAGTGTGGGAGGTGCGAGCTCCCGAGATAAAGTCCACTTCTAATCCTGCAGCCCCACACTCCACCTCCTCCAGTCCCAACACGCTAAAGTCGATACAGGTGGACATTTCCACAAAAAATAAATAAATAAATAAAAATAGCCTTAAAAAAATACAGGGGAGAAAAGAAAAAACGAGCAAACCCACAGCTGCTGGTGTCCAAGACTGGCCGTGTCCTTCTGTCATGAATAACCCTTTTTAAGGGCTGTAGAAGGACACCAAATGAACGCTGTGAGTTTGTATACTGGGTTGTTTTGTTTGTATGTTTGTCTCCCAGCCTCTGTCTTCCTTGTTAGTGTTATTTCCCTCACCTGCCCGACTGTTCTCAGCTTTTTCTAATGCCTTGATTGTCTCCTTCCCTTATATTCTGTTCAGTCTCCTTCCTCTTTGTCATGCCGTCAGATGGCATCCCTGTTTGTTTCCAGTGCTCCTCCAATGTTCCTGGTCCCTCACCCTGGTTAGTATTTTAGTTTATATTCTAAAGTGTCTGTTTAGTGTTTTGTTTTTCCAACCCTCATGCCACAGTTTTGTTTTCAGGTCTCCAATATCTGGTTTAGTTTAGTTTCTGGTTTGATACCTTGGTTTTCAGTTGATTTTTCTTTATAAATCCCTGCTCCTTCTTAACATGGCCTGTGTTTTGGTCCTCCCTCTTTGCCTGACTCTCCTATAAACCATGACAGTTGCATATTAAACAGAAATGAGTCAGCTGCTTTGCTTTAAGGTAGTATCTCACAGTGGTGAATGCTGAGAAATGTAGAGATTTTTGGATTTGCCAACTTTTCTGAGGAATGTTAGTGAAAATCAAGCTAGTACGAGGGGTAGGGGGACCTGAAAAGTTCATAGTGGTCAAATTTGACCAAATGTAGTTTATTTTTCAACATAGTCTCCCCTTTGGTCCACACACCGATCATCGGTGTTGCAGTGCTTGGATCCCTGTGGTTGAAAAATAGACCACATTTGGCCTAATTTGACCACTATGAACTTATCGGCCCCACCTCGTATTTTATTGAGCGGTGAATGCTGAGGAATGTTCACGAACGCTGTGATTGTTGAGTTTTGTCAGGTGTTCATAGAAGGCTGGATAACAGTTTGTATAGTTTTGAATGTCGCTGTCATGAATTGCCCTTTTTAAGGACTGTAGAAAGACACTAAACGTACACTGTGAGTTTGCACATTTATTCACTGAAAGACGAACATAACATAAAACATTACACTTACATATAATGGAAAAGGAAATGCGCTGGAGGAGGAGGGGGCTCACGACTTCAGGAGTTAAAACAGCCTGGAGGAAAAGCAGGCTGAAGTGTGCGGGATACCAGGGAAAAAGAGATAAATTCAGCCGGAGTTGCACCCGAAAGGACACGGGGCTCACAGCTGAGGAAAACGAAAAAGGGAAAAAGGGTTGGAGCACTCCCGTCCACCTCTATGGAAAACCAAACTTTCTCAGAGAATAACTGAATCTTCTGAGGAAGCTAACAGTAGGACACAGCAACGGAAGAACCGTGCTCAGGATCATGACAGTTGCAAATATTTTTGTCGTAAAGGTATACAGTGTGGTGACCCAGCACACTGCAGATTAACTCTCACACTCAGCAGGTCTGGAGGAAGCAGAGGACAATTTACATACAGAGGGCAATTCACATACGGACAGAGAGCCCCTGGGGGCAATCAGAACAATGGACTGTAGTGTATACATCCAGGGATGAGGGAGAGGACATCCGGGCGCCAGTTTGTCACGCTAATAATAGGTATTGACTGATATGTATATCACTATGCTAATGTGCCATGCATTCTCTCTGTCTGTATAAAAGAGCTTGCTATACATGCCTCAACAGCACAGTAGTTCACAGAGCTACAATATGTGTCTCATTATGTTGGAGGAAATAAAACCTTGCAACCTTCCAGCTCTTCGCATCTCGCTTGATCAAATTCCTCCACAACAGTTGTTAGTGTTCACTGCTTGTTGAACCAAAGAGAACTTTGGCGATACGTGTTACAACCATTTGCAAACAGTTACATCTATTTTGCAAATGACTGCACACATTCAACATTTTTTTGACCACAAGAAAAATTGTTTGCAAACTCTTTTGCAACCTTTAATGAACTTCTATAAAACCTAACAATTGCTACTTTCATGAACATTTGCTGCTCCATGAAATACAGGCTTTAGGGAAATCTGGAGATCAGAAAAAACAATTTTGTGTACTTATTTTGACCCCTACTTTTAGCAGATGTTCAACTACTACCAGCTCCTTACATTTGCAGTAAGACTTGACAGGCTGAAAAACATACCACAGTCACTATTAAATGCAGAGACGGTGATAATTTGAAAAACTCACAAATATAAAAGATTAAAGTGGTGTGAACTGGACTTCATAAAACCTGAAATTACAAAAATTTCTTTTATGCCCACATAGCTCCATTTCACCTGTCAGCTGTAATTACATTACACTCCGTGACTGTGGTGAGTTCGGTGCTAATTTGTTTGATGAATGATGTCTTATATGAGGAAATCAGTACCAAAGCTGCTATTCAGTTCAACCACCAATTTTATATAGGAAAAACATATTAAATAAAAAGGCATCCATTTAATATTGAGTTGCACTACTCAAGTACAACATTCTATGAAAAAAAAACAGCAATTTATGGTTTGAAAAAGGTTGTGGACTCAGGATGTGCTTCACTTTCACTCTCTGAGGTTTTACTCACTTTATTCTGAAAAGTGGAGAGACTTATCTAAATCAATTTAAATATATTGAAAAAGCTGTCTATTCATAGTTAAACCATGCAACACTAAGAGATCTGCTGGTAGAGCTGCTTAACTTTGCTCTTGTATTTGTGCTTGGTTCAGTCTCACTGCTCTCACCAATCTTCTTTCAGCAGCAAGTAGAGCCCGGCTGCCAAATGAGAAAAGGGAAAGTCTTACAAAGGTGTACGGCCACCACGGGCTGCTTGAACAGCTTCAGTGCATTTGTCACTGTTATGTCTGGAAAACTAGAAGGACCGACAGAGAGTGGCATTTGCTGAGAACACAAACTTTACACGAGCTTGGCTTGATGACGCCCCCAAGTGGCCGCATCACCACACCAACGCCAACCAAACTTGTTTTTTCTTACACCACATTCAACCCCCCCACCACCACCACCCTTGAAAAAAATGGAACAACACACCCATAACCGAATTAACCCTCCACAATTTGGTACACAGTGAACCCCCAAGCTAGCTAGGGCCAGCAGGTAGACTACCGCATCACCCAGTGTAGCAGAGTGGTTTATTATGCCACTTCTGTTGGCAGCCGTGCCCCTATCTACACACAGTCCTTATTTTTTTTAAATTGAGGAAGGCAGTTCAGTTCAAGGGGCCTTGAGGTGAACCCATGGTGGTGGACGCACGCCTGGAGGTGTTGGCTGCAGCAGATCCGGGCACCATCCCGCCGGAGCCACGGCACGCCCATCAGCAACATCCCAACCAGGATCCGACACCAGCTGGGTCAGATCCAACGCTGCATCCCAATCTGTGGCAGTCGCTCCTACCTTCCACAGATGGCTGGTTTGCCATCCCGAACCATCAGCCATCTGGACAGCGGCTGGTCTCAGCTGTGTGGCGATCTTCATGGGTAACAATGTTGAGACCGACTTCGGGTCAGGTCGCTCAGTTCTGCGGACCCTAGCCCAGTCCATCACTGTGAGTGGCGCTCTGTTCAGCTGCATTCGGCGTCATGGTTGTGATGGTGTGGCTTTCACATCTGCTCTGGGGTGTCCACCAGGTTGTGGTGGTTCTGCTGCATCCTGTTGGGTCATGGATTCTTCATCCTGTGGCTCAGTGGCGGCTCCTGGAAGTTGATGCTGGGCATGGATTCAGAAGTAGTCCGGTTTCTTTTATCCCTCACCTGGTGCTGGTTGAGGTCACAGTGATGTGTCACTGTCATCTGCAACAGGACGTGCGCCGGGCCATCTTCAGTTACTGGGGTCCCCTTTCTCCACAAACTCCCTCTCCTGCAGCTCCATGGTGGCTGCTTGAAGCTCATGCTGGTCGAGGATTGGAGGCAAGTCCGATTTGTTCCTCCCCTCTCCTGGGGAGTCTGGTCTTGGCGATATGTTGCTGTTGCCGTTGGTAGAACCTGCATCAGGTTGTTGTGTCCCGGGGTTCCCGATAGACGCGGGCTCCCTCTCCTGCAGTGGCTCCCTGAGGCTCATGCTGGGCAAGGATCTGAGGCAAGTCCCGTTGCTGTTCTCTCTCCATACTGTGTTTGCTGCCTGTATGCTGGCATTACCGTCTCTTGGCCAGCAGAGGCACGCTCTTTCTCGGTGCATCGGGGAACTACAGTTGCTATATGGGAAGCACCTTGTAGCATTAGTCTGATCCGCGGTGTCTACCTCGGCGTCTTCTGCTGTGTCACTGGGCCCTACTGAGGCGAGCGCGTATGCTAGCGCTATCTGGCTTGGTTGCTTGGCTAACTTGATCCACACCATTTCGTCCTCCAACAAACCAAATTTGCAAATGTTATCTAGGTGGCGAAGGTCTGTGACGAATGGTTGTGTCATCTCTCCCGGCCTCTGTCCCCATTGGCGAAACCTAATGAGCCGTGCCAACACGCTGTCAGGTTTGGCAAAGTAGCTAGCTAGCAGCTCGACTGACTCAGCAAAAGTTTCTGTTGGTTGGTCCTAGGGTGTGGAAAATTCATTGGCCTTCTATGTCCAGATAGTGAACCAGTAGAGCTCGTTTCTGTACCTTGTCTAGCTCGTCCAGGCCCAATGCCAATATATAGGTGATGAAAGCATCAAACCAGCGCAGCCACAGTATGGGCTGCTCACTGGGGTTTTCCAGAAATGGTTGTAGTGGCCTCAAACATCCTTCCATGGTTTATTCTCGTCACCAAATGTTATGTCTGGAAAATTGGAAGGACCGACAGTGAGTGGCATTTGCTGAGAACATGAACTTTATTACATAAAACATTGTTATGGATACAGACTGTGGTTGGGAGGCTGAGCGCTGTAATGGCAAGCCGAAAAAAGAGCAAAGAGGCCGTAAGTTGGCCGTCCCTCGCTTTTATGAGCTCAGCGTGATGACATCACCAAGTGGCCACATCACCACGCCGACGCCAACCAAACTTGTGTTTTTTCTTACACCACATTCACCACATCTATGGCTCAGTCTTTTCCAATTGTACTTGTTAATTTTGTGTTTATAACAGTGATGAAGGGTTCTGTGTCATGTTCGGGGTTGTTTTCAACCCTGTCCACGACCTGTGGCTGTAGGGTTTTGGTTATTTGCTTATTAATTCCAGCTGGCAGATTCAATTATATCCACTTATATCACGGACCCCAAATGTCTCCTGAGCTGGTGGACAGAGCCACTGTTTATAGCAGGATACGATACAGCAGGGAAGAGCTGCTAGCATTGAACCGCCACCCGGTCCCATTGGAAAAACTCGACATACCGAGAGAACTGAGGCGAAAACGCCGCGGCTGCCGGGCTGGAGTAAGGCGGAGGACAAAAAATATAAGGTACAGACCCTCGCTTCCATCTATTGTCATGGAAAATGTACGGTCGTTACTGGGAAAGGTAGATAAGCTAGCGGCTATCTGCCGTTACGATAGCACATATCAGGAGTGCTCTCTCCTTTTGTTTTCTGAGACGTGGCTAACTGAACTAGCAGCAGATGCTAACATTGAGCTGGAGGGTTTCCACGTGATACGGGCAGATCGAACACCAGACAGTGGCAAAGCAAGGGGCGGTGGAGTGATAATGTATGTTAACAACAACTGATGCAGACCGGGACATATCACTGTTAAACAACGACACTGCAGCAAAGACATTGAGTTGCTAGCTGTTAGCACGCGGCCTACATATCTCCCGAGAGAACACTCACAAGTGATCTGCATTGTTGTTTATGCAAATCCGACGGCGAACGCTGGGACAGCGCGTGACGTCATCCATTCAGTAACCAGCAGGCTGCAGACAGAACACCCAGATGCTCTTCTCCTCATCTCAGGCGATTTCAACCATGTTTCACTATCTCCCATTCTACCCACGTTCACCCAGTATGTCACATGCCACACTAGAGACAATAAAACACTGGACTTATTCTACGCAAACACTAAGGAGGTGTACATCTCATCACAACTCCCCCCACTCGGGAGATCGGATCACAACTTGGTTCATCTCCGGCCGGTGTACAAACCCCTAGTGCACAGACAACCTCCGGCCATGCGCACAGTGGAGTTATGGTCTGAGGAGACAATGGACACTCTAAAGGGCTGTTTTGAAGCCACCGCCTGGAAGCAGCTCTGCGATCCACATGGAGAGGACAACGATGGCCTCACTCACACCTTCACAGACTACCTCAGCTTCTGTGTGGACAAATCCGTTCCCACCAAGACCATACGGTGTTGCTCAAACACCAAACCCTGGATCAACCCTGAGATAAAAACACTTCTGAGAGAGAAGAAGAGGATCTTCAGGTCGGGGAATAGGGAGATGCTGAAGTCCGTACAGAGGGAGCTGAGGAGAAAGATCAGAGAAGGCAAGGACAGCTTCAGGAAGAAGATGGAGGACAAGCTGCAACAGAGCGACATCAGCGGGGTCTGGAGAAACCTCAAAACCATCTCTGGACTCCAGAATACCTCCCCCCAGGCAACGGGGGGCAGGGAGTGGGCGAACAACCTGAATCTGTTTTTCAATAGGTTTGACCAACCGCCCTCCCCCCCGACTGCACAACAACCACTGCTGCCTCTAAAGAAATCAAGTCCTGCTGCCCACTCCCCACTCCACCAACACCCCCCCACTCCCAACACACAGCTCCCCATCCTGACCCTGACCAGGACTCAGGTGAGGACGGAGCTGAGGAAGATCAAGGCGAGGAAGGCGTCGGGACCGGACGGCATCAGCGCAAAGCTCCTCAAGTCCTGTGCAGACCAGCTGTGTGGGATTGTGACGTACATCTTCAACCTGAGCCTGAAGCTGCGGAGGGTACCACAGCTGTGGAAAACATCTTGTGTGGTACCTGTACCAAAAACTTCCCACCCCAAAGACCTGAACAGCTACAGACCGGTGGTCTTGACGTCCCACTTGATGAAGACCCTGGAGAGACTGCTCCTTGCTCACCTCCGCCCCCTGGTGGAACCAGCGATGGATCCACTCCAGTTCGCCTACCAGCATGGCATTGGGGTGGAGGATGCGGTGATCTTCCTCCTTCACCGTTCTCTGTCCCACCTGGAGAAGCCCGGGAATATGGTGAGGATCATGTTCTTTGACTTCTCCAGTGCTTTCAACACCATCCAACCGATGATCCTGAAGGACAAGCTGCTGCGCGCAGGGGTGGACCAGCACCTGTCATCATGGATCCTGGACTACCTCACGAACCGGCCTCAGTTTGTGAGAACCCGGGACTGTATGTCCGACACGATCATCGGTAGCACGGGGGCCCCCCAGGGAACGGTGCTGGCTACTTTCCTGTTCACTCTTTATACTGCAGACTTCTCACACAACACAACACACTGCCATCTACAGAAGTTCTCTGATGACTCTGCGATCGTTGGCCTCATCTCCAATGGAGATGAAGCTGAGTACAGAGGGCTTATCCAGGACTTCGTGGACTGGTGCCATCGGAACTGCCTCCAGATCAACGCGAGGAAAACTAAGGAGCTGGTGGTGGACTGCCGCAGGCATGGGCAACCCCTCACAGCACCAGTAAATATACAGGGAACAGACATTGAGATGGTGACATCCTATAAGTACCTGGGTGTTCATCTGAACAATAAACTAGACTGGTCACACAATACTGACGCACTCTACAAGAAGGGACAGCGCAGGCTGTTCCTGCTGAGGAGACTCAGGTCTTTTGGTGTACAAGGGGCGCTGCTGAAGACATTCTATGACACAGTGGTGGCATCAGCCATCACTTTTGGAATGGTCTGCTGGGGCAGTGGCATTACCGCAGCCGATAGGAAGAGACTGAACAAACTGATCAAGAAAGCTAGCTCTGTCCTGGGGCAGCGCCTTGATCTGGTAGAGGAGATAGGAGAGAGAAGGACGGTGGCTAAACTGTTATCTCTGCTGGAGTCCGAGTTCCACCCTATGCAGGACATACTGAATGCACTGAGGAGCTCATTTAGCAGCAGACTACATCATCCCAGGTGCACAACCGAGAGGTTTCGCAGGTCCTTCCTACCAACGGCTGTCAGACTGTACAACCTAAGCAGGGCTGCTCGCAGAGATAGCAAAAAGACGTAACAAACTAATAGTTTTTTGAATGCAAAAGATGCAATAGACTTACACAATGGTTCCCTCCGGCATACAACTAGGAAAATACCGGTCGCTATGGAGGGTGAGAATATGTATGGGCACATAATCATACCATGTAGGATAACTAAGTAGACGGTTGTGCTGTTTCATCCCATCTAGCAACAATGCTCTGCACTGTGTGTGTTTATATATTTCCATATTTATTCCATCTAGCTACAATGCTCCGCACTGGGTGTGTTTATATTTATATTTATTCCATCTAGCTACATTGCTCCGTACTGTGGGTGTTTATATATCTACATATTTATTCCATCTAGCTACAATGCTCCGCACTGTGTCTATATATTCATATATTTATTCCATTCAGCTACAATGCTCTGCACTGTGTGTCTGTGTGTGTGTATATATATATTTTATAGTAGTATGTACATATGTATATTAGCTGCTCTTGCTTGCTTGCTTTTTTTTTCTTGCCTTCTGATTGTTGCCCTGAGTATTGCTATCCCTGTGCTGTTGCAATCCTGGAATTTCCCCGTTGTGGGACTAATAAAGGCTTATCTTATCTTATCTTATCTTATCTTATCTTAATTCAATTCAATTCAATTCAACTTTATTTATATAGCGCCATTTCACAATAACAGTCATCTCATAGCACTTTCAACTGTAAGGGGAACCCCCACAGTTACAGAAAGACCCCAACAATCAGGTGATCCCCTGTGAGCAAGCGCTTGGCGACAGTGGGGAGGAAAAACTCCCTTTTAACAGGAAGAAACCTCCAGCAGAACCAGGCTCAGGGAGGGGCAGTCATCTGCTGCGACTGGCTGGGGGGTGAGGGGATAAAGAAGATGAAAAGAACAGACATATAGAGAGCAAACAACACGATGGGGACTCAATCTATGGAAGAGAGCAAACAGATGTTAATGACCAGCAAAAAAAAAAAAATAAATACAAATAAATATTTAATTGAGAGTGAAGAAAAGAGTGAGGCCCAGTGCATTATTGGAGGTCCTCCGGCTGTCTAAACCTATTAGCAGCATAACTAAGGGAGGGTTGAGAAACACATGATCCCTCCCTAATTGTAGGCTATATCAAAAAGGAAGGTTTTAACCCTATTCTATAAAACAGAGATCAAGTCTGACTCCCAAATCCAGATTTGCAGCTGGTTCCACAGGATAGGAGCTTGATAACTGAAGGCTCTGCCTCCCATTGTACTTTTGGAGATTCTAGGTATTACAAGTAATCCTGCATTTTGGGAGCGTAGTGCTTTGTTAGGATAATACGGTAGTATCAGATCTTTTAAATAAAAGGGGCCTGATTGTTTAGAGCTTTGTAAGTAGAAGAAGGATTTTAAACTTAATTCTAAACTCTATGGGAAGCCAATGAAGGGAGGCCAGAACCGGAGAGATATGATCTCTCTTTCTCGTATCTGTTAAAACTCTTGCTGCAGCATTTTGGATCAGCTGAAGACTTTTTATAATAATAATAATAATGCATCAGATTTATATAGCGCAAAGACATAGACACTCAAAGACGCTTTACAAGTAGATACATTATTCATTCACTCCAGACAAACAATAGTAGTGGCAAGCTACTACTGTAGCCACAGCTGCCCTGGGGCAGGCTGATGGAAACGTGGCTGCCAATCCGCGCCAACGGCCTCTCCAGCCACCACCGAACATTTATACATATTCATACCCAGTGTTATGGGCACTGGAGGCAATGCGGATGAAGTGTCTTGCCCAGGGACACAACGGCAGGATATCTGGGGAGAGCGGATTCGAACCACCAACCATCGGGTTATTAGGCGACCTGCTCTACCTCCTGAGCCACTGCCACCCCAAGATGTTAAAGATGTTTTAGGACAACCTGATAATAATGAACTACAATAATCTAATCTAGAGCTAACCTGCATGTTTTTGGCATGTGGGAGGAAACCGGAGAAATCCCGGAGTAAACCCACACAGACACGGGGAGAACACGCAAACTCCACACAGATTACTGTTGGTCGGAGGCTGGGATTGAACCCAGGATCCTCCGGCCAAGGGTGAGTTGCTGTGCTGCCGCAGTGCTAAACACTTCGCCACCGCGCTGCCTCATGCAGGTTAGGTTAATTGGCATCAGAACTGGGGATTCTAAATTGTCCTTAGGTATGACTGTGAGAGTGAATGGTTGTCTGTCTCTCTGTGTTGGCCCTGCGATGGACTGGCGATCTGTCCAGGGTGTACCCTGCCTCTCGCCCTAAGATGCTGGGATAGGCTCCAGCCCCCCCGCGACCCAAAAAGGATTAAGCGGAAGAAGATGGATGGATGGATGGATAATCTAGAGCTAACAAAAGCGTGGATCAGTTTCTCAGCATCAGTCTGAGACAAGATGCTCCTAATCTTAGTAATATTATACAAATGATAGAAGGCAGTCTTAGAAACAAATTTAATATGTGAATTGAAAGACAGATCTTGATCAAAAATAATTCCAAGGTTCCTCACAGAGCTATTAAGAGAAAGAGTAACTGCATCCAAACTGAAAGTTTGATTTTGAAAGGCATTTCTAAGGTTTTTTGGACCAACAAGAATGACTTCAGTCTTATCTGAATTTAATAGCAGGAAATTACAAGTCATCCAAGCTTTGATTTCCTTAAGACAGGCTTCCAACTTGGCTAATTGATTACTATCATCTGGCTTCATTGACAGGTAAAATTGTGTGTCATCTGCATAACAATGAAAATGTATACAGTGATTTCTAATGTTGCCTAACGGAAGCATATATAAACTAAAAAGAGTAGGGCCTAGCACAGATCCCTGTGGAACTCCATGACTGAGCTTTGAGTTGAAAGAAAACTCATTACTGTCACGCCGCGCCGTTCATCAGCGGCGCCACCTGTTCGCACACCTGATCCTCATCAGCGGCGAGGGATAAAAGCCGCCTCGCCCGGAGGCTCGGCCTGAAGCCGTCAGACTTCGTTCCCTCACCACCGTGAGCATTACTTTCTTCAGCATCGCAATTCTGGGTAAGAACCCTTACCTCCTTTCCAGTCTGCTCCCCTGTGCACAGGTGGATTTCCCGCCGGCGGACGTCTCCGTTCCATCGCCCATCCTTCGCTGCTGCACGGAGCTCTCCAGGTGGCTGTCTCCCGGGCTACGTTCCCCTTGCTGTGCCAGCTGTCCTGACAACTCAAGTAAGATCTTCTCTTGCCACAATTCATCCTGTGTTGGTGTATGCCCGTCACCCTCTCCCTGTGTTCTCTCCATAGGGTTGCTCGGCCGAACGGTCATCTGCCTCTGTGCCTGAAGCAGACGCCACCACCAACACATCTGCATCCCGCAGACACACACTCATACACTCCTGCTGTTAATAAACTCTTTGAACTACTCTAAGCCTGTGTGTGCGTGTCTCCTGAGCCGTGCGTTATGTCAGTACGGCTTCAGCAGAGTGGCTCGGCGGACGGCGGGCTCGCACACCGGCTTACCACTCTCGAGGCTAGAGTGGATCAAATAGCTTATCAACAGCAGGTGATCCTGAATCAATTGATAATTATCACTGGCCGATTGGACCGCCTGGACCCCCAGCAGCCGTTCCCCCTGGCTCCTCAGGGTGGCGCAGCTCCTGCTGTTCCGGTGGCCGTCCAGCCAGCTCCAGTGGCACCGGCCCGACTCACACCCATTCCGACCCCCGCCCGCTTTAGCGGAAAGCTCGGCGGAGCGCGGGGGTTTGTAATGCAGTGCGAGTCCGTGTTTGACCGTGTGCCCGGAGACTTTCCCTCAGATCACAGCCGGATCGGCTACATAGGGAACCTCCTGGAGGGGCGTGCTTTAACTTGGGCCTACGCTATTATGGCGAGACCCAGTTATGCCACCCTCACCTATGCCGAGTTCGTGAGGCGCTTCCTGGAGGTGTTTGATCACTCCCGTTCCGAGGCGGTCCAGGTCGATCGGCTTCTCGCTCTCCAGCAGGGAAACCGGTCGGCTGCGGATTATGCCATCGAATACCGGGTAGCAGCGGAGGAACTGGGCTGGGAGGAGCGCTCCCTCTGCGGCCTGTTTCTCCGCAGCCTCAATAGTGATCTGAGGGATGAACTGGCTGGACGGGATATCCCCGGAACGTTAGCGGAGCTAACCTCATTGGCAATCAGCTTGGACAACAGGCTGCGCGAGCGCTCCTCAGGACGGAAGCCGTCTGCTTCTCGCCCTCGAGGAGTCCCGCTACGCCTGCCCCAAGCTCGCCCCCTGGCGACGCCGCCACCATCGTGCCCCGAGGAGTCGGAGCCGATGGTGACGGGCTGGGCAAAGCTCTCCCCGGCAGAGAGACAGCGCCGCCGTGAGTTGGGTCTCTGCATGTATTGCGGGGACAATCAACACACGGTAGAGCTTTGCCCACAAAAGCCAAACGGTGGGGTCCGCGAGTCACTGTAGGGGGCCTCGCGGACGTCAATCGGCAAAGTCCACTCACTCAATTAAAGCTGCCCATACGTTTTTGCCACAACCCCACTGGGCACCTCACCCACGCACTGGTGGATTCGGGCGCAGAGGGCAGCTTCATTTCACAAGGCCTGGCAACCCGATTGGGCATCCGCTGTCAGGCGCTCAAACACCCCATCTCCCTGGTCCATCTCTCCCGTGCCTCCCTTGGGAGAGTTACCCATCAAACCATTCCTGTCCCAGTCATCATCTCAGGAAACCACCGGGAGGAAATGGTTTTCTACGTCCTGCCCAACTCTGTGTCGCCCGTCATCCTGGGGTATCCCTGGCTACGCCTCCACAATCCTGTCCTGGACTGGAGGTCAGCTGGGGTGTCGGCGTGGAGTACCTTCTGCATGGGCACCTGCCTTCAGTCCGCTGCCTGCTCACCGTCCGCGGCTCCTCCTGTGGCGGATACAGCACCCCCGGACCTGTCACTGGTGCCCCCAGATTTTCACGACCTGGGTATGGTATTCAGCAAGTCGAAAGCTATGTCTCTTCCCCCGCATCGACCATATGACTGTGCCATCAATCTCCGCCAGGGGGCCCCCCTGCCATCTGGTCGGCTCTACAGCCTGTCGGCGCCGGAGAAGGAGACTATGAATACGTACCTGAAGGAATCACTGAGCGCTGGGATTATCCGCCCATCGTCATCACCCGTGGGGGCGGGGTTTTTCTTTGTAGGGAAGAAGGACGGTTCCCTCCGTCCCTGTATCGACTACCGAGCACTTAATGACATCACTGAGAGGGACGGTTACACCCTGCCCCTCATGGACACTGCCTTCCACTCCCTCCAGGGGGCGACCTGGTTTACCAAGCTGGATCTCCGCAGCGCTTACCACCTCGTCCGGATCCGGGAGGGAGATGAATGGAAAACAGCCTTCCGTACCCCGAACGGCCACTTTGAGTATCTCGTCATGCCGTTCGGGCTGACCAACGCTCCTGCCGTCTTTCAGCGCCTCATCAATGACGTCCTCCGGGATTTCATCGGCCTTTTCGTGTTCGTCTACCTGGACGACATTCTGATCTTCTCTCAGTCCAGAGACGAGCACCGGGTCCATGTGAGGCGGGTCCTTCAAAGACTGCTGGAGAATCGTCTGTACGTGAAGGCTGAGAAGTGCGAGTTTTACGCTAGGACCACATCCTTCCTGGGATTCATCATCGCCCAAGACCAGGTGCTCCCGGACCCAGAGAAGGTGAAGGCGGTGGTGGAGTGGCCTACTCCCGCATCTCGGAAGCAGGTGCAACAGTTTGTTGGCTTCGCCAATTTTTACCGCCGTTTTGTCCCGAATTTCAGCTGGATCGTCGGACCACTGACCCACCTCACGTCCCCGAAGGTTCCGTTCCGGTGGACCGAAGAGGTCGATGCTGCCTTTAAGGCGCTGAAGGCGGAGTTCTCCTCCCCCCGGGTCCTTCGCCAGGTCGACCCCGCGCTGCAGTGCATAGTGGAGGTAGACGCATCGGACACGGGAGTGGGAGCAGTGTTATCCCAGCTATCACCGGACGATGGCGCCAAGCGACCGTGTGCCTTCTTCTCCCGGCGCCTGTCCCCGGCGGAGAGGAACTATGATGTGGGGGACAGAGAGCTCCTGGCCATTAAACTCGCCCTACAGGAGTGGCGTCACTGGCTAGAGGGGGCGGACCTGCCGTTTGTGGTCCTGACGGACCATAAGAATTTAGAGTACCTACGATCTGCCAAGCGCCTGAATGCCCGCCAGGCGCGCTGGTCTCTGTTCTTCGCCAGGTTCCGGTTCTCTATCACCTTCAGGCCAGGCTCCAAGAACGGCCTGCCTGACGCCCTCTCTAGACAGTTCACCCCCGTGGGGGCTGAGGAAATGCCCCACACTATCCTGCCCAGGTCGTGCGTCGTGGGAGCTATCTCTTGGGACATTGTGGACAGGATCCGGAAGGCACAGGAGGTGGAACCTGATCCTGGCGGCGGACCGGAGGGAAGACTGTTCGTTCCGTCTGCGGTCCGAGGAGAGGTCATCCACTGGCTCCACACCTCCCGGCTCACCTGTCATCCCGGCACCTCTCGGATGATCAGCCTCCTCCAACGGTCCTTTTGGTGGCCGGGCCTGCGGAGGGATGCAGCCCGCTACGCCCGGGCTTGTCCAATTTGTGCCACCAGTAAATCGGGAAACGCCCCTCCAGCGGGTCTGCTCCAGCCTCTGCCCGTCCCTGGCAGGCCATGGTCGCACATTGCACTGGATTTCGTCACCGGGCTCCCAGTTTCCAACTCATTCGACACCATCCTGACCATCGTGGACCGTTTCTCCAAGGCGGCACACTTCGTCCCCCTGCGAGGTCTCCCTACCGCCCTGGAGACGGCGGGCTTCCTCGTCCAACACGTGGTCAGGCTGCATGGGATCCCAGTGGACGTGGTCTCGGACCGGGGTCCCCAATTTTCATCCGAGGTTTGGAAATCCTTCTGCAACGCCATCGGAGCCAGGGTGAGCCTCTCCTCCGGCCATCACCCCCAGTCTAACGGGCAGTGTGAGAGGACCAATCAGGAGCTGGAGGCTGCGCTCCGCTGTGTTGCAAGATCCAAGCCGACATCGTGGAGCAACCATCTCGCCTGGGTGGAGTACGCCCACAACACCGCCCGCTCTTCTGCAACGGGGATGTCCCCCTTCAAGGCGTCCCTGGGTTACGACCCCCCGCTGCTTCCAGCGCAGGAGAGCGAGGTAACTGTTCCGTCAGTTAGGGCGCACGTGAGGCAGTTCCGCTCCACCTGGGCCGCCGCGCGTCATGCGCTTTTACGCACAGCGGAGCGCAACAAGACCGTGGTGGATCGGCGTAGAAGACCTGCCCCGGCGTACAGAGTTGGGCAACTTGTCTACGTTTCCACCCAGGACGTCACCCTAAAAGGCGAGAGGAGGAAGCTGGCACAGCGCTTCATGGGTCCCTTCCCCATCACCCGGATCATCAACCCGGTGGCTGTGCGCGTGGCTATTCCCCCCTCCCTCCGCATCCATTCCACCTTCCACGTGTCAAAGGTGAAGCTGGCAGTCACCGACCCCCTTTGCCCTCCTCCTGCAGCGCAACCCGCGCCCCGGATGATTGGTGGCCACCCGGCCTGGTCCGTCTCCTCCATCCTGGACTCCCGGCGCCGGGGTCGTGGGTTGCAATACTTGGTGGACTGGGAGGGCTATGGGCCCGAGCATCGACAATGGGTGCCCCCGTCGTTTGTGTTGGACCCATCGCTCATTGCGGACTTCCACCGAGCGCACCCAGATAAGCCATCGCCAGGAGGCGCTGCTAGAGGGGGGAGTACTGTCACGCCGCGCCGTTCATCAGCGGCGCCACCTGTTCGCACACCTGATCCTCATCAGCGGCGAGGGATAAAAGCCGCCTCGCCCGGAGGCTCGGCCTGAAGCCGTCAGACTTTGTTCCCTCACCACCGTGAGCATTACTTTCTTCAGCATCGCAATTCTGGGTAAGAACCCTTACCTCCTTTCCAGTCTGCTCCCCTGTGCACAGGTGGATTCCCCGGCGGCGGACGTCTCCGTTCCATCGCCCATCCTTCGCTGCTGCACGGAGCTCTCCAGGTGGCTGTCTCCCGGGCTACGTTCCCCTTGCTGTGCCAGCTGTCCTGACAACTCAAGTAAGATCTTCTCTTGCCACAATTCATCCTGTGTTGGTGTATGCCCGTCACCCTCTCCCTGTGTTCTCTCCATAGGGTTGCTCGGCCGAACGGTCATCTGCCTCTGTGCCTGAAGCAGACGCCACCACCAACACATCTGCATCCCGCAGACACACACTCATACACTCCTGCTGTTAATAAACTCTTTGAACTACTCTAAGCCTGTGTGTGCGTGTCTCCTGAGCCGTGCGTTATGTCAATTACTGACATGAACAAACTGGAACCTATCAGATAAATAAGATCTAAACCACTGCAACGAAGTTCCATTAAGTCCAACATAGTGTTCTAATCTATCAAGTAGAATATTATGATCAATAGTATCAAAAGCTGCACTACGGTCTAAAAGCACAAGTACAGAAACAAGTCCATTATCAGATGCGAAGAGGAGGTCGTTAGTGACCTTCGCTAAGGCTGTTTCAGTACTATGATGGATTCTAAACCCAGATTGAAACTCTTCAAGTAAACCATTTCCCTGCAGGTGGTCAAATAATTGCGTAGCCACAACTCTTTCTAAGATTTTTGAAATGAAAGGGAGATTAGAGATTGGTCTATAGTTAGCTAAAGCTCCTGGATCCACTGTTGGCTTTTTGAGTTAGGGTTTAATTACAGCCATTTTAAAAGCCTGCGGTACATGGCTTAAAGTTAATGAAGAATTGATTATATGAAGAATAAAGCTACCAATAAGTGGGAAGACTTCTTTAAATAACCTGGTAGGAATAGGGTCTAAAAGACAAGTTGAAGGCTTGGATGAGGAAACTATTTTGTCTAACTCTAAAAGGTCAATTGAAGTAAACTCATCAAGACAGATATCAGTTGAAGGAGTTGTAGTAGTTACTGTATTTAAGTTAACGGTGGGAAGAATCAGATTGATTTTATCTCTGATGGATAAAATTTTATTATTGAAAAAGTTCATAAAGTCCTGACTAGTAAGCTCTAAGGGAATGCTAGGATTGACAGAGTCCTGACTCTTAGTCAACCTGGCTACAGTACTGAAAAGAAACCTGGGATTATTCTTGTTCTCTTCTATTAATGCAGAATAATAACTCATTCTAGCTTTTCTAAGAGATTTTTTTATAAATTAAAAGATGATTTCTCCAAGCTAAATAGATTTCATCTAAATTAGTGGAGAGCCATTTTCTTTCTAATTGACAAGTCTTCTGTTTTAAGCTATGAGTTTCTGTGTTGAACCAAGGAGTTAGAAATCTCTGATTAGACTTTTTCTTTTTTAAGGGGGCCACCAAGTCTAGAGTCTGATGCAGAGAAGCTGTAACACTATCTACCATATCTATCAATTACAGAAGGAGCAAGCTCTCCATAGTTTATATCCGTTGTGTTGACACAAGCCTCTTCTTCCGGCTTTCAGAGAGAGCAGACGCTTTTCACTCCCTCTCCCACCTCCCATTCCCTGACTGATCCCAGCTTGCTGTGTTCTGTCTGTGTCGCTCTTCTTCTGGCTGAATCTTATTCCAAATGGAAAATTATGGATTTCGTGGGATTTGGTGGGCTTTATATGCGATTGACACCACTTCAAAAGAAGATCGGGCTAGGGGGAGCCCAAGTGGACTCATGGACAATTGGGAATTCATGTGTCTGTGTGATTCGACTGAGATGCGGAAGGCATCTCTATTTGTTTGGCTTTTGATCACAGGATTTCTATTTTGGCTCTGGAGTTTCCTGATGTATCAGAAATTGAAGTTGGGAGAGCTGATCAAAATGCGGACCCGGCAAAGCTCCTTCAACAACAAATTCGACCAGTTGGGGAGTGCACTGATAGCGGCAATGATGAACTGAATGGTGGCTGATTCAGTAGGTGGTATACATCTGGAGTCGCTGGTGCTCTCCAGGGAATGATTTTAAAGCCTGTATATGGAAATTATGAAGCACAGAATCGCAAGAGAGATGGAAATTCTATGCTCTGAGTGAACTGTGCCTTTGACCTTGATTCGGCGCCCTCTCCTTGTGGATGAAGACAAAACAGAAGAGAGTTTGGCTTCTGTTTAACCCAAACAATTAACATCAATTGCTGTTGTTCAGCAGACCGGACTCTTCAAGGACAGCGCTATCATGTGTCTAATACAGAACTTTGCCATCTGGCATGCACGAAGAGAGAGAGACTCTGGGACATGCTTATCTGTGTTTTGAATACATGAACATAACAACTATCCGTTGCCAGGAGGTGCCCCCCTTTGTTGTATATCAGCAACTGATACATTCAACACTGCACTCACACTGATTATTATTTACATGCTGACTACACACACACTGGTCTCTCTTCGCTCCTTTGCATTGTGTGATCTGTATTAGTCTGCTAATTAGTTGTGCTTAGAGGGTTTTTTTCTATGTAATCACAATTTTGATTATCTATGTAATCTTTATTTTGATTAACTATGTTTTTTCTCTCTGCCTATTGTGTCATTCCCTCCACTGATGACAGGCGCCCTCATGGCAGCCGCGTCATTGGAGGCGCTTATCGCGCGCCCAATGTCAAGTCAAATTCCTCGTTTATTTACACTGTAAACATGCTTGGCAATAAAGCTTTCTGATTCTGATTCTGACATGGCATAGAGGAAACAATCTGCATAAATTTGGTAACAACATCATCTGAGAGGCATCTACTGTAGTAATATTTTTCTTTAGGAGCCAAATAGTCAGAAATAGTAAAATCAGAGGTTAACAGACAATGGTCTGACAGTACAGGGTTATGAGGAGACACTACCAGATTTTCTATTTCTATGCCATATGTCAGAACAAGGTCCAGCGTATGGTGGAGATAATGAGTAGAATTTCCTATTTTCTGAGAAAACCCCATCGAGTCTAATATTGAATTAAATGCCTAATTAAGGCAGTCACTATCTACATCTACATGTATATTAAAGTCCCCTACTATAATTATTCTATCTGATTTCAGCACTAAATCAGCTAAGAATTCAGCAAATTCGGATAAAAACTCTGAGTAGGTTGATGGGGGACGATAAACTATGGCAAATAAAATTGGGTTTAACCTAAAATTGCTAAAGTGCCCAATACTGAGGACCAGGCCCTCAAAGGAATTATAACATGTTTTTTGCTTTATATTAACTAATAATTTGGAATGGTAAATTGTTGCTACTCCTCCTCCATGACCAGAACTTCTGGGATTTTGACAGTTTAAATCACCAGAGGGAGTTGATTCATTTAAATCAACATAATCCTCTTGTCCTATCCAAGTCTCTGTAAGGGATGTTAAATCAATCTGATGATCAATTAACAGATCATGGACTAACAGAGACTTGGGAGTTAGAGACCTTGTCGTTGTCGTCGTCGGCGGCAGCTCCTGCTCGTGTCCGAGCATAGGGTTGTTCCCGTTCCTGAAATCACTTGTGCTTGTGACGGATGTGGCTCTGTAGCCCGAGCCGGTGATGGAAGAGGCGTGGGCAGAGACTGTAGGGAAGTGACGGTGGAGGCCGCGGCTGCTGCGAGCGCTCCTTCCTTCTTCTTCGCTTCTCCTCCTCAAAAGCACATCTGTTTTTCTCAAAGGCTATAGTGCCATTGCGGATAGCTTCTCTCCATACCATTCTCTCCTTTGCTAGGTGTTCTCATCTGTGGATGTTGGTTTGGGCCAAGGTGGACTTTAGTTGGTCTTTATAGCACAGTTTTGGTCTGCGTAGTGGTCTTGTTCCTGAGGTGAGTTCTCCATAGAGCAGAATTTTCGGTAGACGATTTGAGTCCATTTGTTGGACATGGCCTGCCCATCGGAGATGGTGCTGAATAATGGTAGCTTCAACACTAGGTAGTTCAGCGCGGGTGAGAACTTTGGTGTTTGTTACCCAGTCTGTCCATTTGGTTTTAAGGATTTGTCTAAGCTTCAGCTGTTGGAAGTGCTCAAGACGTTTGATTTGGCGATGGTAGAGAGTCCAGGTCTCACAGGCGTAGAGAAGGGTAGACAGAACTACAGCCCTGAAAACCATGATCTTTGTTTTGATAGTCAGTGCGTGGTTGTTGAAGACTCGACGATTAAGACGTCCAAAAGCGGAGTGAGCTGCCCTAACACGATTCTCCACGTCCTGATCGCATGTAGGTGTCTTTGATAGAATGCTTCCTAGATAACAGAAATGGTGCGCTTTTTCCAGAGGCTTTTCATCAATAGTGATGATTGTGTCAGGGAGCATGTAACCTGGGGGTGGTTGGATGAGGGCTTTGGTCTTGTCAGTATTCACCTCCATTCCAAAATGCTCATAAGCATTATTGTAGAGGTCAGCCGTCCTCTGTAGATCTTCAGCAGTTAAGCTAGGGGTAGCATTGTCATCTGCATACTGCAGCTCATGGACTGTGGTGGTTAACGTTCTTGTTTTTGCTCGACTGAGATTGAAGATGCCTCCATCCATGCGATATCGTACATCAATGGAAGGGGTGTCTGGTGGGATTTCATTGAGCATTGCTGCCAGGTACAGTGAGAAGCAGGTTGGGGCTAGAACGCAGCCTTGCTTGAGTCCTCCTGTTATGGGAAAAGGGTCAGAGAGAGCTTTTTGATGGCATACTCTGCCCACCATTCCATCATGAAGTGAGCAGATCAGCATAATGAAGTCATCTGGGCAGCCAAATCTTGCCAAGACTGCCCACATAGCCGGCCATGGGACCTTGTCGAAGGCTTTCTTTAGGTCCCAGAAGATGAGCATAAGTGGCTGTTGCTGTTCTTGACATTTCTCTTGCAGTTGTCGGGCACAGAAAATCATGTCTATTGTCCCGTGAGAAGGTCGGAAACCGCACTGTGATTCAGGAAGTATTTCTTCTGCGATGACAAGGAGGTGTTTGAGGAGGATGTGTGCAAAGATCTTACTTGCTATGCTTAGCAGTGAGATGCCACGGTAGTTTCCACAGTTTTCTCGATCTCCCTTTTTGAAGATGGTGATAATATTTGCATCACGGAAGTCACTAGGGACTGTCTTTGTTTCCCAGATTTTTAGGATGAGGTTCAGCAGTCGGTTCTTAAATTCTGGGCCACCATGAGTGATTAGTTCTAGTGGGATGTTGTCTTGTCCCAGTGCCTTGCCTGGTTTCATGTGCTTGATGGCTTTGTTCATTTCCTCAGAGGAGGGTGGAAGAGACATCCAGTAGCGAACAGGATGTCGTGGCGTTTTACAGAAAAGGTCGTCTGGTGTGCGCAAATGATCATTGAGAAGGCTTTCAAAGTGGGATCTCCATCTGTTTAAAATTCCCTGGGTGTCATTGATGACAGTGGAGCCATCTGCATCCTTCAGACTGCAGGCAGTTGACCTTGTAGGGCCGAAGATTTCCTTTGTTGCGGCATAAAAGCAGCGCATGTCACGTTGGTCTGCAAATCTTTGGATCTCCTCCGATTTCTGTTGCCACCAGTTGTTCTGAGCAGCGCAAATTTCTCTCTGACAGTTTGCAAGTGCTTGTTTATATTTTTGTTTGTTCTGTGTGGATGGCTGGTTTTCAAAAGTGAGCCTTGCCTGACGTTTAGCTTCAACAAGGTTTGTGATGACTTCGTCATTTTCATCAAACCAGTCTTGGGTCTTCTTCTGAGAGAAACCTATTGTCTTTTCTGCAGCGTCAAGCACTGCGTCACGAAGGGTGGTCCAGTTATCTTCCACCTGTGGTGGTTCTGGAAGATCCGCGATGTTCTTTTCTACGGCTTCCTTGAAGTCTTGAGATGTTTGTGGATTGCGTAGTTTTGCACAGTCAAAGCGATGATGAGGAGTGCTTGATGAGGTCCATTTTGGTGGACGACGGACTTTGATTTGGAGTCGTGAGATAAGCAATCTGTGGTCTGTCCAACAGTCATCTGCACCAGGCATGGAACGAGTGATGTGCACGCCTCTTTTGTCTCTGGCTCTAGTTAGAATGTAGTCAAGGATATGCCAGTGTTTGGATCTTGGGAGTTTCCAGGTTGTTTTTTTGACAAGATGGTAGCTGGAAGGGGGAGTTGGTGATGACCAGTTCATGTTCAGCACAAAGGCCAAGGAGGAGTTGGCCATTGGAGTTGCAGTTTCCAATTCCATGATGTCCGAGGACGCTTTTTCAGAGATTGTGATCTCTGCCTACTCTGGCATTAAAGTCGCCCAGGATGACAAGTTTCTCCTGTCTTGGGACACTTTGGATGGTACGGTTAAGCAGGTCGTAAAAGGAGGCTTTTTCATCATCCTCTGAGGTGAGCGTTGGAGCATATACATAAATACATAAATAACCAAAGGGAGTTGATTCATTTAAACCAACATAATCCTCTTGTCCTTTCCAAGTCTCTGTAAGGGATATTAAATCAATCTGATGATCAATTAACAGATCATGGACTAACAGAGACTTGGGAATTAGAGACCTAATAAAAAAACTAAGGAGCTGGTGGTGGACTGCCGCAGGCAAGGACAACCCCTCACAGCACCAGTAAACATCCAGGGAACGGACATTGAGATGGTGACATCCTACAAGTACCTGGGTGTTCATCTGAACAATAAACTAGACTGGTCACACAATACTGACGCACTCTACAAGAAGGGACAGCGCAGGCTGTTCCTACTGAGGAGACTCAGGTCTTTTGGTGTACAAGGGGCGCTGCTGAAGACATTCTACGATCACTTTTGGAGTGGTCTGCTGTGGCAGTTGCATTACAGCAGCCGATAGGAAGAGACTGAACAAACTGATCAAGAAAGCTAGCTCTGTCCTGGGGCAGCGCCTTGACCCAGTGGAGGAGATGGGAGAGAGAAGGATGGTGGCTAAACTGTCATCTCTGCTGGAGTCCGAGTTCCACCCTATGCAGGACACACTGAATGCACTAAAGAGCTCATTTAGCAGCAGACTACATCATCCTAGGTGCACAACCGAGAGGTTTCGCAGGTCCTTCCTACCAACGACTGTCTGACTGTATAACCTAAGCAGTGCTGCTCGCAGAGATAGCAAAAAGACGTGACAACCTAATAGTATTGAATGCAAAAGACGCTATAGACTTACACAATGGTCCCCTCCTGTTTACAACTAGGAAAATACCGGTAGCTACGGAGGGTGACAATATGTATGGGTACATAATCATACCATGTAGGATAACTAAGTAGACGGTTATGCTGTTTCATTCCATCTAGCTACAATGCTCCGCACTGTGTGTGTTTATATATTTATATATTTATTCCATCTAGTGACAATGCTCCACACTGTGTGTTTATATATTTACATATTTATTCCATCTAGCTACAATGCTCCGCACTGTGTGTGTTTATATATTTACATATTTATTCCATCTAGCTACAATGCTCCGCACTGTGTGTGTGTTTATATATTTACATATTTATTCCATCTAGCTACAATGCTCCGCACTGTGTGTTTATATATTTACATATTTATTTCATCTAGCTACAATGCTCCACACTGTGTGTGTGTTTATATATTTACATATTTATTCCATCTAGCTACAATGCTCCGCACTGTGTGTGTTTATATATTTACATATTTATTCCATCTAGCTACAATGCTCCGCACTGTGTGTGTTTATATATTCATATATTTATTCCATCTAGCTACAACGCTCCGCACTGTGTGTTTATATATCTATATATTTATTCCATCTAGCTGCAATGCTCCGCACCGTGTGTCTATATATTTATGTTTATATGTACATATGTATACTCGCTGCTCTTGCTTTTTCTTGCCTTCTGATTGTTGCTCTGAGTGTTGCTATCCCTGTGCTGTTGCAATCCTGGAATTTCCCCATTGTGGGACTAATAAAGGCTTATCTTATCTTATCTTATCTTAATATTTAATAAACCACATTTAATTGTTAAATTATGAGGCTTCATGTTTAATTTGAGTTTTACCAACTTTTTGTTTAATCACTTTGGGATACTTACACATTGTATTTTTATTTGCTTTGGAGGGAGCAGACAATGATTCTCTGATGGGGAAGATAGGGGTTAAGTTGAGGGGTGGCGGATGAAGAGGAGCTGCAGAGAGGCGTGTAAGACTGCGACGCTGCTTCCTGGTCCCAACTCTGAGTTGTCAAGGATTTGGAAATTTGGATAAAAATGATGCCAGATTGTTAGATAAATGAGACGCACCATCCAAAGTGGAATGGACGCCGTCTCGTCTAATAAGACCAGGTTTTCCCCAAAATGAGCTCCAATTGTCAATGTAGCCCACGTTGTTTGCAGGACACCACACAGACAGCCAGCGGTTGAAGGATGACGAGCGGCTAAACATGTCATCACTGGTCAGATTGGGGAGGGGCCCAGAGAATACTACAGAGGCAGACATTGTTTTTGAGCCTTGGTTGATTGAGCCTTGCTCTCTGCCAGTCCTACAGCCATGGCTCCTCCTCTTGCCAGACACTCACCGGCTGCATTTCATCACCACATGCACACACATGCATGCACGCACGCAACCATGCACACTCACACATGCACACATTCCAACTAATTATGAACGGGCTTGCCACACGGCTGTGTCCACTTGCCTTCATTAGCGTATTGGGTACTTATGGGGAGGCAGTGTGACAGCTTAAGTCAACCTTGGACATCCTGGCTCGTGACGGTTGGCTTTTCCCTGGACTGTACCGTGTTGTTACCTCAGAGCCTTTCCGCTCCAACATGTATGTACTGTAAGTCTTCCTTAATTATGCCTTCCTCTCCGCTCCTGCTCAGCCTGGAGCGCGCTTGGCATTTCCTCTACGCCAACTAAGCTTGTAGCCAGTTGTATCCCCATCTGTCAGTGACTGTTATTTGGACATTTTGTATATTTTGTCCCCTCTGTTAATAAACATGCTACATAACTGCACATTGGGTTCGTATTCATTCATATGTTCGCTGCAAGCTACGCAGCAGACATGACACTCTGTCCAGTACATTGGTCAGAAAGCTCCAATAGCTGAAGAGCATAGTGTTTTCATTCATTCTGTTCTCATCCAACCATTTTAAAAATATATATACAGAACTTTTTTTTTCACTGACAAAATTTAACTTTTAAACCAGTTCAAAATGGGGATGAAGCTGAAATTATGTTGCACCAAACCAGTTCCAAATTAAGAAATTTATTCCTGTCTTTTGATTCATTTTTTTTTAACTTTGAAGCAAAATTGAATTCTGCTGCACCAACTTTAATTTAAACAGTGACTTAGGGTTAACTGTAAACCACCAGCTGAGTTATTTTAACTTTTATAACATGCTAAGGGTTTTTTACATCAAACCCCTTTGATCAGGACTTTTTCAGTTTGATTTGGACCAAAGGTTTAGGTGTGAAACCTCCTCTGAACCATGATCCGAACCAAAGTGACCAAATTTGGTCCAGCAAAAAGAGATGGTCTCAATCCGCTCAAACTGAACTTTCATCTGGTTAGAGTATGAAAGCAGGTCTTGCTGGAATGGTTTGCTAGTGGCTGGGATGAGAATCAGCACCACCAAGTCAGAGTCCATGGTCCTCAGCTGGAAAAGGATGGCTTGTCCTTTTTGGGTTGGGAACAAGGTCCTGCCCCAAGTGGAGGAGTTCAAGTATCTCTGGGTCTTATTCACAAGTGACGGGGAAATGGAGTGGGAGATTGATTGACGAATCAGAGCAGCATCTGCAGCGATGGGGACATTGTACTGGTCTGTCGTGGTGAAGAGGGAGCTGAGGTCTAAAGCAAAGCAGTTTATTTACGGCTCAGTATACATTCTTACCCTCACCTATGGTCATGAACTTTGGGTTATGACCAAGAGAATGAACTCGCAGATACAAGTGGCTGAAATGAACTTTTCCGTAGGGTTGCTGGACTCACCCTTAGAGACAGGGTGAGGATCTCAGTCAGGCTTAGAGTAGAGGTGCTGCTCCTCCACATTGAAAGGAGCCAGTTGAGGTTGTTTGGGCATCTGATCAGGATGCCTTCTGGATGCCTCCCACTTGAGGTGTTTCGGGTACGTCCCACCGGAAGGAGACTCCGGGGCTGACCCAGGACACGCTGGAGAGACTATGTCTCCCTTGGTGTCCCCTTCTGAAGAGCTGGAGGAGGTTGCTGGGGAGAGAGGTCCTGGCTTCTCTGCTTGGACTGCTGCATCAGTGACCTGGATCCTTAGAAAAGTGGTAGAAAATGAATTGGAATGGAAGGTCATCTGAGTGTTGGGGTCTCTTTCTGTGATTGCAGGGTCTTTACGCAACAATTAAGTGCTATGAGGTGAATTGTTGTGAAGCCGTGCTATATAAATAAAGTTGAATTGAATTGAACTGAATTACATGCCAGCATGAGAATGTGTGTGTCAATCAGTTTTGCAAGGGTGGAGTCCAGATCAGTGTGGGATCATAGGTTTGTTTTTAAACGTCTTCTGAGATGAATGCCAGTGTAGGTGGGTTAAGAAGTAAGAGCAAGTGTGTGAGAGAAAGAAAATGAAGAGATCGCATAGGTAAGGGAGGATAAAATAAAAGGAAGACTTCAACATAAGGCCCCGTAAGCTGCTGTTTGTTTGCATTCCAGTCACGACTTGGTTAGGCGAAGGTTTAACAGCTGAGACGGAGAAAAGTTGAAGCCCGAGTTCCCAGGATTTACTATAAAGCTTTTCAACACACAGCAGAGAAAAATCTGCAGTGAATCACCACTTGGAAACCTCGATAGCCTTTATTAAACCTTCGGAAACATAAATAATCCCACCACAGCGTGAGTGTGCCATTTTTCATTTGATGACTTGATGGATGGGTCAGAGGAATTTCACATGCAGGATGTGGGGCGTAGCTACAAAAAAGAAAAAAAAAGTCATTATTTACTTATTATATCCATCCACTGACTTGGTACATGGGAGGCTTCGCAGCACAGGGACGACAAATTACACAATCACATGAGAAAAAAAATCAAATTGCTGGCAAGTGATGCTCTCCACTTATCAGCATTTCTCCTTCATCTTGGAGTGTGTGGAAAGCTTCCATATCAGATTATACAAATTCATGTTTTCTTCTCAGGGAACATGTAGTTCAGACAAGTCCCTTTGTTGTGTAAAGTGATTAAATGAAATTAAAGTACAAAGCTGTTGATAGCATCGACGGTTTTACAGTGCGTCTGAGTAATGAAATTTCTTTTCCCAGAGAATCGATGAGCTCCATTCCCCTGGTGGACTGTGTAATTACAAAACCCTCATTAGATTATGAAACTATACAGCATATGGTGAGAGGAGGAAATTCCTTTGATGCGCTCTTGTAATGACTGCAGCTAAAAGAGGGGAAGAAGAAGAAGAAATGAGAATCGTCTGCCATTTTAACTGTGTGAATCTGTGCAAAGAAACTGAAGCTTTAAATGTGAGGTTTCTCTATTTTGCAGCTCGTCCTGGACGTCTGCTAAGCCACTCTGACTCGCACGCCCACAGGAGGCTGACCCTGAAAATTTCAAACTGTTTTGACAAACCGAGGCAAGCTGCGTTAGGGCCTTTTGATTCACAGAGGAGGTTTTGCTGCTCACTACCAGTAGAGGCCTTCGGTGAGGACGGATGAGGCCTGGTGGAGTGATGGAAGAACTCCCTCAGAAAAGACGCTTTCGGTGGCACTCGTCTTGTGTTCCCAGCACAACAGGCTGGGAAACACGATCATCCACTGTAACCGTGTTTGGCAGACGGAGACGAGCGGCAGCATTACAGTAAGTAAGAACCTGAAGAAATGAGGAATATTTGTCAGCTGTAATCTAGAGCAGCATCCAAGATCCGATTTAATATGAAGAGATGTTTTTTTTAATCAGCGTGTTTCCCAGAGCAGGGGGAAGCTAATTTCTCATAAGGCGCCTCAGCTGAAAACACTAAAGAAGCTTTCATTTAAACAGCAGACTTCTGTCAGACTGCAAAAATTAATAAGCAAATACATCATCACAAGAAATGCATTCATTTTCAGTTGATGTATTAAGCTCATTTTCAAGTTTTTATTGTTTTTAATTAGTCTCCATGACTAGCTTAGCATAATTCTCATTTATACCCACTTTACACAGGGGTGGAGATCATTGGGAGATCGCTGAGTGATGACAAAATGGCCAGATCTCCAAACGAACTTTCAATAATCTCTCAGTGATCGCCAAGATCTGCACTGAACAAAGTCATTCTGAGGAAGCCTGTTAAAATAGGTTGAAAATGGTGCCCAAACAATTAAAGGCTGATGATGTGTCTCGGAGAAGGAACTGCTCTGTTCAAACTCTCCACTGTGTTGGTAAAAACAGTGATTTTAACTTTGCATGAAACCTGGAGTCAGCAGCTCACATTCTGTCATTTCATTTTTATGTGATCCAAACAAACTTCTTAAAATAACAAAGCCCCAAACTAACACAGTGTAACTAATTTCTGTTTTGCAAGGAAACACTATGATTTTTCTCAGCAGTCTGGTGCAGTGAAACAGCTGTCAACCGTCATCAGGTAAAGTGATGAAAATGGTCTAAATATAGATTTTGAAAGAGGCTAAAATCCTACAAATACCTGCTTCTGATGACTGCCTCCAGGAGTGCAGTGATTTCTCTTGTCTGATTTCCATCCGCACGCCTACTGTCTCCAGGGGTGTACTCAAAGTTTCAGGGCCTGGGTACAGCAGTATATGTGCTGTAAAAGAGAGGTCCTATGCAGAAAAAGGGTGAGCTGCACACTCTAGGATGGGAATATATATAAGTTAAAGTCTCTCAGGGTCTTGTTAATAAATGAGGGGTGAGTGAAGCAGAAGACTGACAGGTGGATTAGCTCAGCATCTGCAGTGATGTGGCTCCATGGTGCCAAAGACAGATGAGAGCAGAGGGAAAGCTCTCAATTTTCAGGTCGATATAAGTTCCGCACTCACCTACAGTCACTCTTTTGGTAGTCGCTGAAACAAGATTGCACAGACAAGCAGCTAAATGCCTAAATTTAGGCTGATTAAATTAATTATCCAGGAGACCCTCAAATTAAACAGTTAATGGAGCCCACTGAGGTGGTTTGTAGATCTGACCAGAAGGCCTCTTGAATGTCTCCTAGGTGAAGTGTTGCAGCCATGTCCAACCAGACAGGAAACAGAGAAGTGAAGTCTGGCTGGAGAGTGTTTGGTATCATCCAGAGGAGCTGATGAGAGGACACAACTACCATCTAGTCCCCTGGATAAGCTGTAGAATATGGATCTGTGAATACCTGGTCTGACTAAGCACGGCTGTTAAAAGGAACGAAGAAAGTACAGTGCTGTGAAAAAATATTTGCCCCTTTCCGATTTCTTATATTTGTGTATTTGTCACATACAGAAAACTGCAAAATGCAGTTTTTAATTTATGATTTTATTCATTAAGGGAAAAAGCTATCCAAACCTACCTGGCCCTATGTGAAAAAGTAATTGCCCCCTAAACCTAATAACTGCTGTGCCACCTTTAGCGGCAACAACTGCAATCAAGCATTTGTGATAACTGGCAATGAGTCTTTTACATCACTGTTGAGGAATTTTGGCCCACTCATCTTTGCAGAATTGTTTTAATTCAGCTACACTGAAGGCCTTGGGTCATGAACTGAGGGTTGGACATTCTCCTTCAGGATTTTCTGGTTGAGAGCAGAATTCATGGTTCCATCAATTACAGCAAGTCATTCAGGTCCTGAAGCAACAAAGCAGCCCCAGACCATGACACTACCACCACCATGTTTGACAGTTGGTATGATGTTCTTTTTGTGAAATGCTGTGTTAGATTTATGCCAGATGCAATGGTGCGCATGTCTTCCACAAAGTTCAGCTTTTGTCTTGTCAGTCCACAGAATATTTTTCCAAAAGTCTTGGAGATCATAAAGATGTTTTTTGGCAAATGTGAGATGAGCCTTTGTGTTCGTTTTGGTCAGCAGTGGTTTTCACCTTGGAACTCTCCCATGAATGACATTTCTGCCCAGTCTCTTATTGTTCAGGTATGGTGGCCGAGAGAGCTCACCAAAATGCAAACAAAAAACAAGTGCAAATCAAAAGAAAAGTTCAAACAAAAAAAAAAAGTGACAATGGAAGCTAGCCTAACTGCGACTAGCCTGACCACTAGAGATGTCCTATCAGCTCGAACCATCACAGCAGCGGACTGTTGCTTACCTAAATGTGGTAGTGACGTACAGTCAGGGGAGGCAGGTGAGGATGAAAATCACAATAAGATGCTGTGCAATACCATTGCCTATATGAGGGGGCGTGCTTGAGCACCGTAAGGACAGGATTTTTTTTTTTTTTAAATAAAAGAAGCTAAGGACATTTTTTAATAAAGTCACAATGATTTTTGTCCAGAAGGAAAGGAAAATTTATGTCATTTACAAGTCAAATTAAGACCATCATGCATCATAGCTGTACATACTACTATTAATTAGTAATGAGTGTAAATTGTAGAGCTGCAACACAGAGAGAGAGAGAGATGCAGCTCTTTGAGCCACTATAATTTACATTATTCCTTGGCCAAAAACAGTGTTATGAATTCTGTGCCCAAAAAAAGTTGTTTGTAAAATAACTTAATACATTATACTGTCATGTTCACTGCGTAAACTGCAGCAAGCATATGAAATAGCAGTGAGCCCAAAACGCAGAGTAAGTAACGTGTTTATTTACAATGGGTGAATTGTGCAGAAAGTCCAAATACAGTCATGGAAAAAGGGTGAGATACCCAGCTGCAAACTTGGTTGGTTCAAAGAATGCCTAACGCGCTCCAAACAGTCAGGAGTGGAGAAAAAAGGCACAAGGACTTACAATAGCGTTGGAGTGGAAAGGCTCTGGGAAAATAACACAATCAGTCCAAGGGTGAACTCACAGAAGCGAGCCTTGATGTCTGAAATTGACATTGCTAAGTTTCCACACTAGCTGGTCATACTCTACCCTATAAATACACAAACCCAGAATGAGGGCAAGTGGACACATCTGTGTGGCGACCCGGTGCGTGACTGATTGAACTATGTATGTGTGTGCGTGTGTGTGAGTATGAGTGTGAGTGTGTGTGTGTGTGTGTGTGTGTGTGTGTGTGTGCATGAGTGTGTGAGTGTGTATGTGGTGAACCAGACAGCTGGTGAACGCCTGGTGAGAATAGGAGGCATGGCTGTAGGACTGGCGGAGAGCAAGGCTCAATCCGCCAGCTGGAATTAATAAGCAATAATTGAACCCAACAGCCACAAGTCATGTTCGGGGTCATCACCCCGAACATGACATATACTTGTGTAACCAAGGGTCTTTGCACTTTGATGGTGTCACAGTTAGAGCTTTTGCTGGATTTTAACTTTAACCTATAAATGTCCCTTTGATCTGGTGATTAAATAAAATAGTTGCAGTCCAAAGATGCATATTTAATGATTTATTTTCATCTTGTACAAGAGAGAAAAAGAAATGTAGTACCTGTGTTATACCGCTAATACCACCTTAAGAGCCACAGACGTGGGGATGCAGTCACGTGATAACGTCACCACGCCGTGGGTATAATAAGGAGCTAATGGCAGGAGATGTGGTCTCTTTGGTGCGCCACCTCTAGTCTGCTACATTGCCTGTACCCTGCCATAATTATCTTGTTCTGTATGTGCCACATGTTGCTAGCTTGGGTCATTAAAACTAATCTTCAACACACAGACAATGTGTCTGCTGGTCCCTGCTTCCAGACATAACATTTTGGCGAAGGAGGCAAAAAAAACAAATCTTCTGGAGGAAAATAGGACATTTTCCTGAAGATGGAAGCGTGTTTGGCCCCCCTACTACCGTTCCTCGCTACCCTAGGTGAGCCGCCCATCCCATAGCCTCATTGGTTTGAGTCGTTCCAGACATGCGTGTTGGCTATCGCCCTAGCTAAGGTTAACAAGCTTTGTCTATGTGCTGATTCATAGCCTTGGCAGCGAGGGACAGCGTGTGTTTAGAACGTTGGGACCTGCAGATACATACAATGAATGTGTCACCCTGCTAGCCGGACATTTTGCGATGCTTGAGAGTGTGCTGGTGATGAGAATTAAGTTCCGCCAATGCAGACAGGGAGCAGGAGAGAGGACCCAGCAGTATGTCGCGGACCTCTGCTGTCTGGCAAGCACATGCAGGTTTGAGCAACTAGAGGATAAGATGGTGTGGGACCAGCTAGTGGAGCACACCATCAATTAGAGGCTGCGGGAGAAGCTGTTAATGGTGCCGGTCGACCTCCCGCTGGTGAAGGCAGTGGAGTTAATGTTCCAGCTGGAGGCTGTCGCCCAGTTCAAATCAAATCAAATCAAATCAAACTTTATTGTCATATTGCTGTACATACAACTGTAGTGCAGGCAAGATGAAATTGCGTTTCTCTCGGCATCCATATAAGAAGCAGCATGATTAAGACACACTCCCACATAGCTCCACCCCCCACCCCCACCCTCCATCCATTCACACATCCCTGAGACATACTTGGGGAAAAAGAATAACTAACTATAATATACAAAATGTCCGCAGGAGCAGTAGTGTGTATGAGAGATTCCGGGTCAGCTGTTCAGCATCCTGACAGCTTGTGGGAGGAAGCTGTTGATCAGTCTGGTGGTTCTGCCTCTGATGCTCCGGAATCGTTTACCAGATGGAAGAAGTTCAAAGTGTCTATGCAGAGGGTGAGAACGGTCCTTGACAATGTTCAGTGCCCTGCTCCTACAACGGTTCTGAAAAAGTTCTTGGACAGAGGGGAGGGAGACTCCAATTACCCTCTCTGCCCCCTTGACTATCCTCTACAGGGCTTTTTTGTCTGACATACTGCAGCTGGAGTACCATGTAGCAATGCAGTACGTCAGAACACTCTCCACCACACCTCTGTAGAAGGTCCTGAGGATGCAGATGGGGAGAGAGGCCTGTTTGAGTTTCCTCAAGAAGTGTAGTCTCTGCTGAGCCCGCTTCCTGATCTCCAAGGAATTCTTGCTCCAGGTCAGGTCCTGCAAGATCTGCACTCCGAGGAACTTGATGTTCTCTACTCTCTCCACTAAACAGCCGCCGATGCTGAGGGGGACGTGCTCAGGCTGTGACCGCCGGAAGTCGATAATCATCTCATTCGTTTTGTCCACGTTGAGTACCAGATTGTTCTCCCTGCACCAGCCCTCCAGGTCTCTCACTTCTTCCCTGTACATTGATTCCTCATCCCTCTGAATAAGTCCCACCACCGTGGTGTCATCTGCAAACTTAATAATCTGGTTCCCCTCGTGTTTGGATACACAGTCATGTGTTAGAAGTGTAAACAACAGTGGACTGAGTACACAGCCTTGAGGAGTTCCGGTACTCAGCGTGACAGAGTTGGAGATGTTGTTTCCAACCCGGACAGACTGAGGTCTCTCAGTCAGGAAATCCAGGATCCAGAGACATGTGGCGGTGTTCAGACCGAGAAGGAGTAATTTCTCCATCAGTCTCTGGGGAATAATGGTGTTGAATGCTGAACTGAAATCAATGTACAGGAGTCTGGCGTAGGTGTCTTTCTGGTCCAGGTTAACATCACTGCTAGGTGCTTCACAACAACAAACCCCGCTAGCTCATGCAGTTACCCCGGCAGAAGAACTCGTTAACACCATGACCTACTTGGAGAACGCCAAGGTGAACATCACGGGACATCAGAGCATCATGGGATGCTGGTAACTGGTTCCCCTGCGCACTGAACATGTACACACTCCTGCCCGTCCAGGGGACAGCGATACCAGCACTGTGGTAAGCTTAACCATTTTGCCAAAGTGTGACATTCAACATGGTCAACAATGAGCTCACCACCCAGTCCAACTGGACTGCCTTCAACAACTGACATCCATGCAGTGGACTCTAGCAATGTGGCGTACAAGTGGTGCACAGTGATGCTCGATGACGCCAGCTTGCCATTACCATTGGGCACTGCCACTACGGGATCGCTGATAAACTGGGTTACAGTGAAGAAATTCTGCCCTTGGCATCCAATCAGGAAGAACGCAGTGGAGCTTTATGGATATGCGCACACCAGAATCAGCCTTGTAGGAATCATCATGCTGAGGGTTCGCTACGGGTCCAAAGTTCTCCCAGCATTCACCTTCCAGGTAGCGATGCACGGCAATAACATCCTGGGGTGTGACCTTTTCCACGAATTGGGTTTCACCATCCACAACTGCAAAGGACTTTGTTTGACCGCTGATGACCAGAGTGCATTTCACCTGGGCGTGGATACAGCTGTTCCAAGCTTGACACCGCACAGAGAGCAGAACACAGAGAGAGGGCATAATCTGAACTTATCTCTGATCCTCGTCCAGCATAAGCCTCAGGGAGCTGCCATACAGCTGCAGGAGAGAGAGTCCGTGGCCAAGCAGGACCCCGGTGAACGACGGCAACCCAGCACGCGTCCTGTTGTCGGCGAGAATGACATGCTGCCGCAACCACAACCAGCATCAGTGGAGAGAGGGTGTAATCCAGACTCGTCTCCAATCCTCGCCCGGCATAAGTCTCAGGGAGCCACCGTGCAGGAGAGAGAGTTTGTGGCGGAGCAGGATCCCGCAGACCAACGCCAACCCAGAGTGTGTCCTGCCACCGGTAAGAACATCACGATGCCACCATAGTAACCAGCATCAGGAGCGAGAGAGTAGCAGCAGCACCGCATGAAGCTGACTAGGTCTGGACTCATGGTGCTCAATTGGGTTTGGGTCCACTGATCAGAATGCCCCAATGACCTGCAGATGCTCCTGTCGCCACTGATGCAGATCACCATCAAATTGGGACCAGCCACCTTCCACATGGCCAATGGTTCGAGATGGCATGCCAGCCATCTGAGGAGGGTAAGTTCAGCAGCTGCCCCCGATCCAAGAGCTGACGCTGGAGCTGGCCCAGCCAGTGTGGGACCCGGACTGGGACTTTGCAGACGAGCTAGGTATGATTACAGTGAGATGGCACCCAGGTCCGCTATTGCCGGAACCTCCAGGGCCGTGTCCACCATAAGCTCGCCTGAGGCCCCTGAGGTTACACAGTAAGAAAATGACTCTGTTTTTGAAAAATATTTAAACAGAGCAGAATAATCCACTCAACCATGCAGGGTGTTACAGGCAGTTTACCCGGTTGCCCAGGTTCATATAATGGTTTAAAAGTAATGGTTATGGTATATGGAACCTTGATTAATTTACGGTTTGGAGCTAGTTGCTAATACTACCATCTTGTGCCTTAACATCAAGCAAATGTGTGTACCATATCATCGGCAACCTAGTGTGCTTTAACATCATACAGTCATGTATTTAATATCATGGTTATGTTAGCCACAGCACTGGCAACAGTATACTGCTGTATACATGTGTACAAAACATGATTATATCATCTGCTGATAGCCAGACCATCCATATTTGTTAGCTAGCTCTGTGCTACATTACGAGAAATGGTTCTGGTCATGTTTATGCAGTGCTAGCTGTATGTCACTTCATCGCCACACCCAGCTAAGGTAAAACCATCACCAGTAGTTCTGTTTTTTTTCCAAGGGGGAGGTAAATGTCGGCCTCCGTCAGTCTATGATGACCATGGAAGAGAATCCTAAACGTCTGCTCTGCTGGAACAGCACCGCCTGTGGCTGAACAGGCCGATGCGCAACGGTGTTCTACCTTCCAACGTTGGGCGTTGGTAGGATTCAAGCCTGGACAGGAAAATATGGAGGACAAGATGTTACCCATGCAGCATGTCCCCCCTCTCCACATCACTGATGAATCCAAAGGAACAGCAGGGCTGCTATAGTTTGGCACCAGCGCTGTCGCAGGAGCTGCCAGAACGATGTTGAGCACAACAGAGAACTGGCTTAGGGGCTCCGACTCCAGATTTTTCCTCAGGGTTGACTCCCGAAGCCTTTCCTGTGACCGGGTGTGCCGCAAGGCAGCGGAGGTTTGAAATCAGGGTTTACCTTCCCCTAGATGGGCTATCTTCCCAGGTTGACGAGCCACCATCTACCCGAAGCATCTGGTTTTAAGGCGCCACCGATCCACCCTCGCCCCTTCTCCTATTAGTAAAAGCAGTTCTGCCGGGCTTAGACTAAACCACACGGGCAGGCTAGGAGTTGGACTTAGTTGTCAGAGGCTTTTCGAGACGCACGCCGTAAGGAGCATTTTATGAGCACTGGGAGCTTAACCCCAGTGCCGCTCCTGGCTATGACAACCTTGGAACCGGAGGTAAATGTAGCATACCATTAATACCACTTTAAGTGCCACAGACATAGGGACGCAGTTACATGATGTCACCATGCCGTGGGTATACTAAGGGGCTAACGGCAGGAGATGTGGTTTCTTTGGTGCTCCGCCTCTAGCCTGCTACATTGCCTGTACCCTGCCATAATTAGCTGGTTCTGTATTACTAGCTTGGGTTCATGAAAGCTAACCTTCAGCACACAGAATGTATCCACTGGTCCTTGCTTCCAGGCATAACAGTACCGCGTATACACAGTACCACGGGAAGACCTTCGAGTCTCAGAGCAGAATGTAGAGCTTACTACAAACAATTAAGCATGGAATGCAGAGTCAGCAGTAAATAGAGCATTCTGTGCAAAGCGGAGCCTAAGTGTCTGTAAGTCTGACCTTGGGGTCACGGTATGAAAAATATGAAATAGTATGTTTGGAAATACAATATCAGGAAAAAAGTGTAACAGTGAAATATAAAATAAGACATTTTTCACAACTTGAGAGGACATTGCTAGCTACCAGGCTAGTCACAGTTAGGCTAACTTCTGTTGTGGCTTTTTTTATTGTTTGCACTTGGTTTATGTTTTATTTTTGTTTTTGTTTTGTTTTTTTTTGGGGGGGGGGTGATTGCCAATAATGGGGAATGATCCTTCAGCCAATATTGAGATGCCATGCTGAAATCAATGGCAAAAGATGCTCTTCACATTTCTTTCTGGTAAATTAAAAAAATGAAAGAAAAAGAATCCAGTTTTAGCATAAAAGAGACAAGGCTTACGTTACACAACCATAGTTTATTACTGATGTCATCACTTGCACAGACAAAGAAGGTGTCAGCAATACCTACTGAAAGGTGATCATCAAAATCACACTTAACTAGTTGAAAACTCTTGTGGTACTCTTAACATCCAACTAACAGCCAGATGTTGTATTTAGTTTATACTCAACTCCAGAGTTGCATTACCAAAAAGAAAAAGACAAAAGGAAAAAAGAAATAACTGGAGTCATGAGCCGCAATTGAATTAAATGGAACCCTTTATGCTGATAAATGATGTTTCGTGGATTCTGCCATACTCATCGCTGGCTGGGTGCAGCAGCAATTTTGGTTTAATGGTGTAAGTATTTTTTAAGGAATGTGGTTATGTATTTAGCTGAAAATCACCCCAAATGCCTGCTGCTCCCCCATGTATTTAGAATCTAATTTTAAACTTTTGAAACTAAACTTTGTTCGAGGAGAAAGCCACGACTGACTGATGAGACAAAATCACATCTTTTGTAGCGTATTTGCATTAATTACTTATATAACATACCTCTCTGCTGTTCCCCCTTGACCACCTGGGAGTTAAAAAACCAAACTTGTAAAGGACATAGTACTCTAGAAATTAACATATAGGCAAATTTCACTGTTGTATTCCACTACAAGCAGTACAATGTCAGAGAATAAATCCTGTACTCCGGTAAGGCTAATCATATGGAGTCTTCAAAAAGAAGCACTGAATTATCTGTACTTTTTAATAGGATCCTCTTTTTGATGTCCATAGAGTTCAGAGAGAAGCATTCAGAGTTTTTCCAAAGATTAATTGCAGTCCAGAAGAAAGAATGTCTCTATTTACAGAAAGGTCCTTTGCATTACGCTCTTCTCCTTTGATGATCCAACGCTGGCTCGCCTGGGTCAGAGGAAGATGAGACAAAGTTAAAAACAAGAGCGGAGAAGCAACGGAGAAGAAACGTCAAAACATCACTTAAAAGGTTTTTCTGCCAGGATATTTCAGTGTAATATAAATCATGCTTGGCGCTTACACGTTCTGTTTGAGAGGTAAAGCATGAAAAAAATCCACACATTTAACATTGTCAGACCTATCAAACTACTGAACAAAAAGACACAAAGGCATGGCCCGCAGTAATAAAACTTAACTTGATCAACAGAATACATTCTTCAAAGCTGAAGTCTACTTTTGCTGCCTTCTTTCTCCCTCTTTACTTGATTCATACTTGCCACCATGTTAAAATTCCTTTCATTTCCAAAGAAATCTTACTGTACTTTCTTCTTCTTCTTGCTGCTCCCTTTATGGGTTGCCACAGCGGCTTAGCTGTCTCCATCTTACCCTATCCCTTGCATCTTCTTTTGTAACACCAACCCTCTCCATGTTCTCCTTCACTACATCCATTAATCTTCTCTGTGGTCTTCCTCTTTTCCTCCTGCCTGGCAGCTCCATCTTCAACATCCTTTGTCCAATATATCCACTATCCCTCCTCTGCACATGTCCAAACCATCTCAGCCTTGCCTCTCTTACTTTGTCTCCAAACCGCTCATCGTGAGCTGTCCCTCTGATATACTCATTTCTAATCTTGTCCCTCCTAGTCACTCCCAGTGAGAATATTGGCATCTTCAACTCTGCTACCTCCAGTTCCACCTCCTGTCTTTTTGTCAGCACCACCGTCTCTAAACCATACATCATAGGTCTCGCTACCATCTTGTAAATCTCCCCTTTAACTCTTGCTGCTGTCCTTCAGTCACAAATCACCCTGACACTTGTTTCCACCCACTCCACCCTGCCTGCACTCTTCTTCACCTCCCTTGTACATTTTCCATTGCTTTCGATGGTTGACCACAGGTATTTAAACTCATCTATTTTTACCACCTCTACTCCTTCCATCTTCACCGTTAACACCTGCTTTCCTCTCATTCACACTCACGTATTCTGTCTTGCTTCTACTGACTTTCATTCCTCTTGTCTCCAGAGCATACCTCCACCTCTCCAGGTTCTCTTCCACCTGCCTCCTGTTCTCACTACAGATCACAATGTCGTTTGCAAACATCATGGTCCATGGAGACTCCTGCCTGACCTCGTCTGTCAGACTCTTCATCACCATGGCAAACAAGAACGGGCTCAGAGCCGATCCCTGATGTAATCCCACCCCCACCTTGAATCCATCTGTCACTCCTACAGTGCACCTCACCACCGTCTCGCTGTCCTCATACTTGTCCTGCACCACCCTCACATACTTCTCTGCCACTCCTGATTTCCTCATACTGTGCCACACTTCTTCTTGGCACCCTATCATTTGCTTTCTCTAGATCCACAAAGACACAGTACAACTCCTTCTGACCTTCTCTATACTTCTCCATCAGCACTCTTAGAGCAAACATTGCATCTGTAGTATTCTTTCTTGGCATGAAACTGTACTGCTGCTCATTGATTGCCACCTCTCCTCTTAACCTGGCCCCAACAACTCTTTCCCATATCTTCAAAGTGTGGCTGATCAACTTTATGACTCTGTAGTTACTACAACTCTGAGCATCACCTTTGTTCTTGAAAACTGGTACCAAAACATTTCTTCTCCACTCCTCAGGCATCCTCTCACTCTCCAAGACTGTGTTAAACAATCTAGTTAAAAAGTCCACTGTCATCTCTCCTTTTTCTTCTTCTTCTTCTTCTTTTAGAATTGATTGGAGGTTGGCAACCAGCTTACAGGTGCATTACCACCACATACCTCACTCTATGTCATCACTCTATCTGGTCAGGAGCTGTAGTCCTTCTATCGTCATTACTGTGTCCAATCAAACCTCAACTCTATCTTCAGACATCACTCTTCTGCCATCTCTCCTAAACATCTCCATACTTCACCAGGTGTGTCATCTGGACCAACCGCCTTTCCATTCATCATCCTCCTTAAAGCTGTCCTCACTTCCGCCTTGCTAATCCTTGGGACTTCCTTGTTCACCATCTTTCCTTCATTCATCCTCCTCTTGCTCTCATTTTTTTTTATTCATCAGCTCTTCAAAGTACCCCTTCCACCTTCACAACACAATCTCGTCATTTGTTAGTACATTACCATTTCTGTTCTTAATCAACGTAACCTGCTGTACATCCTTTCCAGCTCGATCTCTCTGTCTAGCCAATCGATACAAGTCCTTTTCTCTTACCTTAGTGTTTAGCCTCTCATACAACTCACTATATGCCTTTTCCTTTTCCACCTCTCTCTTTGCCATGTGCCTAGATTCCAAATACTCCTACTTTCTTCATCTCCCTGACTATCCCACTTTTTCTTTGCTAACCTCTTCCTTTGGATACTTTCCTGTACCTCCTCATTCCACCACCAAGTCTCCTTGTCTTCCTTCCTCTGTCCACTGGTCTCTGTCCACATACCTTTCTACCCATTTCCCTCAATAATTTTGCTTTACTTTCCCAGTCATCTGGGCAGCCTGACAGCCTGTATCAACTCCTTCCTGAACTCTGTGCAACCTTCTTCCTTCTGTAAATTTCCCCACTTAATCTTTGGCTCTGCCTTCACTGTTTTCCTTTTCTTGCTTTGCAAAGTCATCCTACAGACTACCACCCAATGCTGTTTAGCTACATTCTTCCCTATCACCACCTTGCAGTATCCTATCTCTTTCAGATTTCTCCTTCTGCATAAGCTGTAGTCCACCTGTGTGCACCTTCCTCCACTCTTGTAAGTCACCCTATGTTCCTCTCTCTTCTTAAGTATGTGTTTACCACAGCCATTTCCATCCTTATAGCAAAATCCACAACCATTTATCCTACCACATTTCTCTCCTTAAGACCGTACCTACCCAGAACCTCCTCATCACCTCTGTTCCCTTCACCTACATGCCCATTTAAGTCCGCTCCAATCCCCACTCTCTTCCCCCTGGGAACACTCTCAACCACTTCATCAAACTTACTCCAGAATTCCTCTTTCTCTTCTACCTGACATCCAACTTGTGGGGCATATGCACTGACAACATTCAACATCATGTCTTTGACTTCTAGCTTCAAACTCATGGTTCTGTCTGACTCCCTCTTTACCTGTTGAACACTCTTCATATACTCTTCCTTCAAGATTACTCCTACTCAATTTCTCTTCCTATCTCCACCATGGTAGAACAGTTTAAATCCCCCTCCAATGCTCCTAGCCTTGCTTCCCTTGAATCTGGTTTCTTGAACACACAATATATCTACCTTTCTTGTCTCCATCATATCAGCCAACTCTCCGCCTTTACCAATCATAGTCCCTATATTTACCGTCCCTACTCTCACCTCCACACTTTTACCTTCATTTTCTTTCTCTCTCTCCTAACACACCTTCCCCCTCTCCTCCTCCTCAATCTTTGACTAACAGTAGCCCAGTTTCCACTGGCACCCTGTCGGTTAACAGCGCCGGTGGCGGTTGTTGTTAACCTGGGCCTCGACCAATCCAGTATGAAGGTCTCATTCATCATGATCCGCACGTTTGATTTGGCAAAGGTTTTTGCATCGGATGCCCTTCCCGGCACAGCCCATTTAACCAGGCTTGGAATCGGCACTAGGAGTGCACTGGCTCGTGCACCCCCATGGCTGGGTTTGTCCACTCCCCTCATTTTCACCTCTCATACATTTTGAATGTCACAGTTTCATGCTATCTGCTCTAGTTTCTGTTTTGGTATTGCTGCTCCTAATGTCTGTTATTCCTTTCTCCCATCGAATTCCCTTAAATGTCAACCAGTTGTGGCAGACTTGCCCCATTTCCACTGCAGGAAGGAGAAGCCAATTCTAAGGGACAGGAACATTGGTAAAAACCCATTTACAAAGACAGAGATTGTTGGGTGACCATTGAGAAATTAAAAATTGGCCTGGTCTCCCAACGATTTCCTAAAGCCTCGAAAAAGCAGTTTGTGTGCAGATGTTTGGGAGATTGTTGTGTGATGAAAAACTCAATTTTGAATCATCCTTGAGAGATCACTGAGAGATCACTGCAAGTTTCTTGGGAGAGGTATATACAGTATATACCATTTGTGAAGTTTCTACGAGTGCTTTTTACCCACGTTACACACTTGTGAAGATCATTGAGAGATTGCTGAAAAATGAACAAAAATGAACAAATGTCTCAACAATCTTTCAAGAATCTCTCGGTGACTGCCACAATTTCTCACTGATCTTCTAGTGATCTCCATGGTCGCCTCAAAGTTTTGACTGTCCAAAACAATCTCTCAATTATCACCAGAGGGAAGTGATCTCTCAAGAAGCCCTAAAGGAGCATTCAACAATCCCTCAATCTTGTCTCAGCTATCTTTCAATCAGGTCTATTGGCCTTTCATAGAACGCTCAGCCATCTATATCTTTGGGGTGGAAAAATTTGGTGTTCACTGAAAGATCACGGAGAGATCATTGGGAGACTGATGAGATCACTGAACACTCCTTGAGAGATTGCTTCCTTTGGTGGTTGTTGAGAGATTGTTTTCGACTGGGTCAAAATTTTGGGGCTGTGGACATCAGTGAAAGATCATTGAGAGATCTTGGAGATCTTCAGGCGCTCAATGAAAGATCATTGAGAGAGGAAAACAAAGTTGGCCAGAGCTCTCAGCAGTTTTCTGTCTTCACTGTAGGTGCAGGACCCATCAGCTTTGGGGGTTTTGTTTCTGACATAACTGTTTGACAGTTCTGACAATGATGCAGGGCGGCAAAGTAAAACACATTTATGAATATGTTGAAATCATACAGAAATCGTTCTGCATGAAACAGTGAAGTGCATGGGACCAACTCAAGCCAGTGTTACATTTAGGCATTATATCTTCACTATACTCTTTCCCTAGTGGATTTTTAGCATTTCTTGTTGGCTTCTGCTTTGTTTATTTATTTATTTTTTTTGATTGAGTTTCCTTGGGAACAAGCGCTCCTTTCTATAGCTTATACAGGACAGGGGTGGCCACTCCTCTCTGCCTGCCTTTCCCCGTTCTATTATGCTGAGCACCAAGCTAGAGGGCGGAAAGTTCCATTTTTACCTGGTCTTTGGTATGACCCGGCCGGGATTTGAACCCCAGCCTCCCAGTTGTGGGGCGGATGCTCTACCAACTAGGCCACCACTCCGGTGGTGGTATTCCGCTTTGTTTAGATTATGGCAAATTATATCCAATCAGCAGCACATCAGTCCCAAACCCAACCCAGCAGTTTCCAGGGCCACTGGAAGGTATCTACCATGGACCTCGTGTTGGAATAAAGAACTTGTGAAGACTTGGGTCTCCCAAGACCAAGACAGGAGGTCAACACCAAGTCCTACATACACAGTGGTCTTGGTCTTGACTTGGTCTCGACCCCTTAATGTCTTGGTCAGTCTACACTCTGGTCTCAGCCTGCTTTCGACTACCTGGACCAGGAACTTATTTTGGCACAGATAAGTTCTTGATACTTCCCCTTACAGTGAGGTTCCTGCAGTGGTTGCTCTTCTGTAAGCCTGGTTTTGCTGGAACTCTCTTCTTGATAAAAGAGTTCTTCCTCCCTACTATTTCCAATTACATTATCTATCTATAAATTCACAAAATCTGTGTGTGTGTGTGTGTGTGTGTGTGTCTGTCTGTCTGTCTGTCTGCCTGCTCCACGTATATCTCTCGAACCGTTTATCAGACTGGCCTCAGAATTTAAATGTGGTTTCCTGAGGTTACGAGGGTGTGCATCCCCAAATACGGAGTTGCTCAGTCAAAATATGTAATTTTTTTTAGAATAAAAGTTTAGCCACCGCTGTGTCTCATGCCCAGGCTTCTAGAAGTGTCGGGGGGTTTGGTTTCGGATTGACTCCACCACAGCGCTCCGTGTGCAAAACAAGAAAGTGAAACATGACAAATTTGACTAGAAAAAGATAATACTTAAGATTTAATGCTTAAAAAATTATACCATAAAGTTGCTATGATTGTGTAGGTCTAATGGATAATTTGGCATGGAGAACATGAGGTGCCGCTGGGGAGGGGGGGGGGGGGGGAGCAGCAGCTGAATCGCTGGCACCACGGGTAAGCTCCGTGTGCAAAACAAGGAAGTGAAACGCAACAAAGTTGATCAATAAAAAACAAACTGCTTACAAAAGAGCTGCAGTGCTCACATTATTTGCGTTATTTTCAATAAAGTGGGAAAAAAAAGACAATGCATGGCGTGTGCTTTTTCCCTGAGGCTGATTTATCATGGAAAACAACTGAGCTCTGTGGTTCCAGCGATCAGCTGATTGGATCCACCTTTTTTTTTTACCAAAGGTAGAAAAATAAAAACAACATAGGGGGAAGACCCTACAACCTTTGCTCCACGTCGTATCAACCATAAACTGGATAAATTTTCAGCATGGGACACATATTTTTTCCAGTTTACAAAATTTTTCACTGGGTCTGAGGTGTGTGTGAAAAAAAACGCGTTTTGGCTAATGTTTAGAGGGTCAAAAATGCAATTGTTTAGGTGGAATAATAATAATAATAATAATAATAATAAATAATCTTCTCGCATCAATTAAAAACAAATGCTTACAACAGAGGGACGGCACTCAGTCTGTCAGTCACGCCCTCAAGGTTCAGATCATTATTTGGCCTCAGTATCTCCCTAGCGTGACAATATAAGCACCACCTCAATCTTAGCACTAAAGCTTTAAAAAACCTTTTAATAACAAAATATTGCTAAAATATAAAATGATGCATAACAGTAGGTCTAAAATAATTGTAAACATGTCCTGTTATAGTACTGCATGAGTTTATTGACAATACACAGAAGAAATTCAATATTACACTGAAATCATCACTGATCAGTGATACAAACTAAAATAACAACGCCCATTCCCCAAAGTGCAAGGTCCACTATAATGAGTATAAGTGATAAAAGATCACACAAATAAGTGATCTGACAAACAAATAAACAAGGGATCTGAAAACAGTCACTAATATTGGATGTCCCATTCATTTTCAATATTTAGGTATTCTGTAATTAATATTTCACACAATCAAATACATCTTAGAGCCATTTACTCCCTTTTATATTTATCAAAGTCTAACATGTGATTGTCTACATATTGTCATGAAATGCCCCTCGGGGCAGAGAGAAAGACCCAGATGCTGAACTGCTAGTCTGTGAAATTTATTAAAGAAACAAAACACAAAGTCCGACACAGTGCTCCAACAAAAATCCAAACTGTCCAGCAAAACAAACTTACAAGTTAGACACACCAGAACAAGGGCTGGGTTCTGGTGGAGACGAGAGAAGAGAACATAAGACTCCAGCAAAGAGGAATGAACATAACGGCTCTTAAATAAGGCTAGACACAAATGAAACAAATGATAACAGGTGTGGGTCACATGAGCAGGCAGGAGATAACAAAGATTACAATTTGGACCAGCTGGGAGCAATGAGAGAGGAGAGAATGGGCTGACAGCTGACAGGGACACCGCCCACATGGAGCAAAAACCCGGAAGTGCCACTGACAGCTGTCAACCCAGAGGGAGAACACAACAGAATAAAAATACAATGAGATGGCAAATAATGACAAGTAACCTCAAAAATTTAAATAACAAAACTATAATGAATGTAAACAGGAAAATAAATCATACTAAGAAACAATACAGAATGTGACAAATCAACCAAGGATAAAATAACAGGAATTGCAACTCACAACTACAACACTATACAAATATGAAAAAAGGCAAAAAAAACTGAGCCCAGTGAAATCCCCCCACGCGCAGATCGTGACACATATAGGCTACACCTCTTTGTATTTCACTTTGAAACACAGCCTACATTTAGGCCTGTAAAGCCTAATTGGAATACCTGTTTCAGACAGAAATACTTGCGTTTTACGGGCAATGCACTAGTATCAATAACACAAGCTGCCCAATGTATTTTCATGTTTGGGTCTGATATTGAACTTAGCCAGACAAATTCTGTCTCATCTGTCACCCATTTTCTTGGCTGTTTTGAGCCAACTTTGTGACCAACCAACTTCAAATTTTTGTCTTGAGCTTGTGGACTGACCACTACAGGCTGCAGTGTTGAAAGTGGGCGACCTACAACACAATCTCACCAAACTGCATATAAATAGCTCTGTTTGTCACCCCTGAAAACAATGTCTGCATGCACTGCACACATTTTCTACTCCTGTTTACAGCTGCCACTATGGTTACATCTCCATTTTCACTGTTTTAAATCCTCATACTGAGGTGGGTGGGGGATGGTTGGTGACTCCCACTCAACAAACCCCAGTTTGCATCCACGTTCACTTCTTCCTTCGCATTAAGCTAGGGTGATGGTTAGGGTGAGGATTAGCATTATTGTAGGATGGAGGTTAGGTTTTAAAAGATTTAGTTTTTTAATCCCACTTCACTCCCCTCTTCCATCCCACTGCATATAGTCATTTTTACAAGCTAAAGTTACTATTTTGTGCAACTTTAGTTATCTCTGCAAACAAGAAGAAACATCAGTCAATCATCAGTCAAACACATATCCAGCGCTTGTAAAAATTACTTTTTTCCACATACAGTACATTCCACAATGGTCTTTATATGTATTTTTATGTGAATGGGTTATTAATTTACTGTTTCTTTTTTATCAGACAAAAAGGTAGAAGATGTTTGGTTTTTGACATGTTTTTACTGACATCTGTAGTCTTCTTCAGAAGCGTCGACTGCTCGCTGTGACACTATGACAAGACATACATTGGGGAAATGGGAAGAACACTCAACATAAGAAAGAACACCAGAAAGAAAAGGAAACACTAGGTTGACTCACAAGATCACAAAAAGGAAAGGCAGAACAAGAAACCCTGAAATCAGCAATATTGGATCACTGCAAAAGGAACAATCACACCATGGACTAGGACAACACAAGAATCATTAGACCGAAGGGTAATAAACACAAACGTTGGATCAAGGAAGCCATAGAAATCAGAAAACGTGCAAAAGACGCCATGAACCGGGATGAGAGAGCATTCATGCTCTCCCACACCTGGAACTCCATCCTCCAAAGACCACCTGATGACGGGAGGTGTGGCCAGAGTGGTGGCTCTGTCAGGTTCATCAGGCTAGACATGCCTAAAGAAAACGGCTGATAACATGACACGTCACAGTGATCAGCTGACGCTTCTGAAGACGACTGCAGGTGTCAGTCAAAATATGTCAAAAAGCAAACATCTTCTGCCTTTTTGTCTGATTATAAAGGAAACTGTAAATTAATTATTGGAAAAGAAGACAAAATGAACATACTTGAGTATTTATGTGAATGGGCTGTGACAGAAGTTATTAGCAATGAATGTTAGGAATTGATGCTATCCTCTTCTGACCAATATCACCAATGGCTCTACATTCAAACAGCCATAGTCTAATTCTTCTTTTCGCAATGACTACTTAACAGTCATTGCTAAAAGCAGAACTATGTATAACTATGACTGTGTTAGTATTTAGAATAAAGGAGCTGGTTTTGCATATTTAGTTCTTGTCCTTCCCTCATAGTTCACAGCTGTCAGACGGTCTGAAGACCTCCGTTCTCCTTGAGATTAAATTGCCTGTCATGAAGCCCAGTGGCTGACTGGCAGCTCCTCCGTGCCCATAAAACTACATTCTGGAAAAGACTCGAGGAGTATAACATAACAACTTTCTCACAACGTCCTCTATCAATTCCAAGCGCCTGTCAGGCACCGCGCAGGCTTGACGAACGGAGGGAAGCCATCAGCGGACTTGTAAGGCCCCATTATTGATGCTGAACTTTTGACAGAAAACAGACAGCTCTGACAGCCTGCTTAGATTAATTCACAAATGGTCTGTTTGACACAGAACTGGGCAGCACAGCATGGTGCTGCATAGTGTCATTTTAATCATCCACAATTATGCAGAAGAGAAAAACAATCCAAGAACCGTCCGGGCGCCACTTGACAAGAAAACCTGCATAATCATATCAAACACAGGCAAAAGTGTTTCCATAAATTTGGGTGGCTGCGGCACTTTGCCGGTCGCTGAACAGGCTGCAATAAATTCCTCCCTTTACAGAGTCATTTACATTCCGAGCTGTCACTTTGATTAATGTGATACTAATTTGAGAATAATTTCGTGCTGAAAAGACAAAGAGCAAAGCCATTTCTTGTCAGCAGAGAAGATGTCTTCAGAGATGGATCTATGCGGTGCCTCGCTTCAGGAGCAGGAATCATTAACTGTATTTGAGTGAATTAAAAACAGCTGAAAATACTGAAAAGACAGTATGTCTTCCACAAGTGTTACATTCACTTAATTGGTGGCTGTCAAGTGTTAATTTAACAGGCAAAAAAAAAAGAATCTGTTTAGAATTTGAAATAAGGTTGGGTGAAAGACTTAACGCAGCAGGTGCAGGGCTGGAGTTTGTATAATTTAGCTGCATAATTGGCACACCGCAGTGTCCTTTTCCATGGTATGTTTTGTGTTATAACCACACTGATGGGGCTTTTTGGAGCAAAGCAATCTTAAGGCTGCAAGAAGAAAATTTTTTATGTGTGGAGCTGCCTGTAAAACATGTAGAAACGGAAGGCCGAGCCGCTGCAGATCCATCTTTTACCTAAATTAAGTTTTACAGTCTGAACTAATGGGCAATTTCTGCCACAAATCAAAACTCCTACCCACGGTTCTTGGGGGAAATTTACCGGTGAGATGTTGCTCTGCATTAATTTTAATGGTAATGTAGGAATGAACCCGGTTAGCATCAGGGAGTGGACCGGAGAAGGGAGGAGACAGCAGACCAGTTAAACACTCCTGTTTCTGCCTCCAATTATAAAAATTAAGGAGGACTTCAGGTTGTGCTTAGCAAATTAACCAAAGTTGTTTAGCTCAAGTTTTTTCTGAAAGTCAAAAGTCCCCTTTAGTTTATACTGAGGAACAATAACAATTATACAAAAGTTACTTCTGAATTTGATTGAACAATAAGGATTCCAGGTGTTATTATATCCCCTGATAATCACACTCTGATGTCTACTGTCAATCTATCAATGACTTCTAAAGCTGAGTTCACAATATAGCATTTGGACTGACTTTTACAGACGTTTTGAAAAATCAGAGAAATTAGTCTAAACGTTTGTGAAAATACGTTCGTGAGCAGGTTTTTTAATCCAGCACACACCAACTTTTACAAACTTTTGCTAGCAATGCATTCAGCGTTGTCAAATGTTTGCCAATTTAGGCTGATGTATGTGTAGCTGTTGCCAACTTAGGTTAACTTAAGCAAACGAATACTCAGTGCAGGTCAACTGGTCAGGCAACGCTCACATAAAGATCAGCGTTTGTGGAGGTTTCTTACCATTCTGGTCCTGCTTTATTGGGTTGGTTTCACACTCCAACGTTTGGACCAACTTTTGCTGACATTTTGGCAAACGTCTGGCTCTGCTGGCAAAAGTTGATGAAAGTTAATGATAGTTGGTGTTTGTTGGCAAACCCTGGCGAAAGTTGTGTTCCTAGAAATTTTTCAGCATGCTGAAAATTTGCTGACGTTTGGAAGTAAATGTTGGTGAAAGTTGTGCTCAGTTTGTAAAAGTTCCTGAGCGCTGGGTTAAATTATGTAGAGTTCCCCTAAGTCAGCCTAAGTTTAGATCCACTGGCAAATATTGACTGAAATGCTGGTGGAAGCAGATGTTTTTAGACAGAAACTCACTTCAGACATGCACAAACGCAATAGAAATGGACAGAAGGGGGAATTTAAAAAAGAAAAAAAAATTATATCCACCTTATTCCTAGGCCCCATGATGCCTTGCATGAATTATGGTAGTAACTTCCGGTACTAGTTTAGAACATATGGTTGTCACTGAAACGAGACACTTTTCCTTGTTAAAAAAAACAATGACTTCGGCATCAGAAATGCGGGAACACAGCCTCTTGCACCTCAAAACTGTAACATAATCATACCACTTCCCACAACTATCGAGGGATGGAAAGATGACCTTAAAAAGTGGCCTCGTACACAGTAGCTCCGTTAGCTAGCGCCACTGCTAAGATGCTAACAATGTAAACAAATGACCCTTGCTGATAAAATGAGTCACTTCGAGCACATTTTCAAAACTGATGTAACATTATTTCCATATTCTGTATTGAAAGACCTTGAAAATGATATTTAATTTGTAGATAGTCTGCAAAAACTGACCCAGAAAAAGATAATTTGTTTATATTTTAGCTAGGTTGAAAACTTTCGTTCGATCGGTCGGGAGTTATGTCTTCCGCAAAAACATAGGTATTTTTAGAAAGTATGATTTCTAAGCTTTACCATATATACCTATACATACCAGACAATCATGGGGGGTTTCCCCGGGACTTTGCCGCTACCAAACAAAGAAAGAGTCATGATTTATGACTTCTCGTTGCCTATACTCATAATGATGCGGTGCACATTCCGACCAGCACATCTCCACTGCAATAAAGTCAGCTGCATTTTGTTAAAATATGTTGGACATAATCAAATTTACCTTACAGCAGACATACACCACAACACCGTGCTTGAATGTCGTCTGTCACCATGTGGTGAGAAGCCTCTATTTATCCAGTCTGGCACAACCATGAACACCAGCAACAAGTACCAGAACTACGCCAAAACATTCAAAAAATACAAAAAACTAGAAAAGCTGAAATTAATTGCCACTTGAGTGCAAAACACGTATGTGGACTATACGTTAAAATGAATTTGAAAAACTTTTAAAAATGCTATTTTAAATGCCCCTGCTACTCCACTCTGACTGATTTAACACTACTGCAGCCAAAACTGGAAGTTCCGTCCATAATCGTTCCTACAGCGGCACCCCCAGGAATAAGGTGGATATATATGCATGTGTGTGTGCGCGCGCGCATGTGTGTGTGTGTTGGGGGGGGGGGGGGGAGTGACTGAGATCTGTGATTGAGATGCTGTGGCATGACCTTAAAAAGGCGGTTCATGCTCGCAAACCCTCCAATGTGGCTGAATAACAACAATTCTGCAAAGATGAGTGGGCCAACATTCCTCCACAGCACTGTAATAGACTCATTGCCAGTTATCGCAAACGCTTGATTGCAGTTGTCACTGCTAATGGTGGTCCAACCAGTTATTAGGTTTAGAGGGCAATCACTTTTTCACACAGGGCCATGTAGGTTTGGATTTTTTTTTTTACCCTTAATAATAAACACCTTCATTTAAAAACTGCATTTCGTGTTTACTTGTGTTATCTTTGTCTAATATTTAAATTTGTTTGATGATCTGAAACATTTAAGATCCAACAGACTCTCATGATAAATTCTATATCAAGGATTCAGTGTACCCCACCTGGTATGGAGTTACCGGGGCCCCACCCTGGAGCCAGGCCTGGGGGAGGGGCTCGATGGCTAGCGTCTGGTGGCCGGGTTTCCACCCATGGGACCCAGCCGGGCTCAGCCCGAAGGAGTTACATGGGTCCGCCCTCCAGTGGGCTCACCACCTGCAGGAGGGATCATGGGGGTCCGGTGCTATGTGGATTAGGTGGCGGTCAAAGGCGGAGACCTTGGCGGACTGATCCCAAGCTTTCTAAACTGGCTTTTGGTACGTGGAATGTCACCTCTCTGGTGGGGAAGGAGCCTGAGCTGGTGTACGAGGTTGAGAGATACTGGCTAAATTTAGTCGGCCTCACCTCAACACACAGCTTCGGTTCCAGAACCAGTCTCCTGGAGAGTGGCTGGAGCTTGGCCTTTTCTGGAGTTGCCCCAGGCGAGAGGCAACGAGCAGGGGTGGGTATTCTTGTATCCCCCCACCTTGCTACTTCTATATTGGAGTTTTCCCCGGTGGATGAAAGGGTTGCTTCCCTGCGCCTTCGGGTTGGGAAACGGGTCCTGACCATCATTTGTGCCTATGCACCAAATGATGTTTCAGAGTACCCACCCTTTTTGGAGTCTCTGACTGGGGTGCTGGAGGGTGCTCCTCTTGGAGATTCCATTGTCCTACTGGGGGACTTCAATGCGCACATGGGCAATGACAATGAAACCTGGAGGGGGGTGATTGGGAGGAATAACCTGCCCGATCTGAACCCGAGTGGTGTTCAGTTATTGGACTTCTGCGCTAACCTCAGTTTGTCCATAACGAACACCATGTTCAAGCATAAGGGTGTCCATATGTGCACCTGGCACCAGGATACCCTAGGTCGCAGGTCGATGATCGATTTTGTTATTGTGTCATCAGACCTGCGACCGTATGTCTTGGACACTCGGATAAAGAGAGGTGCAGTGCTGTCAACTGATCACTACCTGGTGGTGAGTTGGATCCGATGGCAGGGGAGGAAGCCATTCAGACCTGGTAGACCCAAACGTATAGTGAGGGTGTGCTGGGAACGTCTGGCTGAGGCCCCTGTTCGGGAGGTCTTCAACTCCCACCTCCGGAAAAACTTCAACCACATTCCGAGGGACTCTGGAGACATGGAGTCTGAATGGACCATGTTCTTCACCTCTGTTGTTGAAGCGGCGGCCCAGAGCTGTGGCTGCAAGGTGGTCGGTGCATCTCGTGGTGGCAACCCCCGAACCAAGTGGTGGACGCCAGTGGTGAGGGGGGCCATTAAGCTGAAGAAGGAGTCCTATCAAGCTTGGTTGGCTTGTGGGACTCCCGAAGCAGCTGAGGTGTACCGGCAGGCCAAGCGGAGTGCAGCTCAGGTGGTTGCTGAAGAAAAAACCCGGGTATAGGAGGAGTTTGGTGAGGCCATGGAACAAGACTTTCGATCGTCCTCGAAGAGATTCTGGCAAACTGTCTGGCAGCTGAGGAGGGGAAAGCAGCTCCCTGTCCACACTGTGTATGGTGCGGATGGGGCACTGTTGACTTCGACTGGGGATATCGTCGGACGGTGGAAGGAATACTTTGAGGATCTCCTCAATTCCACTGATACCTTCCACAGAGGAAGCAGGGTTTGAGGACGAGGGGGATGACTCGCCTATCACAGGGGCTGAGGTCGCCAAGGTGGTTAAAAATTTCCTTGGTGGCCGGGCCCCGGGGGTGGACGAGATTCACCCTGAGTACCTCAAGGCCCTGGATGTTGTTGGGCTGTCATGGTTAACACGCCTCTGCAACATTGCGTGGAGGTCGGGGGCAGTGCATTTGGCATGGCAAACCGGGGTGGTGGTTCCTCTTTTCAAAAAAGGGGATGGCCGTGGCACATCGGACCAGCTCTTTACCCTCTCGAGAATTCTCGAGGGTTCGTGGGAGTTTGCCCAACCAGTTTACATGTGTTTTGTGGACTTGGAGAAGGCATTTGACCGCGTCCCTCATGGTTTTTTGTGGGGGGTGCTTCGGGAGTATGGGGTATTGGGCTTGTTGTTACGAGCTATTCGGTCTCTGTACGACCGTTGTGAGAGTTTGGTTCGTATTACCAACACTCGGTCGGACTCATTTCCAGTGAGAGTTGGACTCCGCCAGGGCTGCCCTTTGTCACCGATCCTGTTCATAATTTTTACGGACAGGATTTCTAGGCGCAGCCAGGGAATGGAAGCTATCATGCTTGGTGACCACAGGATCTCATCTCTGTTGTTTGCAGATGATGTTGTCCTGTTGGCTTCATCCAGCAATGACCTACAGCTCTTGGTGGGATGGTTTTCCGCTGAGTGTGAAGTGGCTGGGATGAGAATCAGCACCTCCAAGTCCGAGTCCATGGTCCTCAGCCGGAAAAAGGTGGATTATCCTCTCTGGGTTGGGGACAGGCTCCTACCCCAAGTGGAGGAGTTCAAGTATCTTGGGGTCTTATTCACGAGTGAGGGGAAAATGGAGCGAGAGATTGACAAACGGATTGGAGCAGCATCTGCAGTGATGCGGACGTTGTACCGGTCTGTTGTGGTGAAGAGGGAGCTGAGTTCTAAGGCAAAGCTGTCGATTTACCAGTCAATCTACGTTCCTACTCTCACCTATGGTCACGAGCTTTGGGTAATGACAGAAAGAACAAGATCGCAGATACAAGCAGCTGAAATGAGCTTTCTCCGTAGGATTGCTGGAATCACCCTCAGAGATCACCCTATCTGAATGAATGAATGAATGAATCTATCCAAAATAAATAAATTCATTCATTCATTCATTCAGATAGGGTGAGGAACTCAGTCATCCGGGAGAGGCTCAGAGTAGAACCGCTGCTCCTCCACATTGAAAGGAGTCAGTTGAGGTGGTATGAGCATCTGATTAGGATGCCTCCTGGACGCCTCCCACTTGAGGTGTTTCGGGCACGTCCCACTGGGAGGAGACCCTGGGGCAGACCCAGGACTCGGTGGAGAGACTATGTCTCCCAGCTGGTCTGGGAACACCTTGGTATCCTCTCTGAAGAGCTGGAGCAGGTGGCTGGGGAGAGGGAAGTCTGGCCTTCTCTGCTTGAACTGCTGCCTCCATGACCCGGACCTCCGGAAAAGCGGTAGAAGATGGATGGATGGAAACATGCAAAAAAATGAGAAATCAGGAAGGGGGCAAATACTTTTTCACACCACTGTAAAATCTCCCAAAAATGTGATAGCCCAAAAGAAAAAAAAAAAAATCTCCTCATTGAGAAATTTACTGTTCTTAATGTTCTGCTCCATGCATAATCATTCTCCAGGATTTATTGGTTTGGCTTCCATTGTGGGGAATCAAACAGCGCTGATGTAGTGTCAAAAAGTAAATGACATTTAACAGGATTTTATGTTATTTTAATGGAGAGAGTTGTAACAGTCAAAATATAATCACCTGTCATTTTATTTATATGATGATACACTAAATAGTTTTTTTTTTATTCCATCCACATTCACATTTTAATTGCTGACTTAGTGTTGGCGTCTATAGATTGTCATGAGCGGGGTTTTAGACTTTTTCCTAACCCTGCTCCATCACGTGGCTGCTTTTCCCTTTATTATTTTTGTCTGTTATCTGCCAGGTTCGGGTTGTCAGGCAGCTGAGAGCCTTGGGGTTCGCCCATTTCCTGGCAGCTGACAGCCACGCCCCCTCCTCCTGTCAGTGTTGACACCTGTTGTCAATTATCATTTGTCTTGCACTTTCACCTACTTACACATACACACGCATGCACACAACTCACACACTCATGCTTCACTCACTTACACACATACACACACACCTGTCTGCATTCATGCACACCGGCAATCACTGGGCTCATTATGTTTGACATTATTTATTTTCTGTCGGTTCTCCTGTCACTCACGGGTTCATTGGATATCATCTCCACTCCAGAGTCCAGACCCTCTGTCGAGTTAATTGTAAGTACTGTTGCCCACTGTTCCGCCGGGGGCTCCTTTCCTTATCATTTCAGCCCTTTCTCTCCGCTGCCCAGTCCCACCTGGGAGTGCGTGGGGCCAGCCTTCCTTCCTCTTCCATACTCCAATGAACCGTAGAGTACAGTTGATCATATATCCTGTGTTTTTCTCTGTGTGCTCGTTGGAGCTAATCACTTTCCTTGTCATCTGTTGAGCCAAATAGATTCACACACAGCACTATTCCTGCGTTGGGTTTTCACTTCCTTTCCCACATGCGTCACGTTTTATACACGCATTTGACATAGATAGGCATTATTGTATTATTTTTTTAGAGAAATGAATGAATGAATGAATGAATGAACAGGGGGAAAGGGTATGCAAAAGTAACTACGTAGGAATATAAAATGAAAATAAATAATGAAACCTATCCCCAAGGGAGATGTGTTCACTCCAAAAGCAGGTCCAGAATGGCAGGAAGCCTCCACAAACGCTGATCTTTATATCAGCGTCGCTTAACACTGATGTCAGCTGACCTACGCTGAGTATTCGTTTGCTTAAGTTAACCTAAGTCTGCAACAGCTACACATACGCTAGACTAAGTTGGCAAAAGTTTGCCAACGCTGAATGCAGTGCTGGCAATGCTGGCAAATGCTGGCAAAGTTCATAAAAGTTCATATAAGTTTGTGTGCGCTGGATTAAAAAAAAACCTGCTCACAAACGTAATTTCACCGACGTTTGGACTAATTTCTCTTTTTTAAAACATCTGCAAAAGTCGGTCCAAATGCTATAGTGTGAACCCAGTTTTAACTTAGGCCGACTAAGGTAAACTCTGCATAACTTCACCTAGGGCTCAACAACTTTTACAAACTGAGCACAACTTTCACCAACGTATATTTCCAAACGTCAGCAAATTTTCAGCATGCTGAAAATTTTCCAAGAGCACAACTTTTGCCAGTGTTTGCCAACAAACATCAACTATCATTAACTTTTGCCAGCAGAGCCATATGGTTCCCAAAACGTCAGTAAAAGTTGGTCCAAACATTGTAGTGTGAATCCACCTTTATATGTGAGAATTGTAATATTAAGTTGGATACCTTAATTTCCACAGTGAGGTGCTGTTTGAAAAGAAATCATACCTCCGTGACCCGGAAGGCCTACCCTTTTAAACAACTGCAAGATATTGCAAGATAATGTTTGTTTAACCTTTTAACTGTCCACATTTCATGGACGGGTTGCGCGCCCCCAGTGGCACAGCGCAGCAACAGCACTTGTCAACTCTGGCTGTCCTTTGACGTCACCGGCTCTCCTGAAGATTTGTACTGAGCTGTACTGATCTGACAGTTCAGAAGGGGGTAGACACGTGTCGGAGGAATCATGGCTGATATGGAATACAGCAAAGAAGAAGAAATCCTCATTATTATTCTTCCTTTTTCTGCCATGAGCTCACAAGACCAAGATGGCCACCACCACGATCGTCGGGATCATCACAGAAAATTGCATTTTACAGGAAAAATAGCCTTGTAATACAAACAAAATTGACGTGGGATAATCATAAGAGTTTGTAGATGTTGTAGAGAGCGGAAATGACCGACCAAACTTCCCACCCCAAAGGCCTGAACAGCTACAGACCGGTGGCCTTGACGTCCCACTTGATGAAGACCCTGGAGAGACTGCTCCTTGCTCACCTCTGCCCCCTGGTGGAACCAGTGATGGATCCACTCCAGTTCGCCTACCAGCATGGCATTGGGGTGGAGGATGCGGTGATCTTCCTCCTTCACCGTTCACTGTCCCACCTGGAGAAGCCCGGGAATGTGGTGAGGATCATGTTCTTTGACTTCTCCAGTGCTTTCAACACCATCCAACCGATGATCCTGAAGGACAAGCTGCTGCGTGCAGGGATGGACCAGCACCTGTCATCATGGATCCTGGACTACCTCATGAACCGGACTCAGTTTGTGAGAACCCGGGACTGTGTGTCCGACACGATCATTGGTAGCACGGGGGCCCCCCAGGGAACGGTGTTGGCTCCCTTCCTGTTCACTCTTTATACTGCGGACTTCTCACACAACACAACACACTGCCATCTACAGAGGTTCTCTGATGACTCTGCGATCGTTGGCCTCATCTCCAGTGGAGATGAAGCTGAGTACAGAGGGCTTATCCAGGACTTCGTGGACTGGTGCCATCGGAACTGCCTCCAGATCAACGCGAGGAAAACTAAGGAGCTGGTGGTGGACTGCCGCAGGCATGGACAACCCCTCACAGCACCAGTAAATATACAGGGAACAGACATTGAGATGGTGACATCCTACAAGTACCTGGGTGTTCATCTGAACAATAAACTAGACTGATCACACAATACTGGCGCACTCTACGAGAAGGGACAGCGCAGGCTGTTCCTACTGAGGAGACTCAGGTCTTTTGGTGTACAAGGGGCGCTGCTGAAGACATTCTATGGCACGGTGGTGGCATCAGCCATCACTTTTGGAGTGGTCTGCTGGGGCAGTGGCATTACTGCAGCCGATAGGAAGAGACTGAACAAACTGATCAAGAAAGCTAGCTCTGTCCTGGGGCAGTGCCTTGACCCGGTGGAGGAGATAGGAGAGAGAAGGACGGTGACTAAACTGTCATCTCTGCTGGAGTCCGAGTTCCACCCTATGCAGGACATACTGAATGCACTGAGGAGCTCATTTAGCAGCAGACTACATCATCCCAGGTGCACAACCGAGAGGTTTTCGCAGGTCCTTCCTACCAACGGCTGTCAGACTGTACAACCTAAGCAGGGCTGCTCGCAGAGATACCAAAAAGACGTAACAATCTAATAGTTTTTTGAATGCAAAAGATGCAATAGACTTACACAATGGTCCCCTCCGGCATACAACTAGGAAAATACCGGTCGCTATGGAGGGTGAGAATATGTATGAGCACATAATCATACCATGTAGGATAACTAAGTAGACGGTTGTGCTGTTTCATCCCATCTAGCAACAATGCTCTGCACTGTGTGTGTTTATATATTTACATATTTATTCCATCTAGCTACAATGCTCCGCACTGGGTGTGTTTATATTTATATTTATATATCTATATACAGTATTTATTCCATCTAGCTACAATGCTCCGCACTGTGTGTTTATATATCTACATATTATTCCATCTAGCTACAATGCTCCGCACTGTGTGTGTTTATATATTTACATATTTATTCCACCTAGCTGCAATGCTCCGTACTGTGGGTGTTTATATATCTACATATTTATTCCATCTAGCTACAATGCTCTGCACTGTGTGTTTATATACTCAAATATTTATTCCATCCAGCTACAATGCTCTGCACTGTGTGTCTGTATATATATATATATATAGTATATATATATATATATAGTAATATGAACATATGTATATTAGCTGCTCTTGCTTTTTTTTTCTTGCCTTCTGATTGTTGCTCTGAGTGTTGCTATCCCTGTGCTGTTGCAATCCTGGAATTTCCCCGTTGTGGGACTAATAAAGGCTTATCTTATCTTATCTAAACGCAAAACAACGACCACGATGGGCGAACACTGAGCTCACAACACCAAGATGGCCGCACCCATCATCGTCATGGATTATCGCAGAAAAATGCTTTTTACAGGAAAAATAGCCGCATAGTACAAACAAAATTCACGTGGAATAATCATAAGAGTTTGTAGATGTGCTAGAGAGCGTAAATGACTGACCAAATGCAAAACAACGACCACGATGGGCGAAAACAGACCGACAACGCGAGCGAGCAAGCCCCCCCCCCCCCCCGCCATGGGTAAGTCACGAATTTATGATTTTTTTTACATTTTATTGATTTTCTGGTTCATATACTTTGAAGATTAGATAAAAACATACCCCTGTAGACAAAATGGTGTCAAAAAAACGAACCATTCTTTGTATAAATGTGTCCAAAGTCCACTTTTGACTGAGTTATGTATTTTATATAGCTGCCACGACATTATGCAAATTAGATGTGTAAATTTATTCCTATCTGAAACTTTGGATCATATTCTACATCTTTCTAATTGACAATAAGCCATTATCTCTTTCAACTTTCAAGTTATAGCCTTGAAAATCTGAACTATTTTATTGACAAAAAATATTTACCACTCTTGACCACTAGGGACCTTGACCACCCTTTAACGTCACAGTCGCCATATGGCGACTGGGGCAGCTAAAGGGTTAAAAAATTAGACAAGCTACAATTGGATTTATTGCCTCAATTAGCTAACCACAGTACCTTTGTGGTGATGGACTCTACTCCATCCGAAAATGGCAAGAAAAAGTGACTGAAGCGTGTTGAAGCCAAGCTAGCTAGTTAGCATGCTAACTAGCCACCTGCATGATGTCACGGTCATAGAAACCCAACTCAACAGGTGGCCAGCGTGTATTATAAACTGACTTCTGCACTGGACAATATTTAATTTGTTTACATATGTGAAATGACAATAGGTGTGTTCTTTTCTGTATTATGCTCATTGAGGGGCTTAGCAACAGTTAGCTGAGTACATTTAGAAGTGACTATTTTTCTCGGTGTTAAATAACTGCTTAAAGAAATATTTGTCCTGTGTTGCTGTGGTTTACTAGACTGTCCTTGTGGAACTGTTGTATAAAAGCAATATTAATCTCGAGATTGTGCAGTATCATGAATATTTTAACTGTGGTGATGTCTTTGCCCTGATGTGAAGTGGATGGCCTATGACGAATCACCACAGTTAAATATTCTTTGATACTGGACTCCCTCTCATTTACTATTGCTGAAATAAATTTAGTTTGGATGCTTCTTTTTGTCAGCAGTGACTAGAAAGAAGCATAAATGCTGCTGCACATCCACCAACCACAATGCTCTGCACTGTGTATATATACGTATATTTATATACTTATGTGTACATATGTATATTCACTGCTCTTATTTTCTTATCTTCTAAATTATTGCTCTGAGTGTTGCTATCCCTGTGCTGTTGCAATCCTGGAATTTCCCCATTGTGGGACTAATGAAGGCTTATCTTATCTTATCTTATCTTAAATACTACAGCTAGCCGAGAATAAAGCTAGCATTATAAGCTTAGAGAAATAAGTATCTGACCTGTAATGGAGTCTTTTTTGAACTTTTTGCATGCAATTACAAGCATGTCACATATATTATAAATTGTATATTTTACTTCTTGATTAGGTTGATGCTCTATGCTTTAGTTCTGGGATGTGAAATATATTTTACCTGTACTTTGTGAGCTATAAGGCCCCCTTCACACTGGATGAAGAGCCCGCTATGATCTCCACAGCCTATGAGAATGTGGCTGGTTGGTGGGGGTGTAGCTGCTGGTCCATGCCGGCGGTCTCCCCGGCCACTGCTGGGTATTGGTGCGTGTTCAAGCCTGCTGTGTCTGCGCCGCAGCCGCCCCAAGTGTTAAGGGTGAATGAGTGTGGGTGAGTGTGTGGGGGAGAGCACGAGTGGATGTGAGTGAGTCAGAGCGCGAGTGAGAGTGTGTGTGTGAGAGGTGGTACCTCCTGGTGCCTCCTGGCCATGCGGGCTCCCTTGGACTGGGGCAGCTGGACCCCCGTGAGGCTCCTGTGCCTTGCTGCTGCCTTCCTTGGGCATGGGGGCCTGGGGGATCCCAGGGTGTGTGTTGGGGGCACCCGCTGTGGGGGTGTCCCAGAGGGTGGGAGGGAAGGGGGCGCTAGCCTTCCGGCACCTGAGGTCCAGGGGCTGGCGTTGGCCTCACTGGGGGGGGGGGGGGGGGGGGCGCTGGTTGGTCCGGGAGTGGGGGTGCGCTGCACTGGCCTCACTGGCCGGTTGGCGGCCCGACCTCCCTCGACTGTCCCTGCTGGGGCGGATGCCTGGTTGTCCCGGGGCTTATTGGCCTCAGGACATTTGTGCTCTGTGGGGGTTGGTGGTGCTGTCTTGCTTGCTCAGGGTTTCCAGTAGTGGTGGGGGGGGGGGGGTGCTGTGACCTGCCACCCTCTTTGTACATGCACACATTTGCTTTGTGCGTGCTCTTATACACATGCACACACATGCACACCCACATATGTTTCTGTCTTTTAACAGGTACAGATACCAGACTCATGATGAGACCTTTTCAGTCGAAGAAACAGTTTGTCTTCTGTTTGTTTCAGTTGTGTTAGCCTGTTTGTCTTCTCTGTTTGTTCCTCTCTCTTTTCTTTCCCCCTCCCCACCCCTCCTTTCCCCATTACCCCCATTAAAGGTTATTACAAGAGATATAAATATCTATTTATTATCTATAAATAATAGACAATACATATACAGTATATGTACTGTATAAAGCTCCTTTTGGCAAGGTAAATCTGTTTGGCATAATAAGGGAAGCAGATTTTGGTTTTGTTTACCTAGCTTTTTGATAGGACAAGGTGACCAAAAAAAGAAAATCGTTGGATGGTGGAAAACTTGGAAAACCTTCAGTGTGAAGGCAATTCTGATGCTGCTACACTATTCCTGCCATTTTGTGCTTTTTTCCACATCTCCGAGATGCTCTTCTGCACCCCCACCACACTCTATACATCAGCAGCATGCTCCCTTGATGATCTTACCACATATCCCCAAGATTGTACCTCGCTCCAGACAGGACCCCCTGGCACAATCATGTCAGGATGCTTTAAATTCTTGATGACCAAGTAATGCTGGTGCCTACCATTAACTGCCATGACCCTGCTACGGAAGTTTTGTGCATGCTGAAAACTACCTAGGCATAATGGAGATCCCAGGAAGTTCTTAATGCACTCCTGAAGACCTCACCAAGATCCTGGAAAGACCATCCATGTTCTGGCTTGATTTCTTAGCTCGTAGCATGGTCTTCGTCCAGTGTGAAGGGGTGTTTAAAACTTCAACAAACCTTGAACTGGTAACATCCAATAAGGCAGTGTGTTGAATGCCTTAGCAAGGGTTAGACACTGTATGTCAGTGTCTAACCCTTGTTAACACAAGCTAATAGCATTATTTCAGCAATATCAATTAAGCATAATATTTAATCTAAGAACTTACTTTGTACTTTGTTTAGAATAACTAAACACCTGATTACACAATCCACTTTTTGCTATTAAGGCTGCTTTCACACTTAAATTTGTTTGGTCCGAATCAGTTGATAAGCTTGTTACTTTGTATAATTTCTCCTTGGTTCGGTTCCCTTTCACACCGGCAGAAATTCAAGTGGACCAGATCACATTAAAGCAGCAAGATTTATGTCAGAATGTTCTCTGTTCTTACTGGTCAGATTTTTTTGCTGCGAGAACAGGAAAGGTAAATACAGGAAGTAGGATGACTACCGTGCATTTATGTATTTCTGGGGAGAAAATAATACAAATCGTAGCATAATCTACAGGGGATTTTCATAGCCATGATTATCGTTTATTACATTATGTGCATATACCACTTTCGGCAAATTGTAGTTTGAAAATGAAGCGCAGCTATGGATGGAAAATAACATGTTAACATTCATTAGCACGGTGGTGCAGTGGTTAGCACTGTTGCCTTACGGCTAGAAGGTTCCTGGTTCGAATCCCCAGGCTGGCAGGGGTTGGAACCTTTCTGTATGGAGTTTGCATGTTCTCCCTGTGCTGCATGGGTTTACTCCGGGGGCTCCGGTTTCCTCCCACAATCCAAAGACATGCATGTTAGGTTAATTGGTTGTTCTAAATTGTTCCTAGATATCTGTTTCCTATAGGCCCTTAGAATAGAGGGTAAGTACTAGTGAAAGCGCTTTGAGTGGTCTTTGTGACTAGAAAAGCGCTATATAAGTGCAGGTTAGTTAGTACTTAGTTAGTTAGTAATCCTCCACAACAGTGGCATGCTCAGCCACAGATATTTTCGAAGCTCAATCAGGTATGTACAGTGTCGTTAAATGTTTTACCGTTTGCCGCTGGTCCTGTTTAAGTACAGTCCCTGTCTCACCAGCAGGACCGCACCAGAGTTTGCCATTTGTTTCGAATCAAGACCACCTCTTTCGGGAGGTCTTGTACGGTAGGTTTGGTGCGCACCTGAGTGCAATTACCGTGTTCTCACCACACAAAATGAACCGCACTAACGGAGAAAACAAACTCGAGTTTGACTGAAACAAACTAAAGTCTGTAGGTGTGAAAGTACCCTAAGTACCGCTTCTTTTAATCCACCATTTATAAAGCTAATAAAGAAAATGTTGTGCTTTTATTAGCATCATTAGGTATCTATTCAGGCTGTCCCACATGACACTTTCACTTCCTACCTCATTTGACCATGACTCTCATTACTTTGTCCATCTGCTCATCCAGTGTATTACTTTGATGTTTCTAAGACTGTTATGAAAAAAAAGGTCCTTTTTCCATTCCATCATGACTGTGTCCCAGTGCACAAAGCAAGGTCCATAAAGACATGGTTAGATGAGTTTGTTGTGGAGGAACTTGACTGGCCCGCGTAGAGCCCGGACCTCAACCTCATCCAACACCAATGGGACAAGCTAAAATGTGGACTGGAGCCAGGTCTTCTGGTTCAACATGAGAGTCTGACGTCACAGGAGGCTCTTCTGGATGAATGGGCAAACCTTCCCACAGAAACATTCCAAAATCTTGTAGGAAGTCTTCCGAGAAGGTCAGAGACTATTATAGCTGCAAAGGGGGACCAGGACTATATAGTATGAAGACCTATGGATATACAGCGGGTAAAATAAGTATTGAACACGGTGTAGGGAACCCACGCTGGGATAATCATCTCAGACTGGAAGCAGAAGGGAGGGGAATATTCCCTATGCTGGCAGAGCATGGGGGATTAAATGGAGGACAGTACGTATTGTAATGTGTGAATGTATTGTGATGCAAGATTTCAGGCAACAGGGGGAAGGAATGGAGTGATATAAAAGGAGAGATCCTGGTGTATTGAGAGTATTCTTTTTCTGTGTATGAATGAAGTGAAAGAGAGAAATAAAGTCATCTGTAGTGCAGGTCTGGTTCCTTTATTTGCACTCTCCACAACATCAACATTTCTCTCAAACATATTTCTGATGGAGCCATTAACCTGAGATTTTTACCAGTTATCAGTAACAATCCAAGTAACCCATACATACAACGTAATTAAGCAGATGTGTTCACAAAACTAGTTATATTTAATAAAGTTGAATGACAGGGAATAACTACTGAATACATGGTGAAAAGCAGTGCAAAAAGGCATAGAAAACCAAGAAACCAGCTGAAATCCATCAGAATTTAGGAAGCCATCTCATCCTCCATCAGTGCAAATTAATTTCAGCTGGTTAAGTCCTGACTGATAGCCTTTAAAAAGGTCTGTGAATATCAGATTGTCACACCACAAAGAACTCATGATGGGTAGAAGCAAAGAGCTCTCTCTAGACCTCCAAAACCTTATTGTTGCAAAACATAATGATGGCATTGGATACAGGCGCATTTCTAAACTCCTGAATGTTCCAGTGAGCACTGTTGGAGCCATCATTCGGAAGTGGAAAGAACGTCATTTTACCATAAACCAGCCACAGCCAGGAGCTCCTCACAAGACTCCATTGCTGAAGAAAAAGCATGTTGAAGCTTGTTTAAAGTTTGCTGCACAACATGTAGCCAAGTCAGTAAAATACTGGGAGAATATAGTCTTGTCAGATGAGACCAAAACTGAACTTTTTGGATGCCACAACACACAGCATGTTTGGAGGAGAAATGGCACTGCACATCAGCCCCCAAACACCATACCAACAGTGAAGTTTGGAGGTGGGAGCATCATGGTGTGGGGGGTGCTTTTCAGCACATGGTACACACAGACTTCATATAGTTGAAGGAAAGATGAATGGACAAATGTACAGAGACATCCTTGATAAGAACCTGTTACCATCTGCCAAGATGCTGAAGATGAAATGAGGGTGGATATTTCAGCAAGACAATGATCCCAAACACAGAGCCAAGGAAACTCTCAACTGGCTCCAGAGAAGGGAAATAAAGCTGCTAGAATGGCCCAGTCAGTGACCCGACCTGAATCCAATTGAAAATCTGTGGAACAAACTGAAGATCAGAGTTCATAGAAGACACCCATGGAACCTTCAAGATTTGAAGACAGTTTGTGTAGAAGAATGGGCTACAATCACTCCTGAGCAATGCCTGTGCCTAGTTTCTCCTTACAGGAGGGATCTGGAAGCTGTTATTACCAACAAAGGCTTTTCTACTGCAATATTAAATGAATTTAATCAAGCATGTTCAATACTTATTCCCTGTTATTCCACTTTATTAAATATAACTTGTTTTGTGAACACAGTTGCCTTGATTTCTTTGTATGCATGGATTACTTGGATTGTTACTGATATCTGGTGAAAATCTCAGGTCAGTGGCTCTATCAGAAAAGTTTAATGAAAAAAAATGTTGACGTATTCAATACTTATTTTCCCACTGTATGTTATATATGTATTTGTGAAGCGTTCTCATTGTCATTTTCTCCCAAAAGCTCATCAGATGTGAAGAAGAAAGTGTGACCCCCCGCCGCTTCAAGCAGAATGCAGAGAGGGCTGAATTCTAAGAAACATGTTTCTCTGGCTGAGTTCAAAGTTGTGGGAGATAAACCTGGAGGGCAATGCCGATGCTTTGAACAGGGCTTTGTTGTTGTGTTTGGATTGTGCATCTCCTCCCGCTCCTCACGCCGTCTCTGGTGTAGCTACTCTACTGGGAGACGTGGTTTTAATCAAATGATCTGATGGTCTAGTAGAACACCCTCCACTGATGACTCACTTAAGACATTTCAAGAGAGCACAGGAAAAAAAAAAAAAACATGAAATATGTATTATTGAGACTGACGACAACAGATTAATCACCTGGGATCCGCTGTGAAGAATCTGACGTTACCAAAGCTGGTCTCTGTCAGAAGAAATCTTCCCAGATGTCCACGTGATCAAAGACAAAAGAAAAGGAGGAAAAACAAATATTAGTTTTCTGTCCTTGAGCTCTGTTAATTAGTAAAAACTGTTCTCAGACATTACTAGACTTCAATCCTTGCCTTCAAACTCCCCAACCGCTAAAAGAAAAAAATGATTATATACGTATATATATCCCGTTTTGAGGTCCCGACAAGTCCCCCGGATCAATAGCCCCAGGCTCCAGGCTCCCGGCTCCAGGCAGGTGTGGTGCAGTCAGTTTAAATAATTAAGTACATGGAGAGGCAGAACCGAAGTCTACGCGTGGTCATACAACAGCAAAAGATACCAGCATCATGTTACAAAGTTAAAAGCAGGTAATTGAAGTGAATAATTGGTGCTCAAAATGGCCTGAAAGTGCTAAGGAGACATGGCAGCTCATTGATTGTGGGGCCCGTGGGGGTCTGAGTGCAGAGTCGAACATCAGTTTTTAGGGTAAGACAGAAGGGATGGATGGGACAAAGGTCCCAGCCGCTGACTTTGAAGAGGTTAAGAATGTTGGGGTCACATTCAACAGGTCTGAATGTTTTCATGTTTTTTTTTTTGTTTTGTTTTGTTTTTATCTTACCTTTGTGGTTTTGATCTTGTTCCCTGTAGCACAGCTCCAGCCCTTCAGGTCTGGAAGAACTTTGCACTCCTCCCCGTCAAGGCACGGATGCATCTGACACCACCATTTCTGTTCCACTATGGAGGCTTCACAACAAGGCAGAGGAGTCAGAGGGCGAAGCGTCAGTCAAAGGCTGGTTTGAATTTAAATCAGTGCCATGTGATTGTTCACGAAAACAACGGACTGTGATTATCACACTTAAATCATGAATCATAGAAAAAATGATGCAAAAGAAACCAATATGCAGCATAGTGAAACTCCTGAAACTCCTACAGTGTGATACAAAATCTCCAACATCAACTTGCTGACGTCAGCGCTTTTCACTTTTTGGGAGGGAGAATTAAAAAAAATTCCCTCATAAATCTGCAAATTTTTCTTGTAAATTTGCAGCTTTTTTCCATGAATTTCTTGTTTTTTTGTTGAAAACTTGCAACTATTTTTGTGGAAATATTCAACCTTTTTCTCAGATATTAGTTACTTTTTTCTGTTAAATTTGTGACTTTTTCATCGTAAATTTGCAATTTTTCCCATAATTTAAAAAAAAAACTTTTTTCTTGTAAATTTGTCACATTTTTCTTCTAAATTTACAGCTTTTTGCTTTTTTCTTCTCATACAATTGTGACTTTTTTCTCATAAATCTGCAATTTTTCCCAATAATTGTCTAGTTTTCTCATCTTAAATTTCCAATTTTTTCCTGTAATTTTTTAAAAAAAATTTTCTTGAAAATTTGTTACATTTTTCTTTTAAATTTGCAACCTTTTTTCTTACAAAATTTAACCTTTTTATTCTTATAAATTTGCCTCTTTTTTCTTGAAAATTTACATTATTTCATCACAAATTTGCAATTTTCCCATCTAATTTTTTAAACTTTTCTCTCTCATATTTGTTCTTTTTTCTGATAAATGTGACTTTTTTACTGTAAATTTACAACTTTTTCCTTCAAAAATGCACTACTTTTCCATTATAAATTTGCAGGGTTTTTTACTGTAATCTCTAAAAACTTTTTTCTTGTAAATTTGTGACTTTTTTCTTTAAAATGTGAAACCTCTGTCGTAAATTTGTGACTTTTTTCCATTGTAAATTTGCATTTTTCATCATAAATTTCTTTCTCATAAAGTAGTGATGTTTTTCTAGTAAATTTGCAACTTTCTCATGAATTTGCAAATTTTGTCATCACAAATTTTCTACTTTTTTCTAAATTTTCAATTTTCTCATAAATTGGACTTTTTCATGTAAATTTGCAACTTTTTCTTGTAAATTTTCATTTTCTTTATCATAAATTTGTGACTTTTTTATCTTCAATTTGCAATTTCTTCCCATAAATGTTTCACTTTTTTCTTGTAAATTTCTTACTTTTTTCTTCTAGATTTACAGCTTTTTTCTTTTTCTTTTCTTCAGGTTCAGGTTCAGGTTATTTTATTTGTACCTGTAGGTAGATTTGTTTTGCAGTCTGGTGACATCTATATTTACAAGCCACAATTACATTCAACATAGACACAAACACAGGCACACATGAAGCTGACTATAAACATGATAAAAATACTCAAGTCTCCATCAATCAGGGTATAAATAGACAAAGAGATGAGAGAAAAACCAGAGGTAAGAGAGAAGGGTCATATTAAAAGTTAAAAACTAGTCAAAGAGGTTAAAAACTCAAAGGTCTAAAACCCAATAAAAGATTTAGAACCCAAGTAACATCCTACAAAAATAAGTAAATATATGGAGTTAATAAATAGGTACCTAAATTATGTGCAATATATTGTTACAGCTTGTTCAACTCTTTGACAGCAGCAGGAACAAAGCTGTTTTTGTAGCGCTGAGTTTTACTTTTTGGGACAGCAAACCTCCGTCTTGAGGGAAGAAGCTGAAAGTTGCAGTGCAAAGGGTGGGAGTCATCATTTAAAATGGAGGCAGCAATCCTCTGTACTTGTCTGGTGTACAGGGATGTCAGGCTCAGCTGTGACTCACCAAGCAAACGACTGGACCATCTAACTACCTGATCCAAGGATTTCCTCTGTTTCAGTTTTATCTGACCAAACCATGACACTAAAGAAAAGGATAAAATAGATTCAATGAAAGCCCGATAAAACAATGTCATTATGGTTCGGTCAATTTGGATGCGTGCAAGTTTTCTCAAGCAATGCAAATGTTGCTGACCCTTTTTGCACACCCTTTCACAGTTATCTTCAAAGTTTAAATTACTATCAATAATCGTCCCAAGATATTTGTAGGATTGTACACATTTGGTGGTCTGGCCTTTTAGTACGGTGACTTTGTGCCTGGGAGTTTTCCTCCTAAAGTCAATAATCATGTCTTTAGTTTTTGTCGTATTCAGCTGCAGGTAGGAATCCTCACACCAGTGAACAAAATCATCAACTACTGGGCCGTGGCCACTCTCACCATCCTGGAGGAGACTGACAATAACTGAGTCATCAGCATACTTTATAATGTGTCTATAATGTGTCTGTTGTCATGTCTGCTCCGACACATGGTTGTGTACAGGATGAAGAGTAGTGGTGACAACACACACCCCTGAGGAGAGCCAGTGGAAGAGCACTTTAGGTCAGACAATGTACCATTGACCCTTACTCTCTGCGTCCTGTTGGTTAAGAAATCCAGAATCCAACCCACCAGATTATTGCTCAAATCAAATTGTTGCAGGAGCCTTTCAACTAAGATATGAGGTTGGATTGTATTAAAGGTGGAGGAAAAGTCCACAAATAAAAGCCTGGCGTGTGTCCCATTAAAATCCAGATGTTTAAAAAGCATGTTAAACAGAGTGACAGTGGCGTCCTCCACTCCTCTGTGAGGCCTATAGGCAAACTGCAGAGGATCAAATGCATGCTCAGTCTGCTTTAGGACCTTACATCTGACCAGTTTTTCAAAACTTTTCATTAAAATTGAAGTCAAAGCAACTGGTCTAAAGTCGTTTACCGTTTTAGGACAGCTGGATTTTGGAACGGGAACAACCACGGCTTCTTTCCAGATCTTAGGCACATGTTGTGTCTGTAAGGACTTATTGAAAATGTAATGAAATATAGGACTCAGTTCATGTGCACAGGACTTTACCAAGCGCCCACATATATTATCAGGGCCCTGACTTTTGTTCACTTTTACAGCACAGAACTCCCTTTTAACATCCTGCACCTCAATATTAAAGTGCTGATTGTCTTTGAGTTTCTGTTTCAAATCTTGGGTTTCTGTGCTAAAATCGAAGGAGTCAAAACGACCATAAAAACAATTAAGAGCATTAGCCAGCTCTGTGTCTGAATTAAAACCATCTAAAAACACACGATTACTGCGCTCTGTGCTCTGAAGGCCTGCAATAGTTTTCATACTGGCCCAGGCTGAGCCAAGTTTCTTTGTTGCCATCTTGCTTTCCAACTCTGATTTATAATTCTGTTTTGCTCTTAAAATTTCGGACTTCAGCTCTTTTGTGGCAACCTGCAGCTCAGAAACAGACCCCTGTTTGAAGGCAAGTGCTTTCCTCTGTAAGCAGGATTTAACTGATTTTGTAACCCATGGCTTGTTGTTGGGATATATTTTGACACGTTTACGTGGAACGATCTTATTTTTACAGAAAGCCATGTATGAGCATGTGGTGTCCACCAAAGAGTCCAAATCATCCCCGCAGGCCAGTGTGAACATCTCCCAGTCTGTACAGTTAAAGCATTCCTGGAGGCTGTGCACTGAATCCTCTGTCCACACATCAATGTCTCTTGTCTCCACCTTGCCTCTTCTGAGAGCAGTTTTATATGTGGGCAGCAAATGTACACAGTTGTGATCTGAGGATCCTACAGGAGAAAGGGGGAGTGATTTATAGGCCCTCTCTATGGATCCATAGCACAGGTCCAATGCCTTTTTTCGCTTGGTTGGGCAGGAGACATACTGATAAAGTATGTCTTCTCATACAATTGTGACTTTTTTCTTGTAATTCTGCAATTTTTCCCAATAATTATCTAGTTTTTTAATCTTAAATTTCTAATTTTTTTTCCTGTAATTTTTTAAAACTTTTTTCTGAAAAATTTGTTACATTTTTTTTTTAAATTTGCAACCCTTTTTCTTACAAAATTTAACCTTTTTATTCTTATAAATTTGCCCTTTTTTTCTTGAAAATTTACATTATTTCATCACAAATTTGCAATTTTCCCATCTAATTTTTTAAACTTTTCTCTCTCATATTTGTTCTTTTTTCTGATAAATGTGACTTTTTTACTGTAAATTTACAACTTTTTCCTTCAAAAATGCACTACTTTTCCATTATAAATTTGCAGGGTTTTTTACTGTAATCTCTAAAAACTTTTTTCTTGTAAATTTGTGACTTTTTTCTTTAAAATGTGAAACCTGTCATAAATTTGTGACCTATTTCCATTGTAAATTTGCATTTTTCATCATAAATTTCTTTCTCATAAATTAGTGATGTTTTTCTAGTAAATTTGCAACTTTCTCATGAATTTGCAAATTTTGTCATCACAAATTTTCTACTTTTTTTCTACTAAATTTTCAATTTTCTCATAAATTGGACTTTTTCATGTAAATTTGCAACTTTTTCTTGTAAATTTTCATTTTCTTTATCATAAATTTGTGACTTTTTTATCTTCAATTTGCAATTTCTTCCCATAAATGTTTCACTTTTTTCTTGTAAATTTTTTACTCTTTTCTTTAAAATTTGCAACCTTTTTCATAAATTTGTGACTTTATCCACTATAGCCTTTTTTTCATCATAAGTTTTTTCTCATAAAATTGTGACATTTTTTGTAGTAACTGTGACTTTTTTCCTCATAAATTTGCTTTTTTCATGGTAAATTTTGATTTTTTTTCCAATAAATTTGCTATTTTTTTTCTTGTAAATGTGTTACTTTTTTCTTATAAATTTTCTTTTTTCTTTCTCATAAATTAATGACTTTTTTGTGTAAATTTGCAACTTTGTTCTCATAAATTTTTCTTTTCTTTCTCCCAAATTTATGACTTTTTCATCTTCAATTTGTAGTTTCTTCCAATAAATTTTTCAAGTTTTTCTTGTAAAATTGTTACTTTTCTCTTTAAAATTCATAACCTTTCTCATAAATTTGTGACATTTTTATATAAAGGCTTATCTTATTTTTTTCTATTAACTTTGTGACTTTTTTCCTCATAAATTTGTATTGTTTTGTCATGTTTGCCCCTTTCAGGGCATTAATGAGGCACCAGATACCAACAGAGAGTTTGTGTGTATATTTATTAAAGGAAGGTAACAAAAAAACAAGCCACGTGGGGCAACATACAAATAACTACACATGCAACCCCGAAGGGTGAAATAAGGAGAGGAATAAAAAGTCACAAAGCACTTACATACAAAGAGCAAGGGCGAAACCTGACACTATAAACACTTACAAGTGAATGAAGCGAGGGCGAAACCTGCGCTGAAGTGAGACTGGAGCCAGACGTAGGGACTCCAGTCCTGGTTGATGACGAGGTCGCAGCGAGGAGTGAGCCTCAGCTGCCACCTTAAATACTAAACCCAAAAGCTAAGGACCAAACTGACATGTTGTGAGACCCAGTAAGTAGCAGACACGGACTCAAAAGTAAACTCAATTATCTTTATTGTGTGCTGAGTGTGTGCGTGTGTGTGTGAATGTGTAGATGTGCAGCCAGGGCGAGCAGAGCACCGTACAGCCTGGCAACCCTATAAACGAGCAAAGACAGGGAGGATTAGTGTCAGAACTCAGAAGGGAATGTACAGTGATGTTTTAGGGCTTACGGTCGATGATATGGTGAGCAGCTCAGGTTTAGCCCTGAAGGCTCCGGCCAAGGAGACAGCGTCTACAGGCCCGGCTGTGAATGGAGATGATGGAGGTGTTGTAGAGACATAGTGGAAGCTCGGTCCGCCGCCAGGAGGGAGAGGTCCACCGCCACGGATCTCCTCCTGTGCACAGGGGATTAGAGTGTAGAATAGTGATGAAGAAGGTGATGGCTTACTTGTCGTGGGGAAGTGAGCACTCCCAGACGAACGACGATGAAGGATGATGAGTTTCTCTGAAGAACAACGATGATGAGAAGGAAAACTCTGGAGGAAGACGAAGTGGCATGCCGGTCTCATCAGACCAGGGAGAAAGACGACTCAGCACAGCTTAAATAGCTCCGTTGATGAGGGAGAGCAGGTGTGCGCGCAGCTGTGGAGAATCAGGCCGGCAGAGTGAATCATCACACAAACAGGTGAAGAAAAAACATAATCACAGAATCATGATCAGCTGTGACAGGGCCGGCTCGACTTGACAGCCGGAAGTCCGGCTGCAGCGCTGTCACAGTAAAAGTCCCCGCGGTACAAATAATAACAAAACTAGGAATGCGGAGGAAAAGGAAAAATACTGAGTGACTTGAGCGTGAAGCTGATCTGCGTTCGGATCACCACAGTGCCCCCCCGTTTAAGGGACACAGTCCAGGCGTCCCACTGTGCCATCCAGGAGAGGGAAAAAAAGAAAAAGGGACTCGGGTGGGTGGAGGGGGAATCCAGGCTAGGAGGGAGAGAAACTAGAAGGAAAATTTACAAAAATACTTAACAGCAGGATACAAGAAAATAGAAACCCACACAGATCAAATGAAAAACATCCACGACTCTGAAACAAAAATAGCATGGCCAATACTACCATTACAAGTTCAAAATAAAGAAGTGGCGAAAAACCGCCCACAAATACAAAGAGAGACCTTCAAACAGAAATGTCCATATACAAATGAATCACAGTCTGACGATACACACACACAAACACACAAAAAAAAAACAGGTACACTGCAACAACAAAAACATGTATGTACACTTTCACTCAGACATTAATGCAAAGCACTAGTGTGGGGAAAACCAGCAGGTAAAGCAAAAAATAGTTCTGGTGGCCTACCGGCATCCATACTCCAACCCAAGGAACACAATTCAGGCAGCCTACCAAAGTCCCAGAACTGGCAAAACAGCTCTTCAGGCAGCCAACCCAGGTTGCAGAACCAGCGAAACAGCCCTTCCAGCGGCCGATCCACATCCTTGGACCACCAAGACTGGAGGGGTGAGCTCGGAGGCAGCTTCCCAACCGAGAGGCTCAACAAGAGGAAGCCGGACTGGATGAGAGGGACCCCAGCGGCGTCCGGTGGTGGACAATGGGGGGAAAGGGGGGAGAAAAGGGAACCAGCATGGTGTCTAGCAGTGGGGGATCTGCAGCTCCCTCACCGACCTCCGATCGGGGCAGTGCAGCACCCACGGTGGTCCCCAACCAGGCCGACATTGCACCTGGGATGACCTCCAGAAGTGAACCCGGAGCCTTGGCGACATCAGGCGGAGCTGACTCCTCTCCGGTGACCCTGGAAGAAGGATCAGAAAAGCAAGGAAAACAGGGGTCAGGGTAATCGGCAGCGGCAGAGCCCGGTGAGACGAGTTCGGATGCAGTGGCCAGCTGCACCCAGCTCTCCTCCCCAAGAGACAGGCAAGATTGCTGTAATACAGAAAATAGGAAGACACAATAGAGCACTTGCCTGATCTCGAGCTCTACCGCCATCCAGGACTCTGACAATCCAGGCTCGGCAAGCAGAAGGTCGATTCCAGGCTCCCACTCAGCTGCAGTGGTCTCTGCAGCCAGCATGATGGTCTCAACAGTCCGTGGACTCCCTGGCACTGAAACCCACGCTGCTGGCTCACTCGGCATGGTGGCAGGAGATCCATTGTCTGCAGGGGCTTAATGCTGCTCTGCGGAGACGTGGGGATGCTTATTCGTTGGCGCAGGCTCCAAACGGCAATCAGCCCTCCTCCTCTGCCCATGGCGTGGCTGCGGGGCTGGAGCCAGGTTCTCCAGGGCTGCAGGTTCCACCTCTGTCCGGCGGTCTAATCCTGGGACCGGAGAACGCTCGAGGAGAATAGGAGGAAACACAGGGGTAGCAGGATCAATTTTAATGGCTGCAGCAGGTGGTGAAAGCTCAGTGGACTGAGAAACCTGAGCTCCCCCCCCCCCCCAGGAATCAGACAAGGTAATTAATCAAAATGAGAATTAGAATGAAAAAACACTTTCCTGCTTCCCTGGGGAACGATGGTGACTGCTGCAGCGGGCTCAGATCTCTCCCTCTCTCTGACTGTGAAGGATGTGGACCCCTCTAGCGGATGAAGAGGAGCTGCTCCTACGGGCACGGTCATGGGCGGGGCCATGGGAAAAACAGCTGGGCTCTCAGCAGCGAAGGATGATATCATCGAGGAGGGGGTAACAGCTGCAAAGACCCGGGAACAGGAGGCTTGCGAAACAGCCGACGAGGGAAACCCAAGGGCTGCAGCTGCTGATTTTCCTTTCTGCCATGGTGTAGAACAAGTTGTTGGCTGGGAGACGGGGAAATTTTTCTGGTCGTCTGTGGCTGGGTAATGGTGGGAGCTTTGTGGCACGTTCATCCGGTGATTCTCCTCCACCCGCTTAGGTACAGCTGTGTCACGGGGAGGAGTAGAGTTCTGTGCCAGGAGGCGGCGTTTGCTAGCCGGTGTAGCTGGAGTTGGAGCCAAAGCAGGAGCCTGGCAAAGAGTCGCTTGAGCCGGCTCACGGGAGTGTGTTCCCGGTGGTGCTGAATTAGGCTTCCTGGAGGGTTTCTTGTCCCACTCCCGGTTCCTCTGGAGAAGCGTCGCTCCCTCAGCCATCCTCTCCCTGCCCTCACTGTGATCAGCAAGGTGAGGTTGGAGTTTAGCCGCCATCGCGAGGCCCAGGTACCATACAGCGCCTTTGGGGGAGCATTGGTGAGCGATGCATAGGAGGTAGCTAAATGATGCCATAACCTCCTCCCGAAAAAACAAACAAAAACGCAGGCACTAGGTAAAAGAGAAAAAAACAGCCAAGACAAAACTCACTGTGGCTGGCACCTCGCTTGGCTGCGACCTACTGTCATGTTTGCCCCTTTCAGGGCATTAATGAGGCGCCAGATGCCGACAGAGAGTTTGTGTATATTTATTAAAGGATGGTAACAAAATAACAAGCCACATGGGGCAAAATACAAATAACTATACAAGCAACCCCGAAGGGTGAAATAAGGAGAGGGATAAAAAGTCACAAAGCACTTACATACAAAGAGCGAGGACGAAACCTGACGCTGTAGAGTAAACACTTACAAATGAATGAAGCGAGGGTGAAACCTACGCTGAAGTGAGACTGGAGCCGGACGTAGGGACTCCAGTCCTGGTTGACAACGAGGTCGTAGCAAGGAGTGAGCCTCAGCTGCCACTTTAAATACTAAACCCAAAAGCTAAGGGCCAAACAGGTGAAGAGAAAACATAATAAACAGAATCATGATCAGCTGTGACGAGGCCAGCTCGACTTGACAGCCGGAAGTCCGGCTGCGGCACTGTCACAGTAAAAGCCCCAGCGGTACAAATAATAACAGAACTAGGAATGCGGAGGAAAGGGGGAAATACTGAGTGACTCGAGTGCGGATCAGCTCTGCGCTCGGATTACCACGTTTCACTATAAGTTTAGATTTTTTCAGATAAATTTGCTATTTTTTTCTTGTAAGTGTATTACTTTTTTCTTGTAAATTTGTGACTTTTTTCTTTAAAATGCGAAATCTTCGTCATAAATTTGTGACTTTTTTCCACTGTAAATTTGCATTTTTTTCCATCATAAATTTCTTTCTCATAAATTAGTGATGCTTTTTCTAGTAAATTTTCAAGCTTCTCGTGCATTTGCAAATTTTGTCAACATAAATTGCCCACTTTATTCTTATAAATTCTCAATTTTCTCACAAATTTGTGACTTTTATATAAATTTGCAACTTTTTTCTCCTAAATTTTCATTTTTTATGATAAATTTGTGACTTTTTTCATCTTCAATTTGCAATTTCTTCGGATAAATGTTTCACTTTTTTTCTTGTAAATTTATTTCTTTTTTCTTTAAAATTTGCAACATTCCTCATGTAAGTTTTCATTTTTTCTCGTAAATTAGTGACTTTATAGTAAATTTGCATCTTTTTTCCTAAATTCCACAAATTTACTATTTTTTTTCATATATTTGTGACTTTTTTCTGTAATTTTGCAACCTTTTCTTATAAATCTGTGTTGTTCATAAAGATCCCAGTTAAATTTTCATTCTATGTATTTTTTTAAAATCTAGATAACAACCCGAGTTTATTTTTAATGTTTTGCTGGAAGGAGAAAGAGTTTTTCATTGTAAAAGGTTTGAAGTCTTCCCCATTCCAAAAATAGGAGCCCGCAAGCAAAATCTTGTATAGGATCCCCAAAAAGCTCGAAACAGCCCTGGCATTGCACCCGTTACAATCTCTATGTGACCATATGGAAGATGGCTGAGTCCCAGATGGTCCTTCAGATGTTCTAGTTTACCACTCAGGCCGTATCTGCCACCAGAAGTTAATAGTTTAGACGTGAGTACAGAAAATGAAGAAACATCACCCAGAATTGACCTCGCCTGTTGTAACTTTTTCATGACCGTCTGGTATAAGATGAACCTGGACCACCCCCAAAATCAGGCAGATGGACTAATTTTATATTTCATCACTACATTTCATGAATCTCTAGTTATGAATTTGAGATTAGGTAGTTCTTCACGTATCAGTCTAATCATCACACTGCTTCTTATCACATTTTGACAGCAGCCTTGGGTAGCTGATGTAAGAATTGCTTTTTGACTGTTAACACTCAGATCTTTTCTGTGTGTTTAGTCGCTCAAATCGCAGACGTGTGTCACACATGTGAGCCACCTGTCAGCGACAGCAACAGGTAGCAGAGCAGTCGTTGGAAGGTAAAACTTCGGCTGCAGTGAGGACGCCACCTCAGTAAGTGAGCATTAAGCCTCTGCTGCAATGCACAAAACATCATTTAAATCTGGCACATTACAGAGGTCATTATCCACGTTCACCAGAGTCGGTGTTCCCTCTAATGAAGAGGGTGGTTATTATAATCCACACATAACGGTGGAGCCTCTCTCTACGACGCAGCACTGAATGGAGACTTTATGACATGGGGGAATCAATTTGAATTACACAGCTGGGGTTATGGCGGCGGCGCTGTGTGGAAAGTGCATCGGGTCAAATGCAAGCAGATGGTGGTTGTGTAACAGTGGCTATTAAAAAGCCACAAAGGTTTCTCATGAAATGAAATGGGCGGTATTGATGGCCAAACGTACCAAAAGTGCATGGGATACGTTTCAGCTAAGAGTTAATGATCCATGAAAAACAAACGCCAAGGTTGAATCAAACACAGCTTTGATACATATTTTTGTTATACAGTACACTGTATGTAGCAATTTGATTGGAGAATAAGGATTCCAGGTGTGATAACATCGGCTTTGTCCTAAAATCTTGGTGTGTTGTGTACATACTGTATGTGGACGACTTTGTTGGTACCCTTCCACAAAAAAAAAAACTGAAAAAAATTGTAAATTGGTAGCTTCTCATAAATTTGTGACTTTTTTCTTGTAAATCTGCAATATTTTTCTCCTAAATTTGTGACTTTCTTGTAAATTTGCATCATTTTTCTTGTACATCTACACTCTTTTTCTCCTAAATTTGTGACTTTTTTCTTTTAAATGTGGCATTTTTTCCTTCTTTTGTCCTCTTTCCCGGGAGGTCTTCAACTCCCACCTCCAGGATAACTTCGACCACATTCCATCGGAGTTTGGGGACATGGAGAACATGGGCCATGTTCTCCACCTCCATTGTTGAAGCAGCTTCTCAGAGCTGTGGCTGCAAGGTGCATCTCGTGGTGGCAACCCCCGAACCACATGGTGGACCCCAGTGTTGAGGTGGCCATCACACTGAAGAAGGAGTCCTATCAGGCTTGGTTGCCTTGTGGGACTCCTGAAGCAGCTGAGGTGTACCGACAGGCCAAGCAGAGTGCAGCTTGGGTGGTTGCTGAAACAAAAACTCAGGTGTGGGAGGAGTTTGGTGAGGCCATGGAACAAGACTTTCGGTCGACCTCCAAGAGATTCTGACAAACTGTCCGGCGGCTCAGGAGGGGGAAGCAGCTCCTTGTCCACACTGTGTATGGTGCGGATAGGGTGCTGATGACTTCGATTGGGGACATTGTCGGGCGGTGGAAGGAATACTTAGAGGATCTCATCAATCCCCAACTTTAGGGGGATCACACTTCCCAGCCTCCCTGGGCAGGTCTATGCCAGGGTACTGGAGAGGAGAGTCTGACTGTTGGTTGAACCTCAGAATCAGGAGGAGCAATATGGTTTTCATCCTGGCTATCGCACTTTGGACCAGCTCTTTAACCTCCCAAGAATTCTCGAGGATTCGTGGGAGTTTACCCAACCAGTCCACATTTGTTTTGTGGACTTGGATAAAGCATTCAACCACGTCCCTTGTTGTCTCTTTTGGAGGGTGCTGTGGGATAATGGCATATCGGGTTTATTGCTATGAGCTATCCAGTCCCTATACAACCGTTATAAGAGTTTGGTTTGTATTGCCAACACCCAGTCAAACTCATTTGCAGTGAGGGTTAGACTCCACCAGAGCTGCCCTTTGTCATCGATCCTGTTCATAATTTTAATGGACAGGATTTCTCAGAGCAGCCAAGGAACAGAGGGTGTCATGTACGGTGACCACAGGATTTCATCTCTGCTGTTTGTAGATGATGTTGTCCTGTTGGCTTCATCGAGCAATGACCTTCAGGTCTTGCTGGGACAGTTTGCTACTGAGTGTGAAGCAGCTGTTATGAGAATCAGCGCCTCCAAATCCAAGACCATGGTCCTCAGCTGGAAAAGGGTGGATTGTCCTCTCCTGGTTGGCCAAGCTCCTGCCCCAAGTGGAGGAGTTTAAGTATCTCAATGTCTTATTCACGAGTGAGGGGAGAATAGAGCGAGAGATTGACAGACGGATCAGAGCAGCATCTGCAGTGATGCAGACGTTGTACCGGTCTGTTGTGGTGAAGAGGGAGCTAAGCTCTAAGGCAAAGCTGTCGATTTACTGCACAGTCTACGCTCCTACCCTCACCTATGGTCGTGAGCTTTGGGTAATGACCAAAAGAATGGGATTGCAGATAGAAGCAGCTGAAATGAGCTTTCTCTGTGGGATTACTGGACTCACCCTCAGAGATAGGGTGAGGAGCTCAGTCATCTGGGAGAGGCTCAGAGTAGAACCGCTGCTCCTCCACATTGAAAAGTGCCAGTTGAGGTGGTTTGGGCATCTGATCAGGATGCCTCCTGGACGCCTCCCACTTGAGGTGTTTCGGGCACGTCCCACTGGAAGGAGACCCCGGGACAGACCCAGGACACGCTGGAGAGACTATGTCTCCCAGCTGGGAACGTCTTGGTATCCTCTCTGAAGAGCTGAAGCAGGTGGCTGGGGAGAGGGAAGTCTGGGCTTCTCTGCTTCAGCTGCTGCCTCCATGACCCAGATCCCCAGAAAAGTGGTAGAAAATGGATGGAATGAATGAATTGACTTTTTTTTCTAGGAAATTGTCAACTTTTTCCTCAAAATTTTTTGACTTTTTTGCTGTAAGTTTGCAAAAAAAAATTCCCATAAATTAGTGACTTTTTGTGATGGTCTGGCGAGCATGCTCCCCCTCCCCTCCTGTTCCTGGTTTCCCGCTCCGGTGATGAGCACACCTGCATGATCATCCACCTGCTGCTCCCGATGAGCCAGTGTATTTAAGGCCCAGCGTGAGGGGATCTCACCGCTGGATTACCTGGGTTTGCAGCCACGTTTTGAATTAAGCTTTGTCTTGTCATTTGTATTTTCCGAACTGATTCTTTGTGTCTCCTGTCCCTCAGGTTGCTGCCACCCGAAGGTGTGTTTCCCAGAGCTGATCACAGTCGCCTAACCAGAAAGACCATCACGTCCACCCAGGTCCTGCCTTCCACTTGTCCCCGGCCCTTGTTGGAGTTCCCTGCCGGCCTCCACTGCTCAAACTTTAAGTGTGGTTTCCTGCATTATTCTCCCTTTGGAGAATCTGTTCCTCACCATCTGTGTCTGCTCTCTCCCGTAGGCTACGTGCACTCCAGGGGGAACCTGTCTTATCAGAAAATTTAAGTTGGCATTCTTGTGTTTCGTTTTCTTTAGTTTTTGCAGTTTATTTTCTGTTGTGTTTTTTTTTCCAATAAACTTGTGAAACTTTTATTGGAGTCTGAGTGATCGTTCTGGCAGCTCTGCAATTGAGTCTAACCCTGGTCTGAATCATAAAGGAATGATCCAACCAGGATCAGGGCTCAGCGAGCGCTTCGCCAGGCAAACAGTCAGCACTCGAACGTTTGGGTGCCACGGAGCTCCAGGTCACGTTCTTATCTGAGCAATTACAAACTATCACTCAGCATCTGGCAACTGTAACTGAGCACCTGTGTCGGCTTCCTGGTGTGTCGCCTCCCACTGCACCTGCTGCCACGGCAGCTTCTGTTTTTCGCAGGAACATCTCTGTCCCTACACCTGCCTCCCACTGAGGTTTCAGGGGGTTCCTGCTCCAATGCCGGTTATATCTTCAACAGGTGGCGGGGGAATACTGGGATGATTTGGCCAAAATTCACTTTATGACCTTGTTGAGGGGCCGGGCTCTCCAGTGGGCTCAGTCCAACTTGAGCAGCCCGGATGAACCCCTTTATTCGCTCGAGCGGTTTGTGCGGGAGTTCTCCGGGGCGTTTGGCCATACAGAGAGTGAGGGGAATATTGTTAGCCCACTCATGGGGCTCCGGCAGGGATACCGGTCTGTGGATGATTTCTCTGCCGAGTTCCGTGTCGTTGCGGCAGACTCCGGCTGGAACGATGCTGCGTTGCACAGCGAGTTTCTTCTAAGTCTGAATTTACAGCTCCGCGATGAGTTGGCTAACCATGCAACTTCCTCCTCCCTGGATGAGCTCATCTCGCAGCCGGTTTAGGGAAGAAGCAAAGGGCAGCTGCCTCTCCGCTCGCCTCCCAACTGGCTGCCCCATCCCTTGGTGTTACTCTGCCAGCCTCCTCTGAGCCAATGGCACTTGGCAGGTCCCGTCTGACTCTGGAGGAGCATCAGCGTTAAGAAAGGAAAAGGGCGTGTTTTTATTGCAGGGTCCCAGGTCATGCTATTTCAAAATGCCCCGTGAGGCCAAAAGACCCAGTCCGTCAGTAGCCATGGGGGGGGGGGGGGGTTGGCGGGAGGGTCTTTGCAAAATCTTCCCAACCGTTTTGAATTTTCAACCCTGATCCAGTTACCGGAGGCTGAGTTCAAAACCTCTGCCCTGGTTGATTCGAGGGCGGAGCAAAATTTTATTCAACAGGCCTTAGTGCAGAAATTACAGTTACCCACCAGGAAAGTTCCGACACCTTTATCGGTCTCGGCAGTTTCAGGCAGCACCATCACAACGAATACTGAGCAGACTGAGCCCATTTCGGTCATTCTGTCCGGTTACCACCACGAGGCTATTCAATTTACGTCCTGCCTCAGTTTAACACCCCCATGATCCTGGGGTATCCTTGGCTCCATATTCATAATCCCATCATTAAATGGAGCCAGGGCTCCATTTCATCCTGGAGTCCTTTCTGTCTCGCGTCGTGTCTCCAGTCGGCCGCATGCTCACCTTCACTCCCGCTCTCCTCCCCTTCGGCTGAGCCAGTGGATCTCAGCTCCGTGCCCGAGGTTTATCATGACTTGGGGAGGTATTTAGCAAGTCCAGAGCCCTGTCTTTACCACCTCGCCGAGGCTACGACTGGCTATCGACCTCCTCCTGGGCGCGTGGCTGCCATCCAGCCAGCTCTGCACTTTATCTGGGCCAGAGAGAGAGGTGATGGAGACCTACATTAAAGACTCTCTGAGCACCGGCATAATCCGTCTGCTGTCTGCTCCCCTCGGTGTGGGGTTCTTTTTTGTAGGGAAAAAGGATGGGTCTCTGCAGCCATGTATTGATTACCGTGAGCTTAACGCGATAACTTGGAAAGATAAGTATCCACTGCCACTTATCAATTCGGTGTTTGAGTTACTCCAACGGGTGCGTTTTTCACCAAGCCCGACCTCTGCAATGCGTATCATTTAGTCCGCATTCGGGAGGGGAACAAGTGGAAGACGGTGTTTAAGACACCTTTGGGCCATTTTGAAAATCTGGTCATGCCATTCGGGCTTCTCAGTGCCCCTGCCGTCTTCCAGCGGTTAATTAACAACGTCCTACAAGACATGGTGACCCAGTTTGTGTTTGTTTATTTGGACGGCATTTTGATTTTTTTGTTGCACCCTGGAGGAGCATGTAGTCCACGTTCGGTCCATCCTGCAGCGGTTGCTGGGGAACCAGCTTTTTGTGAAAGCTGAGAAATGCAAATTTTCCACTCGCTCAACTTCACTTTGGGGGTGCATCATCACCGAGGGCACGGTAAAGGCCGATCCAGTGAAAATTAAGGTGGTGGTAGACTGGCCTATCCACCAGTCCAGGAAGGATCTTCAACGCTTCCTGGGCTCTGCCATCTTCTACCGCAAATTAATCTGGGATTATAGGAGGGTGGCGCAACCATTTACACAGGTGAAATCGACCAAAAGCCCATCCAAGTGGTCTGAGGCTGCTGAACAAGATTTTTTTGACACTAAAGGGCCTCTTCACCAATGCACGCATTCCTGGGGCAGGTGGATCCCGTGGCGCAGTTTGTGGTTGAGGTGGATGCTTTTGATTTGGGGGTGGGTGTTGTCCTCTCCCAGTGCTTCACCTCCAACCAGAAGCTCCATCCGTGCATATTTTTCTCTCGGCAGTTAACACCAGTCGAGAGGAATTACGCTGTTGGGGACCGTGAACTGTTGGCCATTAAGCTGGCATTGGAGGAATGGAGACACTGGCTGGAGGGAGCTAGCCAACCGGTCATTGTCTGGACCAACCATAAAAATTTAGAATACCTTTGGTCGGCCAGATGGTTGAATTCACGGCAGGCTTGGTGGGCCCTGTTCTTCAATAGATTCAATTTATCCATCTCATACAGGCCAGGCTCTCGTAATACTAAGGCCGATGCTCTCTCACGTCAGTTTTCTCCCGACTCCTCCTGCCTCCACCTCCTCCTCCACAGTTGCTGCATCTCTCCAGGAGACTATTCTCTCCCCCTCCTACTTTCTCGGGACACTCCAGTGGGAGATTGAGCAGAGGGTCTGGCAGGCACAGTCATCGGAATCCATCCCTGAGAAATGCCCTCCGGACCGGCTGTATGTTCCTGTGGTGCTATGAGGAGAAGTAATCCAGTGGGGGCATACCAGCTTTTTTGCCTGTCATCCCTGCATCTCCCGAACCATAGACTTGTTACGTAGGGTGTTTTGGTGGCCCACACTTGGGAAGGATGTGCAGGAGTACATTAAAGCTTGTCACATCTGCTCCACAAATAAGTCTAACTCCTCCCTCCCGCGGGTCTCCTCCATCCCCTCCCAGTGTCGGGTTGCCCTTGGTCTCACATCTCTTTGGACTTTGTCACGGGCCTCCCTCCATCCCACGGGAATACTGCCATCCTCATCGTTGTCGACTGTTTCTCCAAGACCGTCCATCTCGTTCCCCGCCCCAAGTTACCATCTGCCACGGAGACGGCCAACCTGCTGACTCAGCATGTCATCCGGTTGCACGGATGCACATCGTCTCGGACAGGGGTCACCAGATCATATCACAGGTATTTAAGGCATTCTGTCGCTGTTTGGGATCGTCCCCCAGTTTGACGTCTGGATATCACCCCCAGAGTAATGGTCAGGCTGAGTGTGCCAATCAGTCCCTGGAGGCCACCCTACGGTGTGTAGCATCCTCCAACCCCACCACCTGGAGCAGCCACTTGACCTGGGTGGAATACACTTTGAACTCAGCGATCTCCTCTTCCACTGGGCTTACGCCATTCGAGACATTTATGGGTTAAACTCCACTGTTGCTGCCCATGGCGGAGAGGTGGCTCGCCGTTCCATCTGTGGAGGCCCATGCACGCCGGTGCTGCCATCTGTGGAGGGCCACGAGGGCTGCCTTCCTCTGCTCTGCAGAGCTCAACAGCCAGTACGCAGACCGCAGACGGGCGCCGATGCTGAAGTACATGGTGGGACAGAGGATTTGGCTGTCCACCGACCAGATCCTGCTTAAGACTGAATCCAGGAAGTTGTCCCTCTGCTTTCTGGGTCCCTTTACCATCAAGCTGTTGATCAGAGATGTCACCGTGGACTTGTCACCCTCTATGCATATACATACCACGTTCCATGTCTCCCGGATTAAGCCCCTCCCCGCCAGTCCTCTCTGCCCTCCTCCGGACCCCCCACCACCACCCCCTGGATCATCGACGGCCAGACTACGTATACAGTGGAGAGGATCCTGGACGTGCGCCGTCGGGGGCAGGGATGTCAGTAACTCATCCATTGGAAAGGATATGGTCCGGAGGAGAGGTCATAGATCCCGGGATCATACATCTCAGATAAACGGATGATCCGGGCCTTCCATTGCACCCATTAATGTAAGCCCAGTGGGGGGGGGGGCACTGTGATGGTCTGGCGAGCATACGCCCCTTCCCCTCCTGTTCCTGGTTTCCCACTCAGGTGATGAGCACACCTGCGTGATCATCCACCTGCTGCTCCTGATGAGCCAGTGTATTTAAGGCTCAGTGTGAGGGGAGCTCACCGCTGGATCATCTGGGTTTGCAGCCACATTTTGAATTAAGCTTTGTCTTGTCATTTGTATTTCCCAAACTTATTCCTTGCATCTCCTGTCTCTCAGGTTGCTGCCACCCGCAGGTATGTTTCCTGGAGCTGATCACACTTGCCTGACCAGGAAGACCAAACTGTAAGTGCACTTTCCTGCATTATTCTCCCTTCGGAGAATCTGTTCCTTGTAGGAACTGTAGGAATGAAGAGACTAGCAATTGCATTCCTTTTTTCGTATGAGCAGGCGTGCCGTTTTATTCTCAAGCGGCAGCTACAAAAGCAACAGCCAAAACCCGCTAGCTCTCTATTTTCTCTGAACAGAGGTCTTTCCAAGGCTGGCTTAGAGGGGTGCCTGATAAGAAAGCCTGAGAGCATAACTATCACTCCCAAACAGATCATTCTGTACATGAACTGTATTGTCGTGAATTATGTCCTTAGAGTCCGCTACACACGTCCCCCCAGAATTTACCACAATGAAAGAAAACAAAGTTAACGTGGGGGGTGGAGGGCACACCACCCGACCATAACGGCTCCGTCGAACATGAGGGGGAGCAGGGTCACCCATGTGAGGGGTTGCTGAAACTGATTTAGTTGGGAGAGGAGGGAACCCCCGACAAGGGGGTTGTGCAAGAGTGACAGGTCTGTCCACATCCAGGTGGGCTGGCTTTAAGTGGTCCACCAATATCTTCTCTGGCTTGCCTCCAACCTCCACAACAAAGCGTTTCTCTCCCGGTGTCAATACACGGAATGGACCGTCATAAGGAGGTTTCAAAGGGCCACGGTGAGCGTCATGGCAGACAAAAACAAAATCCACTGACTGACTCCTAGGAAAGTGAGATTGAGGGAACCCGTGTTGTGAAGTGGGGACTGGTACAAAAGCTTTGGCATTCTCGAGGAGCGTCTGGCATTGAGCAACTGGGGACCAAGAGCTTGTCGTGTTGGGGACAAAATCTCCTGGGACATGTAGCGGCTGACCATAAACCAACTCGGCAGATGAAGCTTGGAGATCCTCCTTTGGAGCAGTTCTAAGTCCCAGCATGACCCATGGAAGCCCATCTGTCCAACTGCTGTCTGTGAGGCTGGCCCGAAGAGTGGCCTTCATAGAACGGTGAAAGCATTCGCATAGCCCATTAGCCTGTGGGTGGTATGCCATGGTAAGGTGGAGCTTTACCCCCAGGCTCTCTGCTACAGCATTCCGTAGCTCCAAGGTGAATTGAGACCCACAGTCAGAAGAGATGTCGGAGTACCAAATCGGGCAATCAATGTCCCAATAAAAGCACGAGCCACCTCATCAGATGTAGCAGACACCAACGGGACAGCCTCTAGCCAATGAGTCGTCCTATCCACCATGGTGAGCAAGTACATGAAGCCGCGAGAGAGAGGCATGGGGCCAACAATGTCCACATTAATATGGTCAAAACGCCTTTCTGGCACTTGAAACTCTATCAGTGGGGCCTTGACATGACATTGCACCTTGGAGCGCTGACACTCGATGCAAGTATTAGCCCAATCTCTCACATCTTTCTTGAGCCCATGCCAGATAAACTTTGTAGCCACCAGTGTCTGGGATGGCTTTCATCCAGGGTGGGAGAGGCCATGGATCCTGTCAAAAACCTGCCGTCTCCAACTGCTGGGAACAATGGGACGGGGCTTGCCAGTGGAAATGTCACAGAGGAGTGTTGTTCCTGTATCGTCAAAACATGCATCTTTTAAATGGAGCCCAGTGACGGCCGTTCTGAATGCTTGCACCTCTGGGTCAGCTGCTTGGTCCTCCGCCATACGGGCATAGTCCAGTCCTAAGTGAACTGCTGCCATGGCAGCCCAGGAAAGACAGTCAGCTACAAGGCTGGTCTTGAAGGCGACGTGCTGTATGTCTGTGGTGAACTCTGAGATGTAGGAGAGTTGTCTCTGCTGGCAGCTTGACCATGGCTCGGTCACCTTAGTCATGACAAATGTCAGCGGTTTGTGGTCCACAAACGCCATGAATTTGTGGCCTTCCAGCAGGGTACGGAAGTGACGGATGGCCAGGTAGAGTCCAAGCAGTTCGCGATCAAAGGTGGAATACTCCCATTCACTGGGGCATAACTGTCGGCTAAAAAATGCCACGGGCTGCCACATGCCGTTGACTCACTGCTCATGAACTGCCCCGATGGCATAGTCAGAAGCATCCATAGTGATGGCTATGGGGGCATTGGGTGATGGGTGGGCAAGCATTGTTGCACTTGCCAGGGCCAACTTGGTATCTTCAAATGCTTTTTCTCTCTCAGCTGACCACTCTACTGCGCGGCGAGGGCTCTTGCCTTTGAGGGCCTCATGCAAGGGACGCATGAGTTGCGCAGCATGGGGAATGAAGCAGTGGTAAAAATTAACCATGCCGAGGAATTCCTGCAGGGACTTGATTGCGAGGGGGCGTGGGACATTTGCAACTGCTGTCACTTTTGACAGGAGGGGAGACTGCGCCATCATTAGTGACTCTGTGTCCCAGGAAATCAAAGGTTGACACCCTGAACTGACACTTGGCCGCATTGACAATCAACCCGTGCTGACTGAGCCACTCAAACAAGGTCCGTAAGTGGGACAGGTGTTCTGCCTTGGACGTGCTGGAAACTAAAATATCGTCTAAATAGACGAAAAGAAAAGGGAGGTCATGCAGTACCGAGTCCATCAGGCGCTGGAATGTCTAGGCTGAATTTTTGAGGCCAAAGGGCATACGAAGAAACTCAAAGAGCCCAAATGGGGTGATCACCGCTGTCTTAGGAATGTCTTGTGGGTGGACGGGTACCTGATGGTATCCCCGGACCAGCTCTACCTTGGAAAAGATCACCTTTCCCGCTAGGTGGGCAGAAAAATCCTGAACGTGTGGGACTGAGTAGCGGTCAGGGGTCGTTGCATCATTGAGCCAGCAGTAATCACCGCATGGGCGCCATCCACTCCCTGGCTTCGGGACGAGGTGGAGCGGTGATGCCCAGGGACTGTTGGAGCGGTGGATGACACCAAGGTGCTCCATATTTTCAAATTCTGCTTTGGCTACTGCTAATTTAGCAGCATCCAGGTGCCGGAAGCGTGCATGAACTGGTGGGCCCGTGGTGGCAATATGGTGCTCCACCCCGTGCTTTGCAGCTGCAGATGAGAAGGTAGGCTGCGTGAGTGTAGGAAAAGTAGCAAGCAGCCGGAGAAAATCGTTGGGCGCAGAGAGAGAACTAGACAATGCACTGGAAGTTGGGCCGCCTGATGTGCATGCTTATGAGCAGAACGTGGTGGCGTCGATCAAACAGTGATTTTTGACATCAACCAGCAAACCATAGGCACACAAAAAATCTGCTCCCAGGAGGGGTACAGCGACATCACCCATGATGAAGTCCCAGCCAAATTGCTGTCCGCCAAAACACAACTGGACATATCTGGTGCCATAAGTGCGTATGGGGCTTCCATTTGCTGCTTTCATAGTGGGGCCATAGCCCCCAGCCAGGATGTCTAGCTTCGATGCAGGCAGGACACTCTTCTGTGTGCCTATGTCACACAGGAAACAGCGGCCAGAGTTGGTGTCATGAATAAAAAGCAGCTTTCCATTTCGGCCGACAGTCATGACCACTACTGACTGCCGGCCCTGGCATTTCCCGCCACATTGAAATCGCACGGAGGGCAGCAGCGCTTGGCTTTAGCCCCAAATCTTGCATGGTAAAAACACCGGCCAGATTCATGTTGTCGCTTGGGGGGCGCAGTGACTGCAGCAGCTGTACTGTCCTCGGGCATCAGTGGAGGGTGTGTGGCAGATAATAAAGTGGCTGCGCTATGTTGCTGCCCGGCCAGGAAAAATTTGTCAGCTTCCTCGGCCAAAGCACGACAGTCAGTGATGGTGGTATTAGCTAAAGCAGCCCGTACTTGTGAGGGTAGCTGTCGCAGAAAAAGCTGAATGAAGACGACACCTGGCTCATGTTCACCCAAGAGATCCAGCATCCTGTCCATCAGTTCAGATGGTTTACTGTCGCCGAGGCCTTGTAGCGAGAAGAGGGGACTGGCTCGCTCCGCATCAGAGAGTTCAAAAGTTTTAAGTAGGTGGGTTTTGAGTGTCGCATATTTATCCTGCTGTGGGGGATGTTTGATTAAGCTCACCACCCTGACTGCTGTAGGACTCCCAAGGGCCGAAACTACAAAATAATATTTTGTGTCGTCTGCCGTGATCTCTCGCAGAGCAAACTGAGCCTCTGTCTAGGCGAACCAAGCTGAAGCCAATGACTCCCAGAACTCTGGTAGCTTGAGAGAAACTGCATTAGCCACCATGTCCGTTCAAAGCTGTCTGTGAATGCGTACAACAGACTATCGTTGGGGTCACCAATGTAGGAATTACAGTAATGAAGAGACTGGCAATTTCGTTCCTTTTTTCATACGAGCAGGCGTGCCGTTTTATTCTCAAGTGGCAGCAACAAAATCAACAGCTAAAACCTGCTAGCTCTCTATTTTCTCTGAACAGAGGTCCTTCCAAGGCTGCCTAGAGGGGTGCCTGATAAGAAAGCCTGAGAGCATAACTATCACTCCTAAACAGATCATTCTGTACATGAATTGTATTGTGGTGAATTATGTCCTTAGAGTCTGCTACATCCTCACCATCTGTGTCTGCTCTCTCCCATAGGCTACGTGTGCTCCAGGGGGCACCTGTCTTATCAGGAAATTTAAGTTGGCATTCTTGTTTCGTTTTCTTTAGTTTTTGCAGTTTATTTTCTGTTGTGTTTTTTTCAATGAACTTGTGAAACTTTTATTGGAGTCTGAGTGATCGTTCTGGCAGCTCTGCGATTGAGTCTAACCCCGGTCTGAATCATGACACTTTTCTCTTGTAAATGTACTTTTTTAAGTAAATTTTCAGCTTTTTCCTCATAAATCTGTAACCTTTTTCTTGCAAAATTGCAATATTTTTCTCCTAAATGTAAGACTTCTTTTTTAAATGTGGTACTTTTTTCCTAGTAAATTTTCAACGTTTTCCTCCAAAAAATTTGTGATTTTTTTCTTATAAATTCGCAACATTTTTTTAATATTTTTCTCATAAATTTATCTTTCCTGTCCTCTTCCACAAAGAAAAATTTGAAATAACTTGAAACTGAGAAAAATGTAATCCCATATTTTATTGTTTATGCAATATTTAACAGAAATCAGACTTTGCTTATCCAGGACTTCGTGGACTGGTGCCATCGGAACTGCCTCCAGATCAACGCGAGGAAAACTAAGGAGCTGGTGGTGGACTGCCGCAGGCATGGGCAGCCCCTCACAGTACCAGTAAATATACAGGGAACAGACATCGAGATGGTGACATCCTATAAGTACCTGGGTATTCATCTGAACAATAAACTAGACTGGTCACACAATACTGATGCACTCTACAAGAAGGGACAGCGCAGGCTGTTCCTGCTGAGGAGACTCAGGTCTTTTGGTGTACAAGGGGCGCTGCTGAAGTCATTCTATGACACGGTGGTGGCATCAGCCATCACTTTTGGAGTGGTCTGCTGGGGCAGTGGCATTACTGCAGCCGATAGGAAGAGACTGAACAAACTGATTAAGAAAGCTAGCTCTGTCCTGGGGCAGCGCCTTGATCCGATGGAGGAGATAGGAGAGAGAAGGACGGTGGCTAAACTGTCATCTCTGCTGGAGTCCGAGTTCCACCCTATGCAGGACATACTGAATGCACTGAGGAGCTCATTTAGCAGCAGACTACATCATCCCAGGTGCACAACCGAGAGGTTTCGTAGGTCCTTCCTACCAACGGCTGTCAGACTGTACAACCTAAGCAGGGCTGCTCGCAGAGATAGCAAAAAGACGTAACAAACTAATAGTTTTTTGAATGCAAAAGATGCAATAGACTTACACAATGGTCCCCTCCGGCATACAACTAGGAACATACCGGTCGCTATGGAGGGTGAGAATATGTATGGGCACATAATCATACCATGTAGGATAACTAAGTAGACGGTTATGCTGTTTCATTCCATCTAGCAACAATGCTCTGCACTGTGTGTGTTTATATATTTACATATTTATTCCATCTAGCTACAATGCTCAGCACTGGGTGTGTTTATATATTTATATATCTACATATTATTCCATCTAGCTACATTGCTCCGCACTGTGTGTGTTTATATACTTGCATATTTATTCCACCTAGCTGCAATGCTCCGTACTGTGGGTGTTTATATATTTACATATTTATTCCATCTAGCTACAATGCTCTGCACTGTGTGTTCATATATTCATATATTTATTCCATCCAGCTACAATGCTCTGCACTGTGTGTCTGTGTGTGTGTGTGTATATATATATATTTTATAGTAATACGTACATATGTATATTAGCTGCTCTTGCTTGCTTGTTTTTTTCTTGCCTTCTGATTGTTGCTCTGAGTGTTGCTATCCCTGTGCTGTTGCAATCCTGGAATTTCCCCGTTGTGGGACTAATAAAGGCTTATCTTATCTTATCTTATCTTATCTTATATATAATTTTAACATGAGATGTTAAAGACGCGACTCTAAAACCACATCAAAAACTAATGTGTATTGCCCAAAATAGTTTATTGTGGCTTTTTATACACAAAAAAACTTTCATTGCCTTAGAATGGTTTGGAAAGAGCTTTTACATCTTCCACCTACTTAAATATGCACACATCTATGAATATTCTACTTAGCTCCACCCATACTCCTGCCCTCCAGTAGCTGGAAGAAGACGAGGACTCCGAGAACGTGATCCAACTTGAGGAAGTAAAAGTTGTAACCAGATTTCCATAAGTCAACCTGTGGAAGGGTCATTCTTGGTGGAGCGGATAATCGCTGCCCGGCCCCTCATGGAGGCTGGAAGGCTCCCCGCCGGTCTCTGGTTGCCCACTTACCATTTACCACGGATCGCCTTACTGGGGGCCAACGAGCAGTTTGCCTCAATCCGGTGCGCCCGCCAGCCTCCTTTGGAGCGAGCTGGAGGGGGGTGTCCAGAAGGAGGCGGGACTGAGGGAAGCAGCTCGCTGCACTTTGAGCTGCTCTGAGGTGAACTGCTCGCCGGCCCCCAGCTATGTGATTCGGGGTGAGTGGGTAACCAGAGATCGCTCCTTTGGGGAAAGAGACAGAAGCCGAGGAGCGCTCTCCCCAGCCTACTTCAGAGCAAGCCGGCTGGCGGGCGCACCGGTGGATGCATCCAGCGAGTTGAGGGGAGCCATCCAGCCTCCACACAGGGCAGGGTAGCGACTCTCCGCTCCACCAAGAATGATCCTTCCACAGGTTCACCAACGGTGATACTCGCCCCGGCTGTTGCACCACACACACCAGGACCGTCTCCCCCGGCATGCAGGGTAAAATGCAGGTTGCAAACCCATATCTTCTCTCCAGTATTTCAACAGGGACACTGAGGTCCTTCCAAATAAAATTAGTCACTGCTGTTGTATTTTTATGTCCGTGGGTAAGACATGCAATTTAAAAGAAGAGGATTTCTTGTTCATGCAGCCAAAAACTGAATACATATAATCTGCTATCTTTTCCAATTTGTAAAAGCTCTTGCAGCTCCTCAGCTCCTCTCTCTTCCCCCTTGGCAGGGACCTCAGGCCTGTAGCCATGCCCAGTGCTTAGCCTGAGTGGTTAATGTTAAAACCAATCAGGCTAATCAGGAAGGCTTGGTTTGCTAGAAACAATGTGTCCAAACTCGCATTTTTTTTTGGGGGGGGGGGCTTAAGTGAAACTTTACAGTAATAAAACATACGAGCCATTTGAATGATTTTGCTCTTGATGTCTTGTAAGTCACAAAAAACATGTTAGAGACATGTTAGCAACAGAAAAAAACTTGATTTTTGCCGGAGTGTCACTTTAATGTAAAAATAATTGTCATAAAACGTCCTTTTCAAGGGCAGCAGAAGACACCAGATGCCATCTGTGAGTTTGCACATTTATTAACATAAACACGAACATAATTCAAAAATACTACACTTACACGTAAGGAAAGGATAACGTGCGCTGGAGGTGAATGGGGTTCTCGCCAAGGGGAATGGAACAACCTGGAAGGAACACAGGCTGAGGCGTGTGGGAACGCCGGAGAAAAGGAGACAAACCAGCCAGAGTCACACCCGAAAGGAAACGGGGCTCATGGCTGAGGCGAACAAGGAAAAGAGTCAAATCCTGGACGGAGCGCACCCATTAAGCTCTGCAACAAACCCAGCTCACTCAGAGTATGACTGATTCCTCTGAGGAGGCTCACCGTCAAACACAGTAATGGGGGAAACGTTACCGTATCCTTAAATAGGTAAATGGACCAGTGATTGATGAATGACAGGTATGGATACATGAATGAGGAAATGATCAGAACAACAAGTGACAGCTTTGCATCCAGCGAAACAGAGTTTAACAGCTGGAGGCAGCACAGCACTGTCAAAATAAAAGCACAGACCAGACACTAAATAATAATACTGGAATACGATAACACAACCCCAAAAGATGTAAATAATACCATAAATACAAAATGGCACACAATAAATAGACAGGACTAAGGGTAGTCAGGCCGTTGGTTGAACCTCGGATTCAGGAAGAACAATATGGTTTTCGTCCTGGTCGTGGCACATTGGACCAACTCTTTACCCTCTCAAGATCCTCGAAGGTTTGTGGGAGTTTGCCCAACCAGTTTACATGTGTTTTTTGGACTTGGAGAAAGCATTCGTCCCTTGTGGTTTTTTGAGGGGGGTGCTTCGTGAGTCACTGTGAAGCTGCAGTGTTTCCTCTGGCTTAAAGACCTGGGCATAGTGGCAACATATTTTACCGGGGGGGGGGGGGCAGAAAAAACATAACACTATTGGAACCAGAATGTTAATTTTATACTTTTTTTTTTATTTTGCACAGTAAATTTGCATATGGAACTTACCATCGAGGCTTGAATATTGGAATATTGGGCCAGTTGGGGTCCCACCCAGACGTCTTGTGTTTGGACTTTTTACTGGTGTCATCCTCCTCTCCTCCCTCTGCTCTCACCTCTCCTGGACCCTCTGCCTGAACACTTTGCTCTCCTTGGCTCCTCTCTTCTGTCCCATCTTTCCCTCTCTGAGCTCTGTCTAATTCAGCTTCTCTCTCTGTCTATGGTGATATACAAACAGGTTAGGAAACTATCAAGTGCCGAGTAAATTAAAGGAGACAACCAAAAATTTCTAGTTAAGGGTACAAAGAGCACCCACTTAAAAACTTGAGTAATGGCTTCAGTCTTGAATGTTTGAGGTTTTTCTCCAAAATTTATTACAATTTTCTTATAGTTTTCTACTTTTCTCTGTAAATTTATCTAAACTTGAACCATTTTCCTGAAATTTGTAATTTCCTCTTGTAAAATTGACTTTTCTTATACATTTGAGACTTTATTATAAATTTGTGGATTATTTTAGGGGTAATTTTTGTCTATTTTTTAATATAAAATTACTTTGGGAAACAGACTGTGGTAATTTTGTAACTTTTTTCATATAACAATTAACATTTTTGACTATAATTTTGTAGAGCCAGAACAGAACAATAATTTAACTCTGCTTTCAAAGAAAAAATATTAATAAAATTGTATTGAATGAAATTAATTAAATGACCAGGTCAGGCATTGGCTTGCTTGCTACTGGATAACCACGAAAACTGGTACTACCTGTCTCATGGGTCGGGCCGTCGGTGACTCAACCGGCATCCCCGCCCTTCCGAAGGGGTGGAGGGTGAAACAGGGCATCCTGGCAGAACTAAAAACAATATCTGTCACAGGTCTGTGGTGGACCACTCCCAGTTACACAGGGTGAGACTGGACATCCTGGCAGATAAACACATCTGTCGCAAGGTCCGTGGTGGACTGTGCCAGTCGGTGCATTGTGACATGCACTACACAAAGAGCAGAAATAAACAAACCTATCATCTGGTCAGTCACTGCAACAGATACTGGAGTCAGTTTGTCTTGGCTTGTCCTTGCCACTGATACTACCTTTATCTGCCAAGAATGTGCTGCTAATAGATAGATAGATAGATAGATAGATAGATAGATAGATAGATAGATGTACTTTATTGATCCCAAACTGGGAAATTACAGTGTAACAGCAGCATGACAGTTGACAGCCAAACAACGGAAACACACATGACAGACAAAGGGATTACCCATGGAAAGTAAAAAACTGACACGACTATAGAACCTATATACATCACAGCTTAATATATGATGACCCGTATAAACACATGAATCATCCCATTGCACAAATAAGGACTATCAGGAGCAGTGTGAAAAGTGATGTACCAGTTAGTCTGTAAGATGCAGTGTGGCAGCATAGCTATAACCAGAATACAACATCATAGTGAGTTATTGTACAGTGAAATTGCATATGGCAGGAAAGATTTCCTGTACCTGGCCTTTCGACAATGAAGCCATAGTAGTCTACTGGAGAAAGTGCTTCGCTGTCTATCTAGTGTGTGGTGGAGGGGGTGATCAGGATTGTCCATGATGGATCGCAGTTTATTTAGTGTTCTCCTCTCCACCACTGTCTCAAAGGTCTCCGGTCTGAGACCAATTACAGAGCCAGCCCTCTTGATAATCTTGTCAAGTCTGTTGGTATCTCTGGCCGTGATACTGCTACCCCAACAGACCGCAGCAAAGAAGATGGCGCTGGCGACAACAGTCTGGTAGAAAAGCTCCAGCATCTTGCTGCACATGTTGAAGGATCTCAGCTTTCTCAGGAAGTACAGTCTGCTCATCCCCTTCTTGTGCGCAGCATCGGCGTTGGATCTCCAGTCCAACCCGCTGCTGATCCTGACACCCAGATATTTGTAATCCTCAACCACTCCCACATCCTCACCCCTAATCTGCAGTGGCTGAAAAGGAGCCTTCCTCTTCCTGAAGTCAATCACCATCTCCCAGTCCCAGTCTCCAGTCTAGTCCAGCAAAAGCTAGCAGTACTCAAATACTCTGCAAGCAGTTTCATGAAATGGTCAATCAAAAGCAACTCATACCGGCTCGGACGTTGCCCGGGCTTACAAGGTCCATGCTGATCTGTTCACACTCCGACAGGCAGCGAAAAGTAAGCTAGGAGCAGGAAGACAAAAGAAGAGGAAAACAGCAACCTTGTGTGTAGCAGAATGGAATGTACGCACTCTGTTGGACAGAACAACATCACAGCGCCCAGAAAGACAGACCGCGCTTGTGGCCCTGGAAATGAATAGGTACAATGTAGACATAGCTGCACTTAGTGAAACAAGATTGCCTGGATATGACAGCTTGGAAGACCATGGGTACATCTTCTTTTGGAGTGGGAGATCAACTCAAGAAAGGAGAGAAGCAGGAGTGGGCTTTGCAGTTAGAAAGGAGATAGCAGCGATGCTTGATGAGGAACCGGTGCCAATCAACGACAGGATAATGACTATGAGACTCCCACTACAGTGGAAGATGTATGCCACACTCATCAGTGTTATGCCCCAACAATGACCAACACAGAGGAGGTGAAGGAAGAGTTCTACAGTGATTTACGTGAGACTATCAGGCGTGTACTGACTGATGACAGGCTGATACTCGTTGGAGATTTTAATGCCAGAGTTGGTTTAGACACCGAGAAATGGAAAGGAGTGCTAGGCAGTCATGGAGTAGGCAAGTGCAATGCTAATGGAGAACTTCTACTTGCGCTATGTTCAGAGTACAACCTTGTGATAACCAACACTCTATTTAAGCACAAGGACACACACAAGAAGACATGGATGCACCCAAGATCCAAGCACTGGCACTTATTAGACTACATCATAGTCAGGCAGCGAGACAGAATGAATGTATTGGACACCAGAGCAAAGAGAGGTGCAGACTGTGGCACTGATCATGTTATGCTGAGATCTAGATTAAGGATTTGGAGACAAAAACAGCACTGCAGGACGGGTGCGAAGCCACCACAGAAGCTAAGCACTAGTGCACTGAAAGGCCAAAAGAAGCAGGAAGAACTTACACAGAAAACTGATGGAAACTTGAAAGACTGGGACAGCAACAACTCAGAGAATGACATAGAAGAGAAATGGGCAACACTGAAGGATACGGTGTATCAGACTGCGAGTGATGTATTAGGCTACCCTGAGAGGAAACATCAAGATTGGTTTGATGAGCATGATGAACACCTGAAGAAACTACTAGAAGCGAGGAATACAGCTAGGCAGGAAAACCTACAGTGTAACACAAGGTTGAAGAAGAAGAAATACTCAAAGGCTCAGAGTGAGCTACAGAAGTACACCAGAGAGATGAAGTCCAACTGGTGGGATGAAAAAGTGGAGAAACTTCGAACTGCAGCAGACAGGAAGGACATGAAAACATTCTTCACAGGTTTGAGAGAAATCTACGGCCCTAAACCAAGAGGATTGATCCAACTAAAGGCTATGGTTGGTGAAACGGTTTTGCAGGAGAAAGACGAGATCCTGGACAGATTTGCAGACCACTTTCACCAACTACTAAACAACTCTGGAGATCTCATTGAAGAGGCTAAAGAAGCTCTAGTGCAGCGACCAGCTGTATCAAGTCTGGTTGAACCACCAAATTTTGATGAACTCATGGTAGCTATCAGGACAACACAGGATGATAAAGCTCCAGGAAGGGATGGAATTCCAGCAGAAGTGTCGAAATTTGGTGGTGTTCAGCTGACCAACTGCCTGCACAAGGTCATCCAAGAGACATGGGATGCCCAGAAAGTACCTCAAGACTGGAAGGGTGCAAGTATTGTGCCTTTGTTCAAGAAAGGTGACAGGAAAGATTGTGGAAATTACCGAGGTATATCACTGCTAGCCACTGTTGGTAAGATTCTCTCACGTGTACTACTTAACAGACTCAGTGAACACATCTCGCAGAATGTACTACCAGAAACCCAGAGCGGCTTTAGAAGTGGAAGAAGCACAATGGGCATGATTTTCTGCTTGAAACAGGTTTAAGAAAAGTGTATTGAACAGAACATGCCGCTTTATGTAGTCTTCATAGACTTCAGTAAAGCCTTCGATACTGTTTCGCAACAAGGACTTTGGTAGGTACTCAACAAATATGGTTGTACAGAGAAGTTTGTCAGCCTGATTGAGGCATTCCATACAGGTATGCAAGCAAACGTGGCAATGAGTGGTTCAGTGTCTAAAGACTTTTCAGTAAGCAACGGGGTGAAACAAGGGTGTGTTCTGGCACCTACACCCTTCTCGCTATATCTGGCAGCCATGCTTGAGGTGGCCTTCAAAGACACTTTAGAAGGAGTATACATTCAAACAAGGAAAGAAGCATACTTGTTCAATGTGGCACAGTTTAAAGCCAAGAGTAAGACATTGATAAAGGTAGTAAGAGAAATGCTCTTTGCCGACGAGAGTGCTCTAGTTGCTCACAGCGTGGAAGATATGCAATCTTTAGTGGAGAAATTTGCAAGAGCAGCTAGCCAATTCAGCCTCAAAATCAACATCAAGAAGACAGAGTGCCTTTATCAACCACCAAAGTTCCAATTATCTACATCACTACCAGAAGAGATCAGCATTGGTACAGAGCCACTAGTTAAGTGCAAGACTTTCAAGTACCTAGGGAGTACTGTTTCAGAGAATGCTAGGCTGGAGGATGAACTATTTCTCAGAATGGGAAAAGCGAGCACTGTGTTTGGAAACTTGAGGGAGAGACTGTGGAACAATCGACATGCGTCTATCCATGTGAAATGCAAAGTGTACAGAGTGATAGTACTGGCTACTCTATTGTACGGTGCTGAAACTTGGACTGTCTACAGAGTGCAGGTGAAGAAACTCCACGCGTATGTGATGAGACACCTTCGAGCCATAATGAACATCTCATGGAAAGACAAGATAACTAACATAGAAGTGTTGAAATGAGCTGGTCTACCATCAATGGAGGACATGCTAATACAGATGAACCTGAGATGGCTCAGACATGTTGAGAGGATGGACTACTAGTGTCTCCCTCGGCAGTTACTCTACTCACAGTTATGCGAGGGCAAACACAATCAGGGTAGACCAAGGCTCAAATTTAAAGACACTGTAAAAAGAAACTTGAAGAAGTTGGACATCGACAGGAGTTCCTGGCAGCGGAAGGCTAAGGACAGAGCTGTGTGGAGGAATCTGATCAGACCTAAATGAAACAGTCATTGTAGCCCATGACAGACTGCTATGATGATGATGCTTTGGGAGTATGAGGTATCAGGCTTGTTATTATGAGCTATCCGGTCTCTGTACGACCGTTGTGAGAGTTTGGTTCGTATTACCAACACTCGGTCGGACTCATTCCCAGTGAGAGTTGGACTCCACCAAAGCTGCCCTTTGTCACCGATCCTGTTCATAATTTTTATAGACAGGATTTCTAGGCACAGCCAGGGAATGGAAGGTGTTAAGCTTGGTGACCACAGGATCTCATCTCTTGTGTTTGTAGATGATGTTGTCCTGTTGGCTTCATCCAGCAATGACCTACAGGTCTTACTGGGATGGTTTGCCGCTGAGTGTGAAGTGGCCGGGATGAGAATCAGCACCTCCAAGTCTGAGTCCATGGTCCTCAGCTGGAAAAAGGTGGATTGTCCTCTCCGGGTTGGGGACAAGCTCCTGCCCCAAGTGGAGGAGTTTAAGTATCTCGGTGTCTTATTCACGAGTGAGGGGAGAATGGAGTGAGAGATTGGCAGATGGATCGGAGCAGCATCTGCAGTGATGCAGACATGGTACCAGTCTGTTGTGGTGAAGAGGAAGCTAAGCTCTAAGGCAAAGTTGTCGATTTACCGGTCAATCTACGGTCCTACCCTCACCTATGGTCATGAGCTTTGGGTAATGACCAAAAGAATGAGATCATGGATACAAGCGGCTGAAATGAGCTTTCTCTGTGGGATTGCTGGACTCACCCTTAGAGATAGGGTGAGGAGCTCAGTCATCTGGGAGAGGCTCAGAGTAGAATCGCTGCTCCTCCACATTGAAAGGAGACAGTTGAGGTGGTATAGGCATCTGATCAGGATGCCTCCTGGACGCCTCCCACTTGAGGTGTTTCAGGCACGTCCCACTGGGAGGAGACCCCAGGGTAGACCCAGGACTCGCTGGAGAGACTATGTCTCCCAGCTGGTTTGGGGACGTTTTGGTATCCTCGCTGAAGAGCTGGAGCAGGTGGCTGGGGAGAGGGAAGTCTGGGTTTCTCTGCTTGAACTGCTGCCTCTGTGATCCGGACCTTCGGAAAAGTGGTAGAAGATGGATGAATGGATGGATGGATAGATGGACTAAGGGCAAACTAAGAATACAAGCACTTTATAAATAAACAGAGACCAAACACAGTAGACCACATGCCTGCAACAGAAAACAAAGACACAAACAAACAGAAAAGGACTAAACAGACTGGAGACTGAGCACAGCATCCGCCCGTGCTCAGGAGCATGACAATAATGAACAGTGAAAAGTTACCTGTGTTGTCTTTATCGGTTAAACAGATGCTTTGTAATTAAAAAAAAAATATATTTGCAATATCAATTCTCTTTTCCAATCACACAAATAAAGGACAAATAAACCTTTACACCACATTTAAAAATTATAAAGTTATAACAAGGCCCAAGAGTAATTATGGTTATTGACTTTATAATAATAATAATAGTGTGTAAAATCAATTAATATTCATCAGGTTGAAATGAACTGAGCCACAGTTCTATGTAGCTGTTTCTTTTACTGGTCTAAAAATATTGCCAGTATAACCTCTATAGAAAAGCTGAAGGAGCACTAGTTTGTCTATTTATAAAGAAATGTTAATTTTATTATGTAACTCTATTAATAAAAATTTTTGTTCATTATTCCTGGCACCGATCAAATGTGTTCAAATCAAAAGGCAGCATACAATCAGATGATCAGACAACACTCAATATTTCACAACTTCTTCTCCAAATTATACATTCAGATCTATTCACATTTTCTCACACGTCTGAAAGGTCCATTTATCTTCATATAAAGAGGAAATTGTCTCACACCGAGCGCAGCTAAAGGTAATCCACGGATGTAGAAAAAAGAATAATTAAAAGGTTAAGTGCTGATCATTTTTCTCCGAGAACACCCGCGGAGCTTTAAGCCGAGGCCAGTGGCTCACAGCTCTAATTTGCAGAAAATGTCAATACTAAAATGTCAAGGAATAGGTCAAACATGACTGGGTCCGGAGTTTAGCCAGAAACCTGCGCTTTTTCAGACAGTCAGGCACTTCAGCTGAGTCGTGGTTCTGACACATTACTATGCTGAGAGACCTTCTGGGTCATCAACTTTCAAGGTCTGCAATGGACAGTGTCACGTCCATTTATTACTGATTTTTATAACCCTTCAGGAATAGCCTTGTGAAGCATTTAACCGACACAATAGTCAGTATATTTCTCTTCATTTGAATTGCACAAGCATTCACAAGGATCTGTTAAGCTTGGGAAGTGTTATCGATGAACAACTAGGTACAAAAAGTCATTTGTTCCCACAGCAATGAGACTGTACAAAAACAGACTGAAAGTTTTTTAGGTATTGCAAGTATTCGTTTTAATATCAATGATATTGTTTCCAATTTTTTTTTATCCTTGTTATTCATCTTAACTGATAGATAGATAGATAGATAGACAGATAGACAGATAGATAGATAGATAGATAGATAGTTTATTTCGAACACAAAAATATAACAAATACAAGCAAATGGCAAATGCAATAAAGTAACAGTATACACTGTTCGAAAGGGAGAAGGAAGAAGTGAACACTTATTAATTCCATCTCCTCTTTTCCATAGATATACCCATGTGAATTTTATACAAATTACCACCTTTAAGACCCTAAGTAAACAATTTACTGTATTTTTTACAAATCAACATTAACACCCATCCATTCTATGGACTATTCTTGAACTATTCTTTATATTATTTGTTTATATACTTGTTTATTTTTGTGTTTTTGTCCTTGTGATGTGATGCAGAATGACCACATGAATTTCTTACTTGTGCGATAATAAAGTTTACCTTCAACCTTGAAGTGGTGCTTTTAAATTTGTAACATTTTTCACATACATTTGTGACTTTTTTCTTTTAAATCTTGCACTTTTTTCTTGTGAATTTTCAATTTTTTTTCCTCATAAATTTGTGACTGACTTTTTTGTAAATTTATACTATTTTTCTTGTAAAATTGTAACTTATTTTTTCACAAGTTTACAAAAAAGACACTTTTTTCCTTTTAAATATGGTACTTTTTTTCTAGTAAATTTTCAAATTTGTGACTTTTTTTCCTTTTAAATGTGGAACTTTTTTCTCGTAAATTTTTAATTTTTCCTCAAATTTGTGACTTTTTTCTTGTAAATTTGCAACATTTTTCACATACATGGCTCTTTTCTTCTTCTATTGATTGGTCACTGGCACACAATGTAAGGCATATTATGGCACATATGTAAGGCATAAGGCTCTGGAATATTTATTCATCAACTGCAAGCCATTTTATTCCCCGCATGAGTTCGCTTCATTCATCCTGGCCACTGTTTACGTCCCGCCCAATGCGGACGTGCGCGAGGCTCAGCACGCACTCGCGGATCACATTCAGCAAGCGGAGCGGACTTTCCCGGACTCTCTGGTTATTGTGGTTGGCGACTTTAACCAGAGCAACCTGAGCCACGAACTCCCCCGATACAAACAGTTTATTAAATGCCCCACCAGAGGAGAGAACACGCTGGATCACTGTTACACTACAGTTAAGGACGCGTATCACGCTGTTCCCCGCGCTGCGCTCGGACTATCTGATCACGTGATGGTCCACCTGATCCCCACATACAGACAGAGACTGAAGCTCACAAAACCTGTTGTGAGCACTACGAGGAAATGGACCAGTGAAGCTGGGGAGGAGCTGCGCACGTGCTTGGAAATAACTGACTGGGGCATGTTTAAAGGAGCTACGCATGATCTGGATGAGTACACGGACACTGTGACCTCATATATCCACTTTTGTGAGGAGAGCATTCTTCCATCGTGCACCAGGGTGAGGTACTCCAACGACAAGCCCTGGTTCACAGCTAAGCTCAGACAGATCAGGAAGGAGAAGGAAGCAGCGTTGAAAAGTGGAGACAGGGACTGCTACAGGGAGGTCAAATACCGGTTTAGCAGAGAGCTGAGGAGAGATAAATCTGTGTATTCTGAGAGACTCCAGCAACAGTTCACTGCTAACGACTCTGCTTCTGTGTGGAGAGGACTGAGGCAAATCACCAACTATCGGCCTCAGGCTTCTAAGGGTCAGGATGACAAAGCCCTTTGTCAAAGACTGTCCCAACACTATGCCCATTTTGACACCTCGTCAGCTGTGTCCAACTCCCCCCTTCTCCCAGCACCACTGCCTCCATGGTCCCCAGTTCATCAAAGGCGGCTCCCCCTCCTCCCCCCCTGCCCTTGCCATCAGTGAGCAGGACATGCACAGACAGTTCTCCAGACTGAACCCGCGCAAGGCCCCCGGTCCAGACGGCGTGTCTCCCTCCACCCTGAGACACTGTGCGGAGGAGCTGACTCCTGTCTTCACAGACATTTTTAACACCTCCCTGAAGTCATGCCATGTGCCGGCCTGCCTCAAAACCTCTACCATCGTCCCTGTCCCCAAGAAGCCACGGATCACTGGACTTAACGACTACAGACCTGTAGTGCTCACCTCTGTAGTCATGAAGTCCTTTGAGCGCCTGGTCCTGTCCCACCTCAAGACCATCACCACTCCCCTCCTGGACCCGCTGCAGTTTGCCTACAGAGCCAACAGGTCTGTGGACGACGCAGTCAACCTGGCCCTCCACTCCATCCTGCAGCACCTGGACTCCCCAGGAACCTACGTCAGGATCCTGTTTGTGGACTTCAGCTCTGCATTCAATACCATCCGCCCCGCTCTGCTCCAGGACAAGCTGTCCCTGCTCAACGTGCCTGACTCCCTCTGCAGGTGGATCACCGACTTCCTGACGGACCGGAGGCAGCATGTGCGGCTGGGAAAGACTGTCTCAGACTCTGTTAGCATCAGCACCGGATCACCCCAGGGCTGTGAACTTTCCCCCCTGCTCTTCTCCCTGTACACCAACTCCTGCACCTCCAGCCACCAGTCTGTCAAGCTGATCAAGTTTGCGGACGACACCACCCTCATCGGGCTCATCTCCAACGGCGACGAGTCCGTCTACAGGAGAGAGGTGGCCCAGCTGGCGTCCTGGTGCAGCCACAACAACCTGCAGCTGAACGCTCTGAAGACAGTGGAGATGATCGTGGACTTCAGAAAAGTCACAGCCCCTCTGCCCCCCCTTACCCTCACAGACTCTCCCATCACCACTGCGGATTCCTTCCGCTTCCTGGGCACCACCATCACCCGGGACCTCAAGTGGGAGCCGACCATCAGCTCCCTCATCAAAAAGGCCCAGCAGAGGATGTTCTTCCTGCGGCAGCTGAGGAAGCTCAAGCTGCCCACCAAGATGTTGGTGCAGTTCTACACGGCCATCATCGAGTCCATCCTCACCACCTCCATCACCGTGTGGTATGCAGGAGCCACCTCCAGGGACAGCCTAAGACTGCAATGCGTTGTACGCGCTGCTGAGAAGGTGATCGGCTGCAAGCTCCCATCCCTCCAGGACCTGTACATCTCCAGGACCCGGAGGCGTGCAGGTCGGATCATAGCCGACCCTTCACACCCTGGACACGCACTGTTTCCCCCCTCCCCTCAGGCAGAAGACTTCGGTCCATTCAGACTAAAACCTCCCGCTACATGAACAGCTTCTTCCCCTCTGCCATCAGACTGCTGAACGCTAAGTGACTTATTAGACTCTCGTGCACTACGTACAGCAGCTCAACCAGACTCATGATAATTATCACTGTTTTCTTTTGCACTACCGACTGCACTATGTGGAACTCCACAATATCTGCTGCTTGTTAATATATTTAAAAATTGCATAGATTAGTATTACTCATTCATATTCTACATTTAGAATGCATAGTTTTTTATTTTTATCTTTAGTGCTACTCCATGTTTAATGTTGCAGCATTGCACCAAGACAAATTCCTAGTTTGTGTACTACATGAACAATGGCAATAAATCTCATTCTGATTCTGATTCTGATTCTGAATGTAAGGCACATTGCCGCCACCTACCAGACTGGAGTGTGGATCAGAAGACTGGACAAAAAAACCCTAAATCCTCTCGATGAACCCTGTCTGTTTCAAATGCTTAATTATTAAATGTCTGCAGTTGTTTCCCCGAGTCTTTGAGTAAGTTTTCTAATGTGAACTCCATGTTGTTTCTATGCAGTGACATTTTCATTACTTTCCTTTCCTTTTCATAGTCCTTACGACCCAGTAACACATGCTGAACAGATTCAGGTTGTTTGCAGAAACTACAATTCCCAGTTGCATGTTTGCCTGTAATATGAAGAGTGTGATTAAGACCGGTGTGCCCCAACCTCAGACGGGTTATGATTGTTTCTTCCCTACAATTCCTTTGTGACATTTTTCTTTTAGATTTTGTGCTTTTTTCTTGTGAATTTCTTGTAAAGTTGCAACATTTTTCTTGTAAATGTGTAACTTATTCTTTTTACAAATTCACAAGAGACACTTTTTTCCTTTTAAATGTGGTACTTTCTCCTAGTAAATTTTCAGATTTGTGACTTTTTTCACGTAAATTTGCAACATTTTTCTTATAGATTTGCAACATTTTTCTTGTAAATTTGTGACTTTTTTCTTGTAAATGTGGTATTTTTTTCTTGTAAATTTTCAACTTTTTTCCTCGTAAATTTGCAACTATTTTCTAATAAACTTGCAACTTTTTCTTATAAACTTTTTCTCCTCATCACAAAAATAATGGTTGTCAAACACAGCCTTGCGGGGCCCCAAAAAAGATTCATACAGCCCTCAGAATGAATATGGTTTACAAAAGGTGGAAAGAAATTTACACAAAAACATAACTGAATTATTTCTATTATTTTTTTTAATCTTTTGCAGATAAAAATGGTATGGACCATAAAAACTTTATAGCTTTATAGAATACCATTAATTTTGGTAATTAATCAAAACCTTCAAGAACAAGTTAAACATTTAAAAACAGAAATTTCTCATTTCCCATCCTCCAATTCTAACACCTCATAGATAGGTGTGTGCAATTTATGCTTCAGCCTAGTGATGATAGAAAAAAAAAAACTGTTCCTGAAAACCCTTAGAGGAATGTCAAGGGGATGAAAAAAAGCTGACGACTGACCATTAAAAATTCAGTTAGCAGAGCATACCATCTACACAGGACGGGGCGGCTCTGGTGGTGCCAGCCACCTGCCCGGGAAAGCAGGAGCACTTCACCGTTTGTGACCGCTCCTCGATTTTGTTCTTGTTGCAGCAGCGGTGCAGTGCCACCACCTCGCAGGTTCCTGTTCGGACATGGTGCGCCACTGGAAGGAAAAAACAGAAAAGGAAATTGAACAGTTGTAGGGAATGATTAGCTGCACTTATAACCCCCATCCTTGCCCATGTGGCTGGCCTTGGATTAAGTCCCCAGAGTCTCTCCCCTTTTATATCACTTTTATCTCTTTCAGTAGTAGAAAAAATAAAACATACACTGCATCTGGAAAGTATTCACAGCGCTTCACTTTTTCCACATTTTGTTATGTTACAGCCTTATTCCAAAAGGGATTAAATTAATTTTTGCCCTCAAAATTCTACACACAATACCCCATAATAACAACATGCAAAATGTGTTTTTATATATATATATATATATATATATATATATATATATATATATATATATATATATATATATATATTTGCAAATTCATTAAAAATAAAATAATGAAGAAATCACATGTACATCAGGATTCACAGCCTTTGCTCAATACTTTGCTGATGCACCTTTGGCAGCAATAAAAGCCTCAAATCTTTTTGAATATGATGCCACAAGCTTGGCACACCTATCTCTGGGCAGTTTTGCCCATTCCTCTTTGCAGCACCTCTCAAGCTCCATCAGGTTGAATAGGAAGCGTCAGTGCACAGCCATTTTCAGATCTCTCCAGAGATGTTCAATTGGAATCAAGTCTGGGCTCTGGCTGGGCCACTCAAGAACATTCACAGAGTTGTCCTGAAGCCACTCCTTTGATATCTTGGCTGTGTGCTTAGGGTCATTGTCCTGCTGAAAGATGAATCGTCGCCCCAGTCTGAGGTCAAGAGCACTCTGGAGCAGGTTTTCATCCAGGATGTCTCTGTACATTGCTGCATTCATCTTTCCCTCTGTCCTGACTAGTCTCCCGGTTGCTGCCACTGAAAAACATCCCTACAGCATGATGCTGCCACCACCACTGGCATGGTAATGAGCAATGCTTGGTTTCCTCCAAACATGACGCCTGACATTCATCCCAAAGAGTTCAACATTTGTCTCATCAGACCAGAGAATTTTGTTTCTCATGGTCTGAGAGTCCTTCAGGTGCCTTTTGGCAAACTCTGGGTGGGCTGCCATGTGCCTTTTACTAAGGAGTGGCTTCCAGCTTGCCACTCTACCATACAGGCCTGATTGATGGATTGCTGCAGAGATGGTTGTCCTTCTGGAAGGTTCTCCTCTTCCCACAGAGGAACGCTGGAGCTCTGACAGACTGACCATCAGCTTCTTGTTCACCTTTCTGACTAAGGCCTTTTTTGCCCTATTGCTGAGTTTAGACGGCCAGCCAGCTTTAGGAAGAGCTTTAGGTGGTTCTGAACTTCTTCCATTTACAGATATGGAGGCCACTGTGCTCACTGGGACCTTCAAAGCAGCAGAAACTTTTTTGTAACCTTCCCCATATTTGTGCCTCAATACAATCCTGTCTCGGAGGTCTACAGATAATTCCTTTGACTTCCTGCTTGGTTTGTGCTCTGACATGCACTGTCAACTGTGGGACCTTATATAGACAGGTGTATGCCTTTCCAAATCATGCCCAGTCAACTGAATTTACCACAGGTGGACTCCAATTAAGCTGTAGAAACATCTACAGGATGGTCAGTGGAAATAGGATGCACCTGAGCTCAATTTTGAGCTTCTTGGCAAAGGCTGTGAATACTTATGTACATGTGATTTCTTAGTTTTTTTATTTTTAATAAATTTGCAAAAATCTAAAAAAAACCAACCCTTTTTCACGTTGTCATTATGGCGTATTGTGTGTAGAATTTTGAGGAAAAAATGAATTTAATCCCTTTTGGAATAAGGCTGTAACATAACAAAATGTGGAAAAAGTGAAGCGCTGTGAATACTTTCCCGACGCACTGTACCACCAGTTCTACTAAAACAGCCTCTTCATTTCCGAGGCTTTTTTCTCTCAGACAGTCAGATCTTTGGACGGTTAGATTATATCTCACTGTTTATGTTACCCAACCTACAGACAAAAGCTGAAACAAACAAACCCTGTTATTAAGCAAATTTAGCGCTGGACTCCAGAGACTGAGAGCATCCTACAAGACTGTTTTGCCTTCACAGACTGGGATGTGTTTAAAGCTGCAGCCACCCGAGAGGACTCTTCTGTAAACATACAGGATTATGTTGAATATGTGACTGGGTACATCAGAACATGCGTTGATACCATAGTACCCACCATACAGGTCAGGAAGTTCCCCACCCAGAAGCCTTGGATCAACAGTCAGGTACGTCAGATGCTGCGTGCTCACTCTCGTGCATTTAAATGAGGCTGTGAGGTCGAGTACAAAGCTGCAAAGTATTGACTGAGAAAGGCTATAACAACAGCCAAGAGGCAGTACAGAGAAAAGCTGGACAGCCTCTACTCCACTCCTGACCCAGGGCACATGTGGCAAGGCATGCAACACATCACAGACTACAAAAGGAACAGCAGCAGCACCACTAGCTACACAGACAGCCTGCAGGATGATCTCAACATCTTTTACACCCCCTATGAGACCACCAGCTACAGTACAGAGAAGAGAACACACACTCACGCAGCCCCCCCCCCCCCTCCACTAATAGTCTCACCAGGCCAGGTAAGCAAAGCACTGAGGAATATCAACCCCCGCAAGGCAGCAGGACTAGACAACATGCCTGGGCAGGCCCTCAGAGCATGCGTTGCCGAGCTGACTGACGTTCTCACATCAATCTTCAACCTCTCCTTCAACCAGAACATAGTCCCCTCCTACTTCAAAACGACAACCATTACCCCCCTCCCCAAAAGGAGCCCGCCGACCTGTCTGAATGATTACAGACCGGTAGCACTCACTCCAATCATCATGAAGTGCTTCGAGAGAGTGGTGCTGTCCCTCATTCAGGACAGCATACCGGACCCCCTGGACCCCCTGCAGGACTTTCTGAGGGGGCTGAAGAAGTTTGTCATGTCCTCCAGGATCCTCAACAATTTCTACAGCTGCATCATCGAGAGTATCCTGACCAACTGCATCATTGCGTGGTACGGCAGCACCACTGCCCTGGACCGCAAACACCTGCAGAGAGTGGTGAAGACAGCGGAAAAGATCATCAGGACTCCCCTCCGCTCTCTGCAAAGCATCTACCACCACAGAGTCCAAAGGAGAGCTGACGCCATCCTCCGGGACCCCACCCACCCCCCCAGCACAAACTGTTCACGCTTCTACCCTCTGGCCAGAGGTACAGAAGTGTGAAATGCAGAACAACCAGACTGAAAAACTCCTTCTTTCCCACTGCCATCAGACTCCTGAACAAATAACAGCTCTCAAACTCCGCAACACAGCTTTGCATATAGGAACTCACACACCGGCTGCTAAGTTTGTGCATTGTTCACCTGTACAGTAGATATAGTCTCACCCATCTGATGTCCATATCAGCTCTGCTGCTAATTATCATCTCTGCTGCTATTTATCATGCACAGTCTACTGGTACTATCATTACAGAGCAAATTATATAATTTGCTCTGTAATATATAAATATATATTACAATATAATATATAATATATGTAATAATATATAATATTATAATATATTATTATAATATATAATATCCATCCATCCATCCATCTTCTACCGCTTAATCCTTTCGGGTCGCGGGGGGGCTGGAGCCTATCCCAGCATCTTTGGGCGAGAGGCAGGGTACACCCTGGACAGATCGCCAGTCCATCGCAGGGCCAACACAGAGAGACAGACAACCATTCACTCTTGCATCCATACCTAAGGACAATTTAGAATCCCCAGTTTTGATGCCAATTAACCTAACTTGCATGTTTTTGGCATGTGGGAGGAAACCGGAGTGCCCGGAGTAAACCCACGCAGACACGGGGAGAACATGCAAACTCCACACAGAAGGGTCACCGATGGTCTGGGGGTGGGATCGAACCCACGATGGTCAAGGGTGGAATCGATCCCATGACCTTCTTGCTGTGCTGCCACTGTGCTAACCACTGCGCCTATATAATATATTATAATAATATACTGTATAATATTATATATATATTTTATAATATATAAAATATATATAGTAATTATATACAAAATATATAATTACAAATTAGCACCGGGTGCTAATTTATAATTATACACTGCTCGTTGCACAATTCTCATTTGCACATTGTACATAAGTTTATGGCATCTCAGGTTCATATCATCTCTGATATCAATATACCACTATCACTTCAGTCATCCAATGAATTTTCAATTTCATTCTTCTTGTCTGACTGCTTTAACTGTCCAAACTGCCTAGTGTGTGTTATTAGTACTCATTAGTTTTAGTATTTAGTATCAAGGTGGGCTTAAGGAGTTTTAATTGCCTAACTGTGTGTTGGCGTGTGTGTTATTAGCATCCATTGGTATTAGGATTGAGTTACCATGTTAATGTGTCATTACCTTATTAGAATTGTTGTTTCTGTACCTATTACCATTATTATTGGCATTCGTTCGTAGAGCAAAGTATGAATTTCATTGCTCAGGACATGCATCATTTCTTAACTGTGCACATAATAAAGCCTTTGAATCTTGAATCTCAGAATGCAACATAATATTAAGCATGACTCAAGCTCTAAAATTATTTTCCTACATTTCCTACACAACAACACAGCCAGTGTCTGCCCAAACTACACCCTTCATTATTCAGCTACATGGAAAAATCACAATGACATTATAAAGTATTTTGCGTTTCCTCTCAAACTGTTTAACCCTCAAGTGACTAAGTTATTTTAGTGACCAAAATGGCCAAGTGGGGTTATGTATGACAACACGATATTCAATGTACGATCTGTCAGTCATAGATGCTCTAAAATCTAAATTGTCTCATTGGTCACCCAGTGATGTTCATGCTGTGTAAAGGGGCCTTTAACACTTAAGCAAACATAAATAGTCAAGTGGCTCAATGAAATTATCGCTACAGCCTGGACAAAGGCACCATTTTTGGCTACCAAACAGTACTAGCCTAGGAGCACAAAAAACTTTTCAGCGAAATATGAATTTTGGGGATAACCAAAATTGGTGCTGTTCATATGCTATAATTATTTATTTAATGACATTGTTGTAGTAAAAATGCTTAAACACTTCTATGTTCCAATATAAAATTTGCTTTCATAGTGCTTTCATCAAACAATTACAATCGTGTAATTGCAAACAACAAATTTAATGAAGCCATGAAAAGAAACATAAGAAAAGAAATGCATCAAGAATAACAGGATCAAATCTCATTTTTGTCAGTAAAAACTAAACCTAGGTAGGCTACTATTTGAACCTGTCCAGAGAAAGCAATATCAAACATAGTTATTTTACTCACACACCATTGATTACTTATCGCTAACCATATTAAATCAGTGCAGTGTCCCTAAGACTGCAACATTATGTTCATTATGAAGTCTATTTGTAACAACTGCACTTGCAAAGGGGACAGCAGTCAAGATTAGCATTGCCACATTTACAAGTGGAACAGTCACCTTTACAGGAGCATTTGATAAGCTCCCTACATGCTCTTGATGCTTCAGGAATAGTCATCCAAACTGGCACCCAAGATCCTGATTCCCTAGCCCACCCATAGTCTTCAGGAGAAGGAACCATTTGTTGTGTCTGAGTACTGGTTGTTCACATTCCTGCCTGATACACTACCCGTCTGGTGTGCTGAAAAAGTGCATCTTCTGAGGGAGGTAGCTTTTCCATCCCTCTATTGTCATGGCAGAAGAGTTCTTTTCTTGTTTGGTTGATGGATATCGAAGTACTGGATTTGTCATACAAGATAATAGTCAGTCCCTCAAGCTTCTGAAACAATTCAGAGGAGACATCTAGAAACTGGAAAGGATGTCTGACCAGAGTGACAAAAGCATCAGCTGCATCATCATATGCTTGCAAGGCTCGCCACGCTGACTTCTTTCCCTTACCAGTAAATACGGAAGTTGTGTCAGAACCTGAATAACACAGGCAATGCACCTGAACTATGCTCACCAAGACTTGCACATATGGCATTGATGTGGTAATATCTGTATTTCTTGTTGATGCCAAAAGCCACCCAGATAGCAGATGAAAGATGAACTGAAAGCTGAATTACAGTCAGATCATGGAATATGCCCACAAGGATCACTATGACATCAGTGTCCACACTATGCACCTGTACCTTGCTTGCTTCTTGCTTCAACACATGCATTACATCAGGGATAGGCAACTTTGGTGGTAGTGAGGGCCACAAATTTTTTTCCTCACTTCCCAAGGGCCAGATTTATATGTAAACCTACCGGCGGGGGGGGGGGGGGGGGGGGTGGGGGGGGGTATTTATTTAATTCTAAATAAAATTTAGAATTAAAATTACTGATAAAATTATATCTGCCCTACAATGGACTGGTGATCTGTCCAGCATGTAAAAAGAAAAAAAAAAAAAAGGGGGAAACAAATGTTAATGCTACTAACAGTGTACATTGAGTTTTTATGAACTTTGAGATATGCCTGCGTAAGATGAGACCAAAATGGTTATTTACAGAATTTTATTTTTTTTTATTCTATTTATTTAATTGTTGTTCAAGAGGAAAAATATTTCTACTACTTCAAGTTCTGCTCAACGCCAGCACTGTTACTGTGTTTTTATGCACTTTTGATATGCCTTTGTCATGTGGCAAGCACATATTTAAAACCAAGACAATGAATAAAAAGTGCATATTTTTTGTCATATTGATTTGTGTTGGTTTAAAATTTGTCATATTCAACAGATCACTGAACATGTGTGGCCCAGTTACATGTCTTGATTTCACATTGTGGCCCACCTGATTTCGTAATTGAACAGCCCTACAGTAGAAGATGGATGGATGGATGGATGGATGGATGGATGAAATTATATCATGACCTAATTTTTAAAACTCTCTGCATCAAAATGATGAGCAAAGAGAAATTCTGGATGATAATTAACAAAAGAAGCCAAGAAGAAAAGGAAATATGATGAGGCTTTGCTTGCTCATGGATTAATTGTGGGTGTGGAGGGGCAAAAAAATAGCTATGTAGGCTTGGTAATGTCTGGCTCCCCAAAATGGGGAATTAAAAAAGTTTAAGAGCCACTGGTATAAATGAACAACAACAAAAAAATCAGCAGATTACAATGACCAATTTCTGAACTTTTATTGCTGACATGCGCTTCACCTGCCAAACAAGAATAAATGCTACTGCTCCTCAGCTGTACAATTTATTCTTGTTTAAAAGCAGCCTACTTTGTACATTTAGTGCTGTTTACAGCCTATTAATGTGGTCTTACCATGTAAAGCATACCTGACAACACTCCAGTGCACACTGTCACTGCTGCTCCCGTTAGTGGCTCCCTCACTCTTGCTCTATGTTCTATCACTTGCAGAGAGCAGCACTAGGTTTCGATTTGAGCTCCCTCTGCTGGTGGACTCTATAATTGCATTTAAGAATGTGGTTCCAAACGTGATATAAATAAATAATTGATTTTTGGAAATGGACTGGCGGGCTGTAGTGGATGACGGGGTGGGCCACCAGTTTCCCGTTCCTGCCTTACATGAACAACAATCCAGGTGTCTGTCTTCTCATAAGGAATAAAAACTTCATCTACATACTTATCAAATGTACTGACCCCAATGGTAGGTAGGCAGTGGACAATAACAGCTCCATCCATCACTTTGCAGTCATAGTCTGTAGATGGTTCAGGTTGTCCAGGCTGCTCAAGACATTGCAGAAGGTCAGATTTTGTGTCCGGTAAATGAAGCTTGCCAAAGTTTGAGAGGGATGGAGGAAAAGACTGAACTTCATGCACAAAGAATTCATCCAAGTCACCCTCACGGCTCTGCATGGCAATATACAGCTGGCCAAAGACAGCCACATTGTTCTGAAGCACTTTGATCTTCTTCCCTTGTTTGGGCATTGTTTCACCAGGGATGTGGGACTTTTGTTCATCGTGCTGCGTCAGAGAAGATATCCCTCTTTGATGTAACTCTTTTGTTTATACATATGTTATTCATGCCTTACAAATTACATCAGGTTGACCTACATGAAAGCCATGCATAAAGTTGGTATTTCTAAGGTTTCAACACATATTAAACTGAGAATGAAATTTCTGAGTGACCCGAGAAAGAACAAATAGTTGTGACTGTGACTGTTCGAACTCAAACAAAAGCAATATTTTATTCTTGATTACTGATCATGAGAATTTGTGTGTTTTCAGAGTTTATTTCTGAAATCTGTGATGGGCTCCTAGGCTAAAATACTTTGTGGGGACCTGAAGAAAATTTTTGGAAAATTTGACGCTTTTATCCACCTGGTAACCTCTAACATCAATGATGAAAATCTTTGAGAAAATTGTAAGAAATCTTGTTCTACAGTCTGTTCAAGATAAACTTGATCCACTTCAGTTCGCATACCAAACAAAAAAGGGTGTAGAGGATGCTAAGCTTTTCATTTTAAATTGTGTATATAAACATCTAGAAAACCACAGGCCCATGCCAGGCTTCTGTTTGCTGATTTATCATCAGCTTTTAAGACCATGCAACCTCATCTTTTAACAGAAAGATTAATTTATGATTTTAATTTATCTCACCAACTCGTGCTTTGGATTATGGACTTTTTAACTGGTCGGACTCAAAGGGTACTTGTAAATGATCACCTTTCGGACTGTGAGCACTTCTACAGGGTCACCACAAAGGTATGTCCTTTCACTCCTTCTTTTTATTATCAAATCAATTCAGCCTTTATTGTCATATTGCTGTACATACAACTGTAGTGCAGGCAAGATGAAAGTGCGTTTCTCTCGGCATCCATATAAGTAAAAGAACATGATTTAAGACACACTCACACATATCTCACACATATCTTATGTACACAGGTCAATGTAGGAGCAATTATGAGGGCAGCTATATTGTCAAATTTTCTGATGACACAGCTTTGCTGTGCCTTCTTCAAGGTCCACAAGAACCAACCATGGCTTGGTTCTTAATGATTTTATCTCCTGGTGTGATGACAACTTTTTAGATTTAAACATGTCTAAAACCAAAGAATTAATTCTTGATTTTAGAAAGAAAAAAAGAAGCTGTTCAGGAGACTAGAATTCACAATGACAAAGTTGAAACAGCAAGGTCATACAAATACCTTGGTATGTATTTTGATGATCAACTGAAATTCAGTGTAAATACTGAGGTCATTGAAAAGAAAGGGCAACAGAGAATCTACCTTTTAAGGAAAATGAACTCCTTTTCAGTGAGTCAAATGATTCTCTGCTGTTTTGATCAGTCTTTTATTGAGAGTTTGCTTTGTTTTTCTTTTATCTGCTGGTTTAATGGTCTCTCAGTTAAAGGTAAGAATAGTCTGAACAATATTGTGAAGATCTGTTCCAAGATTATCGGTGTGAGAGAGAGAGATCTGAATTCCTTTTGTAACCAGCAGATCATTCACAAAGCAGAATGCATTCTGTCTTCTCCTGATCATGTCCTCTCAAATTAATTCTCTCTTTTGCCATCAGGGCGCCATTATGTTTTGCCTGCTAGCAAAACGCCAAGTCCTTTATTCCCTTAGCAATAAAGCTACTAAATGCTTCTTAAGGTTGTTAAATGTCACACATAGGGTTTTTTCTTTAACATATATTATTATTTATTATACAGGTTTTAGGTTTTTGTTTTTATCATGACCATTCTTTTATTCTTTTAGTAATCCCCAATCTTATCTTATTGTTGTATTTTTATAGTACTATTTATTATAGCACTCTCTCTAATGGTGGGTTAGATGTGACTTTTAGTTTTTTCCTGTATTGTCTATTGTCTCTGGTGTTTGCACAACTTGGTGCATCAATGTACAAGTCACCTTTTAAATCACCTGCCCCTTGAGGGATAAATAAAGTTGTTTGAATTGAATTGAATTGAAATGGTAACATTCATTCATTCATTCATCTTCTTCCTCTTAATCCTTTTCAGGTCGCGGGGGGGCTGGAGCCTATCCTAGCATCTTTGGGCGAGAGGCAGGGTACACCCTGGACAGATCACCAGTCCATCGCAGGGCCAACACAGAGAGACAGACAACCATTCACCCTCACAGTCATACCTAAGGACAATTTAGAATCCCCAATTTTGATGCCAATTAACTTAACTTGCATGTTTTTGACATGTGGGAGGAAACCTGAGAAATCCCGGAGTAAACCCATGCAGACAAGAGGAGAACATGCAAACTCCACACAGATCACTGTTGGTCGGGGGCTGGGGTCGAACCCAGGATCCCCCGGCCAAGGGTGAGTTGCTGTGCTGCCGCAGCGCTAACCACTCCTCCACCACGCCGCCGAATTGGTAACAGTAACTTCAAAAAATGCATTAAGCAACCTGACTAAAAGTAAACACTGAAGAATCAGGACAGGGACAGGTATAACATTTAAAACAGAAGTATCAATTTCTGTAAAAGAAGCTGTTATGGATTTTTTTTTTTTATTATTGTCCGTTCATTCTGTCTCTTGTAATTCAATACAATTCAATTCAACTTTATTTATATAGCGCCATTTCACAACAACAGTCATCTCATAGCACTTTCAACTGTAGGGGGAAACCCCCACAATTGCAGAAAGACCCCAGCAATCAGGCGAGCCCCTGTGAGCAAGCGCTTGGTGACGGTGGAGAGGAAAAACTCCCTTTTAACAGGAAGAAACCTCCAGCAGAACCAGGCTCGGGGAGGGGCAGTCATCTGCTGCGACTGGCTGGGGGGTGAGGGGATAGAGAAGATGAAAAGAACAGACATGTAGAGAGAACAAACAGATGTTAATGACCAGCAAAAAAAAAATATTTCATTGAGAGTGAAGAAAGGAGTGAAGCCCAGTGCAATTGGAGGTCCCCCGGCTGTCTAAACCTATTAGCAGCATAACTAAGGGAGGGTTCAGAGACACATGATCCCTCCCTAATTGTACGCTATATCAAAAAGGAAGGTTTTAACCCTATTCTTAAAAACAGAGATCGAGTCTGACTCCCGAATCCAGATTGGCAGCTGGTTCCACAGGAGAGGAGCTTGATAACTGAAGGCTCTGCCTCCCATTGTACTTTTGGAGATTCTAGGTATTACAAGTAATCCAGCATTTTGGGAGCGTAGCACTCTGTTAGGATAATAGAGTACCTTTTAAATAAAAAGGGGCCTGATTGTTTAGAGCTTTGAAAGTGAGAAGAAGGATTTTAAACTTAATTCTAAACTCTATGGGAAGCCAATGAAGGGAGGCCAGAACTGGAGAGATATGATCTCTCTTTCTAGTACCTGTTAAAACAGCATTTTGCTCCAGCAAAAGAGCATTTTGCTGGAGCATTTTCGATCAACTGAAGACTTTTTAAAGATGTTTTAGGACAACCTGATAATAAAGAGTTACAATAATCTAATCTAGAGCTAACAAAAGCCTGGATCAGTTTCTCAGCATCACTCTGAGACATAAATTGCTCAGCGTTCTCACAACACTGCTGATCTATTTTATTTTTTGATCCATATAAAAATGGAACTTCCTGCCGTCCAGCTTGGTGCTCAGCAAAAATGAAACGGAGGAGGGAAATGTGGGCGACAGTTTCTCAGGAGGTAGAGTGGGTCATCCAATAACCAGAGGGTTGGCAGTTCGAATCTTGCTCACTCCAGCCATCCAGCAGTTGTGTCCTTGGGCAAGACACTTTACCACCTTGCCGCCAGTGTCCATGACACTGGGAATGAATGTGTATAAATGTTCAGCAGTGGTCGGAGAGGCCGTTGGCGTGGATTGGCAGCCATGTTTACGTCAGTCTGCCCCAGGGCAGCTGTGGCTACAGTAGTAGCTTACCACTATCAATGTCTCTAAGGAGAGAATGAATAATGGACTCACTGTCAGCACTTTCAGATGTCACTTGACATGTAAAGCGCCATATAAATCTAATCCATTATTACTGTATTAAAACTCTCTGCTCTATTCTGAGGCTTTGAATTTCCTTGTGGTACTCCCTTGCACGTGGTACATGATATTTTCCCTTCTTGGCCAAGATGTAAATAAATACCCAGAAAAGGTGTCTTTGACTCTGCACTGTATTTATTAACCAGCTCAACAAGGGACATTTATTAATACAAAGAAAATCCACAACAAAGCCTAACATAGCCCCTTCTTGTTGGAATCACATGAGCTTCCCTACTGGTATGATCACAGAATTGTCACCATGGGTTGAGATGCCGTCTCGGCACTCAGCCCATGTTTTCCCTCATCCCTGCTTCCCATTGAGCAGCGTCTCAGCTGGCCCCCAGCTGGCAGCATTATGGACGGCTGGGGCCAATTAGTCTTCATCAGCTGGGGCGCTGCCAATGAGGATAAATAGGAGCAGCCTCGATGACTCGGGGCTGCGACATAAACACATTGCTAAGCTGAAGCCCCTTCGTCTGGTGTCAGCTTATACTCCTCTTGCAGCATTCCTGTGTTTGTATCCCGCTGTGAGTATGTACGTCTTGCTACCCCCACGTCCGGTACGAGCTGCTTACCTCTGCGCTGTGCAACCTGTGAGTGTACCTCTGCATGAGTATCTGTGCTCTCCTCATCCCTTCCCCTTTACCCTGAATAAAATATCACGACTCACTGGCTTGCCCCTGGCTCTGATTGCCCGGCTCCCTAGAGCCGGATATGACAGTATGTCGCAGCCAGAAGAGTTGCCGGCGGCCGTGAGTCGCTGTGGAAATGTACCTTTCTGTCCGGGTGTCAGCGCTGCTAGCATGCCGTTTCCCAGGAGTCACTTCCGGCGCCAGGGCGACGAGCTGAGGTCCATCTCGGAGGCTGTCGACGGGACGTTCTTCACCCTGCACGACGCCTCCAACGCGAGACGCTGGCATCCGGGCCGTGCTGAGGAACTCCTGGACTGTCACCCTCACTCTCTGTACCATCTGGAGGACAGTGCCAGGATAGACGCTGCAGGTACACAGCGAGAGAAGCTCCACGGGGTGGATGGAAATCCCGGCAGGGAGTCGAAGTGGGCGACGTCTGGCCCCGCTTCGGAGTCCCGTTCCTGCCGCCATTCCAGTCCGGGAGTTCGCGCCAACCAGAGGACTTCCCCCGACCTGCGCCACGTCACTCGGGATTCCCTTCAAGGAGCCGCAGCTGACAGCAGTTATGTCCGGGGTCGAGTGGCTGTCGCGAGCTCTACTGTGTTTCCTGTCACCACCTTCAGGCATGTGGCGGCGGCAGTGAGATTGATGGTGAGGACTTCAGGGCTACGAAGCTTTCCCGTGCTCGACGCCTTCCTCGTCTCGATCTCCGATCTGGAGCGGCGAATCCTGGGTTTCCCCCTCGCTTCGTCCCCTGGGAGTAGTCGTCATCACATCGCCGAGTCACCTCTGCACGAACGTCGTCCGGATCCAGTTCTGGGCTATCGTCAGGACCGTTCCTCCCACGCAGCTGTCATCCCTTCGCCTCGTCAGTGTGGAGACTCTACAGCCTCGTCCCTTGAGCCTCGTTCCCCCGCTGTCATTCCTGGACATTCGGGCTGGCTCACCCCGGCTGTTTCCCCCTCCTCCTCGACGCGCTTCCTGACCACTGTGTGTGCCTGGAATCCCGGCCTGGTGAGCTCTCTGCTGGAGACAACGCGAGCGACCCTCAGACGAATTCCCGGGGGGTCCTCCGTTGTCGCCGGGCGGGGAGAGGAAGAAGCAGATTCCACTACAGCAGGCGATACTCAACCTCCAGGGGGCAGGCAAGTCATTGTTTTTTCACACCTGCTTAATGATTTGCTCTGTCACATCCCTGGAGGAGAAGTTCAGGGTTCGCAGCTCCCTGAACTCTCCCCACCTGCTGTAACCTGTATGCCTAATCCCGCATCCTCTGTGTCTCTCTCCGCCGAGCAGTCCCCGGCTCCGGGTCAACGTGGTGGGATATGGAGAGGGCCTGTGGTTCCGCAGCTACATTGCGGACGGAGGAGGGGGACTGACTGCTGCGTGGAGTCTACGCCGACGACTGAGCGTCCCCGGGTCTCCATGGAGGAGCGGTTCGGTCCGGCGGGACGAGATTCTTCTGGCTTCACGCCGAGTGGATCGTCGGCGGGGTTACCTGAGCTGGAGGGATCTCAAGCTGCGCTGACCATCGTGCTGGCTGCGGGGCCCGACGCGGCTAGATGGGAGCCTGACAACGACCTCCTGACGACGGATCCTGGATCTTCGCAGTCCTGGACGGCGTCAGAACCCGAGATCAGGCGAGTGCTCTCCTTTCTTTTCTCTCTTTTTATCCCCGAGCACTTCAGCCTATCTCCAGGGGAGACGAGCCGGGTGCAGCCGTCCGCTGCATCTGAGCTCGTCTCGCCGGGTTCTGGCGCTGCCGGTGATCCTGATCCCGGTTCTGTTTTCTCTTCTGAGCCTTCTTCCAGGGTCACCGGCAAGGAGTTGCTGTTCCTCGTGGTGCTGGAGGGTCCGGGTTCAACGTTGGAGGTCGGTTCTGGTGCAGTATTCAACGTGGGTTCGCCCGAGACCCAGTCGGGGTCCAACGTGGGTTCGCCTGAGGCCCGATCGGGGTCCGACGTGGGTGCTGCCCCAGTATTGTCCAGGTCCGGTGAGGAGGTGGCCGTTTTCCTGCGGCCTGACGCCCGCCGCCCTCGTCATCGGCTCTCCCCTGAGCCTCTTCCACCGGGATCCGCTCTGATCCTTCGCCCGTCTCAACGGTCCTGGTGGTTGAGTGATGCGGGTCGACGACCCGACCCACAGAACTTTCGGTTCGGTGATCTGGTTCCCCCCACTGGTCTGTTTCCCTCTGGGCAGCCTGGTTCGGCTGCCGGTGGACTGGATTCCTGGGATCTGGGTCCAGAGTTCGCCGTCCGAACACTTCTCTTTCCCTGATTCGCCAGCTGGACAATGGGCGGGGAGATCTCCGGAGCCATCTCGGCTATTTTTGGACTCTGCCTGCCATTCACCTCGGGTGTCACTTTTTCTTTTGTTATTAAGGTCACTCGGGTGTAATGTTTTGTCCTGTTGGTGGATTCGTTTTTATAGTGCTGTGTTTTCCATCGCTCATGCTCAGCATTTTACTTTTTGTGCCATGTTTTTAGCCTCGTTTTTTGTATTGTAGAGTTATGTTTTGTTTTCCGTAACACCATGCTCTGCAGTTATCCATTTATTCCAGTCACTTTCATTTCTTTAGGTGACTGGGTATTTATATATTCGTGTGTGTGGGTTTTTCTTTGCCTGCACTCAGTATTTCTTTTTTGTCCTGTTGGTTCATTATAGAGTCATGTGCCTTGTTTTCCGTAACACCATGCTCTATAATTGTCATTTGTTCCAGTCACCCTCACTTTTCTTGGTGACTGTGTGTGTATGTACTTAAATTAGCGCTGTGTATAGGTTCCCCTTTATTTAACCGTACTCAGCATTTTTGCCCTGTACCTTTTTGGTGGTTCTTTTTTCCTTGCTCTGGGTCACGCATGGTTGGTACTCTCTGGGTAGTATGTAACCGGCGTGCTGACCCAGTTCTTCTCCCCATCTGTACCTGGGTTAATTATTCTGTTTTGTCAGTATTGTATTTGGGTTTTTCTTTCCCGCTACCCTACATTGCCCCATTGGTGTTGTCCTTCCCTTGGCTTCTTCCCCTCCGGTCCGCCTCCCTTCCTCCCACCCTAGGTGTGGGGGGGGGGGGGGGGCTGGGATGTTCCTGGTCGTTCAGGAGCCCGACCTTGAGGGAGGGGCTCTGTCACCATGGGTTGAGATGCCGTCTCGGCACTCAGCCCATGTTTTCCCTCATCCCTGCTCCCCATTGAGCAGCGTCTCAGCTGGCCCCCAGCTGGCAGCATTATGGACGGCTGGGGCCAATTAGTCTTCATCAGCTGGGGCGCTGCCAATGAGGATAAATAGGAGCAGCCTCGATGACTCGGGGCTGCGACATAAACACATTGCTAAGCTGAAGCCCCTTCGTCTGGTGTCAGCTTATACTCCTCTTGCAGCATTCCTGTGTTTGTATCCCGCTGTGAGTATGTACGTCTTGCTACCCCCACGTCCGGTACGAGCTGCTTACCTCTGCGCTGTGCAACCTGTGAGTGTACCTCTGCATGAGTATCTGTGCTCTCCTCATCCCTTCCCCTTTACCCTGAATAAAATATCACGACTCACTGGCTTGCCCCTGGCTCTGATTGCCCGGCTCCCTAGAGCCGGATATGACAAGAATGAAAACATAGATGGCACTCAGAGAGAACATACATCCAGTAAGGCTGCTTGTCCACTGCTTAAAATGTGATTATTGAAGTTACTGACATAACGCACGGCTCAGGAGACACACACACACAGGCTCAGAGTAGTTCAAATAGTTTATTAACAACAGGAGTGTATGAATGTGTGTCTGCGGGATGTAAATGTGTTGATGGCGGCGTCTGCTTCGGGCACGGAGGCAGGAGGCCGTACAGCCGGACAACCTTGGAGAGGACAGATGACTGGCACAACAAGGGACAAGGTCCAGTAGACAGCCACCCGGAGAACCCGGTGCAGCAGCGAGGAACAGGCGATGGAGAGGCGTCGTCCGCCGCCGGGGAATCCACCTGTGCACAGGGGAGCAGACTGGGAAGGAAAAGGAGGTAAGGTCTTCTTACCAGAGTAATCGGCTGAGGGTGAAGGAACTCACAGCGATGCATGGAGAAGTCTGACGGTTTCAGGCCGAAGATCAGGGCAAGGCGGCTTATATCCCTCGCCGCTGATGATGTGCAGGTGTGTGTGCAGGTGGCGCCGCTGATGAGCGGCGCGGCGTGACAGTACTCCCCCCTCTAGCAGGGCCTCCTGGCGATGGCTTCTCTGGGTGCGCTCGGTGGAAATCAGCGATGAGCGACGGGTCCAACACAAACGACGAGGGTACCCACTGTCAATGTTCAGGCCCATAGCCCTCCCAGTCCACCAAGTACTGCAGCCCACGACCCCGGCGCCGGGAGTCCAGGATGGAGGTGACGGACCAGGCCGGATGGCCACCAATCATCCGGGGCGCGGGTTGCGCAGCAGGAGGAGGGCAAAGGGGATCGGAGACTGCCAGCTTCACCTTGGACACGTGGAAGGTGGGATGGATGCGGAGGGAGGGGGGAATAGCTACACGCACAGCCACCGGGTTGACGATCCTGGTGATGGGGTAAGGACCCATAAAGCGCTGTGCCAGCTTCCTCCTCTTGCCCTTTAAAGTCACGTCCTGGGTCGACACGTAGACTTGCTGACCAACTCTGTACGCCGGGGCAGGTCTTCTGTGCCGGTCCGCCACGGCTCTGTTGCACTCCACCGTGCGTAAAAGCGCATTGCGCGCTGACGCCCAGATGGAGCGGAACTGCCTGAGATGCGCCCGTACTGAGGGGACAGTTACCTTACTCTCCTGCGCTGGGAACAGCTGGGGGTCGTAACCCAGGGACGCCTTAAAGGGGGACATCCCTGTAGCAGAAGAGCGAGCGGTGTTATGGGCGTATTCAACCCAGGCGAGGTGGCTACTCCAGGACGTAGGTTTGGACGCCGTTACACAGCGGAGCGCAGCCTCCAGCTCCTGGTTGGTCTGCTCACACTGCCCGTTGGATTGGGGGTGATGGCCGGAGGAGAGGCTCACCTTGGCTCCTAAGGCGTTGCAGAACGACCTCCAAACCTCTGAAGAAAATTGGGGCCCCCGGTCCGAGACCACGTCCACCGGAATCCCATGCAGCCTGACCACGTGTTGGATGAGGAGGTCCGCCGTCTCCAGGGCAGTTGGGAGACCTCATAGGGGGACGAAGTGTACCGCCTTGGAGAAGCGGTCCACGATGGTCAGGATGGTGTCGTAGGTGTTCGAGACTGGGAGTCCGGTGACGAAATCCAGGGCGATATGCGACCAGGGCCTGCCAGGAATGGGCAGAGGCTGGAGCAAACCCGCTGGAGGGGCATTACCCAACTTGTTGGTGGTACAAACTGGACAGGCCCGGGCGTAGCGGGCAGTGTCCCTCCGCAGGCCCGGCCACCAAAAGGACCGCTGGAGGAGGTCAATCATCCGGGAGGAGCCAGGGTGACAGGTGAGCTTGGATGTGTGCAACCAGTGGATGACCTCTCCTCGGACCGTGGATGGCACGAACAGCCTCCCCTCCGGTCCGCCGCCAGGGTCAGGTTCCACTTCCTGCACCTTCCGGATCTTGTTCTTGATGTCCCAGGTGACGGCTCCCACGACGCACGACCTGGGTAGGATGGTGTGGACTGTGTCCTCCAACTCCTCAGGGGCGAATTGCCTAGAGAGGGCGTCGGGCAGGCCGTTCTTGGAGCCAGGCCTGAAGGTGATGGTAAATTGGAACCTGGCAAAGAACAAGGACCAGCGCGCCTGGCGGGCGTTCAGGTGCCTGGCAGATCTAAGGTACTCCAAGTTCTTGTGGTCCGTCAGGACCACGAACGGCAGGTCCGCCCCCTCTAGCCAGTGACGCCACTCCTGTAGCGCGAGCTTGATGGCGAGGAGCTCTCTGTCACCCACGTCGTAATTCCTCTCCGCCGGGGGCAAGCGCCGGTAGAAGAAGGCGCAGGGCCGTTTGATACCGTCGTCTGGCGACCGCTGGGATAGCACCGCCCCCACTCCTGTGTCCAAAGCGTCCACTTCCACGATGCACTGCAGCGCAGGGTTGACTTGGCTAAGGACCCGGGAGGAGGAGAACTCCGCCTTCAGCGCCTGAAAAGCAGCTGCGGCCTCTTCGGTCCACCGGAACGGGACCTTGGGGGACGTGAGGCGGGTCAGCGGACCGACGATGGTGCCAAAATTTGGGACGAAGCGGCGGTAGAAGTTCGCAAACCCAACGAACTGTTGCACCTGCTTCCTTGATGCAGGTGTAGGCCATTCCACCACCGCCTTCACCTTCTCTGGGTCCGGAAGCACCTGGTCATGTGAGATGATGAACCCAAGGAAGGATGTTGTCTTTGCGTAAAATTCACACTTCTCGGCCTTCACGTATAACCGGTTCTCCAGCAGTCTTTGGAGGACCCGCCTCACGTGGACCTGGTGCTCGTCCCTGGACTTGGAGAAGATGAGTATGTCATCCAGGTAGACGAACACAAAAAGGCCGATGAAATCCCGGAGGACGTCGTTGATGAGGCGCTGAAAGACAGCTGGAGCGTTGGTCAACCCGAACGGCATCACCAGGTACTTGAAGTGGCCGTTCGGGGTTCGGAAGGCTGTTTTCCACTCGTCTCCCTCCCGGATCCGGACGAGGTGGTATGCGCTGCGTAGATCCAGCTTGGTGAACCAAGTCGCCCCCTGGAGGGAGTGGAAAGCGGTGTCCATGAGGGGCAGGGTGTAACGATCCTTCTCCGTTATGTCATTAAGGGCACGATAGTCTATGCAAGGACGGAGGGATCCGTCCTTCTTACCAACGAAGAAGAATCCTGCCCCCACAGGTGATGACGATGGGCGGATAATCCCAGCACTCAGCGACTCCTTGAGGTATGAGTTCATTGTCTCCTTCTCCGGCGTCGATAGACTGTAGAGTCGTCCAGAAGGTAAGGGTGCCCCCTGGTGGAGATTGATTGCACAGTCATAGGGCCGATGAGGAGGGAGAGACATCGCCTTGGATTTGCTGAATACCATACCCAGGTCGTGAAATTCCAGTGGCACCAGGGACAGGTCCGGGGGTGCAGCGTCCGTAGGAGGGGGAGAAGCGGACGGAGAGCAGGCAGCGGACTAAAGACAGGTGCCCATGCAGAACATACTCCATGCCGACACCCCGGCGGACTTCCAATCCAGAACGGGGTTGTGGAGGCGTAGCCAGGGATACCCCAGGATGACGGGCGACACAGAGTTGGGCAGGACGTAAAAGGTTATCTCCTCCCGGTGGTTTCCAGAGATAATAACCGGGACGGGGACGGTCTGGTGCGTAACTCTCCCAAGGGAGGCTCGAGAGAGGTTGACCAGGGAGATGGGGTTCCTGAGTGCCTGACAGCGGATGCCCAATCGGGTTGCCAGGCTTTGTGAAATAAAGCTGCCTTCCGCGCCCGAATCCACCAGTGCGTGGGTGAGATGCCCAGTGGGGTTGTGGCAGAAACGGATGGGCAGCTTTAATTGTGTGAGGGGACTTAACCGATTGACATCCGCGAGGCCCCCTACAGTGACTCGCGGACCTCGCCGTTTGGCTTCTGTGGACAAAGCTCTACTGTGTGTTGACTATCTCCGCAATACATACAGAGATTTAACTCACGGCGGCGTTGTCTCTCCGCCGGAGAGAGCTTTGTCCAGCCCATCACCATTGGCTCCGACTCCTCGGGGCGCGATGGTGGCAGCGTCGCCAGGGGGCGAGCTTGGGGCAGGCGCAACGAGGCTCCACGAGGGCGAGAAGAAGACGACTTCCGTCCCGAGGAGCGCTCGCGCAGCCTGTTGTCCAAACTAATGGCAAGGGATGTTAGCTCCGCTAGCGTCTCAGGGATATCCCGCCCAGCCAGTTCATCCCACAGATCATCATTGAGACTGCAGAGGAAAAGGCCGCAGCGGGAGCGTTCCTCCCAGCCTAATTCCTCCGCCGCTACCCGGAAGTCGACCGCGTAGTCCGCTGCCAACCGGCTTCCCTGCTGGAGGGCGAGAAGCCGATCGACCTGGACCGTCTCGGTACGCGAATGGTCAAAGACTTCCAGGAAGCGTCTCACGAATTGGTCATATGTGAGGGTGGCATAACTGGGCCTCGCCATTACGGCGTAGGTCCAAGTTAATGCTCGCCCCTCCAGGAGATTCCCGATATAACCAATCCGGCTATGATCTGAGGGAAAGTCTCCGGGCACACGATGGAACACGGACTCACATTGCATAATGAACCCCCGCGCTCCGCCGAGCTTTCCGCTAAAGCGGGCGGGGGTCGGAATGGGCGTGAGCCGAGTCGGTGCCGCCGGAGCCTGCTGGACGGCCACTGGAGCGGCAGGAGCCGCGCCACCCTGACGAGCCGGGGGGAATGGCTGTTGGGGGTCCAAGCGGTCCAATCGGTTATTTATATTTATTAACTGATTGAGGATCACCTGCTGCTGATAAGCTATCTGATCCACCCGAGCCTCGAGAGTGGTAAGCCGGTGTGCGAGCCCGCCGTCTGTCGAGCCGCTCTGCTGAAGCCGTACTGACATAACGCACGGCTCAGGAGACGCACACACACAGGCTCAGAGTAGTTCAAATAGTTTATTAACAACAGGAGTGTATGAATGTGTGTCTGCGGGATGTAAATGTGTTGATGGCGGCGTCTGCTTCGGGCACGGAGGCAGGAGGCCGTACAGCCGGACAACCTTGGAGAGGACAGATGACTGGCACAACAAGGAACAAGGTCCGGTAGACAGCCACCTGGAGAACCCGGTGCAGCAGCGAGGAACAGGCGATGGAGAGGCATCGTCCGCCGCCGGGGAATCCACCTGTGCACAGGGAGCAGACTGGGAAGGAAAAGGAGGTAAGGTCTTCTTACCAGAGTAATCGGCTGATGGTGAAGGAACTCACAGCGATGCATGGGGAAGTCTGACGGCTTCAGGCCGAAGCTCAGGGCGAGGCGGCTTATATCCCTCGCCGCTGATGATGTGCAGGTGTGCGTGCAGGTGGCGCCGCTGATGAGCGGCGCGGCGTGACAGTTACAAGGCAAGGCAAGGCAAGTTTATTTGTATAGCACATTTCGTGTACAAGACAATTTAAAGTGCTTTACATAAAACATTAAAGCATTATAGCAAGTTACAAAAGGAATACATAAGATTTTAAAAGCAAACTAAAAACTGAATAAGAACAGTGTTGGCCTACTTCAGAGTTACCGAAGTAACCTACCCCGGGCAGGTTTCATCAATATTTAACTAAACTGGCTGGTCCCTGACCTGACTTTGCTTCCTTTTTTATTTACCAGAGGTCTACTCTGTATATGCCAGAGCAGCCTGCCCCCGACTGGTCTTCCTAGTTTAACAACACTAAAATTGCTGTCCTGGATGAAGAGATCTGGACTCTTGACTGGTACAAAACAGCGTTCATCAACTACTATCCAAACTCCAGCTTTGGTCCCACATTCCCAGACCGGCTTAAATTAATAAGACGTCTTTTCTTTCCCATTCCCTGAAGAAGCCTTATGTTTAACTCAGGTTTTGGACACACCCTATTGGTGGTCTTCCCAGAAGGACTTATTGACTAATCACCTAACCCAGTCAGGTCTTTTTCTATGGCCAAAAAAAAGCAGTGGTGATGTGTGTTATATCTAGAAATGAGGGAGTCGGAGGCGAGACTTCATGCAACATGGAACTCTCTTTATTATACTGAACTTGGGGTTTATATACAGAGGGGCTGTGCCCACCTCACGCCACCCTAAGGACGGGCACTACTACACACATACATATACACATCCAACATTCCCTCCCCCCTTAGGAAAATGGACAAACACACCATTGAAAACCACCCAAATTTAAAACCTGAATCACACGCTAAGAACAAGGGAAATAACGTATTGCATTAAACAAGCCTATCACATCCACACAAAATATTTCAAATCGGACTATGTCTCTGTAAAACACAAAATAATCCCATGTTCAACACATTCACTCCCATACACACCAGCAAACAATATGTATATATATATATATATATATATATAATATACAGTATATACTTTATCAAATATGTACACAGGTATTTACACAAGGAATGTCTTCTCAGGTAACCCCAATGTCCCTGGGCAACCACCACCTTTTAATTAGCCACGGAGGGCCTGGGCAACCCCACAGCATCAGTGCCCCTAGCCGTCGTCTCCCTCCAGGGTTGATGCCCCCCTCCCTGGTAAAAATGTCTTTAACCGGCATAAGGAGCTTCTTCCCTCTCAGCTCGCTGGGCCGTTTGGTGCGCCGTTTCTCCGTGTCCGACGAGTCGCTTCCAACTGTCTCATGCACTACCGTCATGGCTCGAGACACTCCAGCCCCCAGTGGTCGCACCTCGGAGAGAAACAAAGTCTGTTCTGCAGCATCATTTGCTGTCTCGGGCACCTTGCCGTACCGTTCAGCACCCTCGTCCCAGGTGCACGGAGCTCCAGCACTGAGGCACTGCCCAACCTCCATGGCGCACAGCTGCTGCTGCTCACTGCCGGAGTCGTCCGTTGCCTTGGTACTCACGGTCTCGGTACTCACGGTCTCAGTCTCCCGCTGTTCAACTTCCAACAGCGGGGTTGGTTCCTGCTGCACCTCCTCTCTGTTGTCTTCGCACACTGTGGCCTCCAAACCATCAGTGCCGTGGTCCCACACCAGACTGGGCTCCACAGCTGGCCCGCTGTCTTCAGAGACCAGGAACATTTCTACAACCTGTCCCGGCCCCTCCTCCTGTCAGCTCTCCCCTTGAGAGCGCGGAGTGGGCGCTCTGGTGTTGGTGCTCTGCTGTGTCGTCACCATACCCAGCTGCGGCTGCTATCCCCCGGAGCCCCTGGTGATGCTCCCGTCAGCCCCATCCTCCGACCCGGGCACCCCGTCCCCGTTCCCAGCATCCTCCTTCAGGATGCGCCGCTGCGTTATCACCAAGCCCGGCTGCGGCTGCTCCCCCTCTGGGCTTTCAGCGCCGCTCCCATCGGTTCCACTGTCTGTTTGTGGCTGTTTTCCCTCTGGGTTCTCAGCACCGCTCTCGTCGGCCAAACCCTCCGACACGGACACCTTGTTGCTGCTGTTGGTACCCTTGTTACAGGTGTCCCGCTGCGCTGTTTCCACGCCCTGCAGTTGTTGCTCTTCCCCAGAGTCTTCAGCCTGCATGGTCTCTCTCTCCCGCTGTGTAGCTTCCACAACTGGCTGTTGCTGTCGCTCACCTAGCATGCAAACCTCCACTCTCAGCGGGAAATCACACATGGTCGGCCCCTTGCTAGCTTTAGCCGGTACCTCGCATATGGCTCCAGTCTCCCAGTGTTCCACCAACTCCAGCACTTCTTCCAGCAATGGCAGCACCCTAGCCAACATCAGCGTCATACTTAGCCAAATATTATTGGTGCCATGGGTTAACTTGTCCCTCACTAGGCTGTCCTCCGGCTCTCCAAACTCACACTTCCTAGCTAGGTTATGAAGACTTGACAAAAATGACTTCAGGGACTCGCCCGTCCGTTGTTTAAGGCTGTAAAACTTGACTCTGCTCTTGGAGCAAGTGTAAGAGTTTCCGCACGCATTACTCATTATTTAAAATAACTCCAATTTACCTCGTCGCCAAATGTTATATCTAGAAATGAGGGAGTCGGAGGCGAGACTTCATGCAACATGGAACTCTCTTTATTATACTGAACTTGGGGTTTATAGACAGAGAGGCTGTGCCCACCTCACGCCACCCTAGGGGCGGGCACTACTACACACACACACATACACATCCAACAATGTGCTCTCTCCCGAGTTCTTTTCATTGTCCGAGAAAACTACAGACTCAATTGTTTGGCAAGCCACTTTCATTTTGAAAGTTCGCCCTCTACTGGAAGGTTAAATGTCCGTGCAGTTGCACTCCTGTTGAGGCACTGTGGTAAGTGTTCACTTTCTCTTCTGGGTCTTTCCATCTTGCAGGCACACAACAGTCGTTTTGACTTGGTCAGTTTTGATGAATGCTGTTACTTTGTTCTGTGGGAAGGGCATGGGTGATTTCTGTGAGCAAGGCTTCCTCCCAGAGCTGCAGTTTGGGCCAGTGGGGGCTGTTTAGTGTGGTGGAGGACTCACTGGAAAGTAAGTTGATTGTTGCTCACTATTTATTGTCATGAAGCATTTATACAACAAGTAAATAGTGCAGCAGTCTCTAACTGTCTGAAGCATCACTCAAAGGCTGTTACCTACATGGGCAGATATTTCATTTCACTGTTGGGGGGACAATAAACGGAACATTTTCTCAAGAGTTAATATTGACGGGGGCTCAGCATACAGTTGCAGCTCCGCTCAGCTGCTCAGTACACACACTGGAAGTGTATGGAATGGCGCTAAACATCTGCACATGCTTAGACAGGGCAGGAAGCCCAGGAGAGTGAGTACGTGAAGACATCATACTCTGATGTACTATGTCTGCTGAACTTTGCTTCTCGCAGCCCTGAGAATCTGGAGATTCTTCTCGTTTGGGTACTTCTTGTACTCAGCAAGTGCTGAGCGCTTGGCTTCAATGACGGGGGTCATCACGGTCGACTTGGCATCAAACCAGTCCTGTGACTTCGAGGTCTTCCTCGAAGTCACAGAGCCAAGGCTCTTCTCACAGTGTGTCAGCCACAAAACTCCAAAACTAATGGACAGACTTGGATGCAATTTTCACCACAAGTGGCGATAAGCCTACACACAAGCCCATTACATTTTGGAGGTGATCCATGAGAAACGGAAGGAGCCTTGGTGGAGGTATGCGCTCTATGAGTGCTTTTCTAGTTTTATTATGAAATGCCATCAACCAGATGTACTTGTCTGAAAACAGCAACAAGACAGCCAGTATTTCTGATAATTTGTAAATAAAAACAAAAAAATGTTAAAAAAAAAAAAAAAGAGTTTAAGTGAGGGAAAAGAGAAAAGATTCTGGTTGTCGGTCAGCGATGCAGAGGTGAGCCTTTTATTTTAAGGATGTGTTCAACTTTTTCTCTGGAGGGCAACAGCTTGCTTGTTACCTGATGTTAAAGGAGGATTAGGCAAAGCAAATTAAGACGTGCAGCAGACTTTTTTTTTCTTGATTTTAATTTAATGGTGGGGGCACAACATTTAGACCCATTTCACCCTCTGCTGTAGGGACTATTTCTAATTAGCTTTATTTGCACTTAAAATGAATCTAATTGGTTAAAAGTTATATCAATTAGAAAGTTGTTTTATTATGCCTCGGTGAAAACGGAGGCATACGGTAATCTGTCAGTGTGTCTGTGTGTGTATATGTCTGTTACCAGCTTGTCAGCTCACCCAGTCAGAATCAAGTAGAACTAAAGGCTTGTCTCATTGTATTGCCATATTTTCTCAACTTTTAATTTGCCAGAGTTCCGAGATAAGGCTTTGTTTTCGAAATAAACACAAATTTAACTCACCTTTAATGTCAATGAAGACAGGAGAAAATGTATTGTAATAACTATGCCGGGCTACTAGTAGCGACAGGATGGCTTTTTTTACAGCACAACACAGCACATTTTTTACAGCACAGAGAGCTGAACTGTTATAAAATAGTGGTTACAGAAAAAAAAACACGTATTCAGCAACTACACCATTTATTCATCACATCGATTGTTTTCACACAGGTTTTGCTGTTTAGCTTTGCAGAGCAAGGACAAAGGAAAAACTCATTAAAAACTTGCTAAAAACTTCAAGTCCCAACATTCCTCACCCGCAAATGGTCGCAGTGAGCTGCATATGCACCTGAAAACTCCCACCAGAGGGAAGTACTGAGCAATCCGCCAATACTGGGTGAACAAATGTCCGTGTTTTTCCCATCTGTTTTCTTCCTCTGCTACTAAACAGCAAAAGCTCCTATTTGTCTTGCTTGTCATTGTATTCACGTACTTAAATTGCTTCCGCCATTTAAAACATCTACCACCATGCTCCAACTGTTTAAATCAGTTTGGTGGCTCTTGGCTGCCACCAACTGTACGGGCATGTGAACTGCAGAATATTTTTACTGTGCATGTGTGTACTCCTAAACAACTGGATGGATTTGGATGAAATTTTTACCCGAGGTGGTCCTTGGGTGAGAGAGGAACCCATAACATTTTGGTGACGATCCCAGAATGCATACCTCCACCAAGGCTCTGGCACCGAGGCATCAGCACCTTGGTGCTTTCATAGAACACTGGCACTCCAGCAGCTGGCGGCTGCTGCTGATAGCTTATTTACCTGCCACTGCTGAGTCACATGACAATCACGTGATAATATGCTAGGTAGAAAAGTTGTCATTAGACAACCAATCCAGTAGTTATAGTAAATACTTAAAAGTTCAGAGAGCCAGAGGAAACACATGAAGCCTCAAATTATATCCAGGGTCTTGCAAAAACTGACCATTTCTGGTAAATTTCACAGCACATTTGTATGTGACTGAACATCTATGTGATCCTATGTATAACCTACTGTACAATCCTTCAGAGAAATAAAAAAAAATTATGCTTCCTATGCCCCTATAATTTTACAATTTTTCTTGATATTCATGGTTCAAAACTAGCTTTTTAAAAGCCAGAATATATTTAGCAACATTTTCAACACTAATTGTTGAAAATGAAGGCATTAACCTTTGAAATTAACATTGTCACACAACAAATAGCCACTTACTGTAAAAAAAAAAAAAAAAAAAAAAAAAAAAGAAAAGAAAAAGGTGAGATATAACATATGAAGGACAAAGTGCAGCACTGCAGTATTTGGAGCCAATTTCCAGATCATGCTCCATTGTCTGAATTATTTAGAGCCGGGCTGCTCCATCCTCTTTTAATTGCATGTGACATTTTCATGAGGTGTCCTTCTGTTGAGATACACTCTGCCGCTGCGGTAAACAGTAAATCTGGAATGACGGGCCCTAACAGTCCTCAGTGAAGCTGCTCAGCCAAGCCCAGCTCATTTCCTTTTCACTTCAGCCAGTTACAGAGATGGACAGTAACAGTTTTAAGCTCCTGGAACCGACAACTACTGACACTAACTCAGTGGACTGATGTAGAGATAAATCATTTGTTGCAACTGGCTCATATTACATCTGACAGAGTTGGATATACAGTGGTGTGACAAAGTGTTTCCCCCCTTCCTGGTTTCTCATTTTTTGTATGTTTGTCACACTTAAATGTTTCAAATCATCAAACAAAATTTAAATATTAGACAAAGATAACACAAGTAAACACAAAATGCAGTTTTTAAATGAAGGTGTTTATTATTAAGGGGGAAAAAAATCCAAACCAACATGTGTGTGAAAAAGTGATTACCCTCTAAACCTAATAACTGGTTGGGCCACCCTTAACAGCAACAACTGCAATCAAGCGTTTGCAATAACTGACAATGAGTCTTTTACAGCGCTGTGGAGGAATTGTGGCCCACTCATCTTTGCAAAATTGTTGTAATTCAGCCACATTGGAGGGTTTTCGAGCATGAACTGCCTTTTTAAGGTCATGCCACAGCATCTCAATCAGATTCAGGTCAGGACTTTGACTAGGCCACTCCAAAGTCTTCATTTTGTTTTTCTTAAATCATACAGAGGAGGACTTGCTGGTGTGTTTTGGATCATTGTCCTGCTGCAGAACCCAAGTGCGCTTCAGCTTGAGGTCACAAACAAATGGCTGGACATTCTCCTTCAGGATTTTTTGGTAGACAGCAGAATTTGTGGTTCCATTTACCACAGCGAGTCTTCCAGGTCCTGAAGCAGCAAAACAGCCCCACACCATCACACTACCACCACCACATTTTACTGTTGGTATGATGTTCCTTTTCTGAAATGCTGTGTTACTTTTACACCAGATGTAATGGGACACACACCTTCCAAAAAGTTCAACTTCTGTCTCATCAGTCCACAGAGTATTTTTCCAAAAGTCTTGGGGATCATCAAGATGTTTTCTAGCAAAACTGAGTTAGCCTTTATGTTCTTTTTGCTCAGCAGTGGTTTTCGTCTTGGAACTCTGCCATGCAGGCTATTTTTGCCCAGTCTCTTTCTTATGGTGGAGCCATGAACACTGACCTTAACTGAGGCAAGTGAGGCCTGCAGTTCTTTGGATGTTGTTGTGGAGTCTTTTGTGACCTCTTGGATGAGTTGTCGCTGGGCTCTTGGGGTAAGTTTGGTCGGCCGGCCACTCCTGGGAAGGTTCACCACTGTTCCATGTTTTCACCATTTGTGGATAATGGCTCTCACTGTGGTTTGCTTAAGTCCCAAAGCTTTAGAAATGGCTAGAAAATTGAACTCATCTTTCCAAAGATGTGATAAAACACAGTTAATTTATGTTTAAACAGGGGGACGATCACCTTTTCACACAGGGACATGTAGGTTTGGATTTTTTTTTACCCTTAATAACAAACATAAACACGTTCAATTAAAAACTGCATTTTGTGTTTACTTGTGTTATCTTTGTCTAATATTTAAATTTGTTTGATGATCTGAAACATTTAAGTGTGACAGACATACAAAAAAATGAGAAATCAGGAAGGGGCAAACACGTTTTCACACCACTGTACAGTCATGTGAAAAAAATTTGGACACCCCTTTAAATATTCAGTTCTTTATTAAGATATGTTCATATATCTATGTCTAACCTTGTTTTTGTTTTTATTTGCTTTTTTTTTTTCAATTTAGCCATTGTAAGTGAGAATGAATGTGAGCGTGTCCTAAAAAAAGATGGGAGTGACTTAATTTATTCCTCACTATTTGTTTTACAGACGTTTTGAAAAATTAGAGAAATACTCAGTGCAGTTCAGCTGACATCAGCGTCAGGTGACGCTCATATAAAGATCAGTGTTTTTGGAGGCTTCCTGCTGTTCTAGACCTGCTTCTGGAGTGAACACATCTCCCTTGGGCATACGTTTCAGTATTTATTTCCGTTTTATATTCCTATGTAGTTACTTCTGCATACCCTTTTCCCCTGTTCATTCATTCAACTAAAACAATAATAAAATAATGCTATAGACTCCAACACTAAGTCCACGATTAAAATGTGAATGTGGATGGAATAAAAAAACTATTAATGAATCATCATATAAATAAAATGACGGATGATAATATTTTGACTGTCACAACTCTCTCCATTAAAATAACATAAAATCTCATTAAATGTCATTTACTTTTTGGCACATCAGCACTGTTTGATTCTCACACTGGAAGTGAACCAATAAATCTTGGAGAATGATTACACACAGAGCAGAAAATTAAGAACAGTATATTTCTCAATGAGGAGATTTTTTTTTTCTTTTGGGCTGTCACATTTTGGGGAGAATATATATGTATGTATGTATGTATGTATGTATGTATGTATGTATGTAGGCAGGTAGGTAGCAGGCAGAGAGTAGACACACTGAAAATTTCACAAAAATCCTTTATTCCACAGACCAAGAAAATGTTTTTTACAGACAGCAAAAAAAAAAAAAAAAACGGCTGTTGTTTCCAAGGCAACCAGTAAGCCATACTAGCAAAAGACACATTTGTGCAACAACACAGCCTAGTGGTAAAAAAATAACACTGCAAAGACATGAAACCACCCACAAAACCACAGCCATCACCTGCAGACAAACCCAGAAATATCCGTTTTATATATATATATATATATATATATATATATATATATATATATGTGTGTGTGTGTGTGTGTGTATATATATAAAACAAAAAAGAAATAGAGAGAAGGGGGAGTTAAAAAAAAAAAGAAAATATACATGTAAGAGGACATTGTAGAGCAGGGGTGTCCAACCATGTGCCATGGAGAGCCAAGACCCTGCAGGTTTTACCTCCAACCAGTGTCTTCAACAGCAGATTTCTGTGAACTTCTTCCCACTGATTGCTGATAAGTGAAAACACCTGCTGAAGAGACTGGGTAGAAGAGAAAACCTGCAGGGTCTTGGCTCTCCATGGCACATGGTTGGACACCCCTGTTGTAGAGTATTTGTTTGGTGATAACATGGTGTGCATGACATTTTTTTTTAATTTTTTTAAATGTATGGGATATCTACAGTATATATACAGTATATACTGTGTGTGTATATATATATATATATGTGTGTGTGTGTGTGTGTGTGTGTGTGTGTGTGTGTGTGTGTGTGTGTATACACTGTATATACAGTATATTGTGGTGGACACACATACTTTGTGACTCACATTTTAGATCAGAACAAAGGCAGAGCTTCCTTGGTGATTACAGGAAGCTGCAAGAGTGTTAGCTTTGGTATGCAAGGCTTGAGACTGTGGGGGTATAATTAAAGGATTAAAGAGGGGATGCATTGTAGACAGTGGGAGTGATATCATGGAGAGAGGATGCATTGTTACTGTCATTATAATGCAATGTGGTCTGTGATACATGTGACTTGTGAAATGTAAGAGTCCTGAGATTTAAGGACGAGAGTTCCCTGTGTGGCTCTCTTTTCTGCTTTGAGATGTTGGAGATGTGAATAAAGCTGACTTGAGAGAGAACTCTGCCTCGTCATTCTCACATTTCCACACTGGTGAGCCAAGACATATCATGCAAGAGGAGAATTCCCCCGGGCCAGCCTCGTCAGGAGACCCCAGCCAAGCCAATGCCGATACAGTCCAGCTACCGGATTTCTGGCAGAACAATCCGCGCTCCTGGTTCAACGCGGTTGAGGCACAGTTCAACCTCCGGGGGATATCGGTAGACACCACAAAATTCCACCACGTAGTTGGAAAGCTGGACAACAACACGGCCCAGCATGTGGAGAGCCTGATCGACCAGCCGCTGGACAGCGACAAATACGGCACGTTGAAGGCTGCACTCATCCAGCAATTCACCCACTCGGCGGAGGAGCGAGCAGAGAGGCTCCTTGCGCTGACGGAGTTGGAAAATGACATGCCCGCGAACCTGATGGAGAAGTTGTTGAGGTTGAAAGACTTTGATGACGATCACTTCATTTTCACCCACCTCTTCCTCAGGACTCTACCGTCAGCAGCGAGAGCGACCCTGGCCAGTTCGCCACTGTTAGCCCAATGGGACTACCGCGTGCTGGGCCGAGAGGCACAGCGGATGGACAACGCCACCAAGAGGCGTGCAGCCACGGCCGCTGCAGCGGAACTCGGCACGATGACCGGAGATGACAGGAGGCCAGAGGCAGCGGTACCAGACTCACCGACGACGGCGGCGGCAGGGGCCAGGGAACGCAGATCGGACGTCCTTTGTTTCTACCATTGCCGCTTCGCAGAGAGGGCACGCAAATGTGTACCACCGTGCCAGTTCAGGCGTTCGGGAAACGCCAAGACCGGGGGTCGGTAGCAGCCGCGGCCCTCGGGGAGGAGAACAAGCTGCTCTACTTGTCGGATGCACGCTCGGGGAGGCAGTTCCTCGTCGACACAGGCTCCCAGTTGAGTTTCATCACACCTTCCTACGCGGACAGACTAGCCGGTTCCGGAGGTCCCCGGGTGACAGCAGCGAACGGCTCGGAGATTAAGACCTTTGGTGAGAAGACTCTGCTTCTGTCTCTACACGGCCGTACATTTGAGTGGACTTTTGTCGTAGCAGCAGTAAATTTCAATATGTTGGGGGCTGATTTTTTGTGCTCACATGGTTTGTTGGTTGATCTCGCTAACAGGCGCCTGGTTAATGCACTTTCTTTTGATTCTATCCCCTGTACAGCGCGAATGGCCCCGCCAACAGCACAAGCCAACGTCACAGCTGCAAGCGGTAAGTTCCACACACTGCTCACTCAGTTCCCAGCACTCACGGTCCCCACATTTTCGGCAACAGTCGCTAAACATGGGGTGGAGCATTTTATTACCACTACCGGACCACCCGTTTTTGCAAAAGCTTGGCACTTGGACGCAGTTAAATTGGCCATAGCACGCGAGGAGTTCGCCAACCTGGAGAGGTTGGGCATTATCAGGCGTTCAAACTGTCCGTGGGCTTCCCCACTACACATAGTCCCGAAAGCGGACGGATCATGGCGACCTTGTGAGGATTTCCGCAGGTTAAACAACGCTACAGCGCACGACCGCTACCCAATCCCGCATATCCAAGATTTTTCCGTTCATTTGGCAGGGGCGCGCGTTTTTTCTAAAATAGACTTGGTCCACGGTTACCACCAAGTCCCAGTACACGCTGAGGACATACCCAAAACAGCGGTAATAACTCCGTTTGGCCTATTCGAGTTTTTACGCATGCCATTTGGACTTAAAGGGGCTGCTCATATGTTCCAATGCATGATGGACGCGGTGCTTCGCGATCTCCCTTTCGTTTTTGTCTACTTGGACGATATTTTAGTAGCCAGCGCGTCCGAAGACGAACACGAAAAACACCTGGCCACAGTTTTCCGAAGGTTGGGAGATCACGGATTAATAATCAACCCAGCGAAGTGTCAGTTCGGGGTGGCGCAGATCGATTTTTTAGGACACCGCGTCTCCCCCGAAGGAGCAGTACCGCTTCCTGACAAAGTGCGTGCGGTGGCAGATTTTCCCCGGCCACAAACGGTCAGGGCGTTGCAGGAGTTTTTGGGAATGGTGAATTTTTATAACCGTTTTCTCCCCCACACGGCGCAACTCATGCAGCCGCTGTATGCCGCGCTCAAAAAAAAGAAACAAATAAGGTCAAGTGGTCCCCGGAGCGGGACCAAGCGTTCTCGGAGGTGAAAGCAGCCTTGGCAAAGGCTGCGTTGTTGGCACACCCAGACCTAACGGCCCGCATAGCGCTCACCACTGACGCATCAGAGGTGGCCATAGGGGCGGTCGTGGAGCAACATGTAGCCGGGGTTTGGCAGCCACTAGCCTTTTTCAGCAGGACCTTGCGCGATAGCGAACGTAAATACAGCGCGTTCGACAGGGAGCTGCTGGCTCTCCATTTGGCCATCCGCCACTTTCAGTTCTGGTTAGAAGGACGCTCTTTCACCGCATTTGTTGACCACAAACCGCTAACATTCGCGATGGCCAAGGTTTCCGAACCATGGTCAGGCCAGCAGCAGAGACAGCTGGCCGCGATATCAGAGTTTACCACTGATATCCAGCATGTGGCGGGCAAACTCAATGTAGTGGCAGATTGCCTCTCGTGCACCGTGGCGGCCCCAGTCAGCGTAGGGGTAGATTACGCAGCCATGGCCGCGGAGCAGGTTGGTGACGCGGAGGTGCGTGCGCTTCAGTCTGGACCAACAGGGTTAAGGCTGGAGAGCAGGGTGCTGCAAGACGGTATGCCCCCCTAATCTGCGATGTCTCCACGGGACGGCCGCGCCCAGTAGTACCGGCCTTGTGGCGCTGCCGCGTTTTTGACTCGATTCATTCTTTGGCGCACCCGGGAGTGCGCGCGTCGGTCAAAATGGTAGAAGAGAAATTTGTGTGGCCGAGCCTCCGCATACAAGTTAAAGAGTGGGCAGCAGCCTGCACGGCGTGTCAACGAGCCAAAGTACACAGGCACACGAGGGCTCCTTTGGAGCCGTTTCACATTCCGGCCAAGAGGTTCGATCACGTTCATGTGGACCTCGTGGGCCCCCTCCCACCATCACAAGGGTGCACACACCTTCTCACAATGGTGGACCGCACCACACGCTGGCCTGAAGTGGTACCGCTGGCATCAACTACGGCCGAGGAGGTGGCGCGCGCGTTTTTAACAGCTTGGGTGGCGCGCTTCGGGGTTCCGTCGGACATTACGTCCGACAGAGGCCCTCAATTTGTGTCCGAGCTTTGGCGACAATGGCCCGCAGCCTAGGTGTCACAATTTACCGCACAACCGCGTACAATCTGCAGGCTAACGGGTTATGCAAACGTTTTCATAGGTCATTGAAAGCAGCTCTCAGAGCGTCACTGACGGATGCAAATTGGGTAGACAAGTTATCGTGGGTGTTATTGGGATTGCGTTCTGCGCCTAAAGAGGACTTAGAAGCCTCCCCAGCGGAGCTCGTGTTTGCGCAGCCACTCCGGCTACCTGGGGAGTTTCTCCCAGATAACCCTGCGCCAGACGCCTCCCCGTCTCAGCTGTTGCGGAGTAACATAGAATCAAGCACGCTGCCCGGCCCCGTGCACCACAGTTTTTCGCGTGTTTTTGTGCCTAAAACTTTGAAGAACGCAGAGTTTGTTTTTGTCATACACAATGCACATCGAACCCCGCTGCGACCGCCTTATGACGGACCCTTCAGAGTGTTAGAAACAGGGGACAAGCAGTTTTTGCTAGATTTGGGGGGTAGGAAAGAGAAAGTTGGCATAAACAGACTCAAACCCGCTTTTGTGGTGGCAGATGAGCAAGTGCTGTTGGCGAGGGCCCCGCGGCGAGGTAGACCCCCGCAGGGGGCTTCACAGAGTAATGTTTCCCCAGAGCACCCACAGGTGCTGACAAAAGGTTTCCACCCCCAGACGGCAAACCCCCAGCGTGACAGTGCCGCAGAGACATTGAATCCCAGCTACAGCAGATACGGCAGGAGACTGAAGCCTAGACAGCATGTGGACTGATGTGTATTGATACTATCACGGCAAGCATGTTGTCATTCTCTTGTTTGTTCTAAAATGTTGGGGGGGCTTTGTGTGGTGGACACACATACTTTGTGACTCACATTTTAGATCAGAACAAAGGCAGAGCTTCCTTGGTGATTACAGGAAGCTGCAAGAGTGTTAGCTTTGGTATGCAAGGCTTGAGACTGTGGGGGTATAATTAAAGGATTAAAGAGGGGATGCATTGTAGACAGTGGGGGTGATATCATGGAGAGAGGATGCATTGTTACTGTCAATATAATGCAACGTGGTCTGTGATACATGTGACTTGTGAACTGTAAGAGTCCTGAGATTTAAGGACAAGAGTTCCCCGTGTGGCTCTCTTTTCTGCTTTGAGATCTTGGAGATGTGAATAAAGCTGACTTGAGAGAGAACTCTGCCTCGTCATTCTCACATTTCCACAATATAACCCATACATTTAAAAAAAAAATTTAAAAAAATGTCATGCACACCATGTTATCACCAAACAAATACTCTACAATGTCCTCTTACATATATATTTTCTTTTTTTTTTTTTAACTCCCCCTTCTCTCTATTTCTCTTTTGTTCCTGCATTTCTGAACTGAGTTTTGATCTAAAAATATCTGTTTTCACCAGCATTTCATTCAACGTTTGTCAATGGAGCTTAACTTAGACTGACTTCAGCAAACTCTGCAAAACTTAGTCCAGCAGTCAGGAACTATTACAAATTAAGCACAACTTTCATCAACGTTTATTTCCAAACGTCAGCAAATTTTCAGCATGCTGAAAATTCTCAACAAATACAACTTTTGTCAGCGTTTGCCAACAAACACCAACTTTTATCAGCTTTTGCCAGCAGAGCCAGATGTTTGTCAAAACGTTAGTAAAAGTTGGTCCAATCGTTGTAGTGTGAATCCTCCCAAAAAAGCAGGTCCAGGATGACAGGAAGCCTCCACAAATGCTGATCTTTATATGAGCGTCACTTGACGCTGATGTCAGCTGAACTGCGCTGAGTAATCCTTTGCTTAAGTTAACCTAAGTTGGCAACAGCTACACATACGCTAACCTAAGTTGGCAAAAGTATGACAACACTGAATGCAATGCTGGCAAATACTAGCAAAAGTTCGTAAAACTTTGTAATAGTTTGTAAAAGTTGATGTGTGCTCACAAACGTAATTTCACCAACGTTTGGTCTGATTTCTCTGATTTCTCAAAACGTCAGTAAAAGTCGGTCCAAACGTTATATCACTTCCGGCGCCACACAAGTCTGCTCCCTTTTGCAACAGCGGCTCAATTTTGAGTCTTTTTTTTCCCTTCCATATATATTTATATTAATATGTACATATGTATACTAGCTGCTCTTGTTTTTTCTTGCCTTCTGATTGTTGCTCTGAGTGTTGCTATCCCTGTGCTGTTGCAATCCTGGAATTTCCCCATTGTGGGACTAATAAAGGCTTATCTTATCTTATCTTATCTTATAGTGTGAACCCAGTTTTAGAATGAAAAACAAACAGGATATAATCCTGGCAACTAGATTCTCAAAATAGTAGCCTACTGCAGTCCAAATTCAGAACAAACAAACCTTGTTTGCAAGATGCCAAGTTGAGGACAGTATGGGTAACATATGTACATAAACCAGAAGGATTTATATTACTAATCTTTATTTCAGACACTCATAGTAAGCAATGACAACTCATGCACAGTGAGTTGTTCTGCAGGTGCATCTCAATAGAAAAAAAATTATTTTAGCTTAAAGCACGGCTAGCTATGTATGACAGCATCTGTTAAAGCCTAGTCACATCACACCTCTGATCATGGAGCTGATTTGCTGGCTGACGAAGCCTTTTAGTTTGGGTCCAAATGGTCTCTGGTCTCATTTGCTTGCTCGTCTCCATGACTGCAGGACACCGTGTTTTCTCCCTCAGAGGTGTGCCCCTCTTTATTTCTATTTTATTTTTAATTACATTATATGTTATTTATCAGGGACAAATGCATTAAACATTGCTTCATAAAACATGCAAAGTAGATGCAATGCATAAAGGTTTCTAGCCAAGGCCAATTTGTAAATGTCTGAACCTGATTGTACCTGGTTGTACCACAGCTTGCTTTCCTCATTGGGTGCATGGGGATGAGGAGAAGTCCGAACAGCAGGCTGAGAACCTTCGCACCAGGCAAGACCAAAAAACAAAAGAGACCAACTCTAAAATTGGGAACTTGGAACGTCCGCACTATGATGACAGGACTTGCTGCTAACCTCAAGGACATCAACGACACCAGGAAGACTGCCATCATCAATAATGAGCTGAAGAGACTGGGAGTGGATATCGCCACTCTCCAGGAAACACGGTTGGCTGACGCAGGCACACTGAGAGAGAAGGACTACACGTTCTACTGGCAGGGAAAGGGCAGTGACGAACACAGGGAACACGGAGTGGGCTTTGCAGTGAAGAACACCTTGCTGAAAATGGTGGAACCGGGCAGCAATGGCTCTGCACGACTCCTCAGCCTCCGCCTCAACACCACTCAAGGCCCAGTCACCCTTGTCAGTGTGTATGCCCCAACACTGACAGCCACACCAGAGGCAAAAGACGAGTTCTACGAGAATCTCGCAACAACTGTCAGGATCATCCCCAACTCTGAACAACTCATTCTCCTTGGAGACTTCAATGCCAGAGTGGGTGCTGACCACGACTCCTGGCCCTCTTGTCTTGGACCATTTGGCGTGGGCAGAATGAACGACAACGGACAGCGGCTGCTCGAGTTCTGCACATATCACGATCTGTGCATCACAAACTCGTTCTTCAAGACCAAGCCCCAACACAAGGTTTCCTGGTGACATCCACGCTCAAAGCACTGGCACCAGCTGGACTTGATCCTGACCAGGTGCACCTCACTGAAGAACGTGCTAATCACCCGTTCGTTCCAGAGTGCAGATTGTGACACAGACCACTCATTGGTGTGTTGCAAGGTCAAGCTGCAGCTGAAGAAATTCCATCGTGCTAGACAGCCTGGAAAGGCACGGATTGACACCAGCAAGATGGCCCAACCAGAACTTGTTGAGCAGTTTGCCTCCACCTTTGAGAAGGAACTTGGTGTACCACAAGAAGGAGAATCTGCAAAGCAGAAGTGGGAAGAGCTGTGAAACACCATCCACCGCACAGCCTTGGCTACCTTTGGGAGGAAGACCTCAAAGTCACAGGACTGGTTTGATGCCAAGTTGACCGAGATGACCCCCGTCATTGAAGCCAAGCGCTCAGCACTTGCTGAGTACAAGAAGTACCCAAACGAGAAGAATCTCCAGATTCTCAGGGCTGCGAGAAGTAAAGTTCAGCAGATTGCTCGGCGCTGTGCCAACGAGTACTGGACTCAGCTCAGCCAAGACATTCAAACCGTTGCCATAACAGGGAACATCCGTGGTATGTACGATGGCATCAAGAATGCACTTGGTCCGGCTCAGAGCAAGACGGCCCCCCTCAAATCCTCCACTGGGGAGATGATCACAGAAAAGAACAAGCAGATGGAGAGATGGGTGGAACACTACTCTGACCTCTACTCCAGACAGAACACTGTGACACCGTCAGCCCTTGATGCCATCGACTGCCTGCCATCCATGGACGAACTTGACGCCGAGCCAACCATCAACGAACTCAGCAAGGCCATTGATAGCTTGGCCGCTGGCAAGGCACCCGGCAACGACGGCATACCCCCCAACCTGATCAAGCACTGCAAGACTGCCCTACTGCTGCCATTGCAGGACGTCCTCTGCCAGTGCTGGAAGGACGATGCCGTACAACAGGACATGAGGGACGCCAAGATCATCACCCTCTACAAAAACAAAGGGGAGAGAAGTGACTGCAACAACTACAGGGGCATCTCCCTTCTCAGCGTTGTTGGTAAAGTCTAGGCACGAGTTGTTCTCGTTCGTCTACAGAAGCTTGCCAAATGTGTCTACCCCGAGTCTCAGTGTGGCTTCCGCACTGAGCGATCGACGGTAGACATGATATTCTCCATCCGCCAACTCCAGGAGAAATGCAGAGAACAGAACATGCCCCTGTACGTCGCCTTCATCGACCTCACCAAAGCGTTCGATCTGGTCAGCAGAAAGGGCCTTTTCAAGATCCTGCCAAAGATAGGATGCCCACCAAAGTTGCAAAGCCTCATCGAATCGTTTCACACCAACATGCAGGGGATAGTGCAGCACGACGGCAACATCTTAGAGCCATTCAGCATACGCAGCGGAGTGAAGCAGGGCTGTATACTTGCGCCAACCCTCTTTGGGATTTTCTTTGCTATGCTCCTGAGGCATGCCTTCAGCACAGCAACAGAGGGAATCTACCTGCACACAAGATCTGACGGCAGGCTTTTCAACCTCGCCCGCCTGAAAGCCAGAACCAAAGTACGTGAGGCTCTAATCAGAGACATGCTGTCCGCAGACGATGCTGCAGTTGCAACCCAAACACAGCAGGAGCTTCAGACCCTGATGGACCGCTTCTCCCAGGCATGCAAGGACTTCGGGCTTACCATCAGCCTGAAGAAGACTAATGTCTTAGCGCAAGGCACAGAAGCACCACCAACCATCACCATCGACGACTACGAGCTGGAGGTCGTGAATCAGTTCACGTACCTGGGGTCCACGATCAGCAACCACCTCTCCCTTGATACAGAGATCGACAAGAGGATTGGAAAATCAGCCTTCACACTCGCTCGCCTCACCACACGAGTGTGGGAGAATCCCAAACTCTCTGTCAAGACGAAAATGGCAGTGTACAACGCCTGCATCATCAGCACACTGCTCTATGGGAGTGAGACGTGGACAACATACGCCCGGCAGGAAAAGAGATTGAACTCCTTCCACTTGCGCTGCATTCGCCACATCCTGGACATATCCTGGCAGGACAAAGTGCCCAACACAGAAGTTCTGTCCTGCGCCGGCCTTCCCTCCATGTTCACTCTACTCAGGCAGCGCAGGCTCCGCTGGCTAGGCCACGTTCACTGTATGGAGGATGGCAGAATCCCCAAAGACGTCCTCTACGGAGAACTGGCGACTGGCAGGAGAGACGTTGGCCGCCCACAGCTGCGCTTTAGAGACGTCTGCAAGAGAGACATGAAGGCCCTGGAGATCAACACAGAGCGCTGGGAGGACCTTGCAACGGACTGCTCCAAATCGAGAGGCGCCCTGACCAGACAGCTCAAGGCGGGTGAAGAGAGACTGACTGCTGCAGCAGATGAAAAAAGGACCCGTAGGAAGAACCGCCACAGACCCAGCAGCACGGAGACCACCCACAAGTGCGACCTGTGTGACAGGGACTGCCATTCGCGCATCGGCCTGTTCATCCACAGGCGGTGCTGTTCCAGCAGAGTAGACGTTTAGGATTCTCTTCCATGGTCATCATAGACCGACGGAGGCCAACGAATCGTACCTGGTTAGGCTTGTCATGAATTGCCTGAATGGCAGAGAAGAGAGTCCCAGACACTGAACTGCAGTTTGTGGTATTTATTGAAAACCAAAACACAAAGTCAAAACGGTGCACAAACAGAAAATCAAAACTGATCACAGAAAAACAAACTTACAAGTAAGGCACACCAGAACATGGGGCAGGGTTCCGGTGGAGACTTGTAAGAGAGACTCCGGCAAAGAAAGAAGAAAATAACAGTCCTTAAATAAGGCCAAAAACAAATGATAACAAGTGACAGCAGGTGCAGATCACATGAGCGGGCAAGACGTGACATAATTACAACAGAAATTAGCTGAGAGTAGTGAGAGTGAGAAGATGGGACTGACAGCTGGCAGGAGCACTGCCCACAACAGAGCAAAAAACCCGGAAGTGCCACTGACAGCTGTAGCCCCGAAGGAGAGAGAGAAAAAAAAACACAAGATACAAATATAATATGGCAAATAAAAACAAGTAAATCCAAATATGTAAATAACAGCCCTACAATGAACACAAACAGGAAAATAAATTATTCTAAGAAACAATACAGAATGTGTGAAAATCAACCAAAGATAAAATAACAGGAATAAGAACTCAAAAATACAATCCCATACAAATATAGAAAAAAGGCAAAGAGACAGAGCACGGCGGGATCCCCCTGTGCTCAGATTGTGTCAAGGCTTCCAAATTTAAGACAGATTTAACAGAAAATTGAGTTTAAAATGCTACAACCATTAAAAACATACGGTACAATATTGGACTTCACAATGATAGAAATCATCAAAGGTACAAAGACATAAAAAACATTTAGAACATTTTAGGTTTGAAATGTGCACATGAAGGTGTATGTATGCATACATGTTTGTATTTATTTATGTCATGGGCCGGGCCGGCTTGGCTTTCCCCGGCTCAGCCCTGATCTCTCTGTGGGTTTTGGTTCTGCTGTATATGTGCATTATGTGTATTTCTGTACTTATCCTCCTACCATAGCCACTGCCTGACCGGCAGCTGTTAGTCAGCTCCTGTGATCTATTTTTTCCCACGCTGCTGACAGTCTGCCGGTCCTACCATGCCCCCTCGCTTTCCTTAGCTTCATCAGCTGTTTCCAGTCCCAGTAATTATCTTTCCCATGCCTCGCCCAGGTGTTCCGAATTTGTGTGGCCAGCGGCGTTTGGATTTAAGCAGCTCTTCGCTAGACAAACGCCGTTGGGTCATTGTACGAGTCACATCAATGTTCTACGTCGGGTGACCATCACGCCCTTGAAGGATTTATTATTCGCGCTCATTGGGAGAACTGGACTTCTTGGACTGTTCCTGTCTGTGAGTAAATTGTCTGGTGTTTCTCGGTGCGGTAGTTTCTGCTACGCTTAACTGATAGCAATTCCTCCCCACAGTGCTACTGCTATGCTTAGGCTGTTGCCCAGTTTGCTTCCTCTAGCCAGTAGAGCCTCCTTGGGTCTTCCTCACTCTCCCGAGCGTATATGCTAGTTGTATTTTTGTCCTGTAGCCACGGTACACAGTGGTCTGCCCGCAGTTCACTCCAGCATCAGCCATTTTGTGTACATCCCTACCTTCTTGTATGTCTTTATGTTTTTGAACTGTTTCATGTCAATAAATGTGTGTATGGTGAAATTCTGCTTGTAAATCCATCCATCCTTCTCCTCCTCCGTGCGCAATGGCAGAGCGCATGGAGAGTTTATGACAGAATGACCCAGCCAGCAAAAAGGATTTAGCGGGTTCACCCATACATCATTTTCCTTTTTCATCATAACTGTTTTTCTGTTCTGGACTAACCTGTGTTGGAATTCGTCATGCCCTGGTCTCACCGAAGAAAAGGAACGGCAGAGGGGTTCCCCACGGTGGAGGAGGAATGGGCTGCGGAGTTCATTCAGGGCTTCGTTAATGATGCCCTCGCCACCCGGGGTCCTAAGGAGATGCTGGAAAACTTGGATGGAGCAGTAGGCATCGTGGAAGCGCATCCCGGGTTATGGACCTACCCGCAGTGCGCCAATGTGCTCTCCACAGTCTGCTTGCTTCAGCGTTCCTTTCCTGGTCTGGCATTTCTTGTGACACCGAAACGGAGGTCTGCTTTCCTGCAAACTGGCAGCCTCTGTGGCGTGCCGCTCGACCCTCCACTCACTCCAGCACGGTCTGTTCTGGAACACAAAGGACAGCGCTGTCCCGAAAGTAAACGCCAGGAGAAGCATCCCTCTTCTGCAGTAGCCATCATCGTTTCAGCCGCCGAGAGGTCCGCTGGATTCACTCCGGCCACACCTACCTCCGTCGTCAGGGATATGGCTACTCCAATAGTCTGCAGAGGGGTCCAAATCATCGCTGCCACGGAGAGGGACAAGTTCCTGCCCTCTACAGCTGCAGATGTCATCAACCGGGATGACAGGCAAGTATTTTTTCATTCTGAATCATTTATTTACACTGAATCTTGCCTGTCTCGCGAGGGGGAGGCCCAGTATCAGCAGTCCACTGGGTCCTCTCCTCCAGCTGCAATTAATGATTGTTTCCGTCCCCTCTCCGTGTCTCCTCCCATTCTCCCTGATGGCCTGCCGGTCCAAGAACCGGGCCGCCTGACGATGGAAGAGGTTGAGGCCCTGGATGATCCTGCCCAGGATCCCGCACAGAGGCGTTTCCCCGCAACCACACCGGGGGACGAGGAATGGGCGAATCTGCTTGTCTTCGTCAACCGCCGGGTCAAGGAGGAGTGCCATGAGAGGGAGGTCCGAGGATGCACTTTCCCGGCTTTGAGGGTTCCACCTCCTATGCCTGCGCAACCACCGGATTCGCCTTCAGACGAGGAGGGGGTGAAACTGCTCACCGCAGTCAGCAGCTGGGTCGAGGAGGAGCGTCAGAGGATCAGGACTGCAACCACCATCACGCCTGCTGCGGGGACCGCTGCAGCAGAGTCATCCCCCGGATCAGACCCCCCGCCGGCTAGACCCAGACCATCATTGTCGACAGCGTCGGAGTCCTGGATGGCGGTGGAGCTCGAGCACAGGCAAGTTATCTCTCCTGTAGTTCAATCGCCAGTAATTCAGAGATCTTATCTGGCTTTTGGGGAGGAGAGTCGGGTGTGGCTCTCGGCTGCACCTGAGCTTCCCTCGCAGGGCTCTGCCGCTGCCGGCGATCCTAACCTTTCCTCCTCTCCCATGCCTGTCAAGCCCCTCACTAGGGTCGCCGGAGAGGAGCTGCCATCGCCAGGGTTGTCTACCGATGACAGCGAGAGGTTGGCGGTCCCCGAGGACATACCTTCTTGTATGTCTTTATGTTTTTGAACTGTTTCCTGTCAATAAATGTGTGTATGGTGAAACTCTGCTTGTAAATCCATCCATCCTTCTCCTCCGTGCGCAATGGCAGAGTGCAAGGAGAGTTTATGACAATTTATATGCAATGCACAGTTAGTGTTCACAGACTTACTTCAGCTTCAGCCATTTCTTTATATGAAAGTTAAAAACCTTGAGTTCTGTCAGTTTCTTGAGTTCAGTTGGTAATGCGTTCCATAGTTTTATATCTCTCACTGAGAAAGATGATTAGCCAAAGGTTCTGCATTTTGCTGCTTCTCTGGTTCTAATTCACCTGTTTTCTTCATTAACCAGTTGAGAAAATATTTCTGGTGCAAGATTATTCACACAAATGAAAAGTTAACAAAATTGTCAAAATTCAAAAAAGGACATTTCTGTAGGATGAGACAATGATGTCACCTGACAGATTTCTGATTATTTTTAATGCCTGTTTACATAATGTTCTTAATGTCACAACTCGCCGCTCCCAGGCATCCACCTCAGCTGCGCGCACACCTGCGCCTTGTTAGTGATGGGCTATTTAGCCCACTCGGCCCTGAGCATCGGTCTGGAGCCGTCTGTTCTACTACGCGCTCGAACCCTCAGCAGGATTGTCTCTTCCATCCTGCCACTCTTCGCCTCAGCACATAAGCTGTTTGCCACTTACCTGTCTTTCAGTCTTCCCCTGTGCACAGGTGGATTCTCTGGCAGCGGATTCTCCCCTCTTCGCCATCTCCTCCTTCCGCATCTCCATGTCCCGTCGTGTGCGCAGCAGGGCGCTGTCTCCCAGGCCGAAGATCCTAGCCAACGCCAGCCACCTTCCCATCTGCGAGTAAGCATTACTCTGTATTACTTCCCCGTTTGGTTAAGCCCAGCTCATTTTCCTGTCTCTGCTCTTCCCATAGGGTTGCCTGGCTGCACGGCATGCTGCTCTGTTCCCGACTGTCATCGTCCACCCACAATACATATACATATCTCATACACGCACACAAACACACCCCCTTGCTGTTGAATAAAGCTATTAAATCTTACCTGAGCCTGCGTGCGTGTTTCCTGGGCCAATAAATATGTCAGTACGGCTCCAGCAAAGTGGCCCAGCGGACAGCGGGCTTGCACGCCGTCTTTCCACCATCGAGGCTCGGGTGGATTTGATAGCTCATTAACAGCAGGTGATACTCAATCAATTGACCACGATAACTCACCGGTTGGACCGTCTTGACCCCCAGCAGGCGTTCCCCCCGGCTCATCAGGGCGGACAGGCTCCGGCTGGCCAGCCTAGCTCGGGAGCGCCGACCCGGCTCACTCCGATCCCAACTCCCGCTCGCTTCAACGGGAAGCTCGGCGAGGCACGGGGATTCATCTTACAATGTGAGTCGGTGTTCCTGCGCGTTCCCGGGGATTTCCCCTCAGACCACAGCCGAATTGGCTAGATGGCTAATCTCTTGGAGGGGCGAGTGTTAGCTTGGGCTTACGCCGTCATGTCGAAGCCCAGCTATGCGAACCTCTCCTACGACCAGTTCGTGCGGGAGTTCCTCGAGATGTTTGACCACTCGCGTCGTGACAGTGTCCTCGCTGACCGGCTCCTTAGCCTTCAACAGGGTAGCCGGTCGGCAGCGGATTATGCTGTTGACTTCCGGGTGGCAGCGGAAGAGGTTGGCTGGGGTGAGGCATCTCTCTGCAGCATCTTCCTCCGTAGCCTCAGTTCTGGTCTGTGGGACAAGTTGGCTAGCCGGGACCTCCCAGAGCGACTGTCCGAGCTAATCTCTCTGACCATTAGCTTGGATAACAGGCTGCGGGAGCGGGCCACCGAGCGGAAGTCTGTCAGCCGCCCGTGCGGATTCTCCTCCCGTGTTCCTCAGTCTCGTCCCCTGACGTTACCCGCTCCGGAGTCCGCCGATGAGCCAGAGGCTATGTTGATCGGGCGAACCAGGCTCCCCCTTGCGGAGAGACAACGCCGCCGGGAGCTGGGCCTCTGCATGTATTGAGGAGGCGACCAGCATACCGTGGAGCAATGCCTGGTCAAGCCAAACGGGGGTGTCCGCGAGTCACTGTAGGGGGCCTCGCAGACTCTAACCAGCCAAATCCCCTCTCCAACTGCTCTCTGCCCATTAGATTTTGCCACAACTCCACCGGGCACCTCACTCACGCACTGGTGGACTCGGGGGCAGAGCAAAGCTTTATTTCCAAGAGCCTGGCAACCCGTTTGGGTATACCCTGTCAACCATTGTCAGCTCCACTCAACCTCGTCACCCTTTCTCGCTCGCCCCTGGGAGTAGTGACACACCGCACCAGGCCGGTGCCAGTTATAGTTTCGGGCAACCACCGAGAGGACCTCTGCCTGTATGTCCTGTCTTCCTCAGCGGCCCCCGTCATCCTGGGTTACACATGGCTGCGCCTGCACAACCCTGTCCTCAATTGGCAATCTGGAAGTGTTCTCTCATGGAGTCCCTTCTGCATGAGCACCTGTCTCCAGTCTGCGGCTTGCGCCCCATCCTCTCCTCCGTCCGCTCCGGTCTCCTCTCCTCCGGACCTCACCCTGGTGCCCCAGGAGTTCCATGACTTGGGAATCGTGTTCAGCAAGTCAAAGGTGATGTCTCTTCCTCCTCACCGCCCATATGATTGTGCCATAAAACTCCGCCCGGGGGCGCCATTACCATCCGGCCGCCTATACAGCCTTTCTGCTCCTGAACGTGAGGCTATGGACACGTACATCAGGGAGTCGCTCAGCGCCAGGATCATCCGCCCCTCCTCGTCCCCGCTCGGTGCTGGCTTCTTCTTCGTCTCTAAAAAGGATGGGTCCCTGCATCCGTGCATCGACTTCAGGGCCCTCAATGACATCACGGTGAAGGATAGGTACACCCTGCCTCTTATGGACACCGCCTTCCACTCCCTCCAGGGGGCCACCTGGTTCACCAAGTTAGACCGCCGCAGCGCCTACCATCTCGTCCGGATCCGGGGGGGCGATGAGTGGAAGACGGCCTTTCGGACGCCCAGCGGCCACTTTGAGTACCTAGTAATGCTGTTTGGGCTCACCAACGCTCCCGCCGTCTTCCAGTGGCTCATCAACGATGTCCTGCGAGATTTCCTGGGGGTCTTCGTCTTCGTTTACTTAGACGACATTCTCATCTTCTCCAGGTCTCGGGAGGAGCACCAGGCTCACGTGAGGCGGGTTCTGCAGCGGCTGTTGGAGAACAGACTTTACATCAAGGCGGAGAAATGTGAGTTTTATGCCAAGACCACCTCTTTCCTGGGTTTCGTTATTTCCCATAACCAGATCCTCCCCGACCCCGCCAAGGTTAAAGCGGTGGTCGAGTGGCCCACAGCTACTTCCAGGAAACAGGTGCAGCAATTCATCGGCTTTGCCAATTTCTACCGTTGCTTTGTTCCCAACTTTGGCGCCATCGTTACTCCCCTGACCCGCCTCACTTCTCCCAAGGTGCCCTTCCAGTGGACCGAGGAGGCAGCGACCGCGTTCGAGACCCTGAAGACGGAGTTCTCTTCCTCCTGGGTCCTAACCCAGGTTGACCCCACGCTGCAGTGTCTGGTTGAGGTGGACGCATCTGACTCGGGGGTGGGGGCGGTGCTCTCCCAGCGATCACCGGTGGATGGAGTCAAACGGCCCTGCGCCTTCTTCTCCCGGCGGCTGTCGGCGGCTGAGCGTAACTATGACGTTGGCGACAGGGAGCTTCTGGCTGTCAAGCTCCCGCTGCAGGAGTGGCGTCACTGGCTGGAGGGGGCAGCCCAGCCTTTTGTGGTCTGGACGGACCACAAGAATCTAAAGTATTTAAGGTCAGCCAGGCGTCTGAATGCCCGCCAGGCGCGCTGGTCTCTGTTCTTTGCTCGGTTCCAGTTCACGATCACCTACTGTCCAGGCTCCAAGAATGGGTTGCCCGACACCCTGTCTAGACAGTTCACCCCTGAGGCCCCGGAGGAGCTGGATCACACCATCCTGCCCAGCTCGTGTGTTGTGGGGGCGGTTTCCTGGTCCATCAGGGACAAAATCCGCAGGGCACAGGAGACCGAACCGGACCCAGGCGGCGGCCCGGATGTGAGGCTCTTTGTTCCATCGGCGGTTCGGGGGGAGGTCATTCACTGGGCCCACATGTCCAAGCTCACCTGTCACCCTGGCGTCTCCCGACTGGTGGACCTCCTTCAACGCTCTTTTTGGTGGCCCGGTCTCCAGAAGGACATCGTCAATTATGTCCGGGCCTGCCCCCAGTGTGCTACTGGCAAGACCCCGAATTCCCCCCCCCCCGCGGGTCTACTCCAGCCCCTGGCGGTCCTGAGCAGGCCCTGGTCACACTTCGCCCTCGACTTCATTGCTGGTCTCCCTGTCTCCAACACCTATGACACTGTTCTGACGATCGTGGATCGGTTCTCCAAGGTCGCCCACTTTGTGCCGCTCCGGGGTCTCCCTTCGGCACGAGAGACGGCCGATCTCCTCGTCCAACACGTGGTCAGGCTGCACGGGATCCCAGTGGACGTCGTATCCAACCGGGGGCCCCAGTTCGTGTCCCAAGTGTGGAGATCTTTTTGCAACGCCCTGGGGGCCACGGTGAGTCTCTCCTCCGGTCACCACCCTCAATCCAACGGGCAGTGTGAGCGCACCAATCAGGAGCTGGAGGCTGCCCTGCGCTGCATCACCTCCTCCAACCCATCCTCCTGGAGCTCTTATCTGGCCTGGGTGGAGTATGCCCACAACGCGACACGGTCTTCGGCTACTGGGATGTCCCCCGTCCGGGCGTCGTTGGGCTACGACCCCCCTCTGTTTCCCGAGCAGGAGAGTGAGTTGGCCATCCCCTCCATCTGGGTGCATGTGAGACGCTGCCGGAGCTTGTGGTCCAGGGCGCGCGAGGCGCTTTTACGCACGGCGGCGCGCAACAGCGCCACAGCTAATCGCCACAGGAAACCAGCCCCCAGCTACCAGGTAGGCCAACAGGTCTGGTTGTCTTCCCGGGACATTAATCTTAAGGCCGAGAAGAGGAAGCTGGCTCCATGTTTCATCGGTCCCTTCACCATCTCCAGAATTATCAACCCGGTGGCTGTGCGTTTGCCCCCCCCCCCTCCGTGTTTGCCCCATGTTTCATGTGTCTAAAATCAAGCCCGTGATCTCCGACCCACTCTGTCCTCCTCCTAGGGCACCGCCCGCTCCCATGATGATTGACGGCCACCCAGCGTGGGGAGGTGCTTCCATCCTGAACTCCCGGCGTCGAGGTCGTGGGCTGCAGTACCTGGTGGATTGGGAAGGATATGGCCCAGAATGGAGATCCTGGGTGCGCTCTTCTTTTGTGCTGGATAAGGATCTCATCATGGAGTTCCACCGGGCGCACCCAGATAAACCAGCGCCAGTAGGCGCTGCTGGGGGGGGGGGAGTACTGTCACAACTCGCCGCTCCCAGGCATCCACCTCAGCTGCGCGCACACCTGCGCCTCGTCAGTGATGGGCTATTTAGCCCACTCGACCCTGAGCATCGGTCTGGAGCCGTCTGTTCTACTATGTGCTCAAACCCTCAGCAGAATCGTCTCTTCCATCCTGCCACTCTTCGCCTCAGCACATAAGCTGTTTGCCACTTACCTGTCTTTCAGTCTTCCCCTGTGCACAGGTGGATTCCCTGGCGGCGGATTCTCCCCTCTTCACCATCTCCTCCTCCCGCATCTCCAGGTCTCGTCGTGTGCGCAGCAGGGCGCTGTCTCCCAGGCCGAAGATCCAAGCCAACGCCAGCCACCTTCCCATCTGCGAGTAAGTATTACTCTGTATTACTTCCCCGTTTGGTTAAGCCCAGCTCATTTTCCTGTCTCTGCTCTTCCCATAGGGTTGCCTGGCTGCATGGCATGCTGCTCTGTTCCCGACTCTCATCGTCCACCCGCAATACATATACATATCTCATACACGCACCCAAACACCCCCCTTGCTGTTGAATAAAACTATTAAATCTTACCTGAGCCTGCGTGCGTGTTTCCTGGGCCAATAAATATGTCACTTAATGGTGTTATTGTTTGTTTGGCCTGGCCCCAAGCAGTTATACAATAAGATAAGTGAGAAAATATCATAGTATGCATAAACACCGGCTGCACGGTGGAGCAGTGGTTTAGCACTGTGGCAGCACAGTTTTACCCTCGGCCGGGGGATCGCGGGGATCATGAGATCGTGGGTTCGATCCCAGCCCCCGACCAACAGTGAGCTGTGTGGAGTTTGCATGTTCTCCCCGTGTTGCGCGAGTTTACTCCGGGATTTCTCCGGTTTCCTCCCGCACACCAAAAACATGTAGGTTTAGGGCGCTCGCGCACGCAGCGACCAGCAGCCGGTGGCTTGTCACCAGACTGCAAACCAAGTCTACCTACGGGTACAAATAAGTAACAAAAAAAAACAAAACTGCTGTGCTGCTTTAAGAGATATGACCTTATTAAATAAGATAAGCCTTTTATTAGTCCCACAATGGGGAAATTCCAGGATTGCAGCAGCACAGGGATAGCAACACTCAGTGCAACAATCAGAAGACAAGAAAAAACAAGAGCAGCGAATATACATATGTACATATAAATATATAAACACACAGTGCGGAGCCTTGTAGCTAGATGGAATAAATATATAAACACGCCCAGTGCGGAGCATTGTAGCTAGATGGGATGAACAGCATAACCGTCTACTTAGTTATCCTACATGGTATGATTATGTACCCATACATATTGTCACATTCCGTAGCGGCCGGTATTTTCCTAGCTGTATACTGGAGGGGACCATTGTGTAAGTCTATTGTATCTTTTGCATTCAATACTATTAGGTTGTCACATTTTTATTTTTTTTTTTTGCTATCTCTGCGAGCAGCCCTGCTTAGGTTATACAGTCTGACAGCCGTAGGTAGGAAGGACCTGCGAAACCTCTCGGTTGCGCACCTAGGATGATGTAGACTGCTGCTAAATGGGGCTCCTTAGTGTATTCAGTGTGTCCTGCATAGGGTGGAACTCGGACTCCAGCAGAGATGACAGTTTAGCCACCATCCTTCTCTCTCCCATCTCCTCCACTAGGTCAAGGCGTTGCCCCAGGACAGAGCTAGCTTTCTTGATCACTTTGTTCAGTCTCTTCCTATCGGCTGCTGTAACGCCACTGCCCCAGCAGACCACTCCAAAAGTGATGGCTGATGCCACCACTGTGTCATAGAATGTCTTCAGCAGCGCTCCTTGTACACCAAAAGACCTGAGTCTCCTCAGTAGGAACAGCCTCCGCTGTCCCTTCTTGTAGAGTGCGTCAGTATTGTGTGACCAGTCTAGTTTATTGTTCAGATGAACACCCAGGTACTTGTAGGATGTCACCATTTTGATGTCTGTTCCCTGTATGTTTACTGGTGCTGTGAGGGGTTGTCCTTGCCTGCAGCAGTCCACCACCAGCTCCTTAGTTTTCCTCGCGTTGATCTGGAGGCAGTTCCGATGGCACCAGTCCACGAAGTCCTGGATAAGCTCTCTGTACTCAGCTTCATCTCCGTTGGAGATGAGGCCGACGATCGCAGAGTCGTCAGAGAACTTTTGTAGATGGCAGTGTGTTGTGTTGTGTGAGAAGTCCGCAGTATAAAGGGTGAACAGGAAGGGAGCCAAAACCGTTCCCTGGGGGGCCCCCGTGCTACCGATGATCATGTCGGACACACAGTCCCAGGTTCTCACAAACTGTGGCCGGTTAGTGAGGTAGTCCAGGATCCATGATGACAGGTGCTGGTCCACCCCTGCGCACAGCAGCTTGTCCTTCAGGATCATCGGTTGGATGGTGTTGAAAGCACTGGAGAAGTCAAAGAACATGATCCTCACCGCATTCTCGGGCTTCTCCAGGTGGGACAGAGAACGGTGAAGGAGGAAGATCACCGCATCCTCCACCCCAATGCCATGCTGGTAGGCGAACTGGAGTGGATCCATCGCTGGTCCCACCAGGGGGCGGAGGTGAGCAAGGAGCAGTCTCTCCAGGGTCTTCATCATGTGGGACGTCAGGGCCACTGGTCTGTAGCTGTTCAGATCTTTGGGGTGGGAAGTCTTTGGTACAGGTACCACACAAGATGTTTTCCACAACTGTGGTACCCTCCCCAGCTTCAGGCTCAGGTTGAAGATGTGCTCCACAATCCCACACAGCTGGTCTGCACAGGATTTGAGGAGCTTTGTGCTGATGCCGTCCGGTTCCGACGCCTTCCTCGCCTTGATCTTCCTCAGCTCCGTCCTCACCTGGGTCTTAGTGAGGGTCAGGTTGGGGGGCTGTGTGTTGGGAGCGGGGGGGTGATGGTGGAGTGGGGTGTGGGCAGCAGGACTCGATGTCTTTAGAGGCAGCAGTGGTTGTTGTGCAGTGGGGGGGGAGAGGGCGGTTGGTCAAACCTATTAAAAAACAGGTTCAGATTGTTCGCCCACTCCCTGCCCCCCGTGGCCTAGGGGGAGGTATTCAGGAGCCCAGAGATGGTTTTAAGGTTTCTCCAGACCCCACCGATGTCGCTCTGTTGCAGCTTGTCCTCCATCTTCTTCCTGAAGCTGTCCTTGCCTTCTCTGATCTTCCTCCTCAGCTCCCTCTGTATGGACTTCAGCATCTCCCTGTTCCCCGACCTGAAGATCCTCTTCTTCTCTCTCAGAAGTGTTTTTATCTCAGGGTTGATCCAGGGTTTGTTGTTCGAGCAACACCATATGGTCTTGGTGGGTACGGTGTTGTCCACACAGAAGCTGATGTAGTCCGTGATGGTGTGAGTGAGGCCATCGATGTCCTCACCATGTGGATCACAGAGCTGCTCCCAGGCAGTGGTTTCAAAACAGTCCTTTAGAGCGTCCATTGCCTCCTCAAACCATAACTTCACTGTGCGCATGACCGGAGGTTGTCTGTGCACTCAGGATTTCTACACCAGCCGGAGATGAACCAAGTTGTGATCCGATCTCCCGAGTGGGGGGAGTGGAGATGAGGTGTACGCCTCCTTAGTGTTTGCGTAGAATAAGTCCAGTGTTTTATTGTCTCTAATGTGGCATGTGACATACTGGGTGAACGTGGGTAGAATGGGAGACAGTGAAACATGGTTGAAGTCGCCTGAGATGAGGAGAAGAGCATCTGGGTGTTCTGTCTGCAGCCTGCCAGTAACTGAGTGGATGACGTCACGCGCTGTCTCAGCGTTCGCCGTCGGATTTGCATAAATAACAATGCAGATCACATGGGAGTATTCCCTCGGGAGATATGTAGGCCGCATGCTAACTGCTAGCAGCTCCATGTCTTTGTTGCAGTGTTGTTGTTTAACCGTGATATGTCCCGGTCTGCACCAGTTGTTATTGACATACATTATCACTCCACCGCCCCTTGCCTTCCCACTATCTGGTGTTCGGTCTGCCCGTATTGCGTGGAAACCCTCCAGTTCAATGTTAGCATCTGCTGCTAGTTCAGTTAGCCACGTCTCCGTGAATAGCATAAGGCAGCACTCCCGGTATATGCTCTCGTAGTGGGAGATAGCTGCTAGCTCATCTGTTTTTCCTAGTGTCGTTCGTGCATTCCCCATAACAACGGATGGGAAGGTGGGTCTGTACCTTATATTCCTTGCCCGCCGTCTTGCCCCAGCTCGACAACCACGCCGTTTCCATCTTATCTCTCCCGGTATGTCGAGTTTTTCCGTTAGCGTCGTGGGCCGGTTAAGTGCTAACAGCTGGTCTCTATTATACTGCCTCCTGCACGAAACAGTGGCTCCATCCACTGGCTCAGGAGACATTTGGGCGATCTACGTGTTTGGATGGAATAAAGGTGACGCTGGATCAGAAAGATTGGCAAGAGAGCCAAATAGTAAATAAATAGAAATAGGCAGAAATTGATCCACTGTTGCAAAAGGCAGCCTACTCGTGTGGTGCCGGAAGTCGAAAAAGAACACAATTTAAGTGTTTTTGACAGTTTTGCCAACTTTTTTAACATGACCATCAAATTTAAGTTTGTAATCTAAAACAATACCTAAAAATTTAAATTCACTGACATCTTTTCTCTCCCTCTCAACAAACCTACTCTGAATGGTTCATCAACTTTTCTTTTTAGAGAAAAACACATTGAGACAGTTTTATTATAGTTCAAGATCAGGTGATTATGTTGGAGCCAATGTGACACACCAGACATTTCTCATGACAGTATTTCTGCTGACATCTCAGGGGTTTTTGCAGACATGTACATAACTGTATCATCTGCATACAATCTGGCAATTAACCCTTTTTCAGCTATCAGGCAAATCATTTATATATAAATGGGACAGGAAAAGGCCTAAAATTGAGCCCTGTGGAATCCCCATTCTGCAAGTCTGAACAGATGACTGAGTAGAGTATATTTTAAGATGTGATTTAAACCAAGTTATTGACTTGTTTGACGTGTTAAATCATTGCAGTTTATTTAAGAGAATTTCATAATTAACAGTATCAAAGGTTTTTTTTAATCCAAAAATAGTGCCCCAACTTATTAGCCTTCATCAAGTGACTGTTTTATCATTTCAATAATTTGCCAACTCTGTTGAATACTCGATCTACCTTGGGGTGTAGAAGATTATTACCTTCAAGGTGATCAACAAGTGTTTTTTGAGAACCTTTGAAAAGGAAGGTAAAATGGAGATTGGTCTATAGTTAGAGATCTCATCACATGCTGTTTTATCTGACAATGCAAGGAGGTCTAAACATGATTGGCTTTGATTCCAGGAAACAGACTATCTTAACACAAGATGAAAAAATCTTCACTTTGATTTGTGAACTTTTCAAATGAGAATATTGTTAGACTGTAATATTGTTGTTGCAGAAGCCAGTGTTTCAGCTTAAGGGCCCTATTAGGACGATCATCTGCAGACTTTTCCACCAGACTTTCTACCGTACTTGTGTTTTTGTTAGTTTCTGTCAGCGCATTGTCTGTTTTTTACGCTTTGTGTCACGCCATCAAATTACCAGTAGACAGTGCGCTCGCTATGTGCTAGAAGGTGGAGGCTCATTTCAAAGAGGTGTGGCAGCACTCAGTCTAATGCATATTACGATTATAGAGCATTCCATGAGAATCCGCTTTTGATCAGGAAAAAGGAGGTCTATCGTCAGAAGCGCATTGTTTAATGATATTTCAGTGGTGTATTTTGAAATCACACTACTCCGGAGCTCATGAGGAAACGGCATCCGCTGTTTTGTTTTGTTTTGTTTTTTAATTTTTATTTTATTTTAATGGAGAGAGTTGTAATAGTCATCATATAATAGCCTGTCATTTTAATTATATGATGATCACACACAATTTTTTTTTGTATTCCATCCACACTTTAATTTTAATTGCAGACTTACCATTGGTGTCTATAGATTAGGCATTAATGTAGGATAATTTTTTTTTAGGGGAATGAATGAATGAACAGGGAGCGTGTGTGCACATGGGGGAGGCATGTCAGTCTGAAGCTTTTTATTTCATCCACATTTTCGTTTTCATCACGAACTAATTAGGCATTAATGTGTTTATTTTTAGGAGAATAAAGAATGAACAAGGAGTGTGCAGTGTTTTACGTTTCACTGTAACTCCCCACAGAGACAGGAGGTGCGTCCACACATCTGCCTCGGCCACACGCCCCAGGTTTCTAGTTGGCATCCGCACCACGCCTAGGATTGCAGTTCTCCACCAGCAAGCTCCCCGACTGCCACCCGTCAGGGGCTGGCAGAAGCTTCCAAAAGTAGACTTGCTTCATGGCCAGGGACGCCGTGGATAGGAAGCCACGGAAGATCTCCACCTTTCCTCCCACCCAAAAGGACTGGGATAGAGAGCCACAGACCTCCACACAAGACGGGGGAGATCCTTGGTCGGCGAAAGCAACAGGAGAGGGAGCATTCCATTTCCCCACAGGCCGGGAGTGACTTCCACGCCATCATTAATGAAAGTTTATGAAAGTTTACATAGGCATCATCCTCTTTACCTGAAGTTTCAAACCCATTCATGCCTGAGTGTTGCATCCATGCGCAATACATTAAACTATTCAGCTGATTTTTCAGCCCATTCTTCCCCATTTGTTCTTTCTAACATAACTATCTGGGCAACAACTGTGATTGATGTCTTCCTTATTACCAAACAGCGTTACTATCGCATGCAATTTGGCTCACACACACGGGCTTTGGTCAGCGCCAAACCCGCCTTAAACAGTCATGATCAGAATTCACTTTAGATAATGCACCTCTTTGCATTAAAGGGATGGACAGGAGCGCTTTGGATTGGATTATCCAAAACACACCTCTGAATGATTAGACCAGCCTCTTTGCATCATGTGCTGGTGGAAAGTTTGTTTTTACACCTTTGTGATAAGGAAATGAACCTGAAAACGCCCATAAAAGCGTTCTGCATCAGTGACAACTGATCAGCCGACCCCATTGTTGTAATACGGCCCTAAATGTTTAATTTACCTCTTTTGATACCTCATGCTTATTTTTAGGATTGATTATATAAATTGTGTGACAATATATTTAATCAATAATATAATATACAGTATATCCATAATGTAATCAATCAATAATATAATATAATGTGTGACAGTAATATAATACAAAAATATTTTTTGTGTGACAGTTCCTTTAAGTACAAAGGTATAACTGGTAAGGTAATTACATAACAGAAAAGGTGAAATGAGACGAAAGGGAGAGAAAGCATGGTAGAGCCTGCATACCCAGTCCCCCAAGTCCTTCCTCATGCATCAGAAATCACCCAGGTAGCCTCGAAAAAGTAAGCGGGATATCTCCTCCCAAACACGGAAAGATATGACACACAAACATGCAGCATCCTGGGCTGCTTTGAATGTTTGTGCTGTCAGTAGCTTCATACTGAGAGCCTGTGGTGTTTCTGACTGGATTCGGCGTTCTACTTGGATGCCTGCTCAGCGTCCCCTACCAGCAGATATACAGGGAAAAGCAGTTCAATCAGGAATACGGCTTTCCTCCAAACCCAAAGTCCATCCTCAAGCCTGCTGTGATGGAGAGCCCCCACCCCCACCCCCACAGCCTTGGATACACCACTACCACTGCTGTCATGCCTCTGTTTTTGTAGCTTCCTCTTTCAAAGTTTTATAAGAGCTTGAAATTGAAATAAGAGGATGCAGGGATGCCCTGGTGGCAAAACATGTCATGTAACTGCAGCAGCTTACGTTTGATTCCAGCTGGGGACTTTTTCCTCTTTCCCCATAATTACTCTCTGCATTTCAACTGTCACTACCCAAAAAAGGGGTAAAGAAATGCAACCATGCTTGAAAAACTAGACTAATTTAGATGAAACTAACAACTGCTAAATGGTCTTATTTTAGAAAGTACAGAGTAGTACATGTTCGTGAAGCTCTTGACGCCCTAACAGTGTTTGCTGGTAAGGAGAGAGACAAACGAAGGGGAGTTGTATCCCACTTATCACCCTGAAGAGGAAGTAATGTAGTCAGAGATTTTCTAATGGAGATATTTGGCACTCAAAGAATCCTCAATTGTAATCTGTGGGAGTATTCTGTAATGGCAGTAAATGTAGAACTTGTGGGTGGGGAAAAAAAGGCTTTAAAACTTTATTATCCAGCAAACTTTTGAAGTGTTTTAAGCAGAATTGCTTCTATATGCGCTTTTTTAGTCTGTGACCATTGGTGTTAAAACAGAGAGGAAAAATGGGCTCACACAGTGGTGGAGGGATGTCCTGTTAATCAGCCCATTAATGTAATATAACACAGAAGTGAACGCCATGGTGGACAGTGATGAAGACCTAATTTGGTTTTCAATTTGTTGTGCCACGTGCTATAATGACATTCTAAACATCTTATACAATCTCTACAGTGTGGCCTCAATCATTTTTGTAGCCCACTCGCTTTTTAACAGTTGGAAGAGAATGTGGAGAAGTGAAGGCATGCGCTAGAGAGAAGAGGTATGAAAGTCAGTCATAGCAAGAGAGAATACACATGTGTGAATGAGAGGGAGGCAGGTGTAATGGTGAAGAAGCTGCACTGCAGAGGACAGGAAAGACAGGAAGGACTTGCAGCGGGTGGTGAGGGTGGCAGAGAAGATTATTGGTACCACACTACCCCCCCTCGAAGACATTTATTCTTGCAGACTTCAAAAGAAAGCTACAAGCATCTCCATGGACCGTATTCACCCCGGACATTCACTGTTTTCCTCCCTCCCCTCTGGAAAAAGATACTGGACAATTGAAGCAAAAACAACCAGACTGAAACACAGCTTCTTTCCCCAGGCTGTGAAAAGTATTACCCCACCTGTGATGTACAAAGATGGCACTGGGTACACCCTGGGTGTAGTGGTTGTGACGGCCCGTCTTTCCGGTTACGCCGTCACCCGGGGTATAAAGGCCACGGCCGGAAGAGACAGGGTCTCTTTCGCCGTTGACCCCTTGGCCTGTATGGAGCACCTGTGAGTTGGTTCTGGTTATAATAAAGTTACATTCATTGCACCTCCTGCCTGATTCTTTGTGAGCCCAAGATATGGACATAACATTTGGTGACAGGGTAAAAGGTATGGAGAGGGTTTTTTCCTGTTTTCGGACATTTCTGGAGGTCCTGAGTGAGACGCCCGTCCCTTGGGGGAGGTGGTATGTGGCCTTCCAAAATTATCTGCTGGCCTTGGACCTTGGAGAGTTGGAAAAACTGCGTGCAAGAACCATTTTAGTCCATAATCTTGGCATGGAGGGTCAAAGAATCCTCGGTACATTAGGAGGAGCTGATAGTTTTGAAGACGTGGTGGAGTTAATGGTGCACTACTTTTGTGCCCCGGAAAACGTCATAGTCCAGAGGATATGGTTTCGGCAGTGCCACCAGTGGACAGGAGAGTTGGTACGACATTATGTTGCAGACCTGCGTCAGCCGGTGGGGGAGTGCCAATTTGGAGCCCTGGAGGAAGAAATGGTCCATGATCAAATGGCAGAGCACACACTTTGTTCTGTGACATGTTCGAGGCTCCTGACCTACCCGGGTGAACTGATGTTAGCCACAGCTATTGAGATAGTGCAGCAGTTTGACGCATCAGAAAAATTATCAAAAGACCTCCATGAGGGAAGCACGTCGAGGCGCGAGGAACCATGTTTGAAGGCACTAGCTGTGGACTCGGATAGCGAAGATAGCGTGGATTAAGGGAAATATGCCGCTGCTGTGAAAATTAGGTCCACCTCATGAATGCCAAGATGTTATGGCTGTGGGTCCACCAGGCACCGGTACGAAGCAAGAGAGTGTCCAGCAAAGGGCAAATGCTGTGGCAAGTGTGGTCTACTGCACCATTTTGCCAGGGCCTGCAAGAATTTTGAGTGAGGGGACCGAAGATATGAAGCGGATTCCACTGCAGCGACTCCTACGGTTGTTCATACCATCTCCACCAGCACAGATGGGTGAATTTACTGCAACGTTTTGCTGGACGGCGTGGAAGTGCCATTGTTGGTAGGCATGGGATCAACAATTTCTCTGCTGAACTGGCCCACTGTGAGGAGTCTGTTCCCGCATTACCATGTGAGTGAACTGTCGACGCCGTGCTATGGCTGTGGAGGAAGGAGGCTGGCAGTCGTGGGTTTATTGGAAGTGACGGTGAGGTACAAGTCAGTGATGGTGACTAGCATCCATTTTGTGGTGACTACTACCAGGTCAAACATCATGGAGTGTGATATGTTTTATGGCCTGGGGTTCACAATCACCTGCGGCATCAGAGAAGAGTGGTCGGACTGCAGTTTGTGGGACCGACCTGCTCCGCATGTGGAGGACGACGCGGTTTGGGACAGTGACTGTCCTGGTGTTATGGGAGGGGTGCAAGACCAGCATTGTGGAGCGCCATCTCGGGGGGATTCCGATGCTAGTGTCCAAGTTGCCTTGGATATGGGAACTGGACGGCACAGTGGAATGCCCGGGTACAGCTGATGGAACCAAGACGCCGGCTCCCTCGACTTCCGGAGTTTGTTCGGGTGGTACCATGAAGCGAGGAGCTGCGGGGGTTGTGCCAGCATTGGAAATGAAAGAGAGCGGGGCGAGACCGACCGGCGCGATTCCAAGACATGCCAGGCAATGACACTGGAGTCCCGGGAGGACTCCCAACCGGGTCAGTGATGAGGTTTAACCCAGGGCGGGAGCCCGGTCACATCATGGTGGTCATCGTCAGACCAGTAGAGCTCCTCCACGCATCGGTGAAGAAGTCCAGCCCAGGGTAGAAGCTCGGGTGAGGGGTGTGCATGTGAAAAGAAAACGATAAGATGGCCAGGGCTGGCTGCAAGTGGTGGCTGCCCGGGAGGACTGCTACTTGGGACTGTCCGATGAGTCGAGGAGACACCCCAACGAGCTGCGGCGCATGGACGAGAGGAAGTGCCGGCATGGCTCATCCCCAGAGGTGAAGAGGCAAAGACACTCTGGGAGGGATGCGCCAGACGATAATCCAGGGGGTGGGTTCTCCAGCGGAACTGTATGGTGACTGCGGGGCAACTATTTACAGTATTGTTGATATGTTGGTGTTCTATGCCCTAGAGTCATGGTGTTAATATGTTTACATGCCCATGGTGTTATTGCCCTGTTTTTTGTTTTTTTTTTAAAAAGAAAGAAGGAAAAGTCCCCAACACTGTTTGTTTAAAATTTGGAAAGTATGTTTTTGTGTCGTGCCATGTCAGGTGGGTCAGCAGTCTACCAGGCCCCCTCTAGTTTATTTTGTGTGAATGGATAGGCCTGTTTATTTATTGCTATACATATGTGTTTTGCTGTTAGCGCATGAGTTGGGTTTAGATTTGGGAGGGCCTAATTGGTGTGTTTGACGTTTTTCTACAGGGACGGGGGGGCGTGGTGTACAAAGATGCCGCTGGGTACACCCTGGCTGTAGTGGGGGTGACGGCCCGTCTTTCTGGTTCCGCTGTCACCCAGGGTATAAAGGGCACGGCCGGAAGAGACACAGTCTCTTTCGCCGTTGACCCCTTGGCCTGTACGGAGCACCTGTGAGTTGGTTCTGGTTATAATAAAGTTACGTTCATTGCACCTCCTGCCTGATTCTTTGTGAGCCCAAGTTATGGACATAACACCACCCCCATCCCATTCCCAGCAGGATTGATGCATCCCCTCTCCCCTTCCCGTCTCTTCCCCTCTCCCCTCGCCTTCTCCCTCAACCTCCCCTTCCCCTCCACAATTGCCTTACAACAATTATTGTCTGCATTGTTCTCTGTTTTATTGTTTTAACTTTTTTTACTCCTGCTACTGGAGAGTTGCTATTTCACTGTTGATTTTATATAGTGACAATAAAGATCTAAGCCAAACCTTTCCTGAGCCGTCATGATCTTGAGATAGCCATCCATGCTTTAGTCACGTCTCGACTTGATTACTGCAATGCACTTTATGTTGGCATCTCTCAGTCTTCACTTGGCCGCCTTCAACTTGTGCAAAATGCAGCGGCCCGTCTTTTGACCAACACACCTAGGCGAGAGCACATTACTCCGATCCTTTATTCACTTCATTGGCTTCCAGTCCATTTTAGAATTAATTTCAAACTTTTGCTTTTTGTTTTTAAAGCTCTTAATGGCCTTGCTCCGGTTTATATGTCGGAGATTTTGACTGTCCGTGACCAAGGCAGGGCTTTGAGGTCATCCAATCAGCTTTTGCTGGATGTGCCTAGGTCAAGGTATAAACATTGGGGTGACCGAGCCTTTTCTGTTGCCGCCCCCAGGCTCTGGAATAATCTCCCCCTTGACCTACGTGCTATCTCTGACCTGACCCTTTTTAAATCCGAACTTAAGACATATTTGTTTAGGATGGCTTTTAATACCCAGTAGTGGTGATATTTGTCTTAGCATTTGTTTTTATTTTATTTTTAGGTTGTTTTTGTTTATGTTATTTGTTTTTAATGCTCTGTGTGTTTTTAATGCGGTTTATTTTTTGTAAAGCACTTTGGTCACCTACGGGTTGTTTTAAAGGGCTATATAAATAAAGTATATTACATTACATTACATCTATCTTATCTTATCCTAAAGATACAAGGAGTAGAGGTAGTGAAACTAGATGAGTTCAAACACCTGGGGTCAACCATCCAACGCAATGGGCAGTGCACAAGATGACAAGGTGAAGAAGAAAGTGCAGGCAGGGTGGAGTGGGTGGAAACGAGTGTCAGGGGTGATTTGCTGACAGAAGGATAGCAGCAAGAGTGAAAGGGAAGATTTACAAGATGGTAGTGAGACCTGCTATGATGTATGGTTTGGAGACGGTGCCACTGATGAAGAGACAGGAGGCAGAGCTGGAGGTGGCAGAGTTGGAGATGTTAAGATTCTCACTGGGAGTGACTAGGAGGGACAGGATTAAAAATGAGTATATCAGAGGGACAGCTCAGGTTGAGCGGTTTGGAGACAAAGTAAGAAAGGCAAGGCTGAGATGGTTTGGACATGTACAGAAGGATAGTGAATCTATTGGACAAAGGATGTTGATGACGGAGCTGCCAGGCATGAGGAAAAGAGGAAGACCACAGAGAAGATTCATGGATGTAATGAAGGAGGACATGGAGAGGGTTGGTTTTAGAGAGGAAGACATAAGGGATAGTGTGAGAAACAGGCAGATGATCCGCTGGGGAGACCCCTACATGGAGCAGCTGAAACAAGAAGAAGATGACTTGCTTTTGAACTAAATACAGTAAGTTAAACTTCAAAAAAAGACAAAACGGGAGGGGTGATTCCACTACAAACACTGAAGTTGCCTCCAGTTTTACGTAAACAAAACTACTATTAGTAAACAACTGTGGTAAATTGGTGTTAACCAGTTCCCCAGCATTAACTTTAAAAAAACACCTGAGGCTCGCCCCTCTACTTCTGCATTATGGGACCTAGCTTAGAAAAAATACATGTAGGCATCAATGACAAGCAAGAAATTATTCTTTTAATCCAAGAGAATTTTCCATTAATTACACATACAATATGTTTGTCAATTTTAAAGATAATTTTCCACAAATAAAATTGTGGGTTATATACTGTAGCCTCTGACTTATCACGTTCACCTCAGTTAAGAGACTGTCCCGTGAAATCAGCTCCTCAGGGTTTGATATACAAAAGACTGAGTTGGTGATGTATCGCAATACTTGCCACTCACAATGATGCAACAATCCCTAAACACATGTACCATTCTTTTATTAATTATATACAGTATATTCATGTAAATGTTGCATACTCTTGGGTACAAATCAACCAATTGCATTTTCAGTCCACTAGATGGTGCAAAGTAAGAACTCAGTAAGGTGGAGTCATAGCTTGTCTCGTGACATTTGCAGCCAGGAGCACAAGTTAGCAAGGAATTAGATGCAGTGAAAAGTTAAATGGTGGTCCTTTTTTGACTTTCTAACAAGAACAGAATGAAAGACCTTGACATAACACACAACCCGCAAGAACTGCTGCATGGAAAAAAACAAACACCCAGAACATGCAAGCCAGCACAATCCCCTCGGAGCCATTCAGCAACAGCAGTGTTAGCAATGGTTAAGCTAAAAACACTTTGGCATGAGTGGCACCAACCCTGGTGAACAGCCAACTCCGGACATCTCCCAATGCAGCAAAGCCACCTCCAAACTCAGAGCGAGGCAAGTAAACAACACAGTCCACCGCTCTTTCTGTGTACAGAGATGTCTCTCTGTGGAAAATGAAACTGGAATACAAGAATGTGGGAAGCAGAAAGGACCACAGCACACCATCCTACAGAGGTCTGAGAGCCTGCAGCCATAAAAACAAAAGTGAAACAGACATTGACAGTTGTACCTTGGGGACAAAATTAGATGTTGAAATGGGAGGGGTGATATATGGTATTGCCATGGATTGTGATAGTATTGCATCATGACCCAATTATGGTGATATGAATCACACCGTGAGGTCCGTCATGATTCCCACCCTTAATACACACTGATGATGCCCATGGAAAAGTTGAAAACTGCTCTTCTTCAGTAAGATAGTGGAATCATCAAAGAAAACAGAGGTGGGGGATGTTGCAATGAATAAATTTGCCTTTTTTGTGTGTGTGTGTGTGTGTGTGTGTAAATTTGGTAATCAAAATTAAGCAGCTGTGGGGGAAACCAAATATTTGAATCCCAAATTTGAAAACCAAATATCAGTGTAACAACTGAATATCTGGATAATCAAATGTTTGGGATAATAAATCACTATATTCTTTTACTGTGTGCCTGTTGGATGCAAGCAAAGGGGGCTCCATGCAAAAAAGGTTGGGGACCATTGTGTTCAAGTACAAATCAGTCTGACACAACTCCTGAGTTCTCAAACCCATCAGTGGAGCACTGAAGTTTGGGCTCTGGGTACAACAGCGTCACATAAGAGGATGTCACATAAGAGGATGTCACATAAGATCTTAAATCGAACCACGCACTTCAAGCTTCTACCCTTACAACCAGTCTGACCCACCATGGAGTTGAAGTCTTCTGCCTTTGACTCATTTATATTTTCAATGTGATACTGAATGCAGTATGTATATTAAAATAACCTAACCATTGTTATATGATTTAGTAGTTAAAATATGGCACCAACTATAAAATACTGATATTTTATAGTTATTGTGAGTGATGTACACTTCCCTTAGGTAATTTTTTATAGCAATATGTGATTAAGCTGTCCATTAACTGGATAATTATAATAATCTTCTAGTCCTATTGAACCTACCCATTAGCTAAAATTACTGTTATATCGAAAAATTACTCAAAGGGTGCATCAGTGTAACAGATTTGTTGAGGATATGCTGAAACACAAAACCAGCTAATTCCCAAGCCTGTATGTGTTAGACCAACTGTGTGAAATGAATGGAGGCACAGAACACCTCAGTTCAAGATCTTCTATAATACTAAAACCTGCTCTTGTTTTCAGGTTTGAAAAAGTCTTTCACTTTTGTCCTTCATTTCCTGTCAAAGGAACTTTCTGTTGCTAGATCACAGATGAGCAGCAGGAGTAATACCCAAGTTCCTGGACACCACTGTGTCACTCAGTTTTTTTCATCAACATTTTTCACATTTTGTAGGTGTATTTCTGATTACTTGTAGGATTTCCAGTTGTGATATGCACCACATCCTATGTATTGTTATATATCTGGAACTATCTAGATCTGTTTTTGTTGATCTTGGCTCAAACAAGTTCCCTTCTTTCAGTACCAGTAATGATGACTGATGATAAAACAGTGTGTTTCTGATTCGTTGACACATGAGTGTTCAGGATTTCCCCAGATAAGCGGTAGAGGATGGATGGATGTTTTAAAGATACCAGAGAATGTTTACTCTCAATCAGCCATGCTGTCCCAGATCTGAAATGTGGCAGTAGACTGCACATGGCTGTATGTGTTAACCAATCAAGTGCAGCCTTGGTGTTCTCAACAGCAGGACCAATGAGAGAAGAGCTCTTTGATTACTGGTTTCCACGACATCAATCATTTGCTGTATCTCCACCTGGTTACGCCTCATGCCCACACTCAGCGCGTTCAGCCGTAGGATTCCTCCCGTTGAAAAACACGGACCAGTGGGCACATACCAAAAGGCTGGATGAAACAGATGGATGGCTTTGTTCATTGTAGTATTGCCATCTGCCACAGTAGCATATTATACTCCATCAAATACAGTATGCTACTCATACACCTGTGCAGTCTTGTCTGCCTGGTCACAATTCTTAGGCTGCACATGGTCATCCACAAAGGCATCCAAGTGGACCTTTGGCCAAATGGAAAATTACAAAATTTATGTCATATGCAACATGTGGATGTGCAGAAGCGGATGCAGGTATGGTTCTATGAATTCAGCTTCATTTTATGCATCTTTTAAATTGAGGAGGATAAAGAAATAGCATAAATACAATGTCAAGCTACAGTGTACCAAGCTAAGTTTTACTTCATCAAAAAGGGACAAACAACTGCACCTAAAGGGGGCAATAGCTAGCAAGTGAAGGGCATAGCACTTTATAAATGATATCAAATTTGTTTCCTCTGAACCAGAAGTACAAGTAGAGTGGACAAGAATAAGGTATTTGTGAGGCTGCCAGGCAACCAGCACAGACTCGATGAAGTGGCTCTTCTTGGCCAAAGCACACAGAACCACAAAGAGTTGTTTAAGGCAAGATGAGTGGTTTAAACTCAAAATCAGTTTCAGTGCTTCAGAGCTAACTCTTATGTGAACACATGACATTATCAGACAGTATTTTAAAAAAAGGCACTTAGTGGATCCTTTGAACTACAGCTGCTTTCACTGTGAAGCGGTGGGCTTTTTCTCCCCGCGCTTCGCGGGAATTACTTTGCTTGAGAACCGTTGATACACTGGCCTCTGGAGACCGAGAAGAAACTGCAAATGATGCATATACTTTGTATCATTCATGAAGCCGTTGTGAATGATAATGTAATCATCGCTTTGCTTTATATGCAGCATTGTGTGCAGCCAAAAAACTCTGAATCGCTGGTGGGGAAATGATTTTTTTGCCGCAAACTCACTGTGTTAGATTCCTTATATTCAAACCTCTAAAATGAGCAGCAGAAGATAAATCAATTGATTTTGTTTCAGATTTCTAAGTTGCAGGTTTAGCAATACAACCCAGTTTAATAAAAGCAAAATCTCCACAAAACTTCAGAAATGAAACTCAGTGGACCAGACTAAATGCAGGTGGGAATGTGGTTTCATTAGCCCTGTTTCCACTACAGGAACACTTAATCAATGTAAGGTGCCGGGGACTTGATAAGGGCCGGTCTTGTATGTAACCCTCTCCCCTGTCATGTCCAGGGGATTTGTTCGTGACAGCAGCACAGCAAAGTAAAATATGTAACTTTGAGACTATTTTTATAATATTTTTTGCACTGTATTATAGTAAATCTGCAGCCTTTTAATCATAAATTTATAACTTTTTGTCATAAAGCACCCTTTATAAGGGCTAAGCAGGACACCAAACGCTCTCTGTGAGTTCGCACATTTATTAACATAAAGACACACAAAACACTACATTACAAATAACACACAAAAACAGGTGCTGGAGGAGAGCAGGGGCTCAACGTCTACAGGGGGATGAAGCCTGGGAACGCTGGGCAAGGGGACAGAATCAGCCGGAGCACACCCAGAGAGACGCGGGGCTCACAGCTGAAAATAAAAGGAAAACTAACCTGGACGGAGCTCTCCCATTCTCCTCCACAGCAAGCAAAATACACTCAGTGCTTGGGACAGCAACTGAGGGAAGCAGCATAGCAGAAGGACACGACAACCGGGAGAAATTGTTTTGCCCCTTAAATATGGTTTCATGATGCGAGACAGGTGTGGGTGCATGAGTAGAGAAATTAACAGAATGAATGACAGCTGTGCGGCTTCAACCCAGCTGACAGCCGGAAGCCGCACAGTGCTGTCAAAATAAAACATAAACCGGAAACAATAACACAACCCCAACATGTAAACATTACTACAAATACAGAGTGACACAATAACCGGACAACATAACAGAGAAACAGATAGAAAAAGACTAAACTTAAAGGCCAAATGTCACGTAATTTTTTTTTCTAAATGACAACGAATTTAGATAAAATACACATAGCTTAAACCAAATATTCATACCGGAGACCATATCACCCACCTGTATTTACATAATTGCACAAAATACACCAGGTGAAGGCCCCAGCTTGCTTGCTGGCTTGTGACAGCCAGTCCAGACCACGCCCATGTTTTTGACATCACCAGTTGTACCCTGGCTGCCCTGCCTATCCACATTCACACTTATCAACATTGGACAATCATGACGGAAAGTGACAGCGATTGTGAACAAATTAGTTTAGTTTTGTCTTTTTTTTTTTGTCTTTTTTTTTGTCAGTGGTTCAGACAGTGACAGAGGCATAGAACCTTACAGGTTCGAGCCGTCCGAGACGGAATCAGATGCTTTGTCTGATGACAACAGTTCCACCGATGACCAGAGAAGAGAACCAGTGGAAAATGTCATTGAACTGGACATTAATCGCCTCCAGAATTGCGAAGCCGAAGGGGGTCTGTCGAGGGCGCCCCATAAATATTGATTTTTCGGAAGCCATTATTATTACAGTGGAGGAGAGCCGCTGCTGTCAAGAAACTGACCAGATCAATATGAAAATGGAGGCGCATACCTGTCAAGGGAGACGTTTTCGCCGTATTTTGGTGGGCGGAGTGGTGGTGGACACTTTTCTGGGAAATGTTTTAAATGTAGTTCGTGTTGTTATTGTAAAATATTTTAAGGAAAATACGGGGGAAATGCAATTTTAGCAAAAACGGGCGTATTGCCATTTCTGTACGCCCAAAAGGAAAAATATACTGGAAAAAAAATTGAGTGTTTTGCGGAGCACTCCTGTGTGTGATCAGCCACAGCTGGTGCTGGCAGATCGCTCAGCGTCAGCTATTCGCACTACCATGAGAAGTGTGGAGTCACTCATTAGTTTAATTGTCTGGGCGGGCTGATCGCTCAGCTTGAGCTGTTCTCACTACAATGAGAAGTCATTAGGACAATGGTTTAACACGTTGAGCTGTGCAGCGGTTGCGGAACAGACAGAGATCCCAGAGAGGTGTGCCTTGTTGCTCCGCCGTTCCTTATAGCCGCTTTTTACGGTGTTGAAGTACGGCGAAAACGTCTCACTTGACAGGTATGAAAACATTTCCCAGAGAAGTGTCCCTTATTACCCAGCTGTTCCTGATAGTCCCGTTTTAAGGTATGGGTGAAATATCCAATTTTTTCTTTCTTGTTGCTCACTTCAACCTTCCAGTCTCCATATAAACAATTAAATGAAATACCCCAAGCATCAAACTAGGGTACAATCGATTTCGTCACTTCCGCCTTCTTCCCCAGGCGATTCCAGGGGCCGTGTCAGGCCAAGCGCGGCAGTTTTAAATTAACGAATATTCCGTTGTTACTGAAGCATATGCACCAAGACCCGAACGGATCGGTTCCCTTTTATATCTAGTTTCAAGATATTTAAAGTACCCTGTTACGTGACATTTGGCCTTTAAGCTAGAGACTGGGCATGGCGCCCACCCGTGCCCAGGAACATGACACTTTTTTAGGCATTTTTTTCTTACAAATGTGGAATGTTTTTAACTGATTTTGGGAAGGGCTCAAAAAATTCACAACTTTTTCTTGTCATTTTTGTAGCTTTTCTTGTAAGCTAGAAACATTTTTGGGAAAATTTTGCAACTTGCAGCTTTTCATACCAAAGACGTTCTGGGCACAGACACTGTGCGCCATGCAGACATTGCTAAGTCAAACAAGCTGGATTACAGCCATGGATATCCCCAAAGTGCTGTCACGTTTAACCCTTTGAGTGTGAGATTTTGCGTGCCCCTAGCGGCAGAGCACGGCGCTGCACCTGTTAACTAATTCTGACATCCCTGTACTCCCCAGCTATACTGATGACTTGTACTGATCGTGGCAGTTCAGAAGGTGGCAGACACGCGTTGGAGGAATCATGGCTGACACGTAATACACCAAAGAAGAGGAACTCATTTCCTTTTCCTGTATTCCCTTCTTTTAGCTCAGAAAGCTAATATGGCTGCCATCCATCGTCGTGCACCATCACTTAGATGGCTTCGTACATGGAAAATAGCCGCGGTGTACAAGCAAAATTTATGTGGGATAATCATGACTTAGTAGATGTGGTAGAGAGCGTAAATGACCGACAGAACGCAAAATAACAACCACGATGGACAAAAACGCACTGACCACGGCAGTGAGCGAGCCCCCTTAGCCGCCGGTAAGTGATGAATTTCTTTGGGGGTTTTTTACATTGTACTGATTTCTTGTTCATGTACTTTGAAGATAAGATGATAATGTACCCCTGTACAAAAAACAGTGTCAAAAGACTGAACCATTCTTTGTGTAAATATGTTCAAAGTCCACTTTTGACTGAGTTATGTAATTCAATATAGCTGCTGTGGCATTATGCAAATTAGATGCATAAAATCACTCCTATCTGAAACTTTGGATCTTATTTTACATCTTTCTAATTGACAGTAAGCCATTATCTCTTACCATTTTCAAGTTATAGCCTTGGAAATCTGAACTATTTTATTGACAAAAAAATATTCACCACTCTTGACCACTAGGGGTTATGTCGCAATTTGGTGACAGTCACACTCAAAGTCTTAAATTTACAATGTTATCTGTTGGAGCTCTCCCCTGGATAATTGTTACAGCGTCCTCCAAAACTTTGCATGGATGTTGGGTTGTTCTTCTTCTGTGGAAGCTAGCTAGCTAGTAGCTACAAGCTACATGCTAGGTTATAGCTGATCTCTGTCATGAATGCACCTTTGGAGCAGAAGGACAAACCCACATGCTGAATGAAGTTTTGTGCATTTTAATAACAATAAAGAACACAAAGATCCAAAATAGTGCTATACGTACATACAAAAAGCAAACAAGAAACACTTACAAATTTAGTCACTCCTGAGCCAGCTTGACTCAGGAGGGGACAAGGCACTGATCAGAGTGATGATCAGGAGGAAACCAGTCTTGACATCACAATTTAACCGCACTAATAAGGTGGAACGCCAGTGCTTGAATACACAGAAGTTCATGAGCTACAGGTGTGAACCACAGGCAAGCTGATGACCTAATTACCTGACTGCCCACAGCTGTGCTGGCAGAGAAGCAGGCAGTGAGCAGCTAGTGGGGAGAGTCTTGAGATAGAGGGGGAGAACTCTGTCACAAGCCAAATAAATATACAAAAGCTGACCACAAAATAATGACAACAGACAAACTATAAATAAAGTGAGGATCTGAGCTCAGAGACAGCCTGAGCTCAGATACATGACAGAGCCCCCCAGGTAACATCCAAAAGACCCCCCCCCCCAAAGAAGGAATACAGTTAAAAAAACACCCTGGGAGGGTTTTTTTTTTACTGTACCCCCCCCCCCCCCCCCCCCAGCCCAAGGAGCTCAAATGTTCAGGGGGCTGACCAAAATCCCAGGCCCGGCGGATGGCTAGGTGGAACAGTTAAGGTGGCCTGCCAAAGTCCCAGGCCAGCTGGACGGCCAGGTGGTATGAATCAGGTGCCCTACCAGAGAATAAGGACCACTTGACCCGGCAGCTCAGTCTTTCAGGCGGCCGGCCCGAGTGCTTAAGCCACCTGAACAGGAGAGGCAGCCCGGGAGGCAGCTCCCCTACAGAGAGATCCACTGGGATAGAGAAGAGCCAAGGAGGGGGAACCACGATGTCATCAGGCTGAGGAGGGAGAGGGACCACGACTGCGTCTGGCTGGGAAGGAGAGGGGACCATGACGGCGTCTGGCTGGGAAGGAGAGGGGATCACGACGGCGTCTGGCTGGGAAGGAGAGAGGACCACGACACCCTCAGTGGTCTCAGACTGGGAATAAGTTGCATCCGCGGTGGCTCCGGGCTGCAGCACTGCAGCACCCTCGGTGGCTCCAGGCTGGAGCACTACAGCACGCTAGGAGGACCCGGGCTGGGTCAACGCTGCACCCTCGGTGGACCCGGGCTGGGCCAACGTTGCACCCTCGGTGAAACCCTGGTGGAAGGGTAGCGCCCATGGCAGGCCCATACTGGAGTGCAGCAACTACGTCGGGCTCATACTGGGGTGCAGCCCCATGAAGGCCAGGCCGGGACGCAGCACCCATGGAGAATCAGGCTGAGGAGGAACCCTGACCATGGCCTCAGGCAGAGGAGGGGCTGCACCCACAGTGGACCTGGCCTGGGCCATAGCCGCACCCACGGAGATCCCGGGCTGGGACGGGACACCCAAGTAGACCTCGGAGGGAGAAACTGCACCTAGGGTGACCTCCAATGGCAAACCTGGACCCTCGGAGGCTTCTGGCAGTATTGGATCCTCTCCAGCAACCCTGGGAAAGAGCTCAAAAACAGCACAAAGAGAAGAGGGGTCAGGATCGCTGGCAGCGGTGGAGCCTGGCAAGGCGAGCTCACCAAGAGCTAGGCAAGATCGCTCTAGAACAGAGAGGAGAAAAACAAAAGAGAGCACTTGCCTAAACTCGAGCTCCACCGCCGTCCAGGACTCCGACGATCCAGGTGACAATGGTTCTCCAGGCTTGGCCCTCAGGAGGTCCAGCTTGGGCTCCCACTCCGCTGTGGTGGCCTCCGCAGCAGGCATGATGGTAATTGCAGTCCTTGTTGCCCCAGCTGCCATGACCCATGGTGGAGACTCCTCCGACGTGGAAGCTGGGGTTAGACTCCGTGCCGGCGCTGGAATTGGATCCTTCAGGGCCACGGGCTACTTCATCATCCTGTGGTTTGGTTCTGGAGCCGGCAGACACTCAGGATGAAACAGAGGAGACACGGAGAGAATAGGACGAAGTTTAGGGGCTGCAGCAGGAGGAGAGAGCTCAGGGGACTGCTTAATCTGAGTCTCTCGCCTGGGAGGCAGACAAGGTTTATCATTACAAGATGGAACAGAATGAAAAAACACTTGCCTGACCTCCTGGATCTTTATGTTTTCCACTGCAGGTGACAGGACGCCATCCCCCTCCATGTCAACGGCGATCCTGGCTCGCTCAATGGATAGTGGAGGAGTTGGCTCTGACAACACGGAAGTGGGCGTTTCTGGAGAAACCCCCGAGGACCTCTCAGCAGCAGGAGGGCACGTCATGGCGACGGGGGTTGCGGCAGGAGAGGAGAGAGTATGGGCTGGCAGAACAGCCTGCGAGGAACAAGAAAAAAGAGGCTCTGTCACGAGAGTTGTCGGACCTGACGTCAGGAAAGAGGCTGACGAAGAGGCGGTGGAATTCCTCTAGCGTGCCGTGGCAGGATGATGCATTCGCCATGGAGCTGTCAATGTGGTGCTGGAGCTGAGAAAGAGTTGGGTGAGATTGGAAGGAAGACGATGGCACAGAGGATGTCGGTAGCTTCTGGGCGATCCCAAAGGCTGGGGAACGCCTTCATAACATGCGCAGTGCCATTCCGACTCTCTTGGACCATCTCGAGTGAATGGGAGGCCTGCGCCCATGACCATATGTCTCCCAGGAGACGCACCACCTGCCGCTCCATGTCATTAGGACCTGACTTGGTGTGCTCCAACACAGGTTAGTGAAAAAGCACAAAAGATGAGAAAAAAAAAAACCACACACACACACACAAACTTCACAGCTGGGTTCTATTTCTGGAGGTTAAATTCTGTCATGAATGCCCCTTTGGAGCAGAAGGACAAACCCATGCGCTGAATGAAGTTTTGTGCATTTTAATAACAAAAAAGAACACAAAGATCCAAAATAGTGCTGTACATACAAAAAGTAAACAAGAAACACTTACAAATTTAGTCACTCCTGAGCCAGCTTGACTCAGGAGGGGACAAGGCACTGATCAGAGTGATGATCAAGAGGAAACCAGTCTTGACATCACAATTTAACCGCACTGACAAGGTGGAACGCCAGTGCTTGAATACATAGTTCATGAGCTACAGGTGTGAACCACAGGCAAGCCGATGACCTAATTACCTGACTGCCCACAGCTGCGCTGGAAGAGAAACAGGCAGTGGGCAGCTTGTGGGGAGAGTCTGGAGATAGAGGGGAAGAACTCTGTCACAAACCAAATAAATATACAAAAGCTGACCATAAAATAATGACAACAGACAATCAAACTAGAAATAATGTGAGGATCTGAGCTCAGAGACAGCCTGAACTCAGATACATGACAATCTCCAGCAGCTGACACGGACAGAAATTCTCCTGTTTTCATCCTCATGGTTTTGGGTCCAGCTGTTGGTGAGTACCAGTCTAAAGAAAATTCTCAAGCTGTGTTTGTAATGTCCATTCCCTTCCCCGCCATTTTTGCAGCATGGTGGGGGTGTCATCACGAGAGAGATAGTTGTTTGTTTATGTTTGCAATTTTTCTGCTAAAAGGGAAATTGTGTCTGTTGTGACACACGAGTTTTGTGTTGATCTCCTTTAAAGTGGTGGATGTTTGCTTCGCTTGCCTTTTATTTTATTGACTGTGGTTTCTACTCGTGCTGAGTTTTATATTGTTTTGTTGGTTTTATATTGTTTTAGTGCTAGTGTCCTGCTTCTTGCTTGTATGTTTTTATGTGTGTCCTTGTTGTACAGCACTTTGTGTAGCGAGTGTTGTTTTTAAAATGCTTTATAAACAAAGCTGATTGATTTGTTATGGGAGCAAGAGCAAGCTCCTTTTGTGGCTGCTGGTTGTTGTTCAGTGACATTGTTGAGCCCTGGCATTCTGCTGTTTGCACATGCAGTAATACTTTTGAGAATTTTCTGGAGAATATTCTGGATAGTTTTTGTCATGTTGGATATATTGAACGCTTTAATAAGCCTGCAGGTGGCGATAGCAAGCATATTTGTCCTCTCCCATGTTCATAACAGTATGGCACACTTGAAAAATATACCGACTTAAGGTGCACTGTATCTGTATGAAAAAACATGCGATTAACGCGTTATTAATCACAATTAGACAGACAGACAGACAGACAGATAGATAGATAGATAGATAGATAGATAGATAGATGTACTTTATTGATCCCGAACTGGGAAATTACAGTGTAACAGCAGCATGACAGTAGATAACCAAACGACAGAGACACACACATGACAGACAAAGGGATTACCCATGGAAAGTAAAAACTAACACGACTATAAAAACCTATGTACATCACAGCTTAATACATGATGACCCATATAAACACATGAATCATACCCACTGCACAATGCAGGCCTATCAGGAGCAGAGTGAAATGTGAGGTACCAGTTAGACTGAAAGGTGCAGTATGACAGCATAGTTATGACCAGAATACAACATAATAGTGAGTTATTGTACAGTGAAATGGCATGCGGCCGGAAAGATTTCCTGTATTTGGCTGTTTGACAGCAAAGCTGTAGTAGTCTGCTCCACTGTCTGTCCAGTGTGTGGTGGAGGAGGTGATCAGGATTGTCCATGATAGATCGCAGTTTATTTAGTGTTCTCCAATTACTGAGCCATCCCCCTTGATATGCTTGTCTCAATTAACTCAACATTCCAAAAGATTAATCATGATTAAAAATTTTAATTATCCAACAGCACTAATATATATATGTGTGTGTGTGTGTGTGTGTGTGTGTGTGTGTGTGTGTGTGTGTGTGTGTGTGTGTATACAGTGGTGTGAAAAAGTGTTTGTCCCCTTTCTGGTTTCTCATTTTTTTGTATGTTTGTCACACTTAAATGTTTCAGATCATCAAACAAATTTAAATATTAGACAAAGATAATACATGTAAACACAAAATGCAGTTTTTAAATAAAGGTGTTTATTATTAAGGGGAAAAAAATCCAAACCTACATGGCCCTGTGTGAAAAAGTGATTGCCCCCTAAACCTAATAACTGGTTCGGCCTCCCTTAGCAGCAACAACTGCAATCAAGTGTTTGCGATTACTGGCAATGAGTCTTTTACAGCACTGTGGAGGAATTTTGGCCCACTCATCTTTGTAGAATTGTTGTAATTCAGCTACATTGGAGGGTTTTCGAGCATGAACTGCCTTTTTAAGGTCATGCCACAGCATCTCAATCGGATTCAGGTCAGGACTTTGACTAGGCCACCCCAAAGTCTTCATTTTGCTTTTCTTAAGCCATTCAGAGGTGGACTTGCAGGTGTGTTTTGGATCCTTGTCCTGCTGCAGAACTCAAGTGCGCTTCAGCTTGAGGTCACCAACAGATGGCCAGACATTCTCCTTCAGGATTTTTTGGTAGACAGCAGAATTCATGGTTACATTTACCACAGCAAGTCTTCCAGGTCCTGAAGCAGCAAAACAGCTCCAGACCATCACACTACCACCACCATATCTTTTACTGATGGTATAATGTTCCTTTTCTGAAATGCTGTGTTACTTTTACGCTAGATGTAACGGGACACACACCTTCCAAAAAGTTCAACTTTTGCCTCATCAGTCCACAGAGTATTTTCCCAAAACTCTTGGGAATCATCAAGATGTTTTCTGGCAAAACAGATGAGCCTTTATGTTCTTTTTGCTCAGCAGTGGTTTTCGTCTTGGAACTCTGCCATGCAGCCCATTTTTGCCCAGTCTCTTTCTTGTGAACACTGACCTTAACTGAGGCAAGTGAGGCCTGCAGTTCTTTGGATGTTGTTGTGGGGTCTTTTGTGACCTCTTGGATGAGTCATCGCTGCGCTCTTGGGGTAATTTTGGTTGGCCGGCCCCTCCTGGGAAGGTTCACCACTGTTCCATGTTTTTGCCATTTGTGGATAATGGCTCTCACTGTGATTCGCTGGAGTCCCAAAGCTTTAGAAATGGCTTTATAACCTTTTCCAGACTGATAGATCTCAATTACTTTGTTTCTCATTTGTTCCTGAATTTCTCCGGATTGCAGCATGATGTCTAGCTTTTGAGAATTTTTTAGTCGACTTCACTTTGTCAGGCGGGTCCTATTTAAGTGATTTCTTGATTGAGAACAGGTGTGGCAGTAATCAGGTCTGGGTGTGGCTAGAGAAATTGAACTCAGCTTTCCAAAGCTGTGATAAGCCACAGTTCATTAATGTTTTAATGGTGGGGGCAATCACTTTTTCACACAGGGCCATGTAGGTTTGGATTTTTTTTTACCCTTAATAATAAACACCTTCATTTAAAAACTACATTTTGTGTTTACTTGTGTTGTCTTTGTCTAATATTTAAATTTGTTTGATGATCTGAAACATTTAAGTGTGACAAACATACAAAAAAATGAGAAATCAGGAAGAGGGCAAACACTTTTTCACACCACTGTATATATGACTTTTTTCCTCAAAAATCTGCAACTTCTCTAATGAATTTGTGTCTTTTGTTTTAAAAATTCACACATTTTCTTGTGTTTTTCAACTTTTTGAAATTAATTTAGTACTTCTTTTTATTAACTTGGGATTTTTTTTCAATAAATTTGTATTGTTTGTGATATATGTCTTTGTAAATTTGAAGCTTCTTCTCAAGACCTTATTCTCTATATTTTAATAAATGCTTTGTCATAATTTTAAATATTATTATTATTATTGCTTCTACTTCTTTCTTTCCAAAGCCATGGGAAGCCACTTCGCATGGGTAGAAGAACTGCATATGGTTCCAGAGCCACAGGTTGCAGACCCCTGTGATAGTTTGTCAGCTCTGTTAGGACCATTATTTGTGACTACTGAATCATCTACACAGTCGAAATGAAGCCATGTGCAAAGCTTTCTGTTATGTCGGAAAACGGGAACCAAGAACGAGACCGAATGTTAAACTGAACACGACTTTATTGTTGACTCACTCTCACAATACAGACGTTGCCTTCAGGCTGAGAGGGGGCCAAAAGAGACCGCCCCTCTTCCTCATGGCCCTCTTATACCCCGGGTGGCAGCGGAACCGGAAAGGTGGAGCCACCACCCGTGTCACACAATAATATGTCCCTATAACAACATAACACTTTCAACATCAGAAGATTTACAGTAGACAGTTAATTACTCAAGTCTATGTGACAGGAGTCAGAGTGGGAGGGTGTCCTTGTTTCATGTTAGAGAAACAGCCCCTCAAAAATGCCTGTACATGTCCCTGAAACACAGAAGTTTCTGCTCTCTCGATGCTGAAAAATATTGTTTCCTGTTCCCTGCAAGATGCTTCTTATGCAGCATGTCATTTTTATTGCAATGTTCAAAATGTGGAAGGCACAAAGCAAGCAACAACTGTCGATGCACATAACTGCCCATCAGCCAGCCATCACGGTCATGTGTTAAGAGTAACATTTACGGCAGTATGGAAAGCACCGACGATGATACACTGCAAACCGAGCCTGCACCTGTGCCACCTGTGTGTGCCCGCCTTTTAAAACGGCTCGTGAGAACCTTCAAAAAATGTTTCACCACTGAGGTTCATGTCCCCCCTCAGCAACCTGCATGCTTTGATTCTCGCTAAGTGCTTTCCCTTTGTGGACACTGAAATTCAAGGCTGTAATGTGTCTGCAGGGATCACACTAGCACAGTTTGAAGGTCACAATTTAAGCTCTCTACACCCACTTGGACACGGAGTGCTGCATGCACAGATGGTAATGCAATAAAAACAAAAGCATATTTCCTATTTTTTTTGGACAAAGTTGTTAAAGTCTTTCTTTTTTAAAAACTGATTGTTTAGTTTTGCTGAGGAACGCTGCTATCAGAGCAGTCACTTTGTCATATATCACGGCTACTCAACTAGGTTTTGTGCAGTCATTTCTTAAAACTTCAGTGAATTTTTCTGCAGTGTTCTTGCTCTTATCTCTGTCAGCCCACTGGTTATAGAGCCTCAAGATGCTTCTGTGTTCCAAGGTCACTATAATCCTAAATGGACTGTGTATGGATGTCCTTCTCTCTGCATCGGTCCTGTGAGTGAATGGTGACCAATCCCTGATGTGTCCTGCTTCTCACTACAGTGTAACCCCTGGGAAATTCTTCAGGTCACCATGACCTTGTGTTGGAATAAAACATTGACAGGTTAAGTAAACCAGTATGACATACTGATTGCAGTTTTCTAAAAGATGGATTTGAAAAAAAGGAATGAGCGATAACACTGAAGAGAATAGACTTTGCATCTATGCACTGTGAAATCCAAATAACTGAGAAAAAGTATACAAGAGAATGTCTTGAAAATCAGGTGGAAGAGAAACTATATACTGTAAATAGGGCTAGGTGATATACCGTATAGAGTTGATGTTCTCACACATTTGACTGTATGCAATACATAAAACGCTTATATCGCACATATTGAGTATAATTTGTCATTTTACTGCCAGCTAAGACTTCACTCCATGCAGCCTCTCTCTCCCCAGCCACCCCCCCCCCCCCGCCCCAGCCTGCATGCAGCTTCCCACAGAGAAGTCTGTTGCAAGTACAGATAAAAAGCAGAATAACAGAGTGAAAATAAAGTAGGTCTGTCTTAAGCACACGGAAATGAGAAGAGCCAGATGAAGATAAACATTTCCAGTGTGATTTCTGCAGGTATGAAAATCAAGCTTTCTTTGCGAGTGAACTTTCAACATAAGAGCTCCTATCCCAGTCTTGCAAAGCTTCGAAGCAAGAGTGACCCACTGGACAAATGAACTGATGAACTGTGGATACATAAAAACCAAAAATAAGCAAAACATGCTTCTGTCATTTATTAGACTGCCAAGTATTAACTGTGTGTGGTAAACTGAAATAATTCAATATGTGGATAAACTTGATTACGTGATAGTCTGAATTTTGATAAGCAAGGAAAGCAAGACTGTTGCAAAGAACTTTCTCTGAGATGAGCTTTCATTTTATTTTATTATGCAGCTTTTTAATGAGTGAAATGAAACTCTGTTCCTCTACTCTATGTGTTTTCTGATAAAAATGTAAGTAAAACCAAATTTTAAAGGACATTCAGTGCATGACTGGCATTACTGCAGCCGATAGGAAGAGACTGAACAAACTGATTAAGAAAGCTAGCTCTGTCCTGGGGCAGCGCCTTGATCCGATGGAGGAGATAGGAGAGAGAAGGACGGTGGCTAAACTGTCATCTCTGCTGGAGTCCGAGTTCCACCCTATGCAGGACATACTGGATGCACTGAGGAGCTCATTTAGCAGCAGACTACATCATCCCAGGTGCACAACCGAGAGGTTTCGTAGGTCCTTCCTACCAACGGCTGTCAGACTGTACAACCTAAGCAGGGCTGCTCGCAGAGATAGCAAAAAGACGTAACAAACTAATAGTTTTTTTAATGCAAAAGATGCAATAGACTTACACAATGGTCCCCTCCGGCATACAACTAGGAACATACCGGTCGCTATGGAGGGTGAGAATATGTATGGGCACATAATCATACCATGTAGGATAACTAAGTAGACGGTTATGCTGTTTCATCCCATCTAGCAACAATGCTCTGCACTGTGTGTGTTTATATATTTACATATTTATTCCATCTAGCTACAATGCTCAGCACTGGGTGTGTTTATATTTATATATCTATATATTTATTCCATCTAGCTACAATGCGCCGCACTGTGTTTTTATATATCTACATATTATTCCATCTAGCTACATTGCTCCGCATTGTGTGTGTTTATATACTTGCATATTTATTCCACCTAGCTGCAATGCTCCGTACTGTGGGTGTTTATATATTTACATATTTATTCCATCTAGCTACAATGCTCTGCACTGTGTGTTCATATATTCATATATTTATTCCATCCAGCTACAATGCTCTGCACTGTGTGTCTGTGTGTGTATATATATATTTTATAGTAATATGTACATATGTATATTAGCTGCTCTTGCTTGCTTGTTTTTTTTTTCCTTGCCTTCTGATTGTTGCTCTGAGTGTTGCTATCCCTGTGCTGTTGCAATCCTGGAATTTCCCCGTTGTGGGACTAATAAAGGCTTATCTTATCTTATCTTATCTTATCTTATGAAATACATATTGCAATATGTATCATGTATCGCAATATAAAGAAATGACTATATATCACAATACTTTTTTTTTTGTTATATCACCCAGCCCTAACTGTAAATAAGCATTTGTTTGTACAACACATAACATAATAAGGTTAAAAAAAAATCTGTGGTCCCCAGCCGCCGGGTCACAGAGACCTGCAGTTATTCTGTTCCTCTGACTTAACTAAAGGTGTGTCCCCACCAAACGCGAACAGGCGGAGCGAATCCATACAAAGTGAATGGGAAGACACAAGTGCACGTGAATTTGCATTGTTGCACGCTCACGTCCGCTAGCTAGCTAGCTGCTAGGTTTGAGATTCTGCTGTCACCATTGCAGAGTAAACTAGTTCGAAAATGAAACTCACTCACCGGGAGACAGGAGGACCGGGAACTCTTCAGCTGAATCAGGATTTCCGAGTTATTTACCAGCGTTAGCAACGTAAACACCCATCATCTGTAAAGTTTTGGAGGCTTGAGATGACATTTTCAGGTGAGCCCCCGGTCGGATAATGTAAACCTAAGCATGGCATTATTTTGGGAATTTCCACAGCAGGTTGAACACAGCTGCAGAAGTTTTAAAGACAAATTTGCCTGTCTGCATCTCACTATTCATGTCTGTTTGCATGTTTACATTGAGATATAATGTAATCATGCCACGCGAAAAATTCACCCATTCGCGTTTGGTGTGAACGCACCTTAAGTCTGCTGCGTATTTTATTTTGAAAATTCACTGGACATTCTCTCTCTTTCCATGTCATGAGTCTTTATGCGTGGTCTTGACTCACATCTGTCTCAGAGTGGTGATGCTCGGGAGTTGAACCCAGCAAGCTGGCTAGCCAGTGTGGTCGGTTAGTTTGGGCCTTCCTTCTACCAGCTGCTGCGTGATCACCCATCTGAGCTTTTAAGAGAGATTGAGTGTAGCGTCCAACCACAGGGGACCCGTGACCCATCTGTGTTAGCCCACATGGACTTTACCCCTGGTACAGGTAAGTAGGTAATTTGTTTACCCACTTTGAACCCATCTGGGGCCCAAAGGGTTTAATGTGGGTGAGCAGATTTCAGTAACACTGGTACCACAGACAAAATTTATGTACTTACATGTATGTATTTACATTTTTTTTTACAATTTTTTTTCTTGTAAACTTTTTTCCCCTAAAGTTTACAAGAAAAAAAATTGTAAAAAAAAATGTAAAATTACTTGAAAAGAGTTACAAACTTACAAGCGAATTTTAGCAAATTTACAAGAAAAAAGTCACAAATTCATGAGGAAAAATTTTTTAAAATGCAAATTAACAAAGTAGCAAATACATGAGTAAATAAATTGAAAATTTATGAAAAAGTCACAAATTTATGAGAAAAAGTTGTAAGTTTACAGTAAAAAAAAGTTGTTCCAAATTTGCATGAAAAATGTCTCAAATTTTTGTGAAAAAGTCACAAATTAACAAGAAAATGGCAAATTTGCAAAGAAAAAAGCAACAAATTTATGAGAAAAACATAAGATTACAGTAAAAAAGTGACAAATTTATAAGAAAGTTCCAAAATTACAAAAAAGTTACAACTTTGCAAGGACAAAAGGTCACAATTTAACAAGAAAAACTAAATTTCTTAAAAAAATTGCAAATTTACAAGGAAAAAAATCATAAATTATGAGAAAAAGTTGCAATATAACAGTAAAAAAAGTTGCAAATTTATGAAAAAAAGTCACAAATTTACTAAAAAAAAGGCAAATTTATGAGAACATTTCAAATTTTCAAGTAGAATGTATCAAATTAATGGAAAAAGTCACAAATTTGCTAGAAAATAGCAAATTTATGAGAAAATAAGTTGAAAATAGATAAAGTCCATGTGGATAAACACAGGTGGAGCCAATCCACACGGGACCCATAAGACAACCCAGGTTTAACCCTTGGTGTTGCCCACATGGGCACATTGGCTGGGTGGAGGCCCGGCTCACATTTACTGAAGCTGAGCCTTTTTTCTGAATAAAAATCACACACACTGTTTCCATCCACCCTTCACCTAAACCACTGAACTAAATCAAATTTACGGAGTGCATGGTCTGCAAATTTGGCATAACAGGACATTGCTTCTATCAGTGTGTTCACATGTGCACAGTATCAGTGCACAGTAATGATTTTTTAAAAAGCATTTAGTGGGTCATTGTGCATGTAAACATTATATCCTAAATTTAGAAATCAGAATATGCTCACATCCTGTTGATGAGAAATCTGAATGTGCTACTTGCAATAGTCCAACAGTAACCAGCCTGTTAATGCATGTATACTTCTGAAGTGACAACAATTTTTTGTTCACTCACAGTCGCTAAAGTCCGTCATGATGGCGCTGCCCCATAAGCCACGACCTGTGGGGCAGAGTCCACCGCCCTCAGGTCTTTTGATGACAACTTCGTATTGACAGCTGTCCAAGTTCTGGATATTCTGTTGCGGTTGTCTCCCATTCTGAATAAGGTGAGTAAGCCTAATTAAAAACCAAATTGCAATGTTGACTTTAACATAGTTAAACCTGTTATAAGCCATAGTGCTCTCACTTTTAGCTACAACTGTTACACCAACCTGATCTCACCAAAGTTAGTATAAATTGAGCGCTTTCTCATCCATTAAAAGCGTGCTACTTATACGCCAATTCACTGCTGTCAATGTGCATGAGCAACACCACTCACCGTTTCAAGCTGCTAAAATACAGTCCGGAGGTGGGCAGAGGATGGTGGATGGTATTTAACAGAAATAATTTTTTTAAAAAAACAGTGCTTTCACTGAACAAGCCCAGGCTCATATCCACTACAATCTGTATTTTCGCCTTCACTTTCCACCTTACACCATACACATTTTTAACACTGGTTAGGGCAATGGTTAAGGTTAGGCTCTCTCCTTTGCATACTCCTTTCTATCTGAACTTATTTTCAGCACTCCTAGGAGATGTCATTTCTACTATTCTCCCACTGATAAGATACATACCATATGCTTTCTAACAGGTGCGATACTATTTGTACTACCTTTGGGTGAGACTGGGCTCGTTACACTCACAGGGATGCTAATTTTGAAATCGGTGTTGTAAACCCAATAAATGCATGCACAGTGAAATATTTTTAAACCTGGGATACTTGTGTGACCATGCGTACAGGAATATGAGGAACCAGGTTTCTCCTGTGCAAGGTAAATGCCATAACAGGACATGATCATAACCAGGATGAGGCTCATAACGGGGATGCTTGTGCTCAACCATGTGTAACACCTCTGAAAATATATGAAAAGGTGAGTCATCCTCGGGAGTCGAATACTGCCAGGGTTGACAACACATCACAAAAACCGGCTGTGCTGTCTTTAACTACTACAGTTATTTGATGGTGACTCTTAATCAGAGGCATGCCTTCAGATGCAAATACAAATGGACTGAATTATATTATCAGCTGTCCTGATATATTTTATAAATTGAGAAGACAACACTGGAATTGGCTCTCTTATCTTCACTTGTTTTAGCATTATTTACAATGTACTGTGGGGGACATTGTTATGTGTGGAGCTGGTGTTTCAGCTTCGCCTGTGATTTGTGGCTGTAGCTTCTGATTTGTTGCTAATTGGTTCCAGCTGGCGGGTTGAGCCCTGAGCCTTGGCCCTCGCCAGTCTACAGCCATACCCCTCCCTCTGCCAGACACTCACCGGCTGTCAGTTGTTTCTCATTTGTTTCTGCACACACACACATGCTTGCACACACACACACTCTTACACAGACTCCCGCCACACACCTGCGTCCGCTTGTCACCCATTAGCCTGCTTGGTATTTATTGGGTGACAGTGGGAGCATTCAGTGTCGTGGCGTCAGTCTTCACTGCACAGTCTAGTTATGGTCACCTGCCTATGTCGATGTCCTGAAGCTGTTCTCTTTTCCTTGGACTACTCCGGTGTTGTTGTTCTCCAGAGCCCACTGAGCTCTGACGCTGATGTAAGTCTTCCCTTTTTATTACTGCCCCTCTTTCCACTGCCTGGTTCCGCCTGGGAGTGCATGGGGCTTCCCCTGTTTCCAACTGAGCTCGGACTCCCAGCGCTTGTGTGCCTGACTGTGTTCCCCAACTGAACATTTCCCTGTATTTTGTGTGTTTTTTGAGTTGTCCCATCCTGTTAATAAACTCGTTCACTTCATATGCGTTTTGGGCTCGTATCTATTCATATGTTTGCTGCGCAATTATGCAGCAGACATGACAGACATAGGTGTTACATTCTCCACCCAGAGATGATGGCCCAGGAGAAGACAGGCTGACGGGGGGTCCAGACAAAACAGCAGAGGTGGAGACGCTGACTGCCGGGAGAAGGAAGAAGCACAGCACCAGCGGACTGTTATGCTAATGCGCCGTGCGGGCTTTGTCTGTAGCGTGTATTGAGGGGTGAGCCCCCAGGCTGCTAGGCAAGGCATTAAAGGTATAAAAGAGAGATGACCTGCGGCGTGGAGCTAGTCTTGTCAACTCAACTGTTAGAGAGAAATAAAGTCTGTGCTGATCCAGCTCGTTGTCTCGCTTGTTCTATTCTCTCTAAACTGGTGACCCTTGACGTGCAATGGAAGACGAGGCAAATACCCTGGAGACGTCCCAGACTGGAAGTGCCAGCACCGCGTGCACTGTTTCGGTCAAGCTCCGGGACTTTTGTCTGCACAACCCGACAGCGTGGCTCCGCCACACAGAGGCCCAGTTCGCACTTCGTGGGGTAACGGCGGACGACACCAGATATTACTATGTGATTGCCGCGCTGGACGCATGCACAACACTGCAGGCAACAGGCCTGCTCCAACAGCCCTCAGCCCACGTTAAATACGATGCACTCAAGACCATGCTAACCCAGCACTACATGCTCTCGGACTGCGAGAGAGCGGAAAGGCTCCTGACGCGCTCCGAGTTGGGGGACAGGTCAGCGGTAGAGTTGATGGAGAACATGTTGGCGTTAATGGGCAGAGATGGTGAGCCATTCCTGTTCGCCCATCTTTTCCTCAGAAACCTTCCGACAGCGGCCAGAGAAATCCTCGCCAGCTCATCACTGCTGGCGACACAAAACTACCGTGCACTAGTGCAAGAAGCGGACCGGATCATCCTGGTGACCAGAACCTTTGCTGTGAACGCAGTGGTGCCGGAGCCCAAAGAGACGGCCAGCGAGGGCGAAGAGCCATTGATGGTGGCCGGGACAGATGCCAGGAAGCATAGGAAGGGCACGATCTGCTTTTATCATCACCGTTTCGGAGCAGACGCACGGCGATGCATGCCACCGTGCCAATTCAAGCGGTCAGGAAACGCTAGGACCGGCAGTTGGTAGCAGCTGCAACCGGCGATGACAGAAACAAGCTGCTCTATGTTACAGACTCACGTTCAGGGATATGGCTCCTGGTGGACTCCAGCTCCCAAAAGAGCCTCATCCTGCCATCCAACTCGGACAGGCTGGCTGAGAAGTAGCGGTCCTGAGCTGGCAGCTGCCAATGGCTCTGACATTAAGACATTTGGTGAGAGGACACTAACTATATGTTTGCACGGCCATAACTTCCAGTGGACTTTCGTCATAGCGGCATGTAACTCCCCCATTTTGGGTGCAGACTTTCTGTGTGCGCATGGTTTATTAGTTGACGTTGCTAATAGATGCCTGGTTAATGCTCTTTCTTTTGATTCTCTGCCCTGTACAACTCAAGGAGACGGGTCGACAACACTTGCCAACATCACAGCTCCAGGAGGTAAGTTCCAAAAGCTACTCACACAGTTCCCAGCACTCACAGTTCCAAAGTTTTCAGCAGCCGCCACTAAGCATGGGGTCGAGCACTTTATTACCAACAAGGGGCCGCCCGTTTTCGCATGACCTCAGTGCCTGGACGCAGCTAAACTGGCCAGCGCATGCGAGGAGTTCACCAATTTGGAGAAGTTAGGCATCATCAGGCGCTCAAACAGCCCATGGGCATCCCCACTGCACATGGTGCCTAAAGCCAATGGGTCGTGGTGACCGTGCGGTGATTTCCGGAGATTAAACAACGCAACAGCAGACGGTCGCTACCCCATAAGATAAGATAAGATAAGATAAGATAAGATAAGCTAAGCCTTTATTAGTCCCACAATGGGGAAATTCCAGGATTGCAACAGCGCAGGGATAGTAACACTCAGAGCAACAATCAAGAAGACAAGAAAAACAAGAGCAGCGAATATACATATGTACATATAAATATATAAACACACAGTGCGGAGCATTGTAGCTAGATGGAATAAATATATAAATATATATATACACACAGTGCGGAGCATTGTAGCTAGATGGAATAAACAGCATAACCGTCTACTTAGTTATCCTACATGGTATGAATATGTACCCATACATATTGTCACCCTACGTAGCGACCGATATTGTCCTAGTTGTATACTGGAGGGGACCATTGTGTAAGTCTATTGTCCTATCCCCCATATTCATGATTTTTCCATCCACCTGACAGGGGCATGTGTTTTTTCCAACGTGGACTTGGTCTGCGGTTACCACCAGGTCCCGGTGCGCACAGAAGACGTACCCAAAACAGCGGTGATAACCCCGTTCAGCCTTTTTGAGTTTCTGCATATGTGGTTCGGGTTAAAAGGTGCGGCGCAGACTTTCCAACGCATGATGGATACGATGCTGCGTGATCTGTCTTTTGTCTTCATCTACCTGGATGACATCCTGGTGGCCAGCGTGTCCGAGGACAAACACGTCACCCACCTCAGGACAGTTTTCCAGAGTTTGAAAGCGCACAGGTTAATAATCAACTCAGTGAAGTGCCAGTTCGGGGCAACAGTGATCAACTTTTTGGGCCACTGCATCTCGCCGGAGGGCGTGATCCCGTTACCGGACAAGATGCGTGTGGTGTCAGATTTTCCGCATCCTCAGACGGTAAGGGCACTTCAAGAGTTTTTAGGGATGGTTAACTTTTACAACCGTTTCCTCCTCCGTGCAGCCCAGCTCATGCAGCCGTTGTACGCCACGCTTAAAAAAAGGAAACCGGCTTACAGCATCAATTGGACCCCCGAGCGGGATCAGGCTTTTTCGGATGCCAAAACGGCACTAGCGAAGGCCGCATTACTTGCGCACCCAGATCCGTCGGCACGAATAGCGCTCACTACCGACGCATTGGACGTGGCCATAGGGGCTGCAGTGGAGCAGTGCGTCGCAGGCTCTTGGCAGCCGCTCGCCTTTTTTAGCAGGTCTTTGCGCGACAATGAGCGTAAATACAGTGCGTTCAACAGAGAGTTGCTGGCTCTCCACCTGGCCATACACCATTTCCAGTTCTGGCTGGAAAGGCGCAGCTTCACCGCATTTGTGGACCATAAGCCGCTAACATACGCCATGGCCAAGGTTTGGGAACCATGGTCTGCACAGCAGCAAAGACAACTGGCCGCAATCTCGGAGTTTACGACCGACATTCAGCATGTGGCCAGTAAACTCAACGTGGTGGCAGACTGCCTCTCGCGCGCATTGGTGGCCCCAGTCTATGTAGGAATAGATTACACCGCCATGGCTGCAGAGCAAGCCGGGAATGCGGACGTTTGCGCGTTCCAGTCTGGACCAACAGGGTTAAGGCTGGAGAGCAGAGTACTGCAAGACAGGGGCCCTCCCCTACTCTGTGATGTCGCCACAGGCCACCCGCGGCCAGTGGTCCCGCGCACTTGATGCCGTCGGGTTTTCGAGTTGGTTCACTCCCTGTTGCACCCAGGAGTGCGCGTGTCAGTCAAACTGGTGGGGGCAAAGTTTGTCTGTCCGCGTCTGTATAAACAGGTGAAAGAGTGGGCAGCAGCTTGCGTCGCGTGCCAGAATCAGAATCAGAATCAGAATCAGGTTTATTGCCATTGTTCATGTAGTACACAAACTAGGAATTTGTCTCGGTACAATGCTGCAACATTAAACATGATAAGATAAGAGAAATAAACTATACATGTAATAAAGTGTAGGATAAGATTAAGTGATACTGGTCAACAGTTAAAATATATATTAGCCAGCAGCAGATACTGTGGAGAACTATATAGTGCAGTCGGTAATGCAGGAAGAAAACAGTGATGATTGACATGAGTCTGGTTGAGCTGCTGTACATGGTGCACGAGAGTCACTTAGTGTTCAGCAGTCTAATGGCAGAGGGGAAGAAGCTGTTCATGTGACGGGAGGTTTTAGTCTGGATGGACCGAAGTCTTCTACCAGAGGGGAGGGGGGCAAACAGTACATGACCAGGGTGTGAGGGATCGGCTATGATCCGGCCAGCACGCCTCCGGGTCCTGGAGATGTACAGATCCTGGAGAGATGGGAGCTTGCAGCCGATCACCTTCTCAGCAGTGCGCACGACGCGCTGCAGCCTTAGTCTGTCCCTGGCAGTGGCTCCTGCGTACCACACGGTTATGGAGGTGGTGAGGATGGACTCGATGATGGCTGTGTAGAACTGCACTAACATCTTGGTGGGTAGCTTGAGCTTCCTCAGCTGCCGCAGGAAGAACATCCTCTGCTGGGCTTTTTTGATGAGTGAGCTGATGGTCAGCTCCCATTTGAGGTCCCTGGTGATGGTAGTGCCTAGGAAGCGGAAGGAATCAGCAGTGGTGATGGGAGAGCCTGAGAGGGTGAGGGGGGGCAGAGGAGTAGTGACTTTCCTGAAGTCTACAATCATCTCCACTGTCTTCAGAGCGTTCAGCTGCAGGTTGTTATTGCTGCACCAGGACGCCAGCTGGGCCACCTCTCTCCTGTAGGCGGACTCGTCGCCGTTGGAGATGAGCCCGATGAGGGTGGTGTCGTCCGCAAACTTGATCAACTTGACAGACTGGTGGCTGGAGGTGCAGGAGTTGGTGTAAAGGGAGAAGAGTAGGGAGGAAAGTACACAGCCCTGGGGTGATCCGGTGCTGATGCTAGTATAGTCTGAGACAGTCTTTCCCAGCCGCACATGCTGCCTCCGGTCCGTCAGGAAGTCGATGATCCACCTGCAGAGGGAGTCAGGCACGTTGAGCAGGGACAGCTTGTCCCGGAGCAGAGCGGGGCGGATGGTGTTGAATGCGGAGCTGAAGTCCACAAACAGGATCCTGGCGTAGGTTCCCGGGGAGTCCAGGTGCTGCAGGATGGAGTGGAGGGCCAGGTTGACTGCATCGTCTACAGACCTGTTGGCTCGGTAGGCAAACTGCAGCGGGTCCAGGAGAGGGGTGGTGATGGACTTGAGGTGGGACAGGACCAGGCGCTCAAAGGACTTCATGACTACAGAGGTGAGCGCTACAGGTCTGTAGTCATTAAGTCCAGTGATCCGTGGCTTCTTGGGGACAGGGATGATGGTGGAGGATTTGAGGCAGGACGGCACGTGGCATAACTTAAGGGAGGTGTTAAAAATGTCTGTGAATACAGGAGCCAGCTGTTTCGCACAGAGTCTCAGGGTGGAGGGAGACACGCCGTCTGGGCCGGGGGCCTTGCGCGGGTTCAGTCTGGAGAACTGTTTGAGCACATCCTGCTCACTGATGATAAGGGGAGGGGGGGAGGTGGGGGGGGGTGCCTTAAATGAAGTAGGGAATGTGGAGGCTGTGGAGCTGGAGGGAGGGGGGGAGTTGGACACAGATGACGAGGTGTCAAAACGGGCATAGTGTTGGGACAGTCTCTGACAAAGGGCTTTGTCATCCTGACCTTTAGGAGCCTGAGGCCGATAGTTGGTGATCTGCCTCAGTCCTCTCCACACGGAAGCCGAATCATTAGCAGTGAACTGCTGCTGGAGTCTCTCTGAGTACACAGATTTAGCCCTCTTCAGCTCTCTGTTAAACCGGTATTTAACCTCCCTGTAGCAGTCCCTGTCTCCACTTTTCAGCGCTGCTTCCTTCTCCTTCCTGATCTGTCTGAGCTTAGCTGTGAACCAGGGTTTGTCATTAGAGTAACTCACCCTGGTGCGTGATGGAAGAATGTTCTCTTCACAAAAGTGGATATATGAGTTCACAGTGTCCGTGTACTCATCCAGATCATGCGTGGCTCCTTTAAGCATGCCCCAGTCAGATATTTCCATGCACGTTTCCAGCTTCTCCTCAGCATCACTGGTCCGTATCTTCGTAGTGCTCACAACAGGTTTAGTGAGCTTCAATCTCTGTCTGTATGTGGGAATGAGGTGAACCATCACGTGATCAGATAATCCCAGCGCAGCCCGAGGGACAGCGTGATATGCGTCTTTCACTGTGGTGTAACAGTGATCCAGTGTGTTTAATCCTCTGGTGGGGCATTTAATAAACTGTTTGTAGCGGGGGAGATCGTGGCTCAGATTGCACTGATTAAAGTCGCCCGTCTTGCCAACGGGCCAAGGTGCACAGGCACACAAAGGCCCCCTTCGAACCGTTCCACATCCCGGCTAAGAGGTTCGACCACGTCCACATGGACCTGGTGGAGCCCCTCCCGCCATCGCAGGAGTTTACGCACCTCCTGACAGTAGTAGACCGCACCACGCACTGGCCCGAAGCGGTGCCACTAGCTGCTACCACGTCTTCAGAGGTCGCATATGCTTTTTTGGCAACTTGGGTGGCACGCTTCGGTGCTCCGTCAGACATCACATCCGACAGGGGCCCTCAGTTCGTTTCCGACCTCTGGTCTGCGATGGTCCGGAGCCTGGGGGTCAACATTCACCGCACTACCGTGTACAACCCCCAGGCCAACAGGTTATGCGAGCGTTTCCACAGGTCACTTAAAGCATCGCTCAGGGCTTCGCTTAAGGACGCAAATTGGGTGGACCGGCTGCCGTGGGTTCTGTTAGGGTTGCATCCTGCACCAATGGAGGATCTGGCGGCCTCCCCGGCAAAACTAGTTTTTTCTCAACCACTGCGGCTCCCCAGGGAATTTTTGCCCAACAACCCCACGCCCGAGGCCGAGCCATCCCCGCATTCCCTACGTGGCGCGGAAGCAAGGAGGGTACCCAGCCCGGCCCACCACTGTTTTCTGCACGCATTCGTCCCAAAAAGCTTGAGGAATGCGTCGTTCATGTTCGTCAGGCACGATGCACACCGGACTCCGTTGTGCCCACCATACGATGGCCCGTTCAGAGTGTTGGAACCTGGGGTGAAACATTTTGTGCTAGATTTGGGGGGACGCAGGGAAACAGTCTGTATTGACAGGCTCAAGCCCGTGTTTGTGTTGGCAGACGAACAGGTGGTCTTGGTCCCAGCTCCCCTGGCATGTGCAGGTAAATGACTCGTCAGCAGGGACAGAAATTCTTGATGAGGATGTGTTTTCTCCACCCCATCCCCACCCCCGCATTGTCCCCCCACAGACGGACGTGCCTCCCGGAGTGCCCCATCGGCAGAGCAGCACCTCAGAGACGGCGACCCCCCGTTACAACCGCTATGGATGTCGGATGAAGTCCATAAGACAGGGGGGTTAAGGCCCATTCTGGGTGTTTTGGGGGGGGGACATAGGTGTTACATTCTCCACCCAGAGATGATGGCCCAGGAGAAGACAGGCTGACGGGGGGTCCAGACAGAACAGGAGAGGTGGAGATGCTGACTGCCGGGAGAAGGAAGAAGCACGGCACCAGCGGACTGTTATGCTAATGCACCATGCGGGCTTTGTCTGTATTGAGGGGTGACCCCCCAGGCCGCTAGGCAAGGCATTAAAGGTATAAAAGAGAGATGCCCTGCGGCCTGGGAGCTAGTCTTGTCAACTCAACTGTTAGAGAGAAATAAAGTCTGTGCTGATCCAGCTCGTTGTCTCGCTTGTTCTATTCTCTCTACAGTACAACCTATACTATAATGTCCTAAAAGGGTCATGAGCCAAGGACATTCTGGGAACACAGAAATATTTCCAACTTAGTTTAGCTTTTCACATGTTTGATATGAAATTTTTTTATTGTAATATTTTTTATACTTTTTATACTTACATTAGTACTGTCAAAGATAACATAGTAATAACGGGTCATTGCACTATCACGCTATTTTTTTTTACACGTGACCTGCACCACCCACGCTTACTTCTCAGCCTCCTCTGACTTCTTGATACAGTACCACACTTCTTCTCTTGGCACCCTATCATATGCTTTTTCTAGATCCACAAAGACACAGTGCAACTCTTCCTGACCTTCTCTATACTTCTCCATCAGCACTCTTAAAGGGGTCATTGACTGCACTTTTTCCACATTTTAACAGCTCACACATGTCTTAATGAAATGTTTGTGATATATTTTGTGCACATTTTCTTTAATGCTTTTAAATTATTGAAGCAAATTTGTTTTGTATTTTCCCTGGCTTTCTTAAAACACTCTGATTTAAAAAAAAAACTGTCACTTTAAGAACCATCCATCACACATTCAACTCCACCTTCCCTCTTACGTCAGTTAGCCGTTAGCTGGCTAGCTTCTAGCCTCCTAGCTTGGATGAATAGCACTCTGGTTCACTGATCCACAGTCGATGGTGTATCTCGCGTCAGTCCAGTCTATCTCCCAATAATTTTGCTGTGATTCCACAAAAAATCACTGGCACCGTGTGCCAGATGGCTCCCCCGATCACCGCAACTTAGACCTGGCCCGTGATCCGAGGCTGCTGGCTGAGTCAAACTACCGAGCCAAGGGATCTCTATTAAGGATCTGGCTCACAGCGTTGTTTTTTCCAATGGCAAATAGAATGATCAGCGACCCAACTCATCCCAGTCACAGTCTGTTTTCCCTGCTGCCATCATGCAGACGCTATTGCAGTCTGAGGTGCAGGTCTGTACGTTTCAGAGACAGTTTTTTTCCTACAGCAATCAGATTGTTGAACTTGCACAATAACAAAAGCAATCATTTTGTCATAAACTTCACTGTGCGCTTTTCCACAGCGCACAGAGGAAGAGAAGGAGGAATGAGGATTTAAACGCAGGGATTCACCACACACACATTTATTGACATACACAGGTTGAGGGAAAACCATACAAAATAGCAAGGCAGCTTGGGCTGACAAAGAGTCCTCTAAGACGCTAGCTGCACGGGGAGAAAGCGTAGCAGTTGTGCCATGCAAAGAAATGCTACCAGCGTAGCGCCACAACCGCACAAAGAAATGCCACAGTTACTCACAGCCTTTAGCAATACAGGTTCTCCCAGCAGAACAGCGAGCACAAACCTTTGATGACTGCCGGTCACACGACGGAGAACGATAGTGTGACTCATATAATGGTCCAGCGGTGTTTGGCTAGCAAAGAGCTGCTTATGAACAAACACCGCTGGCCTAACAAATTGGAAACACCTGGGCGAGGTGCGGGAAAGATAATTACTGGGGCTGGGAACAGCTGATGGAATTCAGAGGGAGAGTGAGGGGGCGTGGCTGGACCGACAGACTGTCAGCAGTGTGAGAGAAAATAGGTCACTGAAGCTGACTAACAGCTGCCGGTCAGGCAGTAGCTATGAATATGGAAATCAGTACAAGAATACACAAAAATGCACATAACCAGTAAAACCCAAAACCCACAGAGAGATCGAGGTCGAGCCAGGGAAAGCCGAGCTGTCTCGGCTCGTGACAGAGCCCCCTTTAAGGGGTGGATTCCCAGACACCCAAGGTAACATCAAGAAGGCCCCACCGCTCAACAGGAGCAACAACAACAAACAACACAAACTCGGTTGGGAGGTAGGGGGAACAGGAAGGAGGGAACACAATACCCCGCCCAGGGTCCACAATTAACCCCCCCAAGTCCAAAGCCGTGGAGGCTCAGGAGGCCGCCCTGAGTCTCAGGCCCAGCAAGCAGTTTGGCGAACCCAGTCTGGTGGTCTGCTGGAGAACACGGGCCATCTGGCCCAGAGACTCAGTCCCTCAGGCAGTCGGCCAGCATTGTTGATCCACCAGGGCCAATAGGGTGGGGCAGGAGGCAGCCTGCCTACCGGGAAGCTCGCTGGTGGGTGACTGGACCAAAGGGAGGGATCCCCTATGGCGTTGGACCGGGAGGAGAAGGGGACCACGGCGTCCTCATGGCGATCCGCAGTGCCCTCGGTGGTCCCGGCTTGGGACCCAGCTGCACCTGCGGTGGCCCCCAACCGGGCCGGCTCCACTGCACCCACGATGGGCCCTGACTGGGCCGGCTCCACTGCACCCACGATGGACTCTGGTGGGAGCCTTGCTGCACTCGCAATGACCTCCAGCTGAGGCTCTGCAGCACCTGCGGTGGACCCTGACCAGGCCAAGGCTGCACCCTCGGTGGAACTCGCACTGGAGCAGGGCCTCCATGATGGGTCAGAGCAGCAGCGCACCACCCACGTCAGGCTGATCCTGGAGTGCAGCCCCCACGATGGTCCAAAGCCAGCCTGCCGTGCCCATGGAGATGCAGCCTGCGGAGGGACCCACACAATGGCCTCAGGCAGCGGGGAAGCTGGACCCACGGTGTTGTTAAGTGGTGGGACCGGTTCCAAGGTGACCCCTGCAGGAGGATCAGAAGCAACGGCCTCCTCCACTGGATGGACCGGACCCAAGACGACCTCCGGCGAAGGCACACCCTCTCTGGTGACCCTAGATGAATGCTCAGAGATAGCAGGAGAAAAAGGGAGTTAGGGTCACCGGCAGCAGTGGAGCCCGGCAAGGGAAGCTCAGATGTGGCTGCGCGCCGCACCCAACTCTCCTCACCTAAAGCCAGACAAGATCTCTCTAACACTGCAATAAGAAAAACCAGAGAGAGTACTTGTCTGAGCTCGAGCTCCACCGCTGTCCAGGACTCCGTTGATCCTGGCGATGAACACTCAAGCCCGGCCTCCAAGAGGTCCAGCTCAAGCTCCCAGTCCGCTGCGGGCGCCTCTGCAGCTGGCGAGATGGCGTTAGCAGTCCTGGTCCTCTGATGCTCCTCCTCGACCCGGCTGTTGACTGCGGCGAGCAGGTTCACCCACTCCTCGTCTGATGGTGAATCCGGGGGTTGGGTAGGCATAGGAGGTGAGACCCTCACCACCGGGGAGGCGCATCCATGGACCTCCCTCTCACGGTGTTCCTCATTGACCCGGTAGTTGAGCGCGGCGAGCATAGCCAACCACTCTTCGTCCACCGGCATGGCCGCAGGGGGACCTCTCCATGTTGGCTCCAGGAAGGAATCGTCTGAAACCACCGGCTCCTCCACCATCTGGCGGCTCAGTTCTTGGACTGGCAGGCACTCAGGAATTAAAGGAGGAGACACGGAGAGGGTAGAAAAAGAATTCTTAGCTGCAGCCGGTAGGGAGAGCCCAGCAGACTGCTGTAACTGGGACTGTAACTCAGACCGCACAGGAACTGTAGGGATTATGGCTGCTGATGGAGGAGAAGGCTTCTCACGGCGCTGTCTCTCAGGACGACGTTGGGAGCTGGGTGCTGGAGCTGGAGGAGCTGGAAGGGGATCGGGCATCTCGCTCTGGCAGAAGGCAGGAAGAATGGAGCCCCGGGAGCGCTTAACCCTTGACGCGAGCTCGGTCTTCTGAGGGAATTTCTTCGCCCCTTCGCTGCACCCACACCGCAGCGCTGCCAACTGGTTAATCCACTCCATTCCTTCGGCGTGCCGAGCGAGCTGAGGGCACCGCCAGACCTCTGCCTCCGCCAGATCTACATACCAAAGGATGTCCTCCGGGGCAGAATATCCGCTGGGAGATGAGATGAGATGATCCCATCGATATCCATTAGCGCCCGGCAGCACTCCCATCCCACGCTCAACGGATACCTCCAGGGTGCCGAATCCATGGCCGACTCCAACACAGGTTAGTCCCAAAAAATTATAGCTAAAAAAGGAAGGGGAGAAGGATGTGTGGGTGAACCCACTAAATCTTCTGCACTGGCTGGACAATTCTGTCATAAACTTCCCCGTGCGCTGTGGAAAAGCGCACGGAGGAAGAGAAGGAGGAATGAGGATTTAAACGCAGGGAGTCACCACACATACATTTATTGACATACACAGGTTGAAGGAAACCATACAAAATGGCAAGGCAGCTCGGGCTAAAAGAGTCCTCTAAGACGTTAGGTTGCACGGGGAGAAAGCGTAGCAGTTGTGCCACGCAAGGAAACGCTACCAGTGTAGCGCCACAACCGCACAAAGAAACGCCACAGTTACTCACAGCCTTTAGCAACCCAGGTCCTCCCAGTAGAACAGCGAGCACAAACCTTTAATGACTGATGGTCACACGACGGAGAACGATAGTGTGACTCGTATGGTCCAGCGGTGTTTGGCTAGCAAAGAGCTGCTTATAAACAAACACCACTGGCCTAACAAATTGGAAACACCTGGGCGAGGCACGGGAAAGCTAATTACCGGGGCTGGGAGCACCTGATGGAATTCAGAGGGAGAGCGAGGGGGCGTGGCCGGACCGACAGACTGTCAGCAGCGTGGGAGAAAATAGGTCACTGAAGCTGACTAACCGTTGCCGGTCAGGCAGTGGCTATGAATATGGAAATCAGTACAAGAATACACAAAAATGCACAAAACCAGTAAAACCCAAAACCCACAGAGAGATCGAGGCCGAGCTGAAAAAGCCAAGCCGGCTCGGCTCGTGACACATTTGGGGTAGTGCAATATTGTTCTGGTGGAGTTTCTGGTTTTTAATATAGATCTGTTCGTATAGATCTGTTTTTTAATAGATCTGATTTTAATATAATTGATGAGGTGTCTGTTCAGGGTGTACCCTGCCTCTCGCCCAAAAAGATGCTGGGATAGGCCCCCCCGCGACCCAAAAAGGATTAAGCGGAAGAAGATGAATGAATGAATGAATGATGAGGTGTGTGTGTGTGTGTGTGTGTGTGTGTGTGTCTGTGTCTGTGTGTCTGTGTGTGTAACCTTGTCTTTTAATTTGATGATTTTTTTTTTTAAATGTGTCAGATTTTGTTGCTAGAGATGTTTTTGTGTTTTTATTGGGACCAATTGCAACATAATCTCGTTCAACAATGCTCTCTTGATGTAGTGCTGAATGACAATAAAGTAATCTCGAATCCTGACTCTTGAATCTAAAGGGCAGTGTCTCACTGTGTGCGACTCCACTCTGCTCCCACGGTCAGCTGGGAGATGGAGCGACTACACTGCCCACGAGAGCTGCGTGGGGCCCCGGAAGACAGTGAGGGAGCTGGCCATGAGAACCAGCAGCCTCTGGTCCCAGGCCATTTTCATTGCAGTGACCCGGAGGCTGCTAGCTCTCACAACGGTTACTAGACACTCCATACCCTTGCTACTCCATCCCCAATCACTCCGTACCCCAGTCAGTCCGTACCCTGGTCACTCCATACCCGTTTTAATATAGGCACGAATGGAGGGATGCTTTGCCTTTCATTTCTGTTGTTGTTGTTGTTGTTGTTGTTGTTGTTGTTGTTGTTTGTTTTCTTCACCTGTAATTTCCTTTAGGCCCTAGTGATTGTCTGTGGATAGATGCAAGTTCAAGGAGTCAAAAGAAAATTTTCATGTAAAAATGTATTATGAAAAAAAAAATCACTGCAAATTATTGACAAGGGTCTACATTTAGACAAACAAACAAACAATATAAACAATATATCTTGTTTGTTTTCATAGCTATGAACTTAGTGTTGCATGTTCTATGTTGCCAAAGTGAGCATTCATCACACTGTAATACCTCTTGGCAGGGTCGTACAATCTGCTTGCATGCAACACAAACATCAGCCATGATACAGCAAAACCAATCCAATAATTGGCTGGGGTTAATTGGTTTATTAAAATCATCTGCTACTCTTTGCCAATGATTTCCATATGATAGTACCTCATATATTCAAATTGGGGGGAAAATTACTCACTTTTTAAGATTGTGAAATTTTGGGGGGGGTTATTTTGAAAGTGTAACAGCCTGTTTTGTGTGGGTTACATTCCTTCCTGCTACCATGATAAGCTAGTAATCACAGCTGTGACGCAGATGCAGTGTGGCTGACTACTGATCAGCAGGTCAGGAGTTGGACTCCTGCTCTGTCTGCAGTCTGCATGTTGAAGTGTCCTTGAGCAAGACACTGAACCCCCAGTTGCTCCTGGTGAGTCAGGCCAGCACCGGTGCATGGCGGCTCTGCCGCCATCAGTGTGTGAATGTGTGTGTGAATGGGTGGATAGCAGGATCTGTAAAGCGCTTTGGTCATCCAGAGGTGAGAAAAGCGCTATATAAGTGAACGTCATTTACCATTTAAAAATAAACAACAACAACAACAGTGTTTGCGTTTGGTAAATATTAAGCAGGTACGAAACATCGAAGGTACGTTCTGACTTGGGGATGGAGTGACAAGGGTACGGAGTGGCCTGATACCCTCACAGCCAGGTAAAGGCTAAAGGTAGCTTATTAACCCCTGAGCTAACACTGGTACCAGGACGCTCGCTGTGAGCGTGGCTTATATTGTTATTTTCTTCAGATCTTAGTCACCCTAATAGCCATCCTGGTTACCACCTGGTTTACTCTGGCCCATCTCCCAGTGATTTTGTTATGATTCCACAGAGGATCGCCTGTACCAGTGTTATGCCGAGAACTCCCCCGCCTGCCAAGGATTGCATCCGGGGAGTTCTTGGCATAACACCAACCAGTAGCCTCTAGTCCCGGGCCATTTTGATTACAGCGACCGGTGTGCCGGTATGGGCAATCCGCGGAGGAATCACGACAAAACCACTGGGAGATGAGAAGGAACTGGGGCCATGATTAAGAGGGACAGCGGGGGGCATTCATATTGTGCCGCTAGAGGTGAAATTCTTGGACCGGCACGAGACAGACGAAAGCGAAAGCATTTGCCAAGAATGTTTTCATTTATCAATCAATGTAGCAGGGATGGCTATTAGGGTGACGAAGGGCTGAAGAAAATAACAATATAAGCTGCGCTTAGTGTGAGGCTCCTGGTACCACTGTTAGCTCAGGAGCTAATAGGCTACCTTTAGCCACGCCTTCATCTACATGACAGTTAGGCGGGCCAATAATAGAGCAGTGGATGGGTCTCAAAGACCGCGGTGGGTTGGCTTTTTCTAATCTTGATGTCTAAGATTCACCCGGAAGAGTCAAAAATGTTTCTGGAGTTTCTTGGGAGAGAAAAATGAGATAAAGGCTGTGTATTTTTTAAGAGAATTGACTGTTTTGAAAATTTTTTGATAATTAGGTGACCATTAGACTCATTTCAGACAGTTAAAACCTGCAAACACACCATTTTTCAGTCACTGACCCCTCTAAAGCAAACATTGAATCTGTAGTACTCTTTCTTGGTATGAAACCATACTGCTGCTGATTGTCACCCCCTTCTTAACCTGAATTCCTCAGTTCTTTCCCATATCTTCATAGTGTGGCTGTAGTTACTACAGCTATGAGCATCAATCTTGTTCTTGAAGATCAGTACCACAACACTTCTCCATTCCTAAGGCATCCCCTTACTCTTAAATGATCTGGTTAGAAAGTCCACTGCCATCTCTCCTAAACATCTCCATTGCTCCACAGGTATGTCATCTGGACCAAAAGTCTTTCAATTCTTCATCTTCTTCATAGCTGCCCTCACTTCCACCTTGCTAATCCTCAGAACCTCATGATTCACTATTTTTCCTTCATCTATCCTCCTCTCTCTCTCATTTTCTTTATTCATCAGCTCCTCACAGTACTCCTTCCAGCTTCTCAACACACTCTCTTCACTCGTTAGTACATTACCATCTCTGTTTTTAATCAACGTAACCTGCTGTACATTCTTTCTAGCTTGATATTTCTGTTTAGCCAAACGATTCAAGTCCTTTTCTCCTTCCTTAATGTCAAGCCACTCATACAACTCACTATAAAATTTCAATGACGAACAGCACTATTTAATATACAATATCAATTTACTGTTTTTTTCTCGAAGATAGAGGAAAAAGCAAAATTTGAAAGGTGTCTGTCTGCAATAAAATAAATAGAAATAAGCCAGCAAAAACTAATTACTAAAATAGAAGTTACTTAAACTAAATCAGCTGTCCCCACAACTTGAAAATCAGGCCAGTTTGGGACTACATGCTATTCCGTTCAATGAAGGACACTCACAAAGGTGTGTGGAATGACCATGACACCTTATTAAGTTCGTGTTGTAAACATCCACAGTGATAAAAGACAGACTCCTCTACTGCAGCCTGACAGGAGAGAGCAAAGGTAAAGCTTTTTTTCATGAATCAGAGTAGAAAGTATGGTGGATTTAAACACCCGTCAGAGCAGCGTGTTTGATGGTGTAAACATGATTCTGTCATTGCTGACACAGAGGGGTGGCCTATGAAGTAAAAGCTCATGTTTGCCGCAGTAATTCAACTTTTTCTCGTTGTTGTGATGAACTTAGTTTGCCCTTCCTCCACAGACAGTAGTCTCAGTTTCCTTCTTCTTGCATTCTCTCTGAAGAAATACATTTAGTCTGTTTTGGACAGGTTTTGGCTTCATTTTATCTCTTGAATGATGATGGGTTCACGGCGTCAGAAATAACACCCGAGGGAAATTAGGGGGGTGGTGGGTGGGTGGGTATCAGAGAGAAATTGTATAACGTGCAAGATTATTCTGATCCACTGCCTGCTGAAATGCTGAGCACCATGAGTGTGGATTGCTGCCAATCAAAGGCACGCACATCAAAATGCTGCCCTCGTCTGAATGTAATTGGCGGTCAAAGAGAGCGGAGGTGTACATGTGCCACTTCCATCACGCTCACAAATGGACATCCTGCAGCACTGCCTTTCATTCCACCAATTACCTGAGGCTGTGCGTTGTCAGCGGGACTCCCAGTGATGAAACATGTGGGCTGGCCTAGGCTTGTAATGTTGCTGAGTTGCCATAATTGATCTCAGCGGGTTTACTAGCGACGGCTCGACAACACAGTTAATTAGGCATGGGGAGACAAGTTTGACTCATATTTCCAGTAGCGGTTTCTGTCCAATTGCTCCTCTGTTTAGTCCCATGACATTTTCTTCGTGATACCAAATAGTGACAAAAAGAAGCGGAAGCCTCCTCAACACATTTGCCCCATGTGGCATTTTGCATTTGTTAAGCACGCCGGCAAGATTTGGGCAAAACAAGCTTGTAAGAGTCTCATTGGTTGCTTCAGATCTGAGGAAGAACACAAAATAGGAAGGCCAATTGACAGAGAAAGGTTTTGTCTCAGCATTGATGGGTCAGTTTACTTTTTGCTGAGTCTCTTTAGGCCTTCTTTTCTTCTCCCTTCAGGAGTCTCCACAGTGGATCACCTGCTTCTGTCTCACCCTAAACCTTGCATCTTCCTTTGTAACACCAACCCTCTCCATGTCCTCCTTCACTGTATCCATGACTCTTCTCTGTAGTCTTTCTCTTTTCTTCCTGCCTGGCAGCTCCATCTTCAAAAGCCCGTGTCCAGTATATCCACTGTCCCTCCTCTGCACATGCCCAAACCATCTCAGTCTTGCCTCTCTTACTTTGTCTTCAAACTGCTCAATCTTAGCATCTTCAAGTCTGCCACCTCCCACTCTGCCCCCTGTCTTTATGTCAGTGCCACCATCTCCTAACCGTACATTCATCATCTTGTAAATCTTCCCTTTCATTCAAGCTGCTGTCCTTCTGTCATAAATCACTCCTGACACTCCACCCGCTCCACCCTGCCTGCACTCTCTTTATTACCTCTGTTGTACGCTGTCCATTGCTTTGGATAGGTGACCCCAGGTATTTAAACTCATCTACCTTCACTGGCTCCACTCCTTACGTCTTTACCATTACACCTGCCTCAGTCTCTTTAGACCAAGTGGATGATTTGCAGATTTATTTCACAGAAGTCATTTTGACAAATCAGCAGGAAATACTGTTAATTATGACTTACCAACATTACCATGTTATGTACAACAGATTTAATAAAGATTATAAGTAACAGCTGTATGTCAAGAGTCAATAGCAAGCTGCAACACATTAGTGAGAAGTAAACAGTGACACACTTGGTGATTAAAAGGGGAAAAAAATCACCTTCATGCACTTGTCTCACTCGATTTATGTGCTATTTTCTTTGTTGCATTAACACTTTTATTGTGTTGTCTTACATGTGTGACTTAAGGGTGTTTCAAACCGCTGTGATGGCAAAATGAAGTGTAATAATAATAATAGTGTGGGCACCTAGCACAATGCAGACTGATACTATTCACGCTCAGCAGGGATTGTATACAGACAGAGAACCCCTGGAGGGACAACCAGAACAATGGATTATTGTTATACATCCCTGGAGTAAGGAGAGGAAGTCTGGGGGCCAGTTGGCCAAGCGATTGATATGTATTGACTGATATGTATATCAATATGCAAATGTGCCATGCATTCTCTCTTATCTGTATAAAAGAGCTTACTATATATGCCTCAGAAGACAGGACACACACCACACACACAGCACAGACACACAGCACAACACAGCGCTCAGCGCTACAGTGTGTCTCATGATGATGGAGGAAATAAAACTCTGAAACCTTCCAGCTCTTCGCATCTCGCCTGAACTTATTTGTTTCTCCACAATAGCTTAAATTTACTGTATATGGCACTTTACATGTCAAGTGACATCTCAGAGCGCTTACAGTGAGCCATTATTCATTCACTCCAGACAGACATTGATAGTGGTAAGCTACTACTGTAGCCACAGCTGCCCTGGGGCAGACTGATGAAAACGTGACTGCCAATCCGCACCAACGGCCTCTCCGACCACTACCGAACATTTATACACATTTCAGACCCAGTGTCATGAACACTGGAAGCAAGGTGGGTAAAGTGTCTTGTCCAGGCACACAATGGCAGAATGGCTGGGGAGAGCAGGATTTGAGCCACCAATCCTCTGGTTATTGGACAACCCGCTCTACCTCCTGAGCCACTGCCACCCACATTTCCTTCCTCCGTTCCATTTTTTCTGAGCACCACGCTGGATGGCAGGAAGTTCCATTTTTATATGGTCTTTGGCATGACCCAGGACTTGAACCCTAACCTCCCGGTTGTGGGGTGGATGCTCTACCTCTAGGCCACCACTCCAGTAGCCTAGAGTGTAGCGTAGCAGTGAGTGAAGTGTAGCAGTGTGCAAAATCAGTCTGCAGTACATGTAATTCTTCAACATTATTTTAGCATAGTTTATTGTAGACCGGCTGGGATGCTTTCTCAACGGTGGTTAGCTGCCATTAGCACAGTTACCTGTTCACTCATTCAAGGTTGTTTTTGTGCTTATTGTACACCAGGCACCTATTGACAACTTACACAGACATACCTTTGTCTGTGATGATGCTTCATTTGTTCTTTTACATTCAGCCAATTTTACATTTGTTAGTTCAGGCTGTGTTCAGCACTAGAGCTAAGAGCTAGCAGCTAATATTAGCCTCAATAGGGCCTCAAACAAAGATCTCATCAGTGATAAAAGTGAAAGGATGGGGTGAACCGAAGCTCGTGAGCATTTAAAGAACATGCACTGGAAAGGGTCGCACCGCAGGAGACTACTGAGCCTACGTTGGAAGTAGTGCTGCAATATTTAAAGCCTTGAGTCTCAGTGTTGTAGAGAGGAGACTGCAGTCGCTTTAAAGAGTGGAACTGATATGACCTGATTTGGGTAGTGGACGAACTGAAGGACTACTGTACATCAAGACTGATAAGGTAAATCAGGATTATTACCTATGTTGGAGATGGTGTTTTCAGTGGCATTTGTTTGTTCGTGTGTTATCAGAATAACTCAAAAACTGCCCTCTGGGAGGAGACCCCGGGGCAGACCCAGGACTTATGTCTCCCAGCTGGTCTGGGAATGCCTTGGTATTCTTTCTGAAGAGCTGGAGCAGGTGGCTGGGGAGAGGGAAGTCTGGGCTTCTCTGCCTGAACAGCTGCCTCCACGTCCCAGACCTCCCGAAAAGTGGTAGAAGATGGATGGATGGATGGATGGATGGATGGATGGATGGATGGATGGATGGATGGATGGATGGAAGGAGTAAGGGTAAAGCTTAAGTCCTGGAAGAGCCCCTTAGATTTTTTTGGACAGGTTGTAGACTTTCTTCAACATTATATTTTTTTTTTCAAAGAATAATGCATGGAACTTTATGAAAAAAAATCCAGGTGTATGTGGAGGTGGAGGTGGGTGTCTGTGGCTGTGCAACATATGCTGTGGATCCAAGTAAAAAAAACTGGCTCGAGCACTTAACTGTTGGCAGTGGTATGTGCTTTCTGCATATTTTCTAGTTTTAATTTGTGAATCAACTACTCTGTAGTGTCCAAGAATAAAAATAGAGTGGGACATTAGCATGGTGAGTCAGCTTTATAAAGAATGGATCTGGCATTATTGTTCTTTTTGTCCCGTATTTACCAAACTGACCATCAGCAAGCTACCTATCTTTCCTGATAGAAGGTTCTGCCTTTGTCTTTCACCTGATGTATGACTTCTAACATCACCAAGGTTTCACAAGCTGAGTATTATGAAAAAGTATTCCTTCCTGATTTCTTTTGAATTCTTGGATGAAATATGGGTGGGCAATATAAGCTGCGGCTTCAGCCATCACCCATTTCGGATAACTTATGTTGAACTGTATAATCAGAGGAGTTATTGTCTAATTTGACCTTGTTGGATTTTCTTTCCCCCTTTGTTATATTATTCAGTTTCTTTTAATCTGTACTTTTAATCTATCCGAAATAAAGATTCATTCATTCATTCATTCATTCAAACATGGTGGTGGTAGTGTGACGGTCTGGGGCTGGTTTGCTGCTTCAGGACCTGAATGGCTTGCTGTAATTGATGGAACTGTAGAGGGTGCGAAGGAAAGGATGTGGAGACAAGGCACGAGCTTAGGTCAGCACAGATTCTTTATTGACCCTCTAACGTGAATACAGCCTGGTGACCCCAGCAGCAACGCTGGGGCCCTCTTGGATGGTCTTGAGAGTAGAGCGTAGAGAGAGAGAGCTGAGAGTGAAACAAGCTCTTTTATACCGTGATACAGACAGAGAGAATGCATGGCACACTAGCATATCAATTGTCATCTAATACACATCGGTCAATACACATGATTAGCATGACACTGATCTGCATGACACTGATCGAGGACGTATGCATACAGTCCCGTCTGACTGCTTCCTGTGGTTCCCTGTCCACATGTAAATTGTCCTCTGCTTCTTCCAGCCCTGCTGCTGGGTGTGAAGAATGTTTCAGAAGAATGTCCTCCCGCTGTGTTTAGTGTCACCACAGAACCATGAATTCTACTCTCTACCAGAAAATCCCAAAGGAAAATGTCCGGCCATCAGTTCATGACCTCAAGCTCAAGCCCTCCAATGTGGCTGAGTTAAAACAATTCTGCAAAGAAGAGTGGGCCAAAATTCCTGAGCAGCGATGTTAGAGACTCATTGCCAGTTATCGCAAACGCTTGATTGCAGTTGTTGCCACTGTAGTGGATTTAGATTAATGGGTTTATATGTGTTTTATTGTTGGTACAAGTATTAACGTAAATATGAATGTGAGTAGGAATGAAGATTTCCTTTCATTACACTCATATCCTTGTAGGGCACCAGTCCAGATAATGGACAATTTTATTGTGTGCTTCGGATTGATCGTCACTTCCTTGTGGTAACGTATCGTCACTTCCTGTTTTGCTGTCTGCCTGTGTGGTTTGCTCTCCTTACTCTCCTGAGCTTTGGGTTAGCCACTAGCTATGGTTACTAGCTCTCCTTCCTCTCCTCCTCTGGTGTGCTCTCTCTGTCAGATGTTTAGCTACACCTCTGCCTCTTTTAGTGATAACGGTAAATGTAATAAATGTTGTCTTTTTGAGGCGCTCGAGGCGAGGTTGTCTGATTTGGAATCCCGGCTCCGCTGCATTGAAACACCGTCTGCGCCAGTTACTCTTGACGGACGCCCCTTAGCTGCAGCGGAGCTAGCTAGCTTAGACCCCCCTATTAGCGGTCCCCCGGCTCTCCTCAGCAGCGAAGAGACTGGGTGGGTGACGGTGAGAAGGAAGCCTAGTCGCAGAGCCCCGGTACACCACCAACCTGTTCACGTTTCTAATCGTTTTTCCCCGCTCAGCGACACACCCGCTGAGGAAAAAACTCTGATCATTGGCGACTCTGTAGTCAGAAACGTGAACCTAGAGACTCCAGCGGCCATAGTCAAATGCATTCCTGGGGCCAGAGCAGGCGACATCGAGTCAAATTTGAAAATGCTGGTTAAAAGTAACTGTAAATACTCCACAATTGTTATTCACGCCGGCATTAATGACATCCGTCTCCGGCAGTCGGAAGTCACGAAACTTAATGTAGAATCGGGGTGTGACTTTGCAAAAACGATGTCTGCCACTGTAGTATTCTCTGGGCCCCTCCCCAATCTGACCAGTGATGACATGTTTAGCCGCTCGTCATCCTTGAACCGCTGGCTGTCTGTGTGGTGTCCTGCAAATGACGGGGGCTACATTGACAATTGGAGCTCTTTTTGGGGAAAACCTGGTCTTATGAGACGAGACAGCATTCATCCCACTTTGGATGGTGCTTCTCATTTATCTAACAATCTGGCATCTTTTTTATCCAAATTTCCAAAACCGTGACTACTCAGAGTTGGGACCAGGAAGCAGAGTCGCAGTCTTACACGCCTCTCTGCAGCTCCTCTTCATCCACCACCCCTCAACTTAGCCCCTGTCTTCCCCATCAGAGAATCGTTGTCTGCTCCCTCCAAAGTAAATAAAAATATAATGTAAAAGCATCCCAAAGTGATTAAGCAAAATATTGGTAAAACTCAAATTAAACATAAAGCCTCTAAATTGAATGATTTGGCCTCTGTTCCTCCTCATAATTTAAAAATTAAATGTGGTTTATTAAATATTAGGTCTCTAACTCCCAAGTCTCTGTTAGTCCATGATCTGTTAATTGATCATCAGATTGATTTAATTTCCCTTACAGAGACTTGGTTAGGGCAAGAGGATTATGTTGGTTTAAATGAATCAACTCCCTCTGGTTATTTAAACTGTCAAAATCCCAGAAGTTCTGGTCGTGGAGGAGGAGTAGCAACAATTTACCATTCCAAATTACTAGTTAATGTAAAGCAAAAAACATGTTATAATTCCTTTGAGGGCCTGGTCCTCAGTATCGGGCACTTTAGCAATTTTAGGTTAAACCCAATTTTATTTGCCATAGTTTATCGTCCCCCATCAACCTACTCAGAATTTTTATCCGAATTTGCTGATTTCTTAGCTGATTTAGTGCTGAAATCTGATAGAATAATTATAGTAGGAGACTTTAATATACATGTGGATGTAGATAGTGACTGCCTTAATGTGGCATTTAATTCAATATTAGACTCGATTGGGTTTTCTCAGAAAGTAGGAAATTCTACTCATTACCTCCACCATACATTGGACCTTGTTCTGACATATGGCATAGAAATAGAAAATCTTGTAGTGTCTCCTCATAACCCTGTACTGTCAGATCATTGTCTGTTAACCTTTGATTTTACTATTTCTGACTATTTGGCTCCTAAAGAAAAATATTATTACAGTAGATGCCTCTCAGATGATGCTGTTATTAAATTTATGCAGATTTTTTCCTCTATGCCATGTGTCAACACAACGGAAATAAGCTATAGACAGCTTGCTCCTTCTGTAATTGATAACATGGTGGATAGTGTTACAGCTTCTCTGCATCAGACTCTAGACTTGGTGGCCCCCTTAAAAAAGAAAAAGTCTAATCAGAGATTTCTAACTCCTTGGTTCAACACAGAAACTCGTAGCTTAAAACAGAAGACTCGTCAATTAGAAAGAAAATGGCGCTCCACTAATTTAGATGAAATCTTTTTAGCTTGGAGAAATCATCTTTTAATTTATAAAAAATCTCTTAGAAAAGCTAGAACGAGTTATTACTCTGCATTAATAGAAGAGAACAAGAATAATCCCAGGTTTCTTTTCAGTACTGTAGCCAGGTTGACAAAGAGTCAGGACTCTGTCAATCCTAGCATTCCCTTAGAGCTTACTAGTCAGGACTTTATGAACTTTTTCAATAATAAAATTTCATCCATCAGAGATAAAATCAATCAGATTCTTCCCACAGTTAACTTAAATACTGTAACTACTACAACTCCTTCTATTGATGTCTGTCTTGATGAGTTTACTCCAATCAACCTTTGTGAGTTAGACAAAATAGTTTCCTCATCCAAACCTTCAACTTGTTTTTTAGACCCTATTCCTACCAGGTTATTTAAAGAAGTCTTCCCACTTATTGGTAGCTTTATTCTTCATATAATCAATTCTTCATTAACTTTAGGCCATGTACCGCAGGCTTTTAAAACGGCTGTAATTAAACCCTTACTCAAAAAGCCAACACTAGATCCAGGAGCTTTAGCTAACTATAGACCAATCTCTAATCTCCCTTTCATTTCAAAAATCTTAGAAAGAGTTGTTGCTACGCAATTATTTGACCACCTGCAGGGAAATGGTTTACTTGAAGAGTTTCAATCTGGGTTTAGAATCCATCATAGTACTGAAACAGCCTTAGCGAAGGTCACTAACGACCTCCTCATCGCATCTGATAATGGACTGGTTTCTGTACTTGTCCTTTTAGACCTTAGTACAGCTTTTGATACTATCGATCATAATATTCTTCTTGATAGATTAGAACACTATGTTGGACTTAATGGAACTTCATTGCAGTGGTTTAGATCTTATTTATCTGATAGGTTCCAGTTTGTTCATGTAAATAATGAGTTTTCTTTCAACTCAAAGCTTAGTCATGGAGTTCCACAGGGATCTGTGCTAGGCCCTACTCTTTTTAGTTTATATATGCTTTAGGCAACATTATTAGAAAGCATTGTATACATTTTCATTGTTATGCAGATGACACACAATTATACCTGTCAATGAAGCCAGATGATAGTAATCAATTAGCCAAGTTGGAAGCCTGTCTTAAGGAAATCAAAGCTTGGATGACTTGTAATTTCCTGCTATTAAATTCAGATAAGACTGAAGTCATTCTTGTTGGTCCAAAAAACCTTAGAAATTCCTTTCCAAATCAAACTTTCAGTTTGGATGCGGTTACTCTTTCTCTTAATAGCTCTGTGAGGAACCTTGGAATTATTTTTGATCAGGATCTGTCCTTCAATTCCCATATTAAATTTGTTTCTAAGACTGCCTTCTATCATTTGCGTAATATTGCCAAGATTAGGAGCATCTTGTCTCAGAGTGATGCTGAGAAACTGATCCACGCTTTTGTTAGCTCGAGATTAGATTATTGTAATTCTTTATTATCAGGCTGTCCTAAAACATCTTTAAAAAGTCTTCAGCTGATCCAAAATGCTGCAGCAAGAGTTTTAACAAGTACTAGAAAGAGAGATCATATCTCTCCGGTTCTGGCCTCCCTTCATTGGCTTCCCATAGAGTTTAGAATTAAGTTTAAAATCCTTCTTCTTACTTACAAAGCTCTAAACAATCAGGCTCCTTTTTATTTAAAAGATCTGATACTACCGTATTATCCTAACAGAGCACTACGCTCCCAAAATGCAGGATTACTTGTAATACCTAGAATCTCCAAAAGTACAATGGGAGGCAGAGCCTTCAGTTATCAAGCTCCTCTCCTGTGGAACCAGCTGCCAATCTGGATTCGGGAGTCAGACTCGATTGTTTGTTTTTAAGAATAGGGCTAAAACCTACCTTTTTGATATAGCCTACAATTAGGGAGGGATCATGTGTCTCTGAACCCTCCCTTAGTTATGCTGCTAATAGGTTTAGTCAGCCAGGGGACCTCCAGTAATGCACTGGGCCTCACTCCTTTCCTCACTCTCAATGAAATATTTTTTTTTGCTGGTCATTAACATTTGTTTGTTCTCTCCCATAGATTGAGTCCCCATCGTGCTGTTTGCTCTCTACATGTCTGTTCTTTTCATCTTCTCTATCCCCTCACCCCCCAGCCAGTTGCAGCAGATGACTGCCCCTCCCTGAGCCTGGTTCTGCTGGAGGTTTCTTCCTGTTAAAAGGGAGTTTTTCCCTCTCCACCGTCGCCAAGTGCTTGCTCACAGGGGATCGCCTGATTGCTGGGGTCTTTCTGCAACTGTGGGGGTTCCACCTACAGTTGATAGTGCTATGAGATGACTGTTGTTGTGAAATGGCGCTATATAAATAAAGTTGAATTGAATTGAATTGAATTAATAATTCTTTATTTGTACCAATTATGAATCAGTCTAAAAAAAAAACCCTTGTGAGTTCTTGTCTGCTGATAATCAAGAAGATGGACATGAAATTAAACAATAACTCCCATATGTCTTTCAATAGTTACCTCTGCCAAGGAGGTAATGTTTTTACCGGGGCTTGTCTGTCTGTCTGTTTGCCTGTCTGTCTGTTACCAACATAACTCAAAACGTTATGAACGGATTTTGATGAAATTTTCAGGAAAGGTGTGTAATGGCACGGGGAACAGATGATTAGATTTTTGTCATGATCTGAGAGTGCATACCTCCACCAAGGGCTTTGTTTGTATTTGTGCAGCAGGATTACACAAAAACTACTGGATGGATTTGGATGAAATTTTCACCAGAGGTGGTTCTTCCCTAGAGAGGAACCCATTATATTTTGGTGATGATCTGACAATGCATACCTCAGCCAAGGCTCTTATCTTCTCACAGTGTGTTAGCAACAATACTCAAAAAGTTATGAACGGATTTTGATGAAATTTTCAGGAAAGGTGTGTAATGGCACGAGGAACAGATGATTAGATTTTGGTGATGATTTCAGAATGCATACCTCAGCCAAGGTTCTTATCTTCTCACAGTGTGTTAGCAACAATACTCAAAAAGTTATGAATGGATTTTGATGCAATTTTCAGGAAAGGTGTGTAATGCCATGGGGAACAGATGATTAGATTTCGGTGATGATCTGAGAGTGCATACCTCCACCAAGGGCTTTGTTTGTATTTGTGCAGCAGGATTACACAAAAACTACTGGATGGATTTGGATGAAATTTTCACCAGAGGTGGTTCTTGGGCTAGAGAGGAACCCATTATATTTTGGTGATGATCTGAGAATGCATACCTCAGCCAAGGCTCTTATCTTCTCACAGTGTGTTAGCAACAATACTCCAAAACTGATGGACAGACTTTGATGTCATTTTCACCACGAACGCCTATGGGCCTACACACAAACCCATTACATTTTGGAGGTGATCCATGACAAATGGAAGGAGCCTTGGCGGAGGTATGCACTCTGAGTGCTTTTCTAGTTTAATAAGAAATGTTAGAATAGGTTAACACATTTGGATAACTTTAAAACAGAGAATTCTACATGTATCATGGGCACCATAGACTATTACCGAGTTACTTATGAATCAAGCATTTGTGGAACCAAATAAAGCATAGTTTAACTTGTCAGTATACTGGAAATTGAAAAACCATAAAATAGAATAGGTCAAGAAAAGTGGATGCAATTTTATGAAGAAAATGATGAATAAACTATCTAGAAAATGGAAAATTGGTGTTACTCTGAAAAAGAACATAAATTAATGAAAGGACAAAATGCATTTTGAAATTCTGATGGGGATTTGCATGAAATTAAGTTTAAAGAATTTATACCAGGAATATTCTGAAGAATTAAGTTTAAATTAAACAACAGACTGTCAGCCAAGCAGAATTATGTTGTCCCAGTGGGTAGCAGGTGGTCCATTGGATTCTTTGTTAACTGGACCAGCATGGGCTCTGTTGGAAGACTGCCAGATAGGCTCTTTTTGTCATAAACACCCTTTTCAGGGCATAAATGAGGTGCCAAATGCCAACAGAGAGTTTGCTCGTTCATTACAGAAAACACAAAATAAAGAGCCACGTGGGGCAAAACACATACACTAAACGTCGAACACAAATAAAGAACACAAAGACCTAAACCAGGGAGCAGCAAGGGCGGAACCTGACGCTAAAGAATAAACACTTACAATTGACGAAGCGAGGACGAGCCAAACACAGAAGGGAGACTGGAGCTGGACGTAGCGACTCCAGTCATAGTAGACGTAGGTCGCAGCGAGGAGTGAGTCTCAGCTACTCCCTTAAATACTAAAGACAAAAAGCAATGTCCCACACAGGAGAGGAGAAAACGTAATTACCAAAATCATAATCAGCTGTGACAGTGCCGGCTCGACTTGACAGTCGGAAGTCCGGCCGCGGCACTGTCACAGTAAAAGCCCCAAGAGAGCCAGTAATAACAGAGCAGAAATAATAAGGGAAAAAAAAGGAAAATACTGAGTGACCTGGGTGGGGATTAGCTCAGCGCTCGGATCACCACACTTTACCACAGTTATTGGCCTACTCCCGAGATCACAAAGGGGCTGGTTCTTCAGCAGGCTAGCTGCGGTCTTCTCTTATGCACTGAAGAAGGAGTTTGCTTATTGTACAATGTCCCATCAGAGTCAAACTGGGACAAGAACACGTCACAGATCCATTTCTTTCGATGTATTGTGGCTGGAATGAGTTGGTTTGAGCTTTAAAAAAAGTCAAACAAAATCTTCTTCCACGGTAATTTAAAGAAAAGGATTAAAATAAAGAGTGAACTTTAAAGAAAAGAAAAAAATTCACAGAACATGACAGGCTCTGGGCCTTACTTGGAAGACAGAAAAACATGGGAGAGCAGAGAAATCTGCTCCTTACAGCTTGACCAACGCCCCAAAACTGAACAAAGGGAAGATTCTTATTTTTTATTTTTTTTGGGGTGTGACAGAATTTCACTGATTTTCATTAAACTGAGCTGAACCAATTACATCTGAGCTTCCTGTTTGACATAAACTCGACCTAAAACGGAGATGTAGTGAAGCCTGGAGCTCTATTGGTCAGTTAAAAGTCCAGCTATGGTCTCCCAAAGAGCAGAGAGAGAGGAGGGGGAGAGAAATTTGATATGAGAAGTGAAACCCCCCAACTTATATGTTGCTGAATAAAGCATAAATTCCTTAAGCTTTAGTGACTAAGATATTCTACTCAATAATAAGGAAACATACAATGTCTCTACATTGTAACTGTAATTAATTTGTGATAGTAAGCATGCAAAATTAATTTCTTCCTGAAAATAAAGCAACACATATCAAACTACAAAAGCACTCATAGAGCGCATACCTCCACCAAGGCTCCTTCCGTTTGTCATGGATCACCTCCAAAATGTAATGGGTTTGTGTGTAGGCCTATAGGCACTTGTGATGAAAATGGCATCAAAGTCTGTCCATCAGTTTTGGAGTATTGTTGCTAATACACTGTGAGAAGATAAGAGCCTTGGCTGAGGTATGCATTCCCAGATCATCACCAAAATATAATGGGTTCCTCTCTAGCCCAAGAACCACCTCTGGTGAAAATTTCATCCAAATCCATTCAGTAGTTTTTGTGTAATCCTGCTGCACAAATACAAACAAAGCCCTTGGTGGAGGTATGCACTCTCAGATCATCACCAAAATCTAATCTTCTGTTCCCCGTGCCATTACACACCTTTCCTGAAATTTTCATCAAAATCCGTTCCTAACTTTTTGAGTTATGTTGGTAACAGAGAGACAGGCAAACAGACAGACAAACCCCGGTAAAAACATTACCTCCTTGGCGGAGGTAATCATATCAATAAGAGAATTTGAAACCACAACTGTACATTCCAGAGTTCAACCATGTCTTCAGTAGCGGATGCTGTCTTGAGAGAAAGAATATGAATTAATTTATTGTTCACAGCCGCAGAGATTCCATTTCAGAGAGAGAGAGAAAAAATTATTAAATATTCCTGCATCATCCACCAGATAGCACTGTAAAACACTCTGGTTGGTTAATGAGGAATCTTGACTCCCAAGTCTGGATTATATCAACCATAAATCTGTCATTTGGGCATTCCTTTGCCAAAGAGCAGAAAAGGGAGAATGACTAAGTCCTGGAGAAGGGATTAACTTCCACTTTATGGCCGATGGGTAGTGTTACAGCTCTGGTCCTTGGGTGAGAGAAGCAGTTCATGACCGGACTTTTGAGTTGAAACAATTTTTCTTCAGCAAAGAATGATTTTATAGATTGGAACCCAAGGTCAATGCTACACCACCCAGGATGGCACAATCAGTTATTAGGTTTAGGGGGCAATTACTTTTTCACATAGGGTCAGGTAGGTTTGGATAGCTTTTTTCCCTTAATAAACAAATAAATAAACAAATAAATAAATACATAAATAAATAAGCAAAAATATAAGAAATCAGAAAGGCAGCAAATACTTTTTCACAGCACTGTATATAGCTTCATGTCTAAAGTATCAATGACTTTTAAAGACTACTAGACAATGAACTATAGAGAAAATATGTTTCAGATAGTCAAACATTCCTTTTTTCTATATGTTTTTTTGTTACTATGTTTTAGGTAAAAGATACATATGATGCCCATTTGCTACATATTGACAGTGAGAATATACTTTTCAGCAGAGTAGTAAACATTTTCTGTGAAACAGAAAACCCAAATTATCAGACATATTCTTTAAAAAAAATTCCAACAGAGTAGACTTCCAGCCGCTATGACAATTACAAAACAAAGGACATGATATAGTATGTCGCATGTCAGAGGCACAGATGGATCATACGGAACTTGATGTCTTACATTCATTTAATAGTTTCAAATTTCTTTTTTATCCAGTCTGGCAGCTCTGCCCTTCCGTATAAAAGAGATTTATTAACAGGCATAAACCCAGGTCTTGATCTGGATTGTTAGCTCACCTGTCGTTCCTTCTGTTGCAGACATCTGCCAGACACTCAAGACGAGCACCATTAGAAGTAAAGCCCCTTTGCTTCTGATTTGCGTGTATCGCTCACTCATCCTGAGGGGAAAAAAAGAACACAAGAGAGGAGTGTCACTACAATATTTTTAACCTTTACTAGCATTCATCAGCATTTTCGTCAGCATCCTGCCCTTTTATTTGTTTGAAAGTTTCATGGTATCCAGCAAGAAAAAAGTGCTGCTCTACTACCACCACTTCACAACTTAGTTTGTCTGTATGCATATTTGCTCTCATAAAGCCCAGATACAGGCTACCATCCTCTTTACTGCTTCTCAAAACAAACTACAGCTGTGAGTGCACCCTAGATCACATCTCTGAATTCTTTCTTCTCTTGAATCTGCCCCTCCTGTTCCTCCTCCATCGGGAACATGAAGAGGAGCGAACAGAAGGTGACAACCCTCTGCTGCCCCTCCGGGCTTCGGTAAGCCTGTCTAGGCTCTACAGCGGGGAGGAGAGCAAGCAGGTCGCGGCAGCTAATCCATCCCTCCACAGCACTGTTTCTCTCGCACTCCCACTCCCTAATGAAGTGTGATGGACCAGGGCCACACTGCATAAACCCTCTCCGGCAGGGCAGGTTATCGCTGACAGACGATGATCAGATTTCAAACGGGGATGCGGGAGCGGTGCGGTAATTACTGGCAGAGCCATAGTATCATGTGGTGCGGGCGTACAGGGTTACAAGCTGCATTTACACCTTATTTACCACCTTCCAGCCTCTTACCTTCCTACCGCATTGACATATAGATTGGCTAAACCTCACTGGGGATCTCAGATTATTTGTGTAATTAAGTTTATTTTTGCAAAGCAAACATGACCTTTTAGCAAGGTTTTGTTATACCTCCTAGTGTCACACAGGAATTAGAACTGAGCGGTCTTGGAGTGTGTATATGTGTGTGTGTGTGTGTGTGGCTCTGGCAATAAAGCACCAGCAGGACTCGCATGTTTAGCGTGCCCTCTAGATGTCTATTATCAGGACGTGCAGGCTGTGACAATGTTAACAAGGGGAGCTGTATTCGTCAACGTATATCTGACATTGACTTGCCGTTGACTTTTGAAGCAAGTCCTTCAATTAGGACGTTTATTGCAGTCTTTCAGATGTGACTCGGTGAATGGGGGGGACAATAAAGCAGACATTATTTCAGGAGTAAATATTGAGCGGGACATAGGGCTGGGTGATACAGCAATAAAAAGTATCACAGCAAATGTTATTTCTCTATATCGCGATACACAATATATATCACAATATGTATTTCTTGCACTGAATGTCCACTAAAATTTGGTTTTACTTACATTTTTTAGAAAAAATAAACCTTCATATTCAATGAATATACAGTGTGTGTATATATATATATATATATATATATATATATATATATATATATATATATATACAGTATATATATATATATATACACTACCGTTCAAAAGTTTGGGGTCACTTAGAAATTTCCTTATTTTTGAAAGAAAAGCACTGTTTTTTTCAATGAAGATAACTTTAAACTAATCAGAAATAAACTCTAATATCTAATATACATTGCTAACGTGGTAAATGACTATTCTAGCTGCAAATGTCTGGTTTTTGGTGCAATATCTACATAGGTGTATAGAGGCCCATTTCCAGCAACTATCACTCCGGTGTTCTAATGGTACAGTGTGTTTGCTCATTGCGTCAGAAGGCTAATGGATGATTAGAAAACCCTTGTGCAATCATGTTAGCACAGCTGAAAACAGTTTAGCTGGTTAGAGAAGCTATAAAACTGACCTTCCTTTGAGCAGGTTGAGTATCTGGAAAAAATTATTATTTCAAATACAAATCATTATTTCTAACCTTGTCAATGTCTTGACTACGTATATTTTCTATTCATTTTACAACTCATGGTGGTAAATAAGTGTGACTTTTCATGGAAAACACTAAATAATTGTCTGGGTGACCCCAAATATATATATATATATATATATATATATACGTGTGTATATATATATATATATATATATACGTGTGTATATATATATATATATATATATATATATATATACATGTATATATACGTATATATATATATATATAATGTATATATAGTATATATATATATATATATATATATATATATATATATATATATATATATATATATATATATATATATATATATGAATGAATGAATGAATTTTATTTATTTCGGATAGTACATTACAGGTTAAAAGAAACTGTATAATATAACAACAAGGTCAAATTAGACAAAGACTCCTTCTACTATACGTGTATATATATATATATATATATACACGTGTGTGTATATATCATCGTCATCATAGCAGTCTGTCGGGGACAACAATGACTGTTTCTTTTAGGTCTAATCAGATTCCTCCACGCAGCTCGGTCCTTCGCCTTCCGCTGCCAGGAACTCCTGACCTTGTTAACCCGGGCAACGTCCGAGCCGGTATGAGTTGTTTTCTGACTGACCATTCCATGAAACTGCTTGCAAAGTATTTGAGTACCGCTAGCTTTTTCTGGACTAGTGGCACATTCTTGGCAGATAGAGGTATTATCAGTGGCAAGGACAGGCCAAGACAAACTGACTCCAGTATCTGTTGCAGTGACTGACCACATGATAGATTTGTTTATCTCTGCTCTTTGTGTAGTGCATGTCACAATGCACCGACTGGCAAAAGTCCACCACAGACCTTGTGACAGATGTGCTTATCTGCCAGGATGTCCAGTCTCACCACATGTAACTGGGAGTGGTCCACCACTGACCTGTGACATATATTGTTTTTAGTTCTGCCAGGATGGCCAGTTTCACCATCCATGCCCTCGGAAGGCCGGGGTTGCTGGTTGACTCACCAATGGCCTGACCCATGAGACAGGTAGTACCGGTTTTCATGGTTATCCGGTAGTAAGCAAACCAGTGCCTGACCTGACATGAGGGTGTGTGTGTGTGTGTGTTTAAATATATATATATATATATATATATATATATATATATATATATATATTCACAGTGGTCAAATTTGATTTGATCAACCCATCCACAGGGGGTGCACAAGCCAGTGTACTCCTAGTGCCGGTCCCAAAGTCAGGAAGGGCATCCGACACTAAACCTTTGAAAAATCAAAGATGCGGAACATGACAAATGAGACTTTCATACTGGATCGGTCGGGGCCCGGGTTAACAATGACCACCACTGGTACTGTTAACCGACAGGGTGCCGGTGGAAATTGGGCTACTGTTGGCCAAAGATCGATGAGGAGGAGAGGGGAAAGGCATGTTAGGATGGAGAGAGAGAAAAGTAAAGTTAGAAGTGTGGAGGTGAGAGTAGGTACATTAAATGTAGGGACTATGACTGGTAAAGGCAGAGAGTTGGCTGATATGATGGAGAGAAGAAAGGTAGATATACTGTGCATTCAAGAAACCAGATGGAAGGGAAGGAAGGCTAGGAGGACTGGAGGTGGATTTAAACTGTTCTACCATGATGTAGATAGGAAGAGAAATGGAGTAGGAATAATCTTGAAGGAAGAGTATGTGAAGAGTGTTCAGGAGTTAAAGAAGGAGTCAGACAGAATCATGAGTTTGAAGCTAAAAGCCAAAGGTGTGATGTTGAATGTTGTCAGTGTATACGCCCCACAAGTTGGATGTCAGGTAGAAGAGAAAGAGGAATTCTGGAGTAAGTTGGATGAAGTGGTACAGAGTGTTCCCAGGGGGGAGAGAGTGGTGATTGGAGCAGACTTTAATGGGCATGAAGTTGAAAGGAACAAGAAGAGAAATGTGGAAGGACAGATGGTTGTGGATTTTGCTAAAAGGATGGAAATGGCTGTGGTGAACACATACTTTAAGAAGAGAGAGGAACCTAGGGTGACTTACAAGAGTGGAGGAAGGTGCACACAGGTGGACTACATCTAATGCAGAAAGAGAAATCTGAAAGAGATAGGAGACTGCAAGGTGATGGCAGGGGAGAATGTAGCTAGACAGCATCAGATGGTAGTCTCTAGGATGACTTTGCAAAGCAAGAAGAGGAAGAGAGTGAAGGCAGAACCAAAAATTAAGTGGGGGAAGTTACAGAGGAAAGAAGGTCGCACAGAGTTCAGGAAGGAGTTGATACAGGCACTGGGTGGTAGGGAAGAATTGCCAGATGACTGGGAAAGTACAGCAAAAGCATTGAGGGAAATGGGTAGAAAGGTATGTAGTGTATCCAGTGGACAGAGGAAGGACGACAAGGAGACTTGGTGGTGGAATGAGGAGGTACAGGAAAGGTACAGGAAAAGAAGGAATATATATACACACACATACATACAGTGGTGTGAAAAAGTGTTTGCCCCCTTCCTGATTTCTCATTTTTTTGTATGTTTGTCACACTTAAATGTTTCAGATCATCAAACAAATTTAAGTATTAGATAAAGACAACACAAGTCAACATAAAATGCAGTTTTTAAATGAAGGTGTTTATTATTAAGGGAAAAAAAATCCAAACTACATGGCCCTGTGTGAAAAAGTGATTGCCCCTACACCTAATAACTGGTTGGGCCTGCCTTAGCAGCAACAACTGCAATCAAGTGTTTGCTACAACTGGCAATGATTCTTTTTCAGCACTGTGGAGGAATTTTGGCCCACTCATCTTTGCAGAATTGTAATTCAGCCACACTGGAGGATTTTCGAGCATGAACCGCCTTTTTAATCGGATTCAGGTCAGGACATTGACTAGGCCACTCCAAAGTCTTCATTCTTTCATTTTGTTTTTATTAAGCCATTCAGAGGTGGACTTGCTGGTGTGTTTTGGATCATTGTCCTGCTGGATTTTTTGGTAGGCAGAAGAATTCATGGTTCCATTTACCACAGCAAGTCTTCCAGGTCCTGAAGCAGCAAAACAGCCCCACACCATCACACTACCACCACCATATTTCACTGTTGGTATGAGGTTCCTTTTCTGAAATGCTGTGTTACTTTTAGGCCTGATGTTATGGGACACACACCTTCCAAAAAGTTCAACTTTTGTCTTGTCAGTCCAAAGAGTATTTTCCCAAAAGTCTTGGGGCTCATCAAGATGTTTTCTGGCAAAACTGAGACGATCCTTTATGTTCTTTTTGCTCAGCAGTGGTTTTTGTCTTGGAAAGTTGCCATGCAGGCCATTTTTGCCCAGTCTCTTTATGGTGGAGTCATGAACACCAGGGACAAAAATCCCATTTCACTGTTGGCGGGGGGGGGGGGGGGGGGGGACAATAAACAGGAAAATGTGAGAGCTTAAGTTTTGAGGGGGCATAAAAAAATGCCATTTTTGCTGTGTTGTCTGATACTTTCTCAAAAGTCTTATATAATGGTATTAGATAATTATATTATTGTTCCTTATTAGTCCATATCCTACCTGTCTACAGGTTTTTACACGATCAGCCAGCAATACCAAAAGTTGTATTGGGTGGTTGGTGTCAATTACACCATATATGATCTAACAGAATGTCTTTGCTCACCATGAACACTGGTCTGATCCCCAACACAGAAGCTTTACAAGAATTTAAAGCTCAAAATAAGTTGTAAAACTAGAAGAAATACCTTAATGAATAACTAAACTACATCAAACTACTCTTCAAAAATATGTATTTATTAACAAGCAACAACAAAACAAAATCTCAGTATGTCTTAAAACTAGGGCTGTCAATAACTTTTTTAATCTTATTAATCATAGTGATACTGTGGATTAATTTACAGTAATCATGATTAATACCCATCAATTATTACTTGTGTTTCTTTTTGTGGAGGCAAAAAGACTCATGACTGAAGAAATGAACAAATATAGACAAAAATGCATCAAAATAAACAAAATAAGCAAAGAAAACAAACACAATTGGCAGCAAAATCTAGAAAAAAATGAACAAAAATAACCAAAATTTATGGGCAACAGTGTATTGAACCACTTTTCTACAGCAAAAAATGCTGAAAATATTACTCTATCATACAAAATGTATTATTTACAATATAAACAGAAATGTCCCACTCTTTTTTTAATCCTGATGATTTTTCATCATCATTGATGCCAGATAAGAAAACAGTGATTTCTCCGGTTTCCTCCCACATGCCAAAAACATGCATGTTAGGTTAATTGGCTGTTCTAAATTGTCCCTAGATATCTGTTTCCTATAGGCCCTTAGAATAGAGGGTTAGTATTAATGAAAGCGCTTTGAGTGGTCTTTGTGACTAGAAAAGCGCTATATAAGTGCAGGTTAGTTAGTTAGTTAGTTAGTTAGTTAGTTTGTGTCTGCAATGAGGGAATGTGCACTTAAACACATCCTCCTAACTATCTAAAGGGTCATCTATGCATTTTTATTACATTTGCAGCATTTTACTTATTTGTTTGCCTGTTTTTCATATAGTAGCAATTGTACAGGAAATGGATCAAGTATCTTGAAGTAAATGCACTCTTTGGCTCCTAACGGAGGGGGGAACTATCTTGCACACTCTTTGGAACACCATGTCACAACAAACTGGTCTCCAGCTCTCTAAACAAAGAACCAAATGTTCTTCTGGTGTCAGTGGATCCAACAAACTCCTGGCAGATCATTTTTATGTCCAGCTTGTCCAGTCTCTCCTTATGGACATGACAAACAACTACATTGTTCAGTCTGTCTTGGACCATAGTAGCCCAAAGCCAACTCTTAAGTCTGCACAGTGCACCAAAACTCCTCTCAACTTCACATGAAGACATTGGTACTACCAATAAGATTCTGATGAATACCTCCACTTGATCAAACAACCCCCTCACCTCCACTAGCAGCACCCTGAGAATCTCTGCTGCCTCTACACTACTGCTACAGGGGTATTTGTTGTGAAAGACAGACAACTGCACGGAGACAGAAGGTCTGTTCAGCTCAGGGTACTGATCTAGAGAGCAATCTAATTCCCCAGTGAGGAGTGCACTCTCCACCTTTTGCGGAAGCTTTATATTACATCCCTACCAATTAGCTTAACAAGCTATATGCTGAGTTTATGTAAACATGCTGGCAGACTTTAGACAAATGAGATGAAATATTGCTTTTCATGTTCTGTATGTGACTATTGAAAACATGGACTGATAAATAACTTATTAACCGTTCACTCATTAAGCTTAATGCACTTAGTTACTCCTAACTGTTCTCTGCCTCTCTGTCAGCATGTGTGTAAGGAGCCACAGCAGCCCCGCCCACGGGGGGAGAAGCAAATTGGACTAAACCACTGTGAGGATGGGGGGTTCTAATCTTTCAATAGTTATACAGTGGGGTAAAAAAGTATTTAGTCAGCTACCAACTGTGCAAGTTCTCCCACTTAAAAGATGAGAGAGGTCTCCAATTTTCATCATAGGTATACCTCAACTATGAGAGACAAAATGAGAAAAAAAAAATCCAGAAAATCACATTGAAGGATTTTTAATGAATTAATTGGTAAATTCCTCGGTAAAATAAGTATTTGGTCAATAACAAAAGTTCATCTCAATACTTTGTTATATACCCTTTGTTGGCAATGACAGAGGTCAAACGTTTTCTGTAAGTCTTCACAAGGTTTTCACACACTGTTGCTGGTATTTTGGCCCATTTCTCCATGCAGATCTCCTCTAGAGCAGTGATGTTTTGGGGCTGTCACTGGGCAACACGGACTTTCAACTCCCTCCAAAGATTTTCTATGGGGTTGAGATCTGGAGACTGGCTAGGCCACTCCAGGACATTGAAATGCTTCTTACGAAGCCACTCCTTCGTTGCCCGGGCGGTGTGTTTGGGATCATTGTCATGCTGAAAGACCCAGCCACGTTTCATCTTCAATGCCCTTGCTGGTGGAAAGAGGTTTTCACTCAAAATCTCACGATACATGGCCCCTTTCATTCTTTCCTTTACACGGATCAGTCGTCCTGGTCCCTTTGCAGAAAAACAGCCCCAAAGTATGATGTTTTCACCCCCATGCTTCACAGTAGGTATGGTGTTCTTTCTCCTCCAAACACGACAAGAGTTTTTACCAAAAAGTTCTATTTTGGTTTCATCTGACCATATGACATTCTCCCAATCCTCTTCTGGATCATCCAGATGCTCTCTAGCAAACTTCAGATGGGCCTGGGCATGTACTGGCTTAAGCAGGGGGGCACATCTGGCATTGCAGGATTTGAGTCCCTGGCGGCGTAGTGTGTTACTGATGTAGCCTTTGTTACTTTGGTCCCAGCTCTCTGCAGGTCATTCACTAGGTCCCCCCATGTGGTTCTGGGATTTTTGCTCACCGTTCTCACCGTTTTGACCCCACGGGGTGAGATCTTGCGTGGAGCCCCAGATCGAGGGAGATTATCAGTGGTCTTGTATGTCTTCCATTTTCTAATAATTGCTCCCACAGTTGATTTCTTCACACCAAGCTGCTTACCTATTGCAGATTCAGTCTTCCCAGCCTGGTGCAGGTCTACAATTTTGTTTCTGGTGTCCTTTGACAGCTCTTTGGTCTTGGCCATAGTGGAGTTTGGAGTCTGACTGTTTGAGGTTGTGGACAGGTGTCTTTTATACTGATAATGAGTTCAAACTGGTGCCATTAATACAGGTAACGAGTGGAGGACAGAGGAGCCTCTTAAAGAAGAAGTTACAGGTCTGTGAGAGCCAGAAATCTTGCTTGTTTGTAGGTGACCAAATACTTATTTTACTGAGGAATTTACCAATTAATTCATTAAAAACCCTTCAGTGTGATTTTCTGGATTTTTTTAGGTATACGTATGATGAAAATTGGAGACCTCTCTCATCTTTTAAGTGGGAGAACTTGCACAATTGGTGGCTGACTAAATACTTTTTTGCCCCACTGTAAATGTCAAACAATGTGTTTTTAAGTTGCACCACTTGTATTGTGCCTTCAACAAACATTACTATGCTGTTCAAATAAAACGTTTGTGTTTACAATGTGATTTTTTGGGGGGACAGCTTTATGGAGGGGGGAACATGACCCCTGCACCCCCCCCCCGGGGGGGATTTACGCCCTTGATGAACACTGACCTTAACCCTTAGATGCATGACCAACCAATTCCAACACTCTTCCATGAGTGTGGTCAAAATGACCCCAACTAGAATGTGTGTGTTTTATGCTGTAAACTTAAGAAATTTCTTTCATTTTGGTTAAAGATGATTATTTTTATTATATTTTGGGTGATTATTATTATTATTATTATTATTATTATTATTATTATTATTATTATTATTATTATTATAAATTATATTTTGTCAACAAAAGAAGGGGACAGCTTGGGGTCATTTTTGACCCCACATATGGAAAAGTGTGGTACTGATACAAAAAATGCAAAAAAAATTATAACAATTAGATACAAATCCAAATGGCCTCATGTCAAAGACAACCTATTTGAGAAATAGATGGAAGATTAAATGATAAAAAAAAATAAAATTACAAAGATATTGCAAAAAAAACTGTCATGTCTGGCCCTCACGAGCCAGTATAAGACGCCACAAGTCACCAGTGAGTTTTGCAATGATGGTGATTTATTAACAAGACACAAGACGTAACACAAGACTATGATAGACTGACAAAGATACACTAAACAGAGCATGGGACCGTAAGGCTAACCCCAGCCACTTACGATCTAAAACATGACATGACATGACCAAGCAAAGCACGAGAATATACACGAACCTGACCAGACCAGAACGAGGAATGTCTGACGATTGTTGACTTATGCTCCCGCAATTGGACTGCCATCAGCACCTGCCTATAAGGTCGAATGCTAACGAGAAGTAATGACAGACAGCTGACTGGCCTTGACAGGCGGAAGCCCCACCGAGCGCCTTCACAATAAGAGCCCGCTGAGGCCAGAATACAACCCACAGCTGTCAAGGCCGGAAGTGAGCTATGCGTGGCCCGAACGTGGACAGGACCAGCGCTCGGGTCGTAACAGTACCCTCCCCCAAAGGCGGGCTTCCAGAACTCCCATGGACCACCCTGCCCCCCCCCCCATCCAGGGTGGGCGGCTGGGGGTAGGTCCGGAGGGAGAGAGACCAAACCCAGAATCAATGCAATAACCAGAAAAAACTAAACACAGGACAATGACAAGAAAACCCAAATACTCAATGACAAGAAATACCAAATCCACAGACTAAATTAAACACTCAACTAATGGTTACAGAAAATTGCACAGGATATCATGGAGAAACAAAAAAACAGAATTACTGGGTCAGAAAAACTAAATACAGGACAATGACAAAATACCGAATACTCAGATTAAATTAAATGCTCAACTAACTACGACAACAGCACAGGACAGAAAAACAAAATTAAATCCTTGCCCACGTTTCACAAGAAAATGGTTTCTCACCTGTGTGAATGCTCAAGAGACACTTCAAATAACCAAGTACAGGAAAACAGAACAATTGACTCATACTTAACTATGCGCAAAACAAAATAGAGCAACTGCAAGACATGAAGGAATACAGAATATCAAGAAAAACAAAACCGCACAATAACTGGATCAGGACAACACCAGAGAGTAACCACTACCCCCCCCCCCCCGACAGTTTATGCCAACCGGTGGAGACCCGGTGCCATAGGAACAGTTCCGGCGGTCTCCCCGCGTCCAACAGCCGGCGGGTGGTCATGGGAGGCGGAACATGACCAGGCGGCTCACCACAGTCCAACGCCCAGCACGTCCGCTCCTCTGGTGGCCGAACCAGGTCGCCCAACGAAACACATAACACGTCGGGTGGCCGACCCGAGGCGCCGAACCGGCGAAACAGTTCCTCAGGCGGCCGACCCGTGTCCCTCAGCCACCAGTCCCGGGGAAAAACAGCCCGCGGCGGCCTCCCTGACGAGGACAAAACTCAGGAGAGCCGGGGCGAGCAAACAGGAGCCCCCACGGCCCCCGGTGATGATGCACAGGGGCGGTGACTCAGAGGGGACAGATGACCAGAATGAACCTGTAATCCGTTCGGCGGTGAAAGGTCTGCAGCTCCTCCCCCGTCCGCGGACCACGCTGGTGCTGCACCTCCATTGGACCCCGATTGGGTCCCAGCTGCACCCACGTCGGGCCCTGATTGGGCCGGAACCCCACCCGCGGTGGACCCCGATCGAGCCTCTGACGCACCCACGTCGGACCCCGATTGGGCCAGAACCGCACCTGCAGCAGACCCTGATTGGGCCTCTGATGCACCCACGTCGGACCCCGATTGGGCCACAGCAGCTTCCACGATGGACCCCGACTGGGTCGGTGCAGCTCCGCTGACGATCTCCACCCCCGAACCTGGGACCTCCAACCCGGTGACTCCGACCCGTTCCACACCGGCGACACTGCAACAAGGCTCAGAAATAAGAAAACCAGGATCAGAATCACCGGTAGCAACAGAACCCAGCGAGACGAGCTCGGGCGCAGCAGATGGCTGCTCCTCACTCTCCTCCCCGAGAGGCAGGCAAAAATGCTCCATCCAACACAGGGGACAGAGACGAAAGAGGGAGCACTTGCCTGCACTCGGGTTCTGTTGCCACCCAGGACTCCAATGATCCAGGTTCAGGGCGGCGACTCTCATCAGCAGGCTCGAACTCAGCTGCGTCGGGCTCCGCAGCTGGCAGGATGTCACTTGCAGCCTGAGGTTCCTCCCACACTGCTGTCCACACCGATGACCCGTATGGCGTGGGGGCAGGGGACCCTCGACCCACTGGCTCGGACCGCTCCGGCGAGGAGACCCGGGGACGCTTCTTCGTCGGCTCAGGCTCCGGGCCGCAGTCCGCTCTTCTCCTCCGTCCACGATGTGGCTGCAGGGCCGGATCCAGGCTTTCCAGCACTACAGGCCTCCTCTTCATCCGATGACGTTGGCCTGGCGTCGCGGACCGCTCAACCGGTGGGGACACAGAGGCAGCAGGTTTAGTCATTTTCGCTACAGCAGGTGGAAGGAGCTCAGGGGACTGCGAACCCTGAACTCCGCCCCCAGGAGTCAGACAAGGCAGATTATAATCAAGATGTAACAAATTATCATGCACTTGCCTTTCTCCCAGGGAAGAGATGGTTCCTGCTGCAGGGGACGTTGTTCCTCCTTCTCCCCGCTGGATGGCGACAGAGGGCCCTCTGGATGGACGAGGTGGAGCCACTCTCAGAGGTTCGCTGACGGGCTTCGCCGGCAGCGGGTCCAGCCAGGGATTCTGCTGAGGAATACTTGCGCCATTGCGCCGACGTCGTCGTCGGCCCCCAGACGGCGTGAACTCCTGGACCGGTTCCAGGACAGGAACGGGACTCCAACGCGGGGAGCGAGGATGCCTCCTCCTCTGCTTTCTGCTTCTTTCCTCCTCCAGCCCACGGAGTATCTCGCGCTGCGTAGCAAGTTCATCTCTCCTCGTCACCACCTCTGGGTGATCGTCGTAGAGGAGAGGAAGGTTGTCCAGGAGATCCTCAGCAACGTCCAGATGCCAGCGCATGTCATCGGGGTTGTCGTCAAAAGTTGCGGCGAGGAGCGCTCCGTCTACATACTCCAGAGCGTCCGCCAGCTCGCGGTTCAGACGCCGACCGCGGCTCCTGAATGACGGCATTTTCCCCAGCAGTTGACAACCAGACAGGGAAGAACAATTGTCCAATTGCTACAAAAACTCACGGTGAAAGGTGTCTCGGTGTGGCGTCTCCGTTTAGACGTCCGGGCGGGAGCATACTGTCATGTCTGGCCCTCACGAACCAGTATAAGACGCCACAAGTCACCAGTGAGTTTTGCAATGATGGTGATTTATTAACAAGACACAAGACGTAACACAAGACTATGATAGATTGACGAAGATGCACTAAACAGAGCATGGGACCGTAAGGCTAACTCCAGCCACTTACGATCTAAAACATGACATGACATGAGCAAGCAAAGCACGAGAATATACACGAACCTGACCAGACCAGAACGAGAAATGTCTGACGATTGTTGACTTATGCTCCCGCAATTGGACTACCGTCAGCGCCTGCCTATAAGGGCAAACGCTAACGAGCAGTAATGACAGACAGCTGACCGGCCTTGACAGGTGGAAGCCCCACCGAGTGCCTTCACAGTAAGAGCCCGGTAAGGCCAGAATACAACCCACAGCTGTCAAGGCCGGCAGTGAGCTATGCGTGGCCCGAGCGTGGACAGGACCAGTGCTCGGGTTGTAACAAAAACAACCGCTCGGGCATTTTTGACCCCTGCATCTAATAATACCTACATTGTCCTCACTGTATACACTGTATTGTCCTCATCTGTTTACCCTCTCTGTTTACCCTCGGCATCCAGTCTGAGATGCAAACTGCAGCATCTACAGTGTTACTTATGATCGTGGTGAAACTGAAAAGGGGACAGACAGCTTGGGAGAAGCTTGGGGTCATTTTTGACCCCACATATGCATCTAAAAAAACCTATTGTCCTCATCTGTTTACCCTCTCTGTTTACCCTCGGCATCCAGTCTGAGATGCTAATTGCAGCGTCTACAGTGTTACTGATAACCGTGCTGAGATTCAGAAGGGGACAGTTGGGGAAAAGCTTCTGGTCATTTTTGACCCCACATATGGAAAAGTGTCGTACTCATACCTGTCAAGTGATACGTTTTCGCCGTATTTTAATACGGGGAAAATGCAATTTTAGCAAATACGGGCGTATTGCCATTTCTGTACGCCAAAAAGAAAAATATACAGTGAAAAAAAAAAATTGAGAGAACCTAAAATCAACTGAACAGTAATTCGATGCCTGGCGAAATTGAGCGCACCTAAGCAGACTTTTTGTGATTTTCAAAATGGCTTCACGCAGCGCGCCGCCGGCGAAGAAAACAAAGCTTGAAGAAAAGGGAAATCGAGGGACTGGACGTCACCGAAAAGAATGGGAGAGTCCGAGCTTTGAGAAATTGGCATAGACAGACTCAAACCCGCCTTTGTAGCGGCGGACGAGCATACGCATACGCTCATCTGCATCAGATCATACCTGACAGCCAGACCCACACTGCAGGTCGGCGCCTTTTTAGTCCTTCATGCTTCTTAGACACACTGGATATAAAGTATCAAACTTCAGCTTTCAGTAGATCAAACCCAATGACGGTGATGATTTACAGTAGGTGAGAATAGGGAAACACCATCTTTGACTAACAGCGCTGTTCAGATTCAGCAGGGCATATGCTGCTCCATGATAGCTATGGCACTAAAAAACAGGCTTTTCAATTTTATATAATTTAGCTAAAATATAGAAATATTACACATTTATGAGGGCTGTTCAAAAGAGATTTCCCCTGAGTCATCTTCCATGGACTGAGAAGACTCAGCCTTGGCACATTTATTAGTCTCTCTCTGCATAGTTACCACCAAGGGTTACACATTTCTCCTATCGCTTTATGCAGCTGGGGAGACCTCACCTGTAGAAGTCTGCAGGCTGTGCCAGAAGCCACAACTTGACCATGGAAATCAGCATTTCTGACCTGTTTCGGGACCCAGGAGACAGACACTGACACGGGCAGATAGTGAACAATAATCTTTATTAGAGTGAAAGGGTGTGTAGTGCAAGTGTGAGTGCGTGGATAGAGTTCTGGTCACTGGAGCTGAGCACTCTGGACGGAGACCCGGCAACCCTGGAACATACAAGCACAAACAATTACTTTTGTCCCACGCAAGTGACAAGCTTCAGGTAGTGAGGCTTACTTGGCGGGAGCACAGGTTACGTCCTGCTGAGAACCAGCGGCCGTGCAACGTGGAGGTGAAGGTGTCCGTGAACATGCTAGGGCTTCCACCCGTGGCTGTGGTAAGGACAGATCTTCCAGTGACTCCGGCTGTGACACCACAGGCCGGGACGATGACAATCCAGATGATGACAAGGTGAGTGATTCCACAGAGCGTGGTGATGATGAAACAACAGATGCTGATGACAGTAACTCCACTGATAACGGTGGCCAATACTCCTGCAACTGATACAGCAGTAGTTCAGGAATTTGAGGAGCAAGACGTACCGGTAGTCGTGGTGGTAGCGAACCGCTACGTGTGCGTGTTGGCGTAACCCCGTCAGCTGGGGCCGCAGGTCCGCCGCCAGGGGGGTCCACCTGTGCACAGGGGTAGAGGTTAGGAGTAGAGCAACAGACAGTTCTCTTACGTGCTTGACTCTGAACAGAAGTCCTTGATGAGGTAAGAGAAGTCCTTGATGAAGTAAGAGAAGTTCTTGACGAAGCCAGAGAAGTTCCTGACGAGACGAGAGAGTAACCTGACGAGGCCAGAGAGCGGAGTTCAGGTTCTTTCTCCGACGAGGAGGACAGACGACTCCGTGCCGGGCTGTCAGCAACGCTGGCTTTTAACAACTGCTGATTAACACCTGTGGGTCTGTGCGCAGCTGGAGTTAATGATGTTAATGACGGCCCAGAGGCCGCCATGACAATTTCATTGTCTTGGAAGGGCTTGCCCTTCAAAAATGACTTCATTGTTGAAAAAAGGTGGAAGTCAATGGTGTAAGGTAGGGAGGGGAAGTGGGGTGAGGAAGGATTAAATAGCTGCAGGACTGTGCTTCCCTCTGGGCAACGTGTAAGTTGTGAACCCGGCATTATCTTGCAGGAAGCGGACACCTTTGGTCAGCATGATGATTGCTTTTGATGACCTTCTGCAATTTCTGCAGCAGTGAACTGTAGTAAGTCCCGGTAATTGTGGCCCCGCTTCCCCCAGCTCCTCAAAGTGTACTCAGCACTGCTTTGCCTTCCTCACAGCAATGCTGACAGTGAGAGGGCTTTCAGCATGGTCAGGAAAATTCACACCGACTTCAGAAAAAGTATGCTCCCAGAAACTGTGACTTTTCATGCAAGTGAAAATGAATTGTGACACTCCATGCTTCAAGGTCAATCCTTCAAAAGAAATGCTAGAGTCAGCAAAGGCTGCTACTTGGAACTATAACAAGCAGCATCAGTGAACATTTTCTTGTTTCAAGTTCATCCAAGTGCATTAGTGTAACAAAGCTGACAATTAAAAACTCTTTAATTCCAAGTGTATATATCTAGCTGACAATTAAGAACTATATTCAGAATTATTCTTATTGTGTACTTTCAAATTAAGCAATCTACCTTGTGCTAATGTAAATTTGAAAAATATTTTTTTAATTTATTTTTATTTGTTTATTATTAATATTATCATTTATTTTTTTTAATTAATTTATTTTTTATTTATTTTTTTGTGCTACTTGGCTTATTATTTTCACATTACCAAAAAGTTATGGCTCAAGATTGTGTCCATATAAGTGTAAATTTGAATAAATATGAAATAGTTCATGTTGCAATTGTTGTTGTTTGTTTGTTTTTTGTTTGGGTTTTTTTGCTTCATTTTTTTTCATCTGCTGATAAATACAGTTTTTAAGTAGTCAGTACAGGTGTGAAAGCCCCCCCAATAAGGGAGGCATGAGGTATGCCTTGACAGGTATGCGTACTGATACAAAAAATGCAATTACTTAAAAAATATAACAATTAAGATAAGATAAGCCTTTATCAGTCCCACAATGGGGAAATTCCAGGATTGCAACAGCACAGGGATAGCAACACTCAGAGCAACAATCAGAAGGCAAGAAAAAACAAGAGCAGCGAGTATACATATGTACATATAAACATAAATATATAGACACATGGTGCTGAGCACTGTAGCTAATTAGATACAAATCCAAATGGCCTCATGTCAAACACAACCTATTTGAGGAATAGATGGAAGATTAAATGATAAAAAATTAAAATTACAAAGATATTGCAAAAAAAAAAAAACAGCCGCTGGGGTAATTGTTACCCCGCTTATGCATCTAAGGGACCTTAACTGAGGCAAGTGAGGCCTGCAGTTCTTTGGATGTTGTTGTGGGGTCTTTGTGATCTTTTGGATGAGTCGTCGCTGTGCTCTTGGGGTAATTTTGGTCAGCTGGCCACTCCTGTCAAGGTTCACCAGTGTTCCATGTTTTCACCATTTGTGGATAATGGCTCTCACTGTGGTTCGCTGGCGTCCCAAAGCTTTAGAAATGGCTTTATAACCTTTTCCAGACTGATAGAGCTCAGTTACTTTGTTTCTCATTTGTTCCTGAATCTCTTTGGATGCCAGCATAATGTCTAGCTTTTGAGGATTTTTTGGTCTACTTCACTTTGTCAGGCAGGTCCTATATAAGTGATTTCTTGATTGAGAACAGGTATGTCAGTAATTGGGCCTGGGTGTGGCTAGAGAAATTGAACTCAGCTTTCCAAAGATGTGATAAACCACAGTTAATTTATGTTTTAATGGGGGGAATATCATCTTTTCACACAGGGCCATGTAGGTTTGGGTTTTTTTTACCCTTAATAATAAACACCTTCATTTAAAAACTGCATTTTGTGTTTACTTGTGCTATCTTTGTCTAATATTTAAATTTGTTTGACGATCTGAAACATTTAAGTGTGACAAACTTACAAAAAAATGAGAAATCAGGAAGGGGGCAAACACTTTTTCACACCACTGTATATGTACAGTGGCCACTTTCCAAGAGAAATAATAAAACATCAAACAAGTAAGAGGAACCAAAAGATTTTTTTTTTTATTGTTTCATGCTGGACGGTTCAATCACCAGTTCGAGATGTAGTGAAGAACAGGATATTCAATCTGCCCAGAGAAAATGAGGGAAGGAAAAAATTCACTGAAATGTTGAGTGTGATCTGAGATAAGAGATGAACTTTATGTATTTTCTCAAACAGGCTTTGAATTGTGCACCAAAGCACCTGCATTAAAGTGGTGGGTCATAATGCTCACCTTCACGGGGACAGATTTATAGCCGCTGGCTCGCCAAAGAATTGGAAGCTGGGTCAAAATGGAGGCCAGGTGACAGTGCTGCATAATTCACAGCAATGGGTTTGTGTGGAAAAAAGGGTCACCGGTGACAGAGCGTGGGGGCAGAGTGTTACAGCATCATTTGTTGGATGCCGTCTAAGAGTGCAATTCCATAAATGACATCTCATTGTCCCTGAAGATGCTGCGCTGTCGATGGAGCAGTGGTGTGCTCGGCAGAGTGAGTCCCTGAAGATTTGTTACAGTTTGAAACCAGTTTACATCTTGACCTTCACTCGCAGAAGTGTCAGAGAAATACAAAAGATTCCTTATCTGTGACATAACACTGTGGTCTCTTCAAGGGTTCAGCTTTCCTGTTAATCCCTATTTTTGTAACACTTCTGTTATTTTGTATTGTTATCTGTATGTGCTCTGGCAAGAAAGCGTTTGGAGACACAAACACATTTTTGTATTTAGGTAAAGCAGAACAAATATATCTGCTTAATTGAGTTTTGGTATGCAATTAATACCAAAACTCAAAAAATATGTTTATCTATTCATCTATAACAAATTTTTCAGCAATTCATTGAAGTTTCAACCATAACCTGTTTCCCAGGAAATCCTCCATGCCTTTTCATCCATGTTTCACTTGCAGACTTTAATTTGTTTAGTTGTAATGGTATTCACGTGTGTTAAAGGGGATGGAGACAACATTCGGACCTCCTGCCCAGTAGGTGTCATACATACTCTTGCACCATCTGGCTGGTAGAGACACGTGACATCAACTCAGTTATGCTATTGGCTGTGACCGGCTGTGATGTCCTTACTGGCCAGGTATTGATGATTTACAGCAATGTCACCAAATCACGTGATCTTCTGTCTACACCCCATATTGCTAGACAAGCTGTATATGGGCATGTTTTGCTGCCAATGCTTTTGTGTGAGATTAAAGCATTTTTTGTACTTTTACCAAGTTTTTTATACAGTCTATGGATTAGAGTGGCATAAATTTCAACTCTGACCATGGTCACTACATGCATGGTGATAGGTTGCCATAATGGGCAAGATAAAGCCACAGGAAAGCCTTTTTTATCACTTTCTATCAGATCCAGTTAGGACAGCCAAGTGTGCAGCGGCAGGCAGACACAGAATTAGCAGCCTTGCACCACAAGTCAGATCTGCAGCGATCATTTCATCAAGGGTAAATACATGTACAAACACATGGGCCGAGGTCACGATGACCAGAGAATAGCGATGGTTGGTCTCAGATATTTTGTGTTTTATTATGCAGGGAAAACCACTGTCTCCAGACTATGTTTCCTTGCTGTTTAAATATACAAATTCACCTCAAAAAAGAAAAGTAAGACTGGCACTGGGCGTTTTTTTTTTTTGTTTTTTTGTTTTTTTTAGAGAGGTACATCAGCAAAACAGAGGAGGAGATTAGGCAGGTTTTGGAACTGTGGTAGGGGCTAACTGTTTAGGTCAGAGGGGGTAAATCTTTCCCTCTCGAGACTTTTAAATAAATTATCAATTAAAAAAGTTTTCGACCTCTCTCTAACTCTCACTGGCTGAGGCTGCTTGTGTCTGTTCATTAAATTTGACTTTGCCAGAAAGTGGGGCAACTGCCAGCAACTGACCAGCCGGTAAGCCACATAAAACCAGTGGAGGCACTCGGAGAGGTCGGTCTCATCACTGCTCGCTGTGTCAGAGAAAGCTGAGTGACTCTATCTGCTCACTTGAAAAAATATTGTAGCAGTACACTTTAAATACAACATAAACTTGGGAAGCCAAAAAAATGAAAAGGTGAATAACACCAGGAGGCTGAATAGTGAGGTCTACACTGGAGCAGGTTCAACTATTCAGAAGGAAAATATCCTCAGTTTAATTTAAACTATCTATTTCTATACATATTTTGTTGCCACTTTTTATCTGTTACCAATTTTTAAAATGCATGCTGCCTGCTCAGCTGAATGACAGCTTTCACCCTGCTTCAAGCCTCCGCAGAACAAGGCAGTGGGAGCCGTCCTTAATCACCTGTTTTCTTTCTGTAACATTCCAGGTGATTTTTAGTGAGTCATTTCATTCACATATTTAGATAAAATAATGTCCACATGGCATGATAAACTATTTCTGTCATTATTCCTTTAACAAAGCACACCAAATGTGGTGACCCAAACAAGCAGGACATGGCTAGCTGCTTGGCTAGTCATATTCTATATACTGTACATCGATTTGATACATTTGATCCCACCCTTTGACTATCAGTGACCCTTCTGTGTGGAGTTTGCGTGTTCTCCCATGTCTGTGTGGGTTTACTCCAGGTACTCTGGTTTCCTCCCACAGGCCAAAGACATGCAGGTTAGGTTAACTGGCATCAACTGGGGATTCTAAATTGTCCTTAGGTATGAATGTGAGAGTGAATGGTTGTCTGTTTCTCTGTGTTGGCCCTGGGAGGGACTGGCAATCTGTCCAGGGTGTACCTTGCCTCTCGCCCAAAGATGCTGGGATAGGCTCCAGCCCCCCCGCAACCCGAAAAGGATTAAGCAGAAGAAGATGGATGGATGGATTTACTGCTTCAGATTTACGTTTTTAAATATCATTGACGTGGGCGTGAGACTAAAAACCAGTCTCCCAGGCAGAAGACCTACATTTGCATTACTATCTTGCCTTTTATCACTATCATTTGTACAAACTTTCACTTCCACATTCATCTGTGATTCATTTCCTTTATGCATTACACATTTTCAGGTAGTGTAGGTGAGGATAATGTTGAGGGTTATGCACTAGAAATACTTGGTTAAGGTAAGGGAAACGGTGAGAGTCTGGGTGAGATAAAGATGAGGGTTCTACTTTATACACTTTACAACTGTAACTTTCTGCCATGTCACCTCCTGACATTATTCACATAATAAGGTAAGTAAGTAAACAGTTTGCAAATCAATTGTTGCAAAGTGCTTTGCATTATAGCATATAACATAGGCAGTTCTATTTAGTATAACAATCATACAGACAAATACAAAAGGCATAATATAGGTTAAAAGGACATTGAAAAAGCGGTAACAGAGGTACAAGTAAACCTTGCTCGGAAGACCTGAGACCTACATAACCACTTGAGGTCACTTACTGTCAAAATGTACATACTGTAGTGTAGTATTAGGAGTTTTCTGTCAGAGGGTAAGCTCATACTTAAGTTGATAGAAGCTGTGGATCAAATGTCACTGCCACTTCTTTTAAACCACTTTCACACTGCATGAGACTCCACTATGTCCTAAAAAAATCAGCCAGAATCTCTGTGGCCTTTGCAGGGACTTGGCGAGGTTTTCAGGAGCATATTAAGAAAATACATACAGTACATGTGATTATAACATTATATATGATGGCGCATGGAGCATTTTAACTATGTGCAAAATTTCTGCACCGAGTTTGTGGTGGTTAATAGAATCTTTAATGATTTATTAAATGTGTGATGTTTCAAAGTTTCACGCAATGATGAGAGAGGATTTGGAACGTACAGTAACAGGCATTTATTCTTCACTGACAAATTACACAGAATGTAGGGGAGGTCATCCACACACACACTCACTTCACTCAGGGTGACACAGACACATAATCTCTCACACGCAGGGAAAACAACACTATCACAACCAGACTCATAACACAATTATAACGCTACAACAAAAATGATCAGAACACAAGAATTCTCACAGTCTTTGAATCCCCCATGATGCAAAGCATGCCAGGAGAATCCCCTGCCCCTTATCACAGCCACAACATTACACTGCCCCCCACCCCCGGACTGACTTCTGTCCCCAGAACAATAAGCCCAACTCAAAAGTCCAATAAGAACCCATCCAGGTGTCAGGGCACCTGCCGTTATCGGCAGCTGGCACGCACGTGCCCATTAGTGTCCATCCGAGCCTCTGCTGGGGTCTTCAGTTGGGATGGGGCCTCTGGCTCGGCCACCCGCTGGGCAGCTGGCTGATATGGGGAAAGGCAGTCACGGTGAAGCATCACCACCCAGTTCCTCTTCTGCAGCCTCACCCTGTACACTATGTCAGACAGTCATTGTAGGAACATACATGGTTCCGACCAGTGGCTCACCAACTTTGGTGACAGTCCCTTTTTCCGCTCCGGGCAGAAAACCCAGACTTGATTCCCGGGTCTCATCAACAACAGAGACGAGGCAAACTACAGGAGTGAAGTGAGCTGCCTAGCCATGTGGTGCAGAGACAACAATCTCTCTCTTAACATGGAGAAGATGAAGGAGATTCCTGTGGATTTCAGAAGAGTGCACACCCAGCATGCTCTCCTGACCATCAATGGTGCTGCTGTGGAGATGGTGAGCAGCACCAAGTTCCTCGGTGTGCACATTACAGAGGACCTCTCCTGTAAAACCAACACGTATCACTGGCCAAGAAAGCTCGGCAGCATCTCTACTTCCTCCGCAAACTGAGAAGAGCTAAAGCCCCAGCCCCCATCATGTGTACCTTCTACAGAGGCACCATAAAGACCATCCTGACCAGCTGCATCACGGTGTGGTACGGTGCCTGCACCGTGTCCTGCCGCAAGACCCTCCAGAGCATAGTGAGAACAGCTGAGAAAAAAAAATCTTATGGGCAGCACAGTGGTGCAGCGGTTATCACTGTTGCCTAACAGCTAGAAGGTTCCAGGTTCGAATCCCCAGGCTGACAGGGGTAGGAACCTTTCTGTGTGGAGTTTGCATGTTCTCCATGTGCTGCATGGGTTTACTCCGGGGGCTCTGGTTTCCTCCCACTATCCAATAGACATGCATGTTAGGTTAATTGGTTGTTCTAAATTGTCCCTAGATATCTGTCTTCTATAGGCCCATAGAATAGAGGGTTAGTACTAGTGAAGCGCTTTGAGTGGTCTTTGAGATTAGGAAAAGCGCTATATAAGTACAGGTCCTTACCCTTACCCTATTCTCACTACAGATCACAATGTCATCTGCAAACATCATGGTCCAAGGAGACTCCTACCTGACCTCATCTGTCAGCCTGTCCATCACCATGGCAAACAAGAAGGGGCTCAGAGCCGATCCCTGATGTAATCCCACTCCCACTTTGAATCCATCCGTCACTCCTACAGCGCACTTCACCACCGTCTCGCTGTCCTCATACATGTCCTGCACCACCCTCACATACTTCTTTGCCATTCCTGAGTTTCTCATACAGTACAACACTTCCTCTCTTGGCACCCTATCATATGCTTTCTCTTGATCCACAAAGACACAGTGCAGCTCCTTCTGACCTTATCTATACTTCTCCATCAACACTCTTAAAGAAAACGTTGCATCAGTACTACTCTTACTTGGCATGAAACCGTACTGCTGCTCACTGACTGTCACCTCTCCTCTTAACCTGGCTTCAACAACTCTTTCCTACATCTTCATAGTGTGGCTGATCAGCTTTATGCCTCTGTAGTTACTACAGCTCTGAGCATCACCTTTTTTCTTGAAAACTGGTACCAAAACACTTCTTCTCCACTCCTCAGGCATCCTCTCACTCTCCAAGATTGTGTTAAACAATCTGATTAAAAAGTTCACTGCCATCTCTCCTAAACATCTCATACCTGACTTTGACTTGACTTGACTTTGACTTTGACTAATGATCCTGTATCAAAGTCCTGGGTGGAGCATAGCAGGAGCGGTGGCATCGTATCAAAGTCAGGGGGCCCATGTGCATCAGTGTGGCTTGATTGGCAAGAATTTGAAACAGGACTATCCATGCCGATAAAGATACTCCTGAATCCTGACACGATCCGAGGGTCGTGCCAGGGCATGTCTGGAGCATGGTGCTATCATGGGAGTACGTGGTAGGATCATTGAGGGAACATACCGCTTACATATAGAGTGTGATGGTAGCACAGGAGCCATCTCGGGGACATAGAAAATAGCAGGGAAAAGCATAGTAGCGTCATGATTGCCTTCATTATTTTCCAGTCTTTGCATGATCCAGTCATGTTGTTCCTGTAGGTCATGGAGAACATAGTGGGGTCTTCATTCAGTGTGAACGGGGTCTTATTCTGCTCTCCAGAGCAAGGAGGTAATGTGATTGGGGCAGTTTGTTTGTTAATAGGATTACTCAAAAACTACTGGATGGATTTAGATGAAATTTTCACCAGAGGTGGTCCTTGGGCTATGGATGAACCCATTAGAATTTGGAGGTGATCCATGAGCACATACCCCTACCAAGGCCCTATCTCAAACTGTAATTTCCCAGTTTGAGATCAATAAAGTACATCTATCTATCTATCTATTTAATGTACGGACAGATGGAAAGATTAAAGTGCAGTTATATGGAGGTACAGACAAACTTATGGATGGAGGGAGGGAGCAACAGAGCCTTGGAGGAGGTATGCTCTCTCTGAATGCTTTCTGGTTTTTGCTATTTATTCACATTTGATTTTGCAAGCAAACAAGATCCCACCAAGAAAATATTTGTCTCCCAAAGGTATAATTTTAGAAAAAAAGAAACATCACTATAGTCAAAAGTCAAATTATCTACAACCAGGATGGATCAAGTCATAACGTCTGAATTAAAAAGTTTTTATTAACTTTAATAGCACCCTTACTTCCCAGGGCCATACATGTACATTATATAGTTTCTTTTAATATTTAATTAGTCTAAAACCATATACTGTTGAACAATAAAAATAATTCTCTTGGCAGCAATACACTGAAAGTTTTATTATTTTATTGTTTCATTTATCCAGGTTATGGTGGGTGGTTGAGGTTTTATTGTAGCTGTAGATTTAATATTGCAACCTGTAAATGATATAAATTGGCATTTGGAGAGTTTAAAGAAACTTAGATTTTATATACAGTGATATTTTATCATTTATACCTGATAGCTGATGTCTAATCTTTGCCTTTTACAACAGAATAAGTTGTGTAGTGAAATTTATAATGCTTGCAATGAGTTGGGGAAAAAATAATACTAATAACAACTGAAGAGTGAATAAAAGGCATAATGATTCTCTGATTATTATGAGACATTCATTATATTGCGCACCACACTTGAGAACAATTTCAAAGGCAATCTAACACCCTTATGGTAGAGTGATGCCCATTTTCTCACCTCAGTAGTTTTCTTGGATTTGTGCGCTCAAATTTATGGCATGGGACCAGCAAACCTGCTCTAAAGAGAATCCACTTCAGCCTTGGCCTTGGTGAGCACAGTAATCTCAGGAAAAGTTATTCCTTATAATAAATGAAAATCACAGAAAAGTTCCACCTGCAGTCATGTCATCAGCCTGAACACAACACTGATTTCTCTGTACAACACATACAACCGTGGACAAAATTGTTGGTTCCCCTCTGTTAATGAAAGAAAAACCCACAATAGTCACAGAAATAACTTGAATCTGACAAAAGTGGTAATAAATAAAAATTCTCTGAAAATTAACCAATGAAAATCAGACAATGCTTTTAGAATAGAATTATAGAATAGAATTTTTATTTATTACCACTTTTGTCAGATTCAAGTTATTTCTGTGGCCTTTGTGGGTTTTTCTTTCATTAACAGAGGGGTACCAACAATTTTGTCCGCGTGTGTACTTCAGTACATAATCCGAATGAGTTCATGTTGTCCTCTAAACTAATTAGAAGAATAATTACTTTTCTATCAGAAAGTGAATAAGGTTGTTTGTCAAGGTAAAAACAACCATATTCACTGTCTGATAGATAAGAAATTATTTTTATATACATACTTCAATTCACCTATAAGTCTGTGAACATTTACAAGAAAGCAAAACACTAATAAAAAAAATAAAAGATTTACTGAGAAATATTAAAGGTTCCAGGAAAACTAAGGTTTTGTGAGTTTTAACGTTCTGAAATGTGTCTATATGTCACATAATTATCAAAAAAAAAGTCCAAATGCTCCCCTCGCTTAAACACACACACACACACACACACACACACACACACACACACACACACACACACACACACACTTTACATCATTTCTGTCTGTGAGAAGCTGGTGTAACTCCTCCAGGTTTGCTATGGACGTCATGAAAAGGTAAACCCAGCTTTGATACTCACCTGATGCTCTGTTATGATCCAATCCAGCTTCTCTAAAAGAGCAAGAGAGAGACAAGAGCACTCTCAAGTGAGTGCCATATCAGTAGGAAGGCCTTCGTAGGAAGGCGAACGCAAACTTTTTTATAACCATTATCAAAAATGCAAAGGGAGATGGCAAAAAAAATTGGAATAATATCAACAAATTTTTTAGATTCCTTTATTAGTCCCACAATGGGGAAATTACAGGACATCCACATGAGTGGATGAGGCAGCAACTGGCGCCCAACTCTTTCACCATTCACACACAGGACCACTTTAGAGTCTCCAATTAACCTAACTTGCATGTGGGAGGAAACTGGAGAAATTCCGGAGTAAACCCATGCAGACACAGAGAGAACATGCAAACTCCACACAGATCACTATTGGTCAGGGGCTGGGATCAAACCCAGGATCCCCCAGACAAGGATGAGTTGCTGTGGTGCCGCAGTGCTAACCACTCCGCCACCGCGCTGCCCCATTGACAAATAAATTGACAAATTTTAAATTGACAAATAAACAGAACAAAAAAGATAACGGAGACATGGAACTAAACATTAATAACAAATTGGTACAGAATCCCATGGTCAATGCTACAGAGTTTATCAACTTTTTCATAAACTCTATGCTAAAAATATCCCATTCATTTAATCAACTTGATCATAATTCGAGTCCTATAAACTCCACACAACCAGTTTTTAATATATTAGAAATAATTGAAAATGAAGTCACAAATATCATCAGCTCACTGAATAGCTCAAAAGTAACGGATGAACATGAGCTTAACACAAATTTTTTAAAAGAACATAAAAAGTTTCTCATTTGTCCAATTACTCATTTAATCAGTCTGTCAATCAAACATGTCTTTGTCCCAACTTCTTGGAAGTGTCACGATCTGAGCACGGTGGGGGAAGGGGGGTATTCCACCGTTCTTTGTCTCTTTGCCTTTTGATTTTTCCTTATTTGTATAATACTGTATTTTGGACTTATTTGCCTGTGATATTATTTCTAGTTTGTTTTCACAATTGTTTCTTTGTATGATTTATTTTCCTGTTACGTTCAGTGTAGTTTTGTTTACATATTTGGGTTTAGTTGTCTTTATTTGTTTCCACTTTAATTTTGCCAGTGTCTTCTCTTTCTTTCATTCTTTCTTTCTCACTCCCTGGTTGTGGGCGGTGCTTCTGTCAAACTGTCAGCTCTGCCTCCTCTCCTCATGATTCACAGCTGAATGTCATTTTCTCCCCAGCCCGCTCATGTCATTCACACCGGGTACTATTTGTGTTTGTTTGTAGCCTTATTTTAGGGCTGTTATTTTCATTTCTCGTTGCTAGAGTCTCAGTTATCGTCTCCACCAGAATCCTGGCCCTGTTCTGGTGTGCTGTAAGTCTACTCTGTACTCTGTGCTGTAAGTCTGCTCTGTGCTCTGTGACCTCTTCTCTGTGCCCTGAAGGGTGATTCATGACAGGAAGGTAGGAGTGGCTAGACCAATTTTCAAAACAGGGATTAAAACTGATATAAACGACTACAGACCAATCAGCATTTTACTGGTTATCTCCAAAATAATTGAAAAATGGGTGGCCACACTATTATGTGAATGTCTGAATTATGGAAACGCCCCCCTGCATCATGCACAGTTTGGGTTCAAAGCCCACCATCCAATAGAGTCTGCAATAAGCTTTATTTTTAGAGAAAACTAAATCCTTTTTAGATAAGTGCAACTGTGTAAGTGCTGTGTTCTTAAATCTGATGAAGGCATTTGACACCGTTGACCACAACATACTTTTAACCAAACTTACTCAGTTTAATTTTTCAGAACACGCTATCAAATGGATGAAATCCTCTTTAACTGACAGACAGCAAAGTGTAATGGTCAACAGTGTCAAATCGCCATATTTAAAATGTGAAATGGGTGTTCCACAAGGCTCCATACTTGGGCCAATATTATTCTCATTATACTGTACATAAATGATTTACCAAATGCATGCAGAAACATTCATGTACAAATGTATGCAAATTACAAGGTAATATTCACACTTGCAAAAAACACACAAGAAACATCCTGTATTCTTACAACAGTGATGACTCAAATCCATGACTGGCTTAATAATTCATGTCTCCTACTAAACACTAAAAAAAATTGTTTGCATGATGTTCACCAAACAATGAGCATATATTACAAACCCAAACATTTTCTTAAAGGGGGAGGAGCTGCAATTAATCGAGGAATTTATGTACCTCATTTTTAGATTTTAGATTCCTCATTAACCTTTAAAAAACACATCGAAAAAATCTCAAACATGATCAAATTCAATCTGAGATATTTTAAACAAATTAGACCACCGCTGACAGTTAGTGCGGCCAAAATGTTTCTGCATGCAATGATCTTCTCATGCATCGATTACTGTTTTACGAACTGGTCACTCACTGGTATAACGATAAGCAAACCCATTGAATTGTTATACAAAAAAGCCATAAAAAAATCTTTGATAAGAAAGATCCCACATATCATTGTTGTCACATTTACAAGAAATACAATTTTTTGTCTTTTGAAAATTATAAAACTGTTAAATTTGCCTGTTCAATTTATATAATATTAAATGGCTATGCACCCCCCGCCTGTCCCCTGGAGAATATGCTAAACTGAGGACTGTCACCGGCATAACCACCAGAGCAATCACTAGAGGAGACTGTGAAGTTTCCCACAGACGCACCACATTTGGTCAGTCTGTGCTATCAGTGAGGGGCACCAAGATCTGGAATAATATACCACCTGCAATCAGAGAAAGTACCACACTAAACACTTTTAAGACTCATTGTAAAAATTGGCTTTCAAACAACCAAAGCTGTACCCATAACTAGTGGTTGCTCTGCGACACGTGCATATATGTATATATGTGCCAGTGCGTCACACATATGCCCCAACTCTTGTTTGTTGCTGTTTGTTGTTGCTGTGAGGTCCTTGGGTGCATGTGTGTGTGCATGCAGACACAGCACTTCACTTGTGACAGATTTAAATGTTTTGTTTTGTAGCACCTTAACTCTTGCACTTTAGCATATACACTTTGTACAGTTTCACTGCAGATGTTCTTCTCATGTATGATTGCTTGTTTGTGTGTTTTTGTGACCCGCTGGGGGACTACAGATACAAATTAGCAGTATCGCTAAATCTGGCATACTTACATTTGTATTAATGCTCAGTAGTATGTAATGTCCTTTTCAAATAAACATTAAACTTAAACCAGATATCAGTAACAAGCCAAGTAATCCATTCATACAAAAAAATTCAAGGCAACTGTGTTCACAAAACAAGTTACATTTAATAAAATGGAAAGACACAAGGAATAACTAGTGAACACATGAAGAAAAAGAGGTGCAAAAACGCATAGAAAGCCAAGAAACCAGCTGAAATCCATCAGAATTTAGGAAGCCATCCCATCCCCCATCAGTTCAAATTAATTTCAGCTGGTTAAGTCCTGACTGACAGCCTTTAAAAAGGTCTGTGAAAATAAGATTGTCACACTGCAAAGAACTCATGATGGATAGAAGCAAAGTGTAATGGTCTGACGAGCGTGCTCCCCCTCCCCTCCTGTTCCTGGTTTCCCACTCCAGTGATGAGCACACCTGCATGATTATCTACCTGCTGCTCCTGATGAGCCGGCGTATTTAAGGCCCAGCGTGAGTGGAGCTCACTGCTGGATCATCTGGGTTTGCAGCCTCAAGTCTCATTAAAATTTTGTCTCGTTATCTTGTCTCCCCAAGTTTACCTTTTGCGTGTTTTCTGTTCCTCAGGTTGCTGCCACCCACAGGTGTGTCTCCTGGAGCTGATCATGCTCACCTGACCAGGAAGATCATCACATCCACCCAGGTCCCACCTTCCACCTGTCCTCAGTCCGTGTTGGAGTTCCCTGCCGGGCTCCACTACTCTGACTGTAAGTGTGCATTCCTGCATTATTCTCCCATCAGAGAATTTGTCCCTTATCGCCTCTGCCTGCTCTCTCCCGTATGCTACGTGCGCTCCAGGGGGCTCCTGTCTTGATGAATATATAAGTTGCCGTTTTTGTGTTTCGCTTTTCATTTGTTTTGCGTTTTGGTTTTCTGTTTTGTTTTGTTTTTTCAATAAATTTGTGAAACTTTTTTTTGGAGTCTGAGTGATCATTCTGGCTGCTCTGCGTTTGAGCCTCACCCCGATCTGAATCATGACACAAAGAGCTCTCTCTAGAACTTCGTAACTTTATTGTTGCAAAACATAATGATGGCATTGATACAGGTGCATTTCTAAACTGCTGAATGTTCCACTGAGCACTTTTTGAGCCATCACTCGGAATGAGAAAGAACATCATTTTATCATAAACCGGCCACAAGCAGGAGCTCTTCGCAAGATTTCTGACAGAGGAGTCAAAAGAATTATCACACGGGTTATCCAAGAGCTAAAGACCACTTACGGAGAGCTCCAGAAAGACCTGGAGTTAGCAGGTACTGTCGTTTCAAAGAAAACAATAAGTAATGCATTACTTATTGTTTTCTTTGAAACGACAGAGCATAGATAGATAGAGCATAGATAGAGCACTCAATCGACATGGGCTCTATGCCTGCTCACCTCGCAAGACTCCATTGCTGAAGAAAAAGCATGTTGAATCTTGTTTAAAGTTTGCTGCAGAACATTTGGGCAAGCCAGTAAAATACTGGGAGAATATAGTCTAGTCAGATGAGACCAAAATTGAACTTTCTGGATGCCACAACACACAGCATGTTTGGAGGAGAAATGGCTCTGCACATCCCATCATGGTACGGGGGTGTTTTTCAGCACATGGTACAGGCAGACTTCATATAATTGAAGGAAAGATGAATGGACAAATGTGCAGAGACATCCTTGATAACAACCTGTTGCCATCTGCCAAGATGCTGAAGATGAAACGAGGGTGGACATTTCAGCAAGGCAATGATCCCGAACACACAGCCAAGGAAACTCTTAACTGGCTCCAGAGAAAGAAAATAAAGCTACTAGAATGGCCCAGTCAGTCACCTGACCTGAATCCAATTGAAAATTTATGGAACAAACTGAAGATCAGATTTCATAGACGACACTAGGGCTGCAACTAAAGATTATTTTAGTTGTCGACTATTCTGACGACTATTTTTTTCCAACTAGTCGACGAGTCGCATTTATTTTTCTTGTCCACCATCTCTGCTTCTTGTTGGGGCTGCACATTTCACCTCAGCAGCTGTTTAATACCTCTTAACTTTCCATCTCCTGTGGACAGGAGGCATTTAAATGCCATTTTGTCTCAGCTGTACACAGTGTAACACAATGTAACTAATATTCAGAATGAGGGCTAATATTAACAAAGATGAAAAAACGATAGCGACTCCTGCAATTCAATCACTGCATTCAACACGTTAGCCATGACAGCTCAACCCTCAGCAACCAGAGAGCTTATTGTCAAACAGGTAAACTAACATTAACAGCACATACTAACAGTATTGTCATTTTTCTAAAGCTTGAAAGAGTTGAAAATAAGTGGTGCTAACTTTCTTTACTCGCTAAAACTTACCCTTGCAGAAGGTCATGTGGCTCCTGGGACCCCCTGTGAATTAAAGCTAAAATGTCCGTATTTTAGCCTGGCTCCTTAGCTGGTAACAGGCTTTGCTCTAGGTAGGTTCTGCAGCCAGTTAGACATGGAGCACACATTAATACCTTCACAACAGTGGGTCTTTATTCTCCTTTCTCTGCGTTGGAGAGACACGCACAGCCGCTTCACGCTTAAACTCTGTAACAACCGCGAAAACAAAACACAACACACGCTTCGCCATGCTGTGCTCCTCTTCTTCTTCGCTGGAAATTGTTCACACATGCCAGACAACTGCAGTGCTACTGCCCTCAGCAGTTCCGGAACTGTTCCGGTTAAATGGAGCTTGCTCCTGCTGGTTACAGCTAAACCGTAGCATGCATATAAACTTTATAATTAAACGATTTGTCAACAATAAAAATATTTGTTGATAAATTTTTATTGTTGACATTATCAATAATGTTGACTAGTCGTTTCAGTCCTAGAAGACACCAACAGAACCTTCAGGATTTGACAGGTTGTGTGGAAGAAAGGGCTAAAATCACTCCTGAGCAATGCCTATGCCTAGTTTCTCCATACAGGAGGCGTCTGGAAGTTGTTATTACCAATAAAGGCTTTTCTACTAAATGTTAAATGAATTTCACCAAGCGTGTTCTGTCATGAACCGAGCCAGTGTTTCCTGTAGGCTCGGTTCTGACCATTCTCTGTGGCTTGGGTATCGGGTGATTTATGTATTGTGTTATCTTTTGAGTTCTTGTTGTGTTTATATCTGTTCTTATTCTTTTCCGTGCCTGTAGCCACCGCTCTGGCCGGCGGCTGTTAGGCAGCCTCTTTGACCTACATTCGTGTGGGCATTGTCTAACACTCGCCGGTCCGACCACGCCCCCTCTCTCTTGACAGCCAGCTGATTCCTCTCCGGTGATTGTCATTCCCACGCCTCGCCCAGGTGCACCCAATTTGTGGTGCCAGCAATGCTTGTACCTAGACAGCCTTTGCCAGTCAAGCATTGCTGGACCATTGTGCTAGTCATACGGACGTTTATCGCCGTATGGATGGTGATTTCTATGAAGGGTTGTGTGTGCTCGCTGGTGACTTGGACTACTTGGACTGCTTCTGTTTCATGAGTAAAACTGTTAGCGTTTCCCCGTGCAGTATTGCTGCTACGCTTAGGCTCTGCTGCCCAGTTTCTTCCTCCCCAGCCAGTCGAGCCTCCTAAAGGACTCCAAGTTCACCCGAGCTTAAACGTTGTTTGTATTATTTGTCTGTGGCCATGGTACACAGTGGTCTGCCCACTGCACGCTCGTCGCATGAGCCATTTTGTGTACACTGTTACCTTTTTGTTAGTCTTTATTTTGGAACTGTCAGCCTTTGTGTTTAAATAAATGTGTTGTGGTGAAAACCTGGGCATAAATCCATTCTTCCTTCCCCTCCTCCGTGCGCTGCGTAAAAGCGCACAAGGAGGCTTATCCAGCCAGCGGGGATTTAGCAGGTTCATCCCCACATCTGTTTTTCTTTTTATGAACTGTATTTTCACTCACCTGGACTGAGTGCCTTGCAGCATGTTCTCAGCACGCCGGAAACGGAAGGCAGCCGGTGGTCCCAGTACGGAGGAGCAATGGGCCACTGAATTTCTCCGGGGCCACATTGCTGAGGCTCTCTCGTCCCGGGGTCCAAAGAAGCTTCTGAAGAGCGTGGTGGCAGCAGTCAGGGTGGTCGAGGCTTATCCCAGCCTTGGTAATTATCCCAAATTCTCCAAGCTGCTGTCTACCATCACCGCTCTTCAGTGACATTTTCCAGATTTGGCCATCGGCTCATCTTCTGCTCAAAGACGACACCTCCTGGCACAGGACCCAGCTCCTCCCCGTGACATGGCTGTACTGAGATGGATGGAGAAGAATTACCGGGGGAAGATGCCACGGCAGAAAGGAGAATCAGCAGCTGCAGCCCTTGGGTCTCCCTCGTCAGCCATTTCACCAGCCATTTCATCCTGTGGGGAGATGACGGGAGAGGCCCTCCTTGTCCTCGGCAGCCATTTCCCTTCCAGCTGTCGTGGGATCTGCCAGGGTTACCCCGCTAAAGCCCACCTCCATGTCATCAGGGCCGGCTCCTCTGTCTTCTGTCGAGAGGGGCCAGATCACCGTAGACATGAAGAAGGATGACCATTTGCCTGCTGCAGCTGTCAACAACGAGCACCGGGAGGACAGATGAGAGTTTTTTTCATTCCATCCAGTTTAATCACAACAAACCTCGTCTGTCTCCCGAGGGGGAGGCCCAGTTTCAGCAGTCCGCTGGGTCCTCCCCTCGAGCTGCAAATGTTGACTGTATTCCTGTTCTCTCTGTGTCTCCTCCTATTTTTCCTGAGCGCCCGTTGGCCCAAGGCCAGAGCTATCAGATGGTGGAGGAGCCAGTGGCTTTGGAGGATTCCGCCCCGGAGCCAGCATGGAGATGTTCCCCTGCAGCCACGCCGGAGGAATCCCCAGTGTTGGAGCCGCTGCAGGAAGACAATGGGACTGCTTATACCATCTTGCCAGCTGCAGAGGCGATGGCAGCAGAGTGGGAGCCAGAGCTGGACCTCTTGGAGACCAAGCCCAGGATCACATCGCCAGGATTGACAGAGTCCTGGACAGCAGTGGAGCTCAAGCTCAGGCAGGTTTTCTCTCTTGTTTTTCTAATGTCAGTTTTAAAGAGAGCTTGTCTGGCTCTAGGTGAGGAGAGTCAGGTGCAGCACGCAGCTGCATCTGAACTCCCTTCGCTGGGCTCCGCCGCTGCAGGTGACCCTAACCACTTTGTTTCTTCTCCCGTTCCTAAGAATCCTTCTAGGGTCGCCGGAGAGGAACCACCATCTCCAGGGGTCTCCACGGAACCGGTCTCGCCGCCTGATGACATCTTGGGTCCAGCTCCCCTGTTGCCTGAGGACGTCGTATGGGTCCCTTCGCAGGCTGAGTCTCCGTGGGTGCGGCGTGCTGGCTTAGGACCCTCGTGGGGGCTGCACCCCAAGATCAGCCTGACGTGGGTGCTGCGCTCCTGTCTGGACCCGTCATGGACGCCACGCTCCAGCGCGGGATCCACCCAGGGCGCAACGCTGGCCCGGTCGGGGTCTACCATGGGTGCTGCAGAACTCCAGCTGGAGTCCACCGCGGGTGCTACAGAGCTCCAGCCAGGAGCCACCACGAGTGCTGCAGAGCTCCAGCTGGAGTCCACCGCAGGTGCTTCAGAGCTCCAGCCAGAGTCCACCATGGGTGCTGCAGAGCTCCAGCCGGGAGCCACTGCGGGTGCAGCATTGGCCCAGTCGTGGTCCACCAAGGATGCAGCGTTGGCCCAGTCGGGGTCCACCATGGGTGCAGCATTGGCCCAGTCGGGGTCCACCGTGGGTGCAGCTGTGTCCCAAGCCGGGACCACCAAGGGTGCTGCGGCTCTTCCTGAGGACGCCATGGCCCCCTTTTCCTCTCTGTCCGATGCCATGGGGGTTCCCTTCCTGCAGTCTGGTCACCCATCAGAAAATGCGTTGTGGTGAAAACCTATGTGTAAATCCATTCTTCCTTCCCCTCCTGTGTCCGCTACGTAAAAGCACACGAGGAGGCTCGTGACAGTGTTCAATGCTTATTCCCTGTGTGACTCCACTTTATTAAATATAACTTGTTTTGTGAACACAGTTGCCTTAATCTCTTTGTATGTATGGATTACTTGGGTTGCTACTGATATCTGGTGAAAATCTAAGGTCAATGGCTCCACCAGAAATATGTTTAATGATAAAAATGTTGACGTGTTCAATATATATTTTCCCTGCTATATACTGTATATACAGTGTATATATTCTGGGTCGCTGCAGTGCGTTATGGGTCCACATATTTGCGTTTAAGGATTTTATGTTGGATGCCCTTCCTGATGCAACCCTCCCCATATCTAGGCTTGGGATTGGCACAGGAAGTACGCAGACTTTGTGCTTCCCCTTGTGGCTGGGTAACCAATTTCTACCTTCTCCATTCTATTTGTGGTGAGTACCAAGCTACAAGGTGGAAAGTACCATTTTTATGGTCTTTGGTATGACCCGACTGGGGTTTTAACTCACAGCCTCCCTGCTGTGGGCGTATGCTCTACCGCAAGGCCACCACTCCGGTAGTCATGCTGTAAAGCACAGAAAACTTATGTGCAACAGGATCCACACAGCAATTCAGTACTTTTCCATTCATGAATTACAAACAAGAAAAAGAAGGGATGTGCACATGCATGGACAATAGTTGCCTGGACAGACACCCATTTACCATTATTGTCAGAGCTGGCCCTCCAGAGGGGGGAAAATTAGTTGTTGTTCGTTAGTATCCTATAATTTCTGATATTTCTGTTTTCTGGTAAATTTTCAGTGATTGTTATTGTACACATGTAACTTTTCCCCTCAAATTCTCATGAATTTGTGACTTTTGTCTTATAAATTCGTGTTTTTTTCTTGAAATTTTGCACTTGTTTCAGTTTAAAACCCCTCAAAACGTCTGTGCTCACCCCTGAAAAAGGCATTACATAGAGAAAATGTCAAAATTGAAGGCTGCAGCATAGAGATGCATCAAGATGAATCATGATTTGTTCTGAATTCAAATCATTAATGGTTGAATCATAACTGAACTGCATTGCGAGACCAAGAAGCTTCACACCTCTAGTTCACAGTTTAGTCATTCACTGTAAAGTGGAAGAGGCACTGTACTTGGAACATCCTTAAATGAAAAAATAAAGCATGAGTGCAATTACCGTATTGGTGGGAGTTAATAACAATGAAGATCACATTTGTATAGCCTCTTCTATGTATTTTTTTTTTTTAATGCAGGCAAATCTAAATTTGTTACCACCTTGAGAGCTGATAACATGCCCCACACTGTCCTACTCAAATGTGATCTTTTTCCAACATGTGATTATTGGGACCTGGTCACCGCAGTTAAAATGTCTCTCTTAACAGTGCATAACCAAACGTTCCACTTTTACACTGGAATTTCCTCAGTGTATTTGTTTCTGTGCAAATGGCTCAAAATTAATTAAATAGTATCATTAAATCTTTAGAATTTTTTTAACTTTCCCCACGTCATTTATGGTATTTAAATACATTTTCAATTAAAGATGCATTCAAAAGTTTAGTTCATGCTGGTGTTGATGTATTATTTTATTGTGAAGCACTTTGTGATTCTTTCTGTGAGAAGTGCTATATAAATAAATTTTACTTACTTATAGCTTAAGTACAAAAATAAGAAGAATTAAAAGTTAAGTCGTTTCACTTCTGACAGATTTCTTTTTTTTCTTCTCAGATGTGGTAAAGAAAAACAATAAACGAGTCAAAAGTTTTGACAGAGCGAGTACAGTGCTGCCCAGGGTGCAGTTCCACTTTATTGCTGTCAAAGGAAAAATCATAACATTTGGTACACTGTTGCCTAGAGACACGGTGAACAGTCCCCAAACTTGACACGCTGCCCAGATTTTTTTAACCCTCTGCACTGGCATTGAGAATCAACAGTATACTAAATGTTTCAGCAGCTGGTGGCAATGCTGGGGTCTCTTTTCCTAAATGGCAATGTTAGCTAACATGCTTAAAACTTTCTGCTTGCCCCAATTTGCCATGTATTATAAAATCAATGAAACCTGTTTTTGGTGTTGACAATACAGGAAATATAGGTGCAGTGTTGTTTTATTTCGGATGAAAACACCTTGAATTCATAAGTTGGCATTTGTTGCAGGTTTTGTTTTTTTGTTTTTTGTTTTCTTGTCGTGGTGGCTGCTTTGCTAAACAAGTCCTCTGACATTAATGTTAACAGATTGTTTTTCCAGCCCTCCAAATCCCTCAGTGGACCATTTCAAACACAGCAATGTTTCGACACTTAAAACCCTGATTCACCATTTCAATAGCAGACAATTCCCTATGAAGACGGGATGGTAGGCGGCACCAAAAATAGATCTTCCCTTGCAAGAGACATGACTTTGAATCTAGTTTTTTTACATTTTTTAACATGTGTTCACTTTTACTTTGACACCGGCAATTCACTCACTTTGTCCAGTCAATCATTCAATACATTTTATGTGGTACGGAAGGGTAACGGCTAGGATTAGGTACTAAAAAAACACTTTGTTCTGGTTATGGTAATACTGTTTAGGATAGAGTGAGGGTTTACTTTGAACACATTAGTAAGTAAAGTACAAAATAAGTATTGAGCACGTCAACATTTTCCTCATTAAACATATTTCTGATGGAGCCACTAACCTGAGATTTTCACCAGATATCAGTAACAACCCAAATAATACATACATACAAATAAATCAAGGCAACTGTGTTCACAAAATAAGTTATATTTAATAATGTGGAATGACACAGGAAATAAGTATTGCTTTGGGTAATGACCGAAAGAACGAGATCACGGATACAAGCAGCTGAAATGAGCTTTCTCCGTAGGATTGCTGGACTCACCCTCAGAGATAGGGTGAGGAGCTCAGTCATCTGGGAGAGGCTCAGAGTAGAACCGCTGCTCCTCCACATTGAAAGGAGTCAGTTGAGGTGGTATGGGCATCTGATTAGGATGCCTCCTGGACGCCTCCCACTTGAGGTGTTTCAGGCACGTCCCACTGGGAGGAGACCCCGTGGCAGACCCAGGACACGGTGGAGAGACTATGTCTCCCAGCTGGTCTGGGAACGCCTTGGTATCCTCTCTGAAGAGCTGGAGCAGGTGGTGGGGGAGAGGGAAGTCTGGGCTTCTCTGCTTGAACTGCTGCCTCCGCGACTCGGACCTCTGGAAAAGCGGTAGAAGATGGATGGATGGATGGATGGACACAGGGAATAAGTATTGAACACGCTTGGTGAAATTCATTTAATATTTAGCAGAAAAAGCTAAAAAAAAAGTAATTTGAAGCAAGACAGAATACATGAGTGTGAATGAGTGGGAGGCAGGTGTAACGGTGAAGATGGAAGGAGTAGCGGTAGTGAACGTAGATGAGTTTATATACCTGGAGTCAACCATCCAAAGCAATGGAAAATGCACGAGAAGTGAAGAGAGTGCAGGCAGGGTGGAGTTGGTGGAGACGAGTGTCAGGGGTGATTTGTGACTGAAAGATAGCAGCAAGAGTGAAAGGGCAGATTTACAAGACTGTAGTGAGACCTGCTATGATGTATGGTTTGGAGACAGTGGTGCTGACAATAAGACAGAAGGAGGCACTGGAAGCAACAGAGTTGAAGATGTTAAGATTTTCGATGGGAGTGACTAGAAGGGACAGGATTAGAAATGAGTATATTAGAGGGACCGCTCAGGTTGAGCGGTTTGGAGACAAAGTAAGAGAGGCAAGGCTGAGATTGTTTCAACATGCGCAGAGGAAGGATAGTGGATATATTGGACAAAGGATGTTGAAGATGTAGCTGCCAGGCAGGAGGAAAAGAGGAAGACCACAGAGAAGATTCATGGATGAAGTGAAGGAGGACATGGTGAGGGCTGGTGTTAGACAGGAAGATGCAAGGGATAGGGTGAGATGGAGGTAGATTATCTGCTGTGGCAACCCCTAAAGCGAGCAGCCGAAAGAAGAAGAAGAAGATTTAGTAGAAAAGCCTTTGTTGGTAATAACAGCTTCCAGGCGCCTCCTGTATGGAGCAACTAGGCACGGGCACTGCTCAAAAATGATTTTAGCCCATTCTGAAGGTTCCGTGGGTGCCTTCTATGAACTTCTATGAAGATGCTGAAGATGAAACATCTTCAGCATCTTGTCAGATGGCAACAAGTTCTTTTCAAGGATCCCTCTGTACATTTGTACATTCATCTTTCCTTCAATTAGAAGTCTGCCTGTACCATGTGCTGAAAACCAACCCCACACCATGATGCTCCCACCTCCAAACTTAACTGTTGGTATGGTGTTTTGGGGCTGATGCGCAGTGCCATTTCTCCTCCAAACATGCTGTGTGTTGTGGCATTCAAAAAGTTCAATTTTGGTCTCATCTGACCAGACTATATTTTCCCAGTATTTTACTGGCTTGCACAAATGTTGTGCAGCAAACTTTAAACGAGATTCAACATGCTTTTTCTTCAGTGGACATAGACCCCATGTCGGTTGAGTGCATTGTTTATTGTTGGTTGTACTGGTGCTTTTATTTTCTGCATGTTCCATTGATTTTTTTCTCTTGCCTTCTGATTGTTGCTCTGAGTGTTGCTATCCCTGTGCTGTTGCAATCCTGGAATTTCTCCATTGTGGGACTAATAAAGGCTTATCTTATCTTCTCTTCTCTTATCTTATCTTATCTTATCCCTGTAAGCTCTAAACATGCTTCTCATTCAGGACAATATTAATGGAAATTTACCTCCAGGAAGCTATAGTCTGTCATGCATACAATGAGCCAAATACATTCACTTTCTTTATCTAGAAGAATTAACCACTTTCACACTGATTTTCCATAACATTCACACACTTGGTTGGTGGTGGCAGATTTCTGGTGTTTACAAATCCTGAGCATGTGTATGCAGACAGGAAACTGCTTTAATGCAACATCAAGAACAATTTCAACATTTCCAACATCGCCAGCACGCCTAACATCAGCCAGAGAAAGAAAAGCTGGCATAATCTTCTGGTCTCATCATGGTTTAGAAAGAATGTTAAAATGTAAATTAAAAAGAACTAAAAAGAGGATTTGATGTGGCAGAGTAATGCGGAACGCATTTGTAAATCAAGGACTGCGAGTAGATTCTGACCCATTTTCTCATTGTTGTCCCATTTGTGTCACTTATTTTTCTACTTTGATGGGCTTGCACAAAGCCACAATGCTTTTCATTAGCGGACGAAGGACTCCATCGACCTTGGCCTATTAATAGTGAATGTTGTTTGAAAAGGAGGGAACAAAGCTTGAATTAATTCTTCACCTGATCTCTGCAGGGTGGCGGAGACTATATTTGCATAGCTGAAGAAAGTCCCCAACATTTTAACAGTGCGTAATTAGTTTTGAAATGAGCAAGGTCATGTAAAAGACAAAAACAAAATGATTATTCAGAGTAGGATTAAGAACAAAAGGGGACTGGGGAATAAATCTAATCAAGAAAGGACAGCATTTCATCTGAAGATTTTTGATTAAAGATTCTCTCATTTAGTAACAGAATTTGTTACTGAGGGTACATAAGAGGCAGAAATCCTTCTAGTCTGTTGCTTTTATTTTGTGCCCAATAGCTAATTAGCCTCATATAACAAGTATTTTGAACATAAATGAAACTATATGGATGTGTTGCATAATGTCAGAATTTACTCAAGTATAAACAAAAATAGACCTTCCCAGGGAGGCTGAGGAGTGTGATCCCTCTAAAGTTGGAGCACACCCTCCGGTCCCCTTTTTTGAAGAGAGGAACCACCACCCCGGTTTGCCATGCCAAAGGCACTGCCCCCGACCTCCACGCAATGTTGCAGAGGCGTGTCAACCATGACAACCCAACAACATCCAGGGCCTTGAGGTACTCGGGGCGAATCTCGTCCACCCCCGGGGCCCGGCCACCAAGGAGATTTTTAACCACCTTGGCGACCTCAGCCCCTGTGATAGGCGAGTCATCCCCCTCGTCCCCAAACCCTGCTTCCTCTGTGGAAGGCGTATCAGTGGGATTGAGGAGATCCTCGAAGTATTCCTTCCACCGCCCGACGATATCCCCAGTTGAAGTCAACAGTGTCCCATCCGCACCATACACAGTGTGGACGGGGAGCTGCTTTCCCCTCCTGAGCCGCCGAACAGTTTGCCAGAATCTCTTTGAAGCCGACCGAAAGTCTTGTTCCATGGCCTCACCGAACTCCTCCCATACCCGGGTTTTTGCTTCAGCAACCACCCGAGCTGCACTCCGCTTGGCCTGCCGGTACACCTCAGCTGCTTCGGGAGTCCCACAAGCCAACCAAGCTTGATAGGACTCCTTCTTCAGCTTAATGGCCCCCCTCACCACTGGTGTCCACCACTTGGTTCGGGGGTTGCCACCACGAGATGCACCGACCACCTTGCGGCCGCAGCTCTGGGCTGCCGCTTCAACAACAGAGGTGGAGAACATGGCCCATTCAGACTCCATGTCTCCAGACTCCCTCGGAATGTGGTTGAAGTTCTTCCGGAGGTGGGAGTTGAAGACCTCCCGGACAGGGGCCTCAGCCAGACGCTCCCAGCACACCCTCACTATACGTTTGGGTCTACCAGGTCTGAATGGCTTCCTCCCCTGCCATCGGATCCAACTCACCACCAGGTGGTGATCAGTTGACAGCTCTGCACCTCTCTTTACTCGGGTGTCCAAGACATACGGTCGCAGGTCTGATGATACGATAACAAAATCGATCATCGACCTGCGGCCTAGGGTGTCCTGGTGCCAGGTGCACATATGGACACCCTTATGCTTGAACATGGTGTTCGTTATAGACAGACTGTGGTTAGCACAGAAGTCCAATAACTGAACACCACTCGGGTTCAGATCGGGCAGGCCGTTCCTCCCAATCACCCCCCTCCAGGTTTCACTGTCGTTGCCCACGTGCGCATTGAAGTCCCCCAGTAGGACAATGGAGTCCTACTGGGACTGGAGGTACCAAGGTACTGGAGAGGAGAGTCCGGCCGTTGGTCGAACCTCGGATTCAGGAGGAGCAATGTGGTTTTCGTCCTGGCCGTGGCACATCGGACCAGCTCTTTACCCTCTCGAGAATTCTTGAGGGTTCGTGGGAGTTTGCCCAACCAGTTTACATGTGTTTTGTGGACTTGGAGAAGGCATTTGACCGCGTCCCTCGTGGATTTTTGTGGGGGGTGCTTCGGGAGTATGGGGTATCGGGCTTGTTGTTACGAGCTATTCGGTCTCTGTACGACCGTTGTGAGAGTTTAGTTCGCATTGCCAACACTCGGTCGGAGTCATTCCCAGTGAGAGTTGGACTCCGCCAGGGCTGCCCTTTGTCACCGGTCCTGTTCATAATTTTTATGGACAGGATTTCTAGGCGCAGCCAGGGAATGGAGGGTGTCATGCTTGGTGACCACAGGATCTCATCTCTGTTGTTTGCAGATGATGTTGTCCTGTTGGCTTCATCCAGCAATGACCTACAGCTCTTGCTGGGACGGTTTGCCGCTGAGTGTGAAGCGGCTGGGATGAGAATCAGCACCTCCAAGTCCGAGTCCATGGTCCTCAGCCGGAAAAAGGTGGATTGTCCTCTCCGGGTTGGGGACAGGCTCCTGCCCCAAGTGGAGGAGTTTAAGTATCTTGGGGTCTTGTTCACGAGTGAGGGGAAAATGGAGCGAGAGATCGACAGACGGATTGGAGCAGCATCTGCAGTGATGCGGACGTTGTACCGGTCTGTTGTGGTGAAGAGGGAGCTTAGTTCTAAGGCAAAGCTGTCGATTTACCAGTCAATCTACGTTCCTACTCTCACCTATGGTCACGAGCTTTGGGTAATGACCGAAAGAACGAGATCGCGGATACAAGCGGCTGAAATGAGCTTTCTCCGTAGGATTGCTGGACTCACCCTCAGAGATAGGGTGAGGAGCTCAGTCATCCGGGAGAGGCTCAGAGTAGAACCGCTGCTCCTCCACATTGAAAGGAGTCAGTTGAGGTGGTATGGGCATCTGATTAGGATGCCTCCTGGACGCCTCCCACTTGAGGTGTTTCAGGCACGTCCCACTGGGAGGAGACCCCGGGGCAGACCTAGGACTCGGTGGAGAGACTATGTCTCCCAGCTAGTCTGGGAACGCCTTGGTATCCCCTCTGAAGAGCTGGAGCAGGTGGCTGGGGAGAGGGAAGTCTGGGCTTCTCTGCTTGAACTGCTGCCTCCGCGACCCGGACCTCCGGAAAAGCGGTAGAAGATGGATGGATGGATGGATGGATAAACAAAAATAGTCACCCAAGATTTGTGAGATTTTTTTTTCTCTTGAATTTGTGGGGTTTTGCACAAAAATGAAAGACTTTTTGTCTTTCATTTATGTGAATAATGATTTCTATTTAATCTTAATTTATTTCATACACAATTTAGTGTCACAACCCTCCTCGTGCGCTTTTACGCAGCGCATCGAGGAGGGGAAGGCAAACGGATTTAGGCGCAGGTTACACCACAAACACATTTATTAGCACAAAGGGCAAACAGTTCCAAAAACAAAGGCATACAAAAAGGCTATGGCATGCACTGACGGGCTCACACGATGAACGTGCAGCTGGCAGACCACAGTGAACGGTGGCCACAAGACACACTAGAAAAGCACTCAGAGAGCGCAGACCTCCGCCAAGTACCTCAGTTCCCCCTAATATTGGGATTTTCCCCAAATATAATAGTCTTACATTTATTTTATCTATATTTTCAGATTCCGTGATCATCAAAACATACCTTTAACAATTGGATTCACATTGATATCTTTATTAGTTCAGTAGTTGTTGACAAAAATCACTTTTTCGGTAATGGCGGATTTCTTCTGGATATAGCTCCATAGCTTTTGAAGATACAACAAATCCATTGGCACACTACTGATTCCTCAGTGTCTTGGCTATATTTTGGTATTTGTTGTATGTTTATATCTTAATTTGTTACCTTACAGTGATGAAAATTCCAAAGATCCCCTATTATTTCCTGTTCTGGATCACAGAATCCGGATTTTTTGCAGGATCCGGATCAGTCTTTGTTATTTGGTAGAACCTATTGGGATCTTATCCTGTATTTTTTTGGCAAGCGTCCTGACCATTTATTGTGGAGTTATATACACATTTGCTAAAAATGGCCCTATCTCGCAATGATAAAGAATCCTTTAAAAAATTCCTGGATCCAGACGGTGATCTGGATCACTCCCAAAATCTAAGCATTTCTTCCTTGTTCCATTTGGGACTTGTCCTGAAAATTTTGTCAAAATCCATTCATAACGTTTTGAGTTATGTTGGTAACAGACAGACAGACAAACAAACAGACAGACAAACAAACCCCGGTAAAAACATAACCTCCTTGGAGGAGGTAATAATACACAAGAAACTGAGCAGACTTACAAAAAAGATGACAAGGTTCACTTCTTGACTCACACGCCTGAACATGCAGCAGGCAGACCATAGTGCATGGTGGCTACAACTCTCCCATAGACAATTGATCGTCACTTCCTTGTGGTAACGTATCGTCACTTCCTGTTTTGCTGTCTGTCTGTGTGGTTTGCTCTCCTCACTCTCCTGAGCTTTTGGGTTAGCCACTAGCGATGGCTACTAGCTCTCCTTCCTCTCCTCCTCTGATGTGCTCTCTCTGTCAGATGTTTAGCTACACCTCTGCCTCTTTTAGTGATAATGGTAAATGTAATAAATGTTGTCTTTTTGAGGCGCTCGAGGCGAGGTTGTCGGATTTGGAATCCCGGCTCCGCTGCATTGAAACACCGTCTGCGCCAGTTACTCTTGACGGACGCCCCTTAGCTGCAGCGGAGCTAGCTAGCATAGCTGACCCTGTTAACGGTCCTCCGGCTCTCCTCAGCAGCGAGGAGACTGGGTGGGTGACGGTGAGAAGGAAGCCTAGTCGCAAAGCCCCGGTACACCACCAACCTGTTCACGTTTCTAATCGTTTTTCCCCACTCAGCGACACACCCGCTGAGGAAAAAACTCTGATCATTGGCGACTCTGTAGTAAGAAACGTGAACCTAGAGACTCCAGCGGCCATAGTCAAATGCATTCCTGGGGCCAGAGCAGGCGACATCGAGTCAAATTTGAAAATGCTGGCTAAAAGTAACTGTAAATACTCCACAATTGTTATTCACGCTGGCATTAATGACATCCGTCTCCGGCAGTCGGAAGTCACGAAACTTAATGTAGAATCGGTGTGTGACTTTGCAAAAACGATGTCTGCCACTGTAGTATTCTCTGGGCCCCTCCCCAATCTGACCAGTGATGACATGTTTAGCCGCTCGTCATCCTTGAACCGCTGGCTGTCTGTGTGGTGTCCTGCAAATGACGGGGGCTACATTGACAATTGGAGCTCTTTTTGGGGAAAACCTGGTCTTATGAGACGAGACAGCATTCATCCCACTTTGGATGGCGCTTCTCATTTATCTAACAATCTGGTATCTTTTTTATCCAAATTTCCAAAACCTTGACTACTCAGAGTTGGGACCAGGAAGCAGAGTCGCAGTCTTACACGCATCTCTGCAGCTCCTCTTCATCCGCCACCCCTCAACTTAGCCCCTGTCTTCCACATCAGAGAATCATTGTCTGCTCCCTCCAAAGTAAATAAAAATATAATATATAAGCATCCCAAAGTGATTAAGCAAAATATTGGTAAAACTCAAATTAAACATAAACCCTCTAAATTGAAGGATTTGTTCCTCCTCATAATTTAAAAATTAAATGTGGTTTATTAAATATTAGGTCTCTAACTCCCAAGTCTCTGTTAGTCAATGATCTGTTAATTGATCATCAGATTGATTTAATTTCCCTTACAGAGACTTGGTTAGGGCAAGAGGATTATGTTGGTTTAAATGAATCAACTCCCTCTGGTTATTTAAACTGTCAAAATCCCAGAAGTTCTGGTCGTGGAGGAGGAGTAGCAACAATTTACCATTCCAAATTACTAGTTAATGTAAAGCAAAAAACATGTTATAATTCCTTTGAGGGCCTGGTCCTCAGTATTGGGCACTTTAGCAATTTTAGGTTAAACCCAATTTTATTTGCCATAGTTTATCGTCCCCCATCAACCTACTCAGGATTTTTATCCGAATTTGCTGATTTCTTAGCTGATTTAGTGCTGAAATCTGTTAGAATTATTATAGTAGGGGACTTTAATATACATGTGGATGTAGATAGTGACTGCCTTAATGTGGCATTTAATTCAATATTAGACTCGATTGGGTTTTCTCAGAAAGTAGGAAATTCTATTCATTACCTCCACCATACATTGGACCTTGTTCTGACATATGGCATAGAAATAGAAAATCTTGTAATGTCTCCTCATAACCCTGTACTGTCAGACCATTGTCTGTTAACCTTTGATTTTACTATTTCTAACTATTTGGCTCCTAAAGAAAAATATTATTACAGTAGATGCATCTCAGATGATGCTGTTACCAAATTTATGCAGATTGTTTCCTCTATGCCATGTGTCAACACAACGGAAATAAGCTATAGACAGCTTGCTCCTTCTGTAATTGATAACATGGGGGATAGTGTTACAGCTTCTCTGCATCAGACTCTAGACTTGGTGGCCCCCTTAAAAAAGAAAAAGTCTAATCAGAGATTTCTAACTCCTTGGTTCAACACAGAAACTCGTAGCTTAAAACAGAAGACTCGTCAATTAGAAAGAAAATGGCGCTCCACTAATTTAGATGAAATCTATTTAGCTTGGAGAAATCATCTTTTAATTTATAAAAAACCTCTTAGAAAAGCTAGAACGAGTTATTACTCTGCATTAATAGAAGAGAACAAGAATAATCCCAGGTTTCTTTTCAGCACTGTAGCCAGGTTGACGAAGAGTCAGGACTCTGTCAATCCTAGCATTCCCTTAGAGCTTACTAGTCAGGACTTTATGAACTTTTTCAATAATAAAATTTCATCCATCAGAGATAAAATCAATCAGATTCTTCCCACAGTTAACTTAAATACTGTAACTACTACAACTCCTTCAATTGATGTCTGTCTTGATGAGTTTACTCCAATCGACCTTTGTGAGTTAGATAAAATAGTTTCCTCATCCAAACCTTCAACTTGTCTTTTAGACCCTATTCCTACCAGGTTATTTAAAGAAGTCTTTCCACTTATTGGTAGCTTTAGTCTTCATATAATCAATTCTTCGTTAACTTTAGGCCATGTACCGCAGGCTTTTAAAACGGCTGTAATTAAACCCTTACTCAAAAAGCCAACGCTAGATCCAGGAGCTTTAGCTAACTATAGACCAATCTCTAATCTCCCTTTCATTTCAAAAATCTTAGAAAGAGTTGTTGCTATGCAATTATTTGACCACCTGCAGGGAAATGGTTTACTTGAAGAGTTTCAGTCTGGGTTTAGAATCCATCATAGTACTGAAACAGCCTTAGCGAAGGTCTCTAACGACCTCCTCATTGCATCTGATAATGGACTGGTTTCTGTACTTGTCCTTTTAGACCTTAGTGCAGCTTTTGATACTATCGATCATAATATTCTACTTGATAGATTAGAACACTATGTTGGACTTAATGGAACTTCGTTGCAGTGGTTTAGATCTTATTTATCTGATAGGTTCCAGTTTGTTCATGTAAATAATGAGTTTTCTTTCAACTCAAAGCTTAGTCATGGAGTTCCACAGGGATCTGTGCTAGGCCCTACTCTTTTTAGTTTATATATGCTTCCATTAGGCAACATTATTAGAAAGCACTGTATACATTTTCATTGTTATGCAGATGACACACAATTATACCTGCCAATGAAGCCAGATGATAGTAATCAATTAGCCAAGTTAGAAGCCTGTCTTAAGGAAATCAAAGCTTGGATGACTTGTAATTTCTTGCTATTAAATTCAGATAAGACTGAAGTCATTCTTGTTGGTCCAAAAAACCTTAGAAATACCTTTCCAAATCAAACTTTCAGTTTGGATGCGGTTACTCTATCTCTTAATAGCTCTGTGAGGAACCTTGGAATTATTTTTGATCAAGATCTGTCCTTCAATTCCCATATTAAATTTGTTTCTAAGACTGCCTTCTATCATTTGCGTAATATTGCCAAGATTAGGAGCATCTTGTCTCAGAGTGATGCTGAGAAACTGATCCACGCTTTTGTTAGCTCAAGATTAGATTACTGTAATTCTTTATTATCAGGCTGTCCTAAAACATCTTTAAAAAGTCTTCAGCTCATCCAAAATGCTGCAGCAAGAGTTTTAACAGGTACTAGAAAGAGAGATCATATCTCTCCGGTTCTGGCCTCCCTTCATTGGCTTCCCATAGAGTTTAGAATTAAGTTTAAAATCCTTCTTCTTACTTACAAAGCTCTAAACAATCAGGCTCCTTTTTATCTAAAAGATCTGATACTACCGTATTATCCTAACAGAGCACTACGCTCCCAAAATGCAGGATTACTTGTAATACCTAGAATCTCCAAAAGTACAATGGGAGGCAGAGCCTTCAGTTATCAAGCTCCTCTCCTGTGGAACCAGCTGCCAATCTGGATTCGGGAGTCAGACTCGATCTCTGTTTTTAAGAATAGGGCTAAAACCTACCTTTTTGATATGGCCTACAATTAGGGAAGGATCATGTGTTTCTGAACCCTCCCTTAGTTATGCTGCTAATAGGTTTAGTCAGCCGGGGGACCTCCAGTAATGCACTGGGCCTCACTCCTTTCTTCACTCTCAATGAAATATTTTTTTTTGCTGGTCATTAACATTTGTTTGTTCTCTCCCATAGATTGAGTCCCCATCATGCTGTTTGCTTTCTACATGTCTGTTCTTTTCATCTTCTCTATCCCCTCACCCCCCCAGCCAGTCGCAGCAGATGACTGCCCCTCCCTGAGCCTGGTTCTGCTGGAGGTTTCTTCCTGTTAAAAGGGAGTTTTTCCTCTCCACCGTCGCCAAGTGCTTGCTCACAGAGGATCGCCTGATTGCTGGGGTCTTTCTGCAATTGTGGGGGTTCCCCCTACAGTTGATAGTGCTATGAGATGACTGTTGTTGTGAAATGGCGCTATATAAATAAAGTTGAATTGAATTGAATTGAATTGAATTCAGTGGTCCAGCAATGCTTGACTGGCAAAAGCCACTTAAGTACAAGCATTGCTGGCATGACAGACTCGGGTACCCTGGGTACACCCGGGCGAGGCGCGGAAAAGGCAATCGCCGAAGTGGAACCAGCTGGCTGTCAAGAGAGAGGCGGCGTGGTTGAACCGGCAAGTGCTAGACAATGCCCACAGGAATGTAGGTCGAAGAGGTTGCCTAGCAGCCACCGGCCAGAACAGCGGCTACAGGCACGGAAAACAGAACAAGTGACATAGAAGCAACAAGAACACAAAAGATAACACAATACACAAATATACTGATACCTGAGCCACAGAGAACAGTCAGAACTGAGCCTAAAGGACACCAGCTCACTTCGTGACAATTTAGTATTTTTTTTAACCAAAAATGGTCCAGCTTTTTTCTCATAAATTTAATTTTTTATCCTGTATATTTGAGACAGTACATTTGGATCAAGTATACTGTATTGTCACATGCAGAAAAACTACAGTGAAATTCAAATTAGCTCTAACCCACTGACTGAAAACAATACATATGTAAGAATAATAGTAAAATTTTGCATTAATTTAAAAGCAACTATATTACTACTATTGTGAGATTTTTGTCATAAAGCTGATTTTTTTTTTTAAAACTTGAACACTTTTCTGTCTTATGAGTTAAAATTGTTATTTTTTTTCATAAAATGTGCAACTTTTTGTGTTCTTTTGGAAATCAGCAACAAATAAATGATACAGTTGTCAAAATAATAGAGAGAGTCATTTATGAAAAAACAAGTTAATACATGGTAAATGGTGTTCACTTATATAGCGCTTTTTCTCATCTCTAGATGACCAAAGCGCTTTACAGATCCTGCTATCCACCCATTCACACACTGATGGCGGCAGCTCTGCCATGCACCGACGCTGGCCTGACCCACGGGGTTCAGTGTCTTGCTCAAGGACACTTTCACATGCAGACTGCAGACAGAGCGGGAATCAGACCACTGACCCCTCTGATCAGTAGTCAGCCACACTACGCTTGCGCCACAGCCGCCCCACATGCAGTACTAACAAGTACATTTCTACAAATTTTGAAATGAATAAAATCAAATATAACTGAGTACAACCAAATTTACTTGAGTAACTAGTTTTTTCTTCATAAATACACTTAAGTAAGAGTACTCTGCAATAAAAGTACTCAGCAATACAATTTTGTAAAAAAGTTACTTGAGTAAATGTAACTAGTTACTACCCACTGCTGGTTTTGATAGACAGTTTTTAAAGACTTTATTGTTGTAATGCTGTTGAAGATATTTTCATAACGAGTTAGCATACCATCACCTTTTATAGCACAATTTTTTTAAATGCATGTGCGGAACAAAGCCTCCATGAGCTGAAATGGAAGGGGGGGTGGTGTGTGATTTTTTTTTTTTTATTTCAAATTTGCAAGTGTTTTTCTCATCAGATTACAATTTTCCCCAAAATTTGTCATATTTCTGGCATAAATTTTCTGCTTTCTATACTTACTATTTGTTGCATTTTCTCTTGTAAATTTGTTTCATTTGCAGTAGTTTTCTCACAGATTTGTAATCATTCTTTTAAAAAAGTTGCAAATTTTCCAGTAAAGTTATGTTTTTCCAAGAAATTTTGTGACTATTTCTTTCAAATTTGTTGTGGTGTTTTTCTTATAAAATTGCAATGTTTTTCCCCCTAAAATTGTAAAAAATGTTGGCATAAATTTTTGGCTGCTCGTATAAATTTGTTATTTTTCTAGCAACTTCACAATTTTTTCCTCATAAATCTGTGTTTACTAAAAGTTTTGAATGTTTTTTGTCAAGACTTTAAGGAGCCACTGGCTATAGGCAAAAGAGCCACACGTGGTTCCAGAGCCATAGGTTGCAGACTCCTGCTTTAGGGGTGGCCACAGCAGATCGAATGTGATGGTCTGCATGTTTGATTTGGCAAAGATTTAAGCCAGATGTTCTTCCTGGTGCGACCCTCCCTATTTTCCCGGGCTTGGGACCGGCACTCGGAGTACACCGGCTCAGTTATTTTCAGCTCCACTGGATGTTAGGTTCAGTTCAGGTAATAATTTGGGCGTAGATACAAAGATAACCAACGGCGTCAAACCTACATTAATAGGGAGATTACTAAAACGTGGAATGAACGGTATGGTCCGTACATGTTCTATACACATTCTGTACACTGCCATTCCCAAGTGCCGTAGATACGGGACTTTCCTTATGGAACACCAGCGGTCCTGCTAGCTAGCAGTTTCGAATGTTTTACGAACATGTACATGCAACGTTAGCTATGGAACCTTCCCTACAGAACACTAGCTAGTCCTGCTAACTCAAGTGTTTTACTAACATGAAAATATAATGCTACTTACATGTACATGTTCCGTAGCAATCCTGCTAGCTAATGGTCCATATATGTTCTGTCAATACAGAACAATCCATATGGAACGCTAGAAAAACATAGGCATCAGAGACAGTTTGTTTATAAAGGATTCTTTTAATAAAAGTGGACCTAACAGGGGAAAAAAAAAAAAAAACGTGTGGTTTTTGTGATTTATCTTTCATGCTTTGCTTGGCATTTTAGGCATTTCTGTGACAGTTGACAACCAGGCAACCTGATAACCGACAAACCTCACGGTATGTTCCTTAATTTCTTATTGCTGTATTTATTTATTGCTAATTGCAATTGTGTTTATTTACAGCCATCAGGTATGGAACACGCATGGTACAGTGGTGTGAAAAAGTGTTTGCCCCCTTCCTGATTTCTCATTAGCAGTAAGGGCCGTTCGAAATGTGTTCGGTACCGAACATTTATGGAACATGTTCGGAATTTTCTGTACCGTTTCTTCTGTCTTGTAGTAAGCATCCATTAATAGAGACTCTACAACATGCAATGCGTAGGCACAAAGGACACTGAAATTTCTTAAAATCGTACATACTTTATGTGAGCGCAGAAACTTTTCCTGATTTAAAAGATAATTATACAGTCTACCTCCTGGAGGCAAACTGCAGAATAAAACTCAAACATCAAATGAAAACCCTTTATTATGTTGATGGAGACTTTGCTGTTGGCTTTCCTTGTTGAGATTCCTTTTTGCCTTATATGTCTGGTGTATTTTTCCTCAAATACATTTGCTGAAAGAAGGTTTAATGATTTTAAAAAAAATGTTACAGCTATAATTATTGTAAAAGTGTGAGACTAAGGGCACGAATGCACAAAACAGAAGGTTAGGACTAAGGGGTGAACTGGGATGTGCCCTAAGATAGACGAGGCAACAGTGTAATCCGCAGTATCACAGTGATTGCAGGCCGTGTTGACTAAGGGTTACCAAACCATAAAAATCTGGACTTTCCCCCACCTCACCGTTTCTGCTGCTGGATTCGATACAGGGATTACCCCCTCTCTCCCCCTCGTCTCGCCTTCATCCCGTCCAACTCTATCTCACTTTCTCCTTGGACCGTGACAGAGACTGTCACCTCGGACGGCTGCGGGGAGCCGACTGCTCCGCCGCAGAACAAACATCGCTCATTCGCCAAAACACAGATGTTCCCTCTTGACAGCTGAGGAGGGTAGCGCTCAACCCTGTCAAGCCAAACAAGGGAGTCTGCCCACTCATTGTCACGTACCCTGTGAAGCATCTGCCAAAAATCCAGCTCAGCTCGCTTCATGAACAAGACAAGACGGCTGCCACAGCGGCGTCGACGCTAACACATGAACTCAGGACTGTGAGAGGAGGCCCGGCTTTAGCGCGGCGTCCTGACGGCTTGCTAATCAAATTATCATCCACCAGCCCGCAGCGGAGTCCGAGCCCCTCTGCCGCATGATCCACAATCTGAATCCTGTCATGACAGTCTGTCAGTCTCTTAGTTTACTCCTCAGGCTTTCATGCACATTCCTGGTTATTGCTGGGTGACAGCTCGCATTGAGTCAGGATGTGTTGTTTTTTTTTTTTTTATCTCTGTGAAATAACCAAAGAAGTTCACACAGTGAAGTTGTGACATACTGATGCTATTCTGACGTCCATGGACTTCACACTGTAGAACAACTGATGCCTTTTAATATGATATGAGGGGCTTTTGTACTGTAGGGACTTGTTGCCGTTCCTATAACCTTTACAGGGCCTAGGCCATTTTTTTTCATGTGCTCGAACAGCATACAAACTAGGAACCACAAACCTCAGTTTCTAAAACCAATTTAACTCCAACTCCAAACTCATATGACGTAGGTGTTTAAGCTATGCCCACTGCCAGAATTCTGGTTCTTGGGGTACCTGTTGTGGATTATCTTGACTAGTGCATGCCAGTAGAAAGCAAGTATTGTTGTCTGAAAACAGGTAGGCCAGTCAGGCTTTACAGGCCCAAACGACAAAATTTATCTATATGCATAAATAAAAAATAGCAAGAGAAACACTATCTGTTTAATTATTTATGAAGAGCAGTAAATATTGTAAAATGGTAGAGAAAAATAATTGCAATATGAGAATGAAGTGCAGCTAGATTTGGGTTGTCCCAATTCTCATTTGTATCGCTACCCTTTCATCTACCCCGATGAACTGGGACACCCCTTCATGGCTGCACGACGTCATTAGCAACTGCTGCTGGATTTAACCTAAATGGCCACTACTTGTTTTCACCAGAAAAAAAAAAGAAGGAAAAAGAAAACTGATTAGAAAAAAATCACAGTACTTATGGGAGTTGTAGTTTTGTAGTCTCACACTGCAATAGGTTTATTATTTTAGATGCCGTTTAAGAAAACTACAACCGGCCAAAGTGGCTAGAGGATGTGGCTTTCTTACCGGCCACTGCTGAAATCCACCAGCCACTGGCCGGTTGGCCAATGTTAATGTCAAGCCCTGCTTATAAAGTGTTGCATCTTGGGAGTGGGAGTTGTTCAGTCACCATTATAATTGTTTTAGTTTTTATGTGTAGTTTACAGTCTATCATCAATAAACTCCTGCAGTACTATAACACGCCACGTTTACAAATATTTGAGACCCATTGTAGTGCATCTTTTTATATTTTAGCAATATTATAAATACAAAACACCAAACATTATTATACACAGCAGAATGATCCGTTTGGCTGCAACTGTTGCATCAGTGTTGCCCATTTGTCAGTAAATATTTGAATAAAAATGATTAATTTCATTATTTGGGTGTTTTTGTGTCCTGTTTGGTCACGGGCCTCGTTTAGTCAAACCGTGCATTTGCAGCCGCATATGATATGCTATTGATCTGGACATTCTGCTCGACAATCATGGTGGTATTATTACAGTATTAACTTTTAATTTTTAGATAGCCGTGCAAGCACACCGTGAGCAGCGCCATCAGCAACAGCGACTCGCGCTGCTGCAAAGGGACTCTAGTCTACTGCTGACCGGGTGAGCTGGGTTTGCTTCCCTGCGAAGGACCACATTCCGCCTGCTGCTTCTCCAACACTGGTGTTCTTTGTTAGACCCCAGGTCTCCGCTGGAATTCCCCAAATTATCCTTTAGACCTACGCAATCACGGCAACATTATAGTATAATTTTTTAAGCATTACATCTTCGGTATTCTCTTTTTCTGGTCAAATTTGTCACTTTTCACTTCCTTTTTAGTTTGCGGAGGGCTGTGGTGAGTGACTGGCCGTGATGCCTAGTATTCAAAGTCAATCTGAAACCCTGCCCATACTTCCAGAAGCTAGAGCATGAGGAAACACAGCAGTGGCTAAACTTTTATTGATAAAAAAATACATATTTTGACTGAGCAACTCCATAATTGGGGATGTACACTCTTATAATCTCAGCAAAGCACTTATAAAATCTGAGGTCACTCTGAGAGTTTGAGAGATATGTGAGGAACAGCCACACACACACACAGACACACACACACACACACACACACATGCACACACACATACACACACACACACACACACACACACACACACACACATACAGATTCCTTGCAGTTATAGATAGATATTAATAAATGTTTCTTGTTGAGCTGGTTAATATATAAAGGTGCAGAGTCAAAGATGCCTTTTCTGGGCATTTATTCTTGATCAAGAGGAAGATTTCATGCAGCAGTTCAGCAGAAATGTTCATCGTCAAAATGGTGCAGAGATAATATGTTATTAGAACTTTCTGTGGGAGTACGGAGCCTACCCAGCCAGCATGCCCATGTGGGCCCCACGATAGTTTGAATCTGGGATGTCTGATGGGTCCCATATGGGTTTGTCCGCAGATTCCATGGTGACCCCATTTATGTTTGCCTACATGGACTTTACCTGTGGTACAGGTAAGCAGGTTATTTGCTCACCTGCATTAAACCCATTTGGGCCCCACATGGGTTTAATGCAGGTGAGCAGGTTTCAGTCACACTTGTGCCACAATTATGAGAAAAAAAACTCAAATTTATGAGGGAAAACGTGAAAATCTGTAAGAAAAACAGTGACAAATTTACAAAAAAATTGTAGCAAATTTATGAGGAAAAAAAGCCACAAATTTACTAGAAAAAGTTGCAAATTTATGAGAAAAAAGTGAAAATTGTGGAGAAAAAGTTTGCAAATTTACAAGAAAAAAAAAACTAAAATGACTTGAAAAGTGTTACAAATTTACAAGAAAAAATTAGCAAATTTACAAAAAAAAGTCACAAATTTATGAGGAAAAACTCAGAAAAAGTTGCAAATTAACATAAAAGTAGCAAATATATGAGTAAATAAATTGAAAATTTATGAGAAAAGTTACAAATTTACGAGAAAAAAGTGCCAAATTAAGACTACAGCAAAAAAGCAGCAAATTTACGAGAAAGTTCCAAAATTACAAGAAAAAGTTCGCAAATATGCAAGAAAAAAGTCACAGTTTTCCAAGAAAAACTATCAAATTTATGAGGAAAAAGGTGCTAGTTTAATAATTTAGTTAAATTTGCAACTTAGTAAAAAAAAGTAGCAAATTTATGAGAAAGTTTCAAATTTTCAAGAAAATTTATGAGAAAATAAGTTGAAAATAGGTAAAGTTGATGTGGGCAAACACAGGTGGGGCCAACATGCAATCCACGGACAAACCCACGTTGGCTGCACGGTGGCGCAGTGGTTTAGCACTGTGGCAGCACAGTTTTACCCTCGGCCGGGGGACCGCGGGGATCATGAGATCGTGGGTTCGATCCCAGCCCCCGACCAACAGTGAACTGTGTGGAGTTTGCATGTTCTCCCCGTGTTGCGCGGGTTTACTCCGGGATTTCTCCGGTTTCCTCCCGCACACCAAAAACATGTAGGTTTAGGGCGCTCGCGCACGCAGCGACCAGCAGCCGGTGGCTTGTCACCAGACTGCAAACCAAGTCTACCTACGGGTACAAATAAGTAACAAAAAAAAAAAAAAAAAAATCTCCGATAGCCAGCACATGTCATTCACACACAAGATAAAGAGCCTGGGTCCCAAAACTGACCCCCGGGGCACACCACAAGAGACGCCCACGAAGGGCGATCCGCGCCCACCATTCTGCACAAACCGCCGTCTGACACTCAAACAACCCCCCACCCAAACTCAGTTCGACCCCTCCCATCCCATGGGCCGTTTTTGGATCCCAGGGCGGTAGTAGCTGGAGAGGCGGGGTACACCCTCGACAGATCACCAGTCCATCACAGGGCCAACGCAGACTCAATCTCACATTCATCCCTAAGGACAATTTATCTCCAGTTGACGCCAGTTAACCTAACATGCATGTCTTTGGACTGTGGGAGGAAACTGGAGTACCCAGCAAAAATCCACACAGACATGGGGAGAATGTGCAAACTCCAGAGCTCCCCACTGCACCACCAAGCTGCCCCAATGCCTAAAAATCAAAAATCTAATGCTGCCATGATCGTGGCTCATCGAAATGGTTATTTGGCTTCTGCAGCCATGCAGCACGGGCACCAGGAAGAGACATGAGCACAGCTAAGCGGCACGCCGCATAACACCGGCTGCACCCTCTCTTCTTAGCGGTGATGCGGACCCACACAGCCGGCCAACAGGAGAAGGAGTCCCCGCTGATTCTGCTCAGGCTGTGCAGTGCCAAAACATTTAAAATTCAGCTGACTTCAGGTGGATTCCATTTCCTCTCACCCAGTCTCACCTGAAAACTGTACAATTGCACAGTTTTTTTCACTCTGAGAAAATGTGCATAGACACGGAAAAAACATTTTTCATGCACAATGGATACATGGCGTTTACAAATGTGTCTGCTGGCACTGTAATGTTTGTCTGCCACGTTCTCTTTCTTTCTCTTTAACCATTAGAGGTGACACCTACCCCCCCACCACCACCAAAAAAAAAAAAAGTCACTCACAACTCAGTGTGGAATGCGAACTCCTAACTTCTTGGTTGAAACTGCAAGTAACCAAATGAGTGTTGGAAGTAGGGTTGCCAACTTTCTCACAGCAATATCAATCGCTTGCACTACTTTCCGGTGCCCTCTGCTAATTGCATGCTTATCAAAAGTTGGATGATTAAAGTTTTTAGTACCTGTATAAAAGGCAATGTTTTTTATCTGCCAGAGTGGGATTTTCACGGCATAGTTTGCGCCACATCTCGGTGCGGGCGTCATTTGTTGAAAGCCAGCTGACCTCCTGCAGCCACTTTTCCGGGAAGGCACGCTTCTTTTGTGGTTCAGGTTCAGTCTGGTGTTTCTTTGGAGGTGGAAGAACACCAAAGTAATTGCTTAACAGAGCTTGCTTCTTGGACATTGTAATGAAAGGAGAAAATCCTAAAAGCAGTCACTCATACTCTGCAGTGCAGTCCAATGTTTAGAATTTATCTGTCCCGAGGTATGCAAATGCGTGTTACAACATTTGATCTGGTAGGCATTGCTTATTTTGATCACCCATGCGCACCACTTATATGCGCACCTGGTAATAGCTATGTTTTTAATAATGGATTGCATTTACTGTATATAGCACTTTTCATGACACTCAAAGACACTTTACAATGAGTCCATTATTCATTCACTCCCCATACAATGATAGTGGTAAGCTACCTCTGTAGCCACAGCTGCCCTGGGGCAGACTGATGGAAACATGGCTGCCAATCCATGCCAACGGCCTCTCCAACCACGACCAAACATTTATTCACATTCATACATCAGGGTCATGAACCGTGAGCACACTGATGACAAGGTGGGTAAAGTGTTTTGCCCAAGGACACAACAGCAAGGTGGGGGGAGTGGGATTTGAACCGCCAGCCCTCTGGTTATTGGGTGACCTGCTCTACCTCCTGAGCCACTATGACCTCATTTTTGTTTTTCTTTGAGAAATAATGCAACTTTGAGCTAGAAAACACAACTACACTGCAAAAAATCAAATATAAGTAAAATGAAATAAATTATGGCTGTTTATGCTTGATTTTTTGTCTGACAAGATATTTATTCTTGCTGTGCAGTTTATGTGTAAGAAAATTTTACATGAGTTCCAGTAGTTTTAACTTGTTTTACGAAATTTGATAAGTCAGATTTTCTTGCTCAGTTGGCAGATAATTTTACTTAAAATAAACCAAAAAAAAAAATCTGTCAATAGATAATTCTAGTTAAAATTAGAAAAAATATCTACCAACAAAGTAAGATTAAATTGCTTAAAACAAGTAAAAACTTTAGTAAAGCAAGTAAAATGTTACAGAAAACTGCACAACAAAAAGAAATTCTTGTCTTGTCAAAATTATCTTGAGAGAGAAAAACAAGCATAAAGCCTTGATTTAGGATATTTTATCTTACTGAGATTTCCCTTTTTACAACGTGACAGATACTGCCTTCAACATAAAATTACATCAGTGAAGTATTCCTGATTCAAACAAGCACAACAGCAGCAATGGAAAACCTGCACAGGTGGCTGGAAACTATACTACAAATAGCATGTCTTACCTTTTCAGAAGGTCTTTCTTCTGACCTTTAAAGAAAAATTCTTCATTATGTCCTTTAAGTCCAGCTCATGAATATCGTCATACTCTGGATGCATGCTTGATCCAGTCTACTTTTTACCAAGTTCGGAGTCCACTGTCCCACGCACAGCTGTCTGATGTAAGCAGTCATGGCCTTTCTTTTTCTTTCTCCACCAGGTGAGTGCTTTAATGGCCCACCTGTCTCCTCCGTGCGTAATTAGCAGCCTTCTCCACACAATGCTCCAGCTTAGAAAAATCATTTACACTTCGGGATATTTTGAGCAATTCATTTTCCCTAAGATCATTTCCTCTCAATAATTTAAGAGCACCACTTTCAAACTTTTTTCCGGACATTTTGTCCCAGCTAATTACTTCATACCTCTCACTGGTGCGTGCATAGTCACATGTCAAAACAATTTCTCTGATAGGCTATTGTTACGTGGTACCCAAGTAAGGAACTTGTAAGTTAGACCAATTAGCAGCCACACATGAATATCAAGTGATGGGCATAGAATTTGACTAATTAACAACAATGTGATCTTTTTCATTGGCTCATGATAGGTCCTGATCTTCATAGGCCCCTGGGCTTCAGCCCAGCCTAGCCCGTTCATTAAGGCTGCCTTAAATATATGGGACAATGCACGGCCCACTTGGGACAAACATAGTTAGCCCAATAAACGGGACGTCCCAGCTAAATCGGGACAGTTGGCAACCCTAGTTGGAAGCCTGGCTAAAACAAGTATTGTTTTGCTCATGCACAGTGAGTACAGTGTGTTCTTTTCATGCATGCATTTGTCCATGTGCAGTAAGTGAAGGTGTTACTCCATATGTACTCCATTTCTAATACGTATCCTGGTATGATTTTGTTGTTGTTTTTGTTTTACATACAAATGCACGTTTTTTGAGGGGAAAACGTTCAGTTGGTATATTTTTTAGTGAGATCGGGTTGCATATGTTTCCGTTTACAGGGCCTTGTGGCCCCTGCAATTTTGATTGCCATGACTGGGGGCATAGAGAGTGAACTGCTGGATGATATGACTTTGGCTGTGGTGGAGTTGATGGCCGAGCCAACAAAGCTGCTGCTCACAGACATATTCGGCAAGTGGTCTCTGCTCGGTACGTTGGTAGATTTCCACGTTTGTTATCTGGTCTGATCTTAGGACCCCAAGGATAATACGTGAGTATGAGGTCTGGAACGTGTTCGGTGTCTGGTTTGCTTTTGCTATTGTTGTCTGTTTAGTTACTATAGCCCTGTTTCGTGTAACGGAAACGAAAAGATGCACCTTATGGTTACAAAGTGAACTGCAGCCCCGTTCACTCCATTTATACTCACCACAGCCCCAGATGCTTTGGTGATGGATCAGGTGTCCAGTTCTTCAGCTAAATTAAGTGAAAGGATCTGCAGATCAATTTATGACCACAAGGTGACACTAAAAACTAGAGTTTCCAAAAGCATCACATAGTTCCTAATGAACATTTAACTAATATTGCCCCCTTGGTAAGATGATGGATATCTACCTGTGCACATGTATACCTGTGCAAGCCTCTGGACCCTGGTTCAGCCGAGTGCTGTACACATTGCTAGCAAGCAGTTATCAGAAGAAGAAACAGAAGCAACATTTTCCTTCTAACTGGTTCTCTAATCCTCAGAAAGACCGCCAGGGGCAGCAGGGTTTGTTTCCTAATGCAGTGAACTCACGTGGAGAGAGATATGGACAGGATGATTGCAAAACTTTTCCCTCTCTAACTGTACAAAATAAAAATGGTTGGTACTCCAGCTATTTTGCAGATCATGCGTTAAACTGGTGCTACAGCTATCTCCTTATTAATGATTTAACACAAACAGTGGTAGTTTTCACCAAACTCTGAGACTAAAGAATGAAAACTATGTATTCATTTTTATAATGAAGTAATTATCGGTAGCCAACCACCAGGAAAAACTCCAGCTGCTTCAGGCTGGGTACTTGTGTTTAAATATCCCTAATCATGTGTCAAATGCTGACACATGATTAGGGTGACAGTGTGTTGAAGATCCACATGCAGTATAGATAAATATATCTTGAGTTGTTGAAGTTTCCCCTCAAGTTACCAATCAAGGTTTTAATTGCCTTGTTCATTTTTCTTTCTCAGTGTGAATAATTCACATTAACTTCACCTTATATGACTCGGGGAGAGATCTACCCTGACAGCTCCATCTGCTGCCGATCAGGAAAGCAAAAAGAAAGGGACTCCATGCAGCAGCCGTGTCAAACTCAAGGTCTGCAGGCCATATCCAGCCCTGGGTACGACTGTATCATCTATCAGAGCTGCTACACACTCCGCAAATACTATAAATCCCAGGTTGGACCGCAGTAGCGAGTGTGTTGTTGTGTCAGTCAAGGCCTGTAAGCCCCAGGTCTGCCCCACCCCTCAGTGGATATATCATCAGTAACATTCATGCAGTTGTCTGGAGTCAGATTAAAGCTAAAGCTCCTATAATATATAATATAGCTCCTGGAATTTTCCCATTGTGGGACTAATAAAGGCTTATCTTATCTTATCTTATCTTATCTTATAAGAATGACAAAATGGGAGGTGTGGTATGAAACCAGGGGTTGATTTAAAGGGTAAACGCCTTTGTCCTGGGTGTGGAGCCAATGTGGCTGTAATTAGGAAATACAATGCAAGACAACATTGTAAAACACAGGACAAATACAAGGATGCTGACAGCAGAGTACGCACATGCAACGGGCCACTAGGGGGCTCCCAAACTACAAGTTCACCGTCAACATTTGGATTGATGGATTGATGGATTGAATCATATCTGCATGATCGAACACAATCTGTATCAGTTAACAACTGCAGATCTGATTCTCTTAGGCTAACTTCTGGAGTCCCTCAGGGATCAATATTAGGCCCCCTTTTATTTAGTCTTTATATTAATGATTTGCCCACTGTTTGTTCTGAAGCTGAATGCTTAAAGGCCAAATGTCACGTAACAGGGTACTTTAAATATCTTGAAACTAGATATAAAAGGGAACCGATCCGTTCGGGTCTTGGTGCATATGCTTCAGTAACAACGGAATATTCGTTAATTTAAAACTGCCGCGCTTGGCCTGACACGGCCCCTGGAATTGCCTGGGGAAGAAGGCGGAAGTGACGAAATAGATTGTACCCTAGTTTGATGCTTGGGGTATTTCAATTGATTGTTTATATGGAGACTGGAAGGTTGAAGTGAGCAACAAGAAAGAAAAAATTGGATATTTCACCCATACCTTAAAACGGGACTATCAGGGACAGCTGGGTAATAAGGGACACTTCTCTGGGAAATGTTTTCATACCTGTCAAGTGAGATGTTTTCGCCATACTTCAACACCGTAAAACGCGGCTATAAGCGATCTGCCTGAGTCCACACTTCTCAATGTAGTGATAATAGCTCCCGCTGAGCGATCTGCCTGAGTCCACACTTCTCAATGTAGTGATAATAGCTCCCGCTGAGCGATCTGCCTGAGTCCACACTTCTCATTGTAGTGATAATAGCTCCCGCTTAGCCATCTGCCCGCCGCGGCCATTAGACTGATTGAGTCCACACTGTAGTGCAAATAGCTCAGGCTGAGCCATCTGTCAGCACCAGCTGTGGGGGATCACACACAGGATGTGCTCCTCAAGACACTCAATTTTTTTTTCCCCGTATTTTCCTTAAAATATTTGACAATAACAACACGAACTACATTTAAAACATTTCCCAGAAAAGTGTCCCCCACCACTCCGCCATCCCCCACAGCCGCACTTGGCACCAAAATACGGCGAAAACGTCTCACTTGACAGGTATGAAAACATTTCCCAGAGAAATGTCCATTATTACTCCGCTGTCCCTTATAGCCGCGTTTTACGGTATTAAAATACGGCGAAAACGTCTCACTTGACAGGTATGAAAACATTTCCCAGAGAAATGTCCATTATTACTCCGCTGTCCCTTATAGCCGCGTTTTACGGTATTAAAATACAGCGAAAATGTCTCACTTGACAGGTATGAAAACATTTCCCAGAGAAATGTCCATTATTACTCCGCTGTCCCTTATAGCCGCGTTTTACGGTATTAAAATACGGCGAAAACGTCTCACTTGACAGGTATGCGCCTCCATTTTCATATTGATCTGGTCAATTTCTTGACAGCAGCGGCTCTCCTCCACTGTAATAATAATGGCTTCCGAAAAATCAATATTTATGGGGCGCCCTGGACAGACCCCCTTCGGCTTCGCAATTCTGGAGGCGATTAATGTCCAGTTCAATGACATTTTCCACCGGTTCTGCTCTCTGGTCATCGTTGGAACTGTTGTCATCAGACAAAGCATCTGATTCCGTCTCGGACGGCTCGAACCGGTAAGGTTCTATGCCTCTGTCACTGTCTGAACCACTGACAAAAAAAAAGACAAAAAAAAAAAAAACTAAACTAATTTGTTCACAATCGCTGTCACTTTCCGTCATGATTGTCCAATGTTGATAAGTGTGAATGTGGATAGGCAGGGCAGCCAGGGTACAACTGGTGATGTCAAAAACATGGGCGTGGTCTGGACTGGCTGTCACAAGCCAGCAAGCAAGGTGGGGCCTTCACCTGGTGTATATTGTGCAATTATGTAAATACAGGTGGGTGATATGGTCTCCGGTATGAATATTTGGTTTAAGCTATGTGTATTTTATCTAAATTCGTTGTCATTTAGAAAAAAAAATTACCTGACATTTGGCCTTTAATGTACGCAGACGACACAGTTTTTTTTGTTCATGGTCGCTCCAAAGACACTGTTGCTGCTAAACTTAGTAAAACAATGTCCTGTGTCACAACTTGGTTGCAGGAGTGCTGTCTACAGTTAAATGTTTCTAAAACTGTAGGCATGTATTTCACTAAAATAAATAGTGTCACCTGACCCTGACATACATGTTAATGGAGGAAAAATACAAATTGTTAGCCAATATAAATATCTTGGGTTAATAATAGATTCACAGCTTTCCTTTAAAGCCCATATTGCTAAATTGTGTAAAAAAAATCAAGTTAAATCTTGCAAATTTTCGTGCAATTCGAAATGAAATGTCAACTGAAGCCGCAAAAATATACCTGCATTCAATGATTCTGAGTCACTCCAACTATTGCCTAACTAGCTGGTCCCAGGCGGGTTTGAGTACAAAAAAACCATTGGAAGTTTTGTACAAACAAGCAGTTAAATTTATGGATAAAAAACCTAGGCATTATCATCAATGTGCAATTTTAAAAAAATACAGTCTTTTAAATTGGGATAGTCTTCATACATTTGCAAATTTAAATTTGATTTATAAAGTACTGCATGATTTGGCTCCAGATCCTCTGGCAGAGTTCATCAGCCAAAGAAACAGCTCTGAGCGTGTCACTCAAGGCTCTGTCAGAGGTGACTGTTTCATTCCTCTGCGCAGGAGAACTTTCAGTAAATCGGCCTGGTCAGTGAGGAGCGCTAGTGAGTGGAACTCAGTACCTGAGGAGGTTAAACTGCTCATAACATTCAAGGCCTTCACAAAAAAATTGAAAATGTGGCTTATAAACACCTACAGCTGCCAACACTAAAAGATAAGTCTGCTGTGATGTTTGATGTTGTGTTTAAATGTACGGTTTGTTATGTATATGTCATTTGTTACATTAGTGCCCTCTTAAATGTCTAACCATGTTTTTTTCTTGTAGATGCATTTAAACTGCTTTTTTACATCTTGGCCAGGGGACTACAGATGAAAACTAGCCTTTTGGCTAATTCTGGCTTTTTTAACCATGTGTAATCATGTGTTTTATGAAATTGCATTGTCTCTTTTCAAATAAACTAAACTAAAAAAAAAAAAAAAAAATTCTGGAGGAGAGTTCAAATTTCTTTCAACTTACGTTTTTATAAATGTGCATCTTTTTCTTTCAAATTTGCAACTTTCTTAAATAAATGTGACTTTATTTTTTAAAATTTGCATTTTTAATACAATTTTTTAAAAACTTTTTCTTGTAAATGTTCATTTTTTCCCATAAATTTGACTTTTTCTCATAAATTTTCAACTTTTTTCTAATTTTTTTTTTTTTTGCTTTATTCTTGCAAATCTGTGACTTTTTTCTTATACATTTGCAAAATTTTCTGGTTGTTATTTTTTTAATTGTCATAATTCTCAAATATTTTTCAATTTTTTTCTTGTAAATTTTCAGTTATGAAATTGTGACTTTTTCTCTTAATTCATTTTTAATCCATCCATCCATCCATCCATCCATCCATCTTCTACCGCTTTTCCGGAGGTCCGGGTCGCGGAGGCAGCAGTTCAAGCAGAGAAGCCCAGACTTCCCTCTCCCCAGCCACCTGCTCCAGCTCTTCAGAGGGGATACCAAGGCGTTCCCAGACCAGCTGGGAGACATAGTCTCTCCACCGAGTCCTGGGTCTGCCCCGGGGTCTCCTCCCAGTGGGACGTACCTGAAACACCTCAAGTGGGAGGCGTCCAGGAGGCATCCTGATCAGATGCTCATACCACCTCAACTGACTCCTTTCAATGTGGAGGAGCAGCGGTTCTACTCTGAGCCTCTCCCGGATGACTGAGCTCCTCACCCTATCTCTGAGGGTGAGTCCAGCAATCCTACGGAGAAAGCTTATTTCAGCCGCTTGTATCCGCGATCTCGTTCTTTCGGTCATTACCCAAAGCTCGTGACCATAGGTGAGAGTAGGAACGTAGATTGACTGGTAAATCGACAGCTTTGCCTTAGAACTAAGCTCCCTCTTCACCACAACAGACCGGTACAACGTCCGCATCACTGCAGATGCTGCTCCAATCCGTCTGTCGATCTCTCGCTCCATTTTCCCCTCACTCGTGAACAAGACCCCAAGATACTTAAACTCCTCCACTTGGGGCAGGAGCCTGTCCCCAACCCAGAGGGGACAATCCACCTTTTTCCGGCTGAGGACCATGGACTCGGACTTGGAGGTGCTGATTCTCATCCCAGCCGCTTCACACTCAGCGGCAAACCGTCCCAGCAAGAGCTGTAGGTCATTGCTGGATGAAGCCAACAGGACAACATCATCTGCAAACAACAGAGATGAGATCCTTTGGTCACCAAGCATGACACCCTCCATTCCCTGGCTGCGCCTAGAAATCCTGTCCATAAAAATTATGAACAGGATCGGTGACAAAGGGCAGCCCTGGCGGAGTCCAACTCTCACTGGGAATGACTCCGACCGAGTGTTGGCAATACGAACCAAACTCTCACAATGGTCGTACAGAGACCGAATAGCTCGTAACAACAAGCCCGATACCCCATACTCCCGAAGCACACCCCACAAAAATCCACGAGGGACGTGGTCAAATGCCTTCTCCAAGTCCACAGAACACATGTAAACTGGTTGGGCAAACTCCCACGAATCCTCAAGAATTCTCGAGAGGGTAAAGAGCTGGTCCGATGTGCCACGGCCAGGATGAAAACCACATTGCTCCTCTTGAATCCGAGGTTCGACCAACGGCCGGACTCTCCTTTTGGTACGTGGAAAAATTTATTTTTAAATGTTCTCAAATTTGTGACTTTTTCTCGTAAATTTCTGCTTTTTTTCAGTGTGTTCTGGTAATTTTTAAAAAAAAAAAAAAATCTCATAAGTGTGCAACTGGGTTTTTGTTTTGTTTTTTTTGTAAATTTGAAACTTTTTTCTTGTAATCTTGAAACTTTTTCTCATAAATGTGATTTTTTTTCTTGTAAATTTCTCACATTCTCATAAATTTGATATTTTTTCATCATAAATTTGGACATTTGTTCTTGTAAACTTGCAGCTTTTTCCTGAAAAATATGCCACTTTTTTCTGATAAAATTTTGTAACTTTTTCTTGTAGATTTCTAATTTCTTTTTCTCATAAATTTGTGACTTTTTCTCATAAATTTTCAACTTTTTCTGGTTAATTTTCAAAAATGTTTCTACTTTTTTCTTGTAAATTTGCATCTATTTTGGAGAAATATACTTTTTCTCACAAATTTGCTACTTTTTCAATGTAATTTTGCACGTCTTTCTTGTAAATTTTCCCAAAATTTTCAACTTTTTTTTCTTGTAGATTTGCCACTTTTTCCTCATAAAATTTTTAACTTTTTCCTGTGAATTTGCAACTTTTTTCTCATAAATTTGTGGCTTTTTTTCTTGTAAATTTCCATCCATTTCTTGTAAATTTGCAACTTTTTTCTCATAAACTTACATCTTTTTTCCTCATAAATGTGAGACTTTTTTCTTGTAAATTCACAATATTGTTCTTGGAAATTTGCAAATTTTTTGTGTAAATTTGCTGATTTTTTTCTTGTAAATCTGCAACATTTTCCCCATGAATTTGTGTCTTTTTCATGCAAATGCACAACAATAACAGATAACCCAGTTTGGCCCACAGTTTAACATTTATGATAAAGTCGCAAATTTGTCACAAGCATAACTATACAAAAAAAAGATGCAAAATTGTTGGAAAACTACTCAAATTTATGAGAAACGTTTCTAGATTCATAATAACATTTTGCACATTTATGATAAGGAATGCTGCAAATTTATTAGAATAAAGTCTGAAATTCACCTGTAAAAAAAATCAAAATCAAAAAAGGGTTTAATATGTAACTAAAACAATTCACAAATTCTACAAGGAAAAAAAAGGAATTTTTTTGAGGCTCATAACTGGAAATCTTCTGGCTGCTGTGGCTTGTGAGGGGAAAAAAAAGTCAGTGGTGAACCGTGACATAACATTTAAGCCGGAATTACAGTTTTAGGGACAGTTTTATTCATGCCATGAAGAGAACACAACTGATTTCAGATTTCACCCAAGAAGAAGATGAATGATCAAAGCAAATATCAGCGCTGCTACCTGACACCGGCGCTGAGTGCCCTTTCAGAGGGTTAACCACCAGAACGACCTTCCGTAACGAAACATCGAGATGCTATCTGAGAGGCCGCGCTCCTCCAAACCACAACAGCCAAATGGCCTCGGCCTTAGTTTTCCCTCTGATCAGAGTGTCCGTGCATCACCGTCTCACGATCCGGCGTGCTATTTCAGTCTGCCCCCCACCCAGATGCTGTCTGGCACCATCAGCAGGTAGGAGCGTCCTGGGTTTTTATAGCGTTAAGATCCCAGAACGGAGCAGCGGGTTTGAATCCCTGGACCTGCTCTCTCAGCTGAGGCTGTATGAATTATCAGTGAACACTGACGAAACATTTTAGTCAAAATAAATAAACTTATGGCACAGGGGTCTCACGTAAACAAACAAGTGAGAGTGGATGTATCAAAATGAAGCAGTTATCTGTCTGGCAGTGACAAAAGAAAAAAGACAAAAAAGGAAGAGGAGAAAAGAAAGTAAGACAGTGGAAAGTAGTGGATATAATACAGTAGTTAATGTAGCTCAGAGCAGTTTAGTGTGTCCTGCCTCTGCTCGTCCTGATGTGACTGTGATGAGTACCTGGGTGTCACAGTTAGGACGCTGGTACTCCACTTGTTTGCTCTCTCTCTCAAAAGTCTCCCATAAATATCTGTAAAGCTGCATTTTACTACACTGACCATAAATTGGATAAAATATTGAACATGACGTAAAAACACTAATGATGTTACTCAGCACCTGGTGAAGCTACAGTTTGATACACTGTTTGTTTCTGCAGTGAGAACCCGCAACAAAATGACCAACTAAATAATCTGCAGCAAGCATATAAGCAGGGCCATTTCTAGCATGTTCTGTGCAAGACTGGGTTTGGGGGCCTGGGAAGAGTTCAAACCTTTTAAAATGGAAGGGGGAAAAAATCACCTTCTAAGAAGAATATTAAAAAATAAATTTAGGACTTTGCCAAGATATATATATATATATATATATATATAAACCATGATACAGAATAAAAAAAATTGACTAGCATCCACATAGACATTGCAAATTTACAAGAAAAAAGCTATAAATTCACAAGAAAAGGTACCTAATATATGAGAAAAAAATTGTAAATTCACAAGAAAAAAGATAAAAATTTACAAGAAAAATATTGTCGATTTATCAGAAAAAAACTGCAAATTTACAAGAAAAAGTATCCAATTTTTGAAAAAAGTAGCAAATTTATGAGAAAATTTCCAAGTTTCCAAGAAAAAAGTTACAAATATACAAGAAAACAGAAGTAATTTTTAATTATAAAACTGCAAATTTAGAAGAAAACATTGTCAAATTTATGAGAAAAAAAAATTACAGATTTATAAGGGAAAAGCGAACAAATTTACAATAAAAAAAATTAGACCTTTACAAGAAAAAAGAAAATTTATAAGAAGAAATTTGCAAATTTACAAAAGTAAAAAAAAAAAAATTAAAGAAGAAATATAAAAATAGATAGATAGATAGATAGATAGATAGATAGATAGATAGATAGATAGATAGATAGATACCTTATTTCGAACAAAAAAAAGTATAACAAAAACAAACAAATGACAAATGCAATAAAGTAACAGTATACACTGTTCGAAAGGGAGAAGGAAGAAGTGAACACTTATTAATTCCATCTCCTCTTTTCCATAAATACACCCATGTGAATTATATACAAATTACCACATTTAAGACCCCAAGTAAACAATTTACTGTATTTTTTACAAATCAACATTAATACCCATCCATTCTAACATACATTGATGTCCATACATCAAAACCAGCCTCAAACAACACAGATATACACAGTGCTGTCCCACCCACCATTCCATAGTGTCCCATAATGTCCCAGAGTGAACATAATGAATCGTACATATAAATACTACCCTTCTAACATATATCCTTTCAGCAAATAGTGTTTATACCTCTTTTTGAATTGATTTCTGTTTGTACATAGTTTCAGTTCCGACTCCAGACTGTTCCACAAATCCACCCCATAGACAGATATGCACATACTTTTCTTGGTTGTTCGTATCTTGGGTTTTGTAAAGTTTAAGTCTCCTCTCAAATTATGATCATTGTCTCTTTTTTTAAATATTTTTTGTATATTAGTTGGGAGTTGATTATTAATTGCCCTGTACATTACTTGTGCTGTCTTAACTTTAACTAAATCGATGAACTTTATGACATGTGACTTTAAAAACAATGAATTGGTATGGTCTCTATATCCTACATTGTTTATTATCCTTATAGCTCTTTTTTGTAATGTGCATATTGACTGTAGGTTGGTCTTGTAGGTGTTTCCCCAGACTTCTACACAATAGTTAAGATAAGGTAAAAACAGTGAATTGTACAATAAGACCAATGATTTATAGTCCAAGATGTGTCTTGTCTTCCCCAGTATACCTATACATTTTGCTAACTTGGCCCGGATGTGACTGATGTGAGGTTTCCAGCAGATTTTATTGTCTAGCGTCACCCCCAGAAACTTATTTTCCTGTACTGTTTATATTCTGGTATCATCTATCATTACCATTATTTCATGATTTATTTTATAATTTCCAAACAACATAATCTTTGTTTTTTTTTAGATTTAGAGATAATTTATTTTTGTTGAACCACTGTGTTAACTTTTTCATTTCAGTTGTGACCACCTCTAAAACCTGCTGCAAATTCTCACCAGTGCAAAGGATATTTGTGTCATCCGCAAACAAAATAAATTTCAGAATTTTTGATACTTGGCATATGTCATTTATATACAAAATAAAGAGTTTGGGTCCCAAAACTGATCCCTGGGGCACACCACAAGTGATGTCCATGAAGGGTGATTTGTGCTCACCAATTTGTACAAATTGTCTGTTACTTAAATAACTGTCCACCCAACTCAGTCCTACCCCTCTTATCCCATACCTTTCCAGTTTCCTTAGTAGTATTCTGTGGTCAATGGTGTCAAAAGCTTTCTTTAAATCTATAAATACTCCTACAGCAACCTTTTTTTTTATCTATACGACTAGTAATTTCTTCTATAAGTTCGATCAGTGCCAAAGATGTAGATTTATCTGCTCTAAAACCATACTGGCTATCTGTAAGGAGGTTGTGTTTTTCAATGAAATCATCCAGTCTCTTAGTGAAGATTTTTTCAAGTATTTTGGAGAATTGTGAGAGTAAAGAGACTGGCCTGTAATTTGTGAAGCGATGACTGTCTCCTGTTTTGTATAGAGGTATTACTTTTGCTACTTTCATTTTGTCTGGAAATGTACCAGTTTGAAATGACAGGTTACAGATGTGGGTGAGTGGCTTAACAATTCCTTCAATTACTTTTTTCACTATTGTCATGTCAATTTCATTCCAGTCCGTTGATTTTTTGTTCTTAAATTTATTCACAGTCTCGATAATTTCCTTTTCAGTAACTGCACCCAAAAAAGATTGTGTTTGGATTTCTATCTTCTATTTTATTCACAGAACCACTGTTGCTTGTTTCTGGTGTCACTATTGATTTTGCTAATTCAGGACCAACGTTTACAAAAAATTTATTGAAACCACTGACCACATCTTCCATATTATTTATCAAATTGCCATTTTCAATAAAATATTCTGGATAATTAGCATTCTTAGGTCGATTACTAATAATCCCATTGAGTACTTGCCATATTCCTCTTAAGTTATTTTTGTTATCCTCTAATATTCTGTTGTAATATTCTTTCTTACAGGTCCTCATTATATTAGTAAGCTCTTTTATATTTGATCTCAGCTTCCACAGTTCTGCATTTAATGAATTGTTTATATAATGTATTCTTCTTTTTACATGCATTTATTAACCCCTTGGTGACCCAAGGAATATTTTTTTATTTTGTTGTCTGTCATTGTATTGTTTTATAGGACAGTTTTTATTGTACAATGATTGAAATATTTGTAAAAAAAATTATCATATGCTTTATTTATGTCATTTTCATCATAAACTATCTTCCAATCTTGTATTAATAATTCCTTTGTCAGTAAATACATTGATTCTTCGGTTCTTATTCTTTTATATTTAATATTTCTGGTATACTTTTTCTTCCTATAATCACATTGATAGACAACAAAAATCGGCAGGTGGTCACTGATATCATTCAATAAAAGCCCACTCCTGATATTATTTTCCATAATGTTTGTGAATATGTTATCTATTAGTGTGGCACTGTGTGACGTGATTCTGCTAGGTCCGGTAATTGTTGGATGTAAACCCATACTGTACATTGTGTTGATAAATTCTTCTGTCAAACTATGTTGTTTTGAGTTCATCAGATCTACATTGAAATCCCCACAGATGAACATAACTTTATGAGTTAGTTTTGCATACATTTTTTCCATCCAGTCCTTAAATAAGTCAATGTTTGATCCAGGTGTTCTATATATGCAGCTCACTACTACATTCTTCACATTGTCCAGACAGATTTCTATTGTAATACATTCAAATAAATCATCCACAGTTACTGACAGATTTTCAACAACCTTGTATTTCAAGCTCTTGTCAACATAAATTGCAACTCCTCCTCCTTTTTTCACTTTTCCATTTATATAATTTAATTCATAGCCATCCATGGTAAAATCTACTCCTTTCTCTTCACTGAGCCATGTCTCTGATATTGCCACAATATTGAATGGCTCTTTAAATTGATGTAAATAATCTTTAATGTTATTAAAGTTGGCATAGAGACTTCTGCTGTTGAAGTGGATCATAGAAATATTGAAATCAGATGTGACCATTGTGTTAAACTGATCATCTGTGTAGTAATTACAGTCATTATTGATGGAGTTAAATAAATTATTATCAGGGTCTATGTTATATTCTATGTCCTGTGGGTTGTGATCTGTATATTCAAAAACTTTCAGTTCCTGTTGCCCCTGTTTGTTGATCTTTTGATTCATGTTGTTAAATGTCTTGTAGCAGATGAGTAAAATCCTTCAGTGTCCTACAGTTGTCTGAATTGTTGCTGTGACTCCAGTTCATAATATTCATTGATATTTGTCCAGTTCCATAATATTACGGATGTTAATGACCTTGGCTTCTTCAGGTGATCCGTTTAATTTGATGAATATTTTACAGTTTGATGTCCAGGTGTTTTGAATCTTTTTCTGCTTTTTCATGTATCTTGCTTTTCTGGCTATTTCTGCGTTTTCCTTCGTGAGGTGCTCGTAAAATAACATTTACAATGAAAAATTTACAAGAAAATTTTTGAAAATTTATGAGAAAAAATTTGCAAATTTACAAGAAAAATGTAGAAAATTTATAAAGAAAAAATTCTAAATTTATAAGAAAAAAGAAACAAATTTACAATGGAAAAACTTACAAATTTGCAAGAAAAAAGTAGAAAATTTATGAGAAAAAAAATCACATATTTCCAAGAAAAAAGTCACAAATTTTTGAGAAAAACAGTATTTCTTGCATTTATTGTCATGATGCTGAGCACGGGGGGGGGGGGGCACCGTGCTCACGCTCTTTTGTTACTTGCATTATTTTCTGTACTTTTCTCATTTCGTCTTTATTTTATGTTTGAGTATTGGGTTTGTCTGTATGTTATTTGAGCTTGTCAATTGTTTTTGTGTATGAAAGTTTTTGTTCTTAGTTCAGTTACTATTAGTTTTGTTTTGATCTGGTGAGCGCACTCCCCCTCCCGTCCTGTGGGAGGGTCCTCGGCTCCGCAGGTAATCAATACACCTGTGTGAGTGGACGCACCTGTTGTCTACTCACTGCCAGTGCTTAAAAGGACCAGTCTGTGAACGCTCCAGCGCTGGCTCGTTGGGTATACTGACACAAAAACGAATTAAGTAAGTAAAGTATTTATTGTTTTGGAACTCAGAGAATAATTTGTCACTCTTTTCCTCTCTCTCAGGTTGCTGCAATCTCTGCGGTGTGACCCCGGGGGTTCGTTGTGCGCTCACCTGCTCTTCCATCATCATCTTCACTCCAGATCACCTTCTCCACCCGGTCAGACATCTCACCAGCCATACTCACCCGCAGCTCCTGTTTCAGTTCATCCTTGCCTTTCTGGGTTCCTTGTCGGACTCTCTGCTCTCACCCGTAAGAGTTTTTCTATGATTCATTATTACCTGCCTCCCTCCTTCTCCTAATCTGCTCTCGTCTCCATCATTACAGGCTGGGCGCTCCTCGGGCGAGTGAGGTGTTTTCCGCTAACTTTGCATCAACCCTTTTCAATAAAGTTGTGTTTAAAACTTTGCCTCTTTGCATTGTGTGCATTCTCTGGTGTAGCATCTTGCACATGGGCTGATATTTCTAGTAATCATGACAAGTTTGTCATTAATCTTATGAACCCATTACCATCCAGTTTTCTATTATTATTATTCACCTGTTTTGACTTGAGCCTACCCTCACCTTCCTCTCAATCCTTTCTTGTATTTTGACTCCAGTTTTGTGTATTTATCTTGTCCTCGTTTTTATGAGTCAACATTCTTTGTATATCCTCTGTGTCAGTACGTAGCAGTCATTTCCGGTTTGTGCTTTAGTTGTGACAGCGTGATTTGTCACTTCCGTTATTTCAAGTTCTGTTTGAGGGCTGTCACAGGTGTCACTAGTTTGAATCTGATCATCCTTGCTCATGTGATCCACACCTGTTCATCATTTGTTCACTTCCCCTGTGCCTATTTAAGGACGGCTGCAACGCTACTCGTTGCAGCATCCTACTGTGTGTTTCAACGGGTGTGCTCCGTCTTAGCTGTCTTTCTTCTTTTTTATCCCTGGCGTTCCCGTACGCCTCAGCCTGGTTCCGTCCAGGCTGTTGTCACATTTTTCTCTAGACGTGAGTCCCGTCTTCCCTGGCGTTCCTGCACGCCTACCTGTACCTCCTCCTGTTTATGTCATGTGTATGTTTTTGTCTTTATGTTATTTTGGTGCTTTTTACATCTTTGCAACTCACAGTTCAGTGTTTGGGTCTTCGTCCTGCCCTGAGGGGCGATTTATGACATTTATGCTCAGCATTTGTGCTTTAAATGCATCTTATCCAGTTGTGTAACACAATATAGGAAGGCTTATGGTGACACTGGGGGGTGGGGGGGTGCAAATGCCTGTCTGCAGAACAACGAGGAGCATGATGAATAAATGATGTATGAAAAATCACACCCATCCCTAACTGGCAGTCAGGTGTGTGGGCGTCAGCGGGAAGCTCTCCGTCTGATTTAATTTCAGTTTTGTGAACCATAATTTCAGGCTATTGGAGCTCCTAATGTGTCGGGATGCTTGATGTGATTAAGCTCAATTGCCTGTACTGTCTTGGAGCTGTTTCACTAATAGCTCAAAGAAAATGATTATAACTACATAGCATTTCAGCCAAAGGATAACATTCCTATAGGGATGGGGAAAAATATAAAGGAGGGGATAACGGGACACGGCAACATGGGTTTGAGGTTTTTCATGGTCCCTCGGCTCCACTGGCAGCTATTTGATAAGCCCAAGCTGAATCGCCTCCTTTGATTTTACATGTATCAGAATATTAAATGACATTTTCTTTTGTCCTAGTTTGATAACAGTGGAGCAGTGTGTAGAGATAAATGTAGAAACACAGTGAAAATGTTTTTTTAAGGGATGTAATGTTTATTTAATGGCTGTCATGGTAGAAAATGAAACAATTAATGGGCAAAGCTTGCTGGTCAGATGAAGCTTGGTTTACAAAGTATAACTTTACAGGGGATTAGTCAGATCATTTAAATGTTTCTTGCACTACCTGCCTCCATTTTATACATTTTGTTTGACAGCTTGTAGTTAGGTCTGCATGATTTGGAAAAAAAGTGAGATTGTGATTATGGCCAAAAATATAATGATTTGCAATGCAATGTTAACTATTTATATTTTACTTTTTCAAACACACCGTTTCATAAGTCTGCTTGTTTTGCTATCAAGGAAAATGCAGAGTAAATTGATTACTCGGAAATCTTTATTTCTCAACTCAAATATTAAGCTGTGCAAAAATTACAAAAGCATAAGTTTGTACAGCACTTTTTACAAAATTACATTTTTTTTTTATTTTATTTTTTTTTGTTACTTATTTGTACCCGTAGGTAGACTTGGTTTGCAGTCTGGTGACAAGCCACCGGCTGCTGGTCGCTGCGTGCGCGAGCGCCCTAAACCTACATGTTTTTGGTGATTTAATTTATATTAATGAAATAAGCTTATAGTGAGCAAGCTCACATAATCTGCATATCAGCGGCCCCTAACGAAAACTGTAATCAACAGTCCCCCTCCCCAAAAATGAAACCCGCTGAGTCAAAGCTTCTGTAAAAATTTGAAGTGAATCTTATCAGAAATGTAGACGCTATGCTGGCAACAACAGAACAAATGTCTGAAAATTGAATGTGTCCAAGGGTATTGATGAGTTAAAACTTCTGTATGGACCCCATTCGCATGTCTTTGCAGGGTTTCCTCTGGTAACATTTCCGGTTGGTGGCCCACCACGCTTGAAATTATGCTGCCACTCTGTGAGGAAATATAAATTTAAAGGGTACCTGTAGTGAATTTTAATCAAAAGCTATGTCAAAGGATCAGATATGATACTAGTTGTACCATCCAATAATTTTGGTCATGATTCCTTCTCAAATACGTGCAAGTTTCAAGTTACTGCTCTCTCAGTCAGTCAGTCATGGTCAGCGACATTTTTCCTCCTCCATGGCCAGTTTCAGCACGGTAGTAACGCACAGTCATTGCTTAGTGCGATTGAGTGGGCTGCAGTATAGCAGTCAACAAAGTTTTAACATCAGAATTTTATGTAATTTTTTTACAACCACGTACAAGCAAATCTACCCACATATAATTCATTGAAATAAAATTCTAGTATGGGCAGCGCGGTGGCGGAGTGGTTAGCACTGCGGCAGCACAGCAACTCACCCTTGGCCAGGGGATCCTGGGTTCGATCCCAGCCCCCGACCAACAGTGATCTGTGTGGAGTTTACATGTTCTCCCCATATCTGCATGGGTTTACTCCGGGATTTCTCCGGTTTCCTCCCACATGCCAAAAACATGCAAGCTAGGTTAACTGGCATCAAAACTGAGGATTCTAAATTGTCCTTAGGTATGACTGTGAGAGTGAATGGTTGTCTGTCTCTCTGTGTTGGCCCTGCAATGGACTGGTGATCTGTCCAGGGTGTGCCCTGCCTCTCGCCCAAAGATGCTGGGATAGGCTCCAGCCCCCCCGCGACCCGAAAAAGATTAAGCGGTAGAAGATGAATGAATGAATGAAAATTCTAGTATATCAAGATTTACTCAAGATCAAGATCATGCATCTAAACGGGTCATCATCTATCCATCTATGATGTAGATAGGCTTTTTTTGTAGTTTTTACTTCCCATGGGTAATCCCTTTGTCTGTTGTGCTGTGTGTTTCTGTTGTCTGGCCATCTACTGTCATGCTGCTGTTACACTGCAATTTCCCAGTTTGGGATCGATAAAGTACATCTATCTATCTATCTATCTGTCTGTCTATCTGTCTATCTAGTTCTGAAGTCACTTGACTGGGAACTTGCCTGTTCGTCAGGTCCCCTTTAGCTGCCGGTCCCTGGAAGGAACTGCAAATCATGCCGTCAATGAAGGCCTTTTCCAAGGATGGTTTGTGCAGTATATATCCATGCAGATTTTGTGCCATTTTCAATTCGGCTCTCAACCCACTGAACATCAGTTGAATGTGTTTACTTGCCTGTCGTAAACATGTTTATTCTTCCGCGGTAAAGCCAAAAACAACGATTGTACATCACTTCCAGCCGGCGATGGCTGCTCCCCATTGGCTTTGACCAAGCAGTTTTCAAGGGATAAAATTATTCAGTATACTGACTCTAGGGGATTATTTTTACTGAATAAACACATTTTTGGTTTATAAGTAATACCTAAAGCAGGATTAATGTTGTTATAATGACCAGTAAAGGTTTCCTTTAAGAGAAAAATATGAAGGAATGACGGTCCGCAAGCGCGCACATGAACAAAGCACATAACTGTCATCCACGTGGAGTTCATAAGCGCCCCGCCCGCTCCATTCGGCAGGCTGTCTCACTAGCGTCACTATCCGAGAGAAGCATGAGCTTATTAAAATACTTTAAACGCAGAAAAAAAAAAAGAAGAAGTATGCAAGCAGTGGAAGCATTTATCATGGTTGTAACCCGCTGGTAACTTGAACAATAATGGAAGAGTCGCTTAGCTAGCAGGTGTGGTTAGGCACTCGAGTTGATTCATTTTGTCCTTTTTAATTATTAGTTTTTTGTTTTTCTGATTTCTGACAATAAAAAGATGTTCTTTACTTTTACCTTAGTTAACATTAATTAACTAATTTATGTTCATCATTATGTACCTGACAAGTAAAGATGGCTGAAATTCACGAAGTCAGTAGTGACTTTAATCTGTCAGCAGCCCTCAGACAAACTAAACTGCCAACATTTGGATTTCAAAATAAGGGAGGTTTTTCCTGCTGTCTGGGTGGTGAGGAGATTTATTAAAAAAAAAACAACAACTATAAATATATAAAAATATTATAACAGAAATAACTGAATTTTTGGTAATTTAAGTTAAATTATTTTATTAAATACAATTGTATTAATATTTTTTTTTCTTTGAAAAAATTTTTTTTTCTTTGAAATCAGAGTTAAATAATTGTTCTCTTCTGGCTCTGTAAAATTATGGTCAAAAATGTAAATTGTTATAAGGAAAGGAAAAAAATACTACAGTCTGTTTCAAATTTATTAAAAAAAAAAACAATTTTATTTTTTTAAAAAACAGACAAAAATTAGCCATAAAATATTCCACAAATTTATAATAAAGTCTCAAATGTACAAGAACAGTCAATTTTACAAGACGAAGTTACAAATTTGAAGAAAATGGTTTCAAATTTAGATAAATTTACAGAGAAAAGTGGAAAGCTATTAGAAAATTGTTATAAATTTTGGAGAAAAACCTCAAACCTTCAAGACTGAAGTCATTACTCAAGTTTAGTTTTTTTTAAGTGGGTGCTCTTTGTACCCTTAACTCAACAAGAAATTTTTGGTTGTCTACTTTTAATTATTAATTTCAAAGCACTGCTTTTACATGAGTAGAATTTCTGCTGCTTTGAAGGTCCCAATGAGCACAGTGGCCTCCATCATCCGTAAATGGAAGAAGTTCGGAACCACCAGGACTCTTCCTAGAGCTGGCCAGCCGTCTAAACTGAGCGATCGGGGAAGAAGGGCCTTAGTCAGGGGGGTGACCAAGAACCCGATGGTCACTCTGTCAGACCTCCAGCGTTCCTCTGTGGATAGAGGAGAACTTTTCAGAAGGACAACCATCTCTGCAGCAATCCACCAATCAGGCCTGTATGGTAGAGTGGGCAGATGGAAGCCACTCCATAGTAAAAGGCACATGGCAGCTCACCTAGAGTTTGCCAAAAGGCACCTGAAGGACTCTCAGACCATGAAACATGGTCTGATGAGACAAAGATTGAACTGGCGTGCATGCCAGGTGTCATGTTTGGAGGAAACCAGGCACCACTCATCACCAAGCCAATACCATCCCTACAGTGAAGCATGGTGGTGGTAGCATCATGCTGTGGGGATGTTTTTCAGTAGCAGGAACTGGGAGACTAGTCAGGATAGAGGGAAAGATGATTGCAGCAATGAACGGAGACATCCTGGATGAAAACCTCCTCCAGAGCGCTCTTGACCTCAGACTGGGCTGACGGTTCATCTTTCAGCAGGACAACAGCCCTAAGCACACAGCCAAGATACCAAAGGAGTGTCTTCAGGACAACTCTGTGAATGTCCTTGAGTCATGAGCCAGATCCCAGACTTGAATCCAATTGAACAACTCTGGAGAGATCTGAAAATGGCTGTGCACTGACGCTTCCCATTCAACCTGATGGAGCTTGAAAGGTGCTGCAAAGAGGAATGGGCCAAACTGCCCAAAGATAGGTGTGCCAAACTTGTGGCATCATATTCAAAAAGACTTAAGGCTGTAATTGCTGCCAAAGGTTGCACGGTGGCGCAGTGGTTTAGCACTGGGGCAGCACAGTTTTACCCTCGGCCGGGGGATCGCGGGGATCATGAGATCGTGGGTTCGATCCCAGCCCCCGACCAACAGTGAACTGTGTGGAGTTTGCATGTTCTCCCCGTGTTGCGTGGGTTTACTCCGGGATTTCTCTGGTTTCCTCCCGCATACCAAAAACATGTAGGTTTAGGGCGCTCGCGCACGCAGCGACCAGCAGCCGGTGGCTTGTCACCAGACTGCAAACCAAATCTACCTATGGGTACAAATAAGTAACAAAACAAAAAAAAAAAAAAAAAAAAGGTGCATCAATACTTATGTACATTTGATTTTGTCATGAATTGCCCCTTCGGGGCAGAGAGAAAGACCCAGGTGCTGAACTGCAGTTTGTGGTATTTATTAAAAGAAACACAAAATCCATAAAGTGCATAAAACATAAACTTACAAAGAGCAGTCGGTGGAAAGCATAGGAAAACACGTCAGGACAGGGAGAGAGTCCTGATGGGAGTTGGTAGATGTGGGATGAGACTCTGACAAGGAGTGAATGCAAAACCAGTCTTAAATAAGGCAGGAAATCAATCATAACAAATGATTCCAGGTGTGGATCACGTGAGTGGGCAGGAGGTAACCATGATTGCAAAATAGAGATCAGCTGGGGGTCATGAGAGGAGAGGAGACCGGACTGACAGCTTGACAGGGGCACATCCTTTCCACACGGATGTGATGAATCGGGCAGCATTCATTTCTGTTTTTCTGTTTCATTTTATTTACCATATACCAAAGCATCAACTAGTTCTCTGTCAGTGTCAAATATCTGTGTTCATCGGTTTGTTCTGTGTGCAAAACTCTTCCTTCATTTTTTGGAGGGGGGAGCGGCCTGTTCCCCGATCCCTGTACAGTCCACTCCTCCTGGTTAGCTGCCTTTCTGTGTATGACCTCTGTTGTATCATCAGTGTTACATTGTTGACTTGGCTGGTTGTGGACAAAATTCTTTCAGTACGTTTTTAGTAATCACTCTTAATTCAGAAGCAGGTTTATGTTGTGCCTCCATGTGCATAAAAACCATCAAATTACAGTTAAATCTTAACCGTGTCACAGAGGAAACCATCCGATCCATGGTGGTCGAGCTCATCCCATGGAAGAGACACGTTACTCCATGGATTCACCCCCATTTAACATCATCATTAACCAAACAGCCAGCACACCTTCCCCCCTCTTCTTAACCTTTACTGCTGACAAGTTAAACCACGGTGAGTTGAAATAATAATGGAGGTTTTCCAGCTAACAGTCTGAACTGCAGTAATTGGCTTTAAATCTTTGCCTTTGCAGAGGAGATATGCAGCCGGATTTATACTTGGATTCAACACAGAGGAGAACGGAAATCATACAAACACTCACTAGCTGCAGAGCCAGAGACAGCCGAGTGCCAATCAAAACACTGTGATACTCACGCACACAGCTGTCAAGGCCACAGCAGCCTCGCTCTGTGAAGCTAAATAGGCTAATAACACGAGCAGATACGATCAAGCAGGGATTTCATGTCGGAATTCATATGAGAGGACCGAAGTAAAGTTTGCCAACCACGTTTAAGAGAAATAACACTCTTTTTTCTTTCATTTTCCTTCCTGACTCCATCTCACTTGTAACTATAAATGCTTTCTTTGGTGACAGTCTGAGCGCGCTCCGCCTCGGTGCACTTCCCGTCAGTGTGTGTGTGTGATCGGAAACCCAAAAATTCCCACCTTGGATTAGTTGCAGCCAATAAGCGTGGGGGGAGGGCATGAATAGAATCCGGTCTCTCACACAGTTTGATGAGGAGAAAAGGTGAGGAGTGAGGTGTCGGAGCACAGGGGAGAATCTATTTTTAGGTGTCTAATAAAACTTCTCAGTGCCGCACCAACAACGGCGGAGAAGTTGACAGGCGATTATGATAGTCTTTAATTAGCTCCCATGCTCTGGTATGTCTGTTAGTCAATTATCATCACTCAACACCACATCTGATCCCTGCTACACCGCAGGCTCTGGTGTCAAAGAGCAGCAGCAGAAATGTGGACTGAAATGATGATGTGTGACACATCTGCGCAGGAGTCTCTGTGTGGATACTCCGTGATTAAGCAGCATGGCTTTCATCACCGCCGCCACCCACTGAATTATGGGAGAAAAATGAGCAGACCTGATGAAGACCTGATTTAAGAAAGAGACTGTCACCTCTCACGCTGCAGTCACTGAAACAAGATCAGGGCTGTTTCCAGCTTTTCTGGGACCCTACGTAAAAGTTGTGTAGCCCTATTTTTGGAATAGGGAAGAGTTCAAACACTTGAAAATTGCTGTTGTTGTTGTGATGGTGGTGGTGGGGGGGGTGTTACAAATCAACAAGAAAAAAAGCCACAAATTTACAAAGAAAAGGGAGCAGATTTCTGAGAGAAAAGTTGCAAATTTACATGAAAAAAAAATTGTTAATTCATGTGAGAAAAGGTGCAAAATTACAAGGAAAAAGTTGAAAATGTACGAGAAAAAAGTTGCAAATATTTGAGAGAAAAGTTGCAAATTTACAAGAAAAAATATCCACATTTTTAGAGATAAGATAAGCCTTTATTAGTCCCACAATGGGAAAATTCCAGGATTACAGCAGCACAGGGATAGCAGCACTCAGAGCAATAGTTAATAAGATAATAAGTACTGGTTAGACAAAGCAAATGAATATACATATGTGCACAGATATATACACAGTTCAGGATCATTGCAGCTAGGTGGAATAGACAGCATTACGATTTGTTAAGTTACCCTGCAGAATATGAATATGTACCCAGACAGTATATTTTGTACTTGAATCAACAGTGTTGTTGCCACTCTCAGTAATGATTGTTATTGTCTTAGTTGTATAATGGAGGGGATGATTTATTGTGCAAGGTTGTTACGTTTTGTACATTCAATACGACCTCTACGAGCAGCCCTGGTTAGGTTATAAAGTCTTACAGCCATAGGTAGGAAGGACCTGTGGAACCTCACCGTCGTGCACCTAGGATGGCACAGCCTATTGCTAAATAAGCTCCTCAGTGCGTTCAGCGTGTCCTGCATGGGGTGGGACTCAGACTCCAGCAAAGATGACAGCTTAGCCACCATCCTCCTCTCTCCTATCAACTCCACTGGGTCGAGGCATCGCCCCAGAACAGAGCTAGCTTTTTTGATCAGCCTGTTCAGTCTCTTCCTGTTGGCTGCCGTGATGCCACTGCCCCAGCAGACCACTCCAAATGTGATGGCTGATGCCACCACCGAATCATAGAAGGTCTTCAGGAGTGCCTCTTGCATTCCAAAAGACCTGAGCCTCCTAAAGAGGAACAGCCTGCGCTGCCCTATCTTGTAGAGCGTGTTGGTGTTGTGTGACCAGTCCAGTTTATTGTTCATGTGAACACCCAGGTACTTGTAAGATGTCACCATCTCAATGTTTGCTGGTGCTGTGGGGGGTTGTCCTCGCCTGCAGCAGTCCACCACCAGTTCCTTAGTTTTCCTCACATTGTTCTGGAGGCAGTTCTGTTGGCGCCAGTCCACAAAGTCCTGGATAAGTCCTCTGTACGGAGATGAGGCAGATGATCGCAGAGTCGTCACAGAACTTCTGTAGATGGCAGTGTGGTGTGTTGTGTGAAAAGTCAGCAGTCCACAGGGTGAACAGGAAGGGAGCCAGAACTGTTCCCTGGGGTCCCCCTGTACTGCAGATGATGGTGTCAGATACACAGTCCTGGGTTCTCACAAACTGTGGTCAGTTTGTGAGGTAGTCCAGGATCCACGATGACAGGTGCTGGTCCACCCCTGCGCTCAGCAGCTTGTCCTTCAGGATCTGTGAGATCCTTCAGGATTTATGAGGGAAAAAAAGTCACAAATTCATGAGAAAAGAGTTGCAAATTTACCATGAAAAAGTCACAACTTCACAAGTAAAAACAAGCAATTTTTTGAGAGAAAAAAGGGCACATTTACAAGAAGGAAAAAAAAATTATGAGAAAAAAGTAACAAATTTTTCAGAAAAAGTTAGACATTTACAAGAAAAAAGCAACAAATTCATGAAAAAAGTTGCAAATTTACCAGAAAAAAGTAACAAATATTTGAGAGAAAAGTTTCAAATTTACTAGAAAAAAATAAAAAAAAATGAGAAGAAAGATGCAAATTAAAAAGAAAAATTGCAAATTTAGTAGAAAAAAAATCTCCCAAATTTACAAGAGAAAAGGTTCAAAAATTTATGAGAGAAAAGCTGCAAATTTATGTGAAAAAAGGCACAAAATCATGAGATAAAAGTTGCAAATTTACCAAAAAATGGACAAAAATTTACAAGAAAAAAGTTACAAAATTTTGAAAGTTGCAAATTTACAAGAAAATAATTATGAGGGAAAAAAGTTGCAAATTGATGAGGGAAAAGTGGGAAATTCACTAACTAACTAACTAACTAACCTGCACTTATATAGCGCTTTTCTAGTCACAAAGACCACTCAAAGCGCTTTCATTAATACTAACCCTCTATTCTAAGGGCCTATAGGAAACAGATATCTAGGGACAATTTAGAACAGCCAATTAACCTAACATGCATGTTTTTGGCATGTGGGAGGAAACCGGAGAAATCCCGGAGTAAACCCACGCAACACGGGGAGAACATGCAAACTCCACACAGATCACTGTTGGTCGGGGGCTGGGATCGAACCCACGATCCCATGATCCCCACAATCCCCCGGCCAAGGGTAAACTGTGCTGCCGCAGTGCTAACCACTGCGCCACCGTGCATCATCATCAACAATGAAGAGGCCAACTACAGAAATGAGGTGAGCCAACTGGTCCAGTGGTGTAAAGACAATAATCTCTTCCCGAACATGGGAAAAACCAAGGACATTGTGGTCGACTTCAGGAGGGGACACACACAGCATCCCCCTCCAATCATTGATGGAGCAGCTGTGGAGAGGGTGAGCAGCACCAAGTTCCTGGGAGTGCACATCTCTGAGGACCTCTCCTGGTCCAACAACACTACATCACTGGCCAAGAAGGCTCAAACTCACCTCCATTTCCTCTGTAAACTGAGGAGAGCACAAGTCCCAACCCCCATCATGTGCCCATTCTACCGGGGCACCACTGAGAGCATCCTCACCAGCTGCATCATGGTGTGGTATGGAAGCTGCACAGCCTCCTGCCGGAAGACACTACAACGCACAGTGAAAGCAGCCAGCAAGATCATCGGTGCCCCTCTGCCCCCCCCCCCCCAGACATCTACCTCACCCACCTCACCCGCAGAGCCATCAACATTGCAGGTGACACCTTCCACTCCTCACACTCCCTCTTCAGCCCCCTGCCCTTGCAAAAAAGGTACTGGAGCCTCCGGGCCGGCTCCACAAGACTGCTAAACAGCTTTGTTCATCACGCTATAAGGACCCTGAACTCTATCCACACCCCCTCCCCCCGGTCTGTAACACAGTCACGGCAAAAAAAAACTAAAATTTACAAGAAAAAAGTTTCTGGGAGAAAAGTTACAAATTTATCAGAAAAAGTCACAAACTTACAAGAAAAAAGGAGCAAATTTTTGACAGAAAAGTTGTACAAGAAAAAAAAATCAACAGTTTTATGAGAAAAAAATTCACAAATGTATGAGATTTATGAAATTTATGATTTATACCTATGATTGTTGGTGGACTAATGGAGACTGGCCTGATAATGACAAAAAGCTGCATTTTAATCACCCTTTATAGTCATTCAACTGTACAACTAATCATGTACAGTAGAACGAGATTGTGCTTTACCTATCTACTGTGTTAATGACACACACCCCAAGTGTAGAATCAGAGGGCCGCTGCCATGCAAGGCGCCGCCACAAATTGCCCTCCTCCATTCCATTTTTGCTGAGCACCAAGCTGGACGGCAGGAAGTTCCACTTTTTTATATGGTCTTCGGCATGACCCGGCCGGGATTTGAACCCCTGCCTCCCGGGTGTGGGGCGGATGCTCTACCAACTGTGCCACCACTCCGGTATTTTATTAGATATATTGTTTTGGAAAATTACTGTGTGATTATTGATCAAGACGTTTCCCCTTTCTGAAGTAAGGTGGAGTGACAGGCAAAAACAGAGATGGACCTTCCAAATTAAGTCTGCCAAAAGAAATTGGCGTCTCTGTTTAAGCGTGACTGAAGCTGCAGCATCAGATGGAGTCAAAGAGTGAAGTGTCATTTCCAGTACGAGTGATAAATTAGCTTTCAGGGACACTGCCATAATAGTATTGGAAGGAATCAATTTCTGTCCAAGTGCACGCACTGAAAGGAAAAGTCAGCTGACATGGCTGCAAGTGCAAGTGTTGCTTTTCATTTTATTATTATTTCCTGTTTTAGGCTAAGGATATTTTGGGGCACACACCAAAATCCGAAGTGTCATTTAGTCTTTTAAAACCTAAAGTGGCTAAATCATCTTGCCCTTTCTATGTGCCGATTTACAGAAGAAAATTTTGAAGAATGTGGTTTTGTTCCTCAAATGACCCTAAAACGATCCCCATACATTTCTATATGACATGAAATTAAAACTTGCAGCCTGGTGAAAAAACAACTAGACAGAGGAGCTGGTTCTGACTAAATCATCCCAGGAATGCTCAGATCTGTACTTTAACCTCTTAAAATTCCGGTGTTCTGTGGAGGGTTTCAAATTTTCTACTGCCACTCACTGAAGAGAGAATTTGATTTTCTTTGCATATGCTAAATTTATGGAAATTGGCTGGGATGTGAAGGGGTTAAAAGATTCAAATCTGCAAGAAAAAGTTTCAAATTTACAGGAAAAAAGCTGCTAATTTTTGAGGGAAAGGTTGCAAATTTATAGGAAAAAGTTGCAAATATTTGAGAAAAAAGTTTTGCAAATTTTTGAGAAAAAAATTGCAAATTTACAAGAAAAAAATGCAAACTGAGGAAAAAGTTGCTAATTTTTGAGAAAAAGGTTGCAAATTTATAGGAAAAAAGAAAAAAATTACAAGAAAAATGTTGCAAATTTTTGACAAAAGCAATGCAAATTTATAGGGAAAAGTTGCAATTGAGAAAAAAGTTGCAAATTTTTTAGATAAAAGTTGCAAATTTATAGGAAACAGTTGCAAATATATGGTCATATTTACTGGTCAATCTACGTCCCTACCCTCACCTATGGTCATGAGCTTTGGGTTAATGACCAAAAGAATGAGCGGCTGAAATGAGCTTTCCCCATAGGATTGCCGGACTCACCCTTAGAGATAGGGTGAGGAGCTCAGTCATCGGGGAGAGGCTCAGAGTAGAACCGTTGCTCCTCCACATCAAAAGGAGCCAGTTGAGGTGGCTTGGGCATCTGATCAAGGATGCCTTCTGGACACCTCCCATTTGAGGTGTTTCGGGCATGTCCCACTGGGAGGAAACCCCGAGGCAGACCCAGGACTCACTGGACAGACTATGTCTCCCAGCTGGTCTGGAAACGCCTTGGTATCCTCTCTGAAGAGCTGGAGCAGGTGGCTGGGGGGAGGGAAGTCTGGCCTTCTCTGCTTGAACTGCTTCCTCAGCGACCCGGACCTTCGGAAAAGCGGTAGGAAACAGATAGCTGGAAAATGGATGGATGGAGGTTGCAGATTTATAGGAAAAAGTTGCAAATATTTGAGAAAAAAAAGTTTGAAAAATGTACAAGAAAAAACTTCCAAATTTATGAGAGAAAGTTATAAATTTACAAGAAAAAAAAATTGCAAATTGAGAAGAAAAAATGTTGCAGATTTACAGGAAAAAAGTTGCTAATTTTTGAGAAAAAGCTTACAAATTTTGGAAAAAAAAAAAAAAGGTGAAAATTTACAAGAAAAAAAATGCAACTAGAGCAGAAAAAAGTTTAAACTCTTAAAATTCCGGTTTCTGCCAGAGAGACATTACATTTTCTAATGCCATTCAGTGAAGAAATAATTCGCTAATTTTCTTTGTGTCTGCTAAATTTACAGAAGTTGGCTGGAATGTTAAGGGGTTAACCCTGATCTCAACCGTGACCATAAGTATGACCTGGATGGAGAATCAGTTCAGGATCATTGTGCATGAGTTTGCAGAACATCGAGGCTATTACCTAGGAGGAGTAACAACTTTGATGAAATCATAAATGCCCAGATCTCTTAACCTTTGACCTAGGGCTGGACGATACAACGAATACATTCGTTATATCGATACATTCTGCTATGCACGATACATATGACGTGTTTATCACTGATCTCGAGCTTTTCTGTGGCAGTTTAAAGCCACTTCTCTTTGTCAGCATCTCTCTCCTTTCCTCTCACACAGCTGCACTCAAACGTTTCCCTCCCTCCCCTGCCTCCTCGCACTGTGTTTCATTTAAGGGTCATTGTCAGGTCTGTTTTTTCTCCTGCAATTTTTTCTTTTGAAACTGCTTCTTTTGAGCCTGTTTTCATGTTACACAGATGCTTGTTTTTTATGCACAATCTGGCAACACCAGCAGAGCACAGGGAAAGGGGGACAAAAAGAAATGACACACACATACTGGCTGCAGTTCAGCAGACTTGAACGAAAGGGAAAAAAATGCACCAGCTCCGTTTTCTGGCGGTTGTAAAAATTGAACAAAATACAGTTTTGCGCAAATTACAGTATGTCGGTGTACCACTAATTTGTTTCACCACTTAAGATGTCATTAAATCACCCTTATTGTCATTCAACTGTACAACCAATCATGTACAGCAGAACGAGATTGTGCTTTACCTATCTACAGTGTAAATCACATACACCCCAAGTGCAGAATCTGAGGGCCGCTGCCATGCAAGGCGCAATCCACTATAATATGAAGAATGCATTAAAATCCACTCTCAACATCCCAGGTAGCCTCTACAAAAAAAATTAAATAAATAAATAAAATAAAGGAACCATCCCTAAGAAAATGACTATGGCTTCTTCATTTGGAAAATTTATCCCATACAACAAAAGTGCAAAATGGAAAGCGATTACTACTGCAGTCACAAATTATACTGCCAAAGACATGACCCTTATTGTTAAAAACAAGACCAAACAGAAAAAGTGGACTTTAGTTTATATGGTTTTAAAATATCTTTCTCTAGAATTCTTGCTTAATGGACTTTTTATTGTGCTAAGTACTTTTTTGTGTTTTGTTTTATTTTTAATGGTTTTATTACTGGCCATAATAGGAAGGCCTACCATTATTTATTCTGATTTGTTGCAAATTTATGAGTGGGGTTGTCTGATTGGTTCATTAAAGTTTCCTAAATTTAACTTGATTCCCCCTCCCCTCCTTTTTTGTAGGCACTTGTAAAAAAAAAAAATGTAATACATGGATCTGTTTCTTTTATCATGCCAGTGTCATTTTATGCAAAGGTTTTACATTTATACAGTGGGTGGAGGAGACCTCAAGATATTGTGATATAGATTCAAAGATTTGAGATTCAAAGGCTTTGTTATCATGTGCACAGTTAAGAAATGCTACATTTCCTGAGCAATGAAATTCCTACTTTGCTCTCCGAACGAATGCCAAGGTAAAAGGTACAGAAACAACAATTCTAATAAGGTCATGACACACAAATACAGGAACTCAATCCTAATACTAATGGATGCTAATACGTAACACATACCCAACAAACAGTAGGCAGTTAGGACTCCTTAAGCCCACTTTGATACTAAATACTAAAACTAATGAGTACTAATAACACACACTAGGCAGTCTGGGCAGTTAAAGCAGTCAGACAAGAGGAATAAAATTGAAAATTCACTGTATGACTAAAGTGATAGTGGTATTTTGATGTCAGAGATAATGTGAACCTGAGATGGCATGAACCTACTGTATGTACAGTGTGCAAACGAGCATTGTGCAATGAGCAGTGTATAATTTCAAATTACAAATTAGCACCCAGTGCTAATTTCTGTAATGACAGTACCAGTAGACTGTGCATGATAAGTAGCAGCAGAGATGATAATTAGCAGCAAAGATGATATGGACATCAGACGGGTGAGACTATATCTACTGCACAGGTGAGCAGTGTGCAAATTTAGCAGACGGTGTGTGAGTTCCTATATGCAAACTGTGTTACGGAGTTTTGGGAGTTGTTATCTGTTCAGGAGTCTGATGGCAGTGGGAAAGAAGGAGTTGTTCAGTCTGGTTGTCCTGCATTTCACACTTCTGTACCTCTGGCCTGAAGGTAGAAGTGTGAGCAGTCTTTGCTGGGGGTGGGTGGGGTCCCGGAGGATGGCGTCAGCTCTCTTCTGGACTCTCCGGTGGTAGATGCTCTGCAGAGAGGGGAGTGGAGTCCTGATGATCTTCTCCGCTGTCTTCGCCACTCTCTGCAGGCGTTTGCGGTCCAGGGCAGTGGTGCTGCCGTACCACGTAGTGATGCAGTTGGTCAGGATGCTCTCGATGATGCAGCTGTAGAAATTGTTGAGGACCCTGGAAGACATGCCAAACTTCTTCAGCCTCCTCAGAAAGTACAGCCGCTGTTGAGCTCCCTTAACCAGCTCTGTGGTGTTGTGTGTCCACTTAAGGTCCTCGCTGATGTGGATGCCCAGGTATTTAAAGCTGCTCACCCTCTCCACCTCAAGCTTCCGGATGAACAGTGGCCAATGGGTTCTTCTCCTCCCTTTCATCATGTCCACTATCACCTCCTTTGTCTTGTCCGTGTTGAGGGTGAGGTTGTTGTCCTCACACCATGACACCAGGTTGGCCACCTCCCTCCTGTAGGATGCTTCGTCATCACCAGTGATGAGTCCTATTACTGCTGTGTCATCTGCAAACTTTAGGATGATATTGTCCTTGTGGGAGGCAACACAGTCATGGATGAAAAAGCTGTAGAGGATGGGGCTGAGAACACAACCCTGTGGGACACCTGTGTTTGTGATGATGCTGGCTGAGGTCCTGTTACCCATGCTGACAGACTGGGGCCTGCTAGTTAAGAAAGTCCAGTAGCCAGTCGCAGAGGGTGGAGTGCAGGCCAAGTGAAGACAGTTTGTTGGTGAGTTTGTGGGGGATGACCATGTTGAAGGCGGAGCGAGCATCCTAATGTAGGAGTCTTTATCTTCCAGGTGGGAGAGAGAATAATGGAGTGCTGCAGCGATGGCATCTTAGGTGGACCTGTTGGACTGGTAGGAGTACTGCAGGGGGTCCAGGGTGCCCGGTATGCTGTCCTGAATGAGAGACAGCATCACTCTCTCAAACCACTTCATCGAGAGATGAAGTGGTTCTCCAGACTCCTGAAGTGGTTCAGACTCCTGAACAGATAACAAATTCATTCGAGCGCCTAATTTTGGCATGTCCCCCAAGACCCTCAACAATTTCTACAGCTGCATCATCGAGAACATCTTGACCAACTGCATCACTGCCTGGTACAGCAGCACTACTGTCCTGGACCGCAAACACACTGCAGAGAGTGGTGAAGGCAGCAGAAAAGATCATCAGGGCTCCTCTCCCTTCTCTGCAGAGCATCTACCACTGCAGAGTCCAAAGGAGAGCTGACGCCATCCTCCGGGACCCCACCCACCCCCAGCACAGAATGTTCACACTTCTACCCTCAGGCCGGAGGTACAGAAGTGTGAAATGCAGGACATCCAGACTAAAAAACTCCTTTTTTCCCACTGCCATCAGACTCCTGGACAAATAACAAACTCCAGACACAGCTTTGCAAACAGGAATTCACACACTGGTTGCTAAATTTGCACATTGCTCACTAGAACAGTGTACGTAGTCTCACCCCGTCTCATGTCTGCTTTAACTGTCCTAATTCCATAATGTGTGTTATTAGTATTCATTAGTGTTAGTACTTAGTATTAAGGTGTGTTTAAGGTGTCCTAATTGCCTAATATGTGTTATTAGTGTGTGTTTTACTATCCATTTGTATTAGGTGTGCTATTACCTTATTAGTATTGATGTGTATCTATTACCTTGGCATTCGTTCGGAGAGCAGAGTAAGAATTTCATTGCTCAGGAAATGTTGCATTTCTTAACTGTACACATGATAATAAAGCCTTTGAATCTTGAATCTTTCTCCATACAGGGGGTGTCTGGAAGCTGTTATTACCAACAAAGGCTTTGCTACTAAATATAACTTGTTTTGTAAACACACTTGCCTTGATTTCTTTGTATGTATGGATTTCTTGGGTTGCTACTAATATTTGGTGAAAATCTCAGGCCAATAGCTCCATCAGAAATATGTTTAATGAGAAAAATGTTGACGTTTTTCAATACTTATTTTCCCCACTGTATAGTGGCTCCCTGACGCCTGAGGATAAACAAAAAAAACTCACAAATTTCCAAGAAAACAAGCAATACATTTAAAAAAAAAGTGCACTTTCATGAGAAAAATATCCTAAAAAGCAGAAAATGAGAAAATCTCAAAATGTATACAGTTTACACCCTCACAAATTTAGGGAAAAATGCCACAAATTTGCAAGAAAAAAAGTCACAAGAATTTTGGAAAAGAAATCACAAATTTACTGGAAAAAGTTGGAGTTTTATGAGAAAAATGTAATAAATGTATCTCAGAAAGGCTCCAGTTTTACCCATGAAAGGCAATCAATTTACAAAAAAAATAATAAATTTATGAGAATAGCTGAAAATCTATGCAAAAAAATACTCAAAATCTAGTGAAAATGCTGCAATTTTATGAGAAAAAAAAACACAAATTGGCAAGAAAAAAAGTCATGAATTTTATTAGAAAACTTGCAAATTCATGTGAAAAAGGCAGCATTTTTATCTGAAAAGGGGAACAATCAGATAAGACAATCTCATGAGAAAAGCTGAAGATTATGCCAAAAATATCAAAATTTATTAAAAAGTTTATAATTTTACTGGGAAAAAATGTTACAAATTTACAAGAAAGAGTTTTCAGTTTTACTTAATAAAGGTATGAAATTTGCAAAGAAAAATATGGCAAATTTACAAAAAAAGCAAAACACATTTATGCCAACAATTTAAAAAAAAAAAAAAAAAAACCAATACATGTCATGGTCTGAGCGCTGATATTGTCCGCGCTCGGATCATCCAGTATTTTCCCTGTTATTCCGTGTTGTTTTCCTTATGGCCTTCCAGGGCTATTATTGTGACAGCGTCACGGTGGGACTTCCGGCTGTCAGAGCCAAGCTGCACTGTGACAGCTGATCAACATTCCACTGATTAGTTTCTCATTGCCTGGTTAGTCCTCTAGCCCTATTTAAGAGAGCAGCTGAGGTTACTCCTGGCTGCGACCTCGCACAACGTTGCATCCGTACAACGTTCGGCTGGAGTCCCTAAACCCCGGCTCCAGTCACCCTGTGATTCTCAGTCTCAGTGTGTTGTTCAGAGTCTGTTATCTTATGCCCTTAATCTTTACCATAGTCATAGTCTGTGTTTTTGCCCCATGTGGCTGTTTATTTTGTCATTTTATGTTGTGTTAATAAAACATGCAAACTCACTGGTTGGCCTATAGGGTCTGAATGATGTCCCGCGAGGGTCACCCATGACAGTAGGTCGCAGCTTAATGAGACGCCGGTCGCCGTGAATTGGTATTATTTGGGCTTGTAGTTTTTTCCTGTTTCTCCGTGTACCAGCGTGTTGGGAGATGACGTTGCCAGGGAAGGACTATGCCATGAGCTTGGGCTACGAGCTAGTGATGGCCCTCATTGAGATAGATGGTATACTCTCCAGCGCTCGCAGTAGCATCATCCCCAGCAGCTTACGCTGGTACCTGGACCTTGCAGAGGCAGCTATTAACCACCATCCTGGCTATGGGGACCACACCAAAATTAGGAAGAGGATGGCGGAAATCTCGGCACTTCGGGAGAAGATCCGCGGACTGGAGGGAAACTCCGGCAGGAAGCCGAGGGTGAAGTATTCCCGCTCCTCGCCTCGGGATCCAGTTCCTGTCACCCGTCCAGCCCAGAAGTCTTTGTCGTCCAAGTGCCGTTCCCGCCCACAGGAGAGGAGGACGTCATCCGGGATTCCCCCAGAGGAGACTCAGTGGACAGCGGTGATCATCCAGGACCATGTGTCTCCTGCTCGTTCTGCCTCCCATCCAACTGAAATTATGAAGCATGTGACGGCGGCAGTCAGACTGGTGGAGATCAGTCCTGAACTCTATGATTACCCCGAGTACGCTGACATGCTCACCTCTGTCTCCGCGCAGGAGCGGCGTTTCCCTGACCTCACCTTTGCCTCGCCCTCTGCCGGTAGATGTCATCATCATGCTCGTAAGAAGCCTCAGTGAGATCCCCGTCCAGATCCAGTTCCGGGGAGCCGTAGGAACTCTGCCTCTCAGCTAGTGGTGAGCTCCACGAGTCTAACTCCAGCTGTCCCCTTCCTGATCCTGTGCGAGCGGCTCCTCCTCGTCTTCCCGGGGGGGCCCTCCGTCACCATCCAGAGGGAGAAGGAGAGAACCAAGTCCGCTGCAACAGCTCCCATCGGCCCTCAGCGGAGCAGGCAAGTGCTTTTTCATTCTTTTCCTTCACTGTGTGAATTGCCTTGTCTGACTCCTGGGGGTGGAGTTCGGGGCTCACAGTTCCCCGAGCTTCTTCCACCTGCTTCAGTTACTAATTGTGAACCTGCATCCTCTGTGTCTCCTTCCCCTGAGCATCCCCTGGTGCCAGGAATATACCGCCGGACGAAGAAGGAGCCTGTGGCCCTGGAGAGCCTGGTACCAGCTCTGCAGCCACATCACGGCCAGAGGAGGAGAGCGGACTGCCAGTTGGAGCCTGCGCCGACAATTAAGCATCCCTGGGTCTCTGTGGAGGGGCATTTCGACCCAGCAGGCCATGGATCCCCTGTCACCACGCCGTGCGGGCCTTCAGCGTGGACTTCAGCACCAGGGAATCCTCAGACTGTGAGGACCATCATGCCTGCTGCGGAGCCCGCCGCAGTCGAGTGGGAGCCAGGAGTGGACCTCCAGATCGTGGAACCTGGATCGTCGGAGTCCTGGACGGCGGTGGAGCCCGAGATCAGGCAAGTGCTCTATTTTGTCTTTGTCTTTTCTATTCTTGAGCATCATTGCCTGTCTCTTGGGGAAACAAGCCAGGTGCAGTCCACCACTGCATCCGAGCTTGACTCGCCGGGCTCTGCCACTGCCGGTAATCCTGACCCTAGTATTCTTTGTTCTTCTGAGCCTTCTCCCAGGGTCACCGGTGACGAGTCGGTTCTGGTCACTGTCCTGGAAGTTCCAGGTTCGTGTTTGGGGGTCATCCCTGGTGCTGCACCGGCCCAGTCGGGGTCCGTCGTGGGTGCTGTTCTGGCCAGTCAGGGTCCGTCGTGGGTGCAGCTTTGACCCAATTGGGGTCCGTTGTGGGCACTGTTCCGGTCCAGTTGGGTCCGTCGTGCGTGCAGCACTGTCCCGATCGGGGTCCAGCAAGGGCGCAGCGCCGGCTCGAGTGAAGTTCGGAGAAGGAGCTGTAGATCCTCCACCGTTCGACCCCAGACTGGTCCCTCATCCTTTCCCTGATCCCTTTTTTCCTCCACCGGGTGCTGCTGGGATTTCTCGTTTTCGGCTCGGCTTCCCCTCGCTATCCCTCTCGGTAGGAAGGCCACCTCAGAGTTCTTCTCTTCGGTCCTGGTGGCCTAATGATGCGGGTCGGCCGCCCGGGAAACTGCTTCGCCGGTTCGGCGTTCTGGGACGGCCACCCGACGGACTGCATTCGTTGTTCGGCGACCTGGTCTGGCCGCCAGAGGTACTGTTTTTCTGGGCCTGGGACTGGGGTAGACCGCCCGAACTGGTTCTTTTTTCCCTGCCAGCGATCTGGAAGCTGGAGGCAGGTAGACCTCCCAAACTGTTTGTTTTTTGTTTCTTTGTGCTCTGCCTGCCGACATTCCTGTAGTGTTTTTTTTTCTCCCCTGTAATGTTAGGGATGCTCTTCTGGTTTTGTCTGTGAACTTTATTGAACTGTTTGTATATCGCCGCTCTGTAGCGTGTTTAGTTATTTTTTCTGGTGTTATAGGGTACGCTGTATTTTTATGTGCCTGTATTTCAGTTTTTCTTGTTCCTCTGTGATTTGAGAGATGCTCCTTTGTTTGTTTTTTTGTTTTCCTTGCCTGTTTCGTGATTTCGCTGTATTCATAGCGTGCTGCGTTTGACTTTTTTTCCTCTTGGTATTTTTTTGGGTGCAGCGTGTATGTACCTGTATTTTAGTTCTTGTGTATTCTACCATGCGCTGTGATTTTTGTAGCCTGCCATTATTTTCCATGTTTGAGCCTCATCAGTTTGATTGTCGTCGTTGCCCTCCTTTGTGTGTGTGGGTTTTTTTTTTTCCTCTTCTTATCTCCTTGTTACGGTGTTGTGTTGATTCTTGCCCTCCTGACCTGTTTCCCCCTCCACCCTTCCTGGGGAGGTCCTAGTGGCCTTCTGAGTGGTGGCTTCGATGTTACATTGCGCCTGGAATGCACCTTTTAAGGGGGGAGTACTGTCATGGTCTGAGCGCTGATATTGTCTGCGCTCAAATTATCCAGTATTTTCCCCGTTATTCCGTGTTGTTTTCCTTATGGCCTTCCAGGGCTCTTATTGTGACAGCATCACAGCGGGACTTCCGGCTGTCAGAGCCGAGCTGCGCCGTGACAGCTGATCAACATTCCACTGATTAGTTTCTCATTGCCTGGTTAGTCCTCTAGCCCTATTTAAGGGAGCAGCTGAGGTTACTCCTGGCTGCGACCTCGCACAACGTTGCATCCGTACAACGTTCGGCTGGAGTCCCTAAACCCCGGCTCCAGTCACCCTGTGATTCTCAGTCTCAGTAAGTGTGTTGTTCAGTCTGTTATCTTGTGTCCTTAGTCTTTACCATAGTCATAGTCCGTGTTTTTGCCCCACGTAGCTGTTTATTTTGTCATTTTATGTTGTGTTAATAAAATATGCAAACTCACTGGTTGGCCTATAGCGTCTCAATGGTATCCTGCGAGGGCCACCCATGACAGAAAACACCCACACAATTTTGTAAGGGAAAAACAGACAATCAAAAAATTACCAGAAAAAGTAGCAATTTTGTGAGGAAACAAGGTGACAAATTTGCAGTAAAAAAAAAAACCTGCAAATTTTAAGAAAAAAACTCTTAATCCTAATGTTGTCAGGCCATATTGTAGTTGTAATTCTGCTGTTGTACCTCAGATATTTTTGTGGCTCCACGTAGATTTTTTTAAACACAAAAATCACTCACAGTGGTTCTTTGTATAGTATAGGTTGCTGACCCCTGGCCTAGGAGGAGTGGTGATTTTTCTGAACTCATAAATGCCTAGATTTCCTGACCTTTGACCTTAAGCTTATCCTGGATGCAGACCCACCCGAGGATCATTGTGAGTGAATTTGGTGACCATCATGGCAATCTTCTAGGAGTACCGCTTCATGTGAAATGTGGATGGACAGACGGTGGATGCTGCACCATCACTTCACAGGAATGAGCTAAAAATCAGTGGGGGGGGGGGGGTCCTTTGTAGCCCAATTCTTTTTTTTTTTTTTTTTTATTTTTTTGTATTTTGTATACTTTATTAATCCCCAGAAGAAAATTCAGGGCATCCACCTGATTGGATGAGGCAGCCATGGTATGGCGCCAATCCCTTCACCATTCACACATAGTCACACCTAGGGCCACTTTAGAGTCTCCAATTAACTTAACTTGCATGTTTTTGGCCTGTGGGAGGAAACCGGAGCACCCAGGGTAAACCCACGCAGACACATGCAAACTCCACACAGAAGGGTCACCGAACCGATGTTCAGGGGATGGGATCAAACCCACGATGGTCAGGGGGTGGAATTGATAGAGTGACCTTCTTACTGTGCTGCCACAGTGGTAACCAACCAACCGAACTGCCCAAAATCCATTCAAAATAACTCTTTAGCAGGTCTAATTGAGTTATAATAAATGCGAGGTGTTAGCAAACCGTATACCCTCTATTGAAATTGCATTGAAAAAAATGACAAAGTTCTAAAACCTGTAATTTTGACAAAAATGAAGCAAAATCTGAGTAATTTGCACATCTTCAATACATGTGCAAACATTGTGTGAAAGGAAAAAGTCCTAGCTTGAAAACTGTGGGAGGAGTTAGCCAGACAGGTCGTACAGACAGGTAGACAGATGGACAGATAGACAGACATCACACCATAATACATCCAGTCTTTAGAGGCAGCTGTATAGAGTCAAAATTTTAAAGACGCACTCTGGTGGATATAAACCTCCCATAAAAACAAATCTACATAGTCTAAAATGGTATCTTATGCCCTTTGTGGATGAGAGCTCAGCTTTCAACACCATCATCCCAGACATCCTGATCAATAAACTGCACCTCCTCCAGATCCCCCTCCCCACCTGCTCCTGGATAAAAAACTTTCTCACCAACCATCCACAGGAAGTCAGACTTGGCCCCCACCACTCCTCCACGCGGTCTGTCAGCACTGGTTCCCCCCAGGGCTGCGTGCTAAGCTCATTACTGTACTCCCTGTACACCTTTGACTGTAATCCAACCCACCCAACCACCGTCATCATGAAGTATGCAGACAATACCTGTCATGTTCAGGGTCGTCGCCCCGAGCATCCTTTGTGCTGTGACTGTATTTGGACTTTCTATACATACACCCATTGTAAATAAACACGTTACTTACTCTGCATTTTGGGCTCGTTGCTATTCCCTATAACATGACAATACCACCTTGGTTGGGCTCATCACCAATGACAATGAGAAGGCACACAGGGCAGAGGTAGAGAATCTGCTGCTGTGGTGCCAAGCAAACAACCTGAAACTGAATGCCTGAAAAACCAAAGAACTCATACTGGACTTCAGAAAGAACAAACAGGACCATATCCCCCTCCTCATAAACGGCGACCGCATGGAAACCGTCCCCACCTTCAGGTTCCTGGGCACTCACATCTCCTCTGACTTCTCCTGGACTGTCAACACCAAGGCTCTGGAGAAGAAAGCCCAGCAGCGACTGCACTTCCTCTGTGTCCTGAGGAAGAACAACCTGGACCAGAAGCAGCTGCTGGCCCTCTACTGCTGCTTAGTGGAGAGCGTGCTCACCTACTGCCTGGGTGTGTGGTACACTGGCTCTATGACCAAGAACAGGAAGGCTGTGCAGAGGGTCATCAACATCGCCCAAAAAGTCATTGGCGGCCCTCTGCCCTCCCTGGACGACATCTCCAGATCCTTCTGTCTCAGAAAGATCAAGGCCATCACAGGAGACCTCTCACATCCCGCCCACCACCTGTTTGGCCTGCTTCCCTCTGGACGACGGTTCAGATCAGTCAGGTTCCATACCTCCAGACTGACAAACAGTTTATTCCACTGGGCCATCCAACTGCAAACAGTCAGAGGACCCACCCCCCTCCCTCCGAACTTTCACATGCACAGAACTGAGGACCTTTTCAATTATCATAATAACACACCTGTCTTTGCACTCCGCACTTTCATTTATATTGACCCATTCGTGAAACCACTACCATACCTATGTATATTTTCCATAATCCTTGGGCCATTTTATTCAATCGTGTGTCCAATTGTGTGTTCGGCACTCCGCACTTTTATGTACAGTACATTGTTTCATCCATGAAGCCACTACCATACCTGTGTATATTTCCATAATCCTGGGCTATTTTTATTATTTCAGTCGTATGTTTTAATCATGTGTTCTGTAACTGTGCTTTATCTAATCCTTCTCTCTTACTTTATTGCACAGTAGCCTGGTGGAGCAGCCACAGTTTCGTTGTGCTGTACAACTGTACAATGACAATAAAGCCTATTCTATTCTATTCTATTCTATTCGGGTATCTTGAAAGGCGCTTTATCCACCTTATTCCTGGGGGTGTCGCTGTAGGAACGATTATGGGCGGAACTTCCAGTTTCAGCTGAAGTAGTGTTAAATCAGTCAGCAGGAGTGGACTAGTGGGGCATTTAAAAAAGCGTTTTAAAAGTTTTTCAAATTCATTTTAATGTATAGTCCACATACACCACCGTTCAAAAGTTTGGGGTCACTTAGAAATTTCCTTATTTTTGAAAGAAAAGCACTTTTTTCAATGAAGATAACTTTAAACTAATCAGAAATACACTCTATACATTGCTAATGTGGTAAATGACTATTCTAGCTGCAAATGTCTGGGTTTTGGTGCAATATCTACATAGGTGTATAGAGGCCCATTTCCAGCAACTATCACTCCAGTGTTCTAATGGTACAATGTGTTTGCTCATTGCGTCAGAAGGCTAATGGATGATTAGAAAACCCTTGTGCAATCATGTTAGGTCTGCAATGCTGTAATTGCTGCAAATGGAGGATTCTTTGATGAAAGCAAAGTTTGAAGGAAAAAATTATTATTTCAAATACAAATCCTTATTTCTAACCTTGTCAATGTCTTGACTATATTTTCTATTCATTTTACAACTCATGGTGGTAAATAAGTGTGACTTTTCATGGAAAACACAAAATAATTGTCTGGGTGACCCCAAACTTTTGAACGGTAGTGTATGTGTTTTGCACTCAAGTGGCAGCTAATTTCAGCACTTATATTTTTTGTATTTTTTGAATGTTTTGGCGTAGTTCTGGTACTTGTTGCTCTTGTTCGTGGTTGTGCCATAGACAGTATAAATGGAGGCTTCTCACCGGCAATGCGTAGATCATGCTCTGAAAACTAAAAAGGACTGTTCATGTGATCAGTGGTACAGACGCAAGAGCACCAGGTATGTTTTCACTTGTATGAATGTCACAGATCTGACGTTTACGCGTCATATATGTCACCAGATGCAAGGCTGCATGAAGTAAAATAATAAATAAAAAATGGTAGCAGTTTTCTTCCTCAGGCTTAATGATTTAAGAAAGATATCAAATAGTTTTTTGGGGGGAGTTTTTTGCATTTGTTGCACTGCCTTGGAACGATATGGGCTTGATATTTAGCAGCTTCAGCATGCATTAATTTTTAAATTATCACAAAATATAGATCAATAAAATTTTGAACATTTGTCAGAAATGGTCTGTACGTGTTAAGTTAAATAACAAGCATTCATGGCATGACAGCAGCATGAGCATTTTAATTTCGGGGTAAAACAAACAGCTACAGCTGTCTGTATTTACCATGACAGCCAAGCACTGTGTTGTGGTTCTTTGTGGCTCTAACTAGATTCTACGTCTGCTCTAAGGTAAATTTGATTATATCCAACATCTTTTAACAAAATGCATCTGACTTAATTGCGGTGGAGACATTGATATGTCTCAGGGCTTTTATTTGTTTACAGCGTTAGCATCTTAGCAGCGGCGCTAACAAACGGAGCTACTGTCTGCGAGGCTACTTTTTAAGGTCATCTTCCCATCCCTCCATAGTCGTGGGAAGAGGTATGATTATATTACTGTTTTTGAGGTGCAAAAGGCCGTGTTCCCACATTTTTGATGCCAAAGTCATTGTTTTTTAACCAAGTGTCTCGTTTCAGTGACAACAACACGTTCTAAACTAGTACTGGAAGTTACATTCAAAATTCATGCAAGGTATCATGGGGGCTAGGAATAAGGTGGATAAATGCAATCCAATTATTATTATTATTATTATTATTATTATTATTATTCGCTTCTATTCTTATTTCTACAAACAAAACCCGTCATTGTCTTACGGTTTCATGTCAAAATCTTTTCACCCCCCAAACACCAGAATGCCACATACCACAAGGCTAATAGTTACTAGCGCTACATTAAACAGCAAAAATCCTGTGCTAATAAGACTTACCGGTTGAAGGACATGCCCAGTTGTATGCATGGTGGACTAGGATAATCACTAAAACGGCACTGGTCTGTAAAAGCAGTTTAATGGTAAAACCCATCTTAATTTGAGTCCAGTTTTCAAATCAGCTAGCCCAAAAATGCTAACAGGCCTTGGAGGATAACTTCAGTTAGGCCAGAGTCCTGACTGGCTCAACGCTACTCACGTGCCAGCGGCTGTATATACAGTATCTCACAAACGTGAGTACACCCCTCACATTTTTGTAAATATTTTATTATATCTTTTCATGGGACAACACTGAAGATATGACACTTTGATACAATGTAAAGTAGTCAGTGTACAGCTTCTATAACAGTGTATGTTATGATCCGAGCACCGATCTCGTCCGCGCTCGGGTCATACGTCATCCCCTGCAGGCTTGACAACAGTGATTTCCTTCTGGCTCCCCGGGCTCTTATTGTGACAGCACCCGGAGGAGCTTCCTTCTGTCAAAGCCTGCCAGCTGTGCTGCATTCGCGGCTCATTAGCGGCCGGCATTTAAGCGGACACTGAATGCAGCCCAATGCAGCAGTCTCCGTCGAAACTCCCCTGTGTTTAGACGTCGAGCAAGCGCTCCTCGTCTCGGACGTCATTATTCCTCACTTGATTCCTCGCCTACGATCATCCCTCGTCTTTATCCGGTATTGTAAGTGAGCTCGTTCAGCCTTACAGTCTCTGTTCCCTTGTAGTGTGTTTTAGCCCATCGTGGCTTGTTACTTTGTCACTTTGTGTTATCCTTCTGTTCCTCTGTTCCCTAATAAACACCACTGCAAACTCACCGGTGACTTGCTGGCGTCTTATGGTGGCTCGCGAGGGCCACCCATGACAGTGGACTGCTGCCAGACTGAGACGCCTGTCGCCGTGAGTTTGCATTTGGACTTTGCTCTTTCCTGTCTGGGTACTGCGTGCTGAAAACATGCCGTCGCGGAGGGGCCGCGCTCGGAGTCAGAGCTACGAGCTGGCGGACGCCCTGGAATACGTGGATGAAACGCTCATCTCCGCCTCCCTCTTCGACTATCACAGCGACGTGCGCTGGTACCTGGACTGCGCTGAGGATGTCCTGAATCATCTCCCCCGCTACGCCGACCACCCCGAAGTCAGCGCGAGGAGGGATGACATCGCCGCACAGTGCGAGATACTCCGCATGATGGAGGAGGACTACAGGGGTAAGCAGAGGAGGAGGCATCCCTCCTCCCCCCTTTGGGATCCCGTTCCTGTCCTCGATCCAGTTCTGGAGTTCGCACCATCCGGGGGCCGTCGAAGACGTCAGCGCCACGGCCATTGTCAACCTCAGCCAGAACCCCGTCCGGATCCTGTTCCGGGCCGCCTGAGAGACTCAATCCCGCAGTCAGCTGCTTCCTCGGCATCTCGCCAGGAGGGAATCCCCGCAGCCTCTTCCCCCGGGTCATCTTCTCCTGCTGTCCCGTCAGCGCTCCATGCCCGGTTCGTCTCGGCTGTCGCCCCCTCCTCCTCGACGCCTTCCCCGGCTGCTGTGAGAGCCCAGAGTCCTGTTCCGGTGAGCCCCATCCCAGATCCATCACGAGCGGCTCCCCCTCGTCCTCCCAGGGGGCCCTCTGTCACCGTCCGGTGGGGAAAGGGAGGAGCAACGTCCGCTACAGCAGCCACCATCCTGCCTCCGGGAGACAGGCAAGTACAGGTTCACTCATCTCCTCATAATTGTGGTTTGTCTTGTCTGACTCCTGGGGGTGGAGCTCGGGGTTCGCAGTCCCCCGAGCTCCCACCACCTGCTGTAGCTTGTATTATTAAACCCGCTTCCTCTGTGTCTCCCTCTGCTGAGCAGTCCTCGATGCCAGGCCAACATCGCCGGATGGGGGGGGGGGGGCTGCGGTTCTGGAGAGCCTGGTTCCAGCCCCGCAGCCACATCGTGGGTGGAGGAGGAGAGCAGACTGCAGCGTGGAGCCTGCGCCGACAACGAAGCGTCCCCGGGTCTCCACAGATGAGCGGTCTGGTCCAGCGGGTCGAGGGTCCCCAGCCACCATGCCGTGCGGGTCGTCGGCGTGGACGTCTGTGCCGGAGGGTCCTCATGCTGCGGAAGCCATCAAGCCAGCTGTGGAGCCCGACGTAGCTGAGTGGGAGCCAGAAGACGATCTCCTTCCGTCTGAGCCCAGATCCTCGGAGTCCTGGGCAGCGACAGAACCCGAGTACAGGCAAGTGCTCTACTTTGTTTTTCTCCTTTCTATTCTGGAGCACTTTTGCCTGTCTCTCGGAGAAACGAGCCAGGGGCAGCCACCCGCTGCGCCCGAACTCGTCTCTCTGGGCTCTGTAGCTATCGTGATCCTGATACCGGTTCTTTTCTCTCTCCTGAGCCTTCTCCCAGGGTCACCAGCGCGGAGCTGATTCCGTTTGCTGCGCCAGAGGTTCCGGGCTCGGGGTTGGAGGTTGGTACTGTTGCGGCGCCGACCCAGTCGGGGTCCGACGTGGGTGCAGCCATGACCCAATCGGGGTCCATCACGGGTGCAGCACCATCAGAATCCAAGGTCGTGAGGGAGCTGCAGATCCCCTGCCACCAGACACTGGACTGGCTCATCTTCTTCATCCTCATCTTCTGGATCATCATCACAGCTCATCTCCACCGGGGGCCGTTGGGGTTCCTCATTTTCGGCCCGGCTCGTCCTCGCTATCCCCCTCTGCAGGGAAGCCATTGTCGTTCTCTTCCCTGCGGTCCTGGTGGCTGAGCAATGCGGGTCGGCTGTCTGAAGGACTGCCTCGCCCATTTGGCGTTCTGGGTCGGCCACCCGACCCACTGGACTGTCTGCTTGGCGACCTGGTCCGGCCGCCAGGGATCCTGTTTTTCCGGGTCTGGGACTGAGGTAGGCCGCCCGAACGCTTCCCTTTTCCCCATTTGGTTATCTGGACATTGGACGTGGGCAGGCCGCCTGAACTTGTTGTTTTTCTCTCTTTGAACTCTGCCTGCCGTCGTCCCGGTGTGTTCCTTGTTTTCTCTGAATGTTAAGGTCACTTAGGTGTGTTGTCTTTTGCCCTATTTTTTTTTATCCATGTATTCACCGCTGTTTAGCGTGTTTTTTTTTTCTTTTCCCTTCTCTTGTCTGAGAGATGTAATGTGTGTAACTCTTGGTGTTTTGTTTTTCCCTGTCCTAATTATCTCGTGTTCTTTTTGGAGTATAGCGTTTTTCGTTAGACGTACTCTGATTGTCTTGTTTATCCCCTGTTCCCTCATGTTTTGTTTTGTTTTTTCCCCTTCATTTGTGATCTGCCTTAGTTTTGATTTGGGCATGGGAGTGTCGTTTTTTTTTTCTGTCTGCCTGCGCACTCCTGTTATCATCATGGTTTTTTGGTCTGTGCTGGTCCTCTCCCCCTGGCCTGTCCCCCCATCCACCCACCCTGGGGGGGGGGGGGGGGGCTTGGGTGTCTCTGGCCGTTCGGAGCCCGCCCTTGGGGGGAGGTACTGTTATGATCCGAGCGCCAATCTCGTCCGCGCTCGGGTCATACGTCATCCCCTGCAGGCTTGACAGCAGTGATTTCCTTCTGGCTCCCCGGGCTCTTATTGTGACAGCGCCCGGAGGAGCTTCCTTCTGTCAAAGCCTGCCAGCTGTGCTGCATTCGCGGCTCATTAGCAGCCGGCATTTAAGCGGACACTGAATGCAGCCCAGTGCAGCAGTCTCCGTCAAAACTCCCCTGTGTTTAGACGTCGAGCGAGCGTTCCTCGTCTCAGACGTCATTATTCCTCATTTGATTCCTTGCCTACGATCATCCCTCGTCTTTATCCGGTATTGTAAGTAAGCTCGTTCAGCCTTACAGTCTCTGTTCCCTTGTAGTGTGTTTTAGCCCATCATGGCTTGTTACTTTGTCACTTTGTGTTATCCTTCTGTTCCTCTGTTCCCTAATAAACATCATTGCAAACTCACCGGTGACTTGTTGGCGTCTTATGGTGGCTCGCGAGGGCCACCCATGACAGTGTAAATTTGCTGTCCCCTCAAAATAACTCAACACACAACCATTAATGTCTAAACCGCTGACAACAAAAATGAGTACACCACTAAGTGAAAATGTCCAAATTGTCCCCAATTAGCCATTTTCCCTCCCCGGTGTCATGTGACTCATTAGTGTTACAAGGTCTCAGGTGTGAATGGGGGGCAGGTGTGTTAAATTTGGTGTTATCGCTCTCACACTCTCTCATACTGGTCACTGGAAGTTCAACATAGCACCTCATGGCAAAGAATTCTCTGAGGATCTGAAAAAAAAGAACTGCTTCTCTACATAAAGATGGCCTAGGCTATAAGAAGAGTGCCAACACCCTGAAACTGAGCTGCAGTATGGTGGCCAAGACCATACAGCGGTTTAACAGGACAGGTTCCACTCAGAACAGGCCTCGCCATAGTCGACCAGAGAAGTTGAGTGCACATGCTCAGCATCATATCCAGAGGTTGTTGTTTTTTTAAATAGACGTATAAGAGCTGCCAGCATTGCTGCAAAGGTTGAAGGGGTGGGAGGTCAGCCTGTCAGTGCTCAGACCATACGCCGCACACTGCATCAAATTGGTCTGCATGGCTGTCGTCCCAGAAGGAAGCCCATTTTAAAGATGATGCACAAGAAAGCCCGCAAACAGTTTGCTGAAGACAAGCAGACTAAGGACATGGATTGGGCGGTGCAGTGGCGCAATGGATAGCACTGCAGCAGCACAGCAACTCACCCTTGGCCGTGGGATCCCTGGTTCGATCCCAGCCCCTGACCAACAGTGATCTGTGTGGAGTTTGCATGTTCTCCCCGTGTCTGCGTGGGTTTACTCCGGGAGTTCTCCGGTTTCCTCCCACAGGCCAAAAACATGCAGGTTAGGTTAATTGGAGACTCTAAAGTGGCCCTAGGTGTGAATGTGCGTGTGAATGGAAAAGGGATAGCGCCGTAATGTGGCTGCTTCATCCATCCAGGTGGATGTCCTCAATTTCCCCTCTGGGGATCAATAAAGTATACAAAATTAAAAAAAAAAAATTACTGGAACCATGTTCAATTCAATTCAACTTTATTTATATAGCGCCATATCACAACAACAGTCACTTCATAGCACTTTCAAATGTAGGGAAAACCCCACAATTGCAGAAAGACCCCAGCAATCAGACGATCCGCTGTGAGCAAGCACTTAGCGATGGTGGAGATGAGACCAAGATGAGACCAAGATAAACTTATTTGGTTCAGATGGTGTCAAGCATGTGTGGTGGCAACCAGGTGAGGAGTACAAAGACAAGTGTGTCTTGCCTACAGTCAAGCATGATGGTGGGAGTGTCATGGCTTGGGGCTGCATGAGTGCTGCTGGCTACAGTTCATTGAGGGAACCATAAATGCCAACACGTACTGTGACATACTGAAGCAGCGCATGATCCTCTCCCTTTGGAAACTGGGCCGCAGGGCAGTATTCAAACATGGTAATGACCCCAAACACACCTCCAAGATGACCACTGCCTTGCTAAAGAAACTGAGGGTAAAGGTGATGGACTGGCCAAGCATGTCTCCAGACCTAAAACCTATTGAGCATCTGTGGGGCATCCTGAAACAGAAGATGGAGGAGCGCAAGGTCTCTAACATCCACCAGCTCCGTGATGTCGTCATGGAGGAGTGGAAGAGGATTGCAGAGGCAACCTGTGAAGCTCTAGTGAACTCCATCCCCAAGAGAGTTAAGGCAGTGCTGGAAAATAATGGTGGCCACACAAAATATTGACACTTTTGGGCACAATTTGGACATTTTCACTTAGGGATGTACTCACTTTTGTTGCCAGTGGTTTAGACATTAATGGCTGTGTGTTGAGTTATTTTGAGGGGACAGCAAATTTACACTGTTATACAAGCTGTACACTGACTACTTTACATTGTATCAAAGTGTCACATCTTCAGTGTTGTCCCATGAAAAGATATTATAAAATATTTACAAAAAGTGAGGGATGTACTCACTTTTGTGAGATACTGTAGCTACGTCACCAAAAACGCTTTGTTGAAACTCATCCTTTTTCAGGGGCGGGGCTTAAGTGAAACTTTAAAACAAAAATAAACAGGAGACATTTGAGTGATTTTGCTCTTGATATGTCTTGTAAGTCATAAAAAAAACATGTTAACAAGAAAAAAAACCTTGAGTTTTGGTGAAGTGTCACTTTAAGAATAAAGTCAAAATTTTGACTTCTTTCTCAAAATTTCAACTTTATTCACAAAATGCAACTTTTTTCAATTTTCATTTGCCGTTGTAGTATTTCGTAGATGTTCCATTCTGAGTGAGGAAAAAAAATCAGGACGGGTGTACTGCAAAGTTGTTTGAGTGTTGGTTAACAATAAAGAGGAGGGCATTTGTGTGAAAAATGGAAGACCAGGTAGTCCTACCTGATCCCTCACCCTCCTGAACATGTTAGATTCCCATTCCAATGCTGTACACCACAATAACTGTCCCAAATGCGCCCCGAGTGACAATCTCCGCTGACATGAGCCATTAATCAGCTGCTCCTTGCATCATCTTATCTCCCGCTTTTCCCGCGCCACAGCGGTAGCATATAGCAGCAAGGGGCCAGAGGCGGTGATTAGGTCCTGCTACCTTCACCGGCAGGTTGGACAATGCCATGATTTGGGAGAAGAGGGAGGTGTTAAATGAAATCAGTTTAATTACACAATGCACTGAGCAGCACACACAAGCTTTAAATTTAAATTGCACCCCTCCCGCCTCCTTTCCTTTTCACCACTGTTTTACATCAGGGAACAACAAGGCTCGAGTTATTTTAGCCACAGCCCTCATGAGGCATATAATCCAGGCTAAGTGACAGGCTAATTTGTGGTATTAGATTGCTTTCATCGGGTCATTTGGGCCTCCTTTGAACGTTAGTGGTATGAATAGGCCGCTCTGCCTCAGTGGTCATATTGTATGCTTGTATGACTTTGGGGGGGGTGTTGCACATCAGTTTTTGTAGGCCATATTTCCAGCGTCATGTTCCATCTTCTGACTGCATATAGAGAACAAGTAGGAAGGATTACGCCAAAGGTACGAAACCAGAGCTGTGCCGGCTGAGATCAGTGGAGTGTTCAGTGTAATCATACTGTGAATTTAGCTCTTCTATAATGAGTGTTGGCTGTTAAATTGAACTAAAGGTCCATGGAAGGAGAAAATAGGTTTTCTGCAGGAGTAGAAATCCATCAAAAGGGACAAGAGGTGACTCTCGTGGCTTTAACATGGCTCAACTGTGACGCAAAAACATCCAATCGAACACAGAGAAATCAAGGAGCTTGTGTCTGGGTGTGTTTGAGGGTGTGGAAGTGTCTAGGTAAATCCTCACATGCACGGGCACAAGACTGTTTTCTTTAACAATAAGATGGGACCCTTTCTAAGTAACTTAATGCTGATGACCATTCAGAGTGTCAGAGGCTGGAAGAAGTAATTAAAACCAATAGCAAAAACCCAAGGAGGATTACTTGGAATTAATCCCCAACTTTTTCCATTTTCTTGTAGAAAATGCTGAAATGGAAAGATATGGAAATCTAACAGAGCATAGCAAAACTAATGGGTTGGCAGCTCTGGCCCTGAAATGAGAAGGGACTAATGGATCCATGGCCCCGCTAAGATGGCTGAGCTAGATTGAATGTGGATTTAAATGATTAAGAACAGGACGCCCCCCCCCACCACCACCACCACCACCACCACCACCACAGAGTGCTTGCTTTTGTTGGAGAAAATGTCATATATGAGAGGGAATGCTGTAATGTGAAATTCCTCCTGGGGAGTTCAGGGTTAAGAGTTCAGATCAGAGATTGTGGAAAGATGTTCTGTTTTGCATGGTGTAGATACAGAAGGTCAGAAATGAAGAACAGTAGGAGTCTGTGAGCTACACACGTGGACAAAATTGTTGGTACCCCTCTGTTAATGAAAGAAAAACCCACAATGGTCACAGAAATAACTTGAATCTGACAAAAGTGGTAATAAATAAAAATTCTATGAAAATTAACCAATGAAAATCAGACAATGCTTTTGAATTGTGGTTCAACAGAATTACTTTAAAAAACAAACTCATGAAACAGGCCAGGACAAAAATGATGGTACCCCTAGAAAAGATTGAAAATAATGTGACCATAGGGACATGTTCAACCAAGATGTGTCCTCTAACATCACAGGTGTCTACAAACTTGTAATCTGTCAGTTGGCCTATTTTAAAGGGTGACAAGTCACTGTGCTGTTTGGTGACATGGTGTGTACCACACTAAACATGGACCAGAGGAAGCAAAGGAGGGAGTTGTCTCAGGAGATTAGAAATAAAATTATAGACAAGCATGTTAAAGGTAAAGGCTATAAGAGCATCTCCAAGCAGCTTGATGTTCCTGTGACTACAGTTGCACATATTATTCAGAAATTTAAGATCCACGGGACTGTAGCCAACCTCCTTGGACATGGCCGCAGGAGGAGACGGACAATACGAATGGTAACAAAAGAGCCCAGAACAACCTCTTAACACATTGATGGTGAACTCCAAGGTCAAGGTACATCAGTGTCAGATCACACCATCCGTCGTTGTTTGAGCCAAAGTGGACTTCGTGGGAGAAGACCAAGGAGGACACCACTGTTGAAAACAAATCATAAAAAAGCCAGACTGGAATTTGCCAAACTGCATGTTGACAAGCCACAGAGCTTCTGGGAGAATGTCCTATGGACAAACGAGACAAAACTGGAACTTTTTGGCAAGGCACATCAGCTCTATGTTCACAGATGCAAAAATGAAGCATACCAAGAAAAGAACACCGTCCCTACTGTGAAACATGGAGGAGGTTCTGTTATGTTCTGGGGCTGCTTTGCTGCATCTGGCGCAGGGTGTCTTGAATCTGTGCAGGATACAATGAAATCTCAAGACTATCAAGGTATTCTAGAGAGAAATGTGCTGCCCAGTGTCAGACAGCTTGGTCTCAGTCGCAGGTCATGGGTCTTGCAACAGGATAATGACCCAAAACACACAGCTAAAAACACCCAAGAATGGCTAAGAGCGAAACACTGGACTATTCTAAAGTGGCCTTCTATGAGCCCTGATCTAAATCCTATTGAACATCTGTGGAAGAAGCTGAAACATGCCATCTGGAGAAGGCACCCTTCAAACCTGAGACAACTGGAGTAGTTTGCTCATGAGGAGTGGGCCAAAATACCTGCTGAGAGGTTTATTTATTTATTTAGCGAATGCAAAGTCCTTAAGCCAAGCAGTTGCCTCCTGGTTTGCTGTATGGAGGGTGTGTAATCCTCCTTCCAGTCTTTGGAGCGGGCAAACCTCTATGATGTGTTCCATTGTTTGCTCCTCTCCACATGCGCACAGTGGGCTAGGGCTACTGCCCCATCTGTGAAGGCTGGCCAAGCAGGGGCCATGTCCAGTCCTGAAGCGATTGAGTGTAGACCACGGTCTCCTTGGGAGGTTGGTGCCCGGGACCTGTTGGTTGGGGTTTATCACCAGCTGTTTGTTTGGGACCTCCTTGGTCTCCCATTCCTCTTGCCAAGCTGTCTGGATGGTAAAGTCAGCTGGGGGAGGGTTTTTCCAAATCGGCCGTCTGGATGAAAGTCGGGCAGTGGGTGGGGTGTAGATATCTGCATGGATTGGCAAGTGAGGAAAATCTTTAACTTTTTGGAGCATCCTTTGAGTTAATGCTGCTCGCCGGATGTGTGGAGGGGCTATGTTTGACAGTACAGAGAGCCAGGGGAGTGGTGTTGAGCGGATTGTTCCAGTTATAGTTCTCATTGTTGAGTTGAGCTGGGTGTCTACATGGTGTGAGTAAGATGACCTGGACCAGACAGGGGCACAATATTCTGCTACAGAGTATGAAAGGGCCAGTGCTGAGGTGCGCAGGGTGGAGACTGCCGCCCCCCATTTTGCACCAGCGAGCTTGCAGAGCAGGTTGTTTCGTACCTTCACCTTAGCAGCCGTCCCCTTTAGATGTTCCTTGAAGGATAAGGTCCTATCAAGGGTCACTCCAAGATAAGTTGGATTTGGGGCATGCTTAAGCTTGAGTCCGCTCAGGTGGATGTTTAGTTCTCTGGCAGCTTTTGCATTGTGGAGATGGAATACACTGGAGACGGTTTTTGCTGGGCTTGGTTTTAGGCGCCAGATTTTGCAGAACTGGTCCAGTTTGGCAAGATCTTCCGTGAGCACCCGTTCCAGTGGTTCAAAGTCTGGTGCTTGGAATGCCAAACAGATGTCGTCTGCATAGATGAATTTGCGGGATTTTGTAGTAGGCAGGTCGTTTATGTAGAGGTTGAACAGAGTTGGAGCTAGAACTGAGCCTTGTGGGAGTCCGTTTTTCTGCATTCTCCATGCACTTGTGTTCTGACCGAGGTGGACTCTGAACCTTCGGTTGGTCAGCAGGGTTTTATAATTGCTGTTGCCCAAGCAGGGATCGCCTTTATAAGTTTCAGGAGGAGGCCTTTGTGCCAGACCGTATCATAGGCAGCTGTAAGATCGAGAAACACAGCCCCTGTCTTCAGTCTGCTCTCGAAGCCATTTTCGATGAAGGTGGTTAGGGCCAGTACTTGTTCTCCTGTACTGCGGTCCTTGCGGAAACCTGCTTGATCCACACTTAGAATATCCTCTATTTCTGGGGAAATGCGTTGCAGTATTAGGCGCTCCATGATTTTGTAAGGAACGCTGAGTAGGGAGATTGGGCGGTAGCTTGCTGGTAGTTTGTGGTCTTTGCCAGGTTTTGGGATGGCAATGACCTTTGCTGTCCGCCATTTCTTTGGGATCGAGTTTGTTTGTGTGATCCTTGTGTAAAATTGTGTCAACCAGGTTAGGGCTCGGGGGCCAAGATTTTTCATGAATTCTGGGAAGATGTTATCGTATCCTGCTGCCTTTCCACATTTCAGGCCCTGTAGGACTTTCTCCAGTTCAGCAGCCTCGAAGGGTTCAGGGTTCGTTTCCTCTACAGGCATTTTTTGGTGTTTTTTTAGCTCAGTTGTAACTGCTCTTCTGGTGTCTTTGTCTTGGGGTGCTTTGGCGATAGTCAGTAGGTGGGATGCAACTTGGTTGGGTGTGACGGATGCTCGGCTTTGGCTAGGGGGCTTCTGTGCAGCTCCTAGGCGACGGATGAGGCTCCAACATTTCCTGCTAGAGTGGGTAAAGCTCTGGTCAGCAACTGTCTCCTCCCATTTCTTTCGCCGGGCTGTATTTAGCGATTCAATGAGATGGTCTGCTATCTCTGGGTCCCCTGATGTTTGATAGGATTGTAGGAGGGCAGCACTTTCTCCGTCCAAACATGGGACATAGAGGGGTCGGTAGCCTCGTGGGATTGCAGTATGGGCAGCCTTGAAGATTGCGCTGCAGAAGCGGTTGTATGCTTCATCTACAGTGATGGTGTGGAGTGGGATGGTAACAACGCTCCGGTCCAGAGTTTCACTGAATTTCTTCCAGTTGGCTTTGCGGAAGTTCCAGCGCATCTTCCTTGGGCTGTATATGACTGGAAGTTGTAGGCCAATGTGTACAAGCAGGGGCCGGTGTTGGCTGTGTGGAAAATCATCAAGAATGAGGATCTGTGTAGGATATGGCTCCCCATTCAAAGAACTGACCCAACACAGGTCAGGAGAATAGTCCTTCTTCCACCTAGCAGAGTGGAAGGTTCCTCTTTGTTTGGGGTCGTATATCAAAGCGAGGTCATTTCTGGATGCCCAGTCTGAAAGTGCCTCCCCATCACTGTCCACTGCTGGGTACCCCCAGTCAGGGTGATGGCTGTTAAAGTCCCCCACATAGATGGCAGGGTGGGGTAGGGTGAGTAAGACCTGCAGATCCCAGTTGGCATTAGGGGGCTTGTACACATTGACAATATGGAAGCCACCAATGATTATGGTGTCTGAGAAATGTGTTGTTATCAGGTGATTTGCTTCAACTATGTCAGAACGCACATAGGTGGCACGTCCATGTTTAACATGTAGAACATAGCACAGGAGGTCAAAGCCTTTGATGGTGAAGCGGCCAGCTTCCTCCGTGCCAATATGAGTCTCTTGGAGGCAGATTACATCAATCGAATGTTGGAAGGCGAGGACTTCAATAAGGCTTCGCTTGGCTGCAGATAGGCCTTCAACGTTTAGTTGTAATATGCGAAGGGCAGATCCTACCACAAAGTGCTCTTGGGGCTGTTTGCTTTCGGCTTTAGGACTGTGACTAGGATTCTTCTTTGACTTGGCACAGAGGCGTCGTCTCTTCGAATTTAGTCTGCTGGTAGGATCATTAGCTTCCCCAGGCGAGCCCGGGTACTGGCGGAGGGCGCGACGAGAACGCTGATCCATTGCCACCCGAGAGGTGCAGAAGTCTCATTGAAAGCTACAGAAATCGTTTGATTGCAGTGACTGCCTCAAAAGGTTGTGCAACAAAATATTAAGTTAAGGGTACCATCATTTTTGTCCAGGCCTGTTTCATGAGTTTGTTTTTTAAAATAATTCTGTTGAACCACAATTCAAAAGCATTGTCTGATTTTCAATGGTTAATTTTGATAGAATTTTTATTTATTACCACTTTTGTCAGATTCAGGTCGGGGAACAGCGAGATGCTGAAGTCCATACAGAAGGAGCTGAGGAGGAAGATCAGAGAAGGCAAGGACAGCTTCAGGAAGAAGATGGAGGACAAGCTGCAACAGAGCGACATCTGTGGGGTCTGGAGAAACCTTAAAACCATCTCTGGGCTCCAGAATACCTCCTCCCAGGCCATGGGGGGCAGGGAGTGGGCGAACAATCTGAACCTGTTTTTTAATAGGTTTGACCAACCGCCCTCCCCCCCGACTGCACACCAACCACTGCTGCCTCTAAAGTCATCGAGACCTGCTGTCCACACCCCACTCCCAGCACACAGCCCCCCAACCTGACCCTCACTAAGACCCAGGTAAGGACGGAGCTGAGAAAGGTCAAGGCGAGGAAGGCCTCGGGACCGGACGGCATCAGCGCGAAGCTCCTCAAGTCCTGCGCAGACCGGCTGTGTGGGATTGTGGAGCACATCTTCAACCTGAGCCTGAAGCTGGGGAGGGTACCACAGTTGTGGAAAACATCTTGTGTGGTACCTGTACCAAAGGCTTCCCACCCCAAAGACCTGAACAGCTACAGACCAGTGGCCCTGACGTCTCACATGATGAAGACCCTGGAGAGACTATTCCTTGCTCACCTCCGCCCCCTCGTGGGACCAGCAATAGATCCACTCCAGTTCACCTACCAGCATGGCATTGGGGTGGAGGATGGATTTTCACAGTTCCCTGTCCCACCTGGAGAAGCCCGGGAACGCGGTGAGGATCATGTTCTTTGACTTCTCCAGTGCTTTCAACACCATCCAACCGATGATCCTGAAGGACAAGCTGCTGTGCGCAGGGGTGGACCAGCACCTGTCATCATGGATCCTGCACTACCTCACTAACTGGCCACAGTTTGTGAGAATCCGGGATTGTGTGTCTGACACGATCATCGGCAGCACGGGGGCCCCCCAGGGAACAGTTTTGGCTCCTTTCCTGTTCACCCTTTATACTGCGGACTTCTCACACAACACAACACACTGCCATCTACAGAAGTTCTCTGACGACTCTGCGATTGTCGGCTTCATCTTCAGCGGAGATGAAGCTGAGTACAGAGGACTTATCCAGGACTTCGTGGACTGGTGCCATCGGAACTGCCTCCAGATCAATGCGAGGAAAACTAAGGAGCTGGTGGTGGACTGCCGCAGGCAAGGACAACCCCTCACAGCACTAGTAAACATCCAGGGAACAGACATTGAGATGGTGACATCCTACAAGTACCTGGGTGTTCATCTGAACAATAAACTAGACTGGTCACACAATACCGACGCACTCTACAAGAAGGGACAGTGCAGGCTGTTCCTACTGAGGAGGCTCAGGTCTTTTGGTGTACAAGGGGTGCTCTTGAAGACATTCTACGACACGGTGGTGGCATCAGCCATCACTTTTGGAGTGGTCTGCTGGGGCAACAGCATTACAGCAGCCGATAGGAAGAGACTGAACAAACTACTCAAGAAAGCTAGCTCTGTCCTGAGGCAACGCCTTGACCCAGTGGAGGAGATAGAGGAGAGAAGGATGGTGGCTAAACTGTCATCTCTGCTGGAGTCCGAGTCCCACCCCATGCAGGACATACTGAACGCACTGAGGAGCTCATTTAGCAGTAGACTACATTATCCTAGGTGCGCGACCAAGAGGTTTCGCAGGTCCTTCCTACCTACGGCTGTCAGACTGTATAACCTAAACAGGGCTGCTCGCAGAGATAGCAAAAAAACGTGACGACCTAATAGTATTGAATGCAAAAGATGCAACAGACTTACACAAATGGTCCCCTCCAGTATACAACTAGGACAATATCAGTCGCTATGGAGGGTGACAATATGTATGGGTACATATTCATACCATGTAGGGTAACTAAATAGACGGTTATGCCGTTTATTCCATCTAGGTACAATGCTCCGCACTGCGTGTATATACATTTATATATTTATGTGTACATATGTATACTCACTGCTCTTATTTTCTTATCTTCTAAATTATTGCTCTGAGTGTTGCTATCCCTGTGCTGATGCAATCCTGGAATTTCCCCATTGTGGGACAAATAAAGGCTTATCTTATCTTATCTTATCTTATCTTATCCAAGTTATTTCTGTGACCATTGTGGGTTTTTCTTTCATTAACAGAGGGGTACCAACAATTTTGTCCACGGCTGTAAAAATAATGTCTACAAATTACATATACGGTCAAGTGTTGGTAGATGAACAAGGATTTCTAATGAGGGTGGATAGAATACATAGAAACTAATGATAAGACCAGACCATGATCCAAAAGCTAAGCTAGTGCTAGGTAGTCTGACCTGTTAGCCTCTCCTGACTAAGGTGAGATCTAAAGGTGCATTCAGACCAAAAGCGAAGCAAATTTTTCATGCGATTCAGTTACATGTAAAGTCAATGAAAAGATGACACAGATTTGCATCCAAGGGAATTGGTAATGACAACTAATCAGCCTTGAGTTTCTGCCATCACCAAAGTAAAAGTATCACTAGGAGGATAAACTAGTATGAAAATGAGACCACCACTCACCTGCAGACAGATGGACCGAAGCTCTGCAGCTGTCTGTAGTTTATCCTTCCATGTGCTAGTGAGGGCTAGCAGGCTAGTAGTGTAAACAACTATCACCCAGGTGCAGTTTCTGGAGGAGGCAGTGACATTTTCCTAACATGTGCCCCATTGGATAATGTTGTAAACTTAAAAATGATGGCATTTTTGGGATTTCCATAGCAGCTACAGAAGTTATGAAGGCAATCCCGCTCAGCTGCAACTCGCTGGGACGTGAATTTGCGTCTATTTGTGTCTTTGCATTGAGTTTACATGTAATCACACTGCGTTTGGTCTGAACATATCTTAATGCAGTTAGACAAACTGACTCTGACGCTAATGGTCCAGTCTACTAGTCTACTAATGCGAAATATATTACTGACTGTGGACTGGTGAACCAGGTGGGAACAGGGATTTTAAGTAGGGTAACTGGAATTTAAAGAAAATAACATTAAGCTAACCTTGTTAAGCTAACCCCATAGTAGCACTGTAAACTCTGAAGCTAACTGTAGTGTGGCACTACAGGGGTTAACTAGCGCTGGTGTGGTGACGCAGCCATGAGGGTGGCATCATCACGCCGGACGGATATCAGGAGAGGGTCAGCCACCTTAGGGCTCTGTCTCACATGACGTTCAGTCATTGTCATTGTTTGTCATGCCATACTTGAGAACAATTGGGAAACTATCGTCTGACTTGAGACTCAGGTATTTAGCTGAATAAGTCAATACCTGGCAACCCAACAACCCAAAAGGAGACGGTGCGTAACATGAAGCTAGTGATGCTAGTGGCTGTGACATCCTCACTGGACTTCCATGTTTGTCTTCCTCCAGCTGCTGGATATAAATATTTATATTATTTTTAAACCATAAAAAATTAATAAATAATTCTTTTTTTCCATCAATATATTAATTTTTAGAAGAACATTAAGACTTCCATTGTGCACATTTCTAAACACTTTATTGATGTATTTTTTTTTATCTTTGTTTTCATGAAAATGCTATCTCTTGCACGTTTAGGGTATGCAGAATCAGTTCTGAAGCTTGGGAAAAAATTGCTCAGGTGCATGCAACATGGTGTAATACCTGTTGTGATGGTGTCAGAATTTTTGAAAAGCGCACGACAAGGCTTTCTAACAATAGGAGGGCTAGAAGGAAAGCCAGCATCAGCAACACTGCAACAAATCCTTATACACATGTCGAACCTGCAATCGAGCTTGCCGCTCAAGAATAGGCTTCATCACCCATGAAAAGACTCTGTTGATGGTGTCATTGGATACTCATACATCAACACCTGGCCTGAGAATCCACATTGGCATTATTTTATTTATATTTTAGGGTATGTGCCTACGTCACTAACACATAATCTGATCTTCAGTTAACCGTCACTGTGCTATTGGTTGTCATATTGTTCCAATCCCCACCCAAAGTTTCTGAGCCCAAGACGTTAGTGTTTTGTCTGTAAACCAGAATGACCAACGGAGAGTTCAGCTGGTTCAGAACATGAATTTTATTATAACAGAACTAACTAGAAAAGCACTCAGAGAGTTCATACCTCCGCCAAGGCTCCTTCCTTCCCTCCCTTTGTCCATCCATCTGTTTGTATCTCCCCGCCTCCATCCCACCATACATTGCAAGATTAAGCCTTGGTAGAGGTATGCGCTCACAGATCAGCTCCAAAATGTAATGGGTTCGTCTGCAGGCCAAGGACCATCTCTGGTTAAAATTTCAGCAAAATCCATCCAGTAGTTTTTACATAATACTACTAAACCACTGCAAGAAGATGGAGCCTTGGTGGAGGTATGCAGTCATGGATCACCCCCAAAATGTAATGGGTTCGTGTGTGGGCCAAGAACCACTTCTGGTGAAAATTTCATCCAAATCCATCCAGTAGTTTTGGAGTATTGTTGCTAACAAACAAACAAACAGACAAACGGACAAATGCCGGCAAAAACATAACCTCCTTGGCAGCGGTAATTATAGACTTCAGGAAATCAAAAGCACAGCATGCAGGATTGAGCATCGAAGGGGAGGAGGTAGAGCAGGTTGCTGACTTTAAATTCTTGGGTGTGCATATATCCAAAGACCTAAGTTGGAGTGTGAATACAACCCACAATATCAAGAAAGCCCAGCAACGACTCTTTTTCCTCAGAACCCTGAAGCGCAACAAACTTCCTCCAGCTCTGCTTAAAAACTTCTATCGCTGCACAGTAGAGAGTGTCCTGATGTACGGTTGAACTGTCTGGTACTCCAGCTGTACAGAGGCAGAAAAAGAAGGAGCTGCAACGGGTCATAAAGACAGCCCAGTGGATTGTGGGCTCTCCGCTCCCGAGCACGGAGGACATTTACTCCACACACCTCCTCAGAAGTGCTAAAAACATCAAGAATGACCCAACACACCCAGGACATTACCTGTTTTCCACCCTCCCCTCAGGTAGGCTCAGTCATCAAAACCCGGACCAGCAGAATGAAAGAGAGCTTTTTTCCTAGAGCAGTAGACAGACTGTTGCACTCATAATCCTTTTAGTGGGTATGCATACAGTCATATATATGTAGATTGCATTAGTATTTTATCTATTTATTATTATTTATTATGATGATGATTGTATTTTAAGCTGCCGACAAGAGACTGCTGAACAGAGTTTCGTTGTATTTTGTGTACAATGACAATAAAGATTCTACTCTATTCTGATTGTCTATACAGTCCCACCCGTCCTGTTTTGTAGCTGCTCCCCTGTTGTCTCCTTTGTAGTCCCAGCTGTCTTATGTTAAGTCAGTCATTTGTTCCCACCTGTCCTTTGTTCTGTAATTATTCACCTGTCTATACTATATGTTGAGGATCAGTGTCAGTCTGATGTGGCGTCATTAATGTTTCCAGTCAGTTTGTCTGTGAGTTTTCATCTCCTTGTCTAGTCCAGTCTTGTTTTGCTAGTGAGTTATGTTTGCAAAGTTTTATCAGCCCATGTGCTGCCATTTATTTGTGTGGGACTTTTGTCAATAAATTATCATTTTTCTGAACCGTATACTGCCTGCACATTGAGTCCTGCTTAATAAACCTATTCTGCTTGCTCAGGGCAGATATATGACAGTTCCACCAAACAAAGCTGCATGTTGACAAGCTGGCTTTCCACACTGGGGACATGGCAACATTCTAGGACCTCAACATTAGAGCCCTTGTCCTGGCACTTAATGCCACAAATAGATCTGAAGTAGAACTGCTGAAACTGCTCCAGGAGCTTAATATGATGACGATAGGTTGTCCAAGTCTCACAGCTAGCCAAAAGGCTGGTAAGAACCACTGCCTTATACGCGTTGATTTTCATATGTAGTTTCACACCATGCTGATCCCACAGACTCGATCTGAGCATTCCAACTGCATTATTAGCATTAGCTAGCTTTAGCTTATAGGCAATACCCTCCTGTATGTTCGTGATTAAAATGACAATGTGAATGCAATAAAAAGCTATCCAGTGTCTCATCATATGAAAATTAGAATGACTGGTAACAATGCTTTGATTAGATTAGAACTTTTATAATTGCCCAATAAAATAACAGAAAATTCCAGTGCATGCTGGGAGTGTTTCCTTGTGTGCCCATCAGAACATGCATGCCCACAATTATAAAGCATGGTGCTTAAATAGCAATTGACAATACATTACTGACTATATAGCTGCTTTTTGGTGCTCAAAAGCGCTTTGAGAGAAAATGCACCAAAATACCAATGCACTGAGATGGCGCTAATGCCACACCTTTTAAATGAGTCCCCTTCTTGTAGTGTAAAGGAGGCACACAGTCTACAGGCATTTAGATGTGTGATGCAAAGAGTGAAAAATAATGACTGTGTTGACATACACTTAGAAACCCACAGTGCAAAATGGAAAGCACACTTTAGATTGTTGTAATAGGGCCCTATGTGTCATAATGGACACCTGCATTGTAAAGAAAATACATGAAAACACTCAAAAGACACAGGGAAAAAAGAAAAATGAGGAATAAGGACAGTGACAGTGGTAGGTCTGTTGTAAAGATTGATATGATTCATTAAACTAGATAAAAGTTAAGTTTTAACTGTGTCAGGGTAAAAATGACTAGTGATTAAAACCCACACATCAGGTCCAGTCATAATTGTTTGTAATATGTGACAAGCTGTAAGAAAAGCAGGATTTTAATAACATCCACCACCACAGTAATGGCCTCTATTATTGCTTTTAATATTATTGGGTCATAATTTCACATCATTTTATGTCGCACACAAAGACATGATGGCCGATAATGTAATCGCGGGATGCTACGTTATCTGAGAATTGATTGCCTGGCCAGACTTTATTGCATTTCAAGGCATGTAAAGACACAATTTATTACATCCTACAGAGTTATTACATGATCTATCAAGAAATAATGGCACACCAGAGGGCTACGTGTATTTGTGTGTGAAGTAATGTGATGTATTAGAAATGCAGAGAGTTTTAATGTTAAAACTGTTAAAAACCTTTGTGGGAAATCTTAAATAGGCAACTTAGTTTTTGAAAGTTTGTTTTAAAAAAACCCTCAAATATACGCATGTAGAAACTTGTGTTTTGCTTTAATCTGTTCCACTAAAAAGAATCACTATTAATTTTAAAGTTGTTGCAGCATTTCTGAATTCTGATTTCTGAATGCCCCTGCCCACGGACTGTTTGCTAATGACGCTGTGGTGTAAGGAAAACCATAAGTTTGGTCAGCGTCGGTGTGATGACGCGGCTGCTTGGTGACGTCACATCGTACATATAAATGTGAGGGACAGACATTTTACAGCCTCTCTTTACGGCTCTCTCTGGTTCGGCCTCCCAACCAACACACTGTTGTACTACCATAATAATGTTTTATGTAATAATGTTCATGTTCCCAGCAAACACTACTCTCTGTTCCTTCCAAACTCCTTCCAGTTTTCCAGACATAACATTTGGCGACGAGCGTAAACTATGGAAGCATGTTTGAGGCTACTACAGCCGTTTCTGGAAACCCCTGGTGAGCCACTCGTACTGTGGCCGTGCTGGCTCGATGTTTTCGAAACTTACATATCAGCGTTGGACTTGGGCAAGCTAGACAAGGTATGGAAGCGAGCTCTACTGGTTCACTATCTGGGCATAGAAGGCCAACGTATTTTCTACATGCTAGGACCAACAGAAACATTTGCTGAGTCAATTGAGCTGCTAGCTAGCTATTTTGCCACACATGACAATGTGTTGGTGTGGTGCATTAGGTTTCACCAACGGTGACAGAAGACCACAGAGACGACACAATAATTCATTGTGGACCTTCGCCACCAAGCTAGCATGTGCCTACTGGGTTTGTTGGAGGACGAAATGGTGCGGGCCCAGTTGGCCGAGCACACTAGCAACCTGCGGCTGCGGGCGAAGATTCTAACGGTGCCAAATGACATGATGCTAGCCAAGACCATCGAGCTAGCATTCCAACTAGAGTCTGCCGACAGGTTAGCATCAGGGTTAGGTGTGCAGCAGCAACAACAACAGCAGCCAAGCCACACACTGCTAGCACATGCGGTAACCACAGAAGGGCCCGGTGACACAGAAGTAGATGCTGAAGTAAACACCGTGGATCAGAAGAAGGCTACAAGGTGCTTCTCATGTGGCAACTGTGGCTCCCCAATGCACTGAGAGAGAGCACATTCCTGGCGGCAAGGGGGCAATGATGTAAGCAATGCGGCAGATTCAACCATGTCGCCAAGGTTTGCCAGTCGGCACCGGAGGTGCGGCATATGCATTCTGCATGGTAGGGCCGGACAACGTCAGCTTACCGCTCCTGCTCGACACTGCCGCAGTAAGATCGATGTTGAACTGGGTCACCGTGAAGAAGTTCTTCCCTAACCACCCGATCGAGAAAAACCAATGGAGCTGTAGGGGTATTAAATTAAATTAAATTAAATCACCCTTATTGTCATTCAACCGTACGACCAATCATGTACAGCAGAATGAGATTGTGCTTTACCTATCTACAGTGTCAATCACACACACCCCAGTGCAGAATCAGAGGGCCGCTGCCATGCAAGGCGCCGCCACAGAGTTCCCTCCTCCATTCCGTTATTGCTGAGCACCAAGTTGGATGGCAGGAAGTTCCACTTTTATATGGTCTTTGGCATGACCCGGCCGGGATTTGAACCCCTGCCTCCCGGGTGTGGGGCGGATGCTCTACCAACTGAGCCACCACTCCGGTATGGTGGCTACCAGGTCAGCAATGTAGGGACCATCACACTAACGGTCCGCTACACATCAAGAGTCGTTACAGATTTTGTTTTCCAAGTGGTAACGCATGGAGACAACATACTAAGATGTGACCTGTTTTATCAACTGGGCTTCTCCATCCGCGACAGTAATGGACTCCATTTGACTGACGATGATGAGTGGGACTCAACACACCCAGACAATGATGACAAGGGTACAGCCGTCCCATGCTCACAGGAGGAGCACCGCCCAAAGAAGGGGCAATGACCAGACTTGCTTCAGATCCTCACCCAGCATAAGCCTCAGGAAGCTACTGCAGAGCTGCAGGAGGGGGAGCCCGCGTCTATCGGGAACCCTGGGGAACAATGACCCGGTGCAGGTTCTATCAACAGCGACATCAACACATCGCCACAACCAGACTTCCCAGGAGAGGGGGAGAAGAGGTTGGACTACTTCTGAGGCCACACCCAGCACCTGCCTCCGGGAGCCGCCGCTGAGCTGCAGGATGAAGAGTCCGCTATCCAACAAAATGCAACAGAACCATCAGACGCCTTACAAATCCATGCCCAGCATCAGCCTCCAGGAGCCGCCGTTGAGCTGCAGGATGAAGAGGCCGTGACCCAGCAAAAAACAAAGCCACCGGACGCCTTCCAAATCCATGACCGGCATCAACCTCCAGGAGCCGCCGCTGAGCCGCAGGATGAAGAGTCCGTGACTCAATAGGACGTCGCAGAACCACCACAACCTGGTGGACACCCCACAGCAGACGTGAGAGTCACACCATCACAACCATGACGCTGAATGCAGCCGAACAGAGCACCACTTGCAGTGATGGACTGGGTCCGGGTCTGCAGAACCGAATGACCGGACCCGCATTCTGGCCTCAAAACCCAATCTACACCACTACCAGCACCCATCAAGATCACCGCACAGCTGGGGACAGCGACCTTCCAGCTGGCAGATGGTTCGGTGTGGCACACCAACTGTCTTCGTCGAGTTCAAGCAGCTGCCCCGGATGACACGGCTACACAGGAGTCGACTCGCACTGTGTGGGACCCAGACTGGGGTTTTGTAGAAGACGATCCCGGTCCACGGGTCTCCGTACCTCTAGGGGTGTGTCCACCACGGGCTCGCCTCAGGGCCCCTTGAACTGAACTGCCTTCCTCAATAAAAGAAGAACGGTTTAGCTAGGGGCGCGGCTGCCAGCGAATAGTGGCATAATAAACTACCCAGATGGGCTGGGCTACGTGGTAGTCTACCCACTGGCCCTAGCTAGTTTGAGGTTCTTTCACTGTACCAAACTGGGCAGGGTCAATTCAAACATATGTGTTGTTCTATTTTTTCCAAAGAGGGGGGTCGTGAACGTGGTGTAAGGAAAACCACAAGTTCGATCAGCGTCGGTGCGATGGCACGGCTGCTTGGTGAGGTCATCACGCTGAACATATAAATGTGAGGGACGGCCATTTTATAGCCTCTCTTTACGACTCTCCGTGGTTCGCCCTCTCAACCAACACATTGTTGTACCACCATAATAGTGTTTTATGTAATAAAGTTTGTGTTCCCAGCAAATGCCACTCTCTGTTGGTCCTTCCAGTTTTCCAGACATAACAGACTCCTTTTCTGTATTTTTGTGTTTTGGATTGAGAAGCTTTTATGTGATCATCCAATCAGTCTATTTCTCCTCACAACTCCAGGTTTGTGGAAGATTTATCCTGCCGTGCGCTTTAGGTGTTTGAAAGAAATAAATTAAAATCTGCCTATCATATTGACACCCTCAATTCATGTGTTTTCTAGCTTTTGGTCCCAATTTAGTTTAGTATGCTTTCTCACCTGGAGGAGGACCGCACCAGAGTTCGCCAGATGATTCAGATCAAGACCACCTAAGTGGTCTTGGTGCGGTTGTTTTGGTGTGCACCTGAGTGTGATTACTGTGTTCTGACCAGACAAAACGAACCGCACTAACGGAGAAAACGAGCTCAAGTTAGACTGAAACGAATTAAAGCCTCTGTGAAAGCACCCCTAGAAACCACTGGTGGGAGGAATCAGCTTTCTCAAGAAACCCAACTTAAAGATACTACATGGAGCTTTTAGAAACTGTGCTTGTTGACAGCTTTTGATCTCTGAGTGAAATGAAGCTAGCATTTACCCCTACAGTCAAAAGGAGTAATTCATTAAAAATGGCAGTGGATTCTGTGCAACTGGAAAAAAAGGAGTACTGTACACTTTGAATTCAAATACAGTAAATCTGTCAGGTGAAACTGTTAAAAAACTAACGACTGATTCCACCAGTTGTATAATGAGTTGAACCAGTCATAACCAAGTCCTAATGTGGTCATCTACAAACGCAAATAAAAACTTACAATTCAGATACCAGTGGATATCTTTTCAAAGAGCCTTTTTAGAAAAGACAATTGAGTTTGCTCTAACCACAGCAACCCCCTTTCTCATTATAAGAGCATGGGCGATATAGCAGAGGGGTGGAACTACACGTATGGTATTTGAAAGCGCCACCCTGCACAGCCATGACTGACTTCGACAGGTGCTTGCAGATAATTGGGCGCCATGCCGACTACAATCGCAGTGCCGCTGTCTCCTAGAGCTCATTACTATCACTCAGAAGCTCCCCTGAAAAAACCTCCACAACCATACGATCCACAAACCGATGCCTGAAATCGCTTCAAATGCCGACATTAAAGGGCCTGTCAGTTGACGAGTTGTTGATGTGCTGTTGACGCAGGACCGGGACACATGATGGTTGACACGCGGGTTCAAATGCAACCAGCATATGGAAAAGGCACAGCTTGTCATTCTGTGAACAGTCGACTGTGTATAAACTGATGATTACAAGTGTAAAACAGAGACTTGACATTAAACACATGCATTTGTTGCTCTAAGACATGGGTGTCCAAACTATGGCCCAGGGGCTAATTGGGGATCTCAGGCTGTGTTTTAATGGCCCACAGCAAGCACAAAGTGTGATGCACTTGTTAGTTCTGACATCACTGTTTGGTTTTTGAAAATAAGTTACAGTAATAAAAAATGTGAAGTGAAACAACAGCTCTGGTGCAAGAGAGAGAAAAACTTACATTTTATTATTGCTAATCTTAGCTGGCTAGCTCTTTGCTCAGGTAGCATGCCGGAGCCAACGAATGTACAAAGAATGCATCATTGGTGGACAGGAGCATGGGGTTTCACTGGTTGATAGGATACGACCAGTTTCTGGAGTACAATAAGCACAGAAACATTTGTGAATGAGTGGCTAAACTGCTAGCTTCAGCTAGCTGCCGTGGGTCTCGGTTAGCGAATACAACTAAGCTAAAATAACATCTGAATAAAATGGTGATCAAAATTGGCCAGATTAAGCTAGCACCAGGCGACATGTTGGTCAGCATCTCCCCACTGAGGCAGACTACCTAAACATGCTAATGCTAACAGTTTGATGTAGTATCACCAGTATGTGATTTGAGGGGGATGTTATAGCAAAAAGACCCAAATCATCCCCCTAGTGAAGCTCCAATCTCCCATCGCAATAGAGTCCAAGGATAAGATAATAATGAATTATAGTTACTACAGTATATGTTCTCAAGTAGTTTCTTTTTTTCCAAAATTATGCTTGTGTGGAGAAAGGATGCAGGAGAGGCAACGAGCTGAACAACACAAGAACTTTATTCTTTCTCCAACATATAGTACAGCAAAAGAGAATCCCAGGTCTCTGTGCATTCCTCTTTTATATCTTTATTTCCATGCATCGAGACCCGGAACTTGCGACCACAATACATTGTTGTTTGAACAAAGAAATGTGTGGCACATTAACATGACATAACGCCGTCGCCGCTATCACACCTTTCTTTTCTCAGTGGCTTAGGCAGCTCTTACTCTCCCCGGGGGGCACCTAGACCCAACAGTCCCGTCTGATACCCCCCAGTGACACCTCCTCCTTCGGTCCATTGTTCTCCCCTTCCCCGTGCCTTCTCTGGGTGGAGAAACCCCCACACCATGCCCCCACACAGCCCCTCCCCAAACACCCAGAAGGGGCACTAACCCCCCCCCTGTCCTTTGGGCTTGAGCCGGTGCCCATAGCGGCTATAGCGGGGGGTCGCCGATCCAGTTGAAATGCCCTGCTGGTGAGGTGTACCAGAGGGCATGTCAGTCTGTGGAGGGAAAGAGGAAGGGGAGGAAAACACATTAGCTTCGTGAGCGCAGGTCCCTGCCGAGGGATCACCAACTTGCGGAGCCACCAACGGTGGGCGTCTGCACCAGGGAGCTTGGGCCAACACCATCTGCTCGTCTGCCAACACAAAAGCGGGCTTCAGCCTGTCGATGCAGATGGTCTTCCTACCCCCCCCCCCAAGTCTAACACAAAACGGTTCGCCCCAGGTTCCAACACCCTGAACGGTCTGTCATACGGTGGATGCAGAGGGGTCTGGTGCACATCGTGTCTGACAAAAACAAAACTGGCATTCTGAAAGCTTTCTGGGACGAATGTGTGGGGAAAACAATGGTGGACCAGGCCCGGTACGCTCACAGCCTCCGTACTGTGTAAAGATTGCGAGGGCGGATCAGCCTCAAGCATGGGGTTTTCCAGTAAAAATTCTCCGGGGATCCGCAGCAGCAGAGAAAAAATGAGTTCTGCTGGGGAGGCTGCCAAATCCTCCTTAGGTGCGGAGCGCAACCCTAAAAGAACCCAGGGCAGGTGGTCGACCCCATTTGTGTCCATGAGCAAAACTCTGAGTGCTGCTTTAAGCGACCTATGAAAACGCTCGCATAACCTGTTAGCCTGGGCGTTGTACGCGATAGCGCGGTGAATTTTGACCCCCAGGCTCTGGGCCGTTGCAGACCAGAGTTCTGAAATGAACTGTGGACCCCTGTCGGACGTGATGTCCGATGGAGATCCGAAACATGCAACCCAAGCCGACAAAAAAGCGCGTGTCACTTCCGTGGATGTGGTAGAAGCAAGCGGGACCACTTCAGGCCAGCGCGTGGTGCGGTCCACGACTGTCAAAAGGTGCGAGAAACCTTGTGACGGTGGGAAGGGTCCCACCAAATCCACGTGGACGTGGTCGAACCTCCTAGTTGGGCTTTGGAACAGCTCAAGGGGGCTCTGGTGTGCTTGTGCACTTTGGCCCGCTGGCACACAACGCAAGCTGCAGCCCACTCTTTCACGTCCTTGGTCAAGCGCGGCCAGACGAATTTGGCCTCCACTAGCTTCACTGAAGCGCACACTCACAGATGCGAAAGGGAGTGGCCCGACTCGAAAAAGCGATGGTGCCAAAGAGCTCGGAACCACTGGGTGCGGGCAGCTGGTGAAGACATCACAGAGCAAGGGAAGGCACCCTTCTTGCACCACCCTGCTCTCCAGCCTTAACCCAGTTGGCACAGACTGGAGCACGCAAATGTCCGTGTCCCCAGCTTGCTCAGTGGCCATGGCAGTGAAATCTATTCCCATATAGACCAGGGCGATTAACGCACATGACAGGCAATTGGCCACAATGCTGAGCTTACCAGCAACGTGTTGAATGTCGGTAGTAAACTCCAAAATTGCAGCCAACTGCCGTTGCTGCCAGGCCAACCATGGTTCTGAGATCTTGGCCATTGCATACATTGGTGGCTTATGGTCCACGGACGTGGTGAACTCGCGCCCCTCCAGCCATGAACCTGAGACACACTGCTCCACCACTGCCCCTATGGCAACATTAGACGCATCCATAGTGAGCGCTATCCGTGAAGACAGATCCGGGTGGGCTAGCAACACAGCATCCGCCAGTGCTGTTTTGGCGTTTGTAAAAGCATGGTCTTGCTTGGGAGTCCAGTCGATGGTTTCTGCAGGCTTCTTTTTTTTAAGCGTAGCATACAACGGCTGCATCAGCTGGGCTGCCCAGGGAAGTAAACGGTTATAAAAATTAATCATTCCCAAAAACTCCTGTAGTGCCCTCACGGTCTGCGGATGTGGAAAGTCCGACACAGTGCGCACCTTATCCGGTAATGGGATTGCGCCCTCCGGCGAAATGCGGTGGACCAAAAAGTCAATCACTGGCACACCGAACTGGCACTTTGCCGGGTTAATTATCAGCCCGTGCACTTCCAACCTCTGGAAAACTGTCTTGAGATGGGCGAAGTGCTCCACTTTGGACGCGCTGGTTACCAGAATGTTGTCTAAGTAGACAAAAACGAAGGATAAGTCCTGAAGCACTGCATCCATCATCCTCTGGAAGGTCTGCGCTCCGCCTTGTAATCCGAACGGCATGTGTAAAAACTTGAAAAGGCCAAAAGGAGTTATCACCGCTGTTTTTGGAACGTTTTCCGTGCGCACCGGGACCTGGTGATAACCACGGACCAGATCCACTTTGGAAAACACGTGCCCCGGCCAGGTACACGGAAAAATCCTGGATGTGTGGAATATGATAGCGATCGTGTTCCGTAGTATTGTTCAAGTGCCGGAAATTGCAGCATGGTCGCCACGGCCCGTCGGCTTTAGGCACCATATGAAGCGGGGATGCCCACGGGCTGTTGGAGTGCCTGACGATGCCCAACTGTTCTAAGTTGGCAAACTCCTCGCGCGCACTGAGCAGTTTGGCTGCGGCCAGGCGCCGAGGTTGCGTGAATACCAGCGGCCCTTTGTAGTTATGAAATGTTCGACCCTGTGTTTTGTTATCGTAGCCGAAAACGTCGGGACCATGAGTGCTGGGAACTGTGCGAGTAACTGTTGGTACTTACCCCCTGGAGCTATAATGTTAGCCAGTGTTGTTGACCCAGCTCCCCGAGCTGTACAGGGCAGAGAGGCAAAAGAGACAGCGTCCACTAATCTCCTATTAGCAACATCAACTAAAAACCCATAAGCACATAAAAAAATCTGTGCCTAAAATGGGGGCAGAACATGCAGGTACCACAAAGTTCCACTGAAAGTTGCATCTGTGTAAGCATATCGTCAGTGTCCGCTCACCAAATGTCCTGATGGTGGATCCGTTGGTGGCCATGAACTCGGGACTGCTGCCCCCTGCCACCCTGGCTGCATTGACCAGCAGGATGAGGCTCTTCTGGGAGCCGGAATCCACCAGAAACCGCCTCCCCGAACATGTGTCTGTGACATAAAGCAGCTAGTTTCTGTCGCCAGCGATCGCAGCTTCTACTGACTGCTGGCTGTGCCATTTCCTGACTTCTTGAATTAGCATGGCGGCACGCATTGCTGGGCGTTTGAGCCAAAGTGACGATGATAGAAACAGATTGCTCTGTTCCTGCATCTCCTGGCATTTTCTCCGGCTACCACCAACAGCTCCTCGACCTCGCTGGAGTCCCTCCTGGATGCCAGTGCTGCTGCAATCACGCTGAGAGTTCTGGTCGCTAAAATGATGCAATCCGCTTCCTGCGCCAGTGCGCAGTAGTCCTTAGTCACCAGCAACGGCGAGTTGGCCAGGATCGCCCTCGCTGCAGCTGGTAGGTTCCGGAGGAACAAGAGGGCGAACAGAAAAGACTCATCGTTTCTACCCATCCGTGCCAACATGCTCCATGAGCTCCATGGCTGATCTGTCCCCCAACTCTGAACATGTTAGGAGTCTCTCTGCCCTTTCACTGTCCAAAAGGGTACAGTGCTGGAGAAGCATCCTCTTGAGTGCCTCGTATTTCTCCCGGGCTGGAGACTTCTGGAGCAGGCTTGTCACCTGTTGCATGGCGCGTGCGCCCAGCGTAGCGACCACATAGTAATACTTTGTGTCATCCGTTGTTATCCCGCAGAGTGTAAACTGGGCTTCTATGTGCAAAAACCACGCTGTCGGGTCGTGAAGCCAGAAGTCCAGGAGCTTGACTGAAACAGCGCACGCTGCGTTAGTGCTCTCCCTCCAGGTTGTCTCCAGGGCGGTGCTCGTCTCGCTCTCCATGGCACGTCTTGGGGTCACCAGTGTGAAGAAAGGATGCAGGAGAGGTAACGAGCTGAACAACACAAGAACTTTATTTTTTTTCTCCAACATACAATACAGCAAAAGGGAATCCCGGGTCTCTGTGCATTCCTCTTTTATATCTTTATTTCCATGCATCAAGACCCAGAACTTGCGACCATAATACATTGTTGTTTGAACAAAGAAATGTGTGGCACATTAACATGACATAATGCTGGCACCGCTATCACACCCTTCTTTTCTCAGCAGCTCTTACTCTGCCCGGGGGACGCCTAGACCCAACAGTCCCGTCTGACACCCCCCCGTGACACCTCCTCCTTCAGTCCATTGTTCTCCCCTTCCCCCTGCCTTCTCTGGGTGGAGAACCACCCACACCATGCCCCCACACTTGAGACTTTTCCCCCTAGGTTTGTAAATTTGCAAATTCCAACTGTTTCATAAGTACGCAACATTTTTGCCCAGTTTTGTAAATTTGTGACTTCTCCCCCCAGGTTCATAAATTTGTAACTTTCCCCATTTTGCAATTTATTTATTTTTTTAACTTTTTCCCATCTTGTAAATTTATTGTTTTTTGTTTTTTGTTTTTTTTTTTTTATAAATTTGGGACTTGTGGTAAATTATTTTTTTTCAACTGTTAAATTAGCATCTTTTGTCATATTTCTGCACTTTTATTCTTTCAAACTTATACCCAATTTACATTCATACATTTGTACCATTAGTTGGATTTGTGAATACCTTCCACAATAACCACCACCCCCCTTGTTAAAAATAACAAATCATCTTCTGAGCATCACTGAGAAAATGTAACAAAATAAGCTAGAGTTATGTGAGGTATATTATTGTAAGTATGTGCATTAGTGAACCAGGTGTAAACAGGGATGTCTATTATGGGGACTGAAATCTAAAGTCAATAATAATATAAACTGTGATTGGTAAGCTAACTTCAATGTAGCACTTTGGTTCCGCACAAATGTTACTTGCAGACAGACAGCTAGGCTGGCCAATAAGAGAGCAGAGAGTGGGGTCAAGGCTGGGCTTTCCATTTTGTTACGTACAGGAAAAAATGCGGAAGAGTTGCATCAGCTGCTCAAAGACAGAATCGATATAAAGGCTGTGTGATTTTTTTTTTTTTTTTGATGAAGTGATTCAGTGATTGTCAGAAGTGATTGTTTTGATGTTTTTTGATAATCACATGACCAATAGAAGCATTTCAGAAGGTTAAAACCTACAAAAACACAGCTTTTCAGTGAATCGGGCTGTCTACACATCCAGGTACTTCACGTGAACGCGCAAAGCACGGAGGTAACAAAAACCGGCAGTTTACCATTGAAACAATACGGCATATCAATATTGTGACAAGCTTTCACCGCAAGATCGGATCAGATATGATCAAAAACTTTAAATTTGTAATCTCAAAAAGTGTCCCTACTGTCTACCAGCCAGTATGTGGAAGAATGATCCAACAGAGTGTCCAGAAACAATATTTACTGATATATGTAATGACAAATAAATGCGCCAGCTTGGCTGTACATTGGCGGAACACTCAAATAATAGAAAACAAATCAGTCCCTCCAGGATTTCACGGGATGTTTTTATGATTGTTGCGGCCCAAAAAGCCTGAATTCGTGGGAGCTTTTTTTAAAAAATTGCAATAAAGACTACAATGTTTTTAGAGTGTTTTTGCTCTAAAAGTTGTGGGAAGAATTACAAATTTTGAAGCAGATTTTTTTTTCCAGTTTACTGTAGTGATATTCTATATAACAATACAAGAAAAGCACAGGATTGTCAAAAATTTCATATTATAGTGATTTGTAAATTAAGCAGAAACTTCTGCTATACAGAAAAACTCTTGTGCAACAGCAAATACAAACATTAACACAATATCCATTACAACAGCTAAATTGCATTGAAAGCATGTTAAAGAGTAGAGATTTGGAAATTATTAGCAGCACCTTCATTTGAAAACTCGCTACGGTCCCCAGCCACCGAGCAGAGAGGAAAAATTAATAATTTATTCTGTCAGTCTGTATTGTCTATAAGAGTCTGTGTTTTTCTGAAAAAAAAAAAAAAATACAGAGAATATTCTTTCTCTTTCCTGTGCCTATCTCTGTAAGGATTCTGGGTTTGGAGGGCAAACCCAGTTCTGACTCACTGTTATGTTTTGCCATAGTTTTCCTCTGACAGCTCAGGCACGCCCCCTCCTCCTGTCAAGTGCGATCAGCTGCACTGTCACTGGTGTTCACACACACACACACACACTCCATTCACTCTCATTCACACGCCCTCTCACACACCGGATGCCAATCAGTCCTGCCCACGTGTTCTCACACTGGCAATCTCTTTCCTCGTTAGCTTCAGGAGTATTTGTTTGCCACATCGGAGAAAAGAGATTGTCGAAGCATTCACCCTCGTTCATGGCAGCTAGTTCTCCATGAATGACGTTCCACTCCCTTTGTGCATTCAGCCCGGCATCTTCAGACGATCAATCCCTGGATGTTTGAACATCGCTCTTCATCCACCAGACTGCAGGGTTCGCCCAGGATCAGCTCCAGACCTGTAAGTGTCTTTAGCCTTTTTCCCTGTGCTAGCAACCCTGCAGCACTAGGCTGCTCACCTTTCCTGTTTTGTGCGTAACGCAGCCCTGCAGCACTAGGGTCCATATTCACCAGGCTGTTGAGCATTCGGCAGACGCCCTGTATGTTTGGTGGCCTAACCCTGTCATTGCACCTCTCTGTATATTGTGTGGTTAAACTGGACTGAACTCGGTGATTATTTGGACTCGTTATTTTCTTTGAGTTTGTTAATAAAAGCACACCATCAACTCTCGCTTTTAGGTTTTATTCTCTCTCTCATGCACCGAACCATGGCGCACGGAGGTTTGTGACAGAATGCCCCGACCAGTGTAAAAGCCCAGTGGAGAGGTGTTGCATGAGTGAATTTTTGCTTTTTCCCCTTAGTGCTTTTTCCCCTAGTCGTCTCCATGGATTTTTCCATTTTTGGACTGAGCCCTGAGGAGTGTGGAGTGGCTGATCGAGCTGTGGTGTTTGTTTCCCAGGCTTGAGCCACCAACTCCCCGGATGTGAATTTCATGCTACTTGACATCGCTGTCAGGGTGCTCCAGACATGCCTCAGTCTTTGGAAATATCTGGGGATGACGTCGTTTCTCACTGCAGTCCACAAATCATGCCGACAGCTAGAGGAGATGACAGGAGGAGCCATTGGAGCTCAACCGCGGCTTCCCACGACGCGGTCCCGGAGGACCGGAGCCCGCCGCTTGCCACCCGAGCTGGAGTGCTCCTCCCCCCGCCGGATTTCCCGTCCTACTCCTGGGAGGACGAAGCAGGACACCGAGGCAGCAGCAGACACCATCACCAGTCAGGAGTTCAGGCAAGTTCATCTCCGTTCTCTTGCAATGTCTCCTGAGGTGATTAATCAGATTCCTGTGGAGGAGCTTCAGAAATTGTTACCCGCTGAAGCTCCCCAAACAGCTGCTGTCACGGCTCCTTCTTCCCTATCTTCTGTCTCCCTTGACTCCCTGTCGGCCCCGGGAGAGGATCATCGGACACATGAGGAGCGGGAGGAGTCAACCACACGGCGTGAGGTTAATTCTAGGTTTAAGCGATGGAAGAGGCCCGTCACCTCATCGGCGGTTCCTAATCGGATGTCAAGCCCGACCGCTGCTGCGGCGAAGCCCCCCTCGGTGCCAGCTGTCGTACCAGCAGACGCCCCTTCAGCTTCAGCCACAGTTCCTGTCATTGGGTCGTCCACCCCAGCCGCCGGAGGGATTGTGTGTGCCACTCCGGACCCACCTACCTCCGTGCCGTTCAGGCCGGCTCCTCCGTCAACCACCAAGGAGCCTAGAAGACTTATGGGCATGGAGAGGGAGGACAACACGCCATCGGCAGCCGCCAGCAGTCAGACCTGGGAGACCAGGCAAGTGGGTTTTCATTTAATCTTTGTCATTAAGGATAAGCCTTGTCTGTCCCCTGGGGGAGAGCCTCAGGCTAGGCAGTTGCCTCAGTGCTCTCCCCCTGATGCTCCTATGATGGACTCATTTATTTCCTCAGTGTCTCCATCCCCCTGCCTTGGAGTATCCGCCAGCCATGGAGCTCGACGATCGGGGGAGCAGAGAATGCACGGTGCTGAAGGACTGCACCCCGCAGAACCGCTACGACGAGAGGAGGAGCACTGCGACCAACCGGAAGCAGGTGCCAATGAAGGAGCATCCCCTCGCTTCAGCCTCTTTGGACGCAGTGCCACCCAGATCTCCACCTCCAGACTTCATGTCAAGAAGGTTACCGGCATTAGGGGCTTCACTGGAGGAAACCACAACTGCCGAGACCATCATGCCTGCTGTGGGGGCTGCCACAGCAGAGCCATCCCCTGGACCGGACCTCCAGCCAATTGGACCCCAAACACCATCGTCGGCGCTGTCGGAGTCCTGGACGGCAGTAGAACTTGAGCGCAGGCAAGTAATCTTTCCTGTAGTTCACCTGTCAAGTGTTGAGAGTTCTTGCCTGGCTCTTGGGGAGGAAAGTCAGGTGCAGCCCCCAGCTGCATCTGAACTTTCCTCACCGGGCTCTGCCGCTGCTGGCGACCCTAACCGTCTCCATTCTCCCATCTCCTTCGAGCTCCTTCCTAGGGTCGCCAGAGAGGAGCTGCTGCAATCTGTGTTGCCCATGGACGACGAGGAGGGTCCGGTTGTCCCGGAGGAGGTCAACAGGGGGGCAGCACCTGACGGACTGGAGGAACATGCGCACCCTAAATTGCCGGAGTCCTGGACAGCGGTGGAGCCAGAAGTCAGGCAAGTGTGCTCCATTATGTCAGAAGTGTCTATTTTAATGTCACACTACCCAACTCATGGTGAGGTGGACCCGTGGCAGCTCACCATAGCCCTCGGGACTGCCACACTGGGCTCTGCCACTGCCGGCGACCCTGACCCAGTTTCTCTTTCTCTTTCTTTGGGCTTGGAGCCTCTGGCCGGAGTCACCAGAGAGCTGTTGGAGGCAACGAAAGATCGGGGTTTAACGCCGGAGGACATGAGGAGCATCTCCTCCCTCGCTGGGGAGGCCACCACGGGAGCAATGAGGCCCCCAATGGGGGTCACTGCAGGTGCAATGGTGCTCCAACCGGAGCCCACTGCGGGTGCAGCAGGGCCTCAGCCGGAGTCCATCGCAGGTGCAGCCACGTCCCAGACTGGGACCGTCATGGGTGCAGCCACGTCCCAGACCAGGACCGTCACGGGTGCTACAGTCCCCCTGCCACAAGCCTCGAACTGCAGGGGGGCTCCTGTTCCTTGGCTTCGCCGCCGAGGTTCCTTGAGTTTGGAGGCTGCCTCTCTGCCCTCCTCTCAGGTCCTGGTGGCTCCACCACGCTGGTTGGCCACCCTAAGGACTTGGCTTATGGGCCGAGTGGCCCATCGGCCCAGGCAGGCCGCCGGACACTATCCCACGGGCTGCCTGCTGGACTTGGGACTTGGGCAGGCCACCCGATCTGCCACTCCTCACCATACTGGGGGCCTGGGACTCAGGTCGACCCCCTGAACTTTGGACTTCGTGGGAGGGGGGTTAGTGTTCCAGGTTGGGGGTCGTTAGGAGGGGTTTGCTCTTTATTCTGTTTTTGTTCTGATTGTGTTTTCACTGGTTGCTTCCCTCCTAACCGGTTTTCACAAACCTCCCACCCTGGGTTAGTGTTTGTTGCCGGGTGGGGGGGGGGGTTCCTTGAGGGGTGTTGTTTCGTTTCTTTTGAGATGAGATGAGATTCAACTTTGTCATTACACATGTATGAATACAAGGTAACGAAACGTGACTTGGCATTTGGGCACGCTCATCTTTTTTGGTGATGGCACTGGGGTGTCTGGTATCCACACCTAGAGGGGAGGGCCCTGTCATGAATCTGGGTTTGGAGGGCAAACCCAGTTCTGACTCATTGTTATGTTTTGCCCTAGTTTGCCTCTGACAGCTCAGGCACGCCCCCTCCTGTCTAGTGCGATCAGCTGCACTGTCACCGGTGTTCACACACATACATACACACACACACACACACACACACACACACTCCATTCACTCTCATTCACACGCCCTCTCACACACCGGATGCCAATCAGTCCTGCCCACGAGTTCTCGCACCGGCAATCTCTTTCCTCATTAGCTTCAGGAGTATTTGTTTGCTGCATTGGAGGAAAGAGATTGCCGGGGCATTCACCCTCGTTCATGGCAGCTAGTTCTCCATGAATGACGTTCCACTCCCTTCATGCATTCAGCCCGGCATCTACAGACAATCCATCCCTGGATGTTCGTGGCTGCCCCAGCCTCCTATCTTCATCCGCCAGACTGCACGGTTCGCCCCGGATCAGCTCCAGACCTGTAAGTGTCTTTAGCCTTTTTCCCTGTGATAACAGCCCTGCAGCACTAGGCTGCTTGCCTTTCCTGTTTCGTGCGTAACGCAGCCCTGCAGCACTAGGGTCCATATTCACCAGGCTGTTGAGCATTCAGCAGATGCCCTGTATGTTTGGTGGCCTAACTCTGTCACTGCACTTCTCTGTATATTGTGTGGTTAAACTGGACTGAACTCTGTGATTATTTGGACTTGTTATTTTCTTTGTGTTCGTTAATAAAAGTGCACCATCAGCTCTCGCTTTTGGGTTTTATTCTCTCTCTCGTGCGCCAAACCATGGCGCATGGAGGTTTGTGACAGTCTCCTACCTGTCTGTCTGCTGCACGTCGGTCTTGGCACACATCTGTCATTTACGGCGGGACGAGGGCGGGGGGGGGGGGGGGGGGCGGTTGTCCGTCCAGACCGGAGATCGACAACTTTAAAGCTCATTGCCCAGATGTAGTAATGATTTTACCTCTAAAGATGTGTAAAATTTTAACACTCGCTGTAGTGTTTATTAATAATTTCATGGCGTTTCTCCTCACACGCACTCCTGAGACAGGGTGCTTTTGGGGCAGGCGGATGTTTCTCAACACAAACCTAGTGCTTCATACGCACGGTCAGGAGGGAGACGTGGCGAGACGTCCAACGGCAGGCTGGGGAAGACGGAGGAAGGGACGGCGTTGGAAACCTCACGGGTGAGTGGTTTTTTTTAAATCACACACTCTGTTTGCTAATGTGTTCCGTTAATACTCCTGTAAACTCGGAAGTGAACGCGATGCAGCGATGCACTTGGTTGGTTAGACTGACCGCTTGTGCGCCAGTCAGAGATAAATCTAATTGGTGAAATTGCCGGAAGTTGATGAGGATTGACCAAAATTGCAAGAAAGTTGCGGTGATTGAACAAAGTTGCAAGGTTGCGTAATAGTTGTGCTGATAGGCTGATTTTGCGTGAATTGGCATGGTCGCAACATCGCAAAATCTTGCGAGGGCCTGATAAATTGTACCTGCTGTGGAAATCCCCAAAAAGCCGTCATGTTTAGGTTTGCAAAATTTATCCACCGGAGCTCATGGGAAAAACAGCCTCCCGTCTCCCATGTGGGAGACACAGTTTGCTTACACTCATAAATAAAAAGAAAAAGAAAAAAATTACACTTGTTCGCCCTGTTAATCCCGACACTTCATTTCAGCTCTACAGAGCTTTGGTCCATTTGTCAGCAGATGAGTGTCAGTCTTATTTTTAAACTAGTTTAAGTGCAATGTTAATATGTTTACTCTGAGGCTGATAAACAGCTCAAACTGGGATTAATATTCCTACGGAACCGATGTGTTTCTATGCTAATGCTATTTTAGCTATTAACGCCCTCTGATGCAAATTCAGGTGTTTTTCACATGTTCGCATTAAGTGTAGGCTAGTTACTTTTAATGATAAATAAGAGCCATAGTTTGGTAAATAGACATACCTGCAGCAGGAGCAATCTCCATTTGTGGCCAAACGGAGACGTGGGTCATATATCCCTCAATTAACTCATATGAAAAGGCAACCCACAAAATCCTCCTTTGGTAAACTCTGGTGGCCGATATGAATCTAAAAAACTTGTATTTTGATGATCTACATGAGCCAGTTGCACACCAATTCGACATTTTCTGTGTTTAAATTTAGCTAACATTGCCTTAGAAATGCATTGAAATCGTCACTTTTTGATATCTCTGTGCATCGTTCTGCATGTTCATGAGATTGGTGACGTAAGCGTAGACAGCCCTATGGGACCTTTAAGCAGATGTAGCTAGCACATTGGCTCATCAGCAGCCTTTTTTTGTGCTAACATGAAATGCCACAATGGTCAGGAACAGGATGGGACATCTAACTGCTGGAAAGAAAATCTTTTATAAAAGAGCACTTCATTAATTGCCTCGATAAAGTAATTGCATAGCCAATGCCACACAACTAAACAAGTGTTTCAGCTAACTTACAACAGTAAGTGTCAGACAAAGCTTGTGCATTTCCTTGGTATTTGATTATAGTGACAAGAGCGTGGATGCCACAGTTTGTTCACAGCTGTTATTTTTTTTGTAAGAATTTGACCACTGTTAAGGGATTGAAAACTGACACTGTTTTTGGCCCATGACTCGTTATCTTTTCCTGTATGTGGCCCCTCATTTGGACACCCATGCTCTATAATGTTCTCTAGCATTTTTGCCTTCATTAGGTTCCAGATATAGAGATAAGACAGGAAAGGCAAAGGTTTCCACAAGGCGGGTTGTTATTACCCTTCTGACGAGCTGACCAATCAGATTTCCACCCACTGGGGCTATTTCAATTGAATACAAACGTCAGCACATCCCTGCAAGTGCCAGCGTTGGTGTTGCCAAGATAAAAGATATCCTAGGATCATTTCTGCACAATTTAAAGGGCTTTGGCATGACTTGAATTTAATTGCAGATTGAAGATACAGTATAAATGTATGTTAAAGGGGTCATTACACATCTTCAACATTTTAACAGTTCACATAAGTCTTAATGAAACGTTTGTGACATACTTTGGTCAAATCTCCTTTATGTATTTAACTATTGTAGCATAATTTGTCAATAATCTTTTTTAGCCTTTTTCAGAATGGCTGGTTTCAGTGCATGTCTCTTTAAATTTCTAAGACTGTGTTCAACTCTACCCTCCCTAGCTCCTCGCTCTTATCTGAGCCAACTAACGCAAATTTGTTTCACAAAATGAATAAAATAATGCATCACTGGTTGACAGGAGTGTGTGGTTTCAGTGGTGGACAGGATATTACCCGTCCCTGGAGTACAATAAGCACAGAAACATAATGTGAATGAGTGGCTAAACTGCTAGCTTCAGCTAGCCACCATAAGATAAAATAACATCTAAGAACAATATATATCATCAAGTGTTGTAGATGAATAAGCATTCCAGTGGCAGTGAATGGAATTTATAAAAAATAGGGATCAAAACCAGCCAGATCGACAGTTCAGCTAATGCCAGGCAGCCTGTTCGTCACCTCCTTCCCACTCAGGTGAGCTGTAACTCGTTTACAGTAATCAACTCTGGCCGCCGAGCATGTGTAACAGGGCTATTTTAGTTGAAGTTTGCCAAAATTCTTTGTATTCAATCAGTATTCTTTTAAGTCTGTTTTTGAAAAAGTTATTTGCAATCTAATTTTACTTATTTTTTTCAGGCCATTTTTAAAATTATTTTCATTTATTTTATATTTTGGTGAAGCAATACCCTCGTGTGGTGACCACTGGAAGCCAGAAGTAATCCCCTTTTGCTGCTGTCTCTCTGTGTAGTGGCATATATCTCATACAGCTCAGTTAAAACTTGGTAAATTAGTCTGTTTAATTGTTGTTTGGGCTTGACTGACGTTACCAGGAAATGACAGGAACAATGTCTGTATGTTTTAAACCCATGGCCGAGTTAATTTGTGTTCTCAATCATACGCTTTGAATTAATGGAAAAACTTTCTAGCTTGTTAGCTGTTAGCCCGTTAGCCACTAGCCTATTAGCTGCTAGTGTGCGCTTAAGAGCCACGAGGTGTTGTGCAATCAATGTGTTGGTGTATGTATGTCATCCTACCGTTTCTTTGTGTGTGGGAGCTGTATGATACTGTTGGTCACACTGGGCAATGTATGCTTCTGTTTTTACTCAGGAATGGTGGTGTGAAAAAGTGCCCCCTTCCTGATTTCTCTTTTATTTTTGTATGTTTGTCACACTTAAATGTTTCAGATCATCAAACAAATTTAAATATTAGACAAAGATAACACAAGTAAACACAAAATGTAGATTTTAAATGAAGGTGTTTATTATTAAGGGTAAAAAAAATCCAAACCTACATGGCCCTGTGTGAAAAAGTAACTCCCCCACCAAAAAAAAAACAAAACATAAATTAACTGTGGTTTATCACATCTTTGGAAAGCTGAGTTCAATTTCTCTAGCCACACCCAGGCCTGATTACTGCCACACCTGTTCTCAATCAAGAAATCACTTAACTAGGACTTGCCTGACAAAATCAAGTAGACCAAAAGATCCTCAAAAGTTGGACATCATGCTGCGATCCAAAGAAATTCAGGAACAAATGAGAAACAAAGTAATTGAGATCTTTCAGTCTGGAAATGGTTATAAAGCCATTTCTAAAGCTTTGGGACTCCAGCGAACCACAGTGAGAACCATTATCCACAAATGGCGAAAACATGGAACAGTGGTGAACCTTCCCAGGAGTGGCCGGCCGACCAAAATGCTCCAAGAACGCAGTGACAACTCATCCAAGAGGTCACAAAAGACCCCACAACAACATCCAAAGAACTGCAGGCCTCACTTGCCTTAGTTAAGGTCAGTGTTCATGACTCCACCATAAGAAAGAGACAGAGCAAAAATGGCCTGCATGCCAGAGTTCCAAGACAAAAATCACTGCTGAGCAAAAGGAACATAAAGGCTTGTCTCAGTTTTGCCAGAAAACATCTTGATGATCCCCAAGACTTTTGGGAAAATACTCTGTTGACTGACAAGACAAAAGTAGAACTTTTTGGAAGGTGTGGGTCCCATTACATTCAGCATAAAAGTAACACAACATTTCAGAAAAGGAACATCATGCCAACAGTAAACTATGGTGATGGTAGTGTGATAGTCTGGGGCTGTTTTGCTGCTTCAGGACCTGGAAGATTTGCTGTGGTAAATGGAAACATGAATTCTGCTGTCTACCAAAAAAAATCCAGAAAGAGAATGTCCGACAATCTGTTTGTGACCTCAAGCTGAAGCACACTTGGGTTCTGCAGCAGGACAATGATCCAAAACACACCAGCAAGTCCACCTCTGAATGGCTTAATAAAAACAAAATGAAGACTTTGGAGTGGCCTAGTCCAAGTCCTGACCTTGAATCTGATTGAGGTGCTGTGGCATGACCTTAAAAAGATGGTTCATGCTCGAAAACCCTCCAATGTGGCTGAATTACAACAATTCTGCAAAGATGAGTGGGCCAGAATTCATCCACAGCTCTGTAAAAGACTCATTGCCAGTTAATGCAAACGCTTAATTGCAGTTGTTGCTGCTAAGGGTGGCCCAACCAGTTATTAGGTTTAGGGGGCAATCACTTTTTCACACAGGATCATGTAGGTTTGGATTTTTTTTCCCTTAAGAATAAACACCTTCATTTAAAAACTGCATTTTGTGTTTACTTGTGTTATCTTTGTCTAATATTTAAATTTGTTTGATGATCTGAAGCATTTAAGTGTGACAAACATACAAAAAAATGAGAAATCAGGAAGGGGGTAAACACTTTTTCACACCACTGTATGTTGAGTGTCAAGCGTTATTTGGTAGAGTGATGATATAGAGACCAGATAGAGTGATGATATAGAGTGAAGTACGTGGCAGTAATGCACCTGTCAGCTGGTTGCCAACTGCAAATCTAAAAGAAGAAGAAGGGTTATTTTAGTCTATTATTTATTTGTTTATTTGTGATTATTTTATTTTAGCAATGATATAAATGTTTTATTTTTGTGTTGTGGAAATTTATTTTAGTTTTGGTATTTTACATGTTTATTGTTCCTTTCACTGTGTTGTTATCTTTCATATTAATAATACAGGGTAACAGTAAAAAAACAAAAAAAAAACAAACAAAAAAAACAGTTTGTTTAAAGAACACAATGCTAATATTGTCAAATCTATACGATCACGTTGTAAGAGACAAATGTTGGAGTAAATCCGCCCTTTTTGTCATGGACGGTGCTGGACGTTTCCAGCCCTGTTCCAATGCTCATGGCTGTTTTTTCCCTGCTTCGTTGTTTCTTTAATTTTCAGCTGGCAGCCCTTTAGGAGCCATGGGTCCTTGGCGCCTGCCAGCTGACAGCCACGCCTCCCTCTCTCTGCCAACACCCACCAGCTGTTTGTCATTATCATTTGTGCTCTCCTGTTTGTTTATGCACACACACGCACTCTTACACAGACACACACCCATTCATTCTCACTCACATGCTCTGATACTCACGCATGCACCTGTCTTCACTCATACACACCCATGCACTCTCATTATTCACACCGGCATGCACTCAGCTCATTGGTGGTTGCATTATATAAGATCTGTGTTTGCTGTGGTGCATTGCCGGGTTATTGTTTGGACTGCTCTGTTCTACACTGCCTGTCGACCGTCGAGCTTCCTGCTCCGCTTCTTCCGGTGTAGTCAGCCTTTCCTCTTTCTAACTGGGACTGTTACTCAGATTTGACTCGGACTGCTCCAGCCAGTGAGTACTTTTTGCTTCCCTAGCTCTTCAGCTTTCCTGCAGCGCTCTGGCCCTCATCTCCTTTTAATCTCACCTGTGTACTGTAGAGCATCCTGGCTGTCATCCCTGTATGCCCAGTGTGATTCACTTGTTTGTTATCAGATTTATTCTTCACGTTTTTGTTAATAAAGCACACTCAACTCTCTCGTGCATTTGGGTTTCGTCTTCCAATCCCACATGCGCTGTGTAAAGACACACGTGCGTGACACCTTTTGCTGCTGTCTCTCCGTGTGGTGGAGCTGTATGATGCTGTTCGTCACACTGGGCAATTTATGCTTCTGTTTTTACTCAGAAAAAGTGCCATGAACCTGACCTGAGCTGTGATGTCATCATTGCTGCCAGAATCATGCCAGAACTATGGGGGTTTCACATGCTAATGCTAATGGTTCATGTAGCATCACGGTGAAAATATAACAAAATAAGCCAGAATAATGTGAGATATTATCAACTGTGGATTAGTGAACCAGGTGGAAAAAGGCATGTCTGTTTGGGTGATGGAGATCTATGGAAAATAACAAGATAAACCGTGCTTGGGGCGAGCTTCCTAGTATCACTGTTAGCTCTTAAGCTAATGCCTGTGGCTCAGTTAGGCTGTCCAATAATAGAGCAGCAGGCAGGCATCAAGGATGTTTACCCTTTAGTGAAGTTTCCCATTTCTTGACGTACAGGAAAATACCCGGAAGAGTAAAAACGGCATCTTGGAAAGAAAAATGAGATAAAGGCTGAGTGTTTTGATATTTCTTTTCTCGATAATTACATGATCAATACACACATGTCAAAGTTAAAACCTACAAAAATACAATTTTTCAGTCAAACACAAGTGGACTGCCCGTCTACTACAGTCCCGTCGTGCACACACAGAGAGAAAACCACACTGTATCACATCTACACCTACAGCCAATTTAGAATCACCAGTTAACCTAATGAGCTTGTCTTTGGACTGTGGGAGGAAACCAGAATCCCCAGAGAAAGCCCACCTAAACACAAGAAGAGCATGCTAGCTCCACAAAGGAAAACTGACTCCAATTAACCAAGAGTCTCTAATTGAAAACCTCCTAGTTATGAGGTGATGGCACTAACCACTGCATCACTGTTCAGCTTTTCCCCTATGACATGGTATGGAGTTTATCCCTTTTTAAACCCGTGTTACTGTATAATAAAATACATTTTTTTTGCATCAGGCCATTGTGCCCAAAGGGAATAAGAGGAGTCTGCAGATGCTGAGTTGTTTTTGTGTTCCTTTTGTAGATTTTCGTCTGAAGAGATAAACATTATCATTGTTACTGCAGCTCCCACTGCTGCCTATAGCAGTCAGTCATGTGGGGAATGACTCCATGCCCCGATGACATCCGAATGGTCTCCTGATAACCGACTTGATTTCTATACATGACACTGTGGCTCTGAGGCATCATTAAGCTTTCAGATAAACACCGAGCTCAGATCAGGAACGGAGTCCTGCATAGTTGGTAAGCTCTATGGAAAGAAGCCAAAGAGTGAAGGTAAGAAACATACATTCTTCTACGTATTTTAGGCCTCCCCTGTAATTCCACAGAAGAAGCATAGTCTTCACTGTAACAAAGGGTAATATTCATATTTTCAAACATATGCCTTGTGGTTTTAACGTTGTTGCTCTTTCCAGTTGTCAGTTGTCATAAAGTGGGTTTACAGGTAATCACTAAAGGTTTCTCTCCCCCTGCCTTTTCTTTTGATTAATCCATCCAGACAGTTAAGTAGGAGCATCTACAGCATCAGCAGCCTCATGGTGCTTCAGGCTGGTTTTAAATCGCTTTATCAGTTGGCCACTGGTTAACTGGAAGCCAATGCTAAATCCCGATCTTATAATGCTTTGAAAGTTATAGTGTAACCGAGATTAAAAGGTACGGAAAGAAAAACAACCCTCCCCTTTACCCACTTTCTTCTGCAGATCAGCACATTCTCCAGTTTTTGTCCAGACAACCCAAATTCACTGGGACATTGGGACCGGAAAAAAGAGAGAATTGTTCCCCCAGTATCATCATAAACTCTTCTATATCATGTTACATAACTGAATAAAATTAATTACTTTGAACCACCAATTCTAAGCAGAAACGCCAGAAAATTTGCAACTTTTCTTTCTCAGAAATTTGAGTTTTTTTTCATAATTTGTAACTTTTTTCCTGTGAATTTTCATCTTTTTTCTCATAAATTTGAAACCCTTTTCTTATAAATCTACAACTTTTTTTCTTGTTAATTTGCAATTTTTTCCTGTAAATTTGCAGCCTTTTTCTCATAGATTTGCATCTTTTTTCTTAAAAAAATTGCGACTTTTTCTTACATTTTTTGAGGAAAAAACTGCAAATTTGTCTTTTTTTCTTCGTAACTTTGCAATTTTTTCCTCAAAAATTTGTTTTTTTATCAGAAAATGTTGACTTTTTTCTCATAAATTTGCAGCTTTTTTCTCATAAATCTGCAACTTTTTTTCTTGTAATTTTGCAACTGTTTTCATAGATTTGTTGCTTTTTTTTCTCATAAATTTGCAACTTTTTTCTCACAAATCTACAACTTTTTTCTCAAAAATTTGCAGGTTTTTTCCTGTAAATTTCAGCTTTTTTTTCTTATAAATTTGCAGCTTTTTTCTCATAAATCTGCAACTTTTTTTCTTGTAATTTTGCAACTGTTTTCATAGATTTGTTGCTTTTTTTCTCATAAATTTGCAACTTTTTTCTCACAAATCTACAACTTTTTTCTCAAAAATTTGCAGGTTTTTTCCTGTAAATTTCAGCTTTTTTTTCTTATAAATTTGCAGCTTTTTTCTCATAAATCTGCAACTTTTTGTCTTGTAATTTTGCAACTGTTTTCATAGATTTGTTACTTTTTTCTCATAAATTTGCAACTTTTTTCTCGCAAATCTACAACTTTTTTCTCAAAAATATGCAGGTTTTTTCCTGTAAATTTCAGCTTTTTTTTCTTGTAAATTTGCAATGCTCATCTCGATGCTGGTTAAATTTTTATCCTGTGTAAAATTGTAATTTGTGACTTTTAAATGTTTTAAACTGGCAACTTTTATCATATCTCTACACCTTTATTCTTGCAAATTTGTCCCTAATTTACATTTGTATGTTCGCATTTTGTGCTAAATTGGTGAATACCCCACATCCCCCTTGTCAAAAAAAATAACAAATGGCCTACAGCACAGACCTGATATTTGGCTGTCCGATCCTATCAAATCTGATCTAAAATCCGATCTTTCAGACTCAATCTGAGTCATTTTCATAAATGATGCTATACCTGGCCAGACGGCCTGATTGAGAAGAGTCATGCCACCTTTGACCTCTGCTCAAGTGTAGGGTGCTAATAGCTCTGTTGTTAGCATCCATGCTAGCAGAGCTGCTGCTAAAACAGCATTCTGTGCTGCCATCTGGCTTCATTCCTTTTCTGGATCTCATCACATGGAGGCAGCTAACTGCTGCAGTCACCCAGAACATATATTTACTCAAACTGCATACATTTTCTCTGTGGTCACACAAATATTATGTGTTTTGTTGTTGATGATGAATGCACCAGTGGCATTTTGGAGGACAGATGGTTCATAATGGTCTCAGGTAAAAGTCAGTGGTGATTATTATCATGAACAAATCTGATCTGATCAGAACTGAACAATCTTGCTTGTAAAGTGAATTTAGCTTTAATGGCATCTTTCAAAACCACCACAAACAGTAACTACAAGTGGTGTTACTACGTCACTGGGTGAGTTTTAAGCAAACACAATATATTTTTTTTAACCTTAACCAATAGTTTAAGTGCCTAAAGGTAACCAGAAACTGAAAAGAAAAACAGAATCTGCATAAAAAAGTTAGAAAAAGCTAACAACGGGGCAAAATGTGCCACTCTTTTGCTCCATTAACACCACTCCATCCTTCTCCTTATGAGGACTTCGTGGCTCTTTTAAAGCTATCTCCACTTACAGTATGTTGCTGCAGCATCCTCTGGCACCCTCAGCTTCAAATATTGACGCAGTAGGCTTCCAGTGGTGTCCACTGCAAACTCAAAGCTTAGTAGGCACCATGACCATATTATGACACAAACGGAAATGTTTTTGACAGAGTAGAAATAAACTCCTGGAACAAAATTGGTCTGGAAATAATTAAACTATTTTAACACATTTTTGCTTGTCTTAACAACATGCGGACAATACAGATTGAGTTTTCTGCTTAAATATGATATGCTGTTCAGCTATGTAAATCATTTAACAATGTGGAGCTACTGTCTAATGTTCATTTCTGTAGACTGTAAATGAAGAAAATAGCACGAGAGTTCATAAAGCATCCCGGCGTGCGTCCAAATTCGTCTAGCCTCACTTACGCAGGGATGTGAAAGAATGAGCTGCAGTGTGCGTCACGTGCTAACAGGCTAAGGTGCACAAGCACACCAAAGCCCCCCTCGAGCATTTTCAAATTCCAGCCAGGAGGTTTGATCACATGCACGTGGATTTAGTGGGTCCCCTTCCGCCATTGCAGGGGTTCACGCACCTCCTAACAATCGTAGACTGCACTACGCATTGGCCAGAGGTAGCCCGCTCGTTTTTGTCGGCTTGGGTTGCACAGTTCGGATCCCCGTCGGACATCATGTCCGACAGGGGTCCACAATTTGTTTCAGAACTCTGGTCCGCAATGGCTGATAGCCTGGGGGTCAAAATCCACCACACCACCGCGTACAACCCACAGGCTAACAGTTTGTGTGAGCATTTTGACAGGTCGCTTAAAGCAGCACTCAGAGCCTCGTTAACAGATGCAAATTGGGTCGACCGCCTGCCTTGGGTTTTATTGAGGTTGAAAGATCTGGCAGCTTCCCCGGCAGAGTTCTTTTTTTTTCTCAGTCGTTGTGGATCTCGGGCAAATTTTTGCCAGAGAGCCCCGCACCCGGTACCGATCCGCCCGCCCAGTGCAGAGCTACTATCTAACATTCATTTTTGTAGACTGTAAATAAAGAAAACAGCACAAGAGCTCACAAAGTGAAGCCCGTGCATCTTGATTACCCCCTGGTGGCTGGTTGCAGTAAGACTTTAAGTCTCTCAGCATACCATTATTGCGTGACATTTTACCAAACAGAAAACTAAAAATACTCATGACTAAATGTTTCCAAAAGATGTTTCTGTCCTTTAATATAATTTTTATCATTTTGATGCATGTGAAAGTGTTCTTTTCTCAGATTAGTTTTGTTCTGATGCTATAAAACTGAGAGCGTAGTAACACACAGTTGTTAATAGTCACGTTGAAAGGTGCTGCTTATGCACCGCTGTAGAGACCATAAAGAACAGCTCTGTAGGCGGAAACATGGCATCACAGTTCAACATTTACGGCTGTTACTGTGCAGATTCTGGTTTCAAAGGAGCAAAATGGCAGCATTCTAAATTCAGGAAGAAGAGCTTCACTCTTCTGTAATATAACCAAGTAGTAGCACATTGCTCATATTTATATGCAGTTTTATGTTAGTTCCCTGTTGTGTAGTAGTTATTGTGTATAGTATGTATGCAACTTTGGTAAAAGCTGCAATTACCTTCACATCACAACCAAATATAAGGTTGTGGCTAAGAAAAATATGGAGGTCAGGATCAAGGTCTCATTTCACTGGTGGAACGATATGTATAGAAACATACAGACAGGTTCAAAAGTAGTATGCTCAAAACTTCAAGGTTTCACTGTTTCCCAACTTCACCAGTCAATAAGACATGTTAATGTTTCGGCCTACTTTTAAATAAAGAAACAAATCCTAACGTGCCCTCCATGGATCACCACCTTACTGTCGCGGAGGGGCTTGAGCGCCCAGTGATCCTGGGAGCTACAGTATGCTGCCAGGAGCAACTTGCCCCTGGTAGGGTCTCCCAGGACAAATTGGTCCTGGTGAAAGGCCAGACCAAGAGCGGTCCAGTAGAGCTATATGAAAAAAATTACATTAAGGACCCAGTGTACCAAAGGAGCCACGTGGGTCTGACCTCCAGTGGGCTCACCACCTACAGGAGGGATCATGGTGCTATGTGAACTGGGCAGCAGTCTGGGCTACTCTGCTTGGACTGCTGCAACATGGATGGATGGATGGACATCCTAATGTGCTGTTATTGGTTGTAGAATTAAAGCCTTATAACTATGAGTAAATCAGAGCCAAGTTTACATTCAGTACATCTGCCAGCTCTCATGAAATGCTTCTCAAATATTCCATTTTAAGACACATCAGTGAGTTCATCATACTGTATATTGATTTACATTTCTAAAACCTGTATATGAAATTACATCCGCTCATCACCTTCAGGAGCATATAAAACGTCGGCGGTGTTCCACTTACTTACCACCACTGACATAATTATGTCAAAACAAATCTATCTGCAAATCTGATCAATTTTAATGAGAATAAAGTAAAAATAATAAACTAATTATCTTCTGCGAACTGATGTGTGAATAATCCTTCAGTGTATTCTTATTAATAGACTGATGCATCCTTTGTCTCAGCGTGCTATACTGAGCAGATGCTTCTCAGTATGAAGCATATCTTACACATTTGAATAAAGCTTGGCAAAAGACGGCCAACACCTCAGGAAGAAACTGAAAACCACCAGAGAGCGATATCCTTGGGTGCTTCATAAAGTCGAAGATAAGAGCACATTTACTCTTTATTAAAACTTTTATTCTTTGCTTGCTTCCTCATATCAGACCATTTTATCTACTAATTCATAACGTTAAATATGACAGTTTTACTGTTGAACTGCACTTTTAAAAGGAACTTTCATTCACTACGTGCCATTATGACTGTCATATTTGCACATGAGTGAGTCAGCGTCCATTTCATCATGCAGACACACATACAAGATTGCACCAACAACCTCCCCTCCTTCTTTTTGCTATGCTGCAGCCTGATGCTCTTCTTCTTCTTCTTCTTCCAGCTGCTGCTTTTAGGGGTTGCCACAGTAGATCATCCGCTTCCATCTCGCCCCATCCCTTGCATCTTCCTCTGTAACACCAACCCTCTCCGTGTCCTCCTTCACTACATCATGAATCTTCTCTGTGGTCTTCCTCTTTTCCTCCTGCCTGGCAACTCCATCTTCAACATCCTTTGTCCAATATATCCACTATCCCTCCTCTGTACAAGTCCAAACCATCTCAAACACACAGTATACTGTATCTGCCTTCTTTCTCTCCATCATATCAGCCAACTCTCTGCCTTTGCCAGTCATAGTCCCTACATTTAAAGTCCCTACTCTCACCTCCACACTTCCACATTTACTTTTCTCTCTCTCTCTGCCTCCAAACATGCCTTCCCAGTAGCCCAATTTCCACTGGGACCCTATCAGTTAACAGCACCAGTGGCGGTCATTGTGAACCTGGGCCTCGACCAGTTCGATATGAAAGTCTCCTTCTTCATGATGCACATGTTTGATTTGGCAAAGGTTTTATGCCGGATGCCCTTCCTGACACAAGCCTCCCCATTTACCCAGGCTTGGAAGCCGCACTAGGAGTACACTGGCTTGTGCACCCTGCTGGGGCTGTGTTAATGTTGCAGCCTGATGCTACAATCAATTTAAATTTCTTTTTTTTTTTTTTTTTACTCATTAATGTCCACTTGGTACCCAATAATGGCATGCTGAAACAGAATTTTAGGATTTCTTTTAACATAAATTTATTCCAAAAGCAAGGTAAGTTCATTTGTATAGCGCATTTCAAGTACAAGACAATTCAAAGTGCTTTACATAAAACGTTAAAGCATTACAGCAAGCTGCAAAAGAAATGCATAAGAATTTAAAGGCAACTAAAAAATAAATTAAAGAGAAACAGAAACAAGCTAAAACAGAGTAAGATAAAGCACAAGAAATAAAAGTTACAGTGCATTCTGGGAGAGGAGCAATTGTTCTACTGAAAGGCCGCAGCAAATAGGAAAGTTTTTATCTTCGATTTAAAGCAGCTGCGAGTTTCAGCAGCCCTGATGCTTTCTGAGAGTTTGTTCCACATGTGAGGAGATAAAACTGAACAGTGCCTCCCCATAAGAAAAAGGAAACTGAAATATCAGTATTGTGAAGTGAGTGTTTTATTATGTCAAAAGTACACATGGCCCTTGTCTGTATTTTATAAGGTTGATATCCACAAAAACCACCATTTTCTACAATATGGGACCTTTAAGGCTTCTATAAATCAAGGGCTCACCATCACTCATATGCCATCCGTGCTGTCTGCTGGGAATTAACCTAACAATGTTGAGGCTAAAGCTGCAAAACTATAATGGCTCACCTGGCCAAGAGGCAGCTGCCTACTCTCCTCTCTGTTAGACTGATTAGAAGGGTCCATTTTCGTACATGACTCTCAGCCATCAGGTGCTGTCTGAGGAAGATGGACCGCTCATTGCAAGTGTTTCCTCGCTGCAGGTTTTGTAATGAGCTGTCAGCACTGGGAGTCTGACGACGTAATTGGTTCCTATGCTGCTTTAGACTCATTAAAGCCGACTCGTTGGTCGACTTGACTTGCCCAGTGTCCTTCAGAGTGACTGAAAAGGAAACATTCAGTGAGCTGCAGTCAATGAGCCCAAGCAGCTCAGAGGAGCACGTTTGAAAGCTTTACCAGGTCATCCTTAGTATACATGAAAGAGCCAGATTGAGGGCTGATCTATAACTGCTTTTGCTATGTGTCACTTAGAAATATGATGTCCCATATGATTCGCTTGTTGGATTTGGGTTTTAACACAACCTGTCAAGAGGTGATAGCTACTGTGCCAGACGTGTTATTGAATGGTTTTTCCTTCTGAATGAATATTAGAAGCCTTCGCTGATACAGTTTGTACAGGTGCATCTCAATAAATAAGAATGTCGTTGAAAAGTTAATTCATTTCAGTAGTTCAATTCAAAAAGTGAAACTCATATATAGGTTCATTACACACAGAATGATATATTTCAAGCATTTATTTCTTTTAATCTTGATGATTATAGCTTTCAGCTAATGAAAATCCAAATTTCAGTATCTCAAATAATTAGAATATTACACAAAATCAATAAAGTTTTTTAATACAGAAATATTGGCCGGCTGAAAAGTATGTCCATGTACACATTCAGTAATTGGTCAGGGTTCCTTTTGCATGAATTACTGCATCAATGGAGGCATGGAGGTGATCAGCCTGTGGCACTGCTGAGGTGTTATGGAGGCCCAGGTTGCTTTGATAGTGACTTTCAGCTCTTCTGCATTGTTAGGTCTGGTATCTTTCATCTTCCTCTTGACAAAACCCAATAGATTCTCTATGGGGTTTAGGTCAGGAGAGTTTGCTGGCCAATCAAGCACAGTGATGCCATGATCATTAAACCAGGTTTTGGTACTTTTGGCAGCATGAAATCAGCATCTCCATAAAGCTTGTCAGCAGAGGGAAACATGAAGTGCTCTAAAATTTCCTTCATGGCTGCAATGACTTTAGACTTGATGAAACACAGTGGATCAACATCAGCAGATGACCTCTTTTCACATAAAAGTAAATTTTGCATTTCATTTGGAAATCAAAGTCCCAGAGTCTGCAGGAAAAGTGGAGAGGCACAGAATCCAAGTTGTCTGAGGACAAGTTTGAAGTTTTCACAGTCAGTGATGATTTGGGGAGTCATGTCATCTGCTGGTGTTGGTCCACTGGAATTTATCAAGTCCAAAGTCAGTGCAGCCATCTATCAGGAAATTTTGGAGCACTTCATGCTTCCCTCTGCTGACAGGCTTTATGGAGATGCTGATTTCATTATCCAGCAGGATTTGACACCTGTCCACACTGCCAAAAGTAACAATAGCTGGTTTAATTACCATGGTTGTTATGTCCACAAACCTGGGAATGATGACGGACGAGGATGCTGTGCTCAAACTGAACTTTATTACACAATGTTTAAGAAGTACACTGCACACTTAACACTGTTATATTCCTGAGGACAAGCCATAGCTAAGAGAGCCATGAGATGGCCGATTCTCCCCTATATATGGTGGCGTGATGACATCACAAGCCAGCTGCGTCATCACGCCACACATTGTAATGAATTACATCCCCCCCCCCTTGTAAAACACAGAACACATTCAAGTCAGCCCTCCCCAATTTAGTACACTTATGCAATTGAACATTCAGAACTACAAACTAGGGTCAGCGGGTGGACCACCGCTGGACCTGACGCGGCTGAGTGGATTATGCTACCACCTCCTCTTAGCCACGTTCCTACCTAAACAGTCACTGTCTCTACTTGACAGTCTTCCGTGGCTAAGGCGGTTCTGCCGGAGGGGCTTTGTAGCAGGCCCGCAGTAGACGTGCCCCTGGAGATGCCGGGCCCCTGGGGCCAGGACCGATCTTCATAATGTTGGGGCCCGGGTCCCGCACTGCATCAGCTGACTTCCACGAAGCCTCGCCGTCTGGAGCAGCCATGTGGACACGCTGGAGTTGGTTTGCATGCCAAACCAAACCGTCTCTCAGTCAAAAGCACGCCGATCCCAGTTTCGCCACAATCCTCAGCGACCTCCACTGGCCCATCGGCTGTGACTTGTTTGGCCGCTGTCCCAGTCTCTCATCAGTGTGGACTCTAACCCAGTCCATGACTTTGAGTGGTGCCTTGCTTGGTCTCAAATGCCACTGTGTGCATGCTCATCCAGTTTGAGACCTCTGTCATGCCGTAAAAAGTTCTGTCATTACCATGTTCATCATGGACCCTTCACCCAGCTTCACCATCACTGTTTACATAGTCCAAAGCTGGTCGTGGGTACAGAAGGTGTCAGGCATCTCTCCCGTGTCGTTTGCTGTTGCAGATTCTGCTCCGTCAGCTCACCCATAAACCCCGTAGACTGATGCTCAGCATGGGTACTGAAGCAGTCCAGTTCCTCCTCTCTCCCGTCTGATGTGCTTTGTTGTGCTGCATCGTAGATAGTGTCTGTGCCCAGTTGCTGTGCCTCGAGGTTCTCTGTGTGCACAGGCTCCCTCTCCTGCGATTCCACAGCGGTCTCCAGCTGGCCGAGGATCTGAGACAAGTCCTGCCGCTGCCCCCCTCCCAGGCAGCTCTCCGCCTGTGCGCACAGGGTCGTTGGTTTGGTGTCAGTGTTTCCCTGAATTTTCTTGGACAATCAAACGCTCATGGATCGTCACCTTATCGTGGTGGGGGGGTTTGCGTGCCCCAGTGATCCCAGGAGCTATGTTGTCCGGGGCAATTTGCCTCTGATAGGGTTTCCCAAGACAAATTGGTCCTGGGTGAAGGGCCAGACTAAGAACGATCCAACAGACTCTCATGATAAATTGTATATCAAGGATTCAGTGTACCCCGCCCGGTATGGGGTTACCGGGGCCCCACCCTGGAGCCAGGCCTGGGGGAGGGGCTCGAAGGCTAGCGTCTGGTGGCCGGGTTTCCACCCATGGGACCCGGCCGGGCTCAGCCCGAAGGAGTTACATGGGTCCGCCCTCCAGTGGGTTCACCACCTGCAGGAGGGATCATGGGGGTCCGGTGCTATGTGGATTAGGTGGCGGTCAAAGGCGGAGACCTTGGCGGAGTGATCCCAAGCTTTCTAAACTGGCTTTTGGTACGTGGAATGTCACCTCTCTGGTGGGGAAGGAGCCTGAGCTGGTGTACGAGGTTGAGCGATACCGGCTAGATATAGTCGGCCTCACCCCAACACACAGCTCCGGTTCCGGAACCAGTCTCCTGGAGAGGGGCTGGAGCTTGGCCTTTTCTGGAGTTGCCCCGGGCGAGAGGCGACGAGCAGGGGTGGGTATTCTTGTATCGACCCACCTTGCTGCCTCTATATTGGAGTTTTCCCCGGTGGACGAAAGGGTTGCTTCCCTGCGCCTTTGGGTTGGGAAACGGGTCCTGACCATCATTTGTGCCTATGCACCAAATGATGTTTCAGAGTACCCACCCTTTTTGGAGTCTGTGACTGGGGTGCTGGAGGGTGCTCCTCCTGGAGACTCCATTGTCCTACTGGGGGACTTCAATGCGCACGTGGGCAACGACAGTGAAACCTGGAGGGGGGTGATTGGGAGGAACGGCCTGCCCGATCTGAACCCGAGTGGTGTTCAGTTATTGGACTTCTGTGCTAACCACAGTCTGTCCATAACGAACACCATGTTCAAGCATAAGGGTGTCCATATGTGCACCTGGCACCAGGACACCCTAGGTCGCAGGTCGATGATTGATTTTGTTATCGTATCATCAGACCTGCGACCGTATGTCTTGGACACCCGAGTAAAGAGAGGTGCAGAGCTGTCAACTGATCACCACCTGGTGGTGAGTTGGATCCGATGGCAGGGGAGGAAGCCATTCAGACCTGGTAGACCCAAACGTATAGTGAGGGTGTGCTGGGAGCGTCTGGCTGAGGCCCCTGTCCGGGAGGTCTTCAACTCCCACCTCCAGAAGAACTTCAACCACATTCCGAGGGAGTCTGGAGACATGGAGTCTGAATGGGCCATGTTCTCCACCTCTGTTGTTGAAGCGGCGGCCCAGAGCTGCGGCCGCAAGGTGGTCGGTGCATCTCGTGGTGGCAACCCCCGAACCAAGTGGTGGACACCAGTGGTGAGGGGGGCCATTAAGCTGAAGAAGGAGTCCTATCAAGCTTGGTTGGCTTGTGGGACTCCCGAAGCAGCTGAGGTGTACCGGCAGGCCAAACGGAGTGCAGCTCGGGTGGTTGCTGAAGCAAAAACCCGGGTATGGGAGGAGTTCGGTGAGGCCATGGAACAAGACTTTCGGTCGGCTTCAAAGAGATTCTGGCAAACTGTTCGGCGGCTCAGGAGGGGAAAGCAGCTCCCCATCTACACTGTGTATGGTGCGGATGGGACACTGTTGACTTAGACTGGGGATATCGTCGGGCGGTGGAAGGAATACTTCGAGGATCTCCTCAATCCCACTGATACGCCTTCCAAAGAGGAAGCAGGGTTTGGGGATGAGGGGGATGACTCGCCTATCACAGGGGCTGAGGTCGCCAAGGTGGTTAAAAATCTCCTTGGTGGCCGGGCCCCGGGGGTGGACGAGATTCGCCCTGAGTACCTCAAGGCCCTGGATGTTGTTGGGTTGTCATGGTTGACACGCCTCTGCAACATTGCGTGGAGGTCGGGGGCAGTGCCTTTGGCATGGCAAACCGGGGTGGTGGTTCCTCTCTTCAAAAAAGGGGACCGGAGGGTGTGCTCCAACTTTAGAGGGATCACACTCCTCAGCCTCCCTGGGAAGGTCTATGCCAAGGTACTGGAGAGGAGAGTCCGGCCATTGGTCGAACCTCGGATTCAGGAGGAGCAATGTGGTTTTCGTCCTGGCCGTGGCACATCGGACCAGCTCTTTACCCTCTCGAGAATTCTTGAGGGTTCGTGGGAGTTTGCCCAACCAGTTTACATGTGTTTTGTGGACTTGGAGAAGGCATTTGACCGCGTCCCTCGTGGATTTTTGTGGGGGGTGCTTCGGGAGTATGGGGTATCGGGCTTGTTGTTACGAGCTCTTCGGTCTCTGTACAACCGTTGTGAGAGTTTGGTTCGTATTGCCAACACTCGGTCGGAGTCATTCCCAGTGAGAGTTGGACTCCGCCAGGGCTGCCCTTTGTCACCGATCCTGTTCATAATTTTTATGGACAGGATTTCTAGGCGCAGCCAGGGAATGGAGGGTGTCATGCTTGGTGACCACAGGATCTCATCTCTGTTGTTTGCAGATGATGTTGTCCTGTTGGCTTCATCCAGCAATGACCTACAGCTCTTGCTGGGACGGTTTGCCGCTGAGTGTGAAGCGGCTGGGATGAGAATCAGCACCTCCAAGTCCGAGTCCATGGTCCTCAGCCAGAAAAAGGTGGATTGTCCTCTCCGGGTTGGGGACAGGCTCCTGCCCCAAGTGGAGGAGTTTAAGTATCTTGGGGTCTTGTTCACGAGTGAGGGGAAAATGGAGCGAGAGATCGACAGACGGATTGGAGCAGCATCTGCAGTGATGCGGACGTTGTACCGGTCTGTTGTGGTGAAGAGGGAGCTTAGTTCTAAGGCAAAGCTGTCGATTTACCAGTCAATCTACGTTCCTACTCTCACCTATGGTCACGAGCTTTGGGTAATGACCGAAAGAACGAGATCGCGGATACAAGCGGCTGAAATGAGCTTTCTCCGTAGGATTGCTGGACTCACCCTCAGAGATAGGGTGAGGAGCTCAGTCATCCGGGAGAGGCTCAGAGTAGAACCGCTGCTCCTCCACATTGAAAGGAGTCAGTTGAGGTGGTATGGGCATCTGATTAGGATGCCTCCTGGACGTCTCCCACTTGAGGTGTTTCAGGCACGTCCCACTGGGAGGAGACCCCGGGGCAGACCCAGGACTCGGTGGAGAGACTATGTCTCCCAGCTGGTCTGGGAACGCCTTGGTATCCCCTCTGAAGAGCTGGAGCAGGTGGCTGGGGAGAGGGAAGTCTGGGCTTCTCTGCTTGAACTGCTGCCTCCGCGACCCGGACCTCCGGAAAAGCGGTAGAAGATGGATGGATGGATGAATCAAACGCTTAGTTTGGATGTGGTTACTCTTTCTCTTAATAGTTTTGTGAGGAACCTTGGAGTTATTTTTGATCAAGATCTGTTTTTTAATTCTCATATTAAACTTGTTTCTAAGACTGCCTTCTATTATTTGCATAATATTGCCAAGATTAGGAGTATCTTGTCTCAGAGTGATGCTGAGAAACTGATCCACGCTTTTGTTAGCTCTAGATTAGATTATTGTAACTCTTTGTCAGGCTGTCCTAAAACATCTTTAAAAAGTCTTCAGCTGATCCAAAATGCTGCAGCGAGTTTTAACAGGTACTAGAAGGAGAGATCATATCTCTCCGGTTCTGGCCTCCCTTCATTGGCTTCCCATGGAATTTAGAATTAAGTTTAAAATCCTTCTCCTCTCTTACAAAGCTCTAAATAATCAGGCTCCTTTTTATTTAAAAGATCTGATACTACCCTATACTAGTTCTGGCCTCCCTTCATTGGCTTCCTATAGAATTAAGTTTAAAATCCTTCTTCTCCCTTACAAAGCGCTAAATAATCAGGCCCCTTTTATTTAAAAGAGCAGATGCTATCCTATCACCCTAACAGAGCACTATGCTCCCAAAATGCAGGATTACTTCTTGCTACAATGCTCCGCACTTTGTATCTATATTTATATATTTATGTGTATGTATGTATATCCACTGCTCTTATTTATATCTTCCGTATCTTCTTAATTATTGCTCTGAGTGTTGCTATCCCCGTGCTGTTGCAATCCTGGAATTTCCCCATTGTGGGACTAATAAAAGCTTATCTTATTTTATCTTATTTGTAATACCTAGAATCTCCAAAAGTACAATGGGAGGTAGAGCCTTCAGTTATCAAGCTCCTCTCCTTTGGAACCAGCTGCCAATCTGGATTCGGGAGTCAGACTCGATCTCTGTTTTTAAGAATAGGGTTAAAACCTTCCTTTTTGATATAGCCTATAGTTAGGGTGGGATCAGGTGCCCTGAACCCTCCCTTAGTTATGCTGCTAATAGGTTTAGACAGCCAGGGGACCTCCAACAATGCACTGGGCTTCACTCCTTTCTTCACTCTCACAGAAATATTTTTGCTGGTCATTAACATCTGTTTGTTCTCTCCCATAGATTGAGTCCCTGTCATACTGTTTTCTCTCTACATGTCTGTTCTTTTCTTCTTTTTCTCCATCCCTTCACCCCCCAGCCAGTCACAGCAGATGACTGCCCCTCCCTGAGCCTGGTTCTGCTGGAGGGTTCTTCCTGCTATAAGGGAGTTTTTCCTCTCCACAGTCACCAAGTGCTTGCTCACAGGGGATCACCTGATTGCTGGGGTCTTTCTGCAATTGTGGGGGGTTCTCCTACAGTTGAAAGTGCTATGAGATGACCGTTGTTGTGAAATGGTGCTATATAAATAAATTTGAATTGAACTGAGTCGTCGTAAACATCCGTCGTGTCCCAGTTATTGTAACAGGACCATGTGAACCCGATGCTGTCGTGGATAGTGAAGCCCAGTCTGTTGAAGAGGTTGCATCCCATAATGTTGTCACTGTGCACAGACACTTGGAACGTGAAGTCATACACAATCTTCGACTTGTAATAGACCGTTAGCTCAACTGTCCCTACATTACTGAGTCTGTGACCGCCATATCCATACAGTTCCGCTGGGTTCTTTTTTATTTTGTGGTTGGGGAAACATTTCTTCACCGTGGTTCAGTTTAACATCGACCTAACCACTGCCATGTCAAGCAGTAGCAGTACAGCCATGCCGTCTAATTCAACCATGCTGTATGCATAAGCATTGATTTCAGGGCTTACCGCGTGGATGGTGGTCACAGGTGGGTGACTTCGCTTGCTTGGTGGGCTCCACGGCGCTGGCGACTGGCATACTTTGGCGAAATTGTTAAAACGTCCACACTTGTTACAACATTGTCCTCTTGCCGGGCAAAAACATGTTCTCTCATGGTGTGTTGGGAAACCACAGCTACCACACACAGAGCCTCTCGGAGTGGTCCTTCGGTTAATGGCATTCGCCTCATACTCGTCTACTGTGTCTTCATATTCCTCCATGCCCACTGCGTTGGCTAACATCGTCTGTCCTAGTAGCTTCTGTTGTTGGCACCCATCTCGCTCCGATGTTAACTTCTCTGCTGATTCAAGTTGGAATGCTAGCTCTATCGTGTTAGCTAGGGTCATGTCATTTGGCGCCATTAGCATCTTAGCCCTTAGCCTTGGGTTACTTATGTGCTCAGCTAACTGGTCCTGCACCATCTTGTCCTCTAACAGTCCAAAGTGGCACATGCTAGCCAGATGTCTTAAACTGGCGATGAATTGCTGGGTGGACTCACCAATTCCCTATCGCCTCTGGCGGAATCAAATTTGTCATGCTATCACGTTGTCTGGCATAGCAAAGTAGCTAGCTAGCAGCTCAACAGCATCCACATACAAGTCCGTCGGACCAAGCGTGTGAAAAATACTCTGACTTTCTATGTTCAGGTTGTGGACAAGTGATGCCTGCTTCCTTACTTTATCCAGCTTTCCCAGGTCCAACGCTGTAACGTAGGTCTTGAACACGTCCAGCCAACATGGCCACGGAACGTCCGGTTCGCCTGGGGACTCGAGGAAAAGCCTCAGTGGTCTTAGGCACGCTTCCATGGTTCTTAAATTCTCGTCACCAAATGTTATGTCCGCAAACCTGGGAATGATGATGGACGAGGATGCTATGCTCAAACTGAACTTTATTACACAATGTTTAAGAAGTACACTGCACACTTAACACTCAGTTATATCTCTGAGGATGAGCTGTAGCTAAGAGAGCCATAAGATGGCCAACTCTTCCCAATATATGGTGGCGTGATGACGTCACCAGTCGGCTGCGTCATCACACCGCACATTGTAATGAATCCCATCATTGCAATGGTGTCATTGTGCTTGATTGGCCAACAAACTGGCCTGTCCTAAACCCCACAGAGAATCTATGGAGTATTGTCAAGAAGAAGATGAGCGACACCAGACCCAACAATGCAGATGAGCTGAAGGCAGCTATCAAAGCAACCTGGGCCTCAATAACATCTGAGCAGTGCCACAGGCTGATCATCTCCATGCTACACCACACTGATGCAGTAATTCATGCAAAAGGAGCCCTGACCAAGTATTGAGTGTGTACATGGACATACTTTTCAGTCGGCAAACACTGCTGGATTAAAACTTTTTTTATTGGTTTTATGTAATATTATAATTTTCTGAGAAACTGAATTTGGTGTTTTGATTAGATGTGAGCCACAATCATCAAAATGAAAAGAAATAAACGCTTGAAATATATCACTCTGTGCGTAATGAACCTATATAATACACGAGTTTCACTTTTTGAATTAAGCTACTGAAATAAATTAACTTTTTGATGACATTCTAAATTATTGAGCTGCACCTGTAGTGAGTGGGAGGATGATTACATGAATAAAACCACATTTTCCACATAATGTGCAGTCATCATTTGTCTCTACAAAGCAAGATTTTTCTTTCACGGGCTTGGTCTTTGTTTCACCATCTGCTATTAACTGAAAGGATAAATGAGCAGTGTTGGGCAAGTTACTAAAATAGTAACTAATTACAGTTACTAGTTACTACTTTTCAAAAGTAACTGAGTTACTTTACCAATTACTGCATGATTAAAGTAACTAGTTACTTGGAAAAGTAACTTTCATGTTACTTTTAAATGCATACTTAACCCATTAGCATTCCTGCCAATTTCTAGCCGATGTGAAACGTTCTGTGGGTGGAAAACTAGAATTTTAAGAGGCTAAGAAAGAAGATCTTTCCTTATTCACCATTACACGTTGTTGTCTGTCACACAGATAAGACAAAAACATTGCATGGCCAGATTAGACGAATTGATGTAAAAAAAAATTTGTAACTAAAATGTAATGATTCACTGCATCAAAAAAAATTTTTAGGTCCAGTAAAACAGCTCCCACAACCTGACCTTGATCTGTTGAGTTTTTTTGTTTTTAATTTATTCAATCAAGTAGGAGTTAGCACTCTGAGCTGAATAATTTGGTCACAAACCATAGAGAGGATGTAAGTAATTATTAGACTCCATATACTCCAATAATTGTGTAGCAACAGTTTTTTGTAAAACTTTGGAGAAAATTGGTAATACACTAACAGACACATGCCAGATTTACAGCTCTAGATTTAAATCCCTTACCATTTCAGCCAGTGTCCAGCCAATGTAAAATGTCCCACGGGTGGGACATCTTGCACACAGCAAGATAAATTAATTAATGGATTACATTACAGGCTTATTAATGTCAGGCTGAAAACTGACAAAGCATTTAGAACATGTTCAGTTTGCTTTATCATGCCTTCAGCTCTTATTGTGGGAAAATCTGAAGAAAATCAACATGATATTGCCAGTAATTTCCACATTTTGGAGTGACAAAAAGAGTAAGAGTTGCCAGTACTGCATAAAGCTGTCCATGTTTATCTTACTTTTATGATTATGGATTTAATCCGATGTGCAGTGATCCAAAGAAAATGTCTATTATCCACAGTCCAAATGTCTGCTGTGACAGAGACATGATCCAGTCCCTCAAATTACTTTTGGAGATCAAATCTATTTTTGAATAATCTTTATCCAGGTAGCAAGCAAATGCATTTTAATTTCGGTGGATCACAGCCCAGCTGTCTGATGGAAAGTGTTATCAAATCTTCAGTCTGGAACAACGTATCTGGCAATCAGCCGGTTTAATTCTTGCTGGGTCACAAACTGTCCAAATGCATACCGTTGCTTAAAATCCAGCTGTGGATGTTGAGATAAGTATTTCCACTTTACATCCAGCCGTGGCATAGTAGATCCACTTCACGGTATTGTTAGCATAGCATAGCACAGCACTGTTTTGTCGGAGCTGAAGATTGCCATAGGTCTCAACAGGCACTTTAGTTTGCAACCCACTAATATGCTTTTGTCTTTAAACGCGACAAAGGAAAACTAATCTGTCTATTTCCACAAAACAAAATAGCTTTGTCTTTTCCTCCTCTCAGTAATTAAGACTCAGGCTCTCTGCAACAGGTCACGTCAACTGACGATTGCGTCAGATATGTAGGGTCAGTTTGTATATTTATTTGCACTAAAAATATCTGTCTATATTAATAACGCATCTGATCAAATTTCAGTAACTGTAATGCATTACTGAATTTTTAAACGGTAATTCCATTACACAGCACGTTACTGCAAAAGTAGTGGTGTTACAGTAATGTGTTACTTTGTAACGTGTTACTCCCAATGCTGTCAATGAGAAACTGTTTTTACTATGTTTTACTTGTAGAACATTGGGTTTGCTTTTGTGCTTACTCTTTTTTTTTTCCCACTTTTATTCATGTAGCCTTAAACTCTCTTTTGGTAATACTGTTGGGGCTACAGGATAACACTCTATGACCCTCAAGATAAATCACTCACACGTGGCATTAGTGGGCTGTGAGCATTACTTAATTACCACATGGCCACAAGCCAGTACTAACTAAATTGTGGCCATTCCTTTATCAATGACAGATGCTTACAGTGTTCATGATATCAGGCATGAAACATGAGCATTAGCCAAATTTAAGAGCATTATTACAGTATGGTCACAATTCAGTTCACAAGTTCCTATGCCTGACAAACTCATGACCACCAATTATTAAGCTGGTGATCATGCATTATAATCATGTGGCTATATTTCTTTCATATGTCACCAACCAGGTCTAGATCCAGCAGTTTCACCAGAAAAAAAGTAGCCCTGGCTCTACTAACGATGAAACCTTTTGAGTATCAGGACCTAGCTCACATTTTAGCCTCTTGTTCCCCTACTTCAGTCAGTCAAATGGAATGCTCTCAACCAAAATACAGGCCCAAATCTTTTGCAGCCCTATAGATTAAAAACTTTGACCTTTGACCTATTGACCCCAAACCCATAGTTCAAGGTCAGGGTGAACCTGTGTACCAAGTTTGGTGACCCCTAGCTTTCTTTGTTGCTGAGATATAGTTTATATGGTATTCTGACCTTTGGCGTTTTGACCCCAAAAGTATAGCCATAGGTGCTAATCTCAAAGTCAACCTGTGAGGGGGGAAGGGGGGTGCTGAAAAGTTCATAGTGGTCAGATTTGACCAAATGTGGTTTAGGTTTCAACCGCAAGGATCCAAGCGCTGCAACACCGATGGAAGAAGTGTGTGGACTGAAGGGGAGACTATGATGAAAAAGAAACCACATTTGGTCAAATCTGACCACTATGAACTTTTCAGCCCCCCCCCTCCCCTCATATGTACCAAGTTTAGTGGCTGTAGCCTCATTCCTTGTTGAGTTAGAGCACAGACATAGCCGGATTGCCAACCGACCACAAGACCACCTACTGCTCTACCCACTAGGGATGGGAATCGAGCCCCAGAATCATACATTGCTGATGTTATCAATTCCTCTTATCAATGCTGCAGATTTTAAACACCTCCCTGTTTTTTTTCTAAAACAGCATGCGTCATGACATCACATGCTGCCGTTACCAAGGAATGGCATGGCGCCATCACTACTGCAGGATAATTGTAGTAGTATATAAACATAGCAGTGTAGCGTATGATAAACATGAATTGAAAGAGATCTTGATGCAGCAGCATGGGATAAAATCAAAGACTACAACGTGTTCAACAGTCTATGAAGTGCACCTGATTCCCAAACGGAAACACCTCCATTATTGATGGTAATATTATTAATATTAGTCTCTTAAGTCAATTCTTTTTCCAGAGCTGTATGTGTAAATGCTGCAAACTCTTGGGTATCAATTCACCACGAGTTTCCAGTTCACTACATGGTACAAAGTAAGTGTGCATTGTCAGGTGAAGTCATAGCTTGTCTCACAAGATTTGCTGGCAGGGGTACTAACTAAGATAGCAAATGAAAAAATTGAGAGAACTGAGAAATGTTGCTGAAAAAGTTTAACTCAAATGTCTGAACACTTTTTGGATTTTGTAACAAAGGTGAATGGAAAAACCTTGACATGACACATGTAACCCACAAGGAGTGTATGGCATGTCAGGGAGAAATAGCACCTCTGACAGGGCAACAGTCGCACCTCCGGGTGATCAGTCCGCTTTGGTTCCCACTTGGCACTCAACTCTCACCTGTGGCTCCAAGTAGCTGTTTGCATGCAACAATGGCCACACCCCGGTAAACCGCTTCGAATGGCACGTGAAACCAGTTAAGGGTAGCCGACGGGTTTGAAACCCTCGGTGAGGTAGGACTTGTCTACCTATGCATGCATAGACTGGACCCCGCGGACTGCACGGAGGAAACCACCAGATTGGCTCAATGGGCAGGAAGTCAGACCCAGCAAAGCGCTGTGGAGTGCAACGAGGGCACAGTGAGACACATAGGACACTGCTGGCCATCCACTGCATCCTAACCTATCTTCAGCCGTCTTGACTATGTCTTGCCACTGGATCCAGATAGGCTGGGATGAGAAAGTGAGGCTGACAACCCTGCTCAACTCTCCCTCACTTAAATCAAATTCACGCGCATGTCAAGACTTCACCCCCCCACCCCCAAGTCCTGTGGCAATGGGCAAGTGACAAAGCAGCAGGTACGGATAGACTGAAAGCTGTAGCCACAATCCCACACACAGGCAGCCCACAGCATAGGGTCGCTCTCTACCGGACCAAAGCAGCCCTCTAGGTGTCTGAGCAGCCCTCTTTAAGATTCGCTCTGGTCACCTCCATGGCCTGAGGAAGGGGCTAAAAAAGGTGCCCTAAACATAGCCTGCTTTGCTACACCCTGGCCAGCAAGCCGCGGCTGGTGGGGATCCCACCCTAGCGGTCGAAATTCTCAGAAATCAACTAAGGTGACATCACTCACCATTGGCACTTGGAATGTGCAAACACTCATGGACAGCTCCAAAGCAGACAGACCTGAGAGACGGACCGCACTTGTCACAAGAGAACTCAGCTGGTACAACATCCACATCACAGCTCTGAGTGAGACCAGGTTTGCAGACGAAGGTCAGCTGACAAAAGTCAAAGCTGGCTACACCTTTTTTCTGGAGCGGCCGAGGCAGCGACGAATGCCGTGAAGCAGGAGTGGGTTTCGCAATCAGATCCAATCTGATCAGCATGCTTACCAGCCTCCCCAAAGGAACAACCACCTCATGACCCTGCAGCTCCCCCTCTGAGGAAAAAGCTATGCCACATTCATTAGTGCATATGCCCCCACCATGACAAACCCAGATGAGATCAAAGACAAGTTTTACGAGGACGTAGAGACTCTCATTGAAGATGTACCAAAGGAGGACAAACTTATTGTTCTTGGAGACAAATGCCAGACTTGGTACAGACTACCAGACATGGGAGGAAGTCCTTGGGAGAAATGGAGTTGGAAAGTGCAACAGCAACAGTCTTCTCCTGTTGAAGACATGCGTCTCTCATGACCTTCTGATCACTAATACCATCTACCGCTTGCCAAATTGCAACAAGACCTCCTGGATGCATCCACACAGCAAGCATTGGCACCTGATCGATTACATCATTGTGAGAAGGAGAGACAGGCAGGACATTTAAATGATGAAGGCGATGCGGATGGATCAGACTCATTCTCTTAAAGCTCAACATGCACATCCAGCCCAAACGGTGTCCACCATGGAAAAAGGCAAACAAGCAACTCAATGTCAGCAAGCTGGAACAGCACTCTGTGCGACAGACCCTCAGTGAGGATCTGGACAGCAAGATTAGTCAGCTCGACCTCGGGGCGTACGGAGCAGAAGAAGACTGGGCAGCTTTCAGAGACATGGTGTACCACACCTCACTCACTCATCTGGGTCAGAACATACATAAACACCAAGACTGGTTTGATGAAAAGGATGAGGACATTCAAAAGCTGCTTGACAAGAAGCATGAAGCCCACAGAGCATACCAGCAAGACAGCAGATCTGCCTCTAAGAAGGCAACCTTCAACTCCATCAAAGGAAAGGTGCAGGCAAAGCTCAGAGAGATGCAGGACTTCTGTTTCAGCAAAAAGGCAGATGAAATACAGCAGTACGCTGACAGCAACAACTCCAAACACTTCTATGATGCCCTTAAGACCATCTACAGGCCTCAGTCTTCTGGAGCATCACCACTGCTCAGTGCTGACGGGTCCACTCTCCTCACTGACAAGAATGCAATCCTGGAAAGATGGGCAGAACATTTCAGCAGCACAATGAACAGACCTTCGTCCATCAATGCAGAAGCCATCACTCGCATGCCCCAAGCAGAGGTGAACACGTCTCTGGTAGAACCTCCAAGGGAATCAGAAGTCCAAAAGCAATCAAACTCCTTTTGAACGGCAAAGCATCAGGTTCTGATTCCATCCTAGCTGAAATCTACAAGGCAGGAGGACCAGTTCTAATACAGTAACTCACTGAGCTCTTTCAGACCATGTGGCAGCAGGAAGTTATCCCCCAGGAGCTCAACAACACCTCCATTGTCCATCTCTACAAGAGAAAAGGAAACAGGCAGTCCTGCGACAACCACCGTGGGATCTCTGTCCTCACCATCACCAGCAAGATCCTCGCAAGAGTCCTTCTCAACTGCCTCATTCAGCACATGGAAGGCAGTCAACTGCTGGAGAGCCAGTGTGGCTTCAGAGAGGGTTATGGAACTGCTGACATGATCTTCACCGCACGCCAACTTCAGGAGAAGTGTCAAGAGCAGAACAAGGACCTCTACACAATATTTGTAGATCTGACCAAGGCTTTTGATATCGTCAGTCGTGATGGGCTGTGGAGGATCATGGCGAAGTTCGGCTGCCCGGACAAGTTCATCAGCATGGTACGCCAGTTCCACAACGGCATGCGTGCACAAATACTGGACGATGGAGACTCCTCCGAAGCTTTCCCAGTCACCAACGGGGTCAAGCAGGGCTGTGTACTTGCACCCACACTTTCCAGCATGATGTTCACAGCCATGCTGTCTGATGCCTTCTGCGATGATGAAGAAAGTGCCATCAGGATAAGGGACAGGATGGACGGCAGGCTCTTCAACCTGCAGCGGCTCCAAGCCAAAACCAAGGTGGAAGGGGACTCAGTGCGCAACTTCCTGTTCGCAGACAACTGCGCACTTAATGCCGCTACAGAGGTCCAGATGCAGCAAAGCTTGAACTGCTTCTCCACTGCTTGCAACAACTTTGGGCTAACAATCAGTACAAAGAAAACCGAGGTCCTGCACCAACCCGCACCGCAAAAGACTTACGTGGAACCAGCCATCACTGTCAACAGGGAGACCCTCAAGGTTGTTGACAAGTTCACGTACCTCGGCAGCACACTCTCCAGGTCTGTCAACATCGATGACAAGGTCAATTCGTGCATCACCAAGGCAAGCTCAGCATTCGGACAGCTATGTGCAACAGTGTGGGAAAGGAGAGGCATCAGGCTGACCACAAAACTGAAGGTGTACAAGGCAGTTGTCCTGCCTTCCCTATTGTACGCCTGCGAGACCTGGACAGTCTACAAGCGCCATGCCAGAAAGCTAAACCGCTTCCACCTGAACTGCCTCAGAAAGCTCCTGAAGATCACCTGGCAGGACAAAATCCCTGACACAGAAGTCCTCTCCCGAGCTGAGCTTCCTAGCATGCACACCCTGCTCAAGAGAGCCCAGATTAGGTGGGCTGGCCATCTTGTTCGTGTGCCTGACTCACGCCTACCAAAGAGACTGTTCTATGGTGAACTAGCAGAGGGCAAACGCTCACAAGGTGGTCAGAAGAAGTGCTGCAAAGACACTCTTAAGGCCTCCCTGAAGAGCTTTGACATCAGTCCTGACACCTGGGAGACCCTAGCGCTAGACTGACCAGACTGGCATAGCCGTACCAGCAAAGGTGCTTCCTCCTTTGAGCTGAACAGGATTGCCAAGGCCCAGAGAAAACGTGAGCTTCGCAAGTCCAGAGCCACCCCTGTATCTTCTGCCCATGCAGACCACCTGTGCCCGACCTGTGACAGAGCCTTCGGTGCCCGCATCGGACTGATCAGCCACAGCCGGACACATCGCACTCAGTCCTCTTCCCTGTGATGGCCTTGGTCATCGTCGAGAATGACGGACGAACAACAACAACCCGCAAGGACCACCACACAGGAAAGAAACACTCGGAATGCCATGTACATGAAGGCCACCGCAAACCCCTCTTGGGACCACTTCTTGGTGACAGTCAAGCCAAAACAGCACCACTTAAAAATCTACCAACTCTATAAACCCCGAGCCTAATGAAGCCATGCCAAATTCAGCGAACCAAGAAGACAACGGTCCACCATGCACCCCCTGCAATGCCTGCATCCCTTCAGTGCCATGGAAAACAAAGAACTCCACCACATGATTAACATGCTGAAGCCCAAGCATGTGATTCCCATCCCTCTCCCAGGGTGGTCCCCAAAATCCACCAAGAAGTAGAGCCCAAATGTGAGGAATCCCCGAGCACAGAAGGAAAGACTGCACCAACCCTCAATGAGTGGTCCTCCGGAAGAGTGAACCCACATGCAACCATAACAGCACACCAACCCAGAGAGGACTGAGGTCCTCCATCCACTGACACAAAAGCGGCTGTTGTGAGTTGAATAGACTGAATACTTTATTATATGAAGCAGGACACAATTTGAGATTGAATGAAGAGGAAAGTTAAATATACTGTATGGTATATAGTATGCATGGTGACACCGCAATACTTTAGGAATCATAGTATCGTGATAGTATTGTATCACATTGTGAGGTCTCTGGCGATTCCCACTTCAAGTTTAATGATGTTTATTAGCGAAGCTTGTCTTAATGATTCCTTTTGTTCTTTTTCTCTTTTTTTTAAGGTTCTAAGCAGCTATGCTGTGGGAAAGCTATTGCTTTTGTTCTGATGCTTCAACCGCTTATTATTATTACCTCCGCCAAGAGGAGACGCTAATGTTTTCAGCAGCGCTGGTTGGTTGGTTTGTCTCTGTCAGCAACATAACTCAAAAAGTTCCGAACGGATGATTTGGATGAAATTTTCAAAACAGGTGTATAGTGGCACAGGGAACAGATTAGATTTTGGTGGTAATCCGGATTACAATCTGGATCCAGACATTTTTTGGGGGGGGGGCGGGGGGAAATAATAATAATATTGAGCTTCCACTTTAAGACATGTCTACCCCTTTAAGACGTGTCCACGGAGTTATATTCACCTCGGCACCCATACACATGATCTGCTGTGTTCGCAATGTTCACTCACTCCCTCCCTCCCTCCTCACTATATAGTGAATTTAGATATAGTGGACTATATAGTAAACTCAATATAACAATAAAATTAACAGATTTCAGATGCTACTGGGCTTGTTTTCGCGGCGCGGTTTTAATAACATCATCATGATGAGACAGTAAAACGTAACAGACTAACGGTGGTAAAAAAATGAATACCTGTATGTAATTTGGAGAAAATATGTATTAAATCAAATCATTTTTGCTGACTTAATAAATACTAGTGCATACCCGTGCATGCCCATAGAGGGGATGCATTAGAACAGAATTCTTGCCAGTTACAGGACAGTTGGTATAGCAACACAGCACTAAGTGGCAATCACATGTGATGGCTTTTGTATGCAGCAAAACATAAAAATCACACAAAATATGCCCTGCCATCTGGGGCTGTTTGCCCCTGCTTATTACTTCTTCTCCTGCCTGTCACTGTTCTGTGTTATGTTGCTTATCTGTGTCTACATATACAGTATGTCTTGTAGGGAGTCATGTGCTCTGTCTATGTGCCGTCATACAGACATCATCTGGTGGGTCTTTTTCTTCTTCGTTCAGACCACTGAAGGGTCTCCTCCTGTCTCAGACAGCTGTGTTGTTCACAGTCATGCCTGTGGTGTACTGGTGGAACCTGAGGTGTTTCATGTTCACAGCATCCTTTCTGATGTGCAGCAGTTCTCATTCTATTACTCTCCATCTGGTGGGTCTTCTTCTTCTTCGTTCAAACCACTGGTTGAGGGATAGGTGCATTGTAATTCTAGTTCATGGGCACAATCCTGAAAAAGTGGCTTTCGACCCTGTTCAGGAAGGCCCGTGCATGCCCGTAGAAACCAAGAAACTGGAGCACCTGGAGAAAATCAACGCTTTGCTTGGCATTTTACACATTTGTAGTGTAGACTGGCATTCGTCAAGGTTACACATTTGCTGTCATGTAGGCATGGCAAGTCGTCCTATGATGCCTGAGTTCATAGGACGTGCTATGATGATGAGGCAGAGATCATAGGCCGTCCTATGATGTCCTAGAAACGTGCTTTAAAGTCTGTCATACCCTATGCTGGTGAAGGGTGTCCTCCTGTCTCAGACGGGTGTGATGTACTGCTGTAACCTCGGGTGTTTCATCTTCATGGCATCTTTTCTGATGTGCAGCAGCTGTCATCATTCTATTGCTCTCCATCTGGTGGGTCTTCTTCTTCTTTGGTGAGACCACTGGTTGAGGGATAGGTGGCTGTCCAGCATATACTCACTGTATATGACATCATAAAGATATGAAGGCAGCCTTGATGTATATGACATCATAAAGACATGTTGCCTGATGTCTGTCACTGTATATGACATCATAAAGACATGAAGGCAGGCTTGATGTATATGACATCATAAAGACACATTTGTATGTGCCGTGGGCTTGACGTACTTTATATGACATCATAAAGACACATTTGTTTATGTGCCGTCATATAGGCATCGCGAGTCGTCCTATGATGCCCGAGTTCATGGTCTATATGACATCATAAAGACACATTTGTCTATGTGTCCTATGATGCCTGAGTTCATAGGACGTCCTATGAACGTGACAGACACAGAGATTTCTTGTATTGAGTGATGATAAGAGTGATGATGATTTAAAGTAGTTTATGTTGTGATGTGAAGCTCTCCTCTCACTGCTCCGTTGGCTGCGCATTGCATTGTGGGATATATTGGCTAATGTAGTGACCATCCATTGTACACTACTTTTCAAAATGCATTGTGGGATATTTTGAGTGTACTGTATAGTGAATTAAATTTTCAGTTAAGATTTCGAACAGCACTACAAAATGGCTGATTCACTATATAGTACACTATATGGGGAACGAGTGAACATTTTGAACACAGCGATAGTATATGATGGTTGACGTTATTTCATCTGAAGACACCAAGAAAAAGCAAGCAAACTGTACGGTTTATGAGCGGATTTTGATGACATTTTCAGGAAGGTGTGTAATGGCATGGGGACAGAGTACCAGCGGACAAGCTAAGGATGTCTTGTGAGGCACATTACCCACACGGTATGTAAACACACAGCACTGGACAGTTTTTAATCTTTATTACCTCCTCCAAGAGGAGGAGGTAATGTTTTTGCTGGTGTTGTGCCAAAAAGGGATTGAGGGTGGTGCAATCGGCTGCCAAAAAGTGATCAACAGCTGCAGGAGCCGGGAGTGCCCGTTTGTTAAAGGTGTGCTGCCTGGTCTCAGTCCACCTACAGTGTCTGTAAATGTTTTAAGGTTTTATTGCATTTGAAAAAAATATTGTTATGGCCAAAGTGTTTGCAGTTTGGATAACAACATATAGCATTTATGAGATTGCAATTGATTCCAATATTTATGTGCAAAAACCTCATTGTTGTTTAGAAGCTACACTGTAATTGTCCATTGTTGATGCATAGAATATGTATTTATACAGTACTGACATGTATATATCCAGTAAATCTATGTATTTTTCCATGTATCCTTGTGACTGCATTATTTTAATTGCTTTTAATCCTACATCAAGTTTGTTTCTGGTTCAAAATGCATCATAAGTGTTAAATATAGCTTATTATACCTAACTCAGTTCCCTCTCTTCTAGAAAGGGGACCGGAGGGTGTGCTCCAACTTTAGAGGGATCACACTCCTCAGCCTCCCTGGGAAGGTGTATGCTAAGGTACTGGAGAGGATAGTCCGGCCGTTGGTCGAACCTCGGATTCAGGAGGAGCAATGTGGTTTTTGTCCTGGCCGTGGTACATCAGACCAACTCTTTACCCTCTTGAGAATCCTCGAAGGTTTTTGAGAGTTTGCCCAAACAGTTTACATGTGTTTTGTGGACTTGGAGAAGGCATTCAACCGCGTCCCTCATGGTTTTTTGTGGGGGATGCTTCAAGAGTATGGGGTATTGGGCTTGTTGTTGTTGTTGTTGTTGTTGTTACGAGCTATCTGGTCTCTATACGACCATTGTGAGAGTTTGGTTCGTATTGCCAACACTCGGTCGGACTCATTCCCAGTGAGAGATGGACTCCACCAGGGCTGCCCTTTGCCACAGATCCTGTTCGTAATTTTTATGGACAGGATTTCTAAGCGCAGCCAGGGAACGGAGGGTGTCATGCTTTGTGACCACAGGATCTCTGTTTGCAGATAATGTTGTCTTGTTGGCTTCATCCAGCAATGACCTACAGGTCTTACTGGTACGGTTTGCTACTGAGTGTGAAGCTGCTGGAATGAGAATCAGCACCTCCAAGTCCATGGTCCTCAGCCGGAAAAAGGTGGATTGTCCTCTCTGGGTTGGGGACAAGCTCCTGCCCCAAGTGGAGGAGTTTAAGTATCCTGGGGACTTATTCACAAGTAAGGGGAGAATGGTGCAAGAGATTGACAGATGGATCAGAGCAGTATCTGCAGTGATGCGGACGTTGTAGTGAAGAGGGAGCTAAGCTCTAAGGAAAAGCTGTCGATTTATCGTCAGTCTACGTTCCTACCCTCACCTATGGTCACGAGCTTTGGGTAATGACTGAAAGAATGAGATTATGGATACAAGTGGCTGAAATGAGCTTTCTTCGGAGGATTGCTGGACTCACCCTTAAAGATAGGGTGAGGAGCTCAGTCACCCGGGAGAGGCTCAGAGTAAAACTGTTGCTCCTCCACATTGAAAGAAGTCAGTTGAGGTGGTTTGGGCATCTGATCAGGATGCCTCCTGGACGCCCAGTGGAATGCCACGTCCCACTGGGAGGATACCCCAGGACAGACCCAGGACTCGCTGGAGAAACTATGTCTCCCAGCTGGTCTGGGAACACCTTGGTATCCTCTCTGAAGAGCTGAAGCAGGTGGCTGGGGAGAGGGAAGTCTGAGCTTCTCTGCTTGAACTGCTGCCCCTGTGACCCAAACCTCCGGAAAAGCAGTAGAAGATGGATGGATGGATGGCCTAACTCAGTACTGTTACCAGAGTGGTGGCTCAGTTGGTAGAGCATCCGCCCCACACCCGGGAGGCAGGGGTTCAAATCCCGGCCGGGTCATGCCAAAGACCATATAAAAGTGGAACTTCCTGCCATCCAGCTTGGTGCTCAGCAATAACGGAATGGAGGAGGGAAATCTGTGGCGGCGCCTTGCATGGCAGCAGCCCTCTGATTCTGCACTGGGGTGTGTGTGATTTGACACTGTAGATAGGTAAAGCACAATCTCGTTCTACTGTACATGATTGGTTGTACGGTTGAATGACAATAAGGGTGATTTAATTTAATTTTTTTAATTTACTGTTTACCTTTCAGAATATATATTTTATGACTAATATAACCCCATAACTACAATATGGAACCTGGTGATCAATTTTTGTCAGCTGATCACTTTTTGCCACAACACTGGCATTGCTTTGTCTGTCTTTCTCTTAGCAACATTACTCCAAAATTTATGAACAGATTTTGATTAAATTTTCTGGAATGGTGTGTAATGGCATGGGGAACAGATGATTACATTTTTGTGGTGATCCAGATCACCACCTGGATCCAGGAGTTTTTAGGATAAATGAATGTCAGCTTGGTCAAATTTTACTTTTGCTGGTACATCAGAATTTCTGTAGCTAAGTTACCCAATACTATTTATGTGTTATTTCAATAAATCTTATAGTGTCAGGTTCTGGGTACAGTCTGGGACCATGGCCACGCCTTATGTTCTTTTTGGGTTTCTTGGTTTTCCCTTTGGTTATTATTAGTATTATTTATCAGTGTTACTGTTTATCCTGTCATATTCCCCTGGCCATCTCTTTTGCCTTCTGTGTGTTATTATTATTTATAGGAGTTATTGTCTCCTGTGTCTCGCCTGCTCTGTATCACCCCGTTTATCTCTAGTGTCTTCATTGTGGTCCTGTGGTATATCTGTTTGCCAGCTCCTCATCTTTTCCGTGACCCCCTCTCAGTATTGCTCCTGTACTGTTGTCCTGTATGTTCATTGTCGTTTTGTTTTGTTTTTTTGCATCCCATGTCTGTGATTGTCTGTGCAGCCCTGCCCATCCTGTTCTCTGCACCTGCAGCCCTTGATGTTTTCCCCAGCTGTCCTGCGTTTGTAATAATTAGTCTCCCTATATACGTATGTGGGTCTGTGACTGTGCTCTGTGTTGGGTCATTGTCGTGTGTACGTCATTCCTCCCATCATGTTCCCCATGAATATCAGTGTTTTCTCCATGAGTGTTGCCACCAGTGTCTTCTGAGTTTATTCCAGCCCTTGTGCTGCATTTTTTTGTTTCCTCCTGAGTTTTTGTTAATGAATTATTTTGCACCATGTCCTTGCCTGCATCGAGGTCCTTCCACTATAAACCCTAGTCTGCCTGAAGGGCAGATGAGTATTATCACACAGAAGGAAACTTGAATTAGTATTTTTCATCAATATCAAATGCAGAAATGTTGCCTTTAGAAAACTGCTGCATTTCTAACAGTGTTATTTGGGGGGAAATGAGCTGCTTGGTGGAGGTCTGTGCTCTCCAAATGCTTCTAGTTATTATAATCATTATATTTCTCTGCTAAATGTGCATGGGGGGCAAGAGCTCATCTACAGACATTGATAATGAAAAGTTGTTAAAATTATTCAAAAATTTCAATCCCTTTTGGTTTCCTAGGCCAGTCAAGTTGTACAGTTTTTCTTTGGCATGTAGTGTTGGGTTTAACTCCTGATACAGTCATTCACATTTGATGAAACCTCACATTCACAACAGTATTCTTTATCAAAACATCACATTTTATGCAATTCTGTTAATGTTCCAAAAATCATGTTTATGAAATGTCTGTCAGCCATTTAGTCTTGTCAGTGAAATATTTTGTTAGTGTGTGAGGAAGTCAGTGTGTAACCCAAAGCAGTTTTGTGGTGTAGGGGTTATGATGCTCGTCTCTCATGCAGGAGCCCTATGTTCAAGTCCTTCTGCTAATGTGTTGTTCTTCTAAAGTGCAACATACCTCTTCTGTGCATTTGAAAACAATGTGTAGTGTACAATCAGTTTTAAATGCTGTACTCCTGCTGCTGGGGATCCTTTCAATTGAAGATTTATCATTTGAGAAAGAGCACATGCTAAAGCAGTTACAGTATGTGGTGTCATGGTTAAGATGAGTGCTTGGTATGCAGGAGGTCTTGTTCTTCTGAACAGCAACTGAAGTACAGCATGCCTTTCATGTACCTTTTAAAGAGACACAATGTAAGATTTTCACCTCAAAATAATGTTTGCAAAATTGTTTTAATGGTACACCAACATTTGACCGTGTGGATGTCACTTCCTCCATAGCCTGAGTGGGCCCACATTGCCTTCAACAGCTGTTTTTTTTGAGTGATTACTGGGGGGGACAGCAGACGTGACCTCGGTCTGTGGCCTCGGTCCCAGCAGCAAATCAAAGGGCACAACTTTAGCCACCACCAACAAAAAGCCCTGTGGTTGGCTGTTGGGACTGGGGTCGTGGTCATCGTGGTTGTGGCCTTTTCAGTGTCCCTACAAGGAACAAGAAAATTACACAGTGCTGCTTTAAAAACTAATGTGTAGCAGACCTTAGGTTTTAAATGCTGTTGCTAAGCAATACAAGACCTTGAAGTCTATATTTGCTTGGAACCCGATGATCGCCACTTGCAGCTATATTTTTTATGTATTTTGTTAGTCTCTAGCAGCACCTATTTTACAATGCAAATATTCATATGAGCCACTGCTTACATTTTCCACAGCTTCATTGGTTTAAACATCTGGATGTGAATCTGCAAACACACTGTTCAGTCAGTGAATCTGATTTTCTCCTGTTCACCCTTAAAAGATCAACCTGCTACTGATTTGAACAGTTTTATACACCTCAGCAAAACTATCAAAATCCACGTGTTCACTCTGCTTTACCCGGTGTCTCAGTGAATCACACTGGTATTTGGTTTTCATACGAGTCTGCCTGGCAACTATAACAAATTGGCAGCGATCTCACGGGGGTGCCTGGAACATCTGGCTTCTGCATCAACAAATCAACAGCTCTGTGAGCCTTGAGCTCGGCGGTCTCCAGACTTGTCGTTACTCACTTTTTGGCATGTTACTGTACTTTCAAGCTGATGCCACCGCAAGTGTGTGGTAGCCTGATGCTCAGCCAGTGTGGATGTGGAGTGACAGAGGCCAAGACATGATGTAGGCTTTATTCATCAACGCCTCCACTGCTGCTTCTTCATTCTCAATACAGATTGAAAGGAGGGCAACTGATGTAAGCCTACAGGATCATGGTTAGATGGAGCAATCTATGTGACATTTAATTTAACACTGCGGCCACACAGAGGAGTACATCTGGCCTCACACTCAAGATCTGCAAACATGACCACGGATGTGATGCTGTTGGAAAGCTAGAATTTCTCAATTCATGGCCAGAAGTTTTGGCATAGACACCCCCTGAGGCCAGATTGTCCAACTCAGCAGTCCCCATGCCAAAGTTCACAATCCAAGATGGCAGCACCCATGCAATGCACACCAACAGTAGTGCCAGCTGTGTGAAATGTAGTATTTATTACTCTTTTTTTATGGGTTCTTTTAGTCAGTCGTACTCAGTAGGTGATTTGGGGGGGTGGAGGTGAAGGGGGACCCAAAAGCCTCCCCCTTTACTAGCCTGTCATCCCCCCATCCCCATTCATGGGTGTGAATCAAGGGAGGGACAAGGGGGACAACCTCAAAAAAAAAAAAAAAAAAAAAAGAAGTATCCCCCCAATACAGTCATAAACCTTTCTGCATTGTGTTACATAATTGAATAACTTGACCCTGAATGACCAATTCAACTTTTTCCTGTAGATTTGTGGGTTGTTTTTTTTGTTTTTTTCAAAAATTTGACTCTCATAAATTTGCATTTTCTTCTTCTAAATTTGTAACTTTTTCCTGTAAATTTTCAATGTTTTTCTCAAAAATTTGTGACTTTTTTCTCATAAAGTTGCAGGTTTTTTTCTTGTAAAGTTGCATTTTTTCCCCCTGTAAATTTTCAACTTTCTCAAAGTTTCTCATAATTTTTCAACTTTTTTCCCTCATAAATTTGTAATTTTTTCCTGTAAATTTCCAACTTCTCATAATTTTTCTTGTAAATTTTAGGCTTTTTTCTTGTAAATGTACAACTTTTTTTAAATTTGTGACTTTTTCCCTGTAAATTTTCAACTTTTTTGTAAATTTTCAATTTTTCTTGTAAATTTTCAATTTTTTCTCTTGTAAATTTGAAACTTTCCTCATAAATTTGCAACTTTTTTTCTTGTAAATTTGCAGCTTTTTTCCTTGTAAATTTTCAGTTTTTTTCTTGTAAATTTGAAACTTCTCATAAATTTGAATTTTTTTTTTTCTTGCAAATCTGCAACTTTCTTGTAAATTTGAAACTCTTAAATTTGAAATTTTTCTTACAAAATTGCAACTTTTTCCTAAATTTGCAACGCTCACCTCTATGCTGGTTACATTTTTATTCTGTGTAATTAAACTGTAATTTGTAACTTCTTTAATTTTAAACTTGGCACCTTTTATCACATCTTTGCACCTTCTTGTTCTTTTAAATTTGTTCCCAATTTACATGTATACGTTTGTACCTTATGCTATGAATAGTGGCCATCCCCCTCGTTAAAAAAAAAAACAAAAATCACCTACTGGTTGTACACATATTATTAGCATGCCATTACTTGCATACTTTAGTTACTCTACAGCTTCTTTGTTTTCAGACTTGTCCTGGAATGTGGTCGACAAGAACATAATGCCTAAAGTTTTTTGTTTTTATTTTTTTTCCTATCACGTAAAGACAGAAAAACTTTTGTCCCAGACATCAACCCATTAAAAATGACATTACTGCTTTTCAGTTCATCTTTGAACTACTCGGCTTGTGTTCTTAACTCAGCCTGATGCAACAAACTGCTTTTGTGATGCTACACATTTAGCCAGCAAATCTCTCTCTAAAGACTTCTTGTTCCCTCCTCTGATTGTGATTTATGAACACTCTTCACAATCAAGCTTCCCCCACATCAAATTAAATGATAAAAATGTTGTCCTTTGACTACAAAGTGTGCATATTCATGTTCAGATATTGGTTGTTTTTGGTGGAAACAGAACAAAATCTACTATTTCGTATGTTTTCCTTTGTTTTATACCAAGTTAATTAACTATGGAACTTTGCTATAAATAGATTCATGTTTAAAGCCCCCATTCACTAAAACATGGTGTGTTTGTGGGTTTTAACCTTCTAAAATGCTTTCTAGGGTCATGGCAGCAAACATCCTTCATCTGCTTGCACTTAGAAATATTCCTGTTTTTACATTTTGTCAGATGTGCAGAAGCTGGTATAGCTCTTCCAGTTTACATTTCCCTACACCACCAACACACAATCCAGCCTGCAGTTCCAACCCATCACCGTACTGTTGGCTGTCATATGGATCTAGTCCCTGCCAGGAGTTTCTGAGCCCATGGTGTTAGCTTCAGAGCTAAAAGGTCCCAGAACGCAGAGAGACCGATGTTTCTACTGCTCAGTAGAGGAGGTAAAGGTACTGGAGTGCTACGATACAAAAATCATTAAACACAGAAGAAAAAAAACAGTTGGGCAACCAAAGTGCCAAATTTTCCTAAAAAGTAAACCTAAAGAATGCCGTTTTAAAAACCAGTGCAACATTTAGTTAGGTCCATAAATATTTGGACACGGATACAAGTTGTTATTTTAGCTGTTTATCAAAACATATTCAAGATACAGTTATATAATCATAAAGGGCTTATAGTGCAGACTCTCAGCTTTCATTTGAGGGTATTCACATCCAAATTTTAGTTATGATTTAGGAATTAAACCATTTTTATACAAAATTGCCTTATTTCAGGGGCTTGAAAATAATTGGACAATTGACTTAAAAGCTATTTCATGGGCTGCATGGGCTGTTTCCTGATTAATTCATCATCAGTCAAGTAGATAAAAGGTCTGGAATTTATTCCAGGAGTGGCACTTGCATTTGGAAGCCGTTTGTTGTGAACCTGTGGAAAAGTTTTAACGAAGAACCTCTTCAGTTTTTTTAGCTCAACATTTTTAGTCTTCATTTTTAACTTTGCTCATTATAATTCTGACACACAACTTATATACTTGTCAGAAACCAGCCATTTTGGCTTCTCTTCATTAAAATGGAAGATACAGTCATGTGAAAAAATTAAGACCCTGTATAAGCCTTGTGTTTTTTTTTAACATATTTGGACATATGGATATTTAATCAATGTTAAAAATACTGGGAAATTCACGTAATACAACTAAACAATTAAAAATGAATTAAAGACTTTTTTTCAAATTTTCTGTAAATGTAATTCTAAACAAAACAGTGAGGAATAAATTAGGACACCACCCATCTTAATTTGGACACCCCCACTGTCATGAATGCCCCTCCAGGGCAGAGAGAAAGGCCCCACACGTCAGCCGTGAGCTTGCAACATTTATTGAATAAACATAAGGACATACACAACACTTATGGAAAAAGAAGATACAGGTCGGCAAAATAGTTATGTCTAAGGCGAGCGTCATCACTAGCTAACCTGGAGAAAAACACAGGGAACAGGCAGCAAAAAATAGCTTAACTAAGGCAAGAGTGATCGCCAACCAAACCTGCAGATAAACAGCAGTACATGAAGCGAGAGTCAGAGCACTTACATGTTGGGAAATGGCTTGAGAGTAGGAAGCTACACCATACAATGGTGCAGCCCCCTTAAAATAGGCATCAGCACAATTAACACAATGGACCACAGATGTGGGCACCTGAGCGAGCAGGAGAAGGTGACCTAATTAGACAACCACCCACAGCTGGGAACTGGGGAACAGACTGAGTAAAAGGTGGGTGTGCCTGGGAGAGGAGGCAGGAGGCTCGTGTCATAAAACCAAAATAAAGTGACAAGAAAATAACAGCCAGAAAATACTTAAAAATACATAGTCTGAGCACTGACTCAGACTCATGACACCCACATTCATTCCCACTTAAAATGGCTAAAATAGATGTTTAAAAATGCAAATAATAACAAAAACAAGGTTAGACACAGATATGTGAACATTTCTTAATAAAGAACTGAATATTTAAAGGGGTGTCCAGATTTTTTTTCCACATGATTGGATGCATCCTAGGGGTCTGCAACCTGTGGCTCTTTTGCCCATATTCAGTGGCTCCCTGTAGTTTTGAAAAACTTGCAAATTTACAGAAAGACCGTCACAAACTTGTGACAGAATAAATTCACTAATGTTGAAGAAAAAGCTGCAAATTGAAGAAAACTTCTAAAATATGAGAAAAAATTACAAAAATTTATGAAAATATGTTGCTTATTTAAAAGAACAACATTATGAATTTGCAAGAAAAAGTTCCAAATTAAAGAGAAAAAAATATATAAATTTACAGTAAGAATTGTAAATGTAAATAAAACACAAAGCAAAAAAGCTATGTATTTACAAGAAAAAAGTCCCAAATGAAAAAACTGCAATTTTTGAAAAATAAAAAAGTCACAAATTTATGTGGGGAAAATTGTTGCAAATTTACAGTTGAAAGGTCACAAATTTAAGAGATTATGCACATTTACAAGAAAAAAGTTGCAAATTAACAAGAAAAAATGGTGCAAACTTAAGAGAAAAACTTGTAAATTTATGAGACAATGTTACAAATTTACATGAAAAAAGTCTCAAATTTAGAAGAGAAAATTACAAATTTGTACTGAAAATTTGTTTTGTATTCAGGAAATTACTTAATTATTTCATGTTTGGGAGGAAAAAAATCTGAAGTTCAGAGGAGAAAAGCTTCAAATTTGTAAATTTAAGTGAAAAACAGCAAATTTATCTTGAAAGGTTGTAAATCTTTTTTTGTTTTAAAAGTTGCAAATTTCCAAAAAAGATACAGTAAAAAGCTGTTTATGATGAGCAATGCTGCAGTTTTAGTTGGCTCTTTTACCACTTTTTTAAAGGTTCAAATAAGTGTGCAGATCTTTTTGCACAAAAATTGCTTAAAGTGGCTCATTTCATAAGTTTGGTTGCTGACTTCTGTCCTAAATGTTTATACTTGTCAAAGTCCCCTGATGTTTTCAAAACCAGGTCTTTGACCAGGAAAACTGTTGCAGTCATTTAGGTATTTGGGATAAATGATGATGCGCTGCTTTCTCCTGATAGCTCACTGACCCCCAAACAGGCTGTTTGAGTTGTAGACCGACTGCTGATATTGCACGGATTCTAGCGATGCTATGCTATTTTTAGTGTTTCTGGTATCGGTACAGAAGGCTCTGTACAGCGGGTGCTATAGATCCTGTTGTAGAGAGCGGAGCAGTGGCGCATACAGGTACGACAACGGGGGGGAGGCACACATTTGAGATGGATGGACACGTTGCAGACAACAGGAAGACAGTTTTTGACGCAACGCTGCAGTGTGAGGGAAAGGAGGCGACACCCCAAAAGCGTGCCTCGGCAGCCTGCTGCAGTGTGACATCCGCATGAAGGGACTGTTAATCAGCAAGTGTGATTCTGCTCCTTAATTTAAACCAACCCATTTGTGATTCTATTTTTTTTTTCCCCATCTGATAATCCTGACAAGTGTACTTTGCAATATGGCAAAAACTCTACATCTCCCTCTTCCATACTCTCCCTCTCAGCCCGCTGTGGATTTTCACACCAACATCCACAGAATCTGGTGCCATCTATCAGGTCTGCGATCCCTGGAGGACCTCGTTCTCCTGGCTCCACTCTTCTGAGAGTGGCTCTATCTCGGCGTCTTGGAAACTTGAATTTCTCCCATGACTACGTATAAATGCCAGGGAGTTTTATCTTCTATTTAAAGGTTTAATTTGTTAAGTAATCCGAAAGGTGAACTCGTGTCCCGTCCCTACTGAGCTGGCCTTTCAAGGACAGAGCGCACCTCGCTGCCATTTCTCATGCAGACCCATGTAGACTTGTCTCCTCAAGGCTGCGGATAAACGTCTCGGTCGAGTGCAGAAAATTCTTCATAAATAGTTGCTCACGTTAGGGGAAAAAAGGCCAACAGGGCCAGATGAAAAGGCACAGTCTACAAGAATGAGTGAAATTTAGCAAAGAGAGGAAGTTACACACCCGAGAATAGTAATCTTGAAAATGATGACGATTTGGACTTTTTCCACCATTAAGGACCCTATTTTCACAGCATGGAGATCGCTGGGCAACAATTAAGCGGTTAAAAATTTGCGAGATTTCATGTGTGTGAAATGACAACAGGCCTGTTCTCTTCTATATTATGTTCATTGAGGTGCTTAGCAACAGGTAACTGGGTACGTTCAGAAGAAACTATTTTTCAAGCAAAACAGCTGGTTAAAAACACAAAAATCATAATTATTTTGTCCTGTATTGCATGCTGTCATTAACCTCTTAAAATTCAGCTGTTCCGCCGGCGGGACATTTCAGATTTTCTACTGCAAATCAGTGAAGAAAGAATTTGATTTCCTTTACGTACGCTAAATTTATGGAATGCTAAGGGGTTGAAAGAAAAGTTTCAAGTCTACAAGAAAAGTTGCAAATTTTTTGAGAAAAAGGCTGCAAATTTATAGGAAAAAGTTGCACATATTTGAGAATTTTTCTTTTAAATTACAAGAAAGAAGTTGCAATTTTTTTGAGAAAAAGTTGCAAATTTACAAGAAAGTTGCAAATTGAGGAGAAAAAAGTTGCAAATTTACAGGAAAAAAGTTGCTAATTTTTAGGAAAAAGGTTTCAGATTTATAGGAAAAAGTTGCACATATTTGAGGAAAAAGGTTTTAAGAAAATTACAAGAAAAGCTGCAATTTTTTGAGAAAAGTTGCAAATTTACAAGAAGAAAGTTGCAAATTGAGGAGAAAAAAACTGCAAATATACAGGAAAAAAGTTGTTAATTTTTGAGAAAAAGGTTTCAAATTTATAGGAAAAAGATACAAAGTTTTGAGGAAAAAAGTTACAAATTGAGATGAAAAAAGTTGTAAATGTACCTCTTAAAACTCCGGTGTACCTCTGGGGGGCGTTAAATTTTCTACTGCCACTCAGTGAAGAAAGAATTTTATTTTCTTTGCGTACGCTAAATTTATGGAAATTGGCTAGAATGCTGAGGGGTTAAACAAACTGTGCTTGTGGAAATGTTGTATAAAAAGCAATATTTTGCTCAAGGTCATACGGTATCATGAATACATCACTGCGGTGATGTCTCCGGTCCTCCGCTTTACGTCAGGCCTACAAGAAATCATCACAGTTGTAATACTGCTTAAACAACTCATTGAGAGTGGTGAAAGTGTAGAAAACGATTAGTGACACACCAATGAAAATCAAGAGTTTTTTCTTGTTAATTAACACGTCTGTAACATGTTTTTTATGGCTTAACACAACATAATAAGAGCTACATTACTCTATGTGTCACGTCTGTGTTTTTCTTCTGTGAAAGTTCAGTTAAGCTCCTCCCCCTGGAAAAAGGCAAGTTCAGACGGAGAGTTTTTGGTAGCGTTATGGGGAACCCATGCTGTGATATTCATCTCAGACTGGAAGGAAGGGAGAGGCAGTAAATTCCTCTGCCTGAAGAGCATGGGGGATTAAGCAACTGGGAGACAATAGGAATTATGATGGGAGAATGTATTGTGATGCAAGACCTCAGGCAGCAGGATTAAGCAACTGGGGACAATAGGAATTGTGATACAAGAATGTATTGTGATGCAAGACCTCAGGCAGCAGGGGGAGTGAGTGTTGTAATATAAAGGAGAGACCCTGCAACATGAGGTCAATGCTTTTTCTGATTCTGAGAGATGTGAGAGAGTGAATAAGTTTGTCTACTGTGAATGCCTGGCCTGATTATTCCTCTCTCCACAGCATCACTATAACAGGTGACCCAGTCAAGACTAAGCACTGGCTGTTTAAATTTGCCAGCTTGCGTGGGCGGGCCTAATTAGAGCCTGGCGTTTGAAGGAGGAGGAAGACAGAAAAGATTTTCATAAGCAACTGTAAGACAATGTTTTTTTTGTGGGGGAAAAAGGGACATAAGATACCATTTTAGATGATGCAGATTTGTTTTTAAGGGACTTTATACCCACTGCAGTGTGGCTTTAAATGGACTATACTGACCTTTTGGAAAATCTTGATTTAGTGACACCTTTTGGTCAGATAGTGAACTGCAGTCCCATTCATTCCATCATTTGTGAGGACTTCACTTTAGTGACCAAAGGGTGTCACTAAAACCAGACTTTCCAAAAAAAAAAAATAAAAATCCATACATCACCTTTAAAGTTCTGCCAGTAGAACTGAAACAAAGCAAAAAGTCACACAAATGCTACATAAACTCAAAAGATTTGAAGTTTCCAAATGATGCAACTTCTTTTTTTTTCCCGAGTATTTAATCAGGAAAATAAATTCAACTACAGCGCCAGTCTCTGAGGTTTAACACCACCAGCAAGATCATTCCTGCTTCTGAAAAATATTTGCAGACCTAAAACCCTCGTCTTTTCCCCTGCAACCTCATTTCACCAACACTTGCTCTACCCTTCCTCCTGACTCCTCATCCTCCTCTCTCTCTGTCTCTCCCCTCATATCTGCAGCTGTCGCCTGGTATAATGTAAATGAGGCTCTCAGCACAGTCGCTATGATGGTGTCAGCCCCCTCCTTAGTCTCTGGTCTCATTAGAAGCCTAGTGTGGCTGACATTTACCCGGCTACTGTGTTGACTAGCTCTTCACGCAGGCCACATGGGTCAAAACAATACACAGGGAAGCTTTAACAATCCCAATCCCTGCAGAAAGAAAGGTGGCTGGAAAAATGATCCATAATGATGCCATCAAATTTGAGATATTAAAAAAAAAAAAAGAATATATCCTCCCTCCCCCTCGGTTGTACCACGTGGTGTAAGAGTTTAAAGAGCAATTCCTGGATTAACCACAACAGTTAATTAATATGTTGATGATTCAGTGGACAGATTATGTCCATAACCAGTATCACAATAACCAGGCTGGAGGTACAATAGAACTTGACTTATTGTGTGATTCGCAGACACAGGGCGCTCCTGTACAGGCAGAGGCGAAGGTCAAACCGTGCCTCTTCCGCATCAGCCCTTTATACTCAGGGTGGTGGCTCCACCTTTCCGGTTCCGCCACCACCCACATCATACAATAATACATTGTGGAGAAAGAAATAGGCGAGGCAATGAGTTGAACGACACAAGGCTTTATTCTTTCTCCAACAACATAACAGCAAACAGCAAAAAAGCGCTACAGCGCTCACAGCACTCTTTGGTCTCTGTGCATTCCCCCTTTTGTATCTTTAATCCCATGCATCATGGCTGGTAATTGTCCTGTTCATCTCCCAGAATACTAGGCCATATATCGTCCTAAACCGCATCGTCGACCACTCGCGGAACCGGCCGGTCCCACAAACCACAGCCCAGCCATTCCTCTCCGCTACTGCTGGTGATTGAGAAGCCCAATCCATAATAAAGGTCACAGCCCATCACATTCGACCCACTCGCGGCCACCACGAACTGCAGGCTGGACACCACCGCTGTCTTGTACCTCACCATCAGCTCCAGCAAACCCACGATGGACAGCCTATTACTGCCATACCCACAAAATGGCGTCGACAGACCTCTCACACGATGGTAGGGGAAAAACTCCTCACAGACCAGTTCAATACGGACCTCACTGCGCCCGTGTCCACCAACAACGGCACATCCTCACCGTCCAACGAAACTGTCAAATATGTACGGCCTTCTCTGCTCAGGGGTATGGCGTGAATAACCGCAGGAGTCGTGGCGGGGGAATCCATTTCACGTCGCCGTTCCCCTCGCTCAAACTTTTTACAGACCCTGGCGAAATGATTTAGGAGTCCACACTTGCCACAGCGTTTGCCTTTTGCCAGACACTCTCTCGCCTTGTATCAGTGCTTGGTAGACCCACAGCTAAAACAATTTGACAATCCCGGGGCGGACCTAATTTTTATAGCGGTAGCGTATTCTTCCGTCTTCCACGCTGTTGTCGCTATCTGGGTCTACAGCCTGCGCCGCTGATTGTGAGTCGGGTTGCCCCAACACTGTTCTCTCACCAAGGTCCCGTGACAGTTCTTCCGCTGCTTCGAACTGTTGGGCTATCTCCACTGCTTTGGCCAACGTCAGCTCACTGGAATGGGTAAGGAGTCTTGACCGTGCTGCTGTACACAGCGTGTGCCCCGCCAACTGATCGCAGACCATTTCCTCTTCTAAGGTCCCAAACTGGCAACACCCAGCCAGTTGGTGCAGGTCAGCAACATACTGCTGCACCGACTCTCCAGCCCACTGGTGGCGCTGTCGGAACTGGATCCTCCAGACTATGATGTTCTCAGGGGCGCGAAAGTAGCGCACCATTCCAACCACGTCCTCAAAACTGTCGTTCACTCCCAGTGCTGCAAACCACCTCTCCCACGGCACAGGCGGCTCACCAGGAAGCTCCAGAAATGGCCGAATGCCCAAAATACCTTTAACCATACTTTTATCCTCATTGCCAAATGTTATGTCCATAACCAATGTCACAATAACCAAGCCGAAGGTACAATAGAACTTGACTTTATTATGTGACTCACAGACACAAGGCGCTCCTGTACAAGCAGGGGCGAAGGTCAAGAGACCGTGCCTCTTCCGCATCAGCCGTTTATACTCAGGGTGGCGGCAGAACCGGAAAGGTGGAGCCACCACCCACATCACATAATAGTACGTCATATTAATATTTAACACAGATGTCACAAAAATATGGTTGTCTATGATTTAAAACAACTTTAAAAGCTGTTTTTACAGCAGAAACGGCAGCCTGGCCTTGATGTCACGACAGAAGACCACGTTAGACTCATGCCAGACGGAAATGCACCAAAAATTAAGATAATAAGTACATGTGATTCTGCAGAAGCAACAAATGCCATAAATGGGTGAATTTTTGTCCAGTATGACAACTTTTTTAGCTATTTTTTTCTTATAAATTATTTATCTCATAAATTTGCAACTTTGTTCTTGTCAACTTGCAGCTTTTTCTCAAAACATTTTTTTTCTCTTAAATTTGCAACTTTTTGTAATTCTTGTAAATTCCTTGTAAATTTGCATTTTTCATGTAAATTTGATTTTTTTCCTCATAAATTTGCTACATTTTTCTCATAAATTTGTAACTTTTTCCTCATAAATTTGCAACTTTATTCCTCAGTTTTTAAAGGTTTTTTTCCTCATAAATTTGCAACTTTTTCTTGCAAATTTGTTGTTTTTTCAAATTTCTCTCATTTTTTTTTCCTCTTAATTTTGACATTTTTTCACTGTCAATGATAAAAAATAAATCTGGAGTAGTTTATCCTGTTGGGAGGAAAATGCAGACCTCCCACATCCTTATAACAATGAAGCTCTTAGACACCGGCGAGGCCAGGAGCAGCGGACGATGCTCAGAAATAACGGCCACCAGCCAGAAATGAAGCTGTGGTGTGGGGACAGGAATAAAAGTCACCGTTAAAACAACCCAGAGAACACAAACCATGACTGTCAAGAAAAGAACGGTCAACTGGCACGAAGAGGCCCTCGAACGACAAATTCACCATCAACATTTCTGAGGGGAGAATTAAATTCACCTTCAGCTTTTTTTCCTGGTAAATTTGCGACTTTTTTCTTGTAAAATTTTTTTAAAATTACATAAATTTGGGACATTTCTCTCGTAAATGCCCAAGTTTTTTCCTCATAAATGTGCTAACCTTTTCTTGTAAATTTCAACCTTTTTTCTCATCAATTTGTGACTTTTTTTTTTGGTAAGTTTGCCATACGTTTCTCATAAATTTGACTTTTTGCTTGTAAATTTGTATCTTTTTTTCTAGTAAATGTTCAACTTTCTCATGTGTTTTTTTTCCCTCACAGATTTGCTACTTTTTCTTGTAATTTGCAGCTTTTGTCTCTTAAACTTTCAACTTTCTTCCAATAAATAGGACGTTGCCAGTTTAATTTTTTTCTGTTTGTCTAGAAAATGACCCATGGATTATTTTTTTTTTAATTCTTTAGAGATTCCTCTAATAAAACTCCCCACAAAACTGAAATTTTGTCAAAAATCTACTCGAGTACATGTACTTGAGTAAACGTAAGCTAAGCCTCTGTGTGGCTGAAATTAATAGGACGGCCACGGCTATTTCCTGACTCTTCTTCCTCCGGGGAGCCTGCAGCTCTGTTTTTCTGCGGTCCGCTCATCCTGTTACTAATGCCTGACTCTGTGTTACCCTTATCTCCATGCTCGCTACACGGCCTGATAGGGCTCAGTGTGTAAGCAATTAAAACGGCTTATTTGGCCGATAAGTGGGGGAGAGCGGTCGGACTGGAAGCCACAGTCACCAGTATGAGGTCTTTAGGTTACAGCCCCCTGGGTCCCACAGGCCGAGGGCAGGTGGTGGCCAGACGAGGCGTGCAGCTCCGTGCCAGTCTGCAGCGGGGATTAGACTCATGCCAGAGGGAAGTGCACCAAGAAATAAGATAAATAAGCAAAAGTGCTTTTGCAGAACCAACAAATGCCATAAATGGGTGGATTTTGTCCAGTATGACCGCATATACATTTATCCTGTACATATGAAAACTTTTCCATATGTTACATAACTGAATAAAATGCCCTCATTCAACAATGCTGAGCATAAAGGCACGAAAAGTTTTTACTTGTAAATTTGCAACTTTTTCCTCATAAATTTGCAGATTTTTTTCAAATTAGTTTTTTTCTTGTATTTTTTTTCCTCATAATTTTGCAACTTTTCTCCCTTCATAATTTAGGGGAAAAAAATTATAAATTTGCAATTTTTTCTTGTAAATTCAAATTTTTTTCTCACATATTTAAAACTTTTTTTTCTCATGTTTTTCTGCTAAATTTGCAAATTTTTCTAATAAATTTATAAGATTTTTGTCATAAATTTGCAGCTTGTTTCTTATAAATTTGCAACTCTTTTTCCCCAGAATTTTTTAAAAAGTTTTTCTTGTAAATTTGCTGTTTGAGTCTTGTAAAATAGATTTTTCTCATGCATCTGTAAAATTTTTTCATAAATATGAAACTTTTCTCTGATAAATTTGCAACTTTTTTTTATTATCAACATATTTACAAAAAATAGTCACAAATTTAAGAGGAAAAGGTTTATTTTCAAAAAAAAAAAAAAACAAACATTCACATATGAATCCAAAAGTTTAAAATTCATGAGAAAAAACAGGAAATTTCCAAGGTGTTGGATATTGACATGTTAATGATAGGCAGCACGAACGTGGGGACGTACGCACGACATGACGTCATCATGGCGTGCTTATATTATGAATCTGATGGTGGGAGTCGCCCTCTTTGGCGCTTCGTCTCCAAGCCAAGCACAGCCTGTATTACTTCAGTATTAGCTTATAGCTATTACCCACCCACCCACCGACATATGTACCACCTGTGTCTGTTATTAATAAAGTCATCATTCAGTACAACTCCAGCCTCCGCTGTTCTATTTCCAGACATAACAAATGGCGACGAGGAGAAAAATTGATGTTTTGCAGGAAAACTCAACATTTTTTCCTGAAGATGGATGCGTGTCTGGCAACCCGGTCAGAGAATGACGTGACTGGACGAGTGGACTCTGCTGTCTGGCGAGCAAGTGCAGGTTTGGGCAACTGGAGGACAAAATAGTGCAGGACCAGCTAGCAGAGCACACCGGCAACCTGCGGCTGCGGGAGAGGCTTATCAGGACGCCCGATGACCTACTGCTGGCGAAGGCAGTGGAGCTGGCATTCTAGCTGGAGGCCGCCAACAAGCTAACATCACAACTCCGTGAGCCACAGCAACAAATCTCACTAGCTTACGCAGTTACCACAGCAGAAGTACCCGTTAACACCGCAACTCACTTAGAGGACGAACAGGTGAACATTACGAGGCAACGGAACATCACGGAACACCATTTGTGTGGTAACTGTGGCTCCCCGGGGGGTATCAGGACACTCCGTACCCTTGCCACTCCTTCCCAAGTCACTCCGTACCCAAATCGCAACGTACCCTAGCCACTCCGAACCCACTTCTGTACCTGCGTAATTAAATACTTACCAAACCAAAATGTTGTGATTTCTGATCACACCATAGAAGGCTGCTACTCTTAAGGTGCCTTCACACCAAACGCAAACGAGCGAATTTTTCGCCCAGCACGAATACATTATAACTCAATGTAAACACACGACATGAATTCGCCGTCTGAGTGAGATGCAGACTAGTGAAGTTGCCTTTATAACTTCTGCAGCTGTGTTCAACCTGCTGTGGAAATCCCCAAAATAACATCATGCTTAGGTTATCCGACGGGGAGGCTCACCTGGAAAAAGTTCTCCCAGCCTCCAAAACTTCACAAGATGGGTGTTTACATTACTAGCTTGCTAGCCTTGTTAGCACGTCCGTGGCAGGATTTCGTGGGTAAATAATTCCGACATCCCGATTCGGCTGAAGAGCTCCCGGTGCTTCTGTCTGCAAGTGAGTGTCAGTCTCATTTTCAAACTAGTTTACTCTTCAGTGTTGATGCTTGTATTTAATTACACAGGTACGGAGGTGGGTACGGAGTGGCTAGGGTGCATTGCGATTTGGGTACGGAGTGACTTGGGACAGCGTGGCAAGGGTACGGAGTATCCAGTAACCTTCCCGGGGCACCGAGAGTGAGCGCGATCCTGCCTGGCCGGAGGGCAGCGATCCAGACGCTGAGGTAAGCTCAATCACTTCGCTAAGGTGTGCCGATCGACACGACTGACATCAAGCCCACCACCCAGTCAAAAAGAACCACCAACAACCACCATCCACGCAGTGGGCTCCAGAGGGGAGACGTACAAGTGGCGCACGGTGAGGTTAGACGGCGTCGGTTTACCGCTGCTGCGGGACACCGCCACTGTGAGGTCAGTGATGAACTAGGTTACAGTAAAGAAATTCTGTGCCAACCATTCTATTGAGAAGGATCCAGTGGGGCTGTGTGGCTACAGGCACACACACATCAGCGTAGTAGGGACTGTATCGCTGGTGGTTCGCTGTGGGTCAAGAGTCCTCCCGGTGTTCGTTTTCCAAGAACTCTGTGGGAACGCTGATGTTGGGGGTGCAACACACCCAGACGGGGGTACAGCCGCTCCAAGCTTGACACCGCAAGGACAGGACGGCGAGGAAAAAGAGCAGAAACCAGACTCATCTGTTATCCGTGCCCAGCGTCAGTAGCAAGGAGTCGCCGCGGGATAGCGAGTTTGTGGCCCAGCAGGATCCAGTGGGATAACGCCAACCGGGGGCACGTCCTGCCGCCAGCGTGAGAGTCACACCGCCACAGCAGCATCAGGGACAAGACAGCAGCAGCGCCGAGCGCAGCCAAACAGATCGCCGCTCACAGTGTTTGACTGGGTTCGGGTCTACCGATCCGAATGCCTGTGCCTGCCGGTGTTCCTGTCCCCGCCTGTGCAGATGAATGAATGAATGAATGAATTTATTTCGGATAGTACATTACAGGTTAAAAGAAACTGTATAATATAACAACAAGGTCAAATTAGACAAAGACTCCTTCTACTATACAATTCCACGTGAGTTATCCGAAATGGGTGATGGCTGAAGCCGCAGCTTATATTGCCCACCCATATTCCATCCAAGAATTCAAAGGAGAAAAAAGAGAAAACAAGACAAGAGCGATTACAATTTAAAACAAGGCTAAGACAAAATATGACTGAGAGAAAAAGAAAACTGAGCTAGTCTAAGTTAAGCGGTTACTATTCAAAAACAAATCTAAGACATAGTGTCACAGAGAAAAAAGAAAAACTAAGCTATAACACAACACAGGCTGGAAATGTCAATCCTTATGTGAGTTTACATGTCGTCTTGTAAATATGTTTGGAGTATTTCTTCCTTTAGTTTTTGTTTAAATTGTCCAAGCTTTGTACATGATTTTAATTCAGGTCCAAAATCGTTCCATAATCTGACACCTTGCACTGAAATACAATGTTGCTTGGTAGTTGTTCTCACTGTAGGCTTTTGAAATATACATGTTCCTCTGAAGTGATATCGTTTCTCCCTTGTTTGGAACAACTTTTGGATATTTGCGGGCAGTGATAGATTCTTCACTTTGAACATTATTATTGCGGTTTTAAAGTCGATCAGATCTTTCAACTTGAGAGTTTTTTGTTTAAGAAAAAGTGGGTTGTTGGTTCCCTGTAAGCTGCTTTGTTGATTATTCTAATAGCTCTCTTTTGAAGCATAAAGAGTGGATATATGTTTGTTTTATATGTATTTCCCCATACTTCATTACAATATGTCATGTATGGGAGTATTAATGAATGATACAAGGTGTATAGTGTGGGTTGATTCAGCAAATTTTTCACTCTGTGTAATATTGCAATTGATTTGGATACTTTACCTTTTATATAATTAATATGTGGCTTCCAACACAGTTTATCAATTATTACTCCAAGGAATTTAGTTTCGGATACCCTTTCAATCTCTACACCATTTACACTGAGTTTGGGTACTGGGTAGTTGTGATGGTTGTTAAAGACTATAAATTTTGTCTTGCTTAAATTGAGCGTTAATTTGTTCGAATCAAACCACAGTTTCAGCTTTCCTAATTCCTTTCCGAGTGTATCCAGAAGTTGTTCCAAGTTGTTTCCACTGCATAGCAGGTTAGTGTCATCAGCAAACAATATTAAGTCCATTTTTTCTGAAACTTTACATATATCATTTATATACATATTGAATAATAATGGTCCCAAAACTGAACCCTGTGGGACTCCACAGGTGACCTTCAGTAGCTCTGAGTTTTTGTTGTTAACACATACAAACTGATATCTATTCTTTAAGTAACTTCTTAACCAGGACAGTGCTACCCCTCTGATACCACAATTTTGTAGTTTCTTTAATAATAGATTGTGATCTACTGTATCAAATGCTTTTTTAAGATCCAGGAATACTCCAACTGAATACTCTTTATTTTCAATGGCTGTTGATATTTTTTCTGTAAATTCCATTAAGGCATATGCTGTTGTCCTTTTGTGTCTGAACCCATATTGCTGCTCACACAATAAATCATTCTTCAGTATGAAGTTGTCAATTCTCTCATAGAATATTTTTTCAAGTATCTTGGAAAATTGCGGTAATAGTGAAATTGGTCTGTAGTTGGAGAGTTCCCCTCTGTCGCCTGTCTTGTAAATCGGAATTACTTTAGCTATTTTCATTGCATTGGGAAATATACCTGATTGGAGAGACAGGTTACAGATATACGTCAGTGGTTTCACTATGCATTCGATAACAGTTTTGACTAGTAGCATATCAATACCATCGCAGTCAGTAGATGTTTTACTTTTGAACGATTTAACAATTTCAATGACCTCTCTTTCGTCTGTGTTCTTTATGAAGATGGTGTCTTTTACAGCAGTGTTATTGCATATTGAATCACCTGTTGGCACCGTAGTGGGTATTTCTCGGGCCAGTTTAGGTCCAATGTTAACAAAAAAATTATTAAATTCATCTGCAGGTGAAGCTATATTCACATTCGGAGTCGATTTATTATTTTTTGGAGTGTTAGTTGGGTAGCTGGTATTTCTGCTTTTATTTCCAAGGATACTGTTGATTATTGTCCATGTATTTTTAATATTGTCTTTGTTTTTTTCCAGTTCTTTACTGTAATAGTCTCTTTTACTACATCTTATTATATATGTTAACTTATTTTTGTATGTTTTATACCGCTGCTCTGCTTCTTTTGTCCTTTTCTTTATGAAAGCTTTATATAATAAATTTTTCTTTTTACACGCCTTTTGTAGTCCTTTGGTTAGCCATGGTTTGTCAGTAAATTTGTGTTTAAGCTTTTTTTTAACTAATGGGCAGTTTTTTTCATAAAGAGTGGTTACAATGTTTGTAAATGCGTCATAGGCTTCATTTACATCTGATACATAGACTTCTGTCCAGTCTTGCTTCAGCAAGTCCTCTTTAAAAGAACTGATTGCGTTTGGTGATTTGTGTCTGAACGATTTTGAGATTTTTTCTGGGTTGGGCCCCGTGTGGCCATGGATAAGTGCAAAGATTGGCAAGTGGTCGCTTATATCATTTATCAATAATCCACTTTCTATTTTCTTGTCGAGAACATTGACAAACAGGTTGTCAATAAGTGTAGCAGAGTGAGCTGTGATTCTACTGGGATGTGTTATTGTGGGATATAGACTCATGCTGTACATAGAGTTCATGAACTCTGTAACTACATTTTGTTGATGTGGATTAAGTAGGTCAATATTGAAATCTCCACAAATTGCTACCATTTTCTTACTAGTAATATTATTGTACAGCTCGACTAATTTATCTCTGAATGTCTCAATGCAAGTTCCCGGCGTTCTGTATATGCAGCTTATGATTAGATTTTTTGTTTTGTCTAGGTCAATCTCAACAGTAACACATTCCAGAATCCCTGGTAGTGCTGAGGACATTTCATTTACAAGCTTACATCTATATAGGTCATCAACATACAGTGCAACACCACCACCCTTTTTTTGAGATCTGTTAATGTTAAACATCTGATATCCCTCTATTGCCATCAGGGAGCCTGGTCTTCATTAAGCCAGGTTTCAGAGACTGCTATAGCTGTGAATTTTCTGTTTAGCTGTTTTAAATAGTCCTGAATCTGTGAGAAGTTTTTGTTAAGACTTCTGCTATTGAAGTGTATTATTGACAGTTTACCATCTAATTGCACTTGACTTTTGAATTGCTTTTCAGTGTAATATTCACAGTGGTTATGAATATTATTGAAAAAGTGGTTATCAGGATCAATATCATTCTCCATCTCTTGTGGTTTATGTTCAGCATAGTGGCATATTTTTAGAGTTTGAGTTTCCTCACTCTGTGTTTCATAGTCAGTGTTCATCTGTATTTATCTAAGTCAGTAGCATCTCTGATCATTATACTTTTTGCTTGCTCAGGTGTTCCATTTAGTTTAATCCAAATTCTACAATTTCTTGTCCAGGTTGACTGTATCTTATTATGTTTCTTTAGCATCCGTGCCTGCCGTGCTAATTCAGCGTTTTTTTTGTCAGGTGTTCATTTAGGTAAACTTGAGTTTCCTTTAGTTTTTTGGCCTGCCTCAGTATGTCATTTTTCACCCTCCTGTTCACAAAGCGCATCACAATTAATTTCTTTGTTTTGTTATCTTTCTTCGGTAAAGCATAACAGGCTGAGATCGCATTGGCTTCTACCTTAATGTCTTTATCATTAAGGAACTGAAGCACTTGGTTTTCTAAGGACATTGATTCACTTATGGAAGCATGTTCACCACTCAGTCCTGTAGCGGCATGGGCGTACGACTGATATCTGATGTCTAGTCCACTTATAACTATGTCATCAATGCGAGAACCTTGTTCAAGATCCTCGACGCGTTGCTCCAAAAGACGCCCGTGTTGCTCCAGGTCCATAATTTTTTTGTCTTTTTCTTTTATTATTGAATGTAGGGCTTGTACCTCCTGTATTAGGTCTAATATTTTGTCCTGCTGGCTAGTCACTTTGGCCAGTTCATCTAACACAAAGTTCAGAGTTTTTTTAATTTCTTCCATTTCCTCTTTTTTGGGTGGCATTTTACTGACCTGTGGATAGAAATAAGCAGAGAATCCGGCTAGGCCTCAACTAGCTCGGTCACTACTGGACCCGCCGCTCCTGCGCAGCTTCTCCGCCGAGTGACGCTGCTCAGCTCCGCAGATCACCGCCGTCTATCGCCGGCGCCTGCCTCCGTCTACCTGGCCAGTTGTGTCGTGCACCGCCGGCGCAGCCGGAATCCACCGATCACAGCCACTCGTCGTCGTCTGGCTAGGCGGCTCCTCCGCTGGGCCCCGTCTAGGCCCCGTCACCAACCGCCGTCAGTCTGGTCGTTCCTCGGCTGGGCCTCGCAATTGAGCACCGGTTCAGACCACTGTCCTGCTGGATCCAGGTGGCCCCCGTCTCTCACCAACGCCGCGCCCGAGCTCCCAATCACCGCCTCGGTTGGTTCGTCCTCCTTTTAAATCCTTCTCTCCTCGGCTCCAGATGGCCAGATGTAAAGAATACCTTCTCACTGCTGCAGTTACTCTGGGTTAGCATCTGGGTTAGCATCAGAGGCGAGCCTTTAGAGGTCGGAAACGGGGCGAAACGGAGCCAGATCTACCAGAACCTTCACCAGGTCAGCACTGGGTCGTAAGGGTATTCTCCACGTTTGTTGGTAGCCAACAGAAGTCCTTATTTTGATGGTTTTGCTTAAAATTCTCGGCTCATATCAAGCATTACAAGTGCAGCACCGGAAGTACCGCCGGAAGATCGCCGCGCAGTTGGGGCCAACCACCTTCCAGATGACTGATGGTTCGAGATGGCGCTCAGGTTCGCCGCGACCGACGCCTCCAAGGCTGCGGCCACCGCGGGCTCGCCTGAGGCCCTGAGGTTGAACTGTAAATGACCGTTTTTGAAATGTGTTCAGTCGAACCCCGTCTGGTTCACGGTGGCAGAATAATCCACCCAGTCGTGCTGGGCCAACCGGCAGTCTACCCGGCGGCTCAGGTTTGGGTTAAAAAAAAAAAAAAAAAAGAGAAGTGCTGTGATTTGAAATGTGTATAATGTTTTGGCTTTTTCAAGGGGGAGGTAAGTGTTGGATATTGACATGTTAACGATAGGCAGCAGGACATGCTTATATTATGAGTCTGATGGCGGGAGTCGCCCTCTTTGGTGCCTCGCCTCCAAGCCAAGCACAGCCTGTATTACTTTAGTATTAGCTTATAATTATTACCCCCCCCCCCGACACGTGTACCACCTGTGTCTGTTATTAACAAAGTCAGCATTCAGTACAACTCCAGCCTCCGCTGTCCTATTTCCAGACATAACACAGGGGAGAAAGAAGCTTATTTATAAGAAAAACGTTAAAGGCAATTGCAATTCTTTCCCCCAGAAAATGCAGAGGGGGAACTGGTAGCCTGTAGGCCCCCTAGTGTCTGATGGAGCCTGTAGCGTTTGCCCAGCCTGTTTTATAGCCAGAAACGGTTCTAACGCAGCTGACTGGAGCAGGAGGAGGAGGAGGAGACTCTGACCTTGGCTCCGACCTGAGCAAACTGTAATGAGTTCTGAACTTTCTGCCTCGGCTCAGAGTATTGTTGTGGTTTTTCAGAGTGCTGAGAGCTGGTAAACAGGATATTGAGTCCCAGATGGGCTTTGGTGCGCATCACCAAAGTAGCGGGGGCTCCCAGCTCTGTACACACACCATCAGCCATGGAAATGAAACCGAGTAGGAGGAGGGAACGACTGAGAGGAAGATGTTCCCGCCGTCCAAAATATGAGCTGCAGCGTGTTTGTTCCCAGGCTCTCAGAGGCTGGAGTCATCCTCCGTGACGAGCACATGTTTAGAAGCTGCCGGGCCACAAACTGTGCAACGCTAAGATGCTGCCGAGGAGATAAAGGGGCCGCATGAGGGGAGATCTGGACAGTCTTTTTCACTTTCTCTCGCTCGTCTTGTGTCTGTCACATATTTTTCTTCCTCTGCATGAAATAGGATCACACTGAACCGGAGGAGGCCTGCTGCATGCATGAAGAGGAGGAGGAGGGGGGGGATGAAAGGAAGATCAGGGAGAATTCTGGGACGGAATAAAGGATAACAGTTGTGTCGAGTGCAGAGAAAGTCCACTTGAATGAAGCAGTTTGCCTTTGTTTTTCAAAAGCTGCAGCAAATTTAAAGTGAGTTTAAAAGAAAATCCTGCATCATACCCCCCCTCCCCCGGGTGCCAAGGATGCAACCTCAAATTCTTCTGATTGGGCAGCGTTCCGCCACCTCAGTATTCCAGACAATTTCTCAAAAAACACCTAAATATAACAAACGCAAAATAACTCAAAAGCTGCTCCTCAACAATTCAATTCATGTGGCTGGGCTCATTCAGAAGAAAACACTGAATTCTTTGGCACAACAGTCAGAATCACTCAGTGGTCTGCCACTGAGCAACAGTGGTTTGAACGTACTGAATGTGAAGAAAGTAAAGCTAGCCTGAGTTTTTTTTTCAGACACACGTCTTCTTTCAGCTGCTCCCTGTAGGGGTCGCCACAGCGGATCATCTGCCTCCATCTCACCCTATCCCTCACATCTTCCTCTGCAACACCAACCCTCTTCATGTCCCCCTTCACTACATCTATGAATCTTCTCTGTGATCTTCCTCTTTTCCTCCTGCCTGGCAGCTCCATCTTCAACATCCTTTGTCCAATATATCCACTATCCCTCCTCTGCACATGTCCAAACCATCTCAGCCTTGTCTCTCTGATTTTGTTTCCAAACCGCTCAACCTGAGCTGTCCCTCTGGTATTTTCATTTCTAATCCTGTCCCTCCTAGTCACTCCCAATGGAAATCTTAGCATCTGCAATTCTCCCACCTCCAGCTCCACCTCCTGTCTTTTTGTCAGTGCCACCGTCTCCAAACCATACATCATAACAGGTCTCACTACAGTCTTGTAAATCTTCCTTTTCACTCTAACTGCTAGCTTTCTGTCACAAATCACTCCTGACACTTGTCTCCACTCACTGCATGCTGCCTGCACTCTCTTAACCTCTCCAGGCTCCCCACCACCTGCTCCCTACTCTCACTGCAGATCACAATGTCATCAGCAAACACAATGGTCCACGGAGACTTCCACTTGACCTTGCTTGTCAGTCTATCCATCACCATGGTAAAACAAATTACAAATTTATGAGGGGAAAAAAATCTCAAATTTATGCAAAAAAAAACAAAAAACAAAACTCAAATTTGTTAAAAAAAATAACTCAAATTTAAGAGCAAAAAAAGCTGCAAATTTATGAGAAATGGCTCAAATGTAAGATTTTTTTATTTTTAATTATGGGGGGAAAACCTCAATTTTAGGAGGAAATCATCTCAAACTGATTAAGAAAATGTCTTAAATTATAAATGTGAAATATTATTTTCATAAATTTGAAAAAAATCCTAACAAGTATCTAATAAGCTTTACATAATAAAAGCAGCTTTTTATGAGATAAAATCGAATAGGGTAAAAGATTTGCAAATGTGCGAGAAAAATTTACAAGTTTAGGAGAAAAAATATCTTTAATTTGGAAAATTTACATTGTGCTTCCACTGACTTGCATTTGTCTTTTCTCCAGAGCATACCTCCACCTCTCCAGGTTCTCCTCCACCTGCTCCCTACTCTCACAACAGATCGCAATGTCATTTTAGATACATAAGCCTGCAAATAACACAGCTGTGCTATATTAGCTTGAAAACACAATAGAGACCGAGCAAGTATCACCAAGTTCAGGTTTAAATTTTGTAACAATTCCACAAATAATGACTACAGTACAGGTTTTTTCTTAGAGTCCAACCAGGCGTTTTTAAACTGTGCCAAAGGTGTTACATCTGTAACTTCTGAATGCTTCCTGGAGGCTTTTTTGGATTAAATTTGGCCATTTTCTCAAAAACATTTGCAAGATGCAGCACTACTACTAAAGGTGGCAGCCCGCTGAACGCACTTTAAAGGCCATGAGCAACCCAGTCATGTGACACACTGTTACGTTTAGAAATTCACTGGCTACACGACACATCAGTCATCAGCCATCTCAGTTGTAAATGGCTCCCTCTGTACGTGTGAGCAGTGGCGCTGGTACTTCGATGGTAAGTGGGCACTCACTGACTATTGAAGGCTGTAAAAATATAACGGAAGCACTGATTAGGTCAAATGAGGTGTCAATCAAAACCAGAGTCACGTGCGTCTTTTCAGCTTCTGTTTCCAACACTATCTAGAAATTAAATGTAGTTTTTGTAATGCTGAAACAGAAATTGAAAGTGGGAGTCTGCCAGCTCTTTTCCAACAATGTAATGATTTTATGGATATTTATCCTCATAACCATGTGGATGGACAATAAATTTTTCTCGAATGGATCTAATGGATCTTCGGCAATGAAACAGGACTGGATCTGTTGGATTATTACTAATTTTAGAAATTCAAGAAAGCGTGATTGGTGTGCCACCGCCGTGTTGCTTTTTTGTGCTAGCTCGTTTGATGCCATTTACTTCTGCTTTTGCGACCGCATCTCAGGTTTGTTTTAATAACCAAATGGATGAAATTCTGAGCTTTCAAACGATGTATGGCATGAACTCGGCTCAGAACGGGTATTAAGGTCTGCACGTGGGCTGTGGGAATTTTAAGGGATTTTACCCGTGTTGCCAGATACTGGGAGACTAAAAAGTGACTATCCATGAAAATAAGCCAAAAACAAGCAACCTGACTCTCCAAACATAAGTCCAAGCAAACTGAACCCCTGAAATGCAGTCTTTTGGGTTTTTACATTGAAAAGGGTGGGAAAACTATTTTTTAACTGAAGAAAAAAAAAAACTGAAAACCAGCTAGCTCAATACAGTGGTGTGAAAAAGTGTTTGCCCCCTTCTTGATTTCTCATTTTTTGTATATCTGTCACACTTAAATGTTTCAGATCGTCAAACAAATGTTAATATTAGACCAAGATAACTAGAGTAAAGACTTATCCAAACCTACCTGGCCCTATGTGAAAAAGTAATCCCCCTTCTTTATTACAGGTTAAAGACGGAGCAAAGACATGGCTGTCTTTCTGGCACGATATGATGACGATTATGATGGTGGACAAAACTCTAATCAGCTAACACCACCTATGGAAACTAGGTTGTTTACCTGAAAATCCAGCTGAAAACTGTCAGCAGGTCAGCGAAGGATGAAAGACGGCGGTCAAGGTTTAAAAAAAAAGTGAACCTTTAGCAGATATTTGATCATTTTTGCAGAACTGTGTTTATTTGGTAGCTAGAAATTTCTTTCACTTCAAATACGAAAGAGTTTCTACATCAAATAGAATGGGAAGCAGAGTAAGAAGAAGAGAAAGTAAATCACCATCATTACTTACATCAAACAGGTTCACAGTGGGTGCCAATCGCTGACACTTTACACAAATATCAACCTCTCTTTTAGAGGAGAGCTCAAACTCAACTGTGAAGGTTTTATAGATTACTGCAAAACATGTAATCAAAGTCTCAATGTTTTTTTCTTATACATAAATGATTTTAAATGAGTGTCTTTGCTAAATAGTCAGATAAGGTCAATCTTTACCTCTTATTTTTCAGATAATTAAGGGAACTGTTAATTAAGGTTATGAACAAAATGTCAAACGTTTTCAGGATGCAAATATTTGAGTCACTGGATTTATATACTAAATAACTGCAGCTTAATTAAATGAATTTTCAAATATAAATATTGGATATGTTATTGTGAAGCTGAGGAGCGACAGCAAGCGAGAGAGAGACGCAGTATGAAGTGAAGTCCCGGCTCATATTGGCATGACGAACTATTCTCGATATGCACGATAGAGGCATTTTATGTATCGTGGGTGGCCAAAGGTACCGATGCATTATATTATATATATATATATATATATATATATATATATATATAGATAGATAGATAGATATAGATATAATTAAGCTTTCTCTCATCATATCCAATTTTCTCACCAGTTAGTGAGGCTTTCGTTGTAAACATTTTTCTTGGAAAGTTAACTTTTTAAAAAATACAATCACAATGTTTTCCTGATCAATGTATTGCTCTTTTTCCTATAAATTAGCCATATTTTTTGATAAACATGTTACTTTTCCTATAAAGTTTTTTTTTCTACAAAATTTGTGACTTTTCCCTTGAATTTTCCTGATTTCTGTTGTCCATGTGCTCCTCTCCTCTCACTGACATAAGTTGTCCTGCATAAACCATCCTTACAGACTTCATGGGCATGGAGGGGGGCGGGTTAACAGAGGGAAGGATTTGGGCTCATTTCGCTGACAAGGGGAATAAACTTTTTAAGTTCTTTTGCAAATATTTATTTGAATGGAAGTTTAATATTTTATTTATTGAAAGACGAGCCTTTTCAGTTTTTGCAGATTTGTTTTTATTTTGAAGAGATTTATTTTTCAACAGAAGCTGCCCGATTTTTTTTGTCAACTTTTACACTATTAATGATGAAGCCCACGGTCTCTGTGTTAGTTGGTAATTTTGTAAAGAAAAATCTATGGGGTATTAAATATCTCTATGAGTGTATAGGTATTAAAATGAAATAGAAATACCATATACTGTAAGTACAGTAAAAAATTGTGCTACTGAATGTAAATTTTCTTTTTTCATTATTTAGGAATGCTTTCTTTTTGTTAACCACCCTACACACACACACACACACACACACACACACACACACACACACACACAGAATGTCTGTGCACATCACTGTACATTGATCTCAGTTGGAAACTGGTTTTGGTAAAGATGTTCAGCCAAAAATTGGAAGCATACAAAAGAATCAGCCTAATGGAACAGAAAATTGAATATAAATGTATAAATAAGTGTGTAAATAAAAAAAATACTGTAGGTCCATTCTCAAAAAAGTGTATTATAGACAAAGAGGTTTGGAAATACTGATGATGGTAAATATATTCTCAAACACAAACAAATCATATACTAGCATCCAACTGTCCATAACAGTGGAGCTTACTAACCAAGGCTTTTTGAAAGAATACAGTAATTGTGTTTATTTAGGTTCTTTTATTTCATCTTTATTCTTCTTCTATGTGATCTTTGTATTTGTCATACAAGAATGTGATGTAATATGCTTAATCATGCTTAGGCCTTCAGGGCACCAAGAAGAATGTACTCTGTGATTAGAATGTTTCAGACACGTGAAGGCCTTGTGTTCAAGCCATGCAGTATGTAGATAAACACGTCATGTGATACTTATCTTGTGCTCAAAAGACCCTGTGTGCAGCTGAAAAATGAGTCACATCTGTGATCGTTGCGCATATGCTCATCACTGAGGCGGTGAGTGATGACTGCGTCTCTCTTTTGGCCAAAATTTTAACCATTTTGCTCGCATCTTGGTTCTCCGCTCTTGTTTTTCCAACTTTTTTTTTGTTTTTTTTTGTTTTGTTTTTTTTTTTGTTACTTATTTGTACCCGTAGGTAGACTTGGTTTGCAGTCTGGTGACAAGCCACCGGCTGCTGGTCGCTGCGTGCGCGAGCGCCCTAAACCTACATGTTTTTGGTGTGCGGGAGGAAACCGGAGAAATCCCGGAGTAAACCCGCGCAACACGGGGAGAACATGCAAACTCCACACAGCTCACTGTTGGTCGGGGGCTGGGATCGAACCCACGATCTCATGATCCCCGCGGTCCCCCGGCCGAGGGTAAAACTGTGCTGCCACAGTGCTAAACCACTGCGCCACCGTGCAGCCCAACTTGCCATCACACTCAGCATTTTTCTTACACTTTCAATGGAAATGGGCCCCATCTTAAACCTTGGAATGTAAAATTCAAATTTGGTTTGTGTTTGTTGAGGGGCCCATACACACTGCTGTACCCGGGGCCCAAAATTTGGTGCTACACCCCTGCGGAGATATATGCTCTCTGAGTGCCCGCTTGGGTTTTTTCATGTTTTTGTTGAGAGGGGAGAGATAATTTTTTGTTTGTTTGTTTTAAATGGTTTTAACTCTTCTCATTAGAAAATACCCCCACCAAGCCCCCACAAGCTTAAGAACGACCCTGACTGCTGCTGTTAAAGTTCTCTCAGTTGTAAATGTAAAAATCCTGTGTAACATTTAGAAAAGAAGTTTGTTTAAAAAGAGCTGAGCACCCACAACCAGGCTAACTCAGCTCAGCCTGACTGCTGCAGTCACAGCTGTTCGGGGGCAGCACTAAGTCAGCCTGGTTGGCGAGGAGCAGCGAACCATGAAGCCTCGGTGTCATCGCTCTGGATCGATGGCGAGGCAGTGCCAGGCTGAGGTCACGTGACCTGCCAGGGTTTAAAAAAAGGTGACATTGGCTGATCTGCAGACGCTGGCCAGACACTCGGCACCAGTTTGCCCAGCTGGATGGGGGGGGGGGGGGGCTGACCTGAGCCCATGCTTCCAGCTTAATTTGCTCCACCGCACCGGTGCTGCCAGCTCTGCTCTGAGGGAAGTGCCGTCTGGCCGATAAGGAAATGGTGAGAAGTTGCCATATGATGTCATAATGCAGTTCACGCCATCCCTGCGCTTGGGGGCTGAAAATTCATTTTAGAATAAGACAATCAGCAAACTCATTTAAATATGCTCATCCTTCACAGAATGTTAAATATTCAGGCACTAGAACATAAATTATACTCAACCATGGGTGGACATTTAACTTTGGAAAAAACAGAACATTTTCTTCAGAGTAAATGCTGAGAGAAACATTATTATTGTTGTATAGTCAGGGGCGTTTCTTGGGAGCCTTATGCAAGGTTGTGTCTGGGTTTTTGTAATAGGGCGGAGTTCAGTCCCATTTACTTCTTGAAATTCTGGTGTTCCACCAGCAGGACGTTTCAGAGTCTCTTTCTTATGGTGGAGTCATGAACACTGACCTTAACTGAGGCAAGTGAGGCCTGCAGTTCTTTGGATGTCGTTGTGGGGTCTTTTGTGACCTCTTGGATGTGTCGTTGCTGCACTCTTGGGGTAATTTTGGTCGGCTGGCCAATCCGGGGAAGGTTCATCACTGTTCCATGTTTTTGCCATTTATGGATAATGGCTCTCACTGTGGTTTGCTGGAGTCCCAAAGCTTTAGAAATGGCTTTAAAACCTTTTCCAGACTGATGGATCTCTATTACTTTCTCATTTGTTCCTGAATTTCCTTGGATCGCAGCATGATGTCTAGCTTTTGAGGATCTTTTGGTCTATTTCACTTTGTCAGGCAGGTCCTATTTAAGTGATTTCTTGATTGAGAACAGGTGTGGCAGTAATCAGGCCTGAGAAATTGAACTCAGCTTTCCAAAGATGTGATAAACCACAGTTAATTTATGTTTTAACGGTGGGGGGGGGGGGGGGGTCACTTTTTCACACAGGGACATGTAGGTTTGGATTTTTTCACCTTAATAATAAACACCTTCATTTAAAAACTGCATTTTGTGTTTGCTTGTTATCTTTGTCTAATATTTAAATTTGTTTGATCTGAAACATTTGAGTGTGACAAATATACAAAAAAAATGAGAAATCAGGAAGGCGGCAAACACTTTTTCACACCACTGTATATAATATTAAACTCCCCTGCCTACAAAAATGTCATTATCTAGAATGAACAGGGGGAAAAAATTAACCATTGCACAGAATAAAGATATAACCAGCATCCATGTGAACATTACAAACTCACAACAAGAAAGCTAAAAATTTACAAGAAAAAAATTTGCAATTTACTACGAAAAAAATAGCTACTTAATGAGGAACAAAGGTGCAAATTTACAAGAAAAAAGCTAATTTATGAAGAAAGACTGCAAATTTAAGAGAAAAACTTGCAAGTACGAGAATAAAGGCCACTAGAGGGCTCCCAACTTGCAACTTTTTCTTCTAAATTTGTGACTTTTTTCTTATACATTTTGAACTTTTTTTCATAAAATTGCAACTTTTTCAACAAATTTGTGACTTTTTCTTGTCGACTTGCAATGTTCACATCGATGCAGGTTAAATTTTTATTCTATATAATATTAAACTGGCAGCTTGGCATAACTGCTGCACAGCAAGAAGGTCGTGGGTGTGAACCCAAGCGCTGGCTAGCGGGGACTGATCTGTGGAGTTTGCACGCTCTCCCCGTGTCTGCCTGGGTACCTCCGGTTTCCTCCCACAGCTCTAAGACATGCACGTTATATTAAATCGGCATCCAGAAGGGATAAATTGTCCTTAGGTATGAATGTGTGAGTGAAGGGCCGTCTGTCTCCCTGTGAGGGACTGACAATCTGTGCCCCGCCTCTCACCCACCCAAAGGTGCTGCAATAACCCCCCCCCCCCCCCCCACACACACACACACATATACAAAATGGCCCTGCTGTTGCCTCACAGTTTGGGGCTTGGCTCCGTTTTACTGGGCAGTCTGGATGTTCTCTTTGTACCCGGGCCAGTGTGTGTTGGCCCTGATGGGCAGGTGATCCATCCACCGTTAACCCTCCAGCTTGAAATGGACTCCAGACCCCTCCCCACCTGCGGCCCCGGCTTAGACCAGTACCATGATAACTCATTCCCTCTAGAATCCTACTGAAGTATTGAAAAAAAAAACCAACTGCATTTAAAGAGGGTCTGTATTTTGTTTCTAATAACAAACGGCACCAAATCCTAACCATCTCAGCAGATAAAGTGTGAACAAATAGCCTCCAATATAAACCTGCCACAGCCCTGAGTGCAGAGCCGTTTCTGGCTATAAAGCAGAGTACACAAACGCCACAGCCCCCTTTAGCCACTAGGGGGCGCCCAAGCTACAACTTGACCCCCCCCTTTTTTTTTTTTAACAAATTTACAACTTTTCACTGACATTTTTGATCCTCTCATAAATCTGCTGCTTTTTTCTTGTAAATTTACAACTTTTCCTATGAACATGGAACTTTTTTCCTCATGGATTTTTAACTTTTTTTCTTGTACGTTAGCAACTATTTCTAATAAATTTGTAACCTAAAAGAAAAAAAAGTGGAGTCCTGAATTTAAACAATGTATTTAAAAAAAAAAAAAAACTGAATGTGACAGACTAGAAATTGTTCCATTTCATTTGTCCTGTTTTATATCTCCAGGAAACCAAAGTCGGTGCTGAAAATACATTAATCTAATCATCAAGTTTATGCTACAAAGCCTAATGATTACTACAGTCTGCCAGTAAAGTACAAACACACTAGTGCACTGAAGTGTTTAATTAAGGTAAAGAAACAAAAAGAAAGTCAGTCAAAGTGCTCTTTGATTTTTGAGGCTATTTTTAAGTACTGGAATGGATTTATGATATAAATTAATCACTGAAGTGATGGCAGCAGGCTGACACATGGTTTTCTTCCTTTTCAAGATAAAGGTCAGGAAAATGTAAGAAGTGAAGCAGCCAAAGGACCACTCCTCTTTTTTTAAACTCTTTTAGCATGAAGTGTTGGAGAAAGCGTCTTTCAAACACGCTACAAAGAGAGAAATGATGCTGCCAAATACTCTTCAAACGGTGCCGTTCAGCTGTGCAGACCTGTTCCTAGCTTCTTGTGAGGACTGTGCAAGACTGTGTTTGGGGCGGCGATGTGCAGTCAGGGGAGGCAGGGCAGGCAGAGCGTTGCCATCATCATGAGCAATAAAAATAAAATAATGAGAAATAAACATCATCTGTCCCCTGGTCTGTCGTGCAGGTCTAAATGTTGGATTGTTGAAAAGCTGTAGGCATGTGTTGCAGAATTGAACTTAAATTGACATGGATTCTCTTAAGACAGTGTTTTGATCAAAAAAAGTTTATAAAATCAAGTTTTAAAAATGTAAGATTAGCAGATTATAAAACCATGCAAGCTTTCAACTGAATGTTGCATTTAATCTTACTCTGTCGGGTTCATATGTTTGTATATCTGACTCTGAAAGTGTCACACCAGCCATGAAGCAGTCACTTTTTTTGGGGGGGGGGGGGGGGGCATTTGTCCGTGCACGATACATAAAATGCCTATATCACACCTATCGAATATAATTTGTTGCGTTAACGCGACAACGTAATTCAGCTCATTTCTCCTTCTCCGCTTTCTCTCTGTGTCCTGAGAAATTAAACCAATCAACAGAATAAACAAGTTAACCAGCATCCATATGAATTTATGATGAAAAAGTAGCAAATCTATGAGGAAAAAAGCTGCAAATTTACAAGTTGTCTCGGAAATTGCCCAGAAAAAAACTACGCATTTACAAGAAAAAAAGTGACATATTTACGAGGAGAAGAAAAGTTGACAATTTAAAAAAAAAAAAGTTAAGGTCAACTTGTAGTTGTGGGGCCCCCTAGTGACAGAGAGGGGCACACTGCCTTTGCGTTTTCTGCTCTTTAAGCAGAAACAGCTCTGCAAATGTGACTGGACGTGACTACACATTTGCATCGATTTAGCTGAGGTTCGGTCTTTTCCCCCCACAAGACCCCACATGTTTGGCCAGACGTCCTCCATTATCACACCACAGTTCTCCTTCACCTCTTTAATTCTGTGGCTCAAACTCCTGTCTTCCTTCAGTAAATGAGCTTAGGGGATCGGTCCTCCAGCCCGACTCTGACACCGCGTTTCATCATCATCAGAGGATCCCGATCCATCTGCAGCAGCTGAAACAGCATCAGCCTCCGAGAGCTGGAGGTCAGTCTGATAAATCACCATCAAAATGAGTTGACTTCCGTCTCTTATCACCCCGCGGGCACCTGCTACAGCCGCTGGGCGTGGCTGCTATACGTGGCTCTTTGGCCAATAACCAGGAGCTCCAAGTGGATTTTACCCCCCACCCCAACAAAACCCTCAAATTATTAGAAAGTTTAAAAAAAGGGACATAGGATGTCAAAAAGGTCACTTATAAGAAATGCTGCAACTGTACTAGAAAAAAACTATACAAAGTAATAAAAATTCATTTAAAAAAGGATGAAAAGGTCACATTTACAAGAAAAGCTGCAACTTTAATAGGAAGAAAATTAAGGGCTCCATGGAGCTGTGACCAAAAAAAAAAAAAAAAAAAAACCTCACCAAATTAATAAAAAAAAAGTCTTCCACGTAAGGATGAAAAGGTTACAAGAAAATCTGCAAAAAAGAAACACAAAATTATTCTAAAAAAGATAAGTAAATTTATGAGGAAACGGTGATAACTTTACATGGAAATGTTGCAAATTTACAGGAAAAAAAGTGAGAAATTTATGACAAAGAAACTCCAAGAGAATCACTGCAGGTGTGTGGAAAACTTCAAACTTGGCCAAAGCTAAATGGGAAAAGGTGGTGCATATTTTTGAAAAGTAAAGGAGAAGAAAAAAAGGCTATTACTGCTACTACTACCAGTAATGATAATAATAGGGATAATTAATGTTAACACTTCCATTACCGTGGGCCAATTAACACATTTTTTGTCACACTTCCTGAGGTGGTGTCAGTGGTGGGGACTGACCTGTCGTGTAGAACTGCAGTGCTGTTGGACCCCAGCAACAGAGCCAAGGCCATATAGACCATCTATTACACGCACTGTACGTTAGGTCCTTCTCTGAGTAAATATGAGGGTGCTGAAGTCAGGATAATCACTCAGACATCCTCAACCGTCTGTAATGAGCACAAACATGAGACGTCCACATGTGCTCAAAAGTCCATCATCAGAATAAAAATGTTTAACCAGGACTCTGGTTGCAGCGCCGCCCTCCTCTTTGTTTCCCCTCTCATCTTCTCACGCTTAAATAAAGGGGGCGGGGTTCTGATTACAAAATTAAACCTGCAAATGACTTGGTTACGTTTTCTTTGTGGTCATACTAATAACGTGGACAAATAAACAAGTCCTGGTCCTGAATGGTCTTGATTTAAAACCCAGAGTTTATTTAGTCCAAGACCGAGACAAGACGCAGTAAAAAATGACTCAGATTCCAAGATGAGAGCGAGACCTTGAAAAGTCTCAAGACCAAGACCTGTCTCCCGAGTACGACAACTCTAGTGAACTGTAAAAAAAATGGAACTTTCTGAAGCTCAGCTGTCACTGGTCTACCTTGGCAGCTGGCTCAGACTAAAACAAGAGTATGTCTTGCTCTTCAGGGTTGTAAATAGTCTTTTACCCGACACCAAGTCTGTGAACTGTTAAAACTGTCAGTGTCTTGTACATGGATGGATTGATACGCTATGGAGGAGGAGCCAAAGACAGATTTCCACTAAGGTGGATAATAAAGTCAAGAACTGTTTTTCTTTTTCGATCCACTAGTTGGTGGCACAAACAAAGGCCGGCTTCATTTTGTCCTCCGTTTATCAGGCTGGAAGTTCAGATTGTCTCAAATTCAGTATGAAGGTCACAACATCAGTGGAAGAAAGAGACGCTAAATTACACTTCCGTTTCATCAAATCTCCCTTGCAAGTTTAGAGATTAATCAGGGTGACAGAAAAAATGTGTGATTAATTAGTTAAATATTTTAATTAATGAACAGCTACAATAATAATAAACAAATGTGTTTTAACCTTCATTTTAAGACTCACATGTCCAAAACATGTCAAACATGTATTGAACAAAGTCCCATAACAAGAACAATACAAACATAAAAGTAGATAAATAATAACCAGATAAATAAATGAAAACAATTATTGAGGCAGTTTCAAAGTTGCATTTCTAAAATCTTTTTTTTAGCTTTTTGGTTTTCCAGTCCATACAATATTTTGAAATAAATAAATTCATTCATTCATTCATTCATTCAAATAATAACCCAATTATATTTTAAATTCTTGGAACCTTGCATTTGTATTTGCCCAGATCCAGTTCTGGAATAATATTTATGAAACAATAGAATCAACATGTATGAACTTTTTTTTTAATCTTTATTGCCCTCTTTCTCAAAAAATAGCGTCCTTATTATTTACACAAATTTCCTTCCAAAAACATGAATCACCTTCAATTTAAAAATGAGCACAAACTGCTTTATTTAAAAAAAAAAAAGATGCCAGATTCACTACGGCAACTTCCAGCTGATCTGACGTTTAGATTAAATGCTACATTTTAAAAGAAACTCCTTTAACTCAGCTGGTGATGCGATATTTATTATTGTGCGTCCAAACGGACTCATCTGCTCCGCTACTTGCTCATATATCATACATATATATTTCTACCATAAACACTCCATTTGCACCTCGGAGCCTCTCGTGCAGACGCCACTGATTTGCCCACGCGAGACAAAAGTTGGAGCAAGTGGCCGCATCGGAGGATCTGTCGCCTTGGAATAAACTGACCCACAATCTAATGACGTAGTGACCCGCACATAGTTCTGTGCTGCCCGTTGGCGGTTAACTCGCGCCTGTCGTCATCCGCGCCGTGACCGCCTCGGGTTTGACTGGACGCGGCGCTGCTGACAGCTGCCCGTCCGCGCCGGGCCGTGCGCCCCGGAGCCGGGCTTGGCTGAGCGGCTCTTACCTGTAGTCGTCCCATGCACTCCCTTCCCACACCTTAACGCCCGCCTTTAGACCATGGGTGGGGGGCTGCTGCTACAATCCAGTGGCGTGCCTGAGCCGTGGGGACATTTGGGGCCGTGGGAGATGTGGATTTTTTTATTTTTTTTTTGTCCTCCTGGGATAATTCACACAGTCCCGTCACACGCGGTTATCGGTGCGCACAATCCCGCATCCGAATCTGTCCGCTGCCTGCCAGCCACCCCCCCCTGCCCCCGGTCTGCGGGGCAGACGGATGCCAGACGAGCGCTTAATTGCGTCCTTTGGGGCGGTGGTGCGCCTTTGGGTGGTGACGGTCCATCCGCCAGACCGGATCGCACGTGTGAAAGTGAGGCGGATCCGGATCAATCAGTCCAGTCCACAGACTCTCCTCCTCCTCGTCTCTCCACAGTCTGACAGCTCCGCTGTGCGCGCCCCAACTTTAGGAGAGTCCAGGAGCGCACGGCGCACCTCCCTGCTGTCGTTACAGTAATCCGATTACATCTGACCAAGAGAAATGCAATCAAAACGATGCCCCGTTTACATTATTAAAGGCAGAAGCTAATTTAGAACAGATTCCCGCTGCCAAATTACTCAGTCAGTTCTAATTTATATTTATCAGTGTGATTAAGTGCTAATAAATCCACACAAAACCAAAAAAAACCCACCGCGCATTCTCGGTACGAAATTATTTACCACATATTGATGATATTTTATAGCTCATGATAACATTTTGACGCCAGCAGAATAAGGTGTGGTGGTGCGTCTTCTTCTAAGCTGCAGAATTCCAGCAGAAGCGCCTTCGTCTTCAAAGCTTGTCCATTAGTGCCCCCATGTGGAAACTTGGTGCGTTGCATTTAAAACTCAGCAAATCCAAGGGAGAAATCCAGAAGCTCTTCCGGTATGTTGTAAAATAACATCCGAACAGACAGACTGTTTTGAGACCATGTTTTACTAAATTGTGGGAACGAAATGTTATTAAATTCCCAATTTTCAATTGTATCATTCCTATGCCTTAATGAAATAACTTGTATATCAATTAATAAGTTTTTTAACCCACCTGCCAAGGCATTCATTCAGAGGTGGACAGACTATCCAGAAACTGTAGCCAAGTTAAGGTAGTGTTACCTTGTGGTGTTAACCACTCAAGAGTAAAAGTTACTGGAGTGACCTTTAAATTGTGACCTTTTTTCTTGTTTTTACAACAAATTTGTGAGGATTTTCTCATAAAATTTGAAATATTTTCTATAACACTTTTTTAAATAACATGCAAGTTTTTGTGATAAAATTACTCATGTTTTACATAAATTGGCATTTTTTCCTTGTTCTTTCAGAACCGAGCTAGAACTAAAATGAACATACCAAAATGAATAAAGATGATTCATTTCTGGAGAAACATTATGGTACTAACAAGCAACGTTAACAAGATTTCTGTAATTTCCCAGTTTGGGATCAATAAAGTACATCTATCTAGAGCACTGTAAGGGGAGTGCAAACCCCCCCCCCCCACACACACACACACACACACACACACCTCTGTTTTGTTTGAAGATCCCAATATATAGCTCATCAGTGTAAAACACACACACCCTGGTACCAAGCTTCAAAACATTTCTATATGTGAATGTTGCACATTTGGGGGGGGGGGGGGGGCTTTTAATTCCCCTCCCTTCAAAAAATGGTTGTAGCTCAGGGTCCCCTAGTGCAGGGGTTGGCAACCTGTGTGACACAAAGAGTCACTGTGTGATTTTTGTCTAAAAATGAAAATGAAGGTAAAACAGCAGAGTTACAACTGCAATCTGGCCTGACATCATCAGCATTAAAAGGGTTTTCTCTCACAAATCTGCAGCTTTTTTGATTGCAGATTTGTTACCTTTTTCCTCAAAAAAAAAAAAATCTAAGGTTTTCTGGTAAATTTTTGATTTGCCAAAAAAAAAAAAAAACAACTCATTTTATTTCTTGCAAGTTTGTGTGCTTTTCTCTTTAAACTGTAATGTTTTGAAAAACTAATATTTATTATGAATTTGACATTTTTCTTGCAAAATCCGATACCTTTGTCGAGAAAAATTGAAGGCTTTTTAATGTAAATTTGAATAATTTCTCCCAATAAAATTGCAATTTTTCATACTTCTCAAAATGTTTTTTGTTGAGGTAAATTTGCTACATTTTTTTGTGCCACAGTTTTCCAACAAAAGTCGTAGCTTTTCTAGAATTTTTTTTTTTTATAAATATCATGCTTCTTTGTAATTTATTACCTTTCATGAGTAAAACTGAAGCATTTTTACATACATTTGTTAAAGTTTTCTGAAAAAACAAAAAACCGTTTTTCTTGTAAATCATGGGTACGTTTTTGTCAGAAAATTGCAATATTTTCTCTAAATTTGTGACTTTTTTGCATAAAAGTTCAGGTTTTCTCATTTCCTGCTTTTTATGATGTTCTTCTCATGAACCACTTTTCTTAAAAATTATTGCTTCTTTTCTTGGAAATGTGGACTATTTTCTGGAGGCCTTGGGGAGTCACTGGCTATGAGCAGAAGTTGCAGACCCTTACCCTAGTGGCTGAAGGAGCCAATAGCACTTGCATACTCTGCTTTATAGCCAGAAACGGCCATGTGTGCATGAAAGAAGTTTTTGCTCAGTTCAGTGAAACCTTCAAATAGGAATTTTTTCTGCAACGTCCCCCGAGGGGTTCCACAGAGAAAAGAACATCATTAACACCGTTTTATTTTAGCCTGAAATGTTAATAAATTGTACACTGATAGCATAGTTTAGTCAAAAAATGTTTATTCTGTTGTGAAAACACTCATCACACACTCATTATTCTGCTTTTGTCTTAAACATAAAACTCCATCATATAATACTTGTGGAGAGATGATCAGAAAAGTGACAACACAATTCAATTGGCATTTTGCAGCTCAGGAAACAGAAGAGAACAAAACTTTTTTTAAAAGTCTTTTAGCTCTGTCCACCTTAAATCAAAAAAAAAAATCAAAAAAAAAAAAAAAAATCAGGGAATTACCATCCTAAAGGCCCTGTCACACCTTGACAATTAAGGCAAGCGTTTGCCAAACGTATAAAACTGGTCTAAAATGCTGGCAACATGCATGCACAGAGAGTCACTGTGTGATTTTTGTCTAAAAAAAAAAAAAACAACAAAAAAAACAATCTGCATGGAGCTTGAAAATGAAGGTAAAACAACAGAGTTACAACTGCAATCTGGCCTGACGACATCAGGATTAAAAGAGTCAGTAAGTTGAAAGGTGCAGTTGCGCTGTGCCACTGGGGCGCATGACCCGTCCATGCAATATGACAGTTAGAGGGTTAAAGTGTTGCACTCAAGTTAGCTCAGACACATCCCCAACAGTTCCTGTTATACAAACAAGTGGGTGTGGGTATGTGTGCTGCAGGCAGCAGCTGAGCTGGTCAGAACAGAGAGCAGGTGGATCAAGTCAGCGCTTAATTAGTAAAGGAGTCATCCAGTCTACACACAGAGCATCGCAGTCGAAACGTGTCAAGGTCTGAAACATCTCTTTACTTTGTCTGAATAGAAGAACAAGACCAGTTTAACACCAATGCTGCCAATACGCCCTCATACTGTAGCTGTAAGTTAGAGACCCGTTCAGTAAGTTACACATCAGTTCAAAGAGCGTTACTCATATGTGAGAAATAAGTTTTGGGTACACTAGACATTTATCTGGACACACTTCAGCTTATGAGTAACTTGCCGTGGACAAAATTGTTGGTACCCCTCTGTTAATGAAAGAAAAACCCACAATGGTCACAGAAATAACTTGAATCTGACAAAAGTGGTAATAAATAAAAATTCTATGAAAATTACCAGTGAAAATCAGACAATGCTTTTGAATTGTGGTTCAACAGAATTACTTTAAAAAACAAACTCTGAAACGGGCCTGGACAAAAATGATGGTACCCCTAGAAGAGATTGAAAATAATGTGACCATAGGGACATGTTCAACCAAGATGTGTCCTCTAATTAACATCACAGGTGTCTACAAACTTGTAATCAGTCAGTCGGCCTATTTAAAGGGTGACAAGTAGCCACTGTGCTGTTTGGTGACATGGTGTGTACCACACTAAACATGGACCAGAGGAAGCAAAGGAGAGAGTTGTCTCAGGAGATTAGAAAGAAAATTATAGACAAGCATGTTAAAGGTAAAGGCTATAAGACCATCTCCAAGCAGCTTGATGTTCCTGTGACTACAGTTGCACATATTATTCAGAAATTTAAGATCCACGGGACTGTAGCCAACCTCCCTGACGCTTTGCGCACGCTCAAGCGAATCACGGTTCGAATTTTGTCACGCATACCTGTCAAGTGATACGGTTTTCGCCGTATTTTAATACGGGGAAAATGCAACTTTTGCAAATACGGGCCGTATTGCCATTTCTGTACGCCAAAAGAAAAATATATGGGAAAAAAATGATTGAGAGTGTGGAGGAACCCTCGTGTGTGACCCCCACAGTGTACGGGGCTGGCAGAGCGCTCAGCGTGTGCAATTATCAGAACAGTGAGAGGTATGGACTGATCATTATGCAGATGCGCCTCGCATCTTGATCAATCGCATTGTTTGTTGGTGACTTTGAGACGCAGGGCTCGTGCTTTATCATAGCGTGATTAATACATATGTCAGCTTTATCAGGCGTGCGCTATAGCGCGTTATCATAGACATGTCTCATGCTTGCGCTTTGAGTGATATCGTGCTAAATAAAAAAAAACTATTTTTCAAATTTACATTAGCACAAGGTAGACTGCTTAATTTGAAAGTACAGAATAAGAATAATTCTGAATATACAGTAGTTCTTAATTGTCAGCTAGATATATACACTTGGAATTAAAGCGTTTTAATTGTCAGCTTTGTTACACTAAATGCACTTGGGTGAACTTGGTTAGGTGTGCTCAATTTCGCCAGGCATCGAATTACTGTTCAGTTGATTTTAGGTTCTCTTGTGGAGGAACAAAATAAGTGCAGGCGGACACGGCGAACTGAAGTTTAAAAGGGTGCTTTATTCATCCTCCATCACGAGACCGAGGCTCGCTCGCTGTGGCAGCGTGCTGGAGCGAGCCCTGCATCTCAAAGTCACCAACAAACAATGCGAGTGATCAAGATGCGAGGCGCATCTGCATAATGATCAGTCCATACCTCTCACTGTTCTGATAATTGCTCACGCTGAGCGCTCTGCCAGCCCCGTACGCTGTGGGGGGGTCACACACGAGGTGTTCCTCCACACTCCCAATTTTTTTTTCCCGTATATTTTCTTTTTGGCGTACAGAAATGGCAATACGCCCGTATTTGTTAAAATTGCATTTTCCCCGTATTAAAATACGGTGAAACCGTATCACTTTGACAGGTATGCGTGACAAAATTCGGACCGTGATTCGCTTGAGCACGCTCGTGTGCTTTGAGCGATATCGTGCTTTATCATAGCGTGATTAATATACAGTATATGTCAGCTTATCAAGCGTGCGCTATAGCGCGTGATCACAGACACTCAGAGTGACGGAAATGTGGCGGCCAATCCGCGCCAACAGCCTCTCCGGCCACCACCGAGCATTTAAACATTTTTACACATTCATACCCAGTGTTATGGGCACTGGAGGCAATGCGGGTTTAGTGTCTTGCCCAGGGACACAACGGCAGGATATCTGGGAGAGCGTGATGCGAACCGCCAACCATCGGGTTATTAGACGACCTGCTCTGCCTCCTGAGCCGCTGCCGCCCCACTTTTTCCTCCACTTTCCCTCTTTAGGAAAGCTATGGAGGCTCACCCCGCTCTCTTTATTTCCCTTTGATTGGAAATTACATCCAAAAGCCGCGCAATGTGGCATTTTCACTGACAATGGCAGTAGTTCGTAGCTTCGCTTCTTGGCTTGTATAAGACAGAAAAAACGGCTGCAACCATTCTATGTCACTACCCAGAATGCATTGCGACGTAAACAAAAATGGTGATTTACATAGTAATAAAGTTTTTTAAAAATATATAAAACTGGGAATTATTTTCAAAAAAAATTATATTATAGTTATGTTACTAACATAAAAATAAAGCATATAGAGCTAACATGCCAATATAATCGGAGTTCCTTTTAGTTAAGGGTACCATCATTTTTGTCCAGGCCTGTTTCATGAGTTTGTTTTTTTTAAATAATTCTGTTGAACCACAATTCAAAAGCATTGTCTGATTTTCATTGGTTGATTTTCATAGAATTTTTATTTACCACTTTGTCAGATTCAAGTTATTTCTGTGACCATTGTGGGTTTTTCCTTCATTAACAGAGGGGTACCCAACAATTTAGTCCACGTGTGCAACTTACCTATACTATACCCCACTTATGCGGAACGTTTTATCCGTTTGCTGAAAATTTGCATGCTAAAAGTTTTCAGAGGAGCTCAGCATACGGCGTATACCAGCATGCTACAGTGTGCTCTTACCTCATACAAAACTTACCCATAAACTTATTCGGCATATGCTAGCATGTTCTCCAAATTTTCTATAAGTTTGGGATATGCTGCCTAAATCGTCAAGGTGTGCCAGGTCCTTATAGGCAGCGTTGGAGTGATCCCTCCCCACGAGACTGACACCAGTGAGCGTCCATGCACTCTAGATTCAACGTAGATGTTTCAAGATGTTTCTGAAAGGCATCAGCGCTGTAGTAGTAGCTAGTTTGTAGTAGTAGTAAGGCAGTTCCAGGGACTCCGCCTCCCAGAGTTCCTTAGCATTCCTCCTTATGTATATATGTTCTTCTATGTCGGACTCCAGGTGCTCCAGTCGCTCAGTCTGTCCATTCATTATCTCATCTGGTGTTTTCATGATCTGGAAGGGGGGGTAGATAACAAGGTTACTGTAAGGTCTCCCTTCACTACAACATGGTGGGTTTTAACCTGAAAAAATATTTTCTTGGGCCATGTGCCTACAGTGAAAATATTAAAATCTCTCTTCATTTAGAAATGTTCATATTTTTACATTTTGGCATTTAATCCCAAATTTCACTAACACATATTGTGGTCTTAAATTACAACCCATCACAGTGTTATTGACTGTTATATCAATACAGTTTCCCACTCAGAATTTCTGAGCCCAAGGTATCAGCTTCAGCGCCAACAGTGTTACTAACAGAGCAATATAATTTTTATTATTATTTTCCTTTAAATTCCAGTCATCCCGCTAGACACAAGCTGCTCACACCTGCTTCACTCATACAGTTGGAAAACATATCTAGTGTCTTTTTGTATTATTTTGTTGTTATTCACTGTGATACTCAGTAGATCAGGTCTAATTAGCATTAGCTTGGCTAGGTTGGCCAGGAGCACTAGCTCAGCTGTTGGATCACAGTTGGGTTCTATGTTATTTCCTATATATTCTGTCTGCCTTCACTAGACATCACTGTTCATCCAACAACACTTGACCATATATGTATAAATAATGTGTAATTCTTACACGTTATTTTAGCTTATACAACAGTTAGTTCCAACAGAGCAATTTGATTGGACAATAGGGATTCCAGGATTTATTATAAACCCTAATAACTGCACTCCAGTTTCCCCAGATATGTATCACTCTGCTTCAGAGGTGTTCTAGTAACCGTTAATTACTAATCATTGTTTACTGCCGACTCCTGGTTGGCACTTTAAGGCAACATTAATGGAATATGGCAAAACAATGGACGTTTTTCCTAATATACATTTGAGTTAAATTATGAATGGTCATCAGAAGTGGAGAAGGAAAAGGGAGGAAGGATATTTCCATGGAAACCTCCCAGTGTGCAAAAATGTCATCAGCTGACCTGGACAATTTAGAGCAGGGGTGTCCAGTCATGTGCCATGGAGGGTCAAGACCCTGCAGGCTTTACCTCCAGCCAGTGTCTTCAGCAGCCGATTTCACTGAATTTCTTCCCACTGATTGCTGATAAATGAAAACACCTGCTAAGAGACTGGGTAGAAGAGAAAACCTGTAGGGTCCTTGGCCCTCCATGGCACATGATTGGACACACCTGATTTAGAGAAAAGCAAAAATGAGGATAACACGGTAAAACCACAATACTTGTGTGGTGATGGACTCTTTGTTTCATCTGAACATGCCAAGAAAAGTGAGTGAAGTGTGCCAAAGAAATCACTGCATGCTAACTACTAGCCATCAGCTAGCTACCGGTATTGTGCCCCATGTTTTGATCTGGGGTCTCCTGCAGTACCGACTCAACAGGTATATGTTTTATAAACACTGACTTTTGCACTTGAACAATATTTAATTTGTTTACATGTGTGTGAAATGACAACAGACATCTTCATGCTGACTGAGATGTTTAGCAGCAGTTACTGGCTACATTTAGAAGGGGGCTTTTTTTTTTTTCTCTCTCAGATGCGCAAATAACTGGTTAAACCAGGGGTCACCAACGCGGTGCCCGCGGGCACCATGTCGTCCGCAAGGGACCCACATGTGTGGCCCGCAGGCCTGTTCTAAGAAATAGCACAACTTGCAAGTGAGCTGCGTCGTAAGATGTATTTTTTTCTGCCGCTATTTTTTATTTTATATTTTTTTATATTTTTTAAAATCACACTTGCATTTATATAGATTTTAAAATGACAATGTCTTAAAAATAAAAAAAAATGAAATATGTTTATTATACGTAAAGTTAAGGTGAACTCTGACCTAGTTCAAAGGTCAGTATTGTGCGCATGACAAAAAGCCTTCGCGCTTGTGGAGCGTAAGCTTAGCCCTAGCGGGCAGTTAAGATGGTGAGCGGGTTGCAGTTTCCAAGCCCAAAAACATGGCAAAAAAAAAGACAGAAAATTTATCATTTTCAAAGTGAGCGGGAGGAAGAATTCTTTTTTACTACCGTGAAAGGAAAGCTGCATGTATTTCATTTGCGGGCGATGGCGAAGCGCCACTTCACTACCCACTCTTTTTTTTTTTTTTTTTTGGACTTATCTTGTACCCATAGGTAGATTTGTTCTGCAGTCTGGTGACAAGCCACCAGCCGCTTGCGTGCGCAAGTGCCCCTTAACTCCCTAACTCTGCATGTTTTTGCATTAAAAACGAGAAACATGCACCACCAGAACATGCAAACTCCACACAGATCACTGTTGGCCAGGGGCAGGGATCGAACCCGCGATCCCCCAGCCGAGGGTAAACTGCTGCCGCGGTGCTAACCACTGCGCCATTGTGCATATAAGCACTTTCAGTGCTGTTTAGCTTCTCATGAAAGGACAGTGCTGGTTGCTCAAGCATGATTCTTGGCAAGAACTGTATGGATATACTGTAATTCCAGTGAAGAAGAACACACAAAAGTGTGTTTATTAAATGTAACAGATTTTGAGCAGAATTGCAGCAGATTTGTTCAGTTAAAAATGTGATAAGATTTATTTAATATGAAAGTTGATTTTTCTTAAATGTTGCATAACTTTTTCAAACATGGTTCAACATAGTTCATGAATTAAAAGGGTTTAGTTTTTTATGGTTAAAAGGGACTGGTGAAAACTGGACATTTTTTTAATGAAATGTAGAAGTGATCATCTGAACAATTGCTGAGATTAATAAAAATAAAGTGTTGAATATTGATCTTGTCTGTTACCCACTCTAAGTTATTGATAATTATTTATTTGTGTGTGTGTGTGTGTGTGTGTGTGTGTGTGTGTGTGCGCGAACACACACACACACACACACACTTTGTTATTTTAGAGGAGTGTGTCAAGCTGGTGCCCTTCACATGACTCGATACCCATGAAGTAGCTCTTGGTTTCAAAAAGGTTGGTGACCCCTGGGTTAAACAAACAAATTATAATATTTTGTCCAGTATTGCTGTCATTTAATAAATTGTGCTTGCCGGTACTGTTGTATAAAAGCAATCAATTATTTTACTATAGTTTATTCAGAGTTGCCAACTTTTCAGTAAAGTCTGGAATGCGATTTAGAAGGTAGAGTGAAGTAAGTGGCGGTAATGCACCTGTACGCTGGTTGCCAACCGCCAATCAAATCTAAAAGAAGAAAAAGAAGACTGAATTGCATACTGGGGAGACTGGGAGGAAGGGGTGGAGTGAGCGTGCAGGCGCAGAATACACCAACAGTTATTTTCTTTTCAATAAATACACGTCTTTACTTAAGAATCAGTTTTAGATCATGTTCAGTCTGCTTTATGCTGCCTTGAGAGCTCTTACTATGGAAAAAAAAAATCTAACGAAAGTCAGCATAATATTGACAGGAATTTCCTCATTTTGGAGTGAAAAATAGGGTTTGTGGAGTGGGAAAGAGGGCAAAAGAGTGAGAGCTGGCAACACTGGTTTATTATACTCTGATGGGACTAAAGGTGGCTAGCTGCCGTTAGCAGTTTCCCATTCACTCATTCACAGTTGTTTCTGAGTTTACTGTAATCCAGGGACCGGTTATTTCCTCTCAACCGCAAAATCCACACACCCCTGTCCACCTGTGATGCTTTATTTCATTTCTTCTTTCAAACAATTTTACTACGTTGGCTCAGGCTGTGTTTGCTACCAGAGCAAGGAGCTAGCCGGCTAACATGAGCAATATGGCGTCAACAACTGACCTCGGCAGTGACAAAAGAGCGAGGGTGGGGTGAACAGGGGCTCATGAGCATTCCACCATAACTGCTAAACCCTGAGACATTCAAAGCAAGCAGGTCCACAAACACTTCATCAAGACTGTGGGAGCTGTGTCATCAGGTGGGAAACGTCTCAGAAATGTCTCCTTTGATTTCTTACACACTCAAATGAGGATATGCTGATGAAAAAAAGGCCAACAGACGTGGCAGAGAGACGCAGAAAGCAGGTGTACCTGAACAGAAGTCTTTGCCCCCGGCTCCTTCCTGATAATGTTGAGTTTGTAGTAGTGTCTCAGTGCCCGTGACATCTTCTCGTAACGTCATGTTGGTCCTGTTCTGTAAGAAGAAAAGGACCACAAAATGTATTACTGGAAACATAACTTAAGACTAAGTTAACTTAAGCGATGTGTTGTCATCACTAATTTCTTATCCAATTGTTGCTTAGTTGCTGAAGCAGATTGCTGTGTTCTCATCATGTGTTGTTGCTGTTTCACTTTCAGTTTTAAAAGTTACATTTTGAAAGTTTAAATTCTCAGGACTGCTGTAATGTGTGTGTAAAATTCTTAAAATTTGTTAATCCCTCCTCTGATAACAGGTTAAATGTAGAAACTGATTGTGCCATTTTCTTTATATGTTTTTCCTTATCTGGTTTTAAATGTTTTCTCTGCTTAATTTATATCCCTTTCCCCCACTGCATTTTAAGCTATATGGACACAAGTATTGGGCCACCGATACCTTACTTTTATGACACCCCATTCTAAATCTGTAGGCAATAACGTGCAGCTATAACAGCCTCCACTCTTCTAGAAAAGTTTTCTACAAGATTTTGGAGTGTTTCTATGGGAATTTTTGCCCACTCACTCAAAAGAGCATCTGTGAGGTCAGACCCTGATGCTGAACCAGAGGCCCAGCTGATCCCAAAGGTGTTGAACAGGGTTGAGGTCAGGGCTCTGTGTGAGCCAGTCCGGTTCCTGCACACCGAACTCATCCAACCATGCCTTCATGGACCTTGTTTTGTGCACTGGGGCATAGTCGTGCTGGAGCAGAAAAGTGCCTTTCCCAAACTGTTCTGACAAAGTTGGAAACATAGAATTGTCCAAAATGTCTTGGTAAGCTGAAGCATTACCATTTTCTTGGAATGAAACACATTAAGTCAATGATTAAAGGGGACATATGATGAAAATGTCACTTTTCAGTGCTTTTGCTCAACTACAGTGGTGAGAAAGTGTTTGCCCCCTTCCTGATTTCTCTTTTTTTTGTATGTTTGTCACACAAATGTTTCAGATCATCAAACACATTTTAAGATTAGACAAAGATAACACAAGTAAACACAAAATGCAGTTTGTAAATGAAGGCGTTTATTATTAAGGGGGAAAAATCCAAACCTACATGGCCCTGCGTGAAAAAGTGATTTTATCCCCCCACCCCCTGCCCCGTTAAAACAAATTGTGGTTTATCACATCTTTTTTTTTTTGGAAAGCCGAGTTCAATTTCTCTAGCCACACTCAGGCCTGATTACTGCCACACCTGTTCTCAATCAAGAAGTCACTTAATGGGACCTGTCTGACAAAGTGAAGTAGACCAAAAGACCCTCAAAAGCTAGACATCATGCTGCAATCCAAAGAAATTTAGGAACAAATGAGAAACAAAGTAATTGAGATCTATCAGTCTGGAAAAGGTTATAAAGCCATTTATAAAGCTTTGGGAATCCAGTGAACCACAGTGAGAGCCATTATCCACAAATGGCGAAAACATGGAACAGTGGTGACTCTTCCCAGGAGTGGCCAGCCTACCAAAATTACCCCAAGAGCGCAGCGACGACTCATCCAAGAGGTAACAAAAGACCCCACAACAACATCCAAAGAACTGCAGGCCTCACTTGCCTCAGTTAAGGTCAGTGTTCATGACTCCACCATAAGAAAGAGACTGGGCAAAAATGGCCGGCATGGCAGAGTTCCAAGATGAAAACCACTGCTGAGCAAAAAGAACCTAAAGGCTTGTCTTAGTTTTGCCAGAAAACATCTTGATGATCTCCAAGACTTTTGGGAAAATACTCTGTGGACTGACGAGACAAAAGTTGAACTTTTTGGAAGGTGTGTGTCCCATTACATCCAGTGTAAAAGTAACAGCATTTGAGAAAAGGAACATCATACCAACAGTAAAATGTGGTGGTGGTAGTGTGATGGTCTGGGGCTGTTTTGCTGCTTCAGGACCTGGAAGACTCGCTGTGGTAAATGGAACCATAAATTCTGCTGTCTACCAAAAAATCCTGAAGGAGAATGTCCAGCCATTTGTTTGTGACCTCAAGCTGAAGCGCACTTGGGTTCTGCAGCAGGACAATGATCCAAAACACACCAGCAAGTCCACCCCGAATTCAATTCAACTTTATTTACATAGCGCCATTTCACAACAACAGTCATTTCATAGCACTTTCAACTGTAGGGGGAACTCCCACAATTGCAGAAAACCCCAGCAATCAGGCGATCCCCTGTGAGCAAGCACTTGGCAACGATGGAGAGGAAAAACTCCCTTTTAACAGGAAGAAACGTCCAGCAGAACCAGGCTCAGGGAGGAGCAGTCATCTGCTGCGACTGACTGGGGGGTGAGGGGATAGAGAAGACGAAAAGAACAGACATGTAGAGAGCAAACGGCACGATGGGGACTCACTCTACGGGAGAGAACAAACAAATGTTAATAACCAGCAAAAAAAAAAAATATTTAATTGAGAGTGAAGAAAGGAGTAAAGCTTAATGCATTATTGGAGGTCCCCCGGCTGTCTAAACCTATTAGCAGCATAACTAAGGGAGGGTTCAGAGACACATGATCCCTCCCTAATTGTAGGCTGTATCAAAAAGGAAGGTTTTAACCTATTCTTAAAAACCGAGATCGAGTCTGACTCTTGAATCTAGATTGGCAGCTGGTTCCACAGAAGAGGAGCTTGATAACTGAAGGCTCTGGCTCCCATTGTACTTTTGGAGATTCTAGGTATTACAAATAATCCTGCATTTTGGGAGCGTAGTGCTCTGTTAGGATAATAGGGTAGTATCAGATCTTTAAATAAAAGGGGCCTGATTGTTTAGAGCTTTGTGAGTAAGAAGAAGGATTTTAAACTTAATTCTAAACTCTATGGGAAGCCAATGAAGGGAGGCCAGAACCGGAGAGACATGATCTCTCTTTCTAGTACCTGTTAAAACTCTTGCTGCAGCATTTTGGATCAACTGAAGACTTTTTAAGATGTTTTTGGATAACCCGATAATAAAGAGTTACAATATTCTAATCTAGAGCTAACAGAAGCGTGGATCAATTTGTCAGCATCACTCAGACAAGATGCTCATAATCTTGGCAATATTATGCAAATGATACAAGGCAGTCTTGGAAACAAATTTAATGTGTGAATTGAAAAACAGATCTTGATCAAAAATAACTCCAAGGTTCCTCACAGAACTATTACGAGAAAGAGTAACCGCATCCAAGCTAACAGTTTGATTTAGAAAGGTATTTCGAAGGTTTTTTGGACCAACAAGAATGACTTCAGTCTTATCTGGATTTAATAGCAGGAAATTACAAGTCATCCCAGCTTTGATTTCCTTAAGACAGGCTTCTAACTGGGCTAATTGATTACTATCATCTGGCTTCACTGACAAGTATAACTGTGTTTGTGTGATTTCAGCACTAAATCGGCTAACAATTTGGCAAATTTGGATAAAAACTCTGAGTGGGCTGATGGAAGATGATAAACTATGGCAAATAAAATTGGGTTTAGCCTAAAATTGCTAAAATACCCAATCCTGAGAACCAGGCCCTCAAAGGAATTATAACGTGTTTAGGATGAACACTTGAATGGCTTAAGGAAAACAAAATGAAGACTTTGGAGTGGCCTAGTCAAAGTCCTGACCTGAATCTGACTGAGATGCTGTGGCATGACCTTAAAAAGGCGGCTCATGCTCGAAAACCCTCCAATGTGGCTGAATTACAACAATTTTGCAAAGATGAGTGGGTCAAAATTCCTCCACAGCGCTGTAAAAGACTCATTGCCAGTTAACGCAAATGCTCGATTGCAGTTGTTGCTGCTAAGGGTGGCCCAACCAGTTATTAGGTTTAGCGGGCAATCACTTTTTTTTACACAGGGCCATGTAGGTTTGGATTTTTTTTCCGCTTAATAATAAACACCTTCATTTAAAAACTGCATTTTGTGTTTATGTGTGTTATCTTTAAATTTGTTTGATGATCTGAAACTTAAGTGTGAGAAACATACAAAAAATGAGAAATCAGGAAGGGGGCAAACACTTTTTCACACCACTGTGCGTGTGTGTGTGTGTGTATATACACACACATGGACAAAATTGTTGGTACCCCTCTGTTAATGAAAGAAAAACCCACAATGGTCACAGAAATAACTTGAATCTGACAAAAGTGGTAAATAAAAATTCTATGAAAATTAACCAATGAAAAGCAGACAATGCTTTTGAATTGTGGCTCAACAGAATTAGTTTAAAAAAAACAAACTCATGAAACAGGCCTGGACAAAAATGATGGTACCCTTAACTTAATATTTTGTTGCACAACCTTTTGAGGCAATCACTGCAATCAAACGATTTCTGTAACTGTCAATGAGACTTCTGCACCTCTCAGCAGGTATTTTGGCCCACTCCTCATGAGCAAACTGCTCCAGTTGTCTCAGGTTTGAAGGGTGCCTTCTCCAGACGGCATGTTTCAGCTCCTTCCACAGATGTTCAATAGGATTTAGATCAGGGTTCATAGAAGGCCACTTTAGAATAGTCCAATGTTTTGCTCTTAGCCATTCTTGGGTGTTTTTAGCTGTGTGTTTTGGGTCATTATCCTGTTGCAAGACCCATGACCTGCGACTGAGACCAAGCTGTCTGACACTGGGCAGCACATTTTTCTCTAGAATACCTTGATAGTCTTGAGATTTCATTGTACCCTGCACAGATTCAAGACACCCTGTGCCAGATGCAGCAAAGCAGCCCCAGAACATAACAGAACCTCCTCCATGTTTCACAGTAGGGACGGTGTTCTTTTCTTGGTATGCTTCATTTTTGCGTCTGTGAACATAGAGCTGATGTGCCTTGCCAAAAAGTTCCAGTTTTGTCTCGTGTGTCCATAGGACATTCTCCCAGAAGCTTTGTGGCTCGTCAACATGCAGTTTGGCAAATTCCAGTCTGGCTTTTTTATGATTTGTTTTCAACAGTGGTGTCCTCCTTGGTCGTCTCCCATGAAGTCCACTTTGGCTCAAACAATGACGGATGGTGCGATCTGACACTGATGTACCTTGACCTTGGAGTTCACCATGAATGTGTTTAGAGGTTGTTCTGGGATCTTTTGTTACCATTCGTATTATCCGTCTCTTCCATTTTTCATCAAGTTTCCTCCTGCGGCCACGTCCAGGGAGGCTGGCAACAGTCCCGTGGATCTTAAATTTCTGAATAATATGTGCAACTGTAGTCACAGGAACATCAAGCTGCTTGGAGATGGTCTTATAGCCTTTACCTTTAACATGCTTGTCTATAATTTTCTTTCTAATCTCCTGAGACAACTCTCTCCTTTGCTTCTTCTGGTCCATGTTTAGTGTGGTACACACCATGTCACCAAACAGCACAGTGACTACTTGTCACCCTTTAAATAGGCCGACTGACTGATTACAAGTTTGTAGACACCTGTGATGTTAATTAGAGGACACATCTTGGTTGAACATGTCCCTATGGTCACATTATTTTCAATCTTTTCTAGGGGTACCATCATTTTTGTCCAGGCCTGTTTCATGAGTTTGTTTTTTAAAGTAATTCTGTTGAACCACAATTCAAAAGCATTGTCTGATTTTCATTGGTTAATTTTCATAGAATTTTTATTTATTACCACTTTTGTCAGATTCAAGTTGTGGATTCATTCATTCATTGTGGGTTTTTCTTTCATTAACAGAGGGGTACCAACAATTTTGTCCACGTGTGTATATATCACAATATACTGTACATTTCCTGTACATTCTACAGTTTCGATAATCATAAAAAAGACCATCTTTTTTTTTTTTTTTTTTTTTTTTTTTACATGTACCATTTTCTCTCAGTTTTGCAGTGTTCTTATAAAACAGTTTTGTAATGTGCATTTGAGACTTGACTCTCATAAATTTCAGGTTTTTCTTCTAAATCATATATGAATAAAAAATAAACATCAATAAGTTAAATATTTCCTGAGCCAGAGGAGAATGGCACACACACACAAAAAAAAAAAAAAAAAGACTGTAAATGAGAAATTACCCATGGTTGCCATCTACAGATATAAATTAGCTGTTAGTTCAAATCAGTGGAAATGCAAGTGTAGACCTGCAGCCTGCCATTCTGGCCTGATTTAACTGGTTTGCTTCTTAGTAAAAATATTTCCGATTGGTCACGATCTGAAAATCAAAGAGACAAAAGGTAATGTAATAAAATACATGTGATGACTTAAACTTTATTCATTATCGGTACTTGACTAATTGAAATTATTAGCAATCAAATGAATTGCATTAAGAGCCAACTTGCTCATCCAACCCATTTTAATATATTTATTATTTATTTTGTGTGTTATGTGCCACCATCAGGCACCTTTGCAGCTTTAATAAATTTTTTCAGACAAAACAAAGAAACTCAGCAGTAATTTAAACCAAAAAAACAATGGTCTGATACATGTTTCCAGTTAGCACAACTTAGCATCATCACTTAGCATTTTATAATTAGACATGGTGTTTATGTTACTTACCTCCTATTAAAACGAGGATAGCGAACTATCCTCTCTGACGCAGCATGATAGAAAACAGTCCCCCATCACTGACAAACAGGAGTAGCAGCTATCTGAACCAGTAGTTTGGCATTAGCATTAGCAACCACTGGACTCTGACTGAAGCCTAGCCACCCACCACACACCTATTTTGCTGCGCGCAGTCACACACTGTGGGGGAGAGACGGGGTGCTGACAAGTAGTGGTGAGGAGCTTTACTGAATAAACAGGAGTATGTGCATTTTAAATCACGATACAAACTATAGAGTATTCTATGAAACGATAGACGTTTTTATATTGTCATCCGATATATATCATCATATATACTGCTCAAAAAAATAAAAGGAACACTTTTTAATCTGAGTAAGTTTTGGAGTGTTTTGAATTCAGCCCTCTGTAGGCTGATAATTTTCATTTCCATCAAAAGATGTGGCATCTTTTCATTCTTAACACATTATCCAGTCCATATCAGTGTAGATATCCAGCTTATTTTCTCCCATTAAAATCTGATGCGTTTTCAAAGTGTTCCTTTTATTTTTTTGAGCAGTATATATGTCGTATCCGATATGTCATATCCCACACCCCTATATAGCCCATGTCATTCTGGCTTGTTTTGTTACATTTTGGATGTAATAGACTAGCACATTAGCTTGCTAGCACCTTGGCTAGCCGGCTGAGATCAGGCCTTTCACCGCTTAAGACATAGCCTCAGCAGAAGAGAAGCCGATGGATGACCCAACTAGCAATAACTAACTAACTAACTAACCTGCACTTATATAGCGCTTTTCTAGTCAAAGACCACTCTCAAAGCGCTTTCATTAATACTAACCCTCTATTCTAAGGGCCTATAGGAAACAAATATCTAGGGACAATTTAGAACAGCCAATTAACCTAACATACATGTTTTTGGCATGTGGGAGGAAACCGGAGAAATCCCGGAGTAAACCCACGCAACACGGGGAGAACATGCAAACTCCACACAGATCACTGTTGGTCGGGGGCTGGGATCGAACCCACGAACCCACGATCCCACGATCCCACGATCCCCACAATCCCCCGGCCAAGGGTAAACTGTGCTGCCGCAGTGCTAACCACTGCACCACCGTGCAGCCAATAAGGCTAGCTGTCAGACTGTGATCGGGTCTTAAAATTCTTTTCTATAGCTACCCTCACCAGATAAAAAAAAGTCCCCATCTGGTGTCGTTCTGGCTAATTTTGTTATATTTTGGCCCACTAGCACCTGGCTATTTGGCCAACGTCAGTCTTGCTACCATGCTGGAGATCGCCTCAGTGTACCTGTGTAGCAAGTCTGGTGACCCTAGCTTTCTTTGTTGTACAGTAATAAGGCATAGGGAATGTTAACCTTGACCTTTTGACCCCAATCCCATTGTCAGAGGTCAGGATCCCAAGGTGAACCTGTGTACCAAGTTTGGTGACCCCAACTTTACTCATTGTACAGTAAATGGTAAATGGTGTTCACTTATAAAGCACTTTTTCTCATCTCTAGATGGCCAAAGCGCTTTACAGATCCTGCTATCCACCCATTCACACACACATTCACACACTGACGGCGGCAGAGCTGCCATGCACCGGCACTGGCCTGACCCACCAGGAGTAGCTGGGGGTTCAGTATCTTGCTCAAGGACACTTTGACATACAGACTGCAGACAGAGCGGGAATTGAATCTCTGACCCTCCGAACAGTAGTCGGCCACACTACACTTGCGCCACAGCCGCAATAAGGCATAGGGAATGTTAACCTTGACCTTTGACCTTTTGACCCCAAACCCATAGTCAGAGTTCAGGATCCCGAGGTGAACCTGTATACCAGGTTTGGTGACCCTAGCTTTACTCATTTTACAGTAATAGTAAATGTAGTATTTACCATAGTGCAACTGCAATGTTAACTTTGAACCTTTGACCCCAAGCCCATACAGTGGGGGGAAAAAAGTATTTAGTCAGCCACCAATTGTGCAAGTTCTCCCACTTAAAAGACAAGAGAGGTCTCCAATTTTCATCATAGGTATACCTCAACTATGAGAGACAAAATGAGAAAAAAAAAAATCCAGAAAATCACATTGAAGGATTTTTAATGAATTAATTGGTAAATTCCTCGGTAAAATAAGTATTTGGTCACCTACAAACAAGCAAGATTTCTGGCTCTCATAGACCTGTAACTTCTTCTTTAAGAGGCTCCTCTGTCCTCCACTTGTTACCTGTATTAATGGCACCCGTTTGAACTCTATCAGTATAAAAGACACCTGTCCACAACCTCAAACAGTCAGACTCCAAACTCCACTATGGCCAATACCAAAGAGCTGTCAAAGGACACCAGAAACAAAATTGTAGACCTGCACCAGGCTGAGAAGACTGAATCTGCAATAGGTAAGCAGCTTGGTGTGAAGAAATCAACTGTGGGAGCAATTATTAGAAAATGGAAGACATACAAGACCACTGATAATCTCCCTCGATCTGGGGCTCCACGCAAAATCTCACCCCGTGGGGTCAAAATGATCACGAGAATGGTGAGCAAAAATCCCAGAACCATACAGGGGGACCTAGTGAATGACCTGCAGAGAGCTGGGACCAAAGTAACAAAGGCTACATCAGAAACACACTACGCCGCCAGGGACTCAAATCCTGCAGTGCCAGACGTGTCCCCCTGCTTAAGCCAGTACATGTCCAGGCCCGTCTGAAGTTTGCTAGAGAGCATTTGGATGATCCAGAAGAGGATTGGGAGAATGTCATATGGTCAGATGAAACCAAAATAGAACTTTACTGTAAAAACTCAACTTGTTGTGTTTGGAGGAGAAAGAACACCATACTGTGACACCACAACACTGTGAAGCATGGGGGTGGAAACATCATGCTTTGGGGCTGTTTTTCTGCAAAGGGACCAGGACAACTGATCCATGTAAAGGAAAGAATGAATGGGGCCATGTATCGTGAGATTTTGAGTGAAAGCCCTCTTTCCATCAGCAAGGGCATTGAAGCTGAAACGTGGCTGGGTCTTTCAGCATGACAATGATCCCAAACACACCGCCCGGGCAACGAAGGAGTGGCTTCGTAAGAAGCATTTCAAGGTCCTGGAGTGGCCTAGCCAGTCTCCAGATCTCATCCCCATAGAAAATCTTTGGAGGGAGTTGAAAGTCTGTGTTGCCCAGCGACAGCCCCAAAACATCACTGCTCTAGAGGAGATCTGCATGGAGGAATGGACCAAAATACCAGCAACAGTGAAAACCTTGTGAACACTTACAGAAAACATTTGACCTCTGTCATTGCCAACAAAGGGTATATAACAAAGTATTGAGATGAACTTTTGTTATTGACCAAATACTTATTTTACTGAGGAATTTACCAACTAATTCATTAAAAATCCTTCAATGTGATTTTCTGGATTTTTTTTTCCTCATTTTGTCTCTCATAGTTGAGGTATACCTATGATGAAAATTGGAGACCTCTCTCATCTTTTAAGTGGGAGAACTTGCACAATTGGCGGCTGACTAAATACTTTTTTGCCCCACTGTGGTTAAGTGAGGGTGTAAGTTATCCAAAATGTGTATTAGATACAACTACTGTATCAATATGAAAAGCCTACATCATTTCTTTCAGTCGTTACTGTGTTTAGAAGATTTTGGGAAAAATCTGACCTGACCTTTGACTTCAAGGTCATCTGATGAGAGTGAAATTGCAATATGCACATCATCAGAGTATATCAAGCCATGGTACCAAGTTTCAAAGCAATCGGACCAAAACTGTAGGAGGAGTTGATTTCACAAGACAGTTACTATCTATGAAGTGATGTGAAACAGGAGGTCATAGGTCAAGGGTTTCAATTCCTGCAAAAACCATCCATCAAATTGCAATATGCGCATCCTCTGTGTATATCAAACCAGGGGACAGAGTTTCAAAACAATCTCACCAAAACTGTAGGAGGAGTTGATTTCACAAAAGTGGGACAGATGGACGGACTGACCCAGAACATAATTCCCTGCCGGTTATAAAAACTTGATTTTTGGCGGAGTGTCACTTTAAGAGCTGCTGTCCAATACTTTTGTCTATGTAGTGCATGTACTGCTGTAAATGCATATCTAGGAACACGCTTTCCAAACTGACCTTGGTTAAAAGTTCTGTGTTGTGTGGGAATGGTTATTCATAGAATAAACTACGCTATGAATAACCTAGTGTGCTTCCAGATCTGTCCCCATCAAAAAGTAAAGCAGCTATAATCTCCACATAGATGCTTTTGGTGTGTGTGTGTGTGTGTGTGTGTGTGTGTGTGTGTGTGTGTGTGTGTGTGTGTGTGTGTGTGTGTTTTCACCTTATGGTTGCCCCAGAGCCTGGCCAGGCCGTTGGGGTCCATGATGCGGAAGACTTTGTTCTCTGGATCCTCCCAGCGGATGTAGTTCTCGTACCTGCTGTCTGAGAGGAGCTGGTAGACGTAGTCCCACAGCAACCTGCAGTCTGTCATCACCCAGTGGATAAAAAGGCAGAGTTAGCCGCCGTGACAGCACGGTGTAGTGAATAGAGATGACAGGCGTCGCCTCATGCAGCTTTAATTAAGACTACAGTTGGGTTGGAGATCATTCACTCATTCATTACCACCTACTCACTGTACTGTGTGAGGAATTCAAATGTAAGGGACTCGATATTTTCCTCACTGGAAAAAAATGCAACTTTGCACAAATAACTGCTTTAATTATGTGCTATGGTGAAACATTAAAACAAATCAACAACGGTTCAAGAGTAACCATTGTTCGGTGGCACAGTGGTTAGCACTGTGGCAGCAAAGTAAGACGGTCAGAGGACTAATTCCACCCCTGACCATCATGGGTTCGATCCCACCCCCTGACCATCAGTGACCCTTCTGTGTGAAGTCTGCATGTTCTCCCCGTGTCTGCATGGGTTTACTCCGGTTTCCTCCCACAGGCCCAAAACATGCAAGTTAGGTTAACTGGAAACTCTAAAATGGCCCTAGATGTGAATGGCGAAGGGATGGCGCAGTACCGTGGCTGCTTCATCCATCTAGGTGGATGCCCTGAATTTTCCCTCTGGGGAACAATAAAGTACACAAAATTTAAAAAAATAAAAGATCATAAAATAAAATAATAAATACTGACATTTATTTTGTAGCAAATTGCATCAAGTCAAGTTTATCATATAAACCTCTACTGTGATACCAGGTGATACCTGTTCTGCACCCCCCTCTGGACTTCAGACACAGCCTAAATCTTACCTGCTATCCTCCCAATCGGTATCTGCTGCTCCTCTGGAGGAGACACGGGCATGATCACATGGTTCCTGTAGAGCGCCTCATCCTGCTGCTGCAGCAGATGTTGCTGCTGCTGCTGCTGTTGTTGCAGCTGATGATGGTGCCCATGGCTCTTTGCTCCGTCACGCCCATTTTCCAGCGTCGACTGAGGCATAGGCCCGCCCGGGCGTGTGTGTCTGAAGTCCATGCTGCCACCGCCACCGGCCCTGATCGGGCTCAGGAGCAAAGGGTTCATGATGGTGCTGGGCATGAGCTGGATGACGCGAGGAGGGCCAGCTTCCTGGCTGACAGGACTGCCCGGGCAGGGGGCTTCCCTGGGCGTGGAGCAGCAGCCGTTGGGTGCGGCTGGGGACACAGACAGTGGGTACGTGTCCTCAGGCAGGTGGTGGTTGCTGTCGGGCAGCTGGGAGAAGGTCTGGTGGGGGTCCTCCTTGGTAGGGCGATAGTGGCTGGGTTCAGGAGGGGAACGCTGCGGGGTTGAGTGGTGGGGCGAGCGGGAGCGGTGCCGCAGCTCGATGGTTGGGGTGTGCTGGGGGAGGGGTTCTGTACCACGTAGTCCCCGCCGTACCGTTTCTGAGAACACAAAGAATGCAGCACTAAAACATGTGCACTGAGTCAAACTGTTCCTAGAGTCTCTAACAGTACAATGGGAGGCAGAGCTTTCAGTTATCAGGCTCCTATCCTATGGAACCAGCTGCTTTTGACAAAGCTTATGGTTAGGGCTGGATCGGGTGACCCTGAACCTTCCCTTAGTTATGCTGCTATAAGACAGCTGGGGGACCTCCCATGATGCACTAGGCTTTCACTTCTTTCTTCCTGCTCAATATATTTTGTAAGATTTTGCTGTTTATTAACATCTGTTTGCTCGCCACCGTCGCTCACCGGGGATCAGCTGACTGTTAGGGTTTATTTCTGCAGCTGTGGGGTCTTCACCCGACAGTTGAAAGCGCTACAAGACAACTATTGTGAATTGTGCGATACAAAAATAAATAAAAATAAAATTGAACATTTTGTCTTGTACTTTCAATTCATATTTAATTCTTTTATTTTATGTTTACAGGTTATAAGTTATTGGTTTGCCAGTCTTCTGATCATCAGTTAATCACAATAATATCAGTTGAAGGCTATTAGGTGGACACGATATCACACGCTTATCACATGCAGAGGTAGACTGAAAAGTCAGAAATTGTTCACAAGTAAAAGCAGCTGTGGCACAGGTGTAGTGTGGCCGATTACTCATCAAAGGGTTGATGGTTCAGTTCCCGCAGTCTGCATGTCAAACTGTCCTTGAACACGACCCAGTTGCTCCTGGTGGGTCAGGCCAGCGCCTTGTATGGCGGCTCCGCCACCATCAGTGTGTGAATGGGTAGACAGCAGGATCTGTGAAGCACTATATAAGTGAACGCCATTTACCATTTTATTATACGAGTGCAAGCGAGCTCAGCAAACAATTACTCGAGTAAGATAATGAGAAGTGAGGAATGGCTTTACTTTCACCAACTTGTGATGTTTTTCTAATAGTTTTACATTTTTTCCAACAGAACGTAATGTAGAAGGTCAAGGGCCAGAGACAGAGTGACGATATAGAGTGAAGTACGTGGCGGTAATGCACCTGTAAGCTGGTTGCCAACCGCCAATCAAATCTAAAAGAAGAAGAATGTAGTGTAGCACTGCCATATACTACAGTGTATTGCAATTTATTAAAAAATGAATTAATAAACAAATAAAAAATAGGCCTAATGGTACTAAATGATAAAGTATAATAAAAGATTACCCCTTTTGATGTTTAAAGTATGTTGTATCTTTTATGTTATTTTAAATGATGAATAAAATCAATCAAGTCAATCGTGGCCCTGTAGTCATTCTATATCCCTCATACTCATTCCTCATTGTTCCATCACTTTTGAAACTATCAAAACATCACCATGATCACATGACGTCCGATCAGCTGATGGTCAGCTGGTGGGTGAAGTTTTAAAAAGAGTGTGGAGGAAGCTGGTGGGGAAGGAAAGATGCTATTCTCATGGAGTCTAAAGGAGTTTGTAGCCTACATGCCCTAAAACTGGACTGTACGATAAATCCTCATAAGCAGAAATTAGAATCTTTTACCACTGCTGCCTGAAATATCAAACATTTCATGCTACGGAGAGCTATTTCACACAGCCTCCAACCTACAAGGTCAACCCAAGGCACACCTGTACCGACAGCAACATCTGCCTGCTCTCTCCCTTAGACTAGGAGAGAGCAGGCAGATTCTTTCTTTTCTTCTTCTGACTGCCCCTCCCTCCTCTGATGGAGGTTTATTCCCGTTAGGGTTTTTTTTCCCCCTCACTACTGTTGCCAAGTGCTGCTTTCTTTCTGTGATTGCGGGGTCTTCGCCCTACAGTTGAAAGAGGTATGAGACGACTGTTGCTGGGAACTGGTGCAGTATAGATGAAGCTGAACTGAATAAGCAGATGTAACTAACAAAGCATCGTCATGCATGTTTTTACAGTTGAGGAACCGGTTCCCTTGTGCTGTGATTTATAAACTGTCCATCATTAGTTTTACATGAAAAACAAACACTAGGTGTCACTAGCATTCAACACTTCCAACATGCTGATTATATATAATATAGTAATTGTATAAGTAGAAAAATTCTCAGATTTGTGCTGGTCGTAGTTGTGATTTGGTTTGATTCTTAACTCCTACAGAGGAAGACTGAAAACTTGACTGAAAACTTCATGAAAATTCATGTATCTATACGGGTCACCATCTATTCATCTACAATGCACATAAGTTATTTAGGCAGTTTTACTTTCCATGGGTAATCCCTTTGTCTCTTATGCTGTGTGTGTTTCTGTCGTGTTGGTCGTCTACTGTCATGCTGCTGTTACACTGTAATTTCACAGTTTGGGATCAATAAAGTACATCTATCTATCCATCTATCTAAACAAAACACATCAGTCCCTTTGCCCTCTGTGTCTTTTTTTTTTTTTTTTGAAACAAAGCTGCATTTCCTCGTGGAGCAGGTTTTACTGTCAACATTCAAAGCCTCCGGAGTTACCTCGCTCCCTTATAAAATAGCTGCTGTGTCACATTTCCTCAGATCAGAGCCAGAAAACAGTCTCAGGTATTTCACTGAACATTATCTTTACTTCCTTAAACACACACCAACACAAAGGAGTGGAATAAACATTTCAGTGTCTGCGAGCGAGCAGACAGACGGCTGACATTTAGGACTGTGCATTTTTATTCAAATGAGCATTTTACATACCTAAAAATAAAGAGTAAACACACACACACAGTAGCTCACAAAAGTGAGTACACCCCCCTCACATTTTTGTAAATATTTTATTATATCTTTTCATGGGACAACACTGAAGATATGACACTTTGATACAATGTAAAGTAGTCAGTGTACAGCTTGTATAACAGTGTAAATTTGCTGTCCCCTCAAAATAACTCAACACACAGCCATTAATGTCTAAACCGCTGGCAACAAAAGTGAGTACACCCCTAGAGAAAATGTCCAAATTGTGCCGAAAGTGTCAATATTTCATGTGGCCACCATTATTTTCCAGCACTGCCTTAACTCTCTTGGGCATGGAGTTCACTAGAGCTTCACAGGTTGCCACTGAAATCCTCTTCCACTCCTCCATGACGACATCACGGAGCTGGTGGATGTTAGAGAACTTGCGCTCCTCCACCTTCCGTTTCAGGATGCCCCACAGATGCTCAATAGGGTTTAGGTCTGGAGACATGCTTGGCCAGTCCATCACCTTTACCCTCAGTTTCTTTAGCAAGGCAGTGATCGTTATGCTGGAATGCAACCCTGTGGCCCAGTTTCCAAAGGGAAGGGATCATGCTGTGCTTCAGTATGTCACAGTACATGTTGGTATTCATGGTTCCCTCAATGAACTGTAGCTCCCCTGAGCCAGCAGCACTCATGCAGCCCCAAACCATGACACTCCCACCACCATGCTGGACTGCAGGCAAGACACACTTATCTTTGTACTCCTCACCTGGTTGCCACCACACACACCTGACACCATCTGAACCAAATAAGTTCATCTTGGTCTCATCAGACCACAGGACATGGTTCCAGTAATCCATGTCCTTAGTCTGCTTGTCTTCAGCAAACTGTTTGTGGCCTTTCTTGTGCATCATCTTTAAAAGGGGCTTCCTTCTGGGATGACAGCCATGCAGACCAATTTGATGCAGTGTGCTGCGTATAGTCTGAGCAATGAAAGTCTGAACCCCCACCCCTTCAACCTCTGCAGCAATGCTGGCAGCACTCATACATTTATTTTCAAAAGACCACCTCTGAATATGACGCTAAGCACGTGCACTCAACTTCTTTGGTCGACCATGGCGAGGCCTTCTCTGAGTGGAAACTGTCCTGTTAACTGCTGTATGGTCTTGGCCACCATGCTGCAGCTCAGTTCCAGGGTGTTGGAAATCTTCTTATAGCCTAGGCCATCTTTATGTAGAGCAACAATTCTTTTTTTCAGATCCTCCGAGAGTTCTTTGCCATGAGGTGCCATGTTGAATGTCCAGTGACCAGTATGAGAGAGTGTGAGAGCGGTAACACCAAATTTAACACACCTGCTCCCCATTCCACCTGAGACCTTGTAATACTAACAAGTCATATGACACCGGGGAGGGAAAATGGCTAATTAATTTGGACATTTTCACTTAGGGGTGTACTCACTTTTGTTGCCAGCGGTTTAGTCATTAATGGTTGTGTGTTGAGTTATTTTGAGGGGACAGCAAATTTACACTGTTATACAAGCTGTACACTGACTACTTTACATTGTATCAAAGTGTCATATCTTCAATGTTGTCCCATGAAAGGCTATAATAAAATATTTACAAAAATGTGAGGGGTGTACTCACTTTTGTGAGATACTCTATATATTACACACACACACACACACACAGTATGTATACATACAGTGGGGCAAAAAAGTATTTAGTCAGCCACCAATTGTGCAAGTTCTCCCACTTAAAAGATGAGACAGGCCTCCAATTTTGATCATAGGTATACCTCAACTATGAGAGACAAAATGAGGGGAAAAAAATCCAGAAAATCACATTGTCTGATTTTTAAAGAATTTATTTGCAAATTATGGTGGAAAATAAGTATTTGGTCAATAACAAAAGTTCATCTCAATACTTTGTTATATACCCTTTGTTGGCAATGACAGAGGTCAAACATTTTCTGTAAGTCTTCACAAGGTTTTCACACACTGTTGCTGGCATTTTGGCCCATTCCTCCATGCAGATCTCCTCTAGAGCAGTGATGTTTTGGGGCTGTCGCTGGGCAACATGGACTTTCAACTCCCTCCAAAGATTTTCTATGGGGTTGAGATCTGGAGACTGGCTAGGCCACTCCAGGACCTTGAAATGCTTCTTACAAAGCCACTCCTTCGTTGCCCAGGCGGTGTGTTTGGGATCATTGTCATGCTGAAAGACCCAGCCACGTTTCATCTTCAATGCCCTTGCTGATGGAAGGAGGTTTTCACTCAAAATCTCACGATACATGGGCCCATTCATTCTTTCCTTTACACGGATCTGTCGTCCTGGTCCCTTTGCAGAAAAACAGCCCCAAAGCATGATGTTTCCACCCCCATGCTTCACAGTAGGTATGGTGTTCTTTGGATGCAACTCAGCATTCTTTCTCCTCCAAACACGACAAGTTGAGTTTTTACCAAAAAGTTCTATTTTGGTTTCATCTGACCATGTGACATTCTCCCAGTCCTCTTCTGGATCATCCAAATGCTCTCTAGCAAACTTCAGACGGGCCTGGACATGTACTGGCTTAAGCAGGGGGACACGTCTGGCACTGCAGGATTTGAGTCCCTGGCGGCATAGTGTGTTACTGATGGTAGCCTGTGTTACTTTGGTCCCAGCTCTCTGCAGGTCATTCACTAGGTCCCCCCGTGTGGTTCTGGGATTTTTGCTCACCGTTCTCGTGATCATTTTGACCCCACGGGGTGAGACCTTGCGTGGAGCCCCAGATCGAGGGAGATTATCAGTGGTCTTGTATGTCTTCCATTTTCTAATAATTGCTCCCACAGTTGATTTCTTCACACCAAGCTGCTTACCTATTGCAGATTCAGTCTTCCCAGCGTGGTGCAGGTCTACAATTTTGTTTCTGGTGTCCTTTGACAGCTCTTTGGTCTTGGCCATAGTGGAGTTTGGAGTCTGACTGTTTGAGGTTGTGGACAGGTGTCTTTTATACTGATAACGAGTTCAAACAGGTGCCATTAATACAGGTAACGAGTGGAGGACAGAGGAGCCTCTTAAAGAAGAAGTTACAGGTCTGTGAGAGCCAGAAATCTTACTTGTTTGTAGGTGACCAAATACTTATTTTCCACCATAATTTGCAAATAAATTCTTTAAAAATCCTTCAATGTGATTTTCTGGATTTTTTTTTCCTCATTTTGTCTCTCATAGTTGAGGTATACCTATGATGAAAATTGGAGACCTCTCTCATCTTTTAAGTGGGAGAACTTGCACAACTGGTGGCTGGCTAAATACTTTTTTGCCCCACTGTATATATACAGTGCTGTGGAGGAATTTTGACCGATTCATCTTTGCAGAATTGTTGTAATTCAACCACATTGGAGGGTTTTCGAGCATGAACTGCCGGATTTTATGCCAGATGTAATGGGACACACACCTTCCAAAAAGTTCAACTTTTGTCTTGTCAGTCCACAGAGTATTTTCCCAAAAGTCTTGGGGATCATCAAGATGTTTTCTGGCAAAACTGAAATGAGCCTTTATATTCTTTTTGCTCAGCAGTGGTTTTCGTCTTGGAACTCTGCCATGCAGGCCATTTTTGCCCAGTCTCTTTCTTATGGTGGAGTCAAGAACACTGACCTTAACTGAGGCAAGTGAGGCCTGCAGTTCTTTGGATGTTGTTGTGGGGTCTTTTGTGACCTCTTGGATGTGTCGTCACTGCGATCTTTTGGTCGGCCGGCCACTCCTGGGAAGGTTCACCCGTTTCATGTTTTCACCATTTGTTGATAATGGCTCTCACTGTGGTTCACTGGAGTCCCAAAGCTTTAGAAATGGCTTTATAACCTTTTCCAGACTGGTAGATCTCAATTACTTTGTTTCTCATTTGTTCCTGGATTTCTTTGGATTGCAGCATGATGTCTAGCTTTTGAGGATCTTTTGGTCTACTTCACTTTGCCAGGCAGGTCCTATTTAAGTGATTTATTGATTGAGAACAGGCGTGGCAGTAATCACGCTTGGATGTGGCGAGAGAAACTGAACTCAGCTTTCCAGAGCTGTGATAAACCACAGTTAATTTATGTTTTAACGGGGGGTGGGGGGGCGATCACTTTTTCACAAAGGGTCATGTAGGTTTGGATTTTTTTTTTTACCCTTAATAATAAACACCTTCATTTAAAAACTGCATTTTGTGTTTACTTGTGTTATTTTTGTCTAATATTTAAATTTGTTTGATGATCTGAAACATTTAAGTGTGACAAACATACAAAAAATGAGAAATCAGGAAGGGGGCAAACACTTTCACAACACTGTATTTTAAAGCAATATACACTCACTAGCCCCTTTAATAGGTACACCTGTTTAGTTGCTTGGTAATGCAAATGTCTAATCACCCTGTCTGCATTCACACAGGGTGATTAGACATGCTCGAAAACCCTCCAATGTGGTTGAATTCTAACAATTCTGCAAAGATGAATGGGTCAATGCAGACAGGGTGCATTCAGCTGCATTCAGCTGATTGGATGGCGGCGCGCCTAGACGCAGCAGCCCCTCTTGGCATCAGCGAGTGTGAGAGTTTTAATCATCCCAGACGTACAGTACATTCTGTAAAACTTACAACCGTGAGACCTTATTACACATCAAGGTACTGCACACTGCAAGAATTGCGGCGCTCAGTTGTGACCTGGACATTCTAAGCCAGCATGGAATTCTGGCGGAGTCCCTGCTGGAGGCTACCCGGGAGAGGAGGAAGCGTAAACGGAGGGAACGCAAGCAAAAGCGTGGAAAAAGGGCCGCGATCCATGCTAGGCTAAAGGCTAACCCCTCCAGACCAGCAGTACCGTCGCTCCTTCTCTCTAATGTCCGCTCCCATGACAACAAGCTGGACGAGCTGTGTCTGCTGAGAGAAACCCGGAGAGAGTGGAGGGACTGCTGTGTGCTTGCATTCACGGAGACATGGCTCCACGACAACATCCCTGACGAGGCCATTCAACTGGAAGGTACGTCGGTACTCCGAGCAGACAGAGAAACGGCGAGCTCCGGTAAGAGCTGTGGGGGGGGCCTATGCATCTATGTCAACAAGAACTGGTGCGTTAATGCCACGTTAGTATCTAAACACTGCTCTCCGTTGGCGGAGTTCCTTATTGTAAATTGTCAGCCATATTATCTGCCAAGGGAATTCAGCAACGTGCTTGTAGCTGCTGTTTACATAGCGCCAAGCGCTAACGCTAATGCTAAGAAGGCACTCAGGGAACTGCACGATGCTATTAGTGAAATCCAAACTTCACACCTGGACAGTTTTGTGTTGGTTGTGGGGGATTTTAACCACACCAGCTTAAAGACTGTGCTCCCCAAGTTTAAACAATGTGTAGACTTTAAGACCAGAGGAGAGAATATGTTGGACTCAGTGTACACAAACACAGATGCATATAAGGTGATACTCCGCCCCCACCTCGGCCTTTCTGACCACATATGGGTGGGGGTTTTTTATTAGGGGTCCAATGTGTGACATTGGTGGCAAAATTTAAAATTGATCAAATCTGCACATGAAATTGACTAATCACTATCCAATTGTGTCAGGTTTATGAAACTATTAACTATTTTCGTAACGGCATTCGCGTTCAGGAACAGATAGCATGCAAGTGTGCACACACGTGTCCATTTTCTGGTGTAAAGGGGACACCAAACCTAAAAATGGTTTTGTACATAAAAGCCATGAACGCTTTCATTCTTTGAAAGTTGGCATGTGTTAGGTACTCTAGTCTGACTACTCTCCCAAATAGCATGACCTATTTAAAGCCTCTTTTCATGAAAATGAAATTTTGAGTCTCTTTATAGACTTGTTTGAGTCCCTGTTTACGTCTTGATCTCACTCAAGGTACAGCCACTCATTTCGACACATTTCTAATTTTTTACCTTAAAACTTATACAGGTACTTGCAAAATGATCTACGGTAACAAATATAATGCCATGACCATGACATTGACTTGATTTCCAGAAAACGACCTGGTGCAGGCGACGTAAATGGACACGCTATCGTTTTGGTTTCCCTTTAATTTGTTTTACGTCTATGGCATTTCCCTCGTTTTTAGATTATACTTTATAAGCGACAACTCCAATAGGTATTTTATGAGGATAAAGAAGCACCAGAAACAAGTATATAATTCAAATGTCCAAAACTCTTGAGGATGAGAGCTCACTTTAACTACTTGTAAGTTAAGGTGTAAATGGGACACTCGGGCTTTTGTTTCCCGGTATGGAGTTGAATGCACTTTGCAATGGCACACGTTTTACACGAAACAACTTCAACACTTCCGGTATTTTTAACGCATCAAAACTCATCAACAGCTACATTTTCATGACATATATATTAAGATGTGATAACGTGTATACATACCTTCAAATTCTCCCCGTTTGTTGCATAAGACGTAAAATCACAAAAGGCGTAAATGTGGGACACGGAAGTTTGGACCTTCGATAACTTCAATATAAAGTGGCCACGGTTAATCCTCTCCACATGGGTTGAGCACATCCGGGGTAGAGAAAATAAAAGTGCTTTCCCAGGGCGCTCACCTCGCCAGACGGGGCTGCGAGCGGCCGACCAAGACCGAAGACGTAAATTTTTTAAGGGACACCATATTCGATGTGTCATAAATGTTTGAGATTTTACTGAAATATTCTACATCTGAGCTTCACAAAGACTGATCTCCTTTTTACGTGTATGGTTTGGGATTTGAAAGGTGCAAAGTGAAAAGCATCAGCACTTCTTTTTTTCTTGTTACTTTACCAAATAACTTGCATGTTGCTGCGTAAATTCTGGGACACGAAAATTTACGTCGTACGAGTAAATTTGCAGGGGTCGCCATACAAAAACCATAGATACGATCACATTGGGGAATGTTTTGTTTTGAATTTGCATTACAACTCTGTTATCTCTTGCATAAATGAGTAGAAAGAGTTACTCAGAGATCCCTTTAAGGTACTTTGAAATTGATGCGATTGTCATGTCACACAAAAACTGGGAAAAATGAGGGGACATGATCAATAGTTTCGATGGTAACGGCAAAATCAATGATTTTTTTTTAAATTGCAATGCAAGTCTGAAACTCTTATGTTCCCTTGCATGTTATAAAAATGAAACCGACATCTGCAAATTACAGAAAAAGAGAGAGCGCTTGAAAGTCGGATACCCCTGATATAGTGCACTGGACCCCTAATAAAAAAAAACACCCATATCCGTGATGCTGGTGCCTGCCTACAAAACCTTACTGAAGTGCAGCAGGCCAGTAGTGAAACAAATCAGGATTTGGTCAGAGTGCAACCTCTGCACACAGACTGGAAGGTCTTCAAAATAGCAGCCTCCCAGGAAGACAAGACAGATGTGGAGGAGTATGCTGAAATGGTCACCAGCTACATCGCGAAGTGCACAGAGGATGTCACTACAGTGAAGACCATCACTGAGCGGGGAAACCATAAGCCCTGGATGACCGCAGAAGTGCCCTCGCTGCTTACAGCCAGAGATGCAGCCTTCACAGCGAAGGACAGGATCGCCCTCCGCTCAGCCAGGTCTGCGCTCTCAAAGGGAATTAAGACGGCAAAGCACGCCTATGCGGAGAAAATCCAGGGATACCTCTGTGACACTAGGAACACCAAGCAGATGTGGCAGGGAGTTCTGACACTGACGGGCTATAAGTCTAGGCAGGGGGTCAATGATGACGACGCTTCGCTTCCAGACAGGCTCAACAACTTCTTTGCACGTTCTGAAGCATCAAACGCGACAATCAGAGGGAGGGCTGGCCCACCCCCACCATCGGTCGGACAAGCTTTTACCATCAACGCAGCGGACACACAGAGGACCCTAACCAGGGTCAACCCACGTAAAGCTGCAGGTCCGAACAACATCCCGGGACGTGTACTCCGAGACTGCGCGAGCGAGTTGGCGGATGTACTGACATTTATAACATCTCCCTGAGTCAGGCCATCGTTCCCAGATGCTTCAAGACCTCTATCATAGTACTGGTGGCAAATAAACCAGTTGTGTCCTGTCTGAATGACTACCGTCCTGTTGCACCGACACCAATTGTGATGAAGTGTTTTGAACGGCTTGTCAAACCACACATTACAGCCTGCCTCCCTGCATCACATGACCCGCTCCAGTTTGCATATCGTTCAAACCGCTCCACGGAGGATGCTATAGTCACCACCCTGCACTCTGTCATCACCCACCTGGATCAGAAAGACACCTACGCCAGACTCCTGTACATTGATTTCAGTTCAGCATTCAACACCATTATCCCCCCAGAGACTGATGGAGAAATTACTCCTTCTTGGTCTGAACACCGCCACATGTCTCTGGATCCTGGATTTCCTGACTGAGAGACCTCAGTATGTCCGCGTTGGAAACAACATCTCCAACTCTGTCACGCTGAGCACCTGATCCCCTCAAGGCTGCGTACTCAGTCCACTGTTGTTTACACTTCTAACGCATGACTGTGTATCCAGACACGAGGAGAACCAGATTATTAAGTTTGCAGACGACACCACGGTGGTGGGACTTATTCAGAGGGATGAGGAATCAATGTACAGGGAAGAAGTGAGAGACCTGGAGGGCTGGTGCAGGGAGAACAATCTGGTGCTCAACGTGGACAAAACGAAGCAGATGATTATCGACTTCCGGCAGTCACAGCCTGAACACGTCCCCCTCAGCATCGGCAGCCGTTTAGTGGAGAACATCAAGTTCCTCGGAGTGCAGATCTCGCAGGACCTGACCTGGAGCAAGAATTCCTTGGGGATCAGGAAGCGGGCCCAACAGAGACTGCACTTCTTGAGAAAACTCAAACAGGCCTCTCTCCCCATCTGCATCCTCAGGACCTTCTACAGGTGTGGTGGAGAGTGTTCTGATGTACTGCATTGCTACATGGTACTCCAGCTGCAGTATGTCAGACAAAAAAGCCCTGCAGAGGATAGTTAAGGGAGCTGAGAGGGTAACTGGAGTCTCTCTCCCCTCTGTCCAAGAACTTTTTCAGAACCATTGCAGGAGCAGGGCACTGAACATTGTCAAGGACCGTTCTCACCCTCTGCATAAACACTTTGAACTTCTGCCATCTGGCAAATGATTCCGGAGCATCAGAGGCAGAACCACCAGACTGATTAACAGCTTCCTTCCACAAGCTGTTAGGATGCTGAACAGTTGATCCGGAATCTCTCATACACACTACTGTACCTACGGACATTATGTATATTATTTGTATATTATAATTCTGGTTAGTTTTTCAAGTATGTCTCAGGGATGTGTGAATGGATGTGGTGTGTGATTGTGTCTTAAATCATGTTTTTTTACTTATATGGATGCCGAGAGAAACACAATTTCATCTTGCCTGCACTACAGTTGTATGTACAGCAATATGACAAAGGTTGATTTGATTTGACAGTCATATGGCAGCAACTCGGTGCATTCTGGCATGTAGACACGGTCGAGACGAGCTGCTGAAATTCAAACTGAGCAACAGAATGGGGAAGAAGGGTGATGTGCTGTGAGTGTGAACATTATCTGTACCAGAAGGGCTGGTCTAAGTATTTTAGAAACTTTTGATTTATTGAGATTTTCACCCACAAGTATCTCTAGATTTACAGAGAACGGTCTGAAAAAGAAAAAATATCCAGTGAGTGGTAGTTCTCTGAGCCAGAATGCCTTGTTGAAGTTGGAGGAGAATGGCCAGACTGGCTTGAGCTGACAGAACGATTACCACTTACTGCAACTGAGGTACACAGAAGAATATCTCTGAAGAAGCAACACACTGACCGTTGAAGCAGATGGGCTACAGCAGCAGAAGACCTCAACTGGTGCCACTGCTGTTAGCTAATAACAGGAAACTGGGGCTACAATTCACACAGGCTCACCAAAACTGGACAACAGTTGATTGCTGAAAATTTTGCCTTGTCTGAGTCTCACGTTTTGATGGTCAGGTCAGAATTTGGCGTAAACGGCATGAAAGAATGGATGTATGGAACAATATCTCTGAGGAATGTTTCTATGCCGTTCTGAAGAAAATAGGATTCCAACCCACTGGCAGCAAGGTGTAGTTATTAAAGTGGCTAGTGAGTGTAGTCATCTAATCTGCAACATATCTAAGGTATAACACAATAAAGACTTTTAAAATGCATAATCTGAATGCATGAAAGAGGAAACTTCTGTTGGCTTGACTGACCTTCGAGCTTCAGGTGCGGCACGGCACCTTCGGGCAGCGAATGGAAGGAGTTCCCGGGGAAGTAGGTGGACGGACAAAGCACGTGGGACTTCCTCTGCTTCAGGATGTGCTGCAGCAGCTCATACAGGACGTCCCCTGTGGAGATGCAAAGGTCAGAGGTCAGCACACATTTCCCGGCGGCAGGCTGCGTCTGCATGAAGTGAGAAATCGGCACTGGCGTCAACCATGGAATCAAGTTTCCCTTCCCTTCCCTGCTTCTTATTTATGCTTTCCAGGCAGTCGGGAGGTTGAGCAACAATGGGAGAAAATCAAGACTTGTTTGTTTCTAGAAAAAGGTTTCCTCCACATTTAGCATCTGAATGCAATGAGACAAGGTACATGTTACAACCAGAGGTGGGTATAGCAACCAGAAATGACCTACTTTAAGAACAACTGCCAATTAACCACATCAGTTAATTAATATGTTGAGAAATACTTCAATAAACAGATATTACAAAAAAATATGGTTGTCCAAGTCAAGGCTACTACAGACCACCTGGTCACTCTCAATAATGGGAAATCTGCAGTAGTTCAGCTTCTGAAGAGGAGGAAAATATAAGTCTGTATTCATTAGGGACCACAAGTTTATAATAATTATGAACCTGTCAGACATCATACAGACCAGGGGCCTCATGTACAAAGACTTGCATGGATTTCCTACTGAAAGATGACGTACGTTTAAATCAAGAAAACGCTGTAAGCAAAAAAAAAAAATCCAGATGTACGAAACCGTCCGTACACAGGAATCCAAGCACATTTCCTTTGTACATACCAATCTGCTTGAAATTGAACGCAAGTGAGGAAATACCGGACTCCTCCCTTGACACGCCTTCATTTGAATATGCAATTAGATGCAAATAGGTATGCAAATAGATATATACAAGCATTGCACGTTTGATTCCTATATATCCACAATCAAAAATAATGATTTAATGGAATTTCACGGACCGTGAGTTGGAAGTGCTTCTGAATGAGGTAGAGGCACGTAAAAACATTTTGGCACGCTGTCCTCCAGCATTAGTGCTGGATGCAGGTAATTCAATAGCCTGTTCACAGCCCTATAAGATTAGTTTGTTTCCTTTATTCAGACAGGGATAAGAAGGAGATGTTTATTTAACTTTGACATGTTTAGACTGACGTCTGCAGTCATCCTCGGAAGAGTCAGCTGATCGCTGATTTGTAGCATGTATAGCTCAGTGGTTAAGTGCCAGATTTCAAAGCAGAAGGTTCTAGGTACGGGACCAGCTGTGATCTCTTTTAGGGACCACAATGGAAATAAGTGTGCACACTTTGTGTCATCCCATTGTTTTTAAATTATGTTGTATCTTTTATATTATAATGTTATTTTAAACAATGACTAAATCAATCACTCAATTTGTGACCAGACGGGAGGATCAGCTGGTTGAATTAAAGGAAAACAGTCACGAAAAAGAAGACAGTATGAACCTATTTAGTGGGTAGCTAAGGTCACCTATCAATTGAAAGCAGATCATATTAGACTCAACTAGTACATATTTTATGTCCAAAACGCAAATCTCATCCTTTATAGTTATATACAACTTACATGGATTACACACACTACTAAATGAATGAAGTGCGCCAGGGAACGGGTGAGACTGTTGCATTTTAAACTTTACGCATGTGTTTATTGACAGTATAAACAACAAAGATAGAATGGCTTCACAGAAATTAACACCATGCTCCAACAGACTTCTCTGTGCCTTTGGCTGATGAGAGAATCCAGAGGGAACTAGATGGAGCCCCCTGAAATGAATTTACGGCCACCGACCAGCAAATAATGGGAGGACCCGACCACGGCAGTTGAAAAACCATGATATAGAGGATATAGAGCATGGTGAGTGTTGTGATACGATGTGATATTATGCATCTTTTATGTTATTTATCCCAGCGGTGGAAAGCTCACTTGGAACAAACAACATTGTCTCCTGTATGCAGACAATGAGCTAGCTAGTTAGCCATCAATGCTAACTCCATGCTCTGCTTGTATTTTGTGTTTGTGTCGACAGCATCTGATGAAATAAGCTAGTGTTAGTCCTGGTTAAAAAGGTGGGGTTTTTTTACATGTTGCACTTTTCATGCTGTGCATGTACTTAAGTTGTGTGTATTTTCGTTCTAGAGTCCGACCAGCATCTGCTTTGACACTGGCAACGTTTAGCACGACGTGTGATGACCGGATAGAAACAAGTTGCACATAGCGCTGTTTTTAGCAGTGGTGAAGGAAGTATTCAAATCCTTTGCCTTTTAAGTTAAAGTATAAAGTGCCAAAACTAAAGTAGCACAATTTCCACTTAATATGAAAGGGACTGAAATGACATTCATTTGATTGTGTGAATATTAATTACAGAATAATTGAAAATGAATGGGACACCCAATATTAGCCACTGTTTAAGAACCGCTTGTTTATTTTTTTGTCAGATCACTTGTGTGATCTTTTATGAGTTATATTCATAAATAGTGTATCTTGCACTTTGGGGAATGGGAGTTATTCAGTCACCATTATAATTTAGTTTATATGTGTAGTTTATAGTCTATCATCAATAAGCCTATCATCAATAAACTCATGCAGTACTATAACAGGACACATTACAAATATTTGAGACTCATTGTAGTGCATCCTTTTATATTTTGGTAATACAAGTACAAAACACCGCCCATACTTGAAGCCAGGGAAAGAAGAGACACAGTGGTGACAGAGTGGTGGCTAAACTTTTATTGATAAACATTACATACAGTATTTTGACTGAGCGACTCCATACTCGGGGATGCACACCTTCAGTTAAAGTACTAGATTCCATTCAACTGAAGGTATTAACTCATTCTGATTGCTGAGGCCACAGTAAAAAATGATTTTAAATGTAACCCAGCCCTTGTAAAATCTATTGAAGTGCAGCTACATGAAAATTGTGGTTAAATACAACAACGAAGCATTTTTTTGTCACATTCCACCACTGACTTTTAGCAATAAGTGTATTTCCCAAATATGTTTTAAACTTGCTTTGATTAACCACCACCCATTTCTGTCTTCCGTCTAGGCAAGAGGAAAATGATCCACCCCAAACCAGACCTTGCGTCACTATTTACAGAGATGCAGGCTGAAGATCTGCTGAACCGGGACCAGTGTGAGCAGTACATCCAGTTGCTTCTCAGTGAGGCAGTGTGGCCGGCGTGTGTGACCCATTCTAAGTTTTTGGGTTTTTTTTTTTTTCTTTTTTTAGCAGTTTAGAATTTGAATTTTGCTAAATAATCTGGATTTTGCTGCTGATTGTAATAAACAATTTAGTGACTTATGTGTTTGCATCAAGATTTTTTATTTTGTCTGTTTGGTGTTCCCACACCGGTGGGAAAAGAGTCACCAGTACAAACCATTTATCAGTGACGTTGAAAATAATGGCTCAATTTTAAGAAAAAGTAACAAAAAAAACAATCATTTTATTTACTGAAAACTGTATTGTTGGATGTGCCAGTGCAGAAGACACTGCATACTTTAGTGATAGTACCAGTGTATGGAGGAATTCTGGGCCATATTCGCATCTGGATTTCCTAATAATGGGTTAGGGCAGGGGTGTCCAATCATATGCCATGGAGGGCCAAGACCCTGCAGGCTTCACCTGCAACCAGTGTCTTCAACAGCAGATTCCACTGAATTTCTTCCACCGACTGCTTATCAATGAAAACACCTGCTGAACAGACTGGGTAGCAGAGAGAACCTGCAGGGACTTGGCCCTCCATGGCACATGATTGGACACCCCTGGGTTAGGGTTTAATGGGATTTGACATTTTAACACCAACTGCTTTATGGGTCATAATTCTGTTGACAGACTTACACCAAACCAAAAGTTATTTCTCCAACTGCTGGTTTGTTCTTAGACAGCTTTTCCAATCTTTTAGTATTTAATTTATGTCACTTGGTGGTAACCTTCACACATAAAACAAAAGTGGTGACAGATCTGCAAAAAGTACAAAGGTTTATTGTCAAAACTCCTAGTGCAATACTAAATGAATACATGTATAGTACATTGTTGATGCAGAGAATATTTATACAGTATCTACATGTATATATCCAGTAAATCCATGTATTTCTCCATGTGACCTTGTGACTGCTTTGTTTTAATTGCTTTTAATCCTCGATCAAGTTTGTTTTGGCTTAAAAATGCATCATAATTATTAAATACATTTTATTATACCTAACTCAGTACTGTTTACCTGTTGCAATATACAATATATTTTACAGCAAATATAATAATAATAATAATAATAATAATAATAATAAATAATAATAATAATAATAATAATGCATCAGATTTATAAAGAGTTTTATCATAGACACTCAAAGATGCTTTACAAGTAGATATATTATTCATTCATTCCAGACAGACAATGGTAGTGGTAAGCTACTACTGTAGCCACAGCTGCCCTGGGGCAGGCTGATGGAAACGTGGCTGCCAATCTGCGCCAACGGCCTCTCCGGACACCACTGAACATTTATACACATTCATGACCAGTGTTATGGACACTGGAGGCGAGATGGGTAAAGTGTCTTGCCCAGGGACACAACGGCAGGATATCTGGGGAGAGTGGGATTCGAACAGACAACCATCCGGTTATTAGATGACCTGCTCTACGTCCTGAGCCACTGCCGTCCCCCCATAACTACAATATAACCCCATAACTGCAATATGGCACCTGGCAATCAATTTTTGGCAGCTGATCACTTTTTGCCACACCACCACCAGCTGGAGCAGGTACATCCCATGACGTCTCAACAGTCTCTCTGTAATTTTCACACAGATCAGAGCAATTTGTTGCACAGGAAGCTAAACATTTCTACAGACATTGTCAAGTTCTGTAACCACGGAGCATTTGTGAAGCTGGGGTGACATCCCACCACTGAGAGCCTGTGTTTGAAGCGGTAATTTTGCCACAAGAGAGCCATATGAAACACACACACAGTATACATATTTTAGTACTTAATAGCGATAACTTGCCAGCATTACAATGTAGTGCGGCGGACTTAAAGCTAACTAAAATTAGCAATCATGAGCTTACCTTCATATGTGATCTAGTTTGTATCCTCATGTCTTCGCCTTTATACTGCTCTATGGCTTCCTAAATGCTCCAGTACTTTTCCAGTGTGCTGTCTCACCACCTGTAGCCTTCTCTGGCTCTCTTTTTTGCCTTTACTCTGACAAAAAAAAAAACCCAGAGATCGAGCAGTCGCCTCGTAATCCGCCATCTTGTGTTTTACGTCACAGGAGTGTTGCACCGCCTTGCTGTAAAAAAATCCCACCCACCTCAGGCGGTACTCTGGTGTACTGGAAACAAAAGCAAACTGAGTTGAGTAAAGCCGTATCGAAGTGAGTACGGCTATATACAGTAGGTACTAGTGGAAAAGGGGCTATAAAAAACTACTTCAATAATAAACAGGTTTGTTAAAAGCCAAATTAAAAAGGTACAAAATGAAACTAAGAACACAAAACAAGAGGAACTAAAAACCCATACTTACAAACTGAACTAAAAACACATCAATTAGAAAAGATGAGAAAATCTAAAAACAAATGGTGCCAAGAAGAACATAAAACAACGGAACATAAATGACTATACTGTACTTCAATAACAGTTAAACAGGTCTGTTAAAAGCCAAATTAAAAAAGTGGGTCTTGAGTCTGTTCTTAAAAACATCTATTGACTCTGTGGCACTGAGGCTCTCTAGCAGGCTGTTCCATTGACAAGGATCATAATAATGAAAGAAGGCTTCACCAAAGGTCTTGGTCTTGACTTGGGGAACCATTAAAAGGCTAGTAACACAAGACCTCAGGGTCCGCGAGGGCTCTTAAGGTAAAAGCAGCTCAGTTAGATAAGAAGGCCCAAGACCATTAAGGCATTTAAAAACTACTAAGAGAACCTTAAAATCGATTCTAAAATGCACGGGGAGCCAATGCAGCGATTTTAAAACTGGTGTAACATGCGCCCGCTCCCTGGTAACTCATCAGCACTCGTGCTGCTGAATTTTGGAGCAGTTGGAGATGTGATATCCTTTTTGGGGGAAGACCAGAAAACAGGGCATTACAGTAGTCTATATGACTGGTAATAGACGCATGCATCAAGACCTCCATGCTGGCAAGAGAGAGAAAAGGGCGGACTCTGGCTATATTGCTAAGATGGTAAAATCCAATTTTTGTTATTTTTTCCAATGTGTGAAATAAAATTAAAGTCGGAGTCTAGAAGGACGCCCAGGTTCTTTACACAATGTGTAGGTTTTAAACCTAGCAATTTGGGTAAAAGTTTCTCTCGCTTGTCTTCAGGACCAATGATTAAAACTTCTGTTTTGTCCTGGTTGGGCTGTAGAAAGTTCTCTGTCATCAATGACTTTATAAATAAAATACAGTTCAAAAGGTCATTAATTGGTTTGTGTCAACAGGAGATGTGGCAATGTACAGCTGTGTATCATCAACATAGCTATGAAAATTGATGCTGTGTCTCCTGATAACATCCCCAAGTGGAAACATATAAAGACTAAAAAGCATTGGGCCTAAAACTGAACCATGGGGTACCCCACACTTGATTTCGTGGATTCCCAAAGAACATGTATCCATACTTAGAAACTAGCGATGATCTGTGAGACAGGAATGAAACCATCCAAGAATGGTACCTAAGAGGCCCACCAGGTGTTTGAGTCTGCTTCATAAAATGTGGTGATCTACTGTATCAAAGGCAGTGCTGAGATCCAGCAGTACCAGGACTGAGCATTTGTGGGAATCCACATTGTGGAACTTCCTGCCGTCCAGCTTGGTGCTCAGCAAAAATGGAACGGAGGAGGGAAATGTGGGCAGCAGTGGCTCAGGAGGTACAGCGGGTCATCCAATAACTAGAGCGTTGGCGGTTCGAATCCCGCTCTCCCTAGCTATCCTGCCGTTGTGTCCCTGGGCAAGACACTTTACCCACCTTGCCTCCAGTGTCCATGACACTGTTTATGAATATGCATAAATGTTTGGCAGTGGTCGGAGAGGCCGTTGGCACACATTGGCAGCTACATTTCCGTCAGTCTGCCCCAGGGCAGCTGTGGCTACAGCAGTAGCTTACCACTACCATTGTCTGTGGAGTAAATGAATAATGGATTTTCATTGTGAAGTGCTTTGGGTTTCTTGAAAGGCACTATATAAATGCAAGCCATTATTATTATTGCACCTGATATCATTAACGATTTTTAAAAGGGCTGTCTCGATACTGTGGTTAGTCCTAAAATCAGATTCAAATTTTTCAAAAATGTTGTGGTCAATAAGAAAGTTGCTCAACTTCATAAAAACTATTTTTTCTAAAACTTTACTTAATAATGGTAAGTTGGATACAGGTCGATAGTTACTGAGGATATCAGGATCTAAATTACTCTTCTTCAAAAGGGGCTTCACCACAGCTGTTTTAAAGGTTGTGGGGAAACACCAGTCCGAAGAGAGCCAGCCATCCATTCATCCATCCATCTTCTACCACTTTTCCGGAGGTCCGGGTCACGGAGGCAGCAGTTCAAGCAGAGAAGCCCAGACTTACCTCTTCCGAAGAGAGCAATTTAAAATTTCGTGTTCAAAGAATCCATAAAATGTTTTAAAAAGTGATGTGGGAATTGGATCTAAAAGGCAAGAGGTCAAGTTTACCTGGAAGAAAACTCTACCAAGCATCTTAACATCAACCAGGGCAAAACAGTTCCATGTTTCCTCAGCTAAAAGCGAGTCTGATTCCATTGAAAGCAGTCTTCTGGTCAGATAAAATTCAATTCAATTCAATTTCATTTATATAGCACCAAATCACAACACAGGTCATCTCAAGGCACTTTACAGAAAAGAGTGGGTTTAGGCCACACTCTCAAATTTATAGAACCCAGCAGAGACCCCTAAGAGCAAGCACTGTGGTGATACAGGTGAGGAAAAACTTCCCTTTAACGGGCAGAAACCTCGAGTGGCAAAATGTTGGCTCTAATGGCCCTTTTCCACTCATACCTACTCAGCCCTACTCGCCTCAACTCTACTCAGTTTGTAGGGTTTTCCATTGGTACCTGGTACTTTTTTGGGACCTACTTCAGTGAGGTTGCAACAGTGCTGAGTCGAGCTGAAAATGTGACGTCAACAGGCTGCAGGCCACTGATTGGCCAGGATGTAACGTCAGTAGATGAGAGTGACGTTTTCACAAGATTCAAAACCGCCATTTGTAAATTCAGCCGTGAGTTTTTATTATTTCTGTGATAATCAACAAAATAAATGGCTACACACAAATCAACACTCACCATCTTCCCCATGAGCAGCCATCAGCTTGGAGACCTCCTGGTATTTCATTTTGGAACGCTCTGCCGACACCAGGACTGAAAAGCTCATATAGTGGTCAAATTTGACCAAATGTGGTTATTTTTCAATAGTCTCCCTGTCGATGCGCACAGTTCTTCCATCGGTGTTGTAGCACTTGGATCCCTGCACTTGAAAAATAAACTACATTTGGTCAAATTTGATAACTATGAACTTTTCAGCCCTGTCGGCCCTGCTGCGGAGGAGCGACCCGAAATGAAAAAGTATACCAGAAGGTCTTCGAGCTGATGGCTGCTCATGGGGAAGATGGTGAGTGTTTTGTGATTTTAAGCATCTTTTACGTTACTTATCAGTGAAAACGTCAGCATGTCAATAACATAATGGGATAACGGGCCGCCTTCCTGTAATGAGCCCACCCACTTGCGGTGGTACTCAGTTGTAATGGAAAACCAACCACACCGTGTCGAGCCGAATAGACTCAAGATGAGTAGAGCTGAGTAGGTGCTAGTGGAAAAGGGACTTAACAGAATCAACCTAGCACCTGAAGTGGTCTTCAAATCTCTCACACAGTGAGTTGGATGGTAAGTTTGTGTGTTTATTAAAATCTGGGTTGATTAAATGATCAGTGGTTGCAAAAAGGACTTTAGGGTTATTGTTATGAGTTGAGATTATGTTGGCAAAATACTCTGTTCTCAATTTTCTGACTGCATTGTATATTTTTAATTTATTCTGCAGTATTTGGCAATTGATAGTTCATTTGTTTTTCATCCATTTCCTCTCAGCCATCCTGCACTCGCTTTTCAGTTGTTGGATTTGGTTGTCTCTCCATAGATGCTTTGATTTGCTTGTAACTGTCCTTGTGATTATTGGGGCAACTCTGTCAATGGTAGATCTTAGTTTACTGTTAAAATTATCCACAATAAAATCACAGGACACAGATAAAATAACTGGGGGAGTATTGCGTAAGAGTTTGATAAAATCAGCAGCCACTTCATATGTCAGATGGCGCTTCCTCACAGTTCGCACTGAGGTCTCCCGTTGCATAAAACCAGTGATGTTATAAACACACAGTAATGGTCAGATACAGCCAAGAGGACACAATAGTGGGCAGGCCGTGGCTAATGACAAGATCCAGAGTGTTTCCCCTGCTTTGAGTGGGCTGCATGCCATATTGAGTAAAATTCATGGACATGAGCAGGTCATTAAAATCTTCTGACAAATAGTCGCCCTGCTTATCAGTGTGTAGATTAAAATCACCGGAAATGAGAATAAAATTATATGAGGAGTGGATTATTGATAAAAACTCACCAAACTCATTAATAAAAACAGGGCAGTATTTGGGTAGTCTGTAAACTGTGACGCATAAAATTGCTGGGTTGCTAAAGACAAAAGCGTGGTGCTCAAATGTGGTATATTGATCGGGTAAGACTTGCTTTACCGTAAGTGAGGAAGAAAAAATAGAAGCAGTACCCCCACCCTTCCTGCCCTTTCTTATGGAAAAAAACTGAACTAAAATTTAGTGGGGAGGCCTCAGTGAGAACCGCTGGTGCATCCATGCCAAGCACGTCTCTGTTAAAAATAAACAATGTTATTATCTAAAATCAGGTCTCTGATGATAAGTCTCGTTGGCAAGTGACTGTACAGTATATTTAAAAGAGCCATATTTAGAGTAAATGGTGAGTTATTTATGTATGGGTAATTTGTTTTCTGTGGATTATTGCTAGGTGACTGATCCACAGAATGTAGGCAGCGTGGGCGTGAGTTCTTGTGAACTGTGTTTTATGGATGGAGGTCTGTCCGTGATCAATGTCCTAATGGGAAAGGTGGGTAGTAAATGAATTTCCAGACCAGATGGCGGAGGCTGACGCTGGATGGAGGTCTTCCTGGCCGTCAGAGATGTGAGTGGATCCGGGAGCGAGGGGTTGTGGGATGTAAACAGTCAATCGCGTGTTTTGGTTTGAATGATATGCATCAGGTTTGCTGCTAAAAGCCGGCTACCCGACGCACTTAAATGTATGCCGTCGGATTTATAGACAGTGTGGCGGCCCCAAAATAAGTCAAAATTATCAATAAAATCAATGTTGTTGCTACTGCAAGCAAACTTGAGCCAGGTTGAGAGGGCAAGAACACGACTAAAACGATCTGATCCACGGCATAGTGTGGGAATGGGGCCAGAAATAAAAACAGACTTTCCGCTGTTTGATAAAATATTAAAAAGTTTGCAGAAGTCATTTTTAGTGATTTCAGACTGTCTGCAGGTGGTGTCGTTGGTCCCTATGTGAATAATAATCAGTGTAATGGAGGGGGAATGTGACTGTAGCAAACCCAGGACCTTTACCAACAAGTCGAGGACAGTAGCCTCTGGGAAACCGTGAGTAATAGAGTTAAAATACCTGATGTCCCTTACGATGGAGTCACCGCAGATCATCGTGGTTGGGGGGAAAAAGCGGGCGTGAGGTTGGTGATTGCAGGGTGTCTTGGCAAGAGTCAATGCGGTGAGGTGGCGACAGAGTGGGGGTCCTGTCGTTGGGAGAGGTAGGGCCCTGTACCTCACCAGTCAACGAGCAGGGGAGCGAAGCGGTGCCACAACCGGAACAGGGATTCCCCAACTACTCCGTGCAGTGTGGCCTCCCAGAGTGCCAGCGGACAGCCTCCTTCAGGATCATACGCCAGGCACAGGGCTCTCCGGAACGGGGCCGGAGCCGATAACGATATATACTGTATCGTTATCATGAGATAAGCTTACTTAAATTGTGATATGAAATTTTGGTCATATCACACAGCCCTATGGTCAAGTGTTGGTAGAGGATCTGGCTGGTTATGTCAAAGGGAAGCCACAAGTGGTAACTAAACTAAGCTCAGTCAACTCCGCCAGCATGTCTACCGGTGTGATACAGGGCCTCTCCTACCAAAACATAACAAAATAAGTCAGAATAAGGCCTAGAAGTGGGGCTGGGCAATTTGACCTTAAATCAGAATCACAGTTATTTGACCCTTTCACGTCGGTTATGATTTTTATAATTTTTTTTCTCCTTTCTTCTCTGAATTAAACAATATTACATTCGACTGTAGTATCAATGATTATATCACCGTGGTGATTTGATAGCAAATAAAGCATAATATAATAATTTCACACACAGAGCCAAATTAAATATTGTCCAGTACAGAAGTCAGTGTTTATGATACATACCTCTCTTGAGGGTTTGTGGGTTACATGGCTCATGGTAGCGGCTAATTAGCTTGTTAGCTGCGTTGGGAGGAGTCCTTTATGCACCCATGATTATGCTATCACCATGATAACATAATCCTGGTGATAATTATGGTGACTGGGTTCTTAAATCCAGCTTGTCCATTCTGTCATTCATTTTCCACTGTAAAATGATTCAGCTGACATGGATAGCCATTAGCAGCTAACAGTGATTTAGTTTCATGGCAGTCCCTGCTAGTTTAAGTGCATTTTTCTTGCTTTTATTTGGCATCTTCAGATGAAACAAAGAGTCAATCATCACATACTATGTGGACAGACAACGCATTTCTTTTTGATACAAGACATTTTTTTTGCCATTTTCTGCTGCCTCCAAACAGTGCTAATTGCACAGCTTCCAGGGTGTGGCATCACATGACTGAGCACATTAAAGGGAAAGGACATAAAAGCTCCTTTATACACACGTACACAACAGGGAGAGGAGAAAAAAAAAACTGACATGAGCAAGATTTTCATCTTGTGTCCCCTCCAAGTACAATTAAAAGTGTTAAACCAGACTTCCGGTTATGGCGGCCGCTTAGAAGGGTGTGCTTCACTCTGCTCTGCTCCTAATGATAAAAAAGTTGACTAAAACTCTCCCAATTGGAACAAAAACCTGCTCTAGCGTTTGGGGGCGGATATGGTAAAAACTAAGGCTGCGAAATCAGGCGGAGGAAAAACTGATTCGACGAAACAAGCCAAGTTAACAGATTTCCACGCTCGTGACGCAGCAGATAAAACACCTGTGACCATGGCTGAGGAGGGAGCTACCGGCGGGGCGGTGACTGCCGAAGGAACGAATGCGGTTCTTGCTGCCATCAGCGCTATGAGAACAGACTTTTCGTCTAAGTTTGATGGGATTATAGCTGCGATTGAAGCTATGAGAAAAGAAATAAGCGACTGTATGGAGCGAATAACGCAGGCGGAGCTCTGGATCTCTAACACTGAAGATGACGTCAATAGCCTGCAATTAAAGGTCCAAACATTGGAATTAAAGAATAAACATCTGGAAGAAAACGTCTTGGACTTGGAATCCCAGTCTAGACGGAATAATTTAAGGCTTGTGGGCCTTCCGGAGGGGGCGGAGGAACAGGATGCGTGTTCCTTTTTGGAGAAGTGGATCCCAGAGGTGCTGGATAATGCGGATCTACGGTCATCAGTCGTCTTGGAAAGTGCACACCGAATAGGCCCATCGAGAGATAAGAAGACAACACCGAGGACGCTGATAATGAAGTTCCTTAACTACAGGGACAAGATGACGGTCTCCAGCGCAGCCCGCACTAAAGGAGAAATTAAATACCAGTACCAACAGGTGCGGTTCTACCCAGATTTGGCCGCAGGAATCCAACAATTAAGGAAACAGTTTGACCCCGCCCGTAAAGAGCTGCGCAGCCTTGGAATTCGTCACGGGGTGATTTATCCTGCAAGACTGCTGGTCACGTATAAAGGGAGAACCCAAGTCTTTAAGTCCCCTCAGGAGGCGCAGGAACTCATTAAGCAGATCCAAGGAGAGACTGGCGAGAGCCAAGCATGAAGCAAGAACAAGATATAAAAGGTAGAATATTTAAGCAAGTGTTCAAGTATCTGATTGATTTGAAATATATAGCATGTCTACAAAATATAGATGGTATGATATATTAAAAAAAAAAAAGGCTATGATGTACAAAGTTGCTATAAAATTTTGGAGTTAAATTGGAAAAACTACAGAAGAGAGTTATTGTCATGTCATTAAAAGTAGCAGAGTCAGGGTGATTGAGAGGAGGAAAGAGTGAGTGGTTTGACTGATCCTCACAGGGGAGGAGCAGATTCAGGCTATAATGGGAGACGGATTTTTTTTTTTGATTTTGGGGGGATTACCAGGAATGTGGGGAGGGGGAATTTGTTTGTGTGTAGTCTGTGGGATGAATGTTCAACCATCCATGTTTTTGCTTCTCTGTATGAGCATGTTTATATTGCAAGGTAATCTCAAACTCTTTATTGATCATAGACCAAAGCGTTAAGCTTAATTTAACATCATGGAATTGCAGAGGTCTACAAAACCTAAAAAAAACTTAAACAAGTTTTGAATAAAATAAAAGACATAGGTTCAAAATAGGTTCAAAAATTGTGTTTTTACAAGAAACTCATCTAATAGAGGAGGATGTAAAAAGAATAAGGAGGAGATGGCAGGGAAGTGTGTTCACCTCATCGTTTTCATCCCGAGCCAGGGGAGTTATGACTCTCATACATAAATCAGTCCCATTTCAAGTGAAAAATGTAATTGGAGATAAATTGGGAAGATATCTAATCATCCAAGGATCTTTGTTATTAGAAAATATAAATCTGGTGAACATATATGGTCCCAATATAGATAATCAAAGCTTCTTTGTTAATTTATTTCTTACTTTAGCATCACTCACAGGGCTATATATAATAGCAGGAGATTTTAACTGTACATTGAATCCCAGTATAGATAGGTCAACAGGACAGGACTGTACGCACAATGGATGTAGGATGACCATTAATCATTTTATGAAAGAATTGAGATTGCTAGATATATGGAGAGAAATGAAACCACAAGTCAAAGCCTATTCTTGTTATTCTAACACCTACAAGACATTTTCACGTATTGACTATTTTTTGATCTCTATGGAATTAAGGTCCAAGATTCAAAATTGTTTCTATGATAACATTGTGATTTCTGATCATGCACCCTGCTGTATAATATATGTAGATAAGAAATTGGCAAAGGTTCCTGGTAGGTGGCAATTTCAGCATAAATGGCTTCAAGATGAGGAATTTGTTAAGTACATAGAAAAACAGATAGATGAGTTCTTTGATATCAACACTACACAAACATCAGCATGTATAAAGTGGGAAGCTTTCAAAGCTTTTATTAGGGGGCATATTATTAGTTATACAGGTTCAAAATCTAGGAAGACTCGAGAGGAGAGAGTCCAATTGGAACGTAAAATAAAAATTCTTCAAGAAAAAGTGTATGCAGGAAGTAATCCCAAATTAGAGAATGAATTACTGATTCTGAGAGCTGAATATGACAAAAAAATCAGCAAACAGAGCTGCCTCGAGTCTTCTAAGACTGAAGCAAACCTTTTATGAACAAGGTGAAAAATCAGGAAAATTATTGGCATGGCAGATTAAACAATTAGAATTTAAAACACCAATTACCAGTATTATAAGTAACGGACAGGCAGTCGTAGATCCTTTAGAAATTAACAGTGCCTTTAGAGATTATTATGAAAAACTATATGATACAAAAAATGAAACTGACTTAACAAAACTAAATGGGTTTTTGAACGGATTATCTATACCAGGGGTGTCCAACCATGTGCCATGGAGAGCCAAGACCCTGCAGGTTTTCTCTTCTACCCAGTCTCTTCAGCAGGTGTTTTCACTTATCAGCAATCAGTGGGAAGAAGTTCACTGAAATCTGCTGTTGAAGACACTGGTTGGAGGTAAAACCTGCAGGGTCTTGGCTCTCCATGGCACATGGTTGGACACCCCTGATCTATACCATGTATTCCAAATGAAAACAGGGAGATACTGGAGTCAAAAATTAGTCAAGAAGAAGTTGGGCTAGCCATTGATAATATGAAATCAGGAAAAAGTGCGGGACCTGACGGTCTTCCAGTTGACCTCTATAAAAAATTTAAGAATAAATTAATAAAACCATTTTTGGAAATGGTTTTAGAAGCATTTCAAAATAGTAAATTACCGCCATATATAAATAATGCCTTAATTATACTGTTGCCAAAACCAGGTAAACCTTCTAATAAATGTGAAAACATGAGACCAATAAGCCTATTAAATGCAGACCTTAAGATAATCTGTAAAATTTTAGCAAGACGACTACAAGAAATATTACCAAATATAATTAACCGAGATCAGAATGGCTTTATAATGGGAAGACAAGGCTTCCATAATGTAAGAAGATTATTTAATATAATTTATTCTAATAAAGAAGCACCGGATACAGCTCTCCTATCATTGGATGCTGAAAAGGCCTTTGATAGGGTCGAATGGCCCTTTCTTTTTGAAGTTTTACAAAGGTTTGGACTTGGAAAGAATTTCATAAAATGGGTTCAGATAATATACAATAATGCTACAGCAGAAATCCTAACAAATAGCAATATCTCAAAATCAATAGAGGTTGTCGACAAGGCTGCCCACTTTCGCCTTTACTGTTTACTATGGCAATTGAACCTTTGGCGATGGCAGTGCGTTTACATCCACAAATATATGGAATTAAAGTAGGACCAATAGAACATAAAATCTCCCTGTATGCTGATGACATAATTTTGTTTATGTCAAATCTTAAAAAATCAATTCCGACCTTGTTAAATATAATAAAGAACTTTGGGGAAATATCAGGATATAAAATAAATAAAAATAAATCTTCAATATTAATGCTAAATGAGACCCAGAGAAAGCATCCAGCTCCTGAGGTAAATCAATTCAATGTTGTAAATCAGTTTAAATACTTAGGAATTCAAATTGTGCCTAAGTTAGAATCAGCTGCTAGTATCAACTATGAAGCCTTAATGACAGATATTAATGAGTTGCTTCAGAGATGGATGTCACTGCCAATGTCGATGATCGGGAGAATTAATATACTTAAAAGTAATATCTTACCCAAAATACTATATTTATTTCAATACATTCCTTTACCACCACCTTCAGATCTATTCTCAAGAATTAAAAAAAAGTTAGTGGAATTTATATGGAACAATAGGAAGGCTAGATTACGTCTGTCCTTACTATATTTGCCATTTGAACGTGGAGGTCTGAAATGTCCAAACTTTATGTTGTATTACTGGTCAGCACAACTGAGGTCTATGACATTATTTTTCATCAAATGATCTCCCTCACTGGACGGAGATGGAATCATACAATTTACCTTTACCTCTTCCCTTATTCATATACTCAGACTCGGCTAAAAAATTACAGAAACAAGTTAAAAATCCAATAGTAAAGCATATGATCAAAAAATGGTATGAAATCAAAAAATATTTAAAAGAACCACAGTTATTGTCACAATTTAGTCCAATATGGGGTAATCAATATTTTACACCAGGGAGAGTGGATGCTGTATTTAAATTATGGAATTTAAAAGGGATTCAAAAGATTCAAGACTTATATTTAGCATGTTCAGACAACATAATGTCTTTTGAAGAACTGAGGGCTAAATTTAATCTTAATAGAACACATTTTTTTAAATATCTTCAGCTTAGGAATTTCATTCGATCAAATCAAAATAATGCTCTCACCCGTCCTACCTATTCATACTTGGAAAAAATTTTGACGAAAAATAGTAAGAGAAAGGGTATTATTTCAGAGTTCTATAACTCACTGATATTATCCTCAAGTGAAAACTCACAGAAAAGAATGAATTATTGGAAAGAAGACCTACAAATTGAAATTTCAGAGGAACAATGGGAATTGGCTTGCACAGAAGCTCAAACCAAATCAATAAATGTACGTCTTAAATTGATACATTTTAAATGGTTAATGCGGCTGTATGTTACACCAGTGGAGTTAAATAGATATAACAAAAACATACCAGATACGTGCACAAAATGTACGGAAAGTAAAGGAACTCTATTTCATTGTTTTTGGGAATGTAGAAAAATTAGAATGTTTTGGGAAGAGGTGAGGGTAACAATTGAAAAAATAATTTCAAAACAACTCATATTGAATCCTAAATTGTTTTTGTTGGGTCTGTATCCAGAAAAGCATAACTTTAATAAGAGTGAAAGAACATTCATAGACCTCAGTTTGCTTAACGCCAAAAAATGTATTGCACTGCTGTGGAAAAAGACTCATAGACCAGATGTGACTCAGTGGTTAAGACAGATGTTAACAAACCTTCCACTAGAAAGAATAACATACACATTGAAATCAAAGGAAAATGTGTTTGAGAATATATGGAGACCTTTCATTGATTATGTAAAGAAACTAAACATAACTACTGAAGAAGAAGGTGAATGATGTGTGTGGACCTTGTAATTTCCAAATTGGTGAATGTATAATATGTATACTTATGCAATGGATTACCTAGGCTAAACAGAGGAGCATTGTTTGACTTGTTTTGTTAATGGTTGATGGTGTTTTTGGAATATTTGGGGGTTTTTTTTGGTTTCTTTTAGTGTTGGGGTTTGATTGTTGGTGTCATGTTTGTTGAAAAAAAGGTTCAATAAAAATATTGTGGAAGAGAAAAAAAGAAAAAAAAAAAGTGTTAAACCAAAAATCTCTTAAACAAGATTATTCATCGCCCAATGCCACACAGAAATATGTCTAATCTGCTTTATGCAATGAGAAGTGAATGATATCTGCCAAATGTCAACAGAAAACACAATCTTCTGACAACTAAATGAGTACAATAGCATGTGACCATGGTATTCTCCTTTAAGTGGTTACACAGCAGGGGTGATAACAGGTAGGAAGCCAGAGGAGGAAGTGCAGCGAAGCATTTACAGCCATATGCCCAAACATCGACGAGGACAGCTCGGCTCCAGGTGTGCTCTAAAATATTAACAAATGACTGCAGGTGCAGCCCTTGGAACTCTGACAAAGGCTGCCGTTGTGTGTTATCTTGAAGGCTTTGTCCAAGAATTAACCTAACAAGGAAATGATTCTCATAAAGGAAGTGAGGGAAAACAAACAAGTGCACACACGCACACACACACACTTTCAGTTCTCACTTTCTGCTTCTGTGGCATTGAGTTGCAGCGTGTGGGGAAAATTCCTGCTTCCTGGTGTTTAATTCCCTGTTTACTCTACCGGTCTGCATTATTTTTAAATATATACACAGTCATTCGGATGGGGGAATATGCTATACCCAATTTCTCTTTTTTTTTTTTTTTTTTTTTTAAGTTTAAGTTCTACAAAAACAAAAAACCTGAAGGGCATTAGTGTAGAAACTCAACTGGCAAAGATCTCTCAAACAAGGATTTGATCTGACTCGTTCCTCCCATATACACCTGATTTTTTCCGCCCAAGTTCCACGCATTATGACATGAACATAACATCCGTGAAGCAAGAAATAGCACTCACTTTGTCTGATATTCTTTTTGCACCAATGGAAATCCTTGCAGCAAAAAACAAAGGTCTGAATTGCACTGCACATGTTGGTTATTTCCCGATAGGGAGGTTGACTATGTGAAATAAAACTGGCAGAATCCCACATTGCTCACCCTGCAACAGCTGATGCTGGAATCTCCACCCTCTTCTATTCCAAACAAGTTACTGTAACCGATTATTGAGAAATTAAGAGGGAAAAAAAGAAAATATGGCTCACTGCTGCACGGAGCTTTGACAACAACGAAAACATGGCACTCAGCATGGACTGATAGGAACTGCAGCTTTCCAGTTACACAAAGGAGGAAATGAACTCTGTTTTGCTCTGTTCCCCAAACTGACTTTTGAACTCATGACAAAGAAAACAGCATTGCTGATGACGGGAAGATAGGGGGTGGTCAAATATCTGAACGTGAAATCAGCCCACAAAAATGAAGCACATCTTTGCACCAGAAAATCTCGATGCTGATAAATTCCACATTTATGCAACTTGTCTTGACAGCAGGTGATGTTTTTTGAAAACCCGTGAGCTTGACGACTCTCAGATCAATCACATCCTTCTTTAGCTGCGGATTATTCCGGAATGTATGTCATTAAAAAAATGTATTGTGTTGGCAGCTTTAGCCCATATCCTGCTCATTACACTGACTAAATGTAATCAATATATGTGTGACAAGAAAAATGTTTTATCTCCGAATGTATTTAAAGAGATTAAATCTGGCCACAAAGTTCAACAATGTAGGGCCATTATGACAAATAGAAACACAGATGTTGGTACCCCTACAGCTCTTTGAAACAATGCTTCAATTCTGTTGACAAGTGATTCAATTAAAAGCAACTGTCTAATCTAACCTGCTTGCCTTTAGTATGTGATAGAGTAACCCAATACAATTTTCTCGGTACCACTAAAGAGACTATTAATCCTTACATATTTCGAGCCAAGTGTTTAACCTTAATTAGTATCACAAGTGCCTCCAACCTTTTTATATTACAGCCTATTTAAAGGGAAAAAACATGCTACTGTGTAGTTTGGTGTCATTGTGTACACCAGACTGAACATGCACCAGAACTTTGGAAACCAAGCAAAATCATTCAAGCTCAACTCCAAGGTCAAGATACGTCACTTTCTGATTGCACCATGGGTCACATTTTGAACAATAAGGGGCTTCTTGGACGAAGACCAGGACGGCACCACTATTGTCAGCATGCATTTTGGCTGGCTTTTTTTCTTTTACATTTTTCTGACAAGCCCCAAAGTTTCTGGGAGAATGTCCTTTGGATTGATGAGACAAAACTGGAACTTTTTCACCAGTCATATTAGCTCTAGGTTTACTGTGAAGCATGGAGGGGGCTTGGTTTTGTTTTGGGGCTGCTTTGCTGCATCTGGCACGGGGAACCTTGAATCTGTGAAGGGCACAACGAAGTCTCACAGCTACCAAAGCATCCTGGAGCAAAACATACCACCCAGTGTCACAAAGCTCAGCCTCAGTTAGAAGGTCACGGTTCCTTGTTAAATGGTCCCCCAGGAGCCCAGAGAATGAAACAGCTGGGAACACCAATGTCTAGTGGTGTGAGAAGAATATACTATATACAGGGAATAGCCATAAAAACTGTGGTTGCTCCGCTAAGCTATGCAGGATAACTGAGAAGAGATAAAGACTGGGAGGACGGCCATCCTTCACTGAGCTCTGGTTGCTACGTCACAACTGGAGGCAAATCTGAACAACTCAGTGACTGAGACATTGTCACATCAAACCACCCAAATTCATGTTTTTGCACATGAATTTAGGTAAGTGTGAAAGTGAAAATTTCCCAACAGCTACCCTTTGATCATTCAAAATAATAATTAAAAATGTAAAAAAAAAAAAAAAAAAAAAAAAAAGAGGAAAAATATTAACACTAATTTGTGTTTTAAAATAAACTCATTTTTAGACCTCTATACAATTGGACAATTTTTTTCTTGATGAAAGATTACGCTTTAGGGGCTTTAACAGATGTCATAATTCAACATTTCACAATGCGGGTCACTCATTTTCATCCCACTCTCATGACTGTCATTTTGACGCACATCACACAGGGCTGACCTTACCTCTGACTGACAACTTCAGTTACAGTCATCAGATCCTGTTTCAGATTTAAAATAGAAATCCAGAACTCCATGAGGGGAAAAAGGTTTTTGCTTTGTGTGTGTGTCGGGGGGAGGGGGGGGGAGTGGTCAATGGTGTTGCCGGGGTGACAGTTGGGGGTTGTTTTGTACTTCCTGATCAACCGTCTCCTACTTCCTTCCCGTGCAGCCTCGCTATAACAGCTGTCTCAAGCTGCACAACCTCCATCACTCCAGCTGACTTTATTCTACGGTGAGAGGAATGGTTTTAGCGTCATGATGCAAAAGCTACAAAATTGTGGTAATATGGGAACACTGCAACACATTTATTCTGAGAACTTTCTTTAAAGCTGGAAAATTATTAATATAAACCACAGGTGTAAATCCGGGGGGGAGGGGGCAGAGGGAACAGCCTCCCCAATCTGGAAAAGAGAGAACTGTTCACCCCCCATATCACATCATAAATGTTACATAACCAAATAAAATGCATTTAAAGCACCAAATTTGCTCCAATTTTTTCATAAATTCATATTTCAGTCATAAATTTGTGATTTTTTTCCACAAAAATTTGCTGTTTTTTTCTGCCAGAATTCTCATAAATTTGCAATGCTTTTTCCATATATTTGCCACTTTTTTCTTGTATGTTTTCAACTTTTTCTTGCAATTTTGTGAATTTTTTCATTAATTTGCATCTTTTTTCTCATAAATTTACATCTTATCTCAAATTTGCATCTTTTTTCTCATAAATTTACATCTCATCTCAAATTTGCATCTTTTTTCTTGTAAATTTGCATTTTTCTCTTAAATTCACTACTTTTTTCACGGCAAATCTTACAATTTTTTTTTCATAGATTTGCTACTTTTTTCTTGAAAATTTTAAACTCATAATTTTGTCACTCCTTTTTCTTAAATTTGCATTTTTCTCAAATTTGTGCCTTGTTTCATTTTATGTTTGCATTTTTTTTCCTCTTAAATTCACTACTTTTTTCATTGTAAATTTGCAAAATTTCTGACAAATTTACAATTTTTTTCATAAAATTGCTACTTTTTTCTTGAAAATTTTAAACTTTCTCACAATTTTGTCACTTTTACATAAATTTGCATCTTTTTTTCTCAAAGTTGTGCCTTCTTCCCTTCTATATTTACATTTTTTCCTCTTCACTACTTTTTTCATTGCAAATTAGCAAAATTTTTTCTCATAAATTTGTAAGCTTTTTTCTTGTAAATCTGAAATGCTCTCAAGAGTACAAAGTATCCTGCAATAAAACTACTCACATTAGCTTTATTAATAAGGTACAATTTTAAGTTTCTTGAGTACATGTACTTTAGTAAATGTAACTATAACTACCCAACACTGCTAAAAACTAAATTTAGGATTATTTTTTTTTAAATTTAATTTTATGAGAGAAAAGGTGCCAATTTAAAACAAAAATGTGCATATTTATGAGACAAAATTAAGAAGAGAACAAAAACAAATTAATAAAAGAAAGTCTAAAAAGAGGTCACAAATTTAAGAGAACAATTTCAAATTTATGAGTAAAAAGGTGCTAATATATATGAAAAAAAGCAGATTTCGAAACACAAAATCTCAAATCTTAAAGAGTTGCAAATTTGCAAGTTACATTTTCATGAGAAAAAATTGCAGAAACTCATTACTAGGGGTGGATTCAACAGATCGATACAACAATATTGATGGATCCACGTTTGACTGAGCCGGTATCGATCCACAAAATCCGCGGACAGATCTTTTAACATAATGCTTCTACGTCTGTGAACATCTGTTGAGTCTGATCGGGTCAAAACCGGGTCAGAGAGCCAGGAATCACAGCCAAGAACCAGAAGCACCCGGACCACTAACCAAGATAACAGCTATGCTAGTTCTTCTTCTGTGGTGTTAAAACGGTTCTCATCCAGCAAGAGTTCCATGTGGCACGTGCGCACGTCTTTACTTCCATGTTTCCATGAGCGAAGTTTGACATGCTTGTGTCTTAATTTATCAAAGACTGTCCTCAACAGTTTCCGAATATTTTTCATAAAGTGGGGATAAACGGTTTTGTACGTACGTACTGTGTTGCAACATAAAGTCGACGATTGATAAACTGAAAACGCACGGAGACTGTCTGAAACCCGTGAAGAGAGAGGGAGACTTGGAGCTGCTGAAATTGTAAGTAAAATATTTGTTTTACCATTTGTGTCATAAATTAATAATTTATCAGGCATGATGGTGGTTTCTTTTACAAACTATGGATATAGAGTTAACTGTTGGTTAAACGCTGTGAATAAATGCAGAATAAAGTTATATTTTATGAGATTATGGACTTCTAGCACTTAAGCGAGAGATTTGAAGCTAATGAATCACAATAAAATGAAAATGGCACAATTAAAAAAGGCTGCAGTACGAGCAATTTTTACTCAGTAGAACTAAACTGAAATGAACAAATCTTCCCAGGAAATGAATTGAAACTCTTTTCAAAAATTGAAAGTTAATTTGTAGTTAAAGTATAAACAACAAAAAACAAAAGAAAATAAATTATTAAACCTGACTATGGTGTGGGGATCTAAAAATTTAATTATTAATTTTACTTGGAAATCTCCTTTTCATATCAGATCTGTGGAGACTGGGTTTCCACTCCAAGCTCCATCCTGCACCGAGACCTTCTGAAGGTTAGAGGTCGTCAGTGGAGCAGCATCCCTGCTTCATGTGGATTTCAGCACAGAAGACTACCTCAAATTTTTCAGGGTCTTAGTTTATAAATTCAAGATTCAAGAAGGTGCTGCCATAATTTTCTCTATACTCCAATATGCATTCAATGCAATTTAGTTGTTGTAATGACTAATTTTATTATTTTATACAAAAACACAATGTTGGTCATTTTTTTTTGACAATTTTACTGAGCATTTAATTCTACATAAATCACTGTTTAACAGGAAATTTTTGGCAATCCTGTGCTTTTCTTGTGGTGTTCCATAGAACAGCATCACTGTAAACTATGGAAAAAGCAGCTACTTTAAAATCTGTACTTCCTCACACAACTTTCAGTGCAAAAAACTTCTAAAAATGTCAACATTTTGGACAAGCTCCCACAAATTCAGGCTTTTTTGGGCCACAACAATCACAAAAACAGCCGACAAAATCCTGGGGGGACTGAAATACAGTGAGATTATGTCGACATGCTTCATGTTTGTTGGCTGACTGGGTTGTTAAACTTGACACTACACACCATTTGCACTAAAGAAAGCACTTGTGAGCACTTTGTGAAATCATAAGTTAAAATAATAAGTGCATTATTGTAATTTATGTATTAACAAAGTTAAGAGTATTCTTGGTACAATTTGCAGCATTAGGTCTTGAAGATTTTATTTTCCTGGCAAGTAAAATGGCTGTTAAAATGGTAATTTCCCAGACTGAATCATAGGGATGTGATTCATGACACTCCCACCACCATGCTGGACTGCAGGCAAGACACACTTATCTTTGTACTCCTCACCTGGTTGCCGCCACACACACTTGACACCATCTGAACCAAATAAGTTCATCTTGGTCTCATCAGACCACAGGACATGGTTCCAGTAATCCATGTCCTTAGTCTGCTTGTCTTCAGCAAACTGTTTGTGGGCTTTCTTGTGCATCATCTTTAGAAGGGGCTTCCTTCTGGGATGACAGCCATGCAGACCAATTTGATGCAGTGTGCAGTGTATAGTCTGAGCAATGACAGTCTGAACCCCCACCCCTTCAACCTCTGCAGCAATGCTGTAGGGATGTGATTCGGGGTTGGTGAAATTATCTGAAAATTTTGCAGGGGGTCTAGTTGACGCAGATCTCCAGCGGGGTCCGGGGCAGAGCCCTGGTGGTGGTTGGGGGGGGGGGGTTCAGGGGGATATGCCCCCCGAAGCTCTTGGGTTTTTATGATTTTTAAGTACCAGAACTGTGCTTAAATGACAAAACAAACAGCTGAATGCCACTTATTACTGTATCAAATCAAACTTTATTGTCATATTGCTGTACATACAACTGTAGTGCAGGCAAGATGAAATTGCGTTTCTCTCGGCATCCATATAAGAAGCAGCATGATTAAGACACACTCCCACATAGCTCCACCCCTCACCCCACCCCCACCCACCCATCCATTCACACATCCCTGAGACATACTTGGGGAAAAAGAATAACTAACTATAATATACAAAATGTCCATAGGTGCAGTAGTGTGTATGTGAGATTCCGGGTCAGCTGTTCAGCATCCTGACAGCTTGTGGGAGGAAGCTGTTGATCAGTCTGGTGGTTCTGCCTCTGATGCTCCGGAATCGTTTACCAGATGGAAGAAGTTCAAAGTGTTTATGCAGAGGGTGAGAACGGTCCTTGACAATGTTCAGTGCCCTGCTCCTACAACGGTTCTGAAAAAGTTCTTGGACAGAGGGGAGGGAGACTCCAATTACCCTCTCCGCCCCCTTGACTATCCTCTGCAGGGCTTTTTTGTCTGACATACTGCAGCTGGAGTACCATGTAGCAATGCAGTACGTCAGAACACTCTCCACCACACCTCTGTAGAAGGTCCTGAGGATGCAGATGGGGAGAGAGGCCTGTTTGAGTTTCCTCAAGAAGTGTAGTCTCTGCTGAGCTCGCTTCCTGATCTCCAAGGAATTCTTGCTCCAGGTCAGGTCCTGCGAGATCTGCACTCCGAGGAACTTGATGTTCTCTACTCTCTCCACTAAACGGCCGCCGATGCTGAGGGGGACGTGCTCAGGCTGTGACCGCCGGAAGTCGATAATCATCTCCTTCGTTTTGTCCACGTTGAGCACCAGATTATTCTCCCTGCACCAGCCCTCCAGGTCTCTCACTTCTTCCCTGTACATTGATTCCTCATCCCTCTGAATAAGTCCCACCACCGTGGTGTCGTCTGCAAACTTAATAATCTGGTTCCCCTCGTGTTTGGATACACAGTCATGTGTTAGAAGTGTAAACAACAGTGGACTGAGTACACAGCCTTGAGGGGTTCCGGTACTCAGCGTGATGACAGAGTTGGAGATGTTGTTTCCAACCCGGACAGACTGAGGTCTCTCAGTCAGGAAATCCAGGATCCAGAGACATGTGGCGGTGTTCAGACCAAGAAGGAGTAATTTCTCTATCAGTCTCTGGGGAATAATGGTGTTGAATGCTGAACTGAAATCAATGTACAGGAGTCTGGCGTAGGTGTCTTTCTGGTCCAGGTGGGTGATGACAGAGTGTAGGGTGGTGACTATAGCATCCTTCGTGGAGCGGTTTGAACGATATGCAAACTGGAGCGGGTCGTGTGATGCAGGGAGGCAGGCTGTGATGTGTGGTTTGACAAGCCGTTCAAAACACTTCATCACAATTGGTGTAAGTGCAACAGGACGATAATCATTCAAACAGGACACCACTGGTTTCTTTGCCACCGGTACAATGATAGAGGTCTTGAAGCATCTGGGAACGATGGCCTGACTCCGGGAGATGTTATAAATGTCAGTCAGGACATCCGCCAACTCGCTCGCGCAGTCTCGGAGCACACGTCCCGGAATGTTGTCTGGACCTGCAGCTTTGCGTGGGTTGATTCTGGATAGGGTCCTCCGTGTGTCCACTGTGTTAATGGTAAAAGCTGGTCTGACCGATGGTGGGAGTGGGCCGGCCCTCCCTCTGATTGTCGAGTTTGATGCTTCAAAACGTGCAAAGAAGTCATTAAGCCTGTCTGGAAGCGAAGCGTCGTCATCATCGACCCCCTGCCTAGACTTATAGCCCGTCAGTGTCCGAACTCCCTGCCACATCTGCTTGGTGTTCCTAGTGTCACAGAGGTGTCCCTGGATTTTCTCCGCATAGGCGCGCTTTGCCGCCTTAATTCCCTTTGAAAGCGCAGACCTGGCTGAGCGGAGGGCAATCCTGTCCTTCGCTCTGAACGCTGCATCTCTGGCTTTAAGCAGCGAGCGCACCTCTGCAGTCATCCAGGGCTTATGATTACCCCGCATAGTGATGGTCTTCACTGTAGTGAAATCCTCTGTGCACTTCGCGATGTAGCTGGTGACCGAATCAGCATACTCCTCCACATCTGTCCTGTCTTCCTGGGAGGCTGCTATTTTGAAGATCTTCCAGTCTGTGTGCTGAAAACAGTCTTGCAGTGCAGAGGTTGCACTCTCTGGCAAAATCCTGATTTGTTTCACTGCTGGCCTGCTGCGCTTCAATAAAGGTTTGTAGGCAGGAACCAGCATCACGGACATGTGAACGGCCAAGATGGGGGCGGGGTATCGCTTTATATGCATCTGTGTTTGTGTACACTAAGTCCAACATATTCTCTCCTCTGGTCTTAAAGTCTACACATTGTTTAAACTTGGGAAGCACAGTCTTTAAGCTGGTGTGGTTAAAATCCCCCGCAACCACCACAAAACTGTCTGGGTGTGACGTTTGGATTTCACTGATCGCATTGTGCAGTACCCCGAGTGCCTTCTTAGCATTAGCTTTAGCGTTAGCGCTCGGTGCTATGTAAACACCAACTACAAACACGTTGCTGAATTCCCTCGGCAGATAAAAAGGCTGACAATTAACAATAAGGAACTCCGCCAACGGAGAGCAGTGTTTAGACACTAACGTTGCATTAACGCACCAGTTCTTGTTAACATAGATGCATAGCCCACCCCCCCGGCTCTTACCGGAGCTCGCCGTTTCCCTGTCGGCACGGAACATCGCCATATCTTCCAGCTGAATGGCCTCGTCAGGAATGTTGTCGTGGAGCCATGTCTCGGTGAAAACAAACACACAGCAGTCCCTCCACTCTCTCCGGGTTTCTTTCAGCAAACGCAGCTCGTCTACCTTGTTTTCGAGGGCGCGGACGTTTGATAGAAGAAGCGACGGTACCGCTGGTCTGGAGGGGTTAGCCTTTAGCCTAGCATGGATCGCGGCCCTTTTTCCTCGCTTTTGCTTGCGCTCGCGCCGCTTCCTCCTCTCCCGGGTAGCTTCCAGCGGGGACTCCGCCAAAATTCCATACTGGCGTAGAATGTCCAAACCACAACCGATCACCGCGATTCTTGCAGCGTGCAGTACCTTGATGTTTAATAAGGTCTCACGGTTGTAAGTTTTACAGAATGTACGTCTGGGATGATTAAAACTCTCACACTCGCTGATGCCAAGAGGGGCCGCTGCGTCTAGGCGCGCCGCCATCTTTTTTTTTTCTTTTTTTTTTTCTTTTTTTTTTTTTTTAATTGACTTATGTTCCAAGAAGATAGCATTTCTAAAATATTCCAACAAGCATTATCCACCACATTCTTTAACACCTGATCAAATCAAAATCAGTTAATTTTATCTATTCCATAATAGAAATAAAATTCCAACAAACCATTACTTTTTATAATATCAGCATTTATTTCAGATCATCAGTTTCAATCTCCATTGAGTCTTGAGCAGTTGATTTTGCACAATCACTGATGTATTTAAGTCTTAGAAATATTCATAAGTTATTTGTCAATGTCCACTGTGCACTGTCAATTTCAAACTGTTTGGAATCATAAAAGTAATCTAACTAAATTGTTTTGCTATTTTTTTCTCCTCAACATCAATCCATATCTGATATATGTGATATTAATTAGGGAAGACAGAAAAGCACAAACATAAACGTAATTCTAAGTACGTGTGGCGTTAAAAATATTTATTAACCTCTTGCACTCCGTTGTACCGCGGGCGGGCAAGTCTCTGCATCCCAGAGCGCACGAGGGCGCTCTCGTGCGCCCTAGGATGCACGATGGCGCTGCGTAAGCTGCATTTCCGTTCTTCCACTACAGACACAGCCGCGAACAGATTAGATAATCTGATTGACCTCTCATTCGACTAATAAGAGCCTTGAATTGGGTTTCTGAAACCTTGAAGAACCAATGACTGAAAACCTAGCAAGAAGGACCCGCCTACCAATGCTGTGAATGCAGCGAGCCAATTGAAGCACAGAAGTTCGCAAGCTGTTTTTTGTAAGGCTGGATGAAGACAGACTGCTGCAGCAGATGAAAAAAGGACACGCAGGAGGAACCGTCACAGACCCAGCAGCACGGAGGCCACCCACAAGTGCAACCTGTGTGACAGCGACTGCCATTCGCGCATCGGCATGTTCGGCCACAGGCGGTGCTTATTTTGTTTTTGTTCCAGCAGAGTCGACGTTATGATTTTCTTCCATGGTCATCATAGACCGACGGAGGCTGACGACGAAGGCTAAGTGACACACACGCGTTCGCCAGTCTTTTTTTAATTACTACTGTCATTTGTTTTCAAAAATCGTTCGCCAAAAACTGCAATCATGGAAGCGCAAAACCGCAATAATGGAATTATGTTTTGATCAGGTCGCGAGACCAGAACCACGAGCGGACCAGCGTCGCGTTTGTCTGACAATGAGGAAGAGAAGTTCGCCAGGACACTGCTGTGAAGAGGTAAGGTGTTATAAGCTAAATTATTCTTTATCCCTGAAAATTGTAATCAAAAATGACTTTTGACCAATCGGTAAATTACAAACTGTGCGGCGCACGAAGTCTTAAGTTCCTGCGCCGCGGTACATGGGTCGTGCGCCGTGTCCAGACCGTGAACGCCCCCCCCCCCCGCTACTCTTCTGTAGCGAGGGGGGGGGGGGGGGGGCGAGCCGCGGTGACTGCGCCGCTGTCGCCACATCGCCACATGAGTCTATTCCGTCATGTAGCGATGGCCGATGTCCGTCCTCTGTAGCGAGGGGGGTGGGGAACAACCCCCCCACACACACACACAGACACAGCCCTGAGTGTCACCTTTCATTAGAGCCCAAAATGAAGCTTCTACATTGAATCATTCAAAAGTTACAGAAGTTTTTCCACACTGTGCCATTTGGCACAACTTGGCACAGTTCAAAAACGCCTGGGAACTACCTGAGGAAAAAGCTGTGTAATATATTCATTTTTTGTGGTATTGTTACAAAATTTTGACCTCAGCTGGATAACACTTGGTTCTACATTTCTGTTGCATTTTCCAGCCCGGATCTGAAGCTGTGTGTTATTTGCAAGCATTTGTATCCAAAAAAATACCCAGGCCAAATTTATTTTCTTCAAGTTCAGTATGTTTAGATGACTGTAACTCAGTGGCCAGCGCACTTAGAGAGATTATGACTGTTTTGCCAAAAAATTCGAAGTGTTTTCTTTTAAATGAGACCAACCCCATGAAGATGCTGCAAAGGGTTGAAGAACAGCTTTCGATTTACTTTGGGCACGTTATTTTTTGGCGTTTTTAGGGAAATTGACCGGAGTGCAAGGGGTTAAATAAAGTCCAAAACATCTTCAGCATGCAAGATGAAGAAAATATTAACTAGATGACATGTATACAAAAATATATCTTCACATACCTCAAAATTCACTACTCTATCCGCAACTGGCACTGGTTGTTGGGGTGGATCCTTCCTTTCGATTTCCGGGTCCGATTGTGTCGTTAACAAAGGGTGGAGGCCGTATGGTTTCGATGGTTTTTTCTGAACACCGAAAGTTCCAGCAATTGAATAATTAGTGGACCTCGATTTCACCTGTTGGGCATGTTTTCTGCTCTTAGCATGACTCTCGAGAGACTTAAATCCTCTTCCACCATAGTCAATGGTGTCGTTACACCACGTGTATATCGCCTTCCCAGCACGGTCGATTTTCCGTATGAAATCGCTAAATAAATTTGTCACAGTTGTCTTACCAACATCCGTTGCAATCTCCTTTTCTAGCCAATCCCAACGAAATTTGTTTTTCACGATCTTGTCAATTTCTTTGACTCTCGGAGCATCTTTACGTTCAACCACCGACATCACTGCAATGCAAGTCCGCTATGGGAGAGCGAGGAAAACAAAGGATTAAGAATAAAATAGGATTAAGAAACAGCCGCGTTCATTGGTCACTGCAGGGACGATCAGCATCAGCCAATCAGGCGCGTCGTTAGGGGATTACTAAGGGATTTTTTTTTTTTTTTTTTAAAGGACGATCCGCATCAAATCAGGCGCGCCGTGAATTTTTTTTTTTTTTTTTTTTTAAAGGACGATCAGCATCAAGTCAGGCGCGCCGTTAGGGGATTACTAAGGGAATTTTTTTTTTTTATTATTTTGGAAGATAAAAAAAGCGGAATTCCGCAAATTAGCGGAAAAATCACATCCCTATGAATCAGGATCGGATCGAAATTGAACTGTTTCAGAATCTCAAGAATTGGAATCGAATCGATTCTGGAAATTAGGGATCCTTCCCAGCCCCATCTATTACTAATGATGACCACCCAGTTTATACTATCAACAAAATGTATTTTGTGCCTCAAGGCAATTTTTTGGACAGAATGCTCAAAATAGCCAGTTGCAGCCCCAGATTCAGGGATCCCAGAGAGCTTTACACATTCTATAGTAAGAGATCATAGGAAGTGTCAACCTTGATCTGACCTGTAAGTCAGAGGTTATGGTCTCAGAGTGAACCTGTGTACCAGGTTTGGTGACCTTAGCTTTACTCATTGTACAGTAATAAGGCATAAGGAATATTAACCTTTGACCTTAAATATTTTGACCTCAAATCCATAGTTAGTTGAGGGTGTAAGTCATCCAAGATGTGTATTAGATACAACTACTGTACTTTAAAGTGTGATGGTTATTTGAAAGGGACATTACATACTAATGAACATTAATACAAATGTAAGTATGCCAGATCTAGGAATACTGCTAATTTGCATCTGTATTCCCCTATCTGTAGTGTATTGATTTGCAAAGCCTATATCATTTCTTTCAGTAGTTATTGTGTTTAGAAGATTTATGGAAAAATCTGACCGCTGACCTTTGATCTCAAGGTCATCCAATAACAGTGAAATTGCAATATGTGCATCCTCAGTATCAATCAAACTATGGTACTAAGTTTCAAAACAATCGGACCAAAACTGTAGGAGGAGTTGATTTCACAAGTTACTGTCTATGAAGTGAGGTGAAACAGGAGGCCATAGGTCAGGGGTTATAATTCCTGTAAAAATCATCCGATCAGAACCAAATTGCAATATGCACATCCTCAGTGTTTATCAAACCATGGTACAAAGTTTCAAAACAACTGGGCCAAAGCTGTAGGAGTTGATTTCACAAAAGTGGGACAGACAGACGGACGGACTGACCCATAACATAATCCCCCTTCAGTCTTCGCCCAAAGGGCTCTTCAACTCCTCTGGGCTTCGACCAGCGGGGGATAAAAACTGAAGACATATGACAATAAAGTTGCTCATCAACATTATCAATAGCCATGTTTTGTTTTTTTTAAAATCCAACTTTTCTCTCATAAACCCATGACTTTTTGTAAATTTGCACCTTTCATGTCAGTTGGAGAATCCCCCCCCCCCCCCCATTGGAGTTCCCACTCCTTTCTAACTTTTTCACAAAACTAGCAGGGGGTTATTTTTCATAGAAATTTGTGATTTTTTTTCCTTAAATCTTTGGGTTTTCTTTTGTAAATATACCACTTTTTCTGATAAACTTCTATTTTTTTTCTTGTAAATGACCGTTTTATAAGTATGCTGTTTTTTCTAGAAAAAGCTATTTTTTCTTGTAAATTTTTAACTTCTATTTTTGTAGATATGCAGCTCTTTCCTTGCAAATTTTCTGCATTTTTCTTATAATTTTTCTGCCCCCCCCTTTTTTTTCCAAGTTTGTGTCAAATCCATAGAATGTCACTGATTATTAAGATAAGATAAGCCTTTATTAGTCCCACAATGGGGAAATTCCAGGATTTCAACAGCACAGGGATAGCAACACTCAGAGCAACAATCAGAAGGCAAGAAAAAAAAAAGCAAGCAAGCAAGAGCAGCTAATATACATATGTATATATATATATATATATATATATATATACAGTATATACAGTATATATACATATACACACACACACACACACACACACATATTGGCAAGAGACTTGCATTTAGCTCTGGAGCCACTGGCTGAAGACCCCTGATCTAAGGTCACTCAGCTTCTCTAAATATTGCCTTTTCAGTCTGGGTTCTTCTCCAGCTGGATGACTAAAATGTCCAGGGAAAAGCAATGGAAGTGACCCATTTTTAAAACGTTTAACCAATTCCAGCAGTTTTTTTTTTTTTTTTTAGAGTCTGGAATGCAAATCTGGATCGAAACGTGTGTGTGTGTGTGTGTGTGTGTGTGTGTGTGTGTGTGTGTGTGTGTGTGTGTGTGTGTGTGTGTGTGTGTGTGTGTGTGTGTGTGTGTGTGTGAGAAGCATACGCACCAGAGTGAGGGGATCGGTAGCGGAAGTCCTCCTTGGTGAGCAACAGCAGGGCTTTGCCATTCATCTGAAAAGAGCTGCTGGTGATCGGCCGCAGGGCAAACTCCTTCTCAGCCCACCGCAGCCACTGGCCCACGTCTTCTCTGCTCCAACAGACTGGCTGTAAGCCTGGAGGTGGAGGGAGGGAAGAGGAGGTCAATATCCCCCGCCTCTGTTTTCTTTGGCGATCCCAATATGTTACTGAAGGAGAGCAGTTTTCATCTTTTCCATATAATTACTGGGGTAGAACCAAGTTATGACAAGCCTATCATTCATGAATTTACAGCAAAAATAGTTTTACAACACGTGGACTTCAACAGGAGGCTTTCATTAGTCAATACAAGTAGTTTCTGCCAAACAAAGTGAAATAAACATATATTATGGGGCAAATGGGGCAAAATTATTAACTGAGGTAAAAAATATAACATCGCAAGTCAGGGGCTACAACTCCCGCAAAAATCATCCTATCAGAAACAAATTGCAATGTGCGCATCATCAGTGTAAATCAAACCCTGGTACCAAGTTTCAAAACATGTGGAACACAACTCCAGAAGTTAATTTCACAAAAAAAAGTTACTCTCCATTAACTGAGGTGAAATTATAAGTCAGATGCTACAACTCCTGCAAAAATCAGATTGGAGCCAAATTACATGTCAGGGTTTCCTCTGGTAACATTTCTCGGTGGCAGGCCGCCTCGCCAGAAATTTTACCACCGTGCCAAGGAGATATGAATTTATTAAGAAAAATATATGAAGCAATGACTTTCTGCAAGCGCGCACACGAACAACGTGCGTGGCCGTCAAGTGCGCGGAGTTTAGAAGTGCCCCGCCCACGCACGTTTTCCAGTCAGTCAGCAGGCAGTGTCTCGCTAAGCGCGACTGTCCGACAGAGACATGAGTTTATTAAAGTACTTTAAACGCAGAAAAAAAAATCAGAAGAGGTATGTAAGCACTGGAGGCATTTTATCATGGTTTTATCCCGCTGGAAACGGAAGCAATAATGGAAGAGTCGCTTAGCTAACAGATGTGGTTAGAATTCATATGCAGCCGGCTTCATATGAAGGGAAAGGCAAAGGGGACTGATGACTTGCTGATGATATACAGTATTTCACCAGCCACTACAATATGAAGTTATGTTCTGTAGGAAGTGCAGGAATGAGGAGAATGGCAATTTCTCCCTTTTCTTGCATGAGCAGGCGTGCCAGTCTTATTCTCCAGTGGCAGTGACTAAAAGCAACAGCTAAAAACGCTAGCTCTCTTCACTCTAAACTGAGGTCCTTCAGCGGCTGCCTAGAGAGGTGCCTGATGAGAAAGCCTGAGAGCACAACTATAATTGCCTAAGCAGATCATTCTGTACATGAACACATATTGTGGTGAATTATGTCTTTAGAGTCTACTATAGTTCCCCATTATGTACCTGGCAGGTTAAGATGACCGAAATTCACAAAGTCAATGACTTTAATCCGTCAGCAGCTAATCCATCAGCAGCCTTCAGACAAACTAAACGTGCCAACATTTGATTTCAAAATAAGGGAGGTTTTTCCTGCTGTCTGGGTGGTAAGGAGATTTCTAAAAAAAACTATAAATATAAAGAAATATTATAACAGAAATAATGGCATCCTTCGTCATTTAAGTTAATTTATTTCATTAAATACAATTTTATTAATATTTTTTCTTTGTAATCAGAGTTAAATTATTGTTCTGTTCTGACTGCAAAATTATGGTAAAAAAGATTTAAATTGTTATAAGGAAAAAGTAAAAAAAAAAAAATGGCCACAGTTTGCCTCAAATTTATCTAAAAAAAAAAAACACCCTAATTTTATTTAAAAAAAAAAAAACAGACAAAAATTTGTCATAAAATAATCCACAAATTTATAATAAAGTTTCAAATGTACAAGAAAAGTCAATTTTACAAGAGGAAATTACAAATTTGGGGAACATTAGGGCGGTGTAGTGGCACAGTGGTTAGCACTGTGGCAGCACAGCAACTCACCCTTGGCCATGGGATCCCTGGTTCGATCCCAGCCCCTGACCAACAGTGATCTGTGTGGAGTTTGCATGTTCTCCCCGTGTATGCGTGGGTTTACTCCGGGAGTTCTCCGGTTTCCTCCCACAGGCCAAAAACATGCAGGTTGGGTTAATTGGAGACTCTAAAGTGGCCCTGTGTGTGAATGGTAAAGGGATAGCGCCGTACTGTGGCTGCTTCATCCGTCCAGATGGATGCCTTCAATTTCCCCTCTGGGGATCAATAAAGTATACAAAAAAAAAAAACAACAAAAAAAAAAACATGGTTTCAAATTTAGATTTACAGAGAAAAGTAGAAAACTAAGAAAATTGTTATAAATTTTGGAGAAAAACCTCAAACCTTCAAGACTGAAGTCATTACTCAAGTTTTTAAGTGGGTGCTCTTTGTACCCTCAACTCTACTAGAAATTTTTGGTTGTCTACTTTTAATTATTAATTTCAAAGTACTGCTTTTACATGAGTAGAATTTCTGGTTATTATACCCACCTGATCATATAATTTAAGTATGCATGAGTACATTACTATTATGAATGTTTCTTTCCCTTCCCTACTCTCTTAATGGAAAAAAAGAAACAGTAGAATAAAAATACAAAAAATATACATATTTTTGTCATTTATGTAAACCATGACAAAAAAAAAAAATCCTACAGGACAAAACATGACACTTGATATTTTCTAACCTGTTTATATACCACCACAGACAGAGCGAGAACCTGAATTAGACAGAGCTCAAAGAGGGCACGATGAGACAGAAGAGAGGAGCCAAGGAGAGGAAAGTGTTCAGGCAGAGGAAGGAGAGAAGGATAACACCACTAAAAAGTCTAAACACAGGATGTCTGGGTGGGACCCCAACTGGCCCAATATTCAAGCCTCGGTTGTACAATACTTCAAATGGTAAGTTCCATATGCAATGTTACCGTGTAAAATTAAAAAAATAAACAGCATAAAATTAACATATTCCGTATGTTTACTGCCCCCCCCCCGGAAAAATATGTTGCCACCGCGCCAAGGTCTTTAAGCCAGAGGAAACATTGCATGTCATCAGTGTATATCAATCCCTGGTACCAAGTTTCAAAACATTTGGAATACAACTGAAGGAGGAGCAGATTTCACAAGCCAGTTACTCTCTATTAACTGAGGTGAAATTACTGAGTCAGAGGCTATAACTCCTACAAAAATCATCCAATCCGAGCCAAATTGCAATATGCGCATCTTCAGTGTATATCAAACCCTGGTACCAAGTTTCAAAACATTTGGACCACAACTGCTGGAGGAGTTGATTTCACAACCCAGTTACTCTCTATTAACCGAGGTGAAAATATAAGTCAGAGGCTATAACTCCTGCAAAAATCATCAGATTGGAGCCAAATTACAATAAGTATGTCATCATAGGAGTAGAATATATAGACAACAGACATAAACTGACATTTAGTGACTAGGTTAGTGGACTTCTCTCAGTCTGTACCCAGCAGCTCAACCTTGGGAAAAAAAAGAACCCCATGTAGTGGAGCTTGAAATAACGAGGCGATGTGATTCATAAACCAAAGTTTATTATCAGCTCCTCTAACAAGTCTCATCTAGGTGCAGCAGCAGGAGAAGGAAGAGAGCGAACACCTTCGGCTCTACGAACTTATACTCGCACATAACAAAAGACATGCATATCAAAAGCTGACATCCCTCACTATCTTAATCCCCTCTTTTGTCTTCGTACTCCTCCACCTGGCCCTGGGGGGTCAGGGCGACCCATCTGGTCTCCACCGCAGCGCCTTGGATGCTCTTTAATCTTCACTGGCGGTTGAGACCCTTTTGTCCTGTTCTGAGGTGTGAAGTCGCTTTACATATGTAATCACCAAACATTCTCACATGCTTATACATATGAAGGTTATGGGATATATGATTAATATAGACCACAGCCCCCCCAAACGACTAAGAAAAGGACAATAGAAAAATTCACAGCTTAAGATAATTATTATGACATACTAACTGCTACACCTCTTGACACAGAAGAAACTTTCCAGCAGCCATGCTCCTAAGAGAGTTCAGTGGTAATCATAACAGCATAGTAAAATCACAAGTCAGTCCTAAACTGTTACAGCACAATTAGTGAACAACTGTTGAGTAGTTTGCATCAGTCCCTGTGCCGTCTGGGTTTTAATCTTCTCCCGAATCTGCTGTGGGTCCGCTTGGGCGTCCTGGTGGGACCTTCCTGTAAGGAATCTGCAGCTTGGGGAGGAGAGTGATTATTTGTTCCCTGCAGGGGGGCTGAGTCTTTTCTCTTGGGGGGGGTCTACCCCGCCGAGGTGCTCTCGCCAACCGTGCAGGCTCGTCTCTCAACAAGAAGGCAGGTTTAAGTCTGTCAATGCTGACTGTTTCTTTTCTATCCCCAAAATCAAGCACAAAATGCTTATCACCAGGTTCCAGCACTCTGAATGGTCCATCGTATGGTGGGCGGAAAGTTGGTTTTAAAGCTTCATGTCTAACAAAAACGAATTCAGCATTTTTTTAAAGCTTGGGGGACAAAAACCCGTGGAAAAGAGTGATGTGCCGGTCCGGGGAGAGAGTCCAGTCCGTTGCTGCCTAAAAACCTCGGGGCTGGAAGATGCCCTGGCTCTGGGTTCTCTGGTAAAAATTCACCTGGGAGCCTGAGAGGTTGTGCAAAAACTAATTCTGCTGGGGAGGCGTCTAGATCCTCTTTAGGCGCAGCACGCAACCCCAATAAAACCCAGGGAAGTTTATTTACCCAATTTGTATCCGTTAGTGAGGCTCTGAGGGCGGCCTTTAAAGACCTGTGAAAACGCTCGCATAACCCATTAGCCTGAGGGTGATAAGCGGTGGTGCGGTGAATTGTCGCCCCTAAGCTGCTGGCCATGGCTGACCAAAGCTCCGAGACAAATTGAGGCCCCCTATCGGACGTGATGTCCAATGGGACGCCGAAACGTGCCACCCAGTTTGTCAAAAAAACGCGAGCGACTTCCTCCGCTGTGGTTGACGCCAGAGGGACTGCCTCTGGCCAGCGCGTGGTGCGGTCTATCATTGTTAACAGATGTGTGAAACCGTGGGAGGAAGGTAGTGGCCCCACGAGGTCGACATGAACGTGGTCGAACCTTCTAGCAGGGATTCGAAAAGGCTCTAGAGGGGCTTTTGTGTGTTTGTGTACTTTGGCGCGCTGACAAGAAATGCAAGTCTTTGCCCATTCTTTTACGTTTTTGCGCAGGCCAGGCCACACAAACTTTTCGGCGACCATTTTAACCGAAGCGCGCACACCTGGGTGCGCGAGGGAGTGAATCGAGTCGAAAATACGGCGGCGCCATGCAGCTGGGACTAACGGGCGAGGTCGGCCGGTTCAGATGTCGCATATTGGGGGGGGCACACCGTCGCGTAAACCCCTTTCCTCCAGCCTTAACCCTGTTGGCCCAGACAAGAGTGCGCGCACGTCCGCGTCACTACTTTGCTCCTCCGCCATGGCTGCATAATCTATCCCTGCGTGGATTGGGGCTGCGTATGTGTCCGCGTTGGCGAAGAGTTCTGCGGCTGAGGTAGTATAATCTGTCTCTTCGTGCTCTGGCGATGTCACAGCGCGAGAGAGGCAGTCTGCTACCACGTTAAGTTTGCCTGCCACATGTCGAATGTCTGTGGTGAACTCTGAAATCGCAGCTAGCTGTCTTTGTTGCCTGCCTGACCACGGTTCGGAAATTTTAGCCATCGCAAAGGTGAGCGGTTTGTGGTCTACAAAAGCCGTGAAACGCCGCCCTTCCAACCAGAACTGGAAGTGGCGGATGGATAAATGAAGCGCTAGCAGCTCCCGGTCAAAAGTGCTGTATTTACGCTCAGTTTGGTTTAGCGATTTGCTGAAAAATGCCAAAGGTTGCCAGATTCCGCTGACGTGTTGTTCTACAACTGCCCCTATGGCCAGGTCTGAAGCGTCTGTGGTTAGCGCAATGCGGGCCGAGGGATCAGGGTGAACCAACAATGTGGCATTAGCTAGGGCACTTTTTACTTCCGCGAAGGCGCGTTCGCGCTCCGGGGTCCATTCGACCGCGTTGGAAGGTTTTTGTTTTCTGAGCGCGTCATATAGGGGCTGCATGAGCTGAGCTGCGTGGGGGAGGAAACTGTTGTAAAAATTAACCATTCCCAAAAATTCTTGCAGCGATTTGACCGTTTGTGGCCGTGGGAAACTTTTTACTGCGTGAACTTTGTCTGGCAGTGGGGTCTCCAGTGTAGTGGAGCTTGAAATAACGAGGCGATGTGATTCATAAACCAAAGTTTATTATCAGCTCCTCTAACAAGTCTCATCTAGGTGCAGCAGCAGAAGAAGGAAGAGGGCGAACACCTTCGGCTCTACGAACTTATACTCGCACATAACAAAAGACATGCATATCAAAAGCTGACATCCCTCACTATCTTAATCCCCTCTTTTGTCTTCGTACTCCTCCACCTGGCCCTGGGGGGTCAGGGCGACCCATCTGGCCTCCACTGCAGCGCCTTGGATGCTCTTTAATCTTCACTGGCGGTTGAGACCCTTTTGTCCTGTTCTGAGGTGTGAAGTCGCTTTACATATGTAATCACCAAACATTCTCACATGCTTATACATATGAAGGTTATGGGATATATGATTAATATAGACCACACCCCAAAAGCTTATTCATGTCAGAAAGTTAGCAATGCTAACTGCCCCATTACCCTTGTTATGCCAGGAAATAAATAACAAAATAGACCAGAATAACTTGAGATATATCATTGACTGTGGATTAATGAACAAGCTGGGAGCACAAATGTCTAGTGGGATGACTAGAATTTACAGAGAAGAGCTCTGAAAACCACGGTCAGGTCACAAGCTAAGCTAGCTGCACTGTAGCTATAAACCTCTTGCCCTCCAAGAAGAGGACATGCCAGAGTAGCCAAGAAGGTTTGTATCAGGTCCTGTGCAAGTGGACTTTGGGCTGTTTAACCCTCATCCTAACTCAAAAAAAAAAACAAAAAAAAAAACATGATCATCATCACGTAGTGGCCCGAGGGGTCAGGGCACACTGGACAACTTGCTGCAACACCGTGCGATTTTCCATGGCTGTCGCCAAGTCCTCTCTTGCTATCCCCAAATCCCTCGACAGTACCTCTGGGAATGTAAGCTTCCGGGACTGGACTGGGCTAGTAGGCTTCCAAAGGATCAGGGAGTGTATAATCTCCCCAGTGGCCCGATGGCAATGGCCAGCAAATATGAGTCTCCATTTGGTGAGCCTCAGAGAGGGGTGGGATGTCACATATATTCACTCGAGAGTCGCGTGCTTGAACCAATGGATGTTCTGTATACACCTCAGTAAGTTCGTATATGTCTCGTCCAGTCGTTTTTCTTGACGTGCAGTTAGAGTCCACGTCTCCAAGTCAAAGAGCAAAATTGGCTCTATCAGCGTCCTGAATACGTGAATTTTCTTTTTGTTGTTGAAAGTTGAATGCCATATGTTGTTAAGCTTATTACATGCTGCCCATGCTAGAGCTTTACAAGACTTCATATCCTTTTGAGAGTCCATTATATACAAGCCAAGGTATTTGAAGTCTTCAACTTGGGTGATGTTTGCGCCAGCCAGCGAAAGCAGGCTACAGTTCGCCTTGAAGAACCCCTGCTTCAATGTCAAAGAATGCTGTTTTGCCATAAGCTGTTATGACTGTAGCCTTGGTGTTGGTATAGAGCGCTTTAATGGCTGTGATAGTAGGTTGTGGGATACCATAGAGAGGTAAGATATTAAACATCGCGTCCCAATTGATGGAATCGAATGCCTTCTGAAAGTCTACAAAACAGTGAAATCTTAAAGTCTCTTCATTTCTTCCATTATGCGACACAGGGACAGTATTTGAGAGATTGCTGACCGCCCTCTCCTGAAACCATTTTGGTTATTGCACAGCAGGGGTCCACAGTGGGTACTAGACGATTTAGAAGAAGCTTATTGTAGATTTTGGCGGCAATAGGCATTAGGGAGATGCCTCTATAATTTGAAGTCAGTGTCAAGTCGCCCTTTTTTTGGGGATAGGTACAATCCCAGATTTCTTCCAAGCAGATGGTAAATGGTGTTCACTTATTTTTTTTTTTTATTTATTTTTTTTTTGTTACTTATTTGTACCCGTAGGTAGATTTGGTTTGCAGTCTGGTGACAAGCCACCAGCTGCTGGTCGCTGCGTGCGCGAGCACCCTAAACCTACATGTTTTTGGTATGCGGGAGGAAACCGGAGAAATCCCGGAGTAAACCCACGCAACACGGGGAGAACATGCAAACTCCACACAGCTCACTGTTGGTCGGGGGCTGGGATCGAACCCACGATCTCATGATCCCGGCGATCCCCCGGCCGAGGGTAAGCTGTGCTGCCGCAGTGCTAAACCACTGCGCCACCGTGCAGCCGGTGGCGCAGTGGATATATAGCGCTTATATAGCGCTTTTATTCTCATCTCTTGATGACCAAAGCGCTTTACAGATCCTGCCATCCACCCATTCATGCACACATTCACACACTGATGGCGGCATGCTGCCTAGCATGGCGCTTGCAGACCCACCAAGAGCAATTGGGGGTGAAGTGTCTTGCCCAGGGACACAACGGCAGGATACTGGGGAGAGCGGAATTCGAACTGCCAACCATGTGGTTATTGGACGACCTGCTCTACCTTCTGAGCCACTGCCGTCCCCAGATGGTGGCAGATCTTTAGCAGAAGGTCATGGAACAGAGAATCTTTCCAGATAAGACTTGGGATGTTATCAAGGCTGGTTGATTTATTGACCCTCAAAGACCTAACCGCATCACGCAGCCCTTGTATAGTGAACAGAGATGTACTTACGTCTAGAGCACAGGTGTCAAAACTCATTCCATGGAGGGCCAAGACTATGCAGGTTTTACCTCCACCCAGTGTCTTCAACAGGTGATTTCACTGAATTTCTTCCCACCGATTGCTGATTAGTGAAAACACCTGCTGAAGATACTGGGTAGAAGAAAAACATGCAGGGTCTTGGCCCTCCATGGAATGAGTGCGACACCCCTAATCTAGAGTTTCGGCAATCTGGATAAGGGGCAGATCTATGCTTCCCTGAGTAACTGGCTGACCCGCTAACAGGCTCTGAAAGTGAGATAACCAATTCTCTTTCCGCTTTTCAGCCAATCCTCCTTTAATGCGGACCAATGGTCTGCCTTTCCGTCCAGCAAGGTTGTTGATAATAGGCCACGCAGCTGCATGTTGGTTTGAGGAACTGAAGTAATTGATTTGGTCGATTTTCTTTTCTATACATTCTGCTTCAGCTTGTGCATAGACTTCATCAAGCTGTTTCTGTGTTTTGGTCATGTTTCTGAGAGTGGTTCTTGTTGGCTTGTTTTCATGACATTGTGTGGCTTCGCGAACAGCCTTGCAAGCATCGTTAACTAGGGCATGAGCGCTGAGTGACTTATCCTTCTCTTTCTTCTTTTTAGGAAGCGTTTCCAAAGCAACTTCCTCAGTGACAGAGATGAGGTTATTATAGGATGTTTCAATGTCGTCATCAGGTTGTGAGAGTGCATCATAGCAATTCCAAACTTCCAGGTGAACGCTGAGGAAACCTCTGAGGTGGCGCACACAAGCTTCCAGCCAACTTCCTTCATAAGATTTAGAGTGGGCTTCTTGGACTGCCTGAGACTTAGCCGTATGGTACGCGAGACAACTCGGTAGTCCGGCCCAACACTTGAAAATGATGAATAGGCCTGAAAGTTCATAGTACTGTTCCTCCACTTGTTGCGGACAAGGATATAATCGAAGAGGAAAACGGCAGCCTCGTGTGTAGCAGAATGTAATGTATGCACTCTGTTGGACAGAACAACATCACAGCGCCCAGAAAGACAGACTGTGCTTGTGGCCCTGGAAATGAACAGGTACAATGTAGACATACGTAGCTGCACTTAGTGAAACAAGATTGCCTGGATATGACAGCTTGGAAGACCATGGGTACATCTTCTTTTGGAGTGGGAGATCAACTCAAGAAAGGAGAGAAGCAGGAGTGGGCTTTGCAGTTAGAAAGGAGATAGCAGCAATGCTTGATGAGGAACCAGTGCCAATCAACGACAGGATAATGACTATGAGACTCCCACTACAGCGGAAGATGTATGCCACACTCATCAGTGTATATGCCCCAACAATGACCAACACAGAGGAGGTGAAGGAAGAGTTCTACAGTGATTTACGTGAGACTATCAGGCGTGTACCGACTGATGACAGGCTGATACTCGTTGGAGATTTTAATGCCAGAGTTGGTTCGGACACTGAGAAATGGAAAGAAGTGCTAGGCAGTCATTGAGTAGGCAAGTGCAATGCTAATGGAGAACTTCTACTGGCACTATGTTCAGAGTACAACCTTGTGATAACCAACACTCTATTTAAGCGCAAGGACACACAAGAAGACATGGATGCACCCAAGAACCAAGCATCGGCACTTATTAGACTACATCATAGTCAGGCAGAGAGACATAAGGGATGTATTGGACACCAGAGCAATGAGAGGTGCGGACTGTGGTACTGATCATGTTATGCTGAGATCTAGATCAAGGATTTGCAGATGAAAACAGCACTGCAGGATGGGTGCGAAGCCACCACGGAAGCTAAACACTAGTGCACTGAAAGGCCAAAAGAAGCAGGAAGAACTTACACAGGAAATGGATGAAAACTTGAAAAATTGGGACAGCAACAACTCAGAATGACATAGAAGAGAAATGGGCAACACTGAAGGGTACGGTGTATTAGACTGCGAGTGATGTAAAAGTCTAACCAGAGATTTCTTACTCCTTGGTTTAACTCAAACTCGTGGCTTGAAACACAAGGCTCGTCAAATGGAAAGAAAATGGCGGTCAACTAATTCAGATGAATTCTACTTGGCGTGGAGAAATCATCTCTTAATCTATAAAAAATCTCTTAGAAAAGCTAGATCAAGCTATTATTCTGCATTAATAAAAGCAAACAAGAATAACCCCAGGTTTCTCTTCAACACTGTAGCCAGGCTTACAAAGAGCCATGACTCGGTCAATCCTTGCATCCCCCCTGAGCTTTCTAGTCAGGACTTTCTGAACTATTTCAATCTTAAAATTTTATCTATTAGAGATGAAATTAGTCAGATTCTTCCTACCGTAAACTCTAGTACATTAACTACTGCAGCTCCCTCAATTGATATCTGCTTGGATAGATTTACTCCAATCGACCTCTTGGAGTTGGATAGGGTAGTTTTCTCTTCTAAGCCTTCATCTTGCCTTCTGGACCCTATTCCTTCCAGGTTATTTAAAATTATTTTCCCAATTATTAGTAGCCGTATTCTTCTTATCATTAATTCTTCTTTAACTCTGGGTTATGTTCCACTGGCTTTTAAAACTGCTGTAATTAAACCTTTACTTAAAATACCAACGCTCGATCCTGGAGTTTTGGCCAATTATCGACCAATCTCCAATTTGCCTTTCATTTCAAAAATCCTGGAAAGAGTTGTTGCTTTGCAATTATCAGACCATTTGCAGGGAGCTCATCACAGCACTGAAACTGCCTTAGTGAAGGTCTCTAATGACCTCCTGACTGCATCTGATAATGGACTTGTCTCTGTTCTTGTTCTTTTAGATCTCAGTGCAGCCTTTGACACTATCGATCATGCCATTCTACTTGATAGACTGGAACACTTTGTTGGACTCAGTGGAACTCCGTTGCAGTGGTTTAGATCTTATTTGTCTGATAGATTTCAGTTTGTCCATGTCAATGATGGATTTTCTTCCAGCTCTAAGCTCACTCACGGAGTTCCACAGGGATCTGTGTTGGGCCCTACTCTTTTTAGTCTATATATGCTCCCGCTGGGCAATATCATCAGAAAGCACTGTATACATTTTCATTGTTACGCTGATGACACACAACTATACCTGTCAATGAAGCCCGATGATTGTGAACAGTTGGCCAAGCTAGATGCCTGTCTTAAGGACATCAAAGCTTGGATGACTTGTAATTTTTTACTGTTGAACTCTGATAAGACTGAAGTCATTGTTGTTGGCCCAAAACATCTTAGAAATTCCTTTTCAGATTATGCCCTTAATTTAGATGCTGCCACTCTCACTCTGAACAGTTGTGTGAGAAACCTTGGAGTGATTTTTGACCAGGATTTGTCCTTTAATTCACATATTAAAACTGTTTCTAGGACCACCTTATATCATCTGCGCAATATTGCTAAGATCAGGAGCATCTCGTCTCTGGGTGATGCTGAGAAACTGATTCACGCCTTTGTCAGTTCGCGATTAGATTATTGTAATTCGCTATTATCTGGTTGTCCTAGAGTATCTTTAAAAAGTCTTCAATTGATTCAAAATGCTGCTGCTAGAGTTTTAACTGGTTCTAGAAAAACAGATCATATTTCCCCGGTTCTGTCCTCCCTCCATTGGCTTCCCATTGAATTCAGAATCAAGTTTAAAATCCTTCTTCTTACTTTCAAAGCTCTTAACAATCTGGCCCCCCAATATATAAAAGATCTGATATTACCTTACCACCCTAACAGAGCATTACGCTCCCAAAATGCTGGCTTACTTGTGGTGCCCAGAATCTCCAAAAGTACGGTGGGAGGCAGAGCCTTCTGCTACCAAGCCCCTTCTCTCTGGAACCAGTTACCACTCTGGGCCTGGGAGTCAGACTCGGTCTCTGTCTTTAAGAACAGGGTAAAATCATTCCTTTTTAATATAGCTTTCGTTTAAGGAGGGTATTTGTGTCTTTTAACCCCACTCTTGTTCTATTGTTATCTGATCCATACTCCTGGTTGATCTCCAATATTGTACTTGGCATCTTACTGCTATGTTTTTTATGTCTGTCCTTTCCATCCTCCCTATCCCCTCATCCCCAGCCAGTCGCAGCAGACGACTGCCCCTCCCTGAGCCTGGTTCTGCTAGCGGTTTCTTCCTTCCAATTGGGAGTTTTTCCTCTCCACTGTCGCCTAGTGCTTGCTCATAGGGGATCGTCTGATTGCTGGGTCTTTCTGTGACTGTGTGATTATTTTTTTTTTTATCTGCACTGTGGCGCCAAGAGACGGCTTTTGTTGTGATGTGGCGCATTATAAATAAAGCTGAATTGAATTGAATTGAATTATTAGGCTACCCTGAGAGGAAACATCAAGATTGGTTTGATGAGCATGATGAACACCTGAAGAAACTACTGGAAGCGAGGAATACAGCTAGGCAGGAAAACCTACAATGTAACACAAGATCGAAGAAGAAGAAATACTCAAAGGCTCAGAGTGAGCTACAGAAGTACACCAGAGAGATGAAGTCCAACTGGTGGGATGAAAAAGCGGAGAAACTTCAAACTGCAGCAGACAGAAAGGACATGAAAACATTCTTCACAGGTTTGAGAGAAATCTACGGCCCTAAACCAAAAGGATTGATCCAACTAAAGGCTATGGATGGTGAAACGGTTTTGCAGGAGAAAGACAAGATCCTGGACAGATTTGCAGACCACTTTGACCAACTACTAAACAACCCTGGAGATCTCACTGAAGAGGCTAAAGAAGCTCTAGTGCAGCGACCAGCTGTATCAAGTCTGGATGAACCACCAAATTTTGTTGAACTAATGGCAGCTATCAGGAAAACACAGGATGGTAAAGCTCCAGGAAGGGATGGAATTCCAGCAGAAGTGTGGAAATTTGGTGGTGTTCAGCTGACCAACTGCCTGCACAAGCTCATCCAAGAGACATGGGATGCCCAGAAAGTACCTCAAGACTGGAAGGATGCAAGTATTGTGCCTTTGTTCAAGAAAGGTGATAGGAAAGTTTGTGGAAATAACCGAGGTATATCACTGCTAGCCACTGTTGGTAAGATTGTCTCACGTGTACTACGTAACAGACTCAACGAACACATCTCGCAGAATATACTACCGGAAGCCCAGTGCGGCTTTAGAAGTGGAAGAAGCACAATGGACACGATTTTCTGCTTGAAACAAGTTCAAGAGAAGTGTATCGAACAGGACATGCCACTTTATGTAGTCTTCATAGACTTCAGTAAAGCCATCGATACTGTTTTGCGACAAGGACTTTAGCAGGTACTCAAGAAACATGGTTGTACAGAGAAGTTTGTCAGCCTGATTGAGGCACTCCATACAGGTATGCAAGCAAACGTGGCAATGAGTGGTTCAGTATCTAAAGACTTTTCAGTAAGCAACAGGGTGAAACAAGGGTGTGTGCTCGTGCCTACACTCTTCTCGCTATATCTGGCAGCTGTGCTTGAGGTGGCCTTCAAAGACACTTCAGAAGGAGTATACATTCAAACAAGGAAAGAAGCAGACTTGTTCAATGTGGCACAGTTTAAAGCCAAGAGTAAGACATCGATAAAGGTAGTAAGAGAAATGCTCTTTGCCGACGACAGTTCTCTAGTTGCACACAGCGTGGAAGATATGCAATCTTTAGTGGAGAAATTTGCAAGAGCAGCTAGCCAATTCAGCCTCCAAATCAACATTAAGAAGAGAGTACCTTTATCAACCACCAAAGTTCCAGTTATCTACATCACTACCAGAAGAGATCAGCATTGGTACAGAGCCATAGTCAAGTGCAAGACTTTCAAGTACCTAGGGAGTACTGTTTCAGAGAATGCTAGGCTGGAGGATGAACTATCTCTCAGAATGGGAAGAGCGAGCGCTGTGTTTGGAAACTTGAGGAAGAGACTGTGGAACAATCGACATGTGTCTATCCGTGTGAAATGCAAAGTGTACAGAGCGACAGTACTGGCTACTCTATTGTATAGTGCTGAAACTTGGACTGTCTACAGAGTGCAGGTGAAGAAACTCCACGTGTACATGATGAGACCCCTTCGAGCCATAATTAACATCTCATGGAAAGACAAGATAACCAACACAGAAGTGTTGAAACGAGCTGGTCTACCATCAATGGAGGACATGCTAATACAGATGAACCTGAGATGGCTCGGACATGTTGAGAGGATGGACCACCAGCGTCTCGCTCGGCAGTTACTCTACTCACAGTTATGCAAGGGCAAACGCAATCAGGGTAGACCAAGGCTCAGATTTAAAGACACTGTAAAAAGAAACTTGAAGTTTGACATAGACAGGAGTTCCTGGCAGTGGAAGGCTAAGGATAGAGCTGTGTGGAGGAATCTGATCAGACCGAAATGAAACAGTCATTGTCGCCCACGACAGACTGCTATGATGACGATGATGATGATGATCGCTTTCCCGTAGGCAGGTGTAATGTCCATAATTTGTGCTTGGGTTTCATGAATTTGGTATTAGCTACCAAAAGCTGGAACTCTTCAGCATAGTCAAGTAGTTTCTCTCCATTGCGATTTGTTTCTTGGTTGAGTGTGAATGATACATCCTCTGGGCCAATTTGCGCATTAAAATCTCCCACCACAACCAAGAGGTTGTGAGCTGGAACATTTTCGGTGACACTTTATAAATCTTCATAAAATTGATCTACGGCCAGTTCATCAGACATTAGTTGGACTATAACATGCTATGGCGGTGGTTTTGGGGTTGCCGTAGAATTGTGCCACTAATATGCGTGGAGATATCTTCTCAACAGATGTCAGCTGCTGAGCGGCGCAAGGGGATAACAAAAAGCCTACTCCGCCAATAGTAGAGCCTTGGGAGTCCCAGCCCCTGACCAATAGTAATCTGTGTGGAGTTTGCATATTCTCCCTGTATCTGCGTGGGTTTACTCCGGGATTTCTCTGGTTTCCTCCCACGGGCCAAAAACATGCAGGTTAGGTTAACTGGAGACTCTAAAGTGGCCCTAGGTGTGAATGTGTGTGTGAATGGTAAAGAGATAGCGCTGTACTGTGGCTGCTTCATCCATCCAGGTGGATGCCCTCAATTTCCCCTCTGGGGATCAATAAAGTATACAAAAATCAAAATCAATACAATGCCAACGATATAATCAGATGATAGCAATCACTTGTCTTGCACTCAACTGCAGTATCTGGGTGGTGTAATCTGTGCTCTTGAATGCTCAGGATGTCGATCCTATGTTGTTTTGCACAGCTGACAAGTTCTAGGAGTCTGCTGTCCTTTGACAAAGTATGGGTATCGAAAGTACTAAAGACTGTTTCTTACATTTCAGTATGTCGATCCATTCCCACCTCCACCACGAGATACCCGTCCAGACGGATTTAGGGTATTTCGGTCATTGATACCTGATGGTACGAGGATGGGACTTGAATCTTGAGTAGCAGGGACTGGGACCCTGGTGTGGATTTTAGTTGTTGTCATGTGTCCTTTCGCTTGCTAGATCAGAGTGCGGTTCGCAACACCTGCATTTGGGTTTTCCCCATTCAGAGTTTGCCTTCTCCTAGAGGGCTTGCCGTTCGGGGCTATTGGGCGCCACCTACCCAAGGTGCATGCTGACCATTGGCTCACTAGGAGCTCATCCACCCTTTGACAGGTCTTGTTTTTAGTCCTGCTGGGTGACATGCCACCCTCCTTACCAGTGTGCATTGGTTGGGGAGCCGGTTTAGATGCCGATCACCCGTCCATGAGGCAGGTTGTACTGGGTTACCATGTTACCAGTAGCAGAGTCATCGACCCTGATCTGACCATCAAAAAAAACATAATAGTCTCTTTAAAGCAGACGGACAGACGAAAATTCAATATCGCCAATTCATATCTCAAATTGTTGTCTGAGACGAGCTAAGTCGAACCGCACATGTTTTGGTGTCAACAAATGTCGCATAAGGTGACAATGCGCTCTTGAAGTACGCTGTTGTGGAGAGCTGTCTGACCCAGCCAAGCGATCAGCGGCTAAGATGGCCACTGACTGTGTGATGTCACCGCCGGCAAACACACGCACACGGTCGGCGGCCAGTGCTGTGTTTTGCTTCATGCAACGCTTGTTTATGTCTTAAAATCGGCGATTACGGATATTTCTCGGAATACTTGTGGATTACAAATAGATTATCTATGAAGATTAGGATTTCAGGAATCGAATTAATATGGTTTGGCGTTGTGTTGTCTACGGGTGCGATGGGATACCTGCTGTGTTTTGCTTCATGCAACACTTGATGTTTATGTTTTAAAATCGGCGATTACGGATATTTCTCGGAATTACCAAATATTTTCATGATCATAAGAACGGTTAGGGGGAAAAAACATGCTGAAGAAAGACAGTTTAACTCACCGGTTACTTATATTGGAAGTCCATCCTCCTGTGTTTTTTAGGAAGCAAAGTTCTCAATTACAGAGACATACAGTGCACCCTATTGCTTCAGCTTCTGTATTAAAGCAGACTCCAGTGAAATAGTACCCAGGTTTGTCAGTCTCTCTTGTCCACATATATTTTGCAGGTGTCACGGCTCGCCACTCTCAGGCATCTGCCTCAGCTGCGCACACACCTGCACCTCGTTAGCGCCCTACATGTGTAGTAGACATTTCGTTGACAGCGATTTCGAGAATAAGATGCAATTTGAAATTAAATTTGCAAAAAGATTGGTGATAAAGAAAACGGCTATTCCAACTATATATCCCTCGATTCCCAAGTCTGACTGAGACAAGTGTCAGTGACAGTGGCGTGAAAAGCAAGGGTGATCTACCGATGCGATCAGCAGTCAGAAAACGAGAAGTAAACAGGGTAAGTTTTGTATTTTTAATATTCACAGCAAATGTTTAAACATTTTAAATGAATTCCAAGCAATGGATGATTTTCAAAATCAAACATGTAAAAGAAGAAATTACCAATGACAGTTCAGCTTTCAATTTTTAGGAAAGCAACATATTTGCTAAGAAAAATAAATATAAGCCTAAGATTGTAAGAGAAATGTGCTTTTAAAAATGGAACCCCAATTTTCTACCATAAAATGGTGCCCATTATAACTGTGAAATGTTATTTATTGGAATATAATAATTGCTATATCTGGAAACTAGTTATTTTCTTAATCTGTAGTGATACTCCATTGATTTTTGTATTTCTTTGTATATTTCTGCTGTGTTTTCAAACATTCATACAAAGGTGGTATAGTATGTAATATTTCTTTTCAAATTGAGAAGAATTTAGTGTGTTCAAATTATTCAAATGTATATGACATGCGACTTTGATGAATGCTGAACTATGAGAATTATAACATTGACATGAACATTAATAAACTCAATATATGATTTTACAAAACTTTATTTAAATATCATTGTTCACAAATCTAATCTTGGTAGGCAAAATCCCTTGTAGTGATCAGATGGGAATGTTTCTCTGATGAGGCTCACCGCACAGGCAGGCAACATAACCCTCACTTCTTTCCCACAAATAAGGCTGAATACCCCCTCAGCACCACCCAAAACTACTTCATCATCCGATTCTTCATTTTCAATGTCATCATTTATATTGAGGTCGTCAAACTCGAGAAAATAATCGCTGTCCGAATCACTTTGCTCTCGTTCTGCCATTTTCTTTGTATTGCTGTGGTGACGTCACTAATGCCCGCACCTATCGAGAGATGGCGGTACTGCAGCCTCACTAAGTGAAGGCTGAGCTATGAGCAAATAAGGTCATTTATGGAAGCTGGTGACACATATTAAATCGCGGGAATAGACAGAATAGAATATTTTCATACAATCAGTTGATTGGTTCAATAAAAATATGTCACTGTCCGTCTGCTTTAAAAAAAAAAAAAACTTTACGGGCATAATCTACAGAATTATCATGCCAAGGAATTGTAATCTGAAATTCAGTTTTCATACTAAAATAGTTTAAAAACAAGGTGATAAATTTGAAAATCATAAGCATTGTAGATGAGTGTTTACTCTTTGTTTTGTTTAATTCTATACTGCAAGTTGTGTTGTTGCCTTAAAAATGTGTATATGACTGAAATAAATTCATTCATCCATTCTTTTATTCAAGCAACTAACTGGAAATGGAAAGGAATAAAGGGGAAAAAAGCTCAGCAGGAATAAAGAAGTAGTGTGGGGTGACTGAGGTGGAGGGGGCGACGAGGAAGGAAGAGAAAGAAGGAAAGGCAGGAAGGAGAGAAAGCGGGAGGGTAATGAGGAGTAGAGAGGAAGGAGTGGCGGTGGGGGAAGAAGGAAGGAAGGAGGCAGAGGCAGTAAAAAGGATATTGAGGAAGTGGAGATAAAAGCCAAAAGGAGGGAGTGATTACCGGAATGGCAGTAGATAAAGAAAAAAAAAAGATGAAGGAGGAGGCCGAGTCAGAAAGGGAGAGGTTAGAATAAAAGATTGGAAGATGATAGGTTAAGGCAAAGAATACAGAGTGAATCAGTGATGGAAGGGAATAGCAGAAAGACAGCCAGACTTTTTTTTAAATCTGTGGTGCTCTTTCTTCTCTGAACTCTGGACAGGCACATCAGAGGAGGGACAGTTTATTAGTTTGTGTGTAAAAAGGAAAAGAAAGGCAGCAGAGGAAACAGGAATGACTGCATCTTTTCTTCCCACTCCTCTGTCACTCTCTGAAATATTTCTTTTCATTGGCGTGAGAACAGCAGTGAAAACATCTGCAGTTATGACCAACGAGCATTCGGAGAAAACAGACAAAGGGGACAGTAGAATTTGGAGATAAAAAAAATAAAATCAGACTTGTACAGATATTTGCTATGAACATTTTCTTTTACATTTAGAGACTAGGACAAATTTGCTGCTAACCTTTCATTAAAACAAGGAAATCCTACAATGGTCACTGAAATAGCTTGAAACTGGAAAAAGCAATAAAAATTTTCTGAAAATTAACTAATAAAAATCAGACACGGCTTTTGAATTTACGTTCAACAGAATCATTTAAAAAACAAACTAATGAAACTGATCTGGACTGCATGTTTCAGCTCCTTCCACAGATGTTCAATAGTATTTAGATCAGGGCTCATACGAGGGGGGGGGGGGGCAGAAAAGTTCATAGAGGTCAAATTTGACCAAATGTGGTTTATTTTTCAACCACAGAGATCCAAGCGCTGCAACACTTATGGAACAAGTGTGTGGACCAAAGGGGAGACCATGTTGAAAAATAAACCACATTTGGTCAAATCTGACCACTATGAACTTTCAGTCCCCCCGTACTTCAGAATAGTCCAGTGTTTTGTTCTCAACCATTCTTGGGTGTTGTTAGCTGTGTGTTTTGGCTCATTATCCTGTTGGAGGACCCATGACCTGCAACTGACAGCAAGCTTTCTGACACTGGACAGCACATTCCACTCCACAATGCCTTGATGGTCTTGAGATTTCACGGTACCCTGCACAAATTCAAGCCACCCTGTGCCAGAAGCAGCAAAGCAGCCCCAGAACATAACCAAGCCTCCTCCATGTTTCACATAAGGTACAGTGTTCCTTTCGTTGTATGCTTCATTTTTCCTTCTATAATAAACATGGAGCTGATGTGACTGGCCAAAAAGCTCCAACTTTTCAACCAACTTCCCAGTTTCTATGGAGAATTTTCTGATTTCTCTTCTTAACTGGTCAAAAAAATTGGAAATAAGTTACTGTTCTTTTGCATGGGTTCTGTAGGCACCCATGCACAAAAATAGCAAATTATTGGAACATAATGTAACATTTACATTATGCATGGTGGTGCAGTGGTTAGCTGCATGGTGGCGCAGTGATTAGCACTGCGGCAGCACAGTTTACCCTTGGCCGGGGGATCGTGGGGATCGTGGGTTCGATCCCAGCCCCTGACCAACAGTGATCTGTGTGGAGTTTGCATGTTCTCCCCGTGTATGCGTGGGTTTACCCCGGGATTTCTCCGGTTTCCTTCCACATGCCAAAAACATGCAGGTTAGGTTAACTGGAGACTCTAAAGTGGCCCTAGGTGTGAATGTGTATGTGAATGGTTAAGGGATAGTGCCGTATCGTGGCTGCTTCATCCATCCAGGTGGTGGATGACCCTCAATTTCCCCTCTGGGGGTCAATAAAGTATACTAAATCTAAAAAAAAAAAAAAATTCTTGTAAATTCACAACTTTTCCCAATATACTTGAAACTTTTTTTGATCAATTCATGAGTTTTCTAATAAATTTAATACTCTTTTCCTATAAAGTTGTCATAAATGTGTTCCCTTAAGCCTGCTTCATGCTACATTTCCCCTCGAGTCCGCTTTGGTCCGCATACGCTTTGGATGAGCCTCGGAAGATGTGCCGCTGTAAACAGGCAGAGCAAAGCAGCAGTGAAAACCAGGAAATGTGAAAGAGACAAAGCGGAGCAATCGCAGCTCTTACGGCCTGCGTCGTCGATGTGCACCTCTCCAGTTGGGTGATGCAATAGGAACACACACTGCGTCAACGCTGTGTAGCGTCAAAGTGGGTGCATAACTTGTGCTCAACACTACTGTGTTGACACTAAATAGGTCATGTGACTTATACACCATTTTAAGGGCTCGCCATCTTTGCTGGGCATGTTCATCAAATGCAAGATCACCGACTCCTAAAAGATCCTTCTACACGAGGAGTTTGCAAATGCTTCATGCTCTATTGGTCGCCACACCTTCATTTTTACATACACCTTGAAGTGGAACTTGCAATCTTTTGGTATCATTCTTGAGACTTGGGAGCAGCTAGCATCACACCGCCTACCCTGGAAGGCTGCACTCAAAAATGGAAGGGAAATATGTTGACGTCCTGCAGACAAGACGTGTAAAACGCCATGCTGATCACTGCATGTAACACAACAGGCCACAGTAGTACCTTTTTAATGAGATTAATGTGTGTTTCCACCCAAAATTAGCATTACTGAAGATTGTTTATTGCTAAAAATTGTCCAACTATGAAACGTTCTATATTTTTGAGCATGCAGCATTACACATTGGTCCTTTTTTATCCATGTGAACTTCGATGCTGCCACATCATCGTATCATTCTGTGCGCTTGGTGTAACCCAATGACTTACAGTATGACTCAGACTGCCTCCCCCTGCATTTTTTTTTATGTTTGCGCATCCATCTCCTCTCTTTCACACGAGTACAAACACAACCCAACTTTGGGGGGGGGGGGGGGAGTACAGCTCTGATCAGAACACCGATGACACCCACACGGAGCAGAGCCACTCATTTCTCACATCTCACTTATCGCCCGGACTCAAACACTTCCTCCGGGAGTTGGACAGCTGTTATCTTTGGCTGCCGCCGATGCCACTGTCACACAAGTAATAGGAGCCCTGTGCTCGCTTTCAGCTTCACCCTCCTCCGTATGCTTACCCCACCACCACCCACCCTCCGCCTGTCAAACAAAGGAAGTTTTCAGAGAGCAATCAATATAAAATGAAACCCTGTCTAGATTGTCAGCTTCCCATTTCTCTCCTTCCCTATATTCAAGCACCACCGATAAGAATGGGAAGGTTTGGGTTATCTGGAGCGCAGCTCCTAAGCTGTCAAGCTCTCAGCTAGTCAACAGAAACCCCAAGAATATGTCAGGGAATAGGATACAGGTGTTCTGCAACCACAGGGACAAGTGGTGGGCAGATAAGGAACAGTATTTCTTCATATTTACCTACAGGCAGAGGTGGAAATCAAGTGTGTGTGTGGGGGGGGGGGCACATCTCCCCCAACCTGGAAAAAAAAAAAAAAAAAAAAAAAAACTGTCCCACCACAATTCATCATAAACCTTTTTATATCATGCTACATAACAGAATTAAATGCATCTGAAGCACCTGTTTTAAATCTGACATTTTTTTTCTTTTAAATTTGTGACTTTTTAAAATTTTACATCTACAACTACCTTCTTATAACTTTACTTATTTTTGCTTATAAATCTGTAATTTTTTCCTCAAATTTACAGCTTTTTTCCTTTAATTTTGCAACTTTTTTCATGTAAATTTGCAACCTTTTACTTGCAACTTTTTTTTCCTCATACATTTAAAACTCTCATAAATTTGCAGCATTTTTATTGTAAATTAGCATTTTTTTCTCAAATTTAAATCTTTTTCTCATAAATTTGCAGTGTTTTTATTGTAAATTTGTACCTTTTTCTCATATATTTGCAGCTCTTTTCTTTTAAATCTGCAACTTTTTAAAATCATAAATGTGTAACTTTTTTAATCTACAAAATGTTCTAGTAAATTTGCAACTTTTTTCCTTTAATTCTGCAACCCTTTTGTTGCAAATCTGCAACTTCCCCCCATACATTTAAAACTTCTCATAAATTTGCAGCGTTTTCATTGTAAATTTCCAGTTTTTTCTCATAAATTTAAGTTTCTCATAAATTTGCAGCTTTTTACTTGTAAATTTGCAACTTTTTTCTTTTAAATCTGCAACTTTTCTTAATCAGAAATGTTCAACTTTTTTCTTTAGAAGCTGCAAATTTTTCTAGTAAATTTGCAACTTTTTCCCCACATTAATTTGCCATTTTTTCTTCATAAATTCACTACTTTTCTGTATAGGATAGAATAGGCTTTACTGTCATTGTACAGTTGTACAGTACAACAAAACTGTGGCTGCTCCACCAGGCTACTGCACAATAAAGTAAGAGAGAAGGATTAGATAAAACACAGTTAAAGAACACATGATTAAGCACACGACTGAAATAAAAATAGCCCAGGATTATAGAAATATACACAGGTATGGTAGTGGCTTCACGGATGGAACGATGTACATAAGAGTGCAGAACACATAATTGAACACACAATTGGGTAAAACGGCCCAAGGATTATGCAAAATATACATAGTAGTGATTTCACAAATGGGTCAATATATATCAAAGTGTGAAGTGCAAAGACAGGCGTGTTATTATGATAATTGAAAAGGTCCTCAATTCTGTGCATGTGAGCGTTCGGAAGGAGGGAGTGGGGCCTCGGACTGTTTGCAGTTTTGATGGCCCAGGGGAAGAAACGGTTTGTCAGTCTGGAGGTGTGGGACCTGATTGATCTGGACCGTCGTCCAGAGGGAGTCAGGTCAAACAGGTGGTGGGCAGGATGTGAGGGGTCTCCTGTGATGGCCTTGATCCTTCTGAGACAGGAGGACCTGGAGATGTCTTCCAGGGAGGGCAGAGGGCCGGCGATAATTTTTGGGGTGGTGTTGATGACCCCCTACACAGCCTTCCTGTTCTCGGCCGTGGAGTCAGCGTACGACACACCCAGGCAGTAGGTGAACACGCTCTCCACTGAGCAGTGACAGAAGACCAGCGGCAGCCTCTGGTCCAGGTTGTTCTTCCTCAGGACGCAGATGAAGTGCAGCTGCTGCTGGGCTTTCTTCACCAGGGCCTTGGTGTTGACAGTCCAGGAGAGGTCAAAGGAGATGTGGGTGCACAGGAACGTGACGGTTTCCACGCGGTCACCATATCATATATCTGTTTAGAATATGACATTAATTGTGTTTTTCTTTTTTTTCTTTTTTTTTTTGCCTTGGCATGAATTTGTGTTTTCTGGTATTTTTTCCCTCTGTACAGGTTGACGGTGCACAAGACTTTGTCATGGTATAAGGGCTAGGTCATATACGCTCTGCTTCTACCTACATCCTTTCAGTTTTTGTTTCTTTTTTATATCTTCTCATATTTTTTTATGTATTATGAAACCAAACCAAATAAACTTAAACTAAAATTTTTTCTTGCAGATTTTAACTTTTTTTCTTCTAAATTTGCAACATTCATATGGACGCTGGTTTAATTTTTATTCTGTGTAATTGATTAAATTTTCTTTCTTCATCTAGATAACGGCTCAAGTTTTTATAATGTTTTTGTTTTTTTTAAAGGTTTGAACTCTTCTCTATTACAAAAATAGGGGCCCCTAAACACAATCTTGCACCGGACCCCAACTACAGTAACACCTATAGTGTCACCCTCAATCTGTACTCTTGAGAAAACATTCTGTTTATTGTCCCCCCCCCCCCCAACAGTGAAATGAAATATTCGCCCATGCTTACAGGGTTTCTACTTTCATCTCCCCCAGTGGTGATGCCTCGGCCCATTTGCAGCTCTGCCAAAAATCTAAAAAAATCTCTAAAAATCACAAATATCTTTATTACATTTTAACTGCTTATTCTGTGTATATTTATACACCCAAATGGTATAACTCAGGTCTATATTTAAGTCTTTTGGGGCAAAAATGGTTCAATATGGCTCTTTTCAAAAATGCAGACTCCTGTATTACTATAGCTGCTTATGTCAATACTGAATCAAGCTGCCATCCACGCTGGATATACCAGCTCAACGGTCGTCTCTCACGTCTGACTTGTGAGAGCAGTGAGGCTGGGGCGAGCAGCAGTGCAGACCAGGTCGCGAGGTCGTGGCTGCGGTATGCTCTCTCTGGGCCCGGAGAGAGGTGCTGCTCTGCCAAATCCCCTCCGAGATCCGGTCTGCCGGCCTCGGCCATCTGCACAGAGCCCAAAGGAGGAAGCAACTGGGGGAGCAGAAGGGAGGAGGAGGAGGAGGAAGAGTAGGAGGAGGAAAAAGTGGGGCTCAAACAAACACATCCAACAACGTGCTTTGGCAGGAAGCAATCCAGTGTGGGCTCCGTTTCAGCACAGGGAACTTCCTGTGGTAAGGTTAGAGAGCATTGCCGAGAGGTTTATTAGCGGACAGCTGCGACACGGAGAGACGGGGGGTGGGTGGGGGGCTGGAGATGAGGAGGTTGGAGTGGTGAGCGCAGCCGTGGAGGGTGAGAGAGAAGTGGCAAACAAAGAAAGCAGATCAGGTAGAAAACATAAGAGGATTAAAAAAAAAAAAAAAAAAGAGGACGTGAGATAAAGTTCCCACAGCAGGACACTGCTCTTTCCAGAATTCCTCCACAAATCCTATTGCTATTATCATGCGTAACCATGGCTTGACTTTAACAGCCGCCCACCTGCCACTGGTGGCGGTTAAGATTGCCACTCCCACTAGCCAGTTTGGCAGGTTGTAGTTTTCTTAAGCGAACTCTAAATAATAAGCCTATCACAGTGTGAGACAACAAAACTACAACTCCCATAAGCACCATCTGCACACAGTGTATTCTCACTAGTCCGCTGTTGCTGTGAATGTAGTCTGGCTCAGCTGCCAGCCTGGTACACAGGAGAAACCGTGGACACTGTACTCCACAGGTCGGTTCCTTTTGTGGCCAGAAATGGCGACGAACTGACAGCAGGCCAGCAGAACACACCTGTCCCCGCTCTCAGCGATCAGATCACCAGGGGAATTCCACCTGATCCTCCATTGTCCCAGTGTGAGTAGTTAGTTAAACTGCGCTCTCCCTCCACATCGGCTCCTACCTCTGTGGTTAAATATGATTATTTTTAGAGCAAGAAGCTCCCATTTACTGTTCGCAGTTGTGCAAATTTAAGTTTTCGTATGACAGACAGAAAGTGACTAAACTTTATGTTGCTGGAAAGAGCAAATGAAGCTTCTTCTAAAGTGAACTTTTGTTTATCAAATCAACCTTTATTGTCATATTGCTGTACATACAACTGTAGTGCAGGCAAGATGAAATTGCGTTTCTCTCGGCATCCATATAAGTAAAAGAACATGATTTAAGACACACTCACACATATCCTCACCCCCCACCCCACCACATCCATTCACACATCCCTGAGACATACCTGAAAAAAAAACTAACCAGAACTATAATATACAAAATGTCTGTAAGTGCAGTAGTATGTATGAGAGATTCCGGATCAACTGTTCAGTATCCTAACAGCTTGTGGAAGGAAGCTGTTGATCAGTCTGGTGGTTCTGCCTCTGATGCTCCGGAATCGTTTACCAGATGGCAGAAGTTCAAAGTGTTTATGCAGAGGGTGAGAACGGTCCTTGACAATGTTCAGTGCCCTGCTCCTGCAATGGTTCTGAAAAAGTTCTTGGACAGAAGGGAGGGAGACTCCAATTACCCTCTCAGCTCCCTTGACTATCCTCTGCAGGGCTTTTTTGTCTGACATACTGCAGCTGGAGTACCATGTAGCAATGCAGTACGTCAGAACACTCTCCACCACACCTCTGTAGAAGGTCCTGAGGATGCAGATGGGGAGAGAGGCCTGTTTGAGTTTCCTCAAGAAGTGCAGTCTCTGCTGGGCCCGCTTCCTGATCCCCAAGGAATTCTTGCTCCAGGTCAGGTCCTGCGAGATCTGCACTCCGAGGAACTTGATGTTCTCCACCCTCTCCACTAAACGGCCGCCGATGCTGAGGGGGACGTGTTCAGGCTGTGACCGCCGGAAGTCGATAATCATCTCCTTCGTTTTGTCCACGTTGAGCACCAGATTGTTCTCCCTGCACCAGCCCTCCAGGTCTCTCACTTCTTCCCTGTACATTGATTCCTCATCCCTCTGAATAAGTCCCACCACCGTGGTGTCGTCTGCAAACTTAATAAGCTGGTTCCCCTCGTGTTTGGATACACAGTCATGTGTTAGAAGTGTAAACAACAGTGGACTGAGTACGCAGCCTTGAGGGGATCTGGTGCTCAGCGTGACAGAGTTGGAGATGTTGTTTCCAACCCGGACAGACTGAGGTCTCTCAGTCAGGAAATCCAGGATCCAGAGACATGTGGCGGTGTTCAGACCAAGAAGGAGTAATTTCTCCATCAGTCTCTGGGGAATAATGGTGTTGAATGCTGAACTGAAATCAATGTACAGGAGTCTGGCGTAGGTGTCTTTCTGATCCAGGTGGGTGATGACAGAGTGCAGGGTGGTGACTATAGCATCCTCCGTGGAGTGGTTTGAACGATATGCAAACTGGAGCGGGTCATGTGATGCAGGGAGGCAGGCTGTAATGTGTGGTTTGACAAGCCGTTCAAAACACTTCATCACAATTGGTGTCAGTGCAACAGGACGATAGTCATTCAAACAGGACAACTGGTTTCTTTGCCACCGGTACTATGACAGAGGTCTTGAAGCATCTGGGAACGATGGCCCGACTCAGGGAGATGTTATAGATGTCAGTCAGTACATCCGCCAACTCGCTCGCGCAGTCTCGGAGCACACGTCCCGGAATGTTGTCCGGACCTGCAGCTTTACGTGGGTTGACCCTGGTCATCCTATCTGTGATTATCTATGATATCTGTGATATGCAGCTATTTCATGGAAGTAAAACCTAATTATGTATTTTTAATGTGCTGGTCCAGGGGTGTCGAACATGTGGCCCACGGGCCAAAGGGTCCAAGTTTTTCTCTGAATTTACAGCTTTCTAGTAAATTCCTGACTTTTTCTACTGATTAGCATGTTCATGTAAATTAGAGACATTTTTCCTCCTTAAAATGACTTTTTTCCTCATCAGTTTTCTTTTTCTTCTTTTTTCCTGGTGAAAACAGGTAGTGTAGATTTAGATTAAATCCATCAGCAACTACTGATGACCTCGTGCAGACCTGAACAGGTATCCCAATTCATAGGGGTCATTTTCAACCTCTATCAAGGGCCAAGGGGTCAGAGTAGGTAAAGGGGAAGGGGTAGGGATACAAATGAGAATTGGGACGGACCCCAATTCTATCTGCACTTCACGCTAATACTGCAAATATTTTTCTAGACTGTTTTACAGCATTTACTGCAAATAATTCAACAGTGTTTCTCTTGCTATTTTTATGCATGTATAAGGGTCATTTACATTTAAAATGATTGCAAATTTAGTTCAAGCAAATTTTAGCATGCGATACTCAAATTTGGTCATATTAAAGATAATTTTCCAACCACAAAATTGTGGCTAGTGAAAAGGCTGAGTGTCTAGTAACTTTGGAAAATCACTAGCCACAGTGGCCGATGCGCTAAAAGGTTAATGTCAAGCCCCGTGTGTAACCCATATATGAACTACCAAATCACATGGCATTCATTCCTTTATTTTACAATAAACACCCTTCCTGCTTGTCTGTAGCTACTGGAACTCAGCCACACAGCAACTACCGTGGTACCATATGGTCCTTTTCTTCAGGGGAAAATTATCCTTGATGCTAAAGTCTGCTGCAAATTTTAAAAAAAAATTGTCCTGAAATAAACTTCTGAATTCCTGAAGAGAAGTCTGGTTAGGGCCCCTTTACACAGCATGGAGATCATTGAGAGATTGGGACAATTTTTGACATTTCGGATCGTTTGGGAGATCCTTGTCTGTTTTGGACTGAATTAAAACTTTGAGGAGACTGTGGAGATCAAACATTGGCCAGATCTTTCAGTGATCTACATCCCTGTGTGAAGGGGGTATTACCAAACTCAAGCCTTGGTGTTTAAGCATGTCTAAACTTGTCTAAGCCACGCTTCACATTGGATGAAGACTCTGCTACTCTCTTCAGGACCTACACGACCTTTCAGAAGGACGCTGTGTCGCTGAAAAAAATGGAAAACCTCCTTCAGCATAAAGGTAATCTGTTACACTTTTCCCAGCTATGTTTTTACCATTTTCCACATTCATGAGATGCTCCACCTCCCACCACACTCTATACGTCAGCAGCATGTTCCCTTGACAATCCTACCAAGTTCGCTCATGATCACATCATACTGCGGACACACCCTGGCAGGATGCCTCTCAGATCATGTCAGGATGTAGCTACACACTAGAAAAACCACGTCACATTGGCTCAACACCATCTACCACTTCAAATTAAAGATGACCTTGCCATGCCGGTGCGTGAGGGCCCCAACAGCAAGCAATATTACACAAGAGTGCGGTATCATATCACTGCAGTGTGGTAGTAAATGAGCATAATATAATAAAGAACAGAACTATTGTCATTTCACACACAAAATGGCAATGTGTGTCATTTCACACCGCAGTGGTGGCCCTGAGGTAGAGCATCTGCCTCACAACCTGGAGGTTGGGGTTCAAGTCTCGGCCGGGTCATGCCAAAGATCATATAAAAATGGAACTTCCTGCCGTCCAGCTTGGTGCTCAGCAAAAATGGAACGGAGGAGGGAAACGTGGACGGCAGTGGCTCAGGAGGTAGAGCGGGTCATCTAATAACCGGAGGGTTGGCGGTTTGAATCCCGTTCTCCCCAGCCATCCTACCGTTATGTCACTAGGCAAGACACTTTACCTACCTACCTACCTTGCCTCCAGCGTCCATGACACTGGGTATGAATGCGTATAAATGTTTGGTAGTGGTTGGAAAGGCCGTTGGTGCGGATTAGCAGCCAAGTTTCTGTCAGTCTGCCCCAGGGCAACTGTGGCTACAATAGTAGCTTACCATTATCAATGTCTGTCTGAAGCGAATGAATAATTGACTCACTGTAAGTGCTATGAGATGTCAATTGACATGTAAAGCGCCATACAAATCTAATCCATTATTATGATTATAAAATAAATGTGTTTACAACACCTACCTCTTGAGGGTCATGTCATGTGCACGGCAGCTAATTAGCTTGTTGGCTGCGCTGGGGGAGTCCTTCACAACTTTTATCATATAAATTTGCAAGTTTTTTCTCATAAACCACTGCCTTCACCAGAGTGGTGGCCCAGTTGATAAGAGCATCCGTCCCACAACCAGGAGGTTGAGGGTTCAAGTCCCGGTCGGGTCATACCAAAGACCATATAAAAATGGTACTTCCCGCCTTCTAACTTGGTGCTCAGCGTAAACAGAATGGGGGAAGGAGAAGTTGTTTGTGGCGGTGCCTTGCATGGCAGCGACCCCTCTGATTCTACATGTGATTAACATTGTGGATAGGAGAAACGTAATTTTGTTCTACTGTACATGGCTGTATGGACTGAATGACAATAGAGATGGCATCTTCTTGTTGTAGCTCCTTGCAAATTTGCAATTTTTTGATAAATTAGCATTTTTTTCTTAAATTTGCTACTTTTTTCTCTTAAGCCTGTATATTTTTCTTGTAAATATGAAACATTTTTTTGCAAATTTCAAACTTTTTCCGATGAACTTGCATTTTCTCTTAAATTTGCTACTTTTTTCCTCATAAACTTGTACTTGTTTTCTTGTAAATTTGAAACTTTTTCTGATGAAATTGCATCTTTTTCCTCTTAAATATGCTACTTTTCTTCTTTTAAATTTGCAACTTTTCTCATAAATTTGTGACTCATGAAAATTTGCAACTTTTTTCTTGTAAACTTAAACTGTTGATATGGATGCTGATTAATTTTGTTCTACAGTACATAATGGTTTCCTTTTTGGTTTATTTAGACTATGGAGTTTTTGAATATTTTTGTTGTGATTGGAGATTTTTTTTTTTTTTTTTTTTTTAACTGTTTCAAAGAGTTTGAAGTCTTCCTAATTCCAAGAACAGAAGCTGACCAAACACAATCTTGCACAGAGCCCCCAAAAAACTAGAAACAACCCTGAGTAAACATGATGGAAAGCATCACCCATTTCACCTCTACAAATACCATGGAGGTGGAGATCAACAGGGGGGTTTATTTAAAAAAAACCCAAAACACTGGACTAACTACTAATTAAAATTCAAGATGTTTCGACATTCATGCAAACACCATCATCAGTTGTGAGACTGCGGCAGGAAGTATCTCTGGTCAATAAATAACCTACATGGGCTGCACGGTGGCGCAGTGGTTTAGCACTGTGGCAGCACAGTTTTACCCTCGGCCGGGGATCGCGGGGATCATGAGATCGTGGGTTCGATCCCAGCTGCCGACCAACAGTGAGCTGTGTGGAGTTTGCATGTTCTCCCCGTGTTGCGTGGGTTTACTCCGGGATTTCTCCGGTTTCCTCCCGCATACCAAAAACATGTAGGTTTAGGGCGCTCACGCACGCAGCAACCGGCAGCCGGTGGCTTGTCACCAGACTGCAAACCAAATCTACCTACGGGTACAAATAAGTAACAAAAAAAACAAAAAAAGGAAGTCACATGACTTGAAAATGTAGACCATAGTGTGGGACCAAAGAGGAGAAAGGGGAGAAAAAAGGAAAAAAAAAACAAACATGGTACTCCTCCCTTAAACTTGGGAGTTGGAGCAAGTTCATTTGTCCATAATTTTTTGGGGATAAACAGCAAAATGTCTTGAATTTTAATTAGTTTTTAGTCCAGTGTATTTTTAAATAAAACTCCCTGTTGAAAGCTTGTGTGACTACCAGGTTCTACCTACCAGGGCTCCTACCAGGTTATTTAAAGAAGTCTTCCCATTTATTGGTAGCTTTATTCTTCAAATAATCAATTCATTAACATTAGGCCATGTACCGCAGGCTTTTAAAACTGCTGTAATTAAACCCTTACTCAAAAAGCCAACACTGGATCCAGGAGTTTTAGCTAAGTATAGACCAATCTCTAATGTCCCTTTCATTTCAAAAATATTTGAAAGAGTTGTTGCTATGCAATTATTTGACCAACTTGCAGGGAAATGGTTTATTACCTCCGCCAGGCCGAAAAGGCCAGGAGGAGGTTATGTTTTTGCCAGGGTTTGTGTGTTTGTCTGTCTGTCTGTCTGTTTGTCTGTTGGTTAGCAAGATAACTCAAAAAGTCTTGGACGGATTTCCATGAAACTTTCAGGCGTTGTTGGAAATGGTACAAGGAAGAACTGATTAAATTTTGGGGATGATCCGCATCACCGTCTGCATACAGGAATTTTTTAAAGCATTTTTCCACACTGACATATGGCCATTTTCAACATGTGCGCAGGCGCAATGGACGGCGCTGGGCGTCGTGTCTGACGAACACAAACTCCGCCTTCTTCAACGTTTTAGCCACAAAAGCATGCGGAAAACACTGGTGGCCTGGGCCCGCCAGCCATAGGCGCTGCGCACATTGCGCTGGTCGTCGTGTCTGACCAACACAAACTCCGCGTTCTTCAACGTTTTAGGCACAAAAGCACGCGGAAAACACTGCTGGCCTGGGCCCGCCAGCGTGCGTGTTTTTGCGCCACGCTGCAAAACCTGACACGGCCACCTGTCCGCCGCCCGATTATTTGCCACAAATTCCCCGCCCAGCTATAGGCGCTGCGTAAAAACGACCTCTCTGCCGGGGAAAATTCGAAATTCTGTTTTGCCGCGGAGCGCAACCCCAATAATTTATAATTTCTAATTTCATGAGTTTGTTTTTTTTAAATAATTCTGTTGAACCACAATATAATATAAAACCCACGGCAACCTGTCTAACCAATCTGCATCCGTCAGTGGAGGAGATGGACACACCAACACTTCAGTTTATTACCTCCGCCAAGGAGGCAATGCTTTTACAACCGTAAAACGGGGCTATAAGGGACGGTGGGGTAATATGGGACACTTTTCTAAATGTAATTCTGCTTTTTTAATTTTGCTTCCGCCTAGATTTGATGAAGGATTCATGGATATTTCACAATAACAACACAACTCAGCGTCCTGCTCAAAATAAAAAAAGCAGAATTACATTTAAAACATTTCCCAGAAAAGTGTCCCTTATCAACCCGCCGTCCCTTATAGCCCCGTTTTACACTACTGAACCACTAATCCTATCACTATCACATTGATTGTCATTCATTAATTGTCTGTTTATTGCACTGTCCATGTCAAATAAACAAATAATCATTGTGAATCCAATTGCTACTCATATCTTTTCATGCTCAGGGAATCTGAAAACGTACACACAAACACTGTATGGGGGGGAACTGTGCCGCTTGGCGGAGGTCTGCGCTCTCCGAGTACTTTTCTAGTTTGAAGAGTTTCAATCTGGGTTTAGAATCCATCATAGTACTGAAACAGCCATAGTGAAGGTCACTAATGACCTCCTGATCGCATCTGATAATGGACTTGTTTCTGTGCTTGTCCTTTTAGACCTTAGTGCAGCTTTTGATACTATCGATCATAATAATCTACTTGATAGATTAGAACACTATGTTGGACTTAATGGAACTTCGTTGCAGTGGTTTAGATCTTATTTACTGTATCTGATAGGTTCCAGTTTGTTCATGTCAATAATGAGTATTCTTTCAACTCAAAGCTCAGTCATGGAGTTCCACAGGGATCTGTGCTAGGCCCTACTCTTTTTAGTTTATATATGCTTCCGTTAGGCAACATTATTAGAAAGCACTGTACACATTTTCATTGTTATGCAGATGATACACAATTATACCTGTCAATGAAGCCAGATGATAAGTAATTAATTAGCCAAGTTAGAAGCCTGTCTTAAGGAAATCAAAGCTTGGATGACTTGTAACTTCCTGCTGTTAAATTCAGATAAGACTGAAGTCATTCTTGTTGGTCCAAAAAACCTTCGAAATACCTTTCCAAATCAAACTTTTAGTTTGGATGCAGTTACTCTTTCTCTTAATAGCTCTGTGAGGAACCTTGGAGTTATTTTTGATCAAGATCTGTTTTTCAATTCACATATTAAATTCCTTTCTAAGACTGCCTTCTATCATTTGCGTAATATTGCCAAGATTAGGAGCATCTTGTCTCAGAGTGATGCTGAGAAACTGATCCACACTCTTGTTAGCTCTAGATTAGATTAGATTAACTCTTTATTATCAGGTTGTCCTAAACATCTCTAAAAAGTCTTCAGTTGATCCAAAATGCTGCTGCAAGAGTTTTAACAGGTACTAGAAAGAGAGATCATATCTCTCCGGTTCTGGCCTCCCTTCACTGGCTTCCCATTGAGTTTAGAATTAAGTTTAAAATCCTTCTTCTCACTTTCAAAGTTCTAAACAATCAGGCCCCTTTTTATTTAAAAGATCTGATATTACCCTATTATCTTAACAGAGCACTACGCTCCCAAAATGCTGGATTACTTATAATACCTAGAATCTCCGGAAGTACAATGGGGGGCAGAGCCTTCAGTTATCAAGCTCCTCTCTTGTGGAACCAGCTGCCCATCTGGATTCGGGAGTCAGACTCAATCTCTGTTTTTAAGAATAGGGTTAAAACCTTCCTTTTTGATATAGTCTACAATTAGGGAGGGATCATGTGTCTCTGAACCCTCCCTTAGTTATGCGGCTAATAGGTTTAGACAGCCGGGGGACCTCCAATAATTGCACTGGGCTTCAATCCTTTCTTCACTCTCAATGAATTTTTTTTTTTTTGCTGGTCATTAACATCTGTTTGTTCTCTCCCATAGATTGAGTCCCCATCGTGCTGTTTGCTCTCTACATGTCTCTTCTTTTCATCTTCTCTATCCCCTCACCCCCCAGCCAGTCACAGCAGATGACTGCCCCTCCCTGAGCCTGGTTCTGCTGGAGGTTTCTTCCTGTTAATAGGGAGTTTTTCCTCTCCACCGTCACCAAGCGCTTCCTCACAGGGGATCGTCTGATTGCTGGGGTCTTTCTGCAATTGCGGGGGGGGTCCCCCCTACAGTTGAAAGTGCTATGAGATGACTGTTGTTGTGAAATGGCGCTATATAAATAAAAGTTGAATTGAATTGACACCTGGATGTTTGAAAATGACCTTACATAGACTGATTTAATCCAGAAAATTGGTCCTTTAACACAATACCACACTGTGTGGAGCTGAAAAAAGTGCCACTTGTGATCATTTTTGTTCAGACAATCTCTAACAAATTTGTTGCACAAGAAAATTAATTGTAGTCTCCCTTATCGCCTTTCCTTCGCCAAATGCATCTCAGAAGTTCACGTTTACACTAAATAAAATCCTCACGTGCAACGACAGCAGCGACATCACAAACCCTTGACTAAACTGTGGGCTCCTAAATCTCTCTGATGACACATAATTTTCACTTGGTGGTTTCTCAGGCCCCCGCTAATGCTCAATAATGCACATATACACACAAACACACAGAGCTCACGAGTTGCCAAGGCAACTCATAAGCGCTTGGGATGAATGAAGGAAGAGGAGGATGACATCACTGGTATCTTGTTTCGTTGTTGCAGTACAGAAGCCCTCAACTTCCCCCTCTTTAGCTAGACGAGTTAATGAGGTCCATCCTGCTGTGAGGCTGAAAGGTCCCGTCCACAAACACTGTTCAGCTTCCCATGTCGCACCAACACTGTTGTCACTCAGAAGTAAACATCAATGGCTGCCGTCTGATTCTTGACTTGGATAACAATTCCTTTAACATGTGACACCCTCAACCACAGCCCAACAGAGAACTGTAAATCTGAGTGCTGCCTGTTGACGGTGGTTTTATTATAATATTCAGAACGTCAGTTAAAAAAGTCAAAGTGTGAATCTTGTAGGGCCTCCACTTTACAACCGCCACAAATGAAATATTTTTTCCCCTGTCCTGTCAAGCAGCTAGGTAAGCAGAACAGAAATCTGCTTCCCTTTTTGTGCCAAACAGATTTACTTTGCCAAAAGGAGCTTTATACAGTACATATATATGTACTGTATATTTTTTATAAACTCCTCTTGTAATAACTTAATACTTTATTTAAATTGTTTTACCCATGAAGGACCTGACGGGGGAATGGGGAAAGGAGGGGTGGGGGGTGGGAAGGAAAGGGAGAGGAACAGACAAAGAAGACAAACAGACTAAAACAACTGAAACAAACAGAAGACAGACTGTTTCTTCTACTGTAAAGGTCTCATTAGATTCAATGGAATCTAATACCGTGGGTAAACACCAGTTTGTATGAGGAGAGTATTTGAAAACCATATTACAAGGAGCTAGCACAACAATTTTACCATTAATACAAACATTTCTAGTAGTTACCCAAGTAGCTAATAGGTACAGTATGAATCTATAACTGTGGTATTTGGACACAATTTTGGTTTTTAATGCTGCCAGGGCTGCCCTGTTCGTAATATTCATGGACAGGATGCAGTCCAGAAACAAAGGATGTCTGACCTACTGGTCTTGCTGAGATGGTTTGCTACTGAGTGTGATATCAGCAACTCCAAGTCTCAGTAAGTGGACCTCAGCCGGAAAATGGTGGACTGCTTTCTCTGGGTTGAGGACGAGGTCCTGCCCCAAGTGGATGAGTTCAAGTATCTGCGATCTTATTCACAAGTGAGGGGAGAATAGAGGGGGAGATTGACAGACGGATCAGAGCAGCATCTGCAGTGATGCAAACGTATCGGTCAGTCGTGGTGAAGAGAAAGCTGACCTCCAAAGCAAAGCTGACGATTTATCGGTCAATCTATGTTCCTACCATCACCTATGGTCACAAATTTTGGGTACCACTTGTTTCACTTCCCATGCTATTCGAGTGGCAGCCTTTTGCAATAGCTCCGCTCACTACTGGGCTTTTCTCACCCCTTCATACATCCCCTTCATACATTTAACTCGTCAAGTTAGAGGGTTAATGGAACAATTTACAACACTGTCTCAGATAAATTCTTTCATATGCAGGTAACACAGTTATTATAATGGCAATATCCCTAACTGAATCAATACAAATCAAACTGAAGATCGAATCAGTACCTTTTGAATTGGAAAATTGGAAATTAATCGAGTCTATCCCAGCATCTTTTAGGCAAGAGGCAGGGTACACCCTGGACAGATCGCCAGTCCATCGCAGGGCCAACACAGAGACAGAAAACCATTCACGCTCACATTCACACCCAAGGACAATTTAGAATCCCCAGTTGATGCCAGTTAACCTAACCTGCATATCTTTGACCTGGGGGAGGAAACTGGAGTGCCCGGAGTAAACCCACACAGACACGGGGAGAACATGCACACTCCACACAGAAGGGTCACCGATGGTCTGGAGGTGGGATCGAACCCATGATGGTCAGGGGTGGAATCGATCCTGTGACTTTCTTGCTGCACTGCCACAGTGTTAACCACTGCACCACTGTGCTGTCCCTTAGTGTTCAGTCCCTTTTTATATTTGTCAAAGTCCAACATGTGGCATTGCCTACATATAGCCTCTTTGTATTCCATTTTCAAACACAGCCTACATTTGGGCCTGTAAAGCCTAATTGGGGTACCTGTTTTCAAACAAGAATATGTGCTTTCTACGGGCATGCACCAGTATGCTTAATGAGAAAAATGTTGACGTGTTAAATACTTATTTTCCCCACTGTACAGTCATTTCTAATTAAGCAATATTACATTCGAGGTTGTCACGGTATCATGAATATATAACTACAGGTGTGATTATCACACTATACTATTACTACATTCATGATGCCGTAACAACTAGGGGTGTTGGAAAAAATTCAATTCACATCTAGATTCTCATTTTACACAATCCAGAACCGATTCACAAAAGTTAAGAATAGATTTATTATTATTATTATTATTTTTGCGGTGGTGCTGGGGTCCCATCATGTGACATGTATTGCTGCTTCGTGATACACAATTACACACGGACACTGTCGATGCAGGAGAACCACGCAGAGTAGCTTACTAAGCTAGCAGCCGGATGAAACAGTCGGAATAAAGAAAAAAAATTAAATGGAAGAAATTCAAGACAGGTCCATCTGCAGCTCGAAGACTCCGTCAACACCCCTTCAACTAGTTACGCTCCCTCGGCAAGTTACACCCCCACGTTATGTAACTCCACAAAATGGCTGGCCGTAGCTGACCGTGCAAATATAGCTGAGCCAGCACTGGGCTGATCATACACAAATTCAGGTGTTGTAGCCTTGTAGACAGGCCGATGGTGGCCACACATTTCAAAGGCTGAATGTAAAAGAATCTAAAAATGAGAGTTTAGTCCATAGACGGTAAAAAAAAAAAAAGTTTATGGTCTAGTCTTTGGATGACGTTCGTTTGTGTGACAATGTGCTACCCCGCTGCCTAGCAACCCTGACAGCCGCAGTTGAGGGTTTTTTTTCCCCTAACATCTTTTGACAGCGATGGAAACGGCGTTCTTTTCAATGAATAACGAATAAAAACAAATCTTGTTATTGACTAAAAGTAGACAAAAATGATTGAAAGGAGCCAGTTGAGGTGGTCTGGGCATCTGATCAGGATGCCTCCTGGACACCTCCCACTTGAGGTGTTTTGGGCATGTCCCACTGGGAGGAGACCCCGGGGTAGACCCAGGACTCGCTGAAGAGACTATGTCTCCCAGCTGGTCTGGGAACGCCTTGGTATCCTCTCTGAAGAGCTGGAGCAGGTGGCTAGGGAGAGGGAAGTCTGGGCTTCTCTGCTTGAACTGCTGCCTCCGTGACCCGGACCTCCGGAAAAGCAGTAGAAGATGGATGGATGGATGGATGGATAGACAAAATGATTGATAATGAACAGACTAAAATAAAAATATAAAAATAAAGTCATCACAATAAATCTGGACTCAAATTAGGTGTCAAAAGTAAAATGCATAAATGATAATTTTAGTTTAATTTCTAGCTTTAACAGATGAAAAATAGATATAGTTCTGGTTGACGAAATTAACACCGGATGGAAGTTTATTTTTGTTTGTTTGTTTTAAACTATTGCCTTTACTTTTTACTGGAGAAGCTTCACCAGGCAAAGGACAATGACCAGATAATCACCCAGAGTTGAAAGAAGTGGAAAAAGTTGTCAGTCCTCCTGCTGAACAACGCACACTGCCCCACTTTAACAAACTCCCAGCAAATTCTGAACGGGCAAAAAAAAAGTAGCAGCACTTTAAGTTTATATTTTAAAAATTAATGTTACTTATCTTACTTATCACAATACTGACGCACTCTACAAGAAGGGACAGCGCAGGCTGTTCCTGCTGAGGAGACTCAGGTCTTTTGGTGTACAAGGGGCGCTGCTGAAGACATTCTATGACACGGTGGTGGCATCAGCCATCACTTTTGGAGTGGTCTGCTGGGGCAGTGGCATTACTGCAGCCGATAGGAAGAGACTGAACAAACTGATTAAGAAAGCTAGCTCTGTCCTGGGGCAGCGCCTTGATCCGGTGGAGGAGATAGGAGAGAGAAGGTCGGTGGCTAAACTGTCATCTCTGCTGGAGTCCGAGTCCCACCCTATGCAGGACATACTGAATGCACTGAGGAGCTCATTTAGCAGCAGACTACATCATCCCAGGTGCACAACCGAGAGGTTTCGTAGGTCCTTCCTACCAATGGCTGTCAGACTGTACAACCTAAGCAGGGCTGTTCGCAGAGATAGCAAAAAGACGTAACAAACAAATAGTTTTTTGAATGCAAAAGATGCAATAGACTTACACAATGGTCCCCTCCGGCATACAACTAGGAAAATACCGGTCGCTATGGAGGGTGAGAATACGTATGGGCACATAATCATACCATGTAGGATAACTAAGTAGACGGTTATGTTGTTTCATCCCATCTAGCAACAATGCTCTGCACTGTGTGTGTTTATATATTTACATATTTATTCCATCTAGCTACAATGCTCAGCACTGGGTGTGTTTATACTTATATATCTATATATTTATTCCATCTAGCTACAATGCTCTGCACTGTGTGTTTATATATTCATATATTTATTCCATCCAGCTACAATGCTCTGCACTGTGTGTCTGTGTGTGTGTGTGTATACATATATTTTATAGTAATATGTACATATGTATATTAGGTGCCCTTGCTTGCTTGTTTTTTTTCTTGCCTTCTGATTGTTGCTCTGAGTGTTGCTATCCCTGTGCTGTTGCAATCCTGGAATTTCCCTGTTGTGGGACTAATAAAGGCTTATCTTATCTTATCTTATGCATCAATTGCATTCATTTCTTATTGAATTTATTCATTGCAATAAGTTACTGTATAGGTAACTGTACACTGACTGCATACAGTCAAGTAGCACTACTATCTAAATGGATGTTCAAAGTATTTGTGATAGAATTTACTTTTGTTTTTTAATGAATACCCTATATTTCTAGAATGCTGGAGGGCGACCAAACCTACACACTGTGTAAAAGCTGTGAGGAACTGTGATGCTGAAAAGGAAAATTTTCAAAATTTATTTCACTTGTGTACAATTTCATTTTTGAAACTCACAAGTTTTCAAGAAATAAAAAAGCAGTTACTAACCCAAGCCTACTTTTTTCATTTAACAGTATTTTATTGCAAATCAGTTTATGTAATTTTAACCCCCCACCCCCACCCCCACCCCCCCCAAAAAAAAACAAAAAAAAAAAACCCATCAACACACTGTACTCTACTTTCAAGCTTACCTCAGCACTTTCTGCAGTGCAGTGGACTTTTTTCCTCCTGAGATTAGTGGGTTTTTGTACTGAACTGACAGCCAAATGTGAATTGAAAATCGTTTTGAATTGAAAATCAATTCTAAATCAAATCGTGTTTCTACAGATTCACAGCTTTAGTAACAACCTCAAGTGCAACATTGCTTTTATACAACAGTTCTGCAAGAACAATGTATTAAATGACAGCAATATTGGAGAAATTATAATTTGTTTGTTTAACCAGTTATTTTGCGCAGTTGAGAAAAAAAGATAGTCCTTTCTAAATATAGCCAGCAACTGGTGCTAAACATCTCAATCAGCATGAAGACGTCTATTGTCATTTCACACACATGTAAACAAATTAAATATTGTCCAAGTGCAAAAGTAATAAGTGTACATAAAACATACCTGTTGAGTCGGTACTGCAAAAGACCCGAGATCAAAACATAGCCAATGCCATTAGCTAGCCGGTGGCTACTAGTTAGCATGCTAGCGATTTAGCACACATCGTTTCATCAGAAAATGCAAAGAAAAATGAACTAAGAGTCCACCACCACAAAGGTATTGTGGTTTGTTAATCGAGACAATAAAACAAACTCTAGCACTGCCTATTTTTTTTTTTTTTTTTTAAACAGATGTGAAACAGCTTCACCATGTTTATACAAGGGCAAGATGTTAGGCTTTTTTCAAAAGGGTGGGACTTCTGGATCAGGTAAGAAATCTTTTCAAACAGCACCTCACTGTAGAAATTAAGGTATTGAACACGGTATTGCAATTGTCACTGAGAGTTAGTAGACGGTAAATTAGTGTTAGTAATTATGGGTTACATGAACACCTTTGAAGCAGAGTGATACATATCCAGTGACGGAGTGCAATTAGTGTGGATTTTAGTAACTCCTGGAATCCCTATTGTCCAATTAATTGGACAATACTAATTGGTCAATTGGTCAGAACTGCTGTATAATGTCTTATAACATTAAATTAAGGTTCATATAAATGCCAGTGCAGCCTCTATCTATATCTCATCATTTCCAAACCACCTTTCGAGTCACCCCTTCCTTTCTCTTTGTTCATAAAAAGTGGAACCAGATTTCTTAGACGCTGCGTTTTGAGTCATGCCACGATCTGAAAGTCAAATATTTTCTGTCAGAAACTCCTGCTTTCAACAGTCTAAATATACACAGAGGCACAACTGATGCACACACGGCTCAGAACAAGAATTTCAGCTTGGAGCACCCTGGATGAACTATGATTAAATAAATGACAAAAAAGAAAAAGAAAATATCTGTAGCAGTAAAGGCAAGACTCAAAACTCAGAGCTCCTTAGTCACCCAAGTTCCTCAATAAATGTTTTCCTGTTTCCCCTCAAAGCAGAAGTAGGCGGATGTTGGTCTGTAGCTCAATAGAGGAAAGGTTTTTTCCTTTCTCCAGACAGAAGATGAAGAGGAGGACGAAGGAATGAGGAGGTTTCATCGTGACCTTCCAACACCCTGTCTCAGGGACATGTGGGTATGGGGAACGACGCCTTGAACATGATTCATCTCCCATCAATTGTGAGCTGTACACTGATTCCCTGTCAGGTGGGTGCAGCAGGGGAAAATCCACCTCCACCAGCACTAACACACTTTCACTTTTCAGTCAATAACACCCCCCCCCCCCCAACACTCATATTCATCCTCTACTTCCTCCGCCGGCATGCACGTGCCTGTCCCCGTCCGGCAGCAGAACTGGACCTCATCCAGTCAAAACAAACATAAAACAGATCATCAATCACACTCCACTTTTATGGCCAGGAAGTAGCACGGCCTGTTTTTGATAGTCTTGTTGTCGACGGCAGGAGCAAGACGTCTCTTGTAGGTTAGTTCCTGAATTCAGTTTCAACTGCCACTCTTCCTTTTGTTCCCGAGCCAATTTTTCCCCCCCGTTTTAAAGGAGTAAGTTCAAAGACATTTGTTAACTAAATCAAAAGAGCCCTGCTTGTCTGAGAGAGCACACACCCTCTAAGTAACCTATACTGTTGTTCTTTCCATATAAAAGATAGGAAGTCGGGATTTATTGCTGTGTAAAATGCAAGTGATCACAGCAACAGGTTCACATTACGTGTGGATCTGCAGAAAGTAAATCACCTCCAAACAGATGTACACATGACAAAAAGCATGTTCACTTTGATAAGATATGCGCTACCTGCAATTTATTGATGTGAAACTATTAACAGTAATTCTGCAAAGAAGAAAAAAACAATACCCTTTGAACCTACATCATGTACAGTAGGTTAAATTATATGCTCTAAAAAGAGATAAGTTTTTATTAATCCCACAATGAGGAAAGGAAGAGATTCTCTTTATAACTGGAAAATGTTTTTAATGACACCCATGAATTAAGAGAACTGCAGCCCATTCTCTCCATTCATATACTGTACATAACAGCCTCACCTGCTCTGACACAATGGGCCACAAGTCCACAAGTTCACCCACAATTTCATTGTACTGTACAACTGTACAATGACAATAAAAGCCTATTTTATTCTATTCTTTAATGTCATTGCTTCTTGTCAAAATGGTTGCTTGAAATAAGCTTATTTGCAGGTGATAAGTAGGCAATAAAGAGAAGGTGATGAGTCATTTGAGGAAGCAGATCAACAAGAAAATGGCCTTGTGATGTAATATTTAAAGTTTAAGTTTTTAGGCAGTTGACACCAATAATTAGCTGACACTGGTGCAGAAGTTAAGTAAAATAATGTGGCACCAATGCCATTATTTAAGTCATTTTTATTAAAGGGGTCACTGACTGAAATGGTGTGTTTGTAGGCCTCAACTGTCTGAAATGAGTCTGCTGGTCACCTAGTTATCAAAAGTTTTTCAAAACAGTCAATTCTCTTAAAACACACACACAGCCTTTCTCGTTTTTCACTCCCAGAAATGCCAGAAATGTTTTTGACTATTTCGTCTAAATCGTATATGTCACATTTAGAAAAAGCCAGCCAACCGCCATCCTTGAGACCCGCCCACTGCTCTATTATTGGCCAGCCTAGCCGTCTGTCATGTAGATGGAAGCGGTTCTAACGGTAATCTATTAGCCCCTGAGCTATTAGCCCCCAAGCTAACACTGGTACCAGGAAGCTCGAACCAGGCGTAGTTTATAGTTATTTTCTTCAGATCTTATTCACCCTAATAACCATCCCTGTTATCACCTGGTTCGTCAGTCCACAGTGTACCCAGCGTCGCTCCGGCCCATCTCCCAGTGGTTTTGCCATGATTCTGCAGCAGGTCTCCGGTAGCAGCAAACGCCTACACCATGACCCGAGGGTGCTGCCTGGAGCTGCTGGCTCTCACGGCCAGCTCCTCCACCATCCTCCAGGACTCTGTGTGACTCCGCTCTACTCTCGCAGGCAACGTAGGGGAGCTGTTTGGTGACGGGGCATCCCCCAGCTGGCCGTGAGAAAGGAGCGGAGTACTGCGGCACAAGACGGTGCCTTTTGAGATCCCGCAGTTCAGCAGCTTGGCCAGCGGCAATCGGTGGGTTGCCCGGCACTGGCATTTGTTGCGGCATCCTGGCAAGGTTGTTGGGAGATGAACCAGACTGACGCAAGATACACAAACGACTGCGGCTCAATGAACCAGTGCTGCTCATCCAAGCTAGGAGGCTGGAAGTTAGGCAGCTAATGGCTAACTGATGTAAGAGGGAGGGTGGAGTTGAATAGCTGAAGGATGTTTTTGAATGGATAGTCTTGATGCATTTCAAGAAAGCCAGGAAAAAAAACAAGTTTGCTTCAATAATTAGAAAAAAAGAAAATGTGAACAAAACAGGACAAACACTTCATTAAGACATGAGTGAGCTGTTAAAATGTGGATCAAGTGCAGTCAAGGACCCCGTTAAATTTTCTGTTTTTTTCCTCATAAATTTGCAGCTTTTTTTCTTGGAAATTCCCAGCTTTTTTTCTTGAGTATTCGCTATTTTTTCTTATAAATTTGTGACCTTTTTCTTGTAAGTCTGCAACTTTTCAGTCACTGCACAGAACTGAGGACCTTTTAATTATCATAGTAATCATACCATAATGATCACACCCGTCTTTGCACTCCGCACTTTCATGTACACCGACCCATCTGTGAAACCACCACAGCATTTATTTCAATTGTGTGTTCTGCACCCCGCACTCTTATGTACATCGTTTCATCCGTGAATCCACCACCATGCCTGTGTTTATTTCCATAATCCTGGGCCTTATTTCAGTCGTGTGTTTAATCATGTGTTCTGTAACTGTGTTTTATCTAATCCTTCTCTCTTTTATTGCGCAGTAGCCTGGTGGATTAATTATTTAATCCATATTTAATTAATTAATAATTTTGTTGTACTGTACAATGACAATAAAGCCTATTCTATTCTTTTTCTCATAAAATTGAAACTTTCTTTTTGTAAATTTGCAGCTTTTTTTCAAGTGGGCAGCTGAAGTGCAGGTGTAGTGTAGCCAACTACTAATCAGAGTCAGTGGTTCGATTCCCGCTCTATCTGCAGTCTGCATATCGAAGTGTCCTTAAGCAAAACACTGAACCCCCAGTTGTTCCTGGTGGGTCAGGCCAGCGACTTGTATGGCTGCTCCGCTGCTATCAGTGTGTGATAATATGAATGGAAAAAAAACAAAAAAAAAAACATGAGTTTTAACAGTATTAACCCAATGGCCGACTGTGGCACACTTTTGCTCCAGCAACCTCTCCCCCTGGTGGTCAAGATTTTTTTCAAGAAAATATTCAGTTCAGATGTCAGAAGTTTCCAAGGCTATAACTTGAAAGTGGTAAGAGATAATGGCTTACTGTCAATTAGAAAGATGTAGAATATGATCCAAAGTTTGAGATAGGAGTAATATTATGCATCTAATTTGCATAATGCCACAACAGCCAAATCGAATTACATAACTTTCAGTCAAAAGTGGACTTTGGATATATTTACACAAAGGATGGTTTTGTTTTTTGTCACCGTTTTTTTGTTTTGGGTTTTTTGTTACTTCTCTTCAAAGTATATGAACCAGAAAATCAGTACAATGTAAACAAAAAGAAATTCATCAGACTTACCGCTGGCCAGGCGGCTCGTTTTGTCTATTTTTGTCGTTATTTTGTCTTCTCTAGGTCATTTTCGCTTTCTCTCCCACATCCAGAAACTCTTATGATTATTCTACCTCAATTTCGTTTTTATTCCGCCACAATTTATCTTATATGACAACACGGAACCGGCGCGATTGTTCTGTCCAGTCACATGGTGCTGGGGTCGATGGCAGGTGAAAATTAACCAGCTTCACACACCCTCTGTTACAACAAAATGTAGATATTTAACTTCATAAACTAATCTCTTTTTAGAATCATAGTTGGCAAATTTGGGAGCAAATACCTCCTCCGTGTTGCAATAGAGCACATCAACATTTCTTTACAAACTCTTCTTCATTGGTGTCCCAGAAGTGAGGTTTTTGGATGGTTATTTGGGAGACATAAGTCCTCCAAGGCAAGAGCAGTAAGTTATACATGTCTGCCACCTTGTGAAGTGGAATACTTAGTACAACTGGGGATTTTTTATGGTTTATGCATATCTGCCAACTTTTAAAACCTGAAAAGCCTAGTAGCTAGCCGGGGTCCAGGGGCCACAGGCCCCGGTAGGTCCAGGACAGAGTCCTGGTGGGGGGTTCAGGGGGGCGAAGCCCCCCGACGGCAAACAAATATTAGCATTAAATCAAGTTAAAATGTGGCTAACAACCTCATATTTCTTCAACAATCATGTTTCTATTTTCCTTAACTTGTCAATGCAGATATGCTGATGGAAAAGATCAAGGACAAACTCTGTGGTAACTCTCAAGCATTGTTGTTTTCCATGGTGCACCTCTTAGCTTTCTTCAGTTGGTCTTTTGAATGGAACACACTGTGGCACTTGTTACCCGAAGCTGTCATCATTTTCCTGGTCATGAGGTCGCCCAGAACTTTAGTTGACGGACTGGACCTGAACTCAGTTTTGTTCTTGTTCACATGGCTGAATATGCGCTCACAGTCCGCAGTAATAATTCCTGGAAATGCTTTGGAGTATTCCTCACGAAAAGACTTGCCATGTGTGTGGATATGGATTATCATAGTCTCTTAATTTTCTTAATCAGTGTTCATCTATATTTATTAAAGTTGGTAAGATCTCTGATTATTATACTCTTTTGCTTCCTCAGGTGTTCCATTTAGTTTGATCCAAACTCTACAATTTCTTGTCCATGTTGCCTGTATCTTTTGTCTTTTCAGCATCTGTGCTTGCCGTGCTATTTCAGCATTAGTTTTTGTTAGATGTTCATTGAGGTAAACTTCTGTTCCCCATAACTTTCTGGCCTGCTTCAGTATGTCATTCTTTACCCAGGGATGCGATTTGGGGTTGGGGAAATTATGTGAAAATTTAGCAGGGGGTCTGGGGGACACAGTCCCCCAGCGTGGTCCGGGGCAGAGCCCCGGTGGAGGGGCAAGGGGGGCGAAGCCCCCAGAAGCTCCTGGGTTTTTATGATTTTTAAGTACCAGAACTGTGCTTAAATGACATAAAACAAACAGCTGAATGCCACGTATTACTGTATAATATTGACTTATGTTCCAAGAAGATAAAATCTCTGAACTTAGTTCAGAGATTTTTTTGATCTCTTCCATTTCCTCCTTCTTTGGTGGCATTTTTACTGACCTGTTGACAGTAAAACAATCTCTGCTGGTGACGCCGATATCCGATCCTACCAACCTCGAATCCAGCTGGGCCTCAGCTAGCCCCCTCCGCTGCTAGTCCCGCTGCTTACCGCCGCCGCAATTGAGCTCCTGTCCAGCCGGGATACCGGCAGCTCCTCCACCGAGTCCCGCTGCCCACCGCCGCTGTAGTTGAGCTCCGATCCTGCTCCTGTCCAGCCTGGGTCCCGGTAAATCCTCCGCTGAGCCCTGCCACCTACCGCCGTCTTCCTCAGTAGTTCCTCCGCCGAGCCCCGCCGCTGTAGCTGGGCTCCAGCTACAGTCGACTTATCCAGCTGGGGCCCCAGCTGCTCCTCCACTGGTCCCCGTCTCCTACCACCGCTGTACTTGAACTCTGATCCGTCTCCCGTCCAACTGTTGCCTCGGTTGGTTCCTCCGGCGAGCCCCAATCACCGGGGACGGAGTCGCTTCTTTGAATCGGTGTTAGGTGCTACGACTAGCTATGGCGTTAGCTATAGCGTTAGCTTAGCAAACACTTCAGGTAAATTTAGATACGATTCCTAGCGATCTCGTGTTTGGAATTGCTTTTGTGTTTTTTTTACGATTTAAAATTTTTGACTGAATTTTTAGTGAAAAACCGTAATTTTGATTAATAAAGCCGTAACCCAGAATGGGGTCTTGAAAACCGTAACTATTACGGCAAAACCGGAGTAGTTGGCAAGTATGTTTATGGCCACATCATATGACCGGTGTAGAACTGCGACAAAGACAGTGAGGGCGCTGTCTATGTCCATGAAACCAAGACACAAGAAGGGTTAATCTTCAAAATTCAGATTAGCCAAACTATTACAGAGTGCACCTTTAACACCATCTTTTGACTATTTGATTGCCTATCCTGCCGTGGTATTTAACATTTCTTTCCCTCCTTTATTATCACAAACACGCTTTACTTCCTTTGACAAAGCCACAGAGCCATCTGTATGGGAGGACAGTCGACAGAGCAACATTGAGAAAAGGACGAATAATTTTCAGCTTTTAGAGGCTGTAGTACAGAAGTGGTGCGTGTTCATTTGACTGTTCGGAAAACAACAACCCCCCCCCCGCCCCCGACGACCACCACCACCCCCTCATTAGAAACACCATGTGGAGTGTGTCGTGAACAGGAAGAGAAGGGGGCTGTCACTGGCATGTAAAAACAGCTTCCCTTTCAGAGGAGAAAAGGCAGCACGTTAAAATGCACACGCACACACACGCACGCACACACACACCAACAACAACAACATTTATTCAGGAAGCGTCGTCTGCCCACTCAGGAAATTCCTGAGGACAAGAGCTGCTTCCAGGGGCAGGAAATTTCCCCTCAGAACGACCAAACACACACACACACACGCTTTTTTTTTTTTTTTTTTTTTTTTTAACTCCCATAGTAAAATGGGTAATATACCATAATGTGGCACAAACACTGCGCTACAGGGACCAATGGCAGCTCACGGGGAAGGGGGGGGGGGGGCTGCAGTCATCTATGGTAACAAACACCTACACCAACTCTGGCGAGCTTCTGCACAAAGACACAAGATTCACTCACACTCTTCCACCCACTCGCACAAGCACGCATAGTCTGAGCCCAGCTGTGAGCGGGCACGCACCTGCGTGCACACACACACACACACACACACACACCGAGGAAACCAGCCAGTCTTGTTTCCATGGACATAGATTTTTTTTTTTTTTTCTTCTTTTAATCAGCCAGGAAGATTTTTCTTCCGTCGCAGCTCCCAGTCTTTTGTACTTCATGTTTATTGTAAAGTAGCACAAAACTGTCTCATGTAAATAACTCCCTGACTCGCCCTGACTTACAGTATATCCAGGGCCGTTTCTAGCTTTCTGGGGGCTCTATGCAAGATTGTGTTTGGGGGGGGGGGGGGGGGGGCTATTTTTGAGGAAGAGTGCTTAAGGTCAAAAATTTCCGCTTCCTAACAAAAGCATTAGAAAAACAAACCTGGGTCATTGTCTAGATCAGCAGTGTCCAATCATGCCATGCAGGGCCAAGACGCTGCAGGCTTTACCCCCCCCCCCCCCCCAACAGCAGATTTCATCAAACTTCTTCCCACTGACTGCTGATCAGTGAAAACACCTGCTGAAGAGACTGGGTAGAAGAGAGAACCTGCAGGGTCTTGGCCCTCCATGGCACATGACTGGACACCCCTGGTCTAGATCATGGATGTCAAACTCCGTAATGTTGCAAATTTATGAGGAAAAAAAGTCGAGTTTTTGTAAAATTACAAGGAAAAAATTGCAAATTTACAATGAAATTTTTCTCATAAATTTCTTGAAGACGTCCATGTACAAGAAAAAGGTCACAAATTAAAAAAAAAAAAAAAAAAAAAGTAGCAAACTTGAGAAAAAAGTCACAAATTCCCAAGAAAAAAATTGTACATTTATGGGGAAAAAAGTCATGCTTACAAGAAACAACATTCACAAATTAAAAAGAAAAAGTCATAAATTTATAAGAAAAAAAGTTGCAAATTTACTAGAAAGTCAAAAATTTATGAATAAAAGTAGCAAACTTACAGGAAAAAAAAAATCAAATTAAAGAGAAAAAGGCATAAATTTACAAGAAATAAAGTTGCAAATTTCATGAGAAAAAGTTGTAAATTTATAAGGATCTAGAGGGCACACAGAGAGAGCATACCTTCGCCAAGGCTCTGTCTCTCCCTCCCATTGTTCTCCCCTCCATCCCTTTGTCCGTCCATATCACCATCCATGTGTACATTGCGAGATAGGGCCTTGGTGGAGGTATGCACTCGTGGATCACCTCCAGCATCTAATGAGTTCGTTCATCTTTGGGCCAAGGGCCACCTCTGGTGAAAATCTCATCCAAATCCATGCAGGAGTTTTTATGTGATCCTGCTAACAGACGGCAGCAATATGACTATATTATATGACTACATTATAATAACAAGACTGTTATAACTGTATTGACCATACACTGGGACTGGTCAATTCCACCTTAAATCAGCATCATGGTTTATTGAATTTCAATAACATTTTTTCTTGTTTTCCGTTTTTGTTTTTTTTTTCCCCTCCTCTCCATTACAGTTTACTGACAAGGTTCATAATTATTAAGCAATATTACACAACAGAGCGGTATCATATTCCTGTGGTGCGTAGTAAACAAGCATAATATAACAAGCCTATTGTGATTTCATAGACAAAAAAATTAAACATTGTCCAGTGGTGTGGTTTACTGTGTTTACATACATGTAAACACAGTAATGTGTTGCATCCACATGTCATGTGGCTGCAACAACATCCTTGTCTGCTGGCTGGAGTTACATCCGCACGCACTCAAAAACCCCATCTTAAACCGCACACTTTGTTTGCTTTTTCTTGGTGTCTTCAGATGAAATAACATTAATCATCACATACTATGTGGATGAAGACCACATTCATTTTTGTTCCAAGCGGTTTTACTTTTTCTGCAGTGCATGGCTTCCGAGTTGTGGAGGTGCGTGGCCACGGATGTAACTCAGTGGACATGTCTTAAAGGGACAGTACATGAAAAGCGCCATATTAATACATAAAATAATTTTCAAAAACTTCCTGGATCCAGATCACGAGCACCACCAAAATCTAATCATCTGTTCCCCATGCCATTACACACCTTTCCTGAAAATTTCATCAAAATCCATTCATAATTTTTGGAGTTATGTTGCTAAAAGACAAATCAACCAACAAACCAACCAGCCGATCAATACCAGCAAAAACATTACCTCCTCCCTTGGCAGAGGTAAAAATATCAAATTTACATGGTGAAAGTTGCAAATTTACTAGAAAAAAAGTTGCAAATTTTATGACAAACAGTTGCCAATTTACAAGAAAAAAAATAGTAAATTTACGGGGAAAATGTTGCAAATTTATGAGAAAAAGTTGCAAACTTACAAGAAAAAAAATCCAATTAAAGACAAAAAGTGACAAATTTACAAGAAAACAGTCAAATTTTATAAGAAAAAGTTGCAAAATTTACAAGAAAAAAATAAAGAGAAATATTAAATTTATGGTGGAAAAAATTGCAAATTTACTAGAAAAAGTCACAAATTCAGGAGAAAAAGTAGCAAACTTTCAAGAAAAAAAAATATAAATTAAAGGGAAAACGTCACAAATTTACCAAGTAAAAAGTTGTAAATGTGCAGCTTTACTGACAAAATTTGCAAGAAAATGTAAGTTTACGGGGATTAAAGTGGCAAATTTATGAAAAAAAGTAAATTTATGGGGAAAAAAGTGAAGTTACACTGTAGGCAATACGTGAATTATCGACATTTTTAGGAATGATTTCATTAAAATTTGGCAACACTTTAACTGAACAATAGCTAAGGTAAAATGGACTATAAATGTAAAAGAAATTTAGACATGAAGCCAACACAAAAGACATGTGATGGTGTTCTGAGACGAGATAAGGTTTTATTATTCTTCTCTGAGTGGCCGAGGCAGAGGGGGTTAAAACGGAGCGTGGAAGCATTCTTCAGTGAGAGGAGCAGGCTGCCACTCTCCCCAATCTAATCCACTTCCTCCCCAGGAAATGGAGAAGGCGGATTTCTGCCCACACTGCAATTTCCTCCCTCATTCTTTTTCTTTCTGTCTTCTCCCCTCTCCTCCACATCCTCCTCCTCTTCTCTCCCTCACCCCCGCCCCGTCAGGACAAATCTCCCCTCGAGTGTGCGGGGGTTAATGCAGGACTTGTTTTCCGTTGTTTAGATAACGAGGAGGAGAAAGGACGAGCAGAGGTGTGTGTGCATGACAAGTTAAACACTTTCCTGTCCTGCAGCTGCAGCGACTCGGCGTGAGGAACCGCGCCCGGCATCTGATTAAAACAAAGTCGGACTTCCACGTGTCTGCGAACGTGAACTGACCCCCGCGGGCTCACCCGACAGGAAGCTCAACGCAGACCTGTTGAGCGTTCTTCCTTCTTCCCCCCCCCCCCTTCTGCAACAATGCAATAGAGGAAGTGGGGCTGAGGGGAGTTTCCTGTGCATCTCATCCAAAAATCAACCAGTGCCCCACCAAAAAAAAAAAAAAATCCTTCACTTCACACTTGCTTGAGCAAAATTACCTGGTTAAATATTGACTGGTGCAGCAGATGTAGTGGCTCCGGGTTAATCTTTGACTCTTGGCCCAGCTCCCGCCACATCCATGGCACGATTGAGCAAGCGGACGACTGCGCCGCTGCCATCAAACCGAAGACCCAAAACAGCAGTGGCTGGGATTGAGTTGCTTCATTTGCTCCAACATATTTCAACGTTTTCATCACCCGCAGCACCCCCCTCCTCTAGTTACCTTAGGAAAGAGCAGGGAGAATCAAGCATGGGCCATTCCCACCCCCATGCATTCCCTCACCTTGATAGCCGCTTTTACCGGAAAGTATTTACACTCTCAATGTAGATTTCTAGATTGTATGAATTAAAAACAAAAGGACCAGAACTCCAATGAGCATCTTCAGTGTGAACAACAGTACGACTAGATTAAACAAGTCTCCACTGTTAGCATGTTTATGACCGCCTGCCCCCCCATCTAGGAGGAGTTACAAGTCAAGGTCAACAGGGGACAGTGACCTCTATGAAAAAAATCTGCACAGAGCCACAAAACTTGTTTGAGCCTTAAAAGATCCAAATAAAACTGCAACGTTGTTCTGTTATAAACAGCGTTTTACTACTTTTTTTTGTAAATTTTGAATTAACTTACAACTTTTTAAGGATAAATTTGGTATTTTTCAAATAAATATGCAACAAATCTAATTAATTTGAGGCTTTTTTTTTTGCTCTGAACTTCAGATTTTTTCCTCCAATGAAATAAATTTGCAACTCACTTTTTCCCCCCCAATGTAAATTTGCAACATTTTTCTCTTAAATTCACAACTTTTTCTTCTCAATTTAGAATTCGAATAGAATAGAATAGGCTTTACGGTCATTGTACAGTTGTAAAGTACAACCAAATTGTGGGTGCTACTGCTACTACACCAGGCTACTGCACAGTAAGTATGAAAAAAAAAGATATAAATAACACACAGAGTTGCAAAAACCATTTGAATAAAACAGCCCAGGATTATGAGGGTCTAGCCGCCGCAGCCAAACACGCTGCCACCTTGCAATTGGTTGCCATTTTCCTGGTAAATGTGCAACTGTTCTCTTAAAATATACAACTTATTTCTCAGAAATCTGCAAGCTTTCTCATTAATTTGCCTTTTTTTTTTTTTCTTGGAAATGTGCACCTCATCCTCTTCAGTTTGCAGCTTTTTAACTAAATTTGAAAAAAAATAAAAATAAAAAAAAATTCCACAAATTTTCAACTTTTTAAAAAAACTTGCAACTTTTTCATAAATCTGAGGCTTTTTACTTGTAAATGTGTAGATTTAGTCTCATTTTTAATTTTACAACTCGTGTAAATTTGATTTTATTCCTCTTTAATCTGGAACGTTTTGTTAAAAAAAAATAAAATCACAATTTTGTTCTTAGAAAGATTTTCTCAAATTTTTGTCATTTTCTCTCATATTTTAGAGTTTTTCTTCTTTAATTTGCAGCTTTTTCTTGTACATAAGTGGCTTTATGCCGTCATGAATTTGACCATTTTTCTGTAAATTTGTGAGTTTTTCAAAACCACAGGGAGCCACAGAATATGGGCAAAAGAGCCACATATGGCTCTGAGCCACAGGTTGTAGACCCCTGGCCTAGGAGGAGTAATGTTTTTTGTGAAATCGTACAACAGCCCAGATGTCCTGACCTTCGCCAGTGACCTCAACTTGGATGCAGACCTACATGAGGATCACTGTGAGCGAGTTTGGTGAGCATGGGGGAAAATGCCTAGGAGGAGAAGATGACCAACACGCCGGTGGTTCTACCACTAGGCCATCGGAGTGGTGGCCTAGTGGTAGAGCCACTGGCGTGTTGGTCATTCAGACCTGTGGCTACTGGGTCAACGTGTGGAAAAAACGTGCAGTAAACGTCTCCCTTTAAAAAATTAAATCTCTCAGCTCACAGAGAAATGAGCAGCTCGGTGGCGCAGTGGTTAGCACTGTGGCAGGACAGTAAGAAGGTCACGGGTTTGATCCCACCCCTTGACCATCAGTGACCGTTTTGTGTGGAGTTTGCATGCTTGCGTGGGTTTCCTCCGGTTTCCTCCCACAGGCCAAAAACATGCAGGTTAGGTTAATGGTGTGAATGGTGAAGGGCTTGGCGTGGCACCGTGGCCGTCTCATCGTCCAGGTGGATGCCCTGCATTTAAACTGTAATTTCCCCATTGTCAGACTAATAAAGGATTATAAAATAAAAATAAATGAACACTGCTTTTACTTAAACTCTTACACAAACAAGCAGACTGCACCTACTGGGTTTCATGATGTCACAAAAACAAATCCCGCCTTCAGTTCTGCTCCAATCACAGTCCTGCTGACTGCTAATGAAAATCTCTGCTGTAGACTACATCTAGTTGTTCATTACACCACTATACAGAATATAAATTTAACCAGCATCCATATGAAAATAGAAACAAATTTATTAAAAAGTTAAAAAGAAAAAAATGAAAGTAAAAAAAAATCAGAAACGTGTGAGAAAAGGTTGCACAATTCCCCAAAATATTCCTTTATTTATGAGGAAAAAAGCTGGAAACTTCTAAGAAAACTTTGAAAATTTATAAGAAAAAAGCAGCAAATTTAAGAGAAAAATTTTGCAAATTTAACCTATAGTTTGGGGGCCCCTGTTGCATTTGCGTACTCTGCTTTATAGCCAGAAACCGCTGTACAAGGGGGCCAGCGGTGCAGAGAAACACATTTACAAACAGGTTAAAGTACCTAAAGTTATCTTTGTGACTTCTGCTACAGCAGGTTCCCTTTATCACACACAAACGCATAATATTTGGTGGTCACCAACATTAACACTGTGAGACAGGGCGCTTTTCATATCTTTTCAGTTTCTCCGAGGATCTAATATTACAGTATATATATTCTAGGAGAATGGTATCTACGACATAGTGCGGCTACGCTGAGAACCTTCCAGTTCATTCATTGTCCTTCGACTGATAACACTGTGCTTCAGTTTTGTTTGCTGTCCTAAATTCTCTGATGTCACAACCTGCAGAAAGTCACACTGAGTCAACAGGAAAAGATCCAAAGATGCCGCTGTCCCACCCACCCACCCACGGGTGGAGACTGCATTTAGAGCTGCTTTTCAGGAACATGCCAAGCACTACTGTAGTCAGGGCAATTTCTAGGGTTTTGGGAGCCCCATGTTTTTGGAATTTGAAAAGTTTAAACCCATTAAAATAGGGAAAAAGACACTCTTTTTCCAACAAAAACATCTAAACATAAAATTGGGTCAATATCTAGACGAACAGAAAAAGTTTAAAGATTACAAGAAATGGAACTGCAAATTTTTAAGAAAAAAGTTGAAAATTTACAAGTAATAAAGTCACAAATTTACAAGAGAAAAAAATAGCAAATTTATAATAAAAAAAGCTTCCAATTTAAAAGAAAAAAGTTCAAAAACTAGAAGTTTGAGAAGTAAAGCCACAAATTTATGAGAAAAGTTTCATACACAAGGAAAAAAGCATCCATCTGAACGCTGCACATTTATAAATAAAGTCACAAATTTACAAGAGAAAAAAGTTGCAAATTTCTGATAAAAAAAAAGCTTCCAACTTAGAAGGAAAAAAAGATTTAAAAAAATTACAAGAAAAAAGTTGTAAGTATATGAGAGAGATGATAAGAAAAATGTTGCCAATTTACAAGAAAAGCCACAAATTACTGAGAAAAAAGTATATAATTTAGAACAAAAAGTTTAAAATTTACAAGAAAAAAGCATCCATTTGAATGCTGGAAATTTTTAAGAAAAAGGTTAAAAAAAATTACAAGAAATAGATCACAAACATATAAGAAAATGTTGCAAATTTACAAGAAATGGTCATAAACTCATGAGAAAAAAGTTGCAAATTTATGATAAAGCTTCCAATTTAGAAGGAAAAAAGTTTGAAAACTACAAGAAAACAGTTGCAAGCAGATGAGAAAAATGATAAGAAAAATGTTGCAAATTTACAAGAAAAGTCACAAATTTATAATAGTAATAAGTTTATTTATAGAGCACTTTTTACAGACAGAGTCACAAAGTGCTTAACATGGTAAAAAACAAAACAAAAACACAGGCACATAAAACAGTAAAAAAAAAACAAAAAGTAAACAGTAAAAGCACATAAAATACAATCAACACATACTGTAGTTAATTAAAAAGCCAGGCTAAAAAGGTGGGTCTTTAGTTGCTTCTTAAAAACATCAATGGAAGGTGCAGATCTAAGTTCAAAAGGTAAGGAGTTCCAAAGTCTGGGAGCAACAGCAGCAAAGGCTCTATCGCCTTTGGTTCGGAGCCTAGTGCTAGGGACTACCAATACTGGTGTAGCTGGAGCAGGTCACTAATATAAAAAGGCGCCTCTTCATGAATGGCTTTATAAGTAAGAACAAGAACTTTAAAATCAACTCTATAGTTTACAGGAAGCCAATGCAAGGAGGCCAAAACGGGAGTGATATGACAGAATCTACTGGGCCTAGTTAGTAATCTTGCAGCACAGTTCTGGACTAACTGTAGGCGGTGTAAAGAGGATTTGCCAAGACATGTGAAAAGAGCATTACAGTAGTTCAGACGTGAAGAAACAAAGGCATGAATAATGATTTCTAACTGACTGTAGGAAACCAATGACCTAATTTTGGATATATTCCTCAGGTGGAAAAAAACAACTCCGGGTCAGAGATTTGACATGCTGATCAAAACTCATCGATTGATCGAAAATGACACCAAGATTTTTTAGATTAGACCGTACATTAGAGCTTAATGAACCAATGCTATTAACCATCTTAGGAATTAGATTATCAGGTGCTACAATAAGGACTTCAGTTTTATCAGCATTAAGTTGCAAAAAGTTACTAGACATCCAGTCCTTAATTGCGGACAGACAATCATGAATAATTTTTAAATTGTCAACATGGTCAGGTTTAAAAGAGAAAAGTAGCTGTAAATTGTCAGCATAGCAGTGATAAGACACACCTTTAAATTTGCTGATGATAGAACCAAGTGGCAGCATATATAGGGCAAATAAAAGTGGACCCAGACTAGAACCCTGAGGCACCCCACAGGTTAACCCCTTGCACTCTGGTCAATTTCCCTAAAAACGCCTAAAAATAACATACCCAAAGTAAATCAAAAGCTGTTCTTCAACCCTTTGCAGCATCTTCATGGGGTTGGTCTCATTTAAAAGAAAACACTTTGAATTTTTTGGCAAAACAGTCATAATCTCTCTAAGTGCTCCTGCCACTGAGTAACAGTCATCTAAATATACTGAACTTGAAGAAAATAAAGTTTGCCTGGGTGTTTTTTTAGATACAGATGCTTGCAAATAACACACAGCTGTCAGATACTGGCTGGAAAATGCAACAGAAATGTAGAACCAAGTGTTATCAAGCTGAGGTCAAAATTTTGTAACAATACCACAAAAAATGAATATATTACACAGCTTTTTTTGTCAGGTTGTTTCCAGGCGTTTTTGAACTGTGCCAAATTGTGCCAAATGGCACAGTTTGGAAAAACGTCTAACTTTTGAATGATTCAACATAGAAGCTTGATCTTGGGCTCTAATGAAAGGTGACACTCAGGGCTGTGTGTGTGTGTGTGTGTGGGGGGGGGGGGGGTTGTTTATTCATTCATGAATGAATGAATGAACAAACAAGCCCCCCACACACAAAGAAGCATGCCACGTAAAAAATGTGTGGCCTTTTTTTTACAAGAAAAAATAACCTACAGTGCAATAAAAATTATACTAAAATATCTGCAATGTAGAGGATAACAACTCCCCCCCCCCCCCCGATACAGAGGAGCTCGGCGCACAAAAAACGGTCCGTCATGTGGCGATGACGCACCGTTGTAATTACCGATCGGTCAAAAGTCATTTTTATTACCATTTTCAGTGATAAAGAATAATTTAGCTTATAACACTTACCTGTCCACAACAGCAGTGTTGTTGGCGAACATCTGTTCCTCATTGTCAGACGAACATGAAGCTGGTCCACTTGTTACGACTCGTGGTTCTGGTCACGTGACCCGGTCAAACCATGATTCCATTATTGCGGTTTTGCGCTTCCATGATTGCGGTTTTGGCGAACGATTTTTCAAAACAAATAAGAACAGTAGTAATAAAAAAAGACTGGCGAACGCTACCGTTACACACAGCGGCTTACACAAAAACAGGTTTTACGCACGGGACGCACACTTTCAATCGTCGAACTTCTCTGCTTCAATTGGCTCGTTGTATTCGCAGTCATTGGTTGGCTGGTCCTTCTTGCTAGGTTTTCAGTCATTGGTTCTTCAAGGTTTCAGAAACCCAATTCAAGGCTCTTATTAGTCGAATGAGAGGTCAATCAAATCTAAACCAATCAAAACACTCCTTTGGCTTTCTGTTCGCGGCTGTGTCTGTAGTGGAAGAACGGAAATGCAGCTTTTTTTTTTTTTTTTTTTTGCTTTTTTTTTTTCAGTGCGCACTGAGATGCACAGTGCGCACTAGGACGCACTAGGACGCAGAGACGTGACCGCCCGCGGTATCCCGGAGTGCAAGAGGTTAAAGGAGCAGAATCAGATGAATAAGAGCCAACAGCCACAGAAAAACTCCTACCAGAAAGGTAGGAGAAAAACCAATCCAGAGCTTTTCCAGAAATACACTACCGTTCAAAAGTTTGGGGTCACTTAGAAATTTCCTTATTTTTGAAAGAAAAGCACTTTTTTTCAATGAAGATAACTTTAAACTAATCAGAAATACACTCTATACATTGCTAATGTGGTAAATGACTATTATAGCTGCAAATGTCTGGGTTTTGGTGCAATATCTACATAGGTGTATAGAGGCCCATTTCAGCAACTATCACTCCGGTGTTCTAATGGTACAATGTGTTTGCTCATTGCGTCAGAAGGCTAATGGATGATTAGAAAACCCTTGTGCAATCATGTTAGGTCTGCAATGCTGTAATTGCTGCAAATGGAGGATTCTTTGACGGAAGCAAAGTTTGAAGGAAAAAGTTATTATTTCAAATACAAATCATTATTTCTAACCTTGTCAATGTCTTGACTATATTTTCTATTCATTTTACAACTCATGGTGGAAAATAAGTGTGACTTTTCATGGAAAACACAAAATAATTGTCTGGGTGACCCCAAACTTTTGAACAGTAGTGTACCTACCCAATCTCTAAGCCTTTGTAACAAAATACAATGATCAATAGTATCAAATGCTGCAGTAAGATCTAATAACACTAAAACAGAGCATTTGCCAGAGTCTGATGACATTAAAATATCATTCGACACCCTAAGAAGAGCGGTCTCTGTTGAGTGTTTCTGACGAAAACCTGACTGAGATTTGTCGAAAATATTGTGTTCAATCAGAAAGTCAGTGAGCTGCGTGGCAACAACTTTTTCTAAAAGCTTAGAAATAAAAGGAAGCTTAGAAATTGGGCCTGAAGTTTTTATAAACAGATGGATCAAGGTTAGGGTTTTTTTTTTTTTTTGTTTTGTTTTTTTAAAAAAGTGGCTGCACAACTGCATGTTTAAAATACGAGGGTACACAACCAGATTCAAGTGAACTGTTAATGATATTAACCAAAGATGTACCCACTGAGCCAATTACCTCTTAACATTGAGGAAGGCAAAATATCTAAAACGCAGGAGGAGGATTTCATGGAGCTCACCACTAACAAATCCTTAAAAGAAATTGGGGTAAAATCACTTAAAAAGTCCTGTCTGTTAGGACAATCAAGGATTAGGGGAGAGGAATGAGTAAAACCAGCCCTGATAGCAGTGACCTTGTCAACAAAGAAAGAAAGAAACTTGTTACAGTCATTAATTGAATAAACAGGGGGAGCAGAACTGACAGGATTAACTATACTGTCTATTGTGCTGAAGAGGATCTTTGGATTGTTACTACTGGAGATGATGTTGGAAAAATAAGAAGTTCTTGCCATTTTAATCATATTGTTAAATTCAATTAACAGTTCCTTAAGGTACAATCGATGCACCTCAAGTTTAGTGGACTTCCACAGTCTTTCCACCCTCCGACATTTACATCTAAAACAACAGAGATCATCATTTAACCAGGGGGATGAATTAACAGCACGGACAGTCCTGGTTTTAAAGGGAGCAACTATATCTAAGATGCTTGAACAGTGTGAGTTAAAAGAGCAGACCAAGCCCTCAGTGTCGTCACCAGAGGATAAAACCACACTGCTGTCAAAGGCAGCAGAAAACTTCACAGCTGAAAACTGGTCAATGACACGAGAGCATTTTACCCGCTTTCCAGTGTAAGACTGATTTAACTGATAAATTAAAAAGGAACACAAAAATGGCCTGGCACAAGAAGCTCCTTAGTCTGAACATTATTCACATTAAGACCAAGTGTAAAAACAAGATCAAGTGTATTTCCTTTGAAATGTGTAGGGCCAGATAGACACAAAACAAAATTAAATGATTCAATAATACCCAAGAAATTAACTGCAAAACTGTCATTGGGATCATTAATATGCAAATTAAAATCTCCAAGTAATAAAATCCGCTCAAATTTAATAATAGAAGTTAAAAAAAAAAAAAAAAAAAAAAAAAAAAAAAAATCACTAAACTCAGATAAAAAAAGAGGCATAAACTCCTGGAGGGCGGTAAATTAAAACACAATAAAATGGGTTTGAGGAGCCAATTTTTAAAATCATCAGTTCAAATGATGAAAAAGTTCCATGGCTCACCGTTTTTTTATGAGAATTTATGAGAAAGTTTACAATTTAGAAGTTTAAAAATTACAAGAAAAAAGTTGCAAGTTTTTTTGAGATAAAAGGTTAAAAATTTAGACAAAAAAAAAAAAAAGTTATAAATTCACAGGACAAAAGTAGCAAATTTGCAGATTTAAAAAAAAAAATATGCTCAGCATTGGTGCTTCACAAGCATTTTATTCGGTTTTGTAACAGGACGTAGGAAGTTTCATGATGATATTTGGGGGAGGACAATTCCATCTTATTTTCAGGTTGGGAAGGATAACTGTCCCCCCTGCCCCCCCCCCCCTCAGATTTACGCCCATGCACCACACCAAGGTTACTGACAAGTGATGACAGCCAATAAAGAAAATCCATTTCTGAAGCTACAACAGAAACATTTACGCTGAAAAGCCAAACTGATGAAAAAAAAAAATGAGTCTCTCCTCTTCAGATGACCCACTGACTGATGTGTGTGGGAGTCACTGGTCAACCGTGTGTGTGTGTGTGTGTGTGTGTGTGTGTGTGTGTGTGTGTGTGTGTGTGTGTGTGTGTGTGACTCACGCAGGTGTGCGGGCAGCCTGGTGGGCTCATCATCCATTCGGCTGGCTGGCCTCGCGGCGGGAGCATGGACGGGGGAGGAAGTGGAGTTTGGCAGCGGGTTCACGGAAGGACTGAAAGAGCTCCTCTCCCGCTATGAATAGACACAGAGACACAAAGCACGGCTCACTAAAAAAGATCCACGACGATGCACCGGCCCTGAACCCAAACAGCCCCGTGCCGGCTCGCGCCACCCCGCCCTGCACCCACAATGACGGCTGGCCAGCCTTGGTGTGCCGGGAAAGGGAGGGAGGGAGTGTGAGCTCCTCAAATACTGACGCTCAGGACTTCTGCAGACCCAAATACACAGAAGGACAACATGTAAGCTTAAAGATCTCTACGGTGAGAAATGATCTTAACACAAATATCTTTAGTTAGAAATCAGAATAGAATAGAACAGGCTTTATTGTCATTGTACAATTGTAAAGTACAACAAATTGTGGGTGCTCCACCTGCTACTGTGCAGTAAAAGTATGAAAATATAAAAACAGAGATATACAGTGGATATAAAAAGTCTACACACCCCTGTTCAAATGCCAGGGTTTTGTGATGTAAATAAAAGGCCAAGATAAATCATTTTAAAACTTTTACCACCATTAATGTGACCTACAACCTGTACAACCCAATTGAAAAACAAACTGAAATCTTTTAAGGGGAAAAATAAAAAATAAAAAAAAAAACTACAATAACCTGTTTGCATACAGTAAATATGAACACCCTGTTATAATTGGGGATGTGGCTGTGTTCAGAATTAACCAATCACATTCAAACTCATGTTAAATGGAAGTCAGCCTCTGATTATCCCCAAATAAAGTTCAACTGTTCTAGTAGGCTTTTCCTGACATTTTTGTAGTCACATCTTACAGCATAATCCATGGTCCGCAGAGAGCTTCCAAAGCATCAGCGGGATCTCATTATTCAAAGCTATCAGTCAGGAGAAGGGTACAAAAGAATTTCTAAGGCATTAAATATACCATGGAACGCAGTGAAGACAGTCATCATCAAGCAGAGAAAATATGACACAACAGTGACATTACCAAGAACTGGACACCCCTCCAAAATTGATGAAAAGACGAGAAGAAAACTGGTCAGGGAGGCTGCCAAGAGGCCGACAGCAGCATTGAAGGAGCTGCAGAAATTTCTGGCAAGTACTGGCTGTTTAGTACATGTGACAACAATCTCCCATCTAGGGTGGCAAGACGGAAGCCTCATCTTAGGAAGAAAAACATCCAAGCCCAGCTACATTTTGCAAAAACACATTTGAAATCTCCCATACACATGTGGGGTAACTGTGTTATGGTCCGATGAAACCAAGGTTGAACTTTTTGGCCATCGTTCCAAAAGGTATATTTGGCACAAACAACACTGCTCATCACCAAAAGAACACCATACCTACAGTGAAGCATGGTGGTGGCAGCATCATGCTTTGGGGCTGTTTTTCTTCAGCTGGAACTGGGGCCTTAATCAAGGTGGAGAGAATTATGAACAGTTCCAAATACCAGTCAGTGTTGGCACAAAACCTTCAGGATTCTGCTAGAAAGCTGAAGATGAATGTCATCTTTCATCACGACAATGACCCAAAGCAGACATCCAAATCAACAAAAGAATGGCTTCACCAGAAGAAGATTAAGGTTTTGGAATGGCCCAGCCAGAGTTCAGACATGAATCCAATTGAACATCTGCGGGGGATCTGAAAAGGGCTGTGCACAGGAGATGCCCTCACAATCTGACAGATTTGGAGCATCTTTGCAAAGAAGAGTGGGAAAATATTGCCACATCAAGATGTGCCACGCTGATAAGACTCCTACCCAAAAAGACTGAGTGCTGTAATAAAAGCCAAATGTGCTGCAACAAAGTATTAGTTTAAAGGTGTGCATATTATGCAACCAGGTTACAGTAAGTTTATTTTTTATTGTTCCTCTTAAAAGATTTCAGTTTGTTTTTCAATTGGGTTGTACAGGTTATAGGTCACATTAATGGTGGAAAAAATTTTGAAATGATTCATCTTGGTCTCATTTTTTTACATCACAAAAACCTGGCATGTGAACAGGGGTGTGTCGATTTTTTATATCCAGGGTTTCCTCTGGTAATATTTCTGTGTGGCGGCCCGCCACATTAAGGAAGTCTGCCACTGCGCCTAAAATATATTAATTTAAGAAAAATTAAATATGAAAGAAACGCTCCGCAAGGACGCACACGAACAACGTGTGACTGTCATCCGCGCGGAAGTGCCCTGCCCGCCCAGCGCCCACGTGACTGTTTCTGCAGACAGAGCGTGTCTCTGTAGCGTTGCTGTCCGAGAGAAACATAAGCTTATTAAAGTACTTTAAACACGGAATAAAGTACAAGAGAGAGGAGGCATTTAGGGTGGTTTTAACCCACTGGTAACTGGAACAACAATGAGGAGTCGCTTAGCTAACAGGTCTGATTAGGATTCATTGCAGGGAAAGGCAAGAGTGACTGATGAATCGCTGAGGATTTACTTCACCAGCTACTGCAACATTGACTAATAATTTATGTTCATTATTATGCACCTGGCAAGTTAAGATGACTGAAATTCACGAAGTCAATGACTTTAATCCATCAGCAGCCTTCGGATGAACTAAACGTGCCAACATTTGGATTTCAAAATAAGGGAGGTTTTTCCTGCTGTTGGGTTGGTGAGGAGATGTCTAAAAAACTATAAATACATAGAAATATTATAACAGAAATAACTGCATATTTGGTAATTTAAGCCAATTTATTTCTTTAAATTTAATTTTAATAATTATATTTCTTTGAATTCAGAGTTATTGTTCTGGCTCTACAAAATTATGGTCAAAAGTTTAAATTGCATGAGGAAAAAGTAAAAAAAAAAAAATTGCCACATTCTGTTTCACATTTATAAAAAAAAACAAAAAAAAACCTGCAATTTTATAATAATCTGCCTTTGTCCATCAGACAGGTCTCTTCACTGTCCAGTTTTAAAACTCCTCTTAAAACCCATTTTTGTTCTCTGGCTTTTGACCCAGTTTGAGACACTGATTTTATTTGTTCTTATTGTCTCTATTGTATGACAATTGTTTTGTTTGTTCTGTTTTGTACTTTAACTGTGTTTTATTGTTTTTATATTTTATTTATCATTGATGTACAGCACTTTGTGTCAACTGTCGTTTTTAAAGAGCTTTATAAATAAAGTTGGATTGGATTAAAAAAAGATAAACATTAACCACAAAATAATCCACAAATTTATAATAGTCTCAAATGTACAAGAGAAAATTACAAATTTGAAAAAAGTGTTGCAAATTTAGATAAATTTACAGAGAAAAGTAGAAAACTATAAGAAAATTGTTATAAATTTTGGAGAAAAACCTCAAACCTTCAAGACTGAAGTCATTACTCAAGTTTTTAAGTAGGTGCTCTTTGTACCCTTAACTCAACTAGAAATTTTTGGTTGTCTACTTTTAATTATTAATTTCAAAGCACTGCTTTTACATGAGTAGAATTTCTGGCTACTATACCCACCTCTGATCATATAATTTAAGTATGAATGAGTAAATTACTATTATGAATGTTTGTTTTTTTTTCCTCTTCCCTTTCCTACTCTTTGTCAATGGAAAAAAAGAAACACTAGAATAAAAATACAAATAAAAAAAATGCACATTTTGGTTATTTATGTAAACCATGAAAAAAAAAAAAAATCCTGCAGGACAAAACATGACACTTGGTATTTTCTAGCCTGTTTCTAGACTACCATGGACAGAGAGAGAAGCTGAATTAGACAGGGCTCAGAGAGGGAAAAGTGAGACAGAAGAGAAGAGCCAAGGAGAGGAAAGTGTTCAGGCAGAGGGTCCAGGAGAGGTGAGAGAGCAGAGGGAGGAGAGAAGGACGACACCAGTAAAAAGTCCAAACACAGGACATCTGGGTGGGACCCCAACTGGCCCAATATTCCAACATTCAAGCCTTGGTAGTACAATACTTCAAATGGTAAGTTCTATTATGCAATATTACTGTGCAAAATTTAAAAAAATAATAAAAAGAAATAGTGTAAAATTAACATTTCCAGTTATAATCTTGTCATGTGCCCCCCCCTGGAAAAATATGTTGCCACCGCGCCAAGGTCTTTAAGCCAGAGGAAACGCTGATATCCACTGTAAAACACACATTTGAATAAAATACATTAAGTAGAATGAATAAGAAGTATAAAAATACACACTTTGGTAGTGGCTCAACGGATGGATTAATGTACTGAAAAGAGCAGAGAGCAAAAACAGGCGAGTGTATTTTTTTTTTTTAATGGTAATTAAAAGGTCCTCAGTTCAATGTATGTGAGAGTTGTGGGGGGAGGGGGATGAACCTGACTCTTTACAGTCCGGATGGCCCAGGGAAAGAAACTGTTTGTCAGTCTGGAGGTGTGGGACCTGGTTGATCTGAACCGTCGTCCAGAGGGGAACAGGTCAAACAGGTGGTGGGAGGGATGTGAGGGGTCTCCTGAGATGGCCTTGGTCCTCCTGAGACAGGAGGATCTGGAGATGTCTTCCAGGGAGGGCAGAGGGCCGCCGATGATTTTTTGGGGCAGTGTTGATGACCCTCTGCACAGCCTTCCTGTTCTCGGCAGTGGAGGCGGCATACCACCCACCCAGACAGTCGGTGAGCACGCTCTCCACTAAGCAGCGGTAGAAGGCCAGGAGCAGCTTCTGGTCCAGGTTGTTGTTCTTCAGGACATGGAGGAAGAGCAGCTGCTGCTGGGCTTTCCGAAAGGTGGCGACAGTTTCCATATGGTCTCCATTTATGGGGGGGATCCTGTCTGTCCTTTCTGAAGTCCAATAGGAGTTTTTTGGTTTTGTGGACATTCAGTTTCAGGTTGTTTACTGAGCACCCCATCAACAGAATCTCTACCTCTGCCCTGTATACCTTCCCATCGTCGTTAGTGATGAGCCCAACCAAGGTGGTGTCGTCCGCGTACTTCCCGATGACGGTGGTTGGGTGGGTTGGAATTAGGGATGGGCATAATTTACCGATTAACCGATAATTGATCATTAAGAATTTCACCGAGGAAGTTCATTTTCGTCGACAAACCGTTTTGTTTTTTTTTTTAAAACAATCCGAGGTTATTAAAGCCTAGTGCACGGCCGTCCTCAAACAATGCAATGGCAAAATTTGGGCACCAGGGGGCAACATTACACCATCGCCGTACCCTGGCGTGCCTCCGTTGATACATGCGGGCTTCCGTAGGGCGATCGCCAAATCATGAAGCGGTTACGGCTAAGTGTTGCGTGGGACCATTTCAATTTAAAAAATGACCAGGTGTACTGCAATCACTGCAATGCAGTATACAAATGTCCCTCATCGACAGGGTCCATGGAACACCCTTATTACGCGAAGAAACCGCCAACAGTGGTTGCACGCTGAGTAATGGCGGTCGTGAAGATTCTTTTTTTTTTTCAGAAACTTTATTGAGAAGGTCATGAAGATTCGGTGTACACACGTCGAGGGAAGCTGCAGGAGGCGGCGTAGTGCCTCGACGGGAAGACCATTTCGCACAAAATGGCACAAGAGAATAGCAAAAAGTTCCACGCGGCTAGACTAAGCAATACGAGCGATAGAGCAATGAATGCGGTCTTCGTTTGTTGGGTGGCCGCTCGGCAGGGAGAGAGCTGGGTAAAACGTCTCGGCCAATCAGCTTGCGGGGTGAAACGTCTCGGCCAATCAGCTTGCGAGATTCCCGAGCCGAGCAAACACGAGAACAGAGAGAGAGAGATTTGAGAGAGAGAGGTAGATTTGAGTTGTGCGGCTCTCCGTGCCCTCCGTGCTGATACCTGATGTTCTAATGTAGTCTACCTACCTAAAAATGTTAATGATTAACCGATTATTAATCATTAATTCTCTCGGCGATCGGTGAAGAAAATTTCACCGAATGCCCATCCCTAGTTGGAATACAGTCAAAGGTGTACAGGGAGTACAGTAGAGGGCTTAGCACGCAGCCCTGGAAGGAGCCAGTGCTGAGAGACAGCATGGAGGAGTGATGGGGGCCAAGTCTGACTGTTTGTGGGCGGCTGGTGAGAAAGTTTTCCAGGAGCACGTGGGGAGGGGAATCTGGAGGTGGTGCAGTTTGTTGATCAGGAAATCTGGAATGATGGTATTGAATGCTGAGCTGTAGTCCACAAAGAGCATCCTCACATACCGTAGTTCTTTGTGTTCTCCAGGTAGCTCAGTGCTCTGTGAAGTGTAATGGTGATGGCGTCTTCCGTGGACCGGTTCGCCCTGTAGGCGAACTGATGGGGGTCGAAGGAGGGGAGAAGACAGTCCCTGATGTGCTGGGGCACCAGTCGCTCAAAACACTTCATGACTATAGACGTTGAGTGCTATGGGTCTGTAGTCGTTCAGGCTGTCTATTGCAGTCTTTTGGGTGATGGGGATGATGGTGGAGGCCTTGAGGCAGGAGGGGACGGTGGCGTGTGTCAAGGAGAGGTTGAATAGCTTGGTGAGGATCCCTGTCAGCTGGTCAGCACATGCTTTGACCACTGCTTCTGGGATGCCGCCGGGTCCAGCAGCTCTGTGGGGGTTCACTGCTCTGTTTCCTCCTCACCTCATGCTGCTGGAGAGAGAGCGAGGGGACGAGCTGGAAGAGGAAGGGGGCAGTGTGTGCGGTGGTGTGGTGGCCTCAAACCGGGCAAAGAAGCTGTTTAGCTCCTCTGCCAGAGGGAGGCTGCTGTCAGATGTTGGGGGCTCTGGCTTTTGTAGTTGGTGAGGGCCTGAATGCCTCTCCACATGTGTCAGGGGTTGTTGTCCGTGTGGAAACAACCAAACTGGACTTGCAATAGCCCATAAATGCATATTTATTTAATAGGACAGGGGTCAGAAATCTTTTGCAGAACTTGCAAACTTTACAGAAAAAAAGTGGCACATTCTCGAGAAAAAAAGTTGCAAGATTCAGAAGGGAAAAAAGAAAAGTCACAAATTTACAAAAAAAGTTGGAAATTTACAAGTAAAAAAGCATAAATTTATAAGAAAAAGCTTACATTTTCTGAAAAAAGTCACATATAAGCAAAACAATTCATTCATCCATGGTTTACCATCCATCCATCCGTCCTTTATTTTAAATATTCAAAATGCTTTTGTACATTTAAAGTGAAAAGTTTAAGCTTGCTATACAAATATCACTAATTTATGATAAAAAAAATACTCAATTTATGAAAAAAGTTGCAAATTTACAGAAAAATCACAAATTTATTAGACGAAATTTGCAGACTTAAAAAGAAAGCAAAACTTACCCAATTCTAATGTTGATAGGCCAGTTTACGTTTACTTCTGCTCTTTATCATCATTCAGAGGTTTTTTTGACATAATTTCAGAGATTGCAAACCCCTTAATTAGGTACACAAAGTCTCCGTGATTGCTACTACTTACTATTATTGCTTATCTCACCTCACATGGATTAATGAATCAGTTGCAGCATTGACCACCATTAATCAGCAGGGCTGGGACTCATCAATTTTCAGAATCAATTTAATTCCAATTCTAATCTATATGATAAGAATGCATCTTGTAAAAGTGAGTAATTGCTTTATTTTCACTAATTTGTGAGATTTTTCTCTTGAATTTGTGACTTTTTTAACATAATTTTTGGAAATTTTCCTTGTGACTTTTAATCTCTTTTGTGGAAATGTGCAATTTATGTAATTAACAATTTCTAATTAATTTTAATTATTCTAATACAAATGTTTTTTTACTAGTTAGTTTTCAACATTTTCTTTCGACATTTCCAAAATAATAAAGATGGCATAATTTCTGGTATAAATGAATTATTAACCAGCAAGTCTCTAACAGATTTTGAACTTAGTGAAACCGAATGCAACTCAAAATGTACAACCAAATTTACTTGAGCAAAAGTATTTTTTTCCTTCATTAATGTACTCCAAAGTAAAAAAAAAAAAAAAAAAAAAAAATGTCCTGCAAAAAGCCACTATGCAGTAAGTGATAGAGCACCCACCCCTCAGCTGGGAGGTAATGGGTTCAAGCCCCAGCCGGGTCATACCAAAGATCATATAAAAATGGTACTTCCCACCTTCTAGCTTGGTGCTCAGCATAACAGAATAGGGAAAGGAAAAAACTGTAACCCAAGGACTACAGATGGAAATTAGTCACTGGCTACAATCTGGCAAGTTTACATTGACTTGATATCAAATGTTCATCAACTTGCACTACTCTTTTAAAAAAATAAATAAATAAATAAAAGTACAATTTTGTGGAAAAGTTACTTAAATACACATATGTGAGTAAATGTAACTAGTAACAGTCGACAGGTTCTAATATACACAATTAAACCGCTGATGAAGGCGTAGCACATTCCAGCCTGGTGAACACACCCAGAGGTTGCTAAGAGACTCCAAATTCCTCTACATATATACACGTGCATATGAGTATAAACTAGGCTAGGGGTGGGCAATATGGCCTAAAAATATCCCAACATTTTTGCAAATTTTCACAATGACAATATTGTTCATGATATCAAAAATTTTAGTTTTTTCTTTCTAATTTATGAAAAACACTTTCACATTCCAGCATCATTTGCCTTCAACATATTTAATAAAAACAAAACTCTCCAGTTTATAAACAGCAGCTGTCAGTCTGAGTTTCAATTTTTTTTTTTTTTTAATTCCGTATCAAATATTACAAAAAAATAATATAAACCACATCGTAAGTGCACTTACGTAGTCCAGGTTTTATGCTGAAGGGATGGGTTTTTTTGTTGTTGTTGTTCGGGTGGTTACATAAAATCAAGCTTAAGCAACTGAAACAGAAAAAAAAATAAAATAAAATTCTGGGCACTTCGGATGTTAACACCATTTGGCGTGTTGTACACGCAGAAAAAAATGTGGACAGATTATTCACATTGCTGCACCGTTTTTGGTTTTTAACATAGCTGCAGTCAGAAACTGCCTTTAAAATACTTCAACACAACTAGACGCAAACACTCCGACCACAGAGTGGTATCTACCTGCGACATGTTTGTTTTGCCGTTTCTATGGTCATGCGTAACTTCCCTCAGCAGCGTAACAATGTGATGTCATCATGCAGCAAGCTCCAAATATCGCGATATTCATTTGGACACCGGTATCAAAATTTATACCGGTATTATCATAAGCAATACGATATGACACACCCCTAAACTAGGCCTAGTCAAAGTTGAAATGGCATATACTCGAATCTTATGCCCTTGACCTTGAGCAAAACCTGGAGTTTAGGGAGCATCTGGTTAACTGTTTACAAGGAGTAGTGATTCTAATTTATTGTGGATGACCAGACAGATGGATAAACAGATGGATGCAGCATTGTGGCACTAGCAAATCAAAAAAAACTAACAAAGGTTCAGTTTTACATAGTGTAGATACCAAGCAAAGGCTGTACTAGACTTTCTCATTGCCTGTCATTTTATCTTCACATAATACGCGTTCAGTTTTACATGTAATCATGAACCTTCAGGATACAGCATACAGATCATGCATTTACTTTTTCATTAACTGAAATGATGAACAGAGACTGTGAGTCAGCATCTTTACCGCCACATGAACCAGATTCATGTTCTATTTTATTTTTTCCAGCGGCAGCGAAGGGGCCTGGAGATGCACGTTTTAACGGCAGCTGTGTATACTGTGCTTCATTCTCTACTGCATCGATCCCTTTTTCCACCCCTCTCATCGACAATACCACCGCTGATGGATGTTTGAAGAAAGTTTACTCGCTCAGCTACTTTCACATTTTTGCTGTTGTATCAGGGGTGAAGATTGTGGTTAGCTGCACACAGACTGAAAAAAAAGTCAACTGTCATAAAGACTGAATACACTGAAATCATTCTAAAATCAATTATCTATAAACTGAACAGGTGGGAATTAAAGGCTACATTGGATCACCCTCAGTGTAATCTCTCAAAATGAGAGGCAGCCGTCAGATTTTTCTGACACTGTCAATTCAGTTAAAGCAACATTTGGTTCCAAGCCTCAATTAATCTGCTTAGTAGGACCTTTGTTCCTCTACTTTATCATGCAAGAGCCTATTGAGCAGCCCTATACTTACACAAGTATCACTATGGAATGCTAAAGTTTTGACATCATGACACTTTATTATTAAAACGTATAAATAACCATTAAGTACATGAATGAATGTGCAAGTTTGGATTGTCTGCAGAATATAAGCCATTGCTTAAGTATTGAGTGGTCCTTTAGACTGGATTTTCAAGCAAAAATGTCAACAGCTCACTGATTTGTGCCTTTTAAAGGAACGGAATTGAATCTCTTTGGCATTTGGGTGATGAGTGGTAATCACAGGGTAGGCCACAATAACGGTGGGTTTCCAATACAGATATTATGAAGAGTGAGTCATGGCAGTCAGAGACCAGTTTTAAAATCTATGCACAGGACTTTTTTTCATGAAAGACTATGTATTTATGTAGCACTTTTTTATTGTTTTATTGACTTAAAAAAAAGGCGCTTTTAACTACAAGTATTCTATGCTCCTACTGATGATAATACGAGCTGTAGGTGTCTTTATAACAAACATGTTCAGAGTACCAAGAGAATAATCCACACAACACGGTGGTACAGTGGTTAGCACTGCTGCCTAACAGCTAGAAGGTTCCAGGTCTGAATCCTCAGGCTAGCAGGGTAGCAACCTTTCTGTGTGGAGTTCGCATGTTCTCCCTGTGCTGTGTGGGTTTACTCCGGGATCTACGGTTTCCTCCCACAATCCAAAGACATGCATGTTAGGTTTATTGGTTATTCTGAAGTGTCCCTAGGTATCGGTCTCCTATAGGCCCTTAGAATAGAGGGTTAGGACTAGTTAAGTGCTTTGAGCGGTCTTTTGAGACTAGAAAAAACGCTATATAAGTACAGGTCCCTTATCCCCCCCCCCCCCCTTACAGAAACGCCCCTGCAGACTGGGGGATTTCAACCACCAATGTAACACATTTATAACGTGTCTGACCAGTGAAATAAACTAGGGGTTTAGCTGAGGAGTTCAAATCAACAGCTTGAATATCTTCATACGACACTGCAAAGAGCACTGAAGCATGGCGTTTTCTAGACGGACTTTGGAAGGACCAGAGGTTGCACTAGACTTTTTTGTTATGTCATTTTGACAGACAGGGTTGTCAAAATTCTGTCATTTTTAATCATTTGTCATTTACCTGTCATTTTAACTGATTTTAATTAGATCGCCCTCAGTGTAATCTGTCAAAATGACAAACAGCTTTCAGATTTTTCTGTCACTGCTGAAAATAAATCCATCAATGAAGGACAATTTTCAGTTGATGCAACCTCTGGGAGGGACTTATAAAAATTAATGGGCAGCATGGTGATTTAGCAGTTAGCATTATCGCCTCACAATAAGAAGGTTGTGGGTTCAAATCCACCAGTCATCGGGGACTATCTGTGGAGACTGCATGTTCTCCCCACATTTGTGTGGGTGTGCTCCAGTTTCCTCCCACCTTCCCAAAACATGCAAGTTGGGTTAATTTAGGGGCGTCCAATCATGTGCCATGGAGGGTCAAGACCCTGCAGGTTTTCTCTGCAGCAGATGCTTTCACTGATCAGCAACAAATGGGAGAGAAATTCAGTGAAATCGCCTGCTGAAGACAATGGCTGGAGGCAAAACCTGAAAATGGCACATGATTGGACACCCCTGGGTTAACTGGAGACGCTAAAGTGGCTGCAGATGTGAATGTGTATGTGAATCGATTGTTGCCACACTGTGGATGCCCTTAAATTTGCCTCTGGGATTAATAAAGTATAACAAACAAATCTGTGATACACCACAATATTTGTAACTACAGAAAAAAAACCCTGACTATCAGAATCAAAATCAACACATACTTGTACATAATGTTTCAACCTCATTTCCACATACAAAATTATAAAGCCAGCCTTCAGACTGGACACTTATAAACTTTGCTTTCACCTTTCAACTTTGTCTCACACCAGTCTGATTATTCCCACCAAAAATACATACAAATTTCCTCATGAGACCAGCGCAGGTACGTCAATATTTACTCTGGGAAAAAAAAAAAGAAAGGAGGAAACCTGTGTCTGTTATCTGAACTAAGCCCAATTCAGAGTGGCAAAAACGCAGTGGTACGCGAGCAAGCGCAGTGGACGCATTCGTACGCAAACCCTACGCAGATGGTGAGCGCTGACCAAGCACATGCAGGCCCCAAAGAGTGACTGCACGTACAAGAACGCAGTGGTTGTAGTGAACTGCACATGCGCCAGGAAACTCCTGCCACCCCAGACAGGGAAGTATTGGTGGGGGTGAACAGATGTGCATGTGTTACGCTATTAAAACATGTTTTTCACGTAACCTCGAAATAAACATTCATTCTTCTACTGTGAAGTGGCTCGTCTGTCAATTTTTCACCCAGGACACCAAAATATATTCCTACCCGATTTGTTGCTTTGTGTTTCTCCGTAGCTTGTGACAGCAGCTGCTGCAGCTGTGGTTTGGGGCTGGGAAAAATTGTTTCAGTCACTTTATAGTAAATATATATCTAAGACATTTAATCCACAAATTACTAAAAGTTTAAAAAAAAAAACAAACAAAAAAAAAACCACCTAGCTCTTCTTTTGTGTTTTGATTGCAGCTGTTAAAAAGTTTAAATTTATTTTCACTGCGCATGTGCAAAACGTGGCTGCTGAACGGTAGCTGTAGTGGCTCAAAAACGACTCTGAATATTGCCGTGTACGCAACGCAGTGTACAGAACGCAACCATTATCCCCTCGGAGGGACTCTGAACAGCCCTTTAGAGAAAGCTGGGGTCAATGCAGCAGAGGGAAGAAGAAAGAAAGGTTTACTGAGCTACTCCTGACACTACAGCCCTAGGGGTAGTAGGTGTTAAGCTGGGTTTCTGCTCCATCACGGCTCTGTGCGTCTGCTCTAGCACATGGCTTGTGTGACATAAATTATGTTATCGTCTCCAGTCCACTAAGCTCCGCGGGGCCCTTCCACAGCTAGGCGCACAGGCCAGATTGTCTGGCCGCGTTGCCTGTGTGCCTCGACTATGCATGCACAAGCTCCAACTTCCCATTCAAGAGGTGGCGCTGCTGACACAACATATGAAAACAAAGAGGAAGAAGAAGAAGATGAATTAAAAAGAAACATGTCAAAATGAAACTAGGTAGAATTTACAGAAAGCAGAGATCAAAACCAGCTAAGCTGATGCTAAACAGCGTGACTGTAAAGCTGGATTCATGCTGCATTTCCTCTCTGGTCCACGTCCACTTTTGATGAGACCTGCGCACACACGGCTCTGTATATACTATACTTCACTTTTTTCGTCTACCAGGCCAAGCGGTCGACGCATGTGCACAACTGTTATTTGTAGTTTCACCCCAGCCCTATGGGTAGCGCAAATGCGCTAACACGCCAGTTTGTTCACCGGCTATTAATGCAAGAGCAACGCACATCTTTTATAGCAGCAACAATGGCATTGTTTCAAGGAAAAGGAGGAGTTACCGTTTTTCAGTGCTCTTCTCTGCTCAAACCGCTGCTGCTGCAAAACAATTCATGTACGTTTATTCTCGTCTTCTGCCTCCTCTTCGTCTTCTTTGTCTACTCTGACTTTTATGCTGTGTCGATAGCGCCACCTTGTGGATGGGATGTTCAATCTTGCGCATCCACAGTCAACGCAGGCAGGCTGGCGGTCAGAAAATTTGGGCTGCATGTGGTCGTCCGCAGAAGAGTTCTGCAGACACTAGCGGACTGGAGGCGATGACAAATTTTGTCACACAAGCCTGACGGTCATGCAGACAGTGGAGGTGCAGCATGAATCCAACTTAAGCGTCCCCCCACCGGGGGGGGGGGGGGGGGGTTTAATGTGGCTAGACAGATTGACTCCAAACACCTAGCCAAGCTAATGCTAAGTTTGATCTACTAACTATTGAATACAAACTCCTCAAAAAAAGCTCAGAAGCATTGTTTCTGTCAGTATTTTATACCGTTAGAAAGCCTGATTAGTCACCTTTACAACAAGGTACAACTTGCAAGGACGGTGCATTCCTGGAATGAGCAACACAGTTAAACGAGTGGGTAGCACCCCCCAAAAATTTGCCCAAATCCCCTGCAATAGACTCCTGTTGGTATTCACCCTTGTTTTGAGCTTTAAGTGCTGTCAGGTGTGAGTCAGTCACAGGTGTAACTGAGCACTTGTGGGAGCAGCTTGGGCGTGCTGTACATGCTAGATGTACAATACAACCATGCTGGTTGACCTTCAACAACTCCTGGTTGAGGGATGTGATGCCATCCCACAGCAAAATGTGACCAGCATGAGGAGGAGGTGCCACGCTGTTGTGGCTGCCTATGGAGCTTCCACACACAACTGAGGTCTCTGACAGTGTACGGCCAATAAATTTATGTGTTGTTTTTTACTTATTACTGTGCGAGAGTGCAATCATCCAATCCACCAAGAAAATAGGACGGGGGATTCTGGCACATTTTTGAAGGCACTACCCAAACATTTAGCTGTGCTGCTCATGTCATAAATGCATGATCCTGACAAGCTGTACCTCGTTGTAAAAGCAACTAATCAGGCTTTCCAATGATGCTGGAAAGGGCAGTGGTGGCCTAATGGTTAGGGATGTGGACTGGTGAGCGGATGGCTGCGGATTTGATCCCTGGACTGGCAGGATTAGATCTGGGTGGGGCAGACAACATAGCAGTGTTTGCCCCACCCTCCTCAACCCCACTGTGGTGCCGTTGAGCAAGGCCCTTAACCCCAACTGTTCCAGTGGAGCTGCTCAGTGGCCACAGGTCAGTCTGTGGTGTACTGGGCAGCTTCCAGGTGTGGCTGTGTAACTGTGTGTGTGTGAACAGGGCATCCTTAAAAAAGAGAGGTTGCCTCTCAATGGAACTACCCTGTTTAAATAAAGGTTAAATTAAAAAAATAATAAATAAGATACAATACCAATTAGTATTGTTAAAGGGGAGAAATAACTGACTGAAATAATGTTTCCAAACTTTTTTTGGAGGAGTTTATCATCTATTATGGACCAGGTAGGAGATGGGATGTCTAGTGGGCTAAGTGGATAAGAACTGTGCTTTGTAAGCTAACTCCATAGCAGCACTATTAGCTCTTAAGCTAATGCCTTGGGCTGAGCGGCTCTGGACGGGGACTGGATCGATATCACAGCCAACAGCGCAGTGATGCACTGTAACTGCAGACTGGACAATTTGTTAGTGACGTAGGGAAATGTAAGCCAGAAGAGCTAAACCGTCTTCTGCCCGTTCTACCAAGATGTTAACATAATTATTTCTACAAGAGATTTTAATATTTTTACTGTAATCATATGACCAGAGGAAGTATTTTAGGTTAAAACCCACAAACACACCATGTTTGAGTGAATGAGGCCTTTAAAACAGCAGGAAAAAAAAGCATCCAAAGTGCCTTTAATGTCATTTGTCTTTGATTTACGATCACCAGATGCATGAGGTTCTTCTTCTTTGCCAGAAATTGATAACCATGCATTCACTTCCAGACTATTTATTTCAACGTGAGAACAGAGAAGCAGTGGCAGTACGACTATTTTTTAAGTGGCTGCATGTTTTGTTAAAAATGTTGCCATCCTTCAAGTGAAGATCTGTAATTAAATCACAGGAGAAAACAACATATTTATGGTATATTGTGACATTGATTTTTTAACACAATTCTACAACATAAAGATGCCATACAGGATTCCTGGAAAGCCTCATCTTGCATCATAACTGCAGCCTTTTCCAAGATTCCGGGATTTACACAGTTTTTTTTCCCCTTTAGTTCGGAGTCATTTTCAGTTGATTTGTTTCCTTTTCTGTAAATGACAGCAAAGCATGAATTCATCTGAGTTTCTTGAGGAAATTAAGTTCTTTTTTTTTTTTTTTACTTTTTCTCCCTCCAGACACTGAGACGTGCACACCAGCTGCATGTACCAGGAATTTCCTGTGGAAGCCAAGCAATAATCCTTCAGTCTTCCATTTCCTCCCCTGGCAGGCAGAAAGCCTTTTTCCTCCTGCTTGACATTCATTTCCTAAAAATTCAGTAGCCCGGGTCGGTTTGGGTGAGAAAATAGAATTTTTGCTGGGCTGCAGTATGAAGATGACTCCCCCTATACAAGATAAAGTGGGAGTCATCCTTTCCCTGCCTTTTTCAGCTGTGATGGTAGAAGTTCTCAGAGTGAGGTACTGATCATTCCTCAGCAATCACAGCCTGACATCAGACTCAGTAATGAGCAAACATCCCTCATAAACAAAACACTTTCAGCTGCTGGACAGCCCTCACTGCCTTCTACTGTTTCAAGCTGATCTTGTATCCCCTAATTAGAGTTGCAAATAATATGAAGACGCCAGATCTGGTGAAACTCCGTCCTTTGTGAGCAAGACAATTAGGATTAAGATAAATAGCTGTTTTATAAGAACCTAGGGCTGCACAATTAATCAAATTTTGATCGCGATCAAGATTTTGGCTGCCACGATTAAATTGGTGTGATCTCTGCAATATTGACATTTAAAATGCGGGCTCTGCTGCATATCAAATCAAGCATTTTCTCAACCAACAGCCAGCTGACCACCAGGGGGCGAACACACATTAGGGCAACATTAAGCTGCAGAACTGACAAGCGAGCGCACCCTGTAGCAGCAGCCTTAAGTTTTCAATAGCGGACTGGTGTGATGGTGAAACACAAACCAGATGTTGGGAGCAGAAAGTTGCAGTATGGCAACATGTGGAGGCGAGGAGCTAGTGCCTCCAAAGGATCATCATGCCTTGTATGGACGTGTTTTGGATTCAGGGCAAGTGATGCCAACTATAAAGAAAATATATGCAAAGAGTGCCATAGAGCTGTGTCTGCACCGCAGGGCAACACAACTAACTCATTCAACCACCTGAAAAAACATCACAAACACAAGTACGATAAATGCATGAAGGCTAAAGCGAATGTCACGTCACTAAAAAAAAAATCAGTCTGTGTCCAGCGCCGACCCATAAACTACAGCATCAACCCTGCACAGAGCTTCACCGTATCCATCCACCTCCCAAAGACCCGCTAAAGTAACTGATGCAATATCGTTTTATTTGGCCAAAGACGTGTCCACTAAATACTGCATGAGCAACGAAGGCTTCAGAAAGATGGTCAAAACACTGGACAAGAAATATGTGATCCCCACGTGATTTTCCAAAGTCGCATTACCTGCGCTGTATGAAAAATACAGATGGTATCACAACTGCCGAGTACTTTGCAAGTACGACTGACCTATGGTCAAGCAGAAAATGTCGTCAAGGCAGCTTCTCTAAATAAATGGACAACACTCCAGTGCTTTGGCCATAGGCTTCATCTAGCAATTACTAAGTACGATGAATAAAAAAAACTGAATTTTATGTAATCTGTGTTTTACCAAAAGTTAATGAATAATCGTGATTTCAATATTGATCAACATAATCGCGATCATCCTTTTGGCCATAATCGTGCAGCCCTATAAGAACCCAATTTATTCTGACTCACACAGACTCAAATTTCCCATTTTCAGGTGGATCATGTTCATCACAGATTAAAACAGATCCTTCAGAACACAGCATAGCAAACACAAAGCTCCAATACATTCTATGCACAATTTGACCATATGCCAAAATGCTAAAATATTATGGTCTATCAAGACTTTTAAAGATGGAATTTACTGATGCCACCAGTGCAGTGATAAAAACTTTCATGTAGTTATTCTCAGAATGAAGATTTCTTGGTTTTACTTGCATCAGGGAAATAAATAACAGAAAAGCAATAATTTATAGATTTCAGTAGCAGAAAAATTGATGACTTATACAGATAGCAGATAACTTTTCCTGATCCAGCACACCTAGTTTTACACAGTACTGCAGTGGGCCTTTTGTTCACCATGCTACTTAGCAGCAATTACTAACACCTACCCCTGGGACTGCAGCACTGAGAATAAGGTATAAATAAAGATCCAAAAGGTATCCTTTCAGGTCTGTCAATCCAAATGGTGACGGACTTGCTCTGGTCTCAAGAAGAAACCAGTATGTTTCAAGAGATATCAATGGCGGGGGGAAATTAGGGCATTGTGGGAGACTGTTAAACGGTGAAAGCAATGTTTGAGCATCCAATGAGAATGCTGTTTTGTTTCGTAACTCACTTTATGGAAAATAGGTTTAAATATAATTAAAGGGCTCACTGACTGAAAAATTGTGTTGTTGTAGGTTTTGCCCTTCTGAAATGAATCTATTGGTCACGTGATTTATGAAAAAATATCAAAACATTCACTTCTCTTAAAAGGTACACTGTGTAAAATTTTGGATGATCTATCCAAAATCAAGATAATCCTGTATGAACATGTTTTCATGTTTTTAATGGTGTATAGTCTTTAAAAAAAAAAAAGGCAGATTTTTGTAACCTTAGTAAAAGTTGTTTATATCTACATGGAGCTGGACCCACACAATTATGGAGGCCACCATTTTGCACCACCATGTTTATACAGTAGCTCCGAAGGGATAAACATACAGTTGGCTGTAGAAGAAACTGTTTATGTTGTAATGACAAACTGGCCCTTAGAATTTGGTGGTGCTGTAGCGTTGGTTGACTGTTGGCCGACATAAAACAGGATATGAATTAGAAACACAAGGAAGAGGAGTGGTATCCGATCCAAAAGACCTCAAATCCAGCTGGGGCCTCAGCTAGCCCCCTCTGCAGCTAGTCCCCCTGCTTACCACTGGTGCAATTGAGCTCCAGCCAGGGTGCCGGCAGCTCCTCCACCGAGCCCCGCCGCCCACCACCGCTGTAGATGAGCTCCGATCCTGCTCCTGTCCAGCTGGGGTCCCGGTAGTTCCTCCGCTGAGCCCCGCCACCTACTGCCGTCTTCCTCAGTAGTTCCTCTGCCGAGCCCCGCCACTGTAACTGAGCTCCGATCCGGCTCTTATCCAGCTGGGGCTCCAGCTGCTCCTCCACTGGTCCCCGTCTCCTACTGCCGCTGTAGTTGAACTCCGATCCGGCTCCCGTCCAACTGTTGCCTCGGTTAGTTCCTCTGGTGAGCCCCAATCACAAGATTCTAAGAATCTGTGCGTGAGGCTCAGCCGTCATCTACCGGGCCGATGCCGGGTCAATGAGACAAACCGGGGACAGAGTCGCTCCTTTGTATCGTGTTAGGTGCTATGACTAGCTATGGCGTTAGCTATAGCGATAGCATTAGCTTAGCACATTAGCTTAGCCTCGTTCTACAACACACTCCACACCTGTCCCTTGTGCACACAGAGTGTTAGCACAATAATTCAAAGTAGCGGAGAACTTATCAAAGGACCTCAGTGAGAGAAGCACGTCATTCACACATCATCTCTGAGTTTTTAAGCAGTTCCGCTGTAAACTTCTCAGATGGTTTTCATTGAACTACACATTGCAGGCCGAAACAGTGAGCTCCTATGTGCACACATGAACAGGCTGAGTCTCACCCCACCCTTCACCCTCTCACCCTTCAAATGGTAAGTTACATTCTGCAATATTACTGTGCAAAACTTAAAAAAATAAAAATAAATAGTGTAAAATTAACATATTCTGGTTACAATCGTGTCATGTGTTTTCTTCCCCCCCCCCCCCCCGGAAAAATATGTTGCCACCGCAGCAAGATCTTTAAGCCAGAGGAAACATTGCGTTAGACACGGAACCTTCCTTACGGAATGCTAGCCTTGAGATTCTGCTATCACCGGAATAAAAGCATCAACATTGGAGAGTAAACTAGTTTGAAAAGGAGACTGACACTCACTTAAGAGACAGAAGGACCGGGAGTTCTGCAGCTGAATCAGAGATTTTTACCCACGGACTCCTGCCACAGACGTGCTAACAAGGCTAGCAGTGAAACAACCCATCATCCAGGTGAAATTTTGGAGGCAGGGGCAGTTTTCTCAGGTGAGGCCCTTGTCGGATAATAACAGCAGGTTGAACACAGTTGCAGACATTATAAAGGCAACTTCACCTGCCTGCAACTCACTCAGACGGTGAGAGTTAGCTCACATTTACAATAACACTATTCAACTGCTGAACATTTATTGACTGGCACTGTCTGTGATAGTTTTGCACAATACATTTCCTAAATTTTTCTCTTACCACTTGACATATCGGCAAAGTTGCTAGCAGACATCATCTTGGCAAACACGCGTTTGGCAATTGCAAAAGTTTTGACACCTGATAGCCTCTGTGGAGAGTCACTTGCATTCTGAATGGAAGGGGTGGGAAACAGATTTCCAGTCTGTTGCAATATGGAACCTCACCACTAAATGCCATCCATCCATCTTCTTCCGCTTAATCCTTTTCGGGTCGTGGGGGGGCTGGAGCCTATCCCAGCATCTTTGGGCGAGAGGTAGGGTACACCCTGGACAGATCGCCAGTCCATCGCAGGGCCAACACAGAGAGACAGACAACCATTCACTCTCACATTCATACCTAAGGACAATTTAGAATCCCCAGTTTAATGCCAATTAACCTAACTTGCATGTTTTTTTGGCATGTGGGAGGAAACCGGAGAAATCCCGGAGTAAACCCACGCAGACACGGGGAGAACATGCAAACGCCACACAGATCACTGTTGGTCGGGGGCTGTGATTGAACCCAGGATCCCCCAGCCAAGAGTGAGTTGCTGTGCTGCTGCAGTGCTAACCACTCCGCCACCGTGCTGCCCACAACTAAATGCCACCAGTGTTTTTTAACACAGTGCACCTTTAAAAAAAAAATAAAAATGTTTAAAAAAAATACGCTCAGCCTTTACCTCATTTTTCCTCTCAGAGAAGCCGTTTCAGCTCTTCAGAGTATTTACCTGTACATCAAGAAATGGGAAGCGTCACTAAAAGTCACTACCCCAACAGCACACATCTACCCAATGTACAAAGTTTACATCAGGAATACTTCTCATAGAGGTCATTTGTACTGTATATTGGCAAGACATTGGCTAGATGTAGGCAAAATGTTGACATCTAGTCAATATCTTGCCAATGTACAGACACCCTCTATGAGAAGTATTCCCAATGCAAACTTGTTGACATTGGCCCATTGTATGTGTGCTGTTGGGGTAGCCTTTATACCCGCCCGATGCGCTGTTATTGGCCTGCCTAGCTGCCTGTGATGTAGCTGTGCAGGGACGCAAAGGCATTCGCTAAAGCGCTAAGAGTGGTATTAGAAAGCTTGCATTTATTTTCTTTAGATTTCAGTCACCTTAACAGACATCACCGTTTCCACCTGGTTCACTAATCCACAGTCGATAACATATCAAAGAAGTCACCTCTGTTGTCATTGAGTCTATACAGCCAATCATGTACAGTGGAACAAAATTATGTTTCTCCTATCTACAATGTTAATCACATGTAGAATTAGAGGGGTTACTGTCATGCAAGGTGCCGCCACAAACAACAACTTCTTCCCCATTCTATTACACTGAGCACCAAGCTAGAAGGCGGGAAGTACCATTTTTATATGGTCTTTGGTATGATCCAGCCGGGACTTGAACCCCCAACCTCTCAGTTGTGGGGCGGATGCTCCATCAACTATTCTGGCTTATTTTATTATGTTTTTGCCGTGATGCTACATCGTTAGCACTGTTGGCTAACAGTGCCACGGTGGCTAGCTGAAGCTAGCATTTTAGCCATTAGTCTAGACCAGTCGTACCCTGTCAGCCACTGAAACTACACATCTCTGTCCACCAGTGATGCATTATTTCATTCATTCTTTAAGACAAATTTCCATTAGTTGGGTCCGAGCTAGGAGCTATAATCTATCCTGCAAAGATCTGCAACAGTGATGTAAGAGGGAGGACGGAGTTAAATCCGGACTTAGAAATTTACAGACACGCACTGCAAAAGATAATAACCAATTCTGTTGCAATAATCAAAGAAATAAACATTTCATGAAGATGTGTGAGCTGTTAAAATGCGGAAAAAGTGCAGTCAGTGACCCCTTTAAAGGGTTCAAAATGTTAACTTAAAAGCATTCAGGTGATAGTTTCTCTGCAGAACCCCTCACTGTTTGGACCGGCTCCGAAACAAATTTGTTTTGCTTGTCAGAAAACGGCTGTTATGTCAAGAGTAAAGCATAAGTATGAAGTTTTGCTTTTCAAAAATGCTGTGAAGGATTCCTTCCTGGATTCAGTCTGGATTAGTCTGAGGCAGTGTTTTTCAACCAGGATGCCCTGGTACGTTCACGTTTATGCAGGAAATTATCCAACATCACTTGTTAATGGGCCCAAAAAATTGCAAATATGCTTTTGTTGTGCATGGGTTCTGTAGGCACCCATGCACAACAACGGCAAATTCAGCTATAAATAAGAGAAATGTGTTTGTTTTGTTTTTACTGAATATGCTGGAGGTAAATAATGCTGGTCTGCAAAACTGTCATTTAAAATTAAAAAAATATATATTTAGAAAAATCATCAAGCATGTCATTACTGTGAAAATTCAAAGAAATATATCATTTTTTGGCCATAGCGCCCAACTCTACTGAAAAGAGTAAAAATGATATTAAACGGATATTGACAGCTGTACTTTGGGGATGGGGGGGGGGAATACTCAATTTACTGTGATGTTGCAATACATATCGTGATAATATTGCATCTTGACCCAAGTATCGCCATAGCATCCCTCACGATTCCCACTCCTAATTCCTTCCGTCAAAATATCCATCTGATAATCGCATTTTTTTTCCAACAGTTCATTCACCAATTCATTATTAGTTAGTAAATGTGTAAACAGTAAAGTGCAATTCAGAATGTCTACTAATATTGTCGAAAAAAAAACCACACAGGCTTTGTCTGTATGCAAGTCTGCTGTCCGGCTAAGTAATCAATTAATTTTGGCAGCAGCGCTGCGCGTCACGCTCAAATAAAAGTGAAGCGCAAACTAATAATTTTAGTTTATATTCAGTAAGGCTGGAACACGTTGAGCCGTGAAAATCAAAACGCTTTTATCCATCTTTTCCTTCTTAAACGGACAGTCACGACTTCTCATCCTCGCGAGCGGAGGCGCGAGCAACAGATGACGAGCAAAACAAACTGAACTGCGCTCGTGCAGGAGCGGGAGGACGGTGGGAAACAAAAATATCACGGAAAAAAAAACCCAAACCCACGGTAAAACGGCAAAGTGTCTTTAAAAGGAGAAACAGAAGCGAGGGAGCGTTACCTTGATAGCAGCGGAGGAGGATTCAGACATGTCTCCCGTCAACTTCTCCCCTTTATTCTCCTTCCTTCCACTTTTCCCCCCACTGCGCGATGGTTTTTTAATCTCCTTTTTTTCTCGCTCTCTCGCGGAAGCGGCAGCAGCTGCAGCGGCGGCAGCATAGGCGACGGTCCCGCAGCTGGGAGGAGGGACAAGTTCCTTTTCTTCCCTTCTTTAGCTGCCGTTGGGCTCCATGGCGCTGCAGTCGGTGCGAAAACTTCTTTTGTCTGCGCGTGTTTTCCTTCACATGTCGCTTAATAATCCCTTCCTGGAAGAGCGAGGCTGCGGGGGGGGGGGGGGGGGGGGGGAGAGAGAGAGCCACACGCACGGCTCGCTCTCTCTCTCTCATTGATCTGGACGAGTGTGTAAAACGGTGAAATGACGTGAATTCCCAGCACTGAGCCTTGCCCCCTTTTAAAGGGAAACCCGAAGCAGGAAATCGCGGCAGTTCTGCTTGCAGAGCGCGCGAGCGCGTTCATACAGGCAAACGCTACAAGCAAGAGGTGTCGAATTCAGCCGCAGCGAGGATCAGCAAAAGGGCAACGAACAAGCCATGCACACGTTTATGAACGAGGGGAAATGGGAAATTACAGAAGGAACAGGTTCTACCCGTAAAGCGGAGCACACTTTATAGGTAGCCACCAGGGGGACTGCAATGTACAAGATCAGCCAGAATGCTTTTGAAGGGAAGAACTGGCTTAGTTTAGTAATTTTTATTTTATTTTATTTTATTTTTGCAAAATATGAGGGGAAAAATACAAATTTACAAGAAAAAAATCTTGTACATTTATATGAAAAAAAGTTGCAAGTTTAATAGGAAAAAAAAATCACAAGAAAATGTTGCAATTATATGAGAAAATTGTTACAAATTTATCAAAATGTTGCAATTACTGTATATGAGAAAACTGTTACAAATTTATCAGGAAAAAACTGCAAATTTGCAAGAAAAAAACAAACAAATTTATGAGGAAATACAGTTATATTTGCAAGAAGAATGTTGCCATTTTGTGAGGAAAAACGCTACAATTTATGAGGCAGAAAGCTGTAAATTTACAAGAGGAAGATGCAGATTTACTAGAAAAAGTTGCAGTTGTGTGGGGGGAATATTTCAAAATCATGAGGGGAAAGAAACTGCAAATTTACTAGGAAAAAGTTGTGATTTTATAGGAAAAAGTTGCAAATTTATGAGAAAAAAGGTTACAAATTTGTGTGGAAAGAAAATTTCACATTTACAAGAAAAAGTTGCAATTTTATGAGGGGAAAAAAATGCCTCAAATTTATGAGGGTGTGGAAGATGAAAGCAGACGAGGCAGCGAGCTAAACGACATAAACTTTATTCACCTTCCAACATCAAGTACAGAAAAAAAAAAACTCTCCCAGGGTCTCTGGGCGCCTCCTTTTTATACCCTTTATTTCTGCCCCATGAGACCCAGGGAGCCAAAGACAATACCATCAGTGCACAAAGAATGCCTGGCACATTAACCTGCGGCTGTGGCGCAGGTGTAGTGTGACCGACTACTGATGGGAGGGTCATGGGTTCGATTCCCACTCTGTCTGCAGTCTGCATGTCGAAGTGTCCTTGAGCAAGACATTGAACCCCCAGTTGCTCCTGGTGGCCAGGCTAGCGCCTGTGTGTGTATGGCAGCTCTGCCGCCATCAGTGTGTGAATGTGTGCGTGAATGGGTGGATAGCAGGATCTGTAAAGTGCTTTGGTCATCCAGAGATGAGAAAAAAGCACTATATAAGTGAATGCCATTAACATCATAGAACACCAGCCCTGCTTCTCACACCCTAGCTTCCTCTAGTGAACTCCCTGGGGGGCGGATAGTCCTTTCTGTTACATCTGAGACCCCCTAGTGCACCACCCCTCCCCCCCGGCTTCCGACTCTGAGTGGAGAACCTCCCACACAGTGTCACCACAGGGGAAAGAAACTGCAAATTTACAAGAAAAAGTTGCAAATTTATGGGGATAAAATGTTGCAATTTTGTGACAAAAAACACTACAGATTTATGAGGTGGGAAAACTGCAAATGTACAAGAAAAAGTTGCAAATTTACTCGAAAATGTTGCAGTTTTATGGGAAAAACTTGCAAATTTATGAGACAAAAGTTACAAATTTATGAGGAAATGAAGTTGCAAATTTACAAGGAAAAGTTGCACTTTTATGGGGAAGAATATTTCAAATTCATGAGGGGAAAGAAACTGCAAATTTACTAGAAAAAGTTACAATTATATTGGGAAAAGCTGCAACTTTATGAAAAAGAAAAGGTTTAAAAATTTATGAAAAAAACTGCAAATTTACAAGAAAAAGCTTGCAAATTTACAAGAAAATTTTGCAAATATGTAAGAAAAAAGTGGGAGCTTTATGAGTAGTTGTTACGAGTATACATGTAAAAAGCTGTTTGTGTACAAGAAAAAATGTTGCAAATTTACAAGAAAAAAGCTACAAAATTATGGGGAAGAAATTTGCAAATTTACAGGGGAAAAAAGAAAATTAACAAGAAAAGGTCACAATTTTATGAAAAAAAAGGTTACAAATTTATGAGAAAAAATGCAAACTTACAAGAAACACTTGCAAATTTATGAGAAGTTGCACATTTATTTTCAAGACCAGTCCTGGGTCTGCCCCAGGGTCTCACACAAAACTTGGTTGAATTTGGGCAAAGCATGACTGGGTTATAAAGCTTTGTTGTTGTTGTTTTTTCTAGGGGGCGCTATAGCTATGTTTGTTATAGTTATATAAATCTGTTCAGGGTCTGACTAATAGCATATATATAAAGTTTTGCAGCATTCGGACAACTTCCTGTTCACTGGCGGTAGGGGGCGCTGTTGCTATTTGTCATTCTTTATTCTAGAAATGATCAGTATTGGCTACCTATTCACCACACAAAATTTTGTTGAAATCAGTCAATGTATGCCAGAGTAAAAGCCATTGGAAGGATAACTAGAAAAGCACTCGGAGAGCGCAGACCTCCGCCAAGCGGCACAGTTCCCCCCATAGAGTGTTTGTGTGTACGTTTTCAGATTCCCTGAGCATGAAAAGATATGACTAGCAATTGGATTCACAATGATTATTTGTTTATTTGACATGGACAGTGCAATAAACAGACAATTAATGAATGACAATCAATGTGATAGTGATAGGATTAGTGGTTCAGTAGTGTAAAATGGGGCTATAAGGGACGGCGGGTTGATAAGGGACACTTTTCTGGGAAATGTTTTAAATGTAATTCTGCTTTTTTTATTTTGAGCAGGACGCTGAGTTGTGTTGTTATTGTCAAATATCCATGAATCCTTCATCAAATCTAGGCGGAAGCAAAATTAAAAAAGCAGAATTACATTTAGAAAAGTGTCCCATATTACCCCGCCGTCCCTTATAGCCCCGTTTTACGGTTGTAAAAGCATTGCCTCCTTGGCGGAGGTAATAAACTGAAGTGTTGGTGTGTCCATCTCCTCCACTGACGGATGCAGATTGGTTAGACAGGTTGCCGTGGGTTTTATATTATATTGGGGTTGCGCTCCACGGCAAAACAGAATCTAGAGTCTTCCCCGGCAGAGAGGTCGTTTTTACGCAGCGCCTATAGCTGGGCGGGGAATTTGTGGCAAATAATCAGGCGGCGGACAGGTGGCCGTGTCAGGTTTTGCAGCGTGGCGCAAAAACACGCACACTGGCGGGCCCAGGCCAGCAGTGTTTTCCGTGTGCTTTTGTGCCTAAAACGTTGAAGAACACGGAGTTTGTGTTGGTCAGACACGACGACCAGCGCAATGTGCGCAGCGCCTATGGCTGGCGGGCCCAGGCCACCAGTGTTTTCCGCATGCTTTTGTGGCTAAAACGTTGAAGAAGGCGGAGTTTGTGTCGGTCAGACACGACGCCCAGCGCCGTCCATTGCGCCTGCGCACATGTTGAAAATGGCCATATGTCACAGTGTGGAAAAATGCTTTAAAAAATTCCTGTATGCAGACGGTGATGCGGATCATCCCCAAAATTTAATCAGTTCTTCCTTGTACCATTTCCAACAACACCTGAAAGTTTCATGGAAATCCGTCCAAGACTTTTTGAGTTATCTTGCTAACCAACAGACAGACAGACAGACAGACAGACAGACAAACACACAAACCCTGGCAAAAACATAACCTCCTCCTGGCCTTTTCGGCCTGGCGGAGGTAATGATGATAATGCAAACTTGGCCACGCCCCTTCTGCCAAACAGTAGTACAGTACATTTGGAAAAGTTTTCAACAGCTTTTGATGGCATATGGATATAGATGATTGTCACTATAAATGATACCAATCAGACTATTTACTTCAGAGATATTTATTCCACCTAGCTGCAATGCTCCGTACTGTGGGTGTTTATATATTTACATATTTATTCCATCTAGCTACAATGCTCTGCACTGTGTGTTCATATATTCATATATTTATTCCATCCAGCTACAATGCTCTGCACTGTGTGTCTGTGTGTGTGTGTGTGTATATATATATTTTATAGTAATATGTACATATGTATATTAGCTGCTCTTGCTTGCTTGTTTTTTTTTTTCTTGCCTTCTGATTGTTGCTCTGAGTGTTGCTATCCCTGTGCTGTTGCAATCCTGGAATTTCCCCGTTGTGGGACTAATAAAGGCTTATCTTATCTTATCTTATCTTATCTTAGATATTGAAAAAAACCTTTGGTGTAGCCTTCATGTCTCCAAGAGAGGGTGCTATTGCTACTCATGAATATTCATAGCTATAATTGTTCGGAGGCATACCCATATACATCATCCGTACCTTGGTCCCAATCCAACATGCCATTCCCAAGGTATTAAAAAAACAACATGATGCAAACTTTCTGATGCAAAACTTTCTGCCTCCTATAGGTGGTGCTGTAGATGTCTATGAATATTGTTCTATAGAACTGTTTGAAATTGGACTAATATCCATAATATTGAATTTGGTTGAAATCTGACAATGCATACCAGAGTTATTGCCGTCAGAATGGTCATAGAATGATCATGGCAAGGCATGAAATTTTGCCATGCTCCTACGGCCAAACCGTTGTGTGTTGTGAAAAGTTTTCAATAACTTTTAATGGCACATGGGTATAGATGATTGTCACCACAAATGAGCTCAATCAGACTAAAACCATAGGACGACTTTGCTCAAATGCGCAAGGTAGAAATCAGGTCACCGCCACTTCCTGCCAAAATGGCCAACTTCCTGTTCGGTGTAGACCATCACTTCTATGGAGTTTTTTGCATGTCTTGACATGATAAATATCTCAACTGCGGCGGATGATAAAATAAGCAGCGATGCTGTGGTTTTAAACAGGTTTTATTAATCATACCGCCGTCACGAGCTCCGCTCCCGGCGCCATGCATGCGCGCCGGGAGCGAGCCCAAGCGGCTCTCGGAGAAGGAGGACACAAAGTCTGTGTCCAGCAGCAGCAGTTGCAGAAGTGAGATTGAGAGAGCGAGTTACAGAACCTGTGCAGTATTTATACCCAACTCAGACAATACATCAAAGCAGCTTCACAGCAGTTGGTACGATCAAAGGGACTGCAGAACAGGCATGAGACATTTGCATTTGTAAGAGACCTACATAACAATAGGCAGATTTGCTAGCCTCTGCTCCAGGTGTAGGACAAAGAGGTTACAAGGCACATCTACATATTGAGCTCAGCCTCTAGGTCACAGTAAGGACAGGATGCATGAACACTATACATGAATGGCACATTACATCACAATACATGAATGGCACATTACATCTCAGTAGTGCAGCGGGAAAAACCAAGAGAAGAGAGCTGACTGTCCTGTGTGTTGTGGGGGGGTTGAATCAACCCGCCACACGCCCCCCCCAGAGGGCACGGCAGGGGGCCGAGACCTCGATAATCCATCTATGGGAGCAAGCTGTGGGAGAAGCTCGCTGCAGGCGGAGGGGGAGGGAGGGGAGGGGTAGTAAGTGCCGGCAGGGGTGGTGAAATCGTCCGAGCTGCGCAAAAATTGCTTGCTGCTCCGCGACGTCGAGGGGCTGTCCCGTTGCGCGTGCGGAGATCACAAGAAGAAAAATTTGTCTCTGACTCCTCTCGTGGCCATGAAGAAAAGCAGGAGTGGCTGTAAGAAAAAAAAATAAAAGCAGAGGGACTGGCGTGTTGACTTTAGGGCAGGCGCAACTCTAAAGCCTCAGGAACTGCAGACAGCTGAATTCCCCTTGTGTGCCGTGGCTAAGACCATAAAATCCAGTGAGCAAACTGCGGGCCTCAGGTGTACAAGCAAGCCTGAAGGGCCAGTGTGCAGCAGAAGGAAGGCGGTCAGTGAAGCCGTTATTGTCCCGTGCGTGGTGTGCCGTCCTCGTAACTCCCCGGTGCGTGCGCGGGGGTTCCGTGCGTGGGTGGGCCGCTGGAGTGGCGAGTCAGGGTGCAGAATCTTGGTGGAGATCGGCGCAGACGGCGCCGATAAAATCCAGGTTTGAGCTGTGGCTGCAGCTTGGCCATGGTGCGTTGGAGCGGTGGGAGGAAATAGATGATCTTTGGCACCGCTCGGCCGTGGTGCGTTCAGGTCCACGTGTTGCGTTCTCCGCCGGCCTTGGAGGTTGCCGTCGTGGAGAAGGGACGAGGTGCCTGCGCTCTCGTGTGGAGGCGCTGCGAGCGCGGCCGGTCCAGCGTGGATGAGCAGATCTCAGACGTGCAGATCTCATCCTGAAGAACGGGTCACCAGTGCAGCTGTCCAGATCAGAAGGTTACTTTGCACAAAACGTGTGCATGTTCGGGGTAACCAGTGAAGCGTTCACTGGCAGCGTGTTCTTTTCTGCCTTCAGGTCATGGTGCGTTGGGGCGGCGAGAGGGAGGAGACGTCTTGTGTCCCTCGGCCGGTTCAGCGTGGATGTCCAGACCAGAAGGCTGCGTCGCACAAAGTGTGTGCGTCTTCGGGGTCACCAGTGCGGCGGATGATAAAATAAGCAGCGATGCTGTGGTTTTAAACAGGTTTTATTAATCATACCGCCGTCACGAGCTCCGCTCCCGGCGCCATGCATGCGCGCCGGGAGCGAGCCCAAGCGGCTCTCGGAGAAGGAGGACACAAAGTCTGTGTCCAGCAGCAGCAGTTGCAGAAGTGAGATTGAGAGAGCGAGTTACAGAACCTGTGCAGTATTTATACCCAACTCAGACAATACATCAAAGCAGCTTCACAGCAGTTGGTACGATCAAAGGGACTGCAGAACAGGCATGAGACATTTGCATTTGTAAGAGACCTACATAACAATAGGCAGATTTGCTAGCCTCTGCTCCAGGTGTAGGACAAAGAGGTTACAAGGCACATCTACATATTGATCTCAGCCTCTAGGTCACAGTAAGGACAGGACGCATGAACACTATACATGAATGGCACATTACATCACAATACATGAATGGCACATTACATCTCAGTAGTGCAGCGGAAAAAACCAAGAGAAGAGAGCTGACTGTCCTGTGTGTTGTGGGGGGGGGTTGAATCAACCCGCCACACAACTGATTTTCATCTTTCTACGCAAAAGTAAGCGTGTGCCACTCCCCATTGACTTCACATGCTAGGTGGCACTGTAGAGCCATTTTTGTGGCATCATTCATATTTCCTCCAAAATATAAAATTTTTTGCCAGTCTTGAGGTCCCTGCAAAAAATGATGAGTTTCTGTGCACGTTCACTACCCGAAAAATGAGATCTTAGATGGAGAAGAAAAAAGAAAGAAAGAAAGAAAGAAAGAAAGAAAGAAAGAAAGAAAGAAAGATACTAACCATTACAATGGGGCTCTCGCCCACTAATGCTGTCAGTGTCTTGGGCCCTAATAATTCCATAGACTTGAATCTGAGGTTGGTCAAACCTCAGATTCAGGAGGAGCAATTTGGTTTTCATCTTGATCGTGCCACATTGGACCAACTCTTCACCCTCTCAGCAATCCTCAAGGGTTCATGGGAGTTTGTTTTGTGGACTTGGAGAAAGCATTTGACCGTGTCCCTCGTGGTTTCTTGTGGGAGGTGCTTCAGGAGTATGGGACTTGCTGCTATGAGCTTTTCGGTCCCAATATGGCCACTGCTAAAGTTTGGTTTGTATTGCCAATAGTCAGTCAAACTCATTCCCAGTGAGAACTGGACTCCACCAGGGCTGCCCTTTGTCACCAATCCTGTTTGTAACATTTATGGACAGGATTTCTAGGGCAGCCAAGCAACCAAGGGCGTAACTTTGTTTCAAACATTGAGAGGGTTGAGATCTCTGCCCATATAAGGATTAAAAAAAAAAATCTTTTTATTATAGGACTGTCAGGTCATCAGTACAGGCAGTTGTCTTCAATGTCCCCTTTTTCATTTTTAAAGGAAAAGGATTTTTTTTAAGCAAAAAATGACAGTATACAGAATGTATCCTAGCGTGGAGGAAGAGCGCAAAATCATTAACTTTGCTAAAAGTTACCACTTGCTACCATGTGGCTATTTCTTACCAAGCAGATGAACTAAGGACACTACTGGGATTTAATCATCTAGACTATGACAAAACTAACAGTTGTCCTTCCTGCAGAGACATTATGAACATAGCACACCACACCATAGGTTTGCTGTTTCACTCACTAAATGATAATAAATCTGTGAAATTCGTGACAAAATCATCCTATTAAAAACTTACTCTGGATCCATCATCTAGACATTTAATTTTTTACAATGGCATTCGGTTTTCAAATTTAGGATTGAGGTATTTGCCCCCCCCCCCAAAAAAAAAGGTAAATAACAAATTTACCTTTACCAAATTTACCAGAAAAAAGCATGCAAATTTAGGAGAAAATAATATAAATTCACAAGAAGAAAGTAGGAACTTGATGATTGTCAAAAAATATTTAAAAAATTCAGAAATGTAAATGATTTTTGCAAATATGTAAGGGAAAAAAGCTTATTTTCCATGACAAAAAATGCAAATTTGAGAAAAATGCTACATTTTGAGAAACAGTGAATTTAGGTGGAAAACAACATGGGGGAAATACTGCATTTTTATAAAAAAAAAAAAAAGTAGGCAAATTTACAAGAAAAAATGTTTCTGATTTACAAGAAAATCTGTAAAACTATGACAAAAAAGTTGCACACACAAAAAAGTGACATTAGAAACATTATAGTGCTACGTAAAAACACTGATGAAGTTTATTAAAGGAGAAAAAAGATTAGACAGAGCATTCACAACCCCAAAAGTTGTTAGTGAGGACAGCTCTAACTTTAAATGGGTTTATAATATGCTTTTAGTTGATATTGTGGCAATGCATATTGCATAGGAGTCAGCAGACAGCGTCTCAGTCAGGATGCAGTGGTTACCGGAGTGGTGGCTCAGTTGGTAGAGCATCCGCCCCACACCCGGGAGGCAGGGGTTCGAATCCCGGCTGGGTCATGCCGAAGACCATATAAAAGTGGAACTTCCTGCCATCCAGCTTGGTGCTCAGCAATAAATGGAATGGAGGAGGGAACTCTGTGGCGGCGCCTTGCATGGCAGCGGCCCTCTGATTCTGCACTTGGGGTGTGTGTGATTTACACTGTAGATAGGTAAAGCACAATCTCGTTCTGCTGTACATGATTGGTTGTACGGCTGAATGACAATAAGGGTGATTTAATTAATTAATTTAATTAAACATAAGAGAATAATAGACAGGGACGTCATGGGGAGTTGGCAGGAAGAGGGAGCTGGGGGTTTAAGGGAAATGTATGGTGGGGTTAGATGTCATGCAGTGTGATGTGAAATGTCATGCAGATGTGAGATGATCTGTTGAGTTTATAAGGAGAAACCTGGCTTGACTGTTTCATGGCTTTTCTGTGTATGAATGATGAGAGAGTGTTAATAAATTTCGTCTGTTCGTAAACTGGCCTTGTAGCACCTTGGGGGAGTCAGATTATTTAGCATCTCAGACAAGAGACAGTGGATAAGCATGGGAGAACAATGCTCAGGAGGTTCCTGGTGAGATAGCAGGAAGGAGTCAAGGACGTAGGGGGTTGAATGCAGTGTAATGCAAATGTCATGTTGTGTGTGGGAAAATGCCATGAAACCTGTGAGGAGAGATTGGGGTAAAAGAAGAGTGCCTGCTGAAATGTGTCATTCTGTTCTGTGCTTGAGAGATGTGAAGTGTGTAATAAACCGTCTGCCATGAATCAGCCTCTTATTTCACACACTCCACACTGGTGACCCAAGACGTATTATGGAACACGAGGCAAGAACCCCGGAGCCGGCCCGGTCAGGAAGCTCCAGCGAGGTGGCAGCCATCCCACAGACAGCCCGGACTGGAACCCCCAGCCACGCGTGTGCGGTTTCAGTCAAGCTACCGGATTTCTGGCAGCACAACCCGCGCTCTTGGTTCCATCACACTGAGGCCCAGTTCGCCCTCCGGGGAGTAACGGCAGACAACACCAAGTTCTACCATGCAGTTGCAGCACTGGACGCCTGCACAGCTCAGCAGGTAGCGAGCCTGCTCAATCAGCCTCCAGCCACCAACAAATACGAGGCGCTCAAGGCTGCGCTGACCCGGCGCTACACGCTCTCGGACTGTGAGAGAGTGGAGAGGCTCCTGACGCGGGCCGAGTTAGGAGATGGTTCGGCCGTAGGCCTGATTGAGAAGATGCTGGTGTTAATGGGCACGGACGACGGGCACTTTCTGTTTGCCCACCTCTTCCTCCGGAACCTTCCAACAGTGGCGAGAGCGGTTCTGGCCAATTCGCTGTTGCTGGCCGCGCGTGACTACCGTGCACTAGCCCAGGAGGCAAACCGGATCATCCTCACCACCAGGGCGATCACAGTCAATGCGGCAGCGGTGGAGCCCAGCGAGACGACCAGAGGAGGCGAGGAGCCACCGACGGTAGCGGCAGCGGGGGCCAAGGAGCGCCAGAGAAACACCCTCTGTTTCTACCACCGCTGCTTCGGAGAGAACGCATGCAGATGTGCGCCACCGTGCCAATTCAAGCGCTCGGGAAAACGCCGAGGCCGGCGGTCGGTAGCAGCTGCGACCCTCGGTGAAGAGAACAAGCTGCTCTACCTGACGGACGCGCGCTCGCGGAGGCGTTTCCTCGTGGACACCGGAGCCCAGAAGAGCTTAATCCTGCCGACCTGCGCTGACCAGGTGGCAGAACCTAGCGGCCCCGAGATGTTGGCAGCAAACGGCTCAGAAATTAAGACCTTTGCTGAGAGGACACTGATCTTATCTCTACACAGCCGTACATATGAGTGGATTTTTGTCGTAGCAGCACTGAATTACCATATCCTGGAGGCTGATTTTCTGTGTGCACATGGTTTAATGGTTGATGTTGCTAACAGGTGCCTGGTTAATGCACTGTCCTTTGATTCTCTCCCCTGTATAGCTCGAGTGACCCGGCCAACAGCACAAGCCAACGTCACAGCTCCAGGCGGTAAGTTCCACACACCGGGCCGCCCGTTTTTGCAAAACCTCGGCGCTTGGACGCAGCTAAACTGGCCATAGCGCGCGAGGAGTTCGCCAACCTGGAAAGGTTGGGCATCATCAGGCGTTCGAACAGCCCATGGGCATCCCCGCTACACATGGCCCCTAAGGCTGAGGGATCGTGGCAACCATGCGGTGATTTCCACAGGTTGAACAACGCCACAGCGCACGACCGCTACCCAATTCCCCACATACAGGATTTTTCCGTTCACCTTGCCGGAGCGCGCATTTTTTCCAAAATAGACCTGGTCCATGGTTACCATCAAGTCCCAGTGCGCGTGGAGGACGTACCCAAAACAGCAGTATTAACTCCGTTCGGTCTATTCGAGTTCCTGCGCATGCCATTCGGGTTAAAAGGAGCGGCACAGACATTCCAGTGCATGATGGATGCAGTGCTGCACGCTCTCCCGTTCGTGTTTGTCTACCTGGATGAAATCCTGGTAGCCAGTGCGTCCGAAGACGAACACGAAACCCACCTCACGATGGTTTTCCGGAGGTTGGAGGAGCATGGGTTAATAAGCAACCCGGCGAAATGCCAGTTCGGCGTGATGGAGATTGATTTTTTGGGGCACCGCGTCTCTCCGGAAGGAGAGATCCCGCTGCCCGACAAAGTGCGCGCCGTGGCAGATTTTCCCCGGCCTCAGACAATCAGGGCGCTGCAGGAATTTTGGGGGATGGTGAACTTTTATAACCGTTTCCTTCCCCGTGCGGCGCAGCTCATGCAACCATTGTACGCCGCGCTCAAGAAATAGAAACCCGCGGATAGGGTCGAATGGACCCCGGAGCGAGAGCGGGCGTTCTCAGAAGTTAAAGCAGCCCTGGCAAACGCCACACTGCTGGCGCATCCAGACTCGGCGGCCCGGATAGCGCTCACCACTGACGCTTCAGACGTGGCCATAGGGGCTGCCGTAGAGCAGCGCGTCGCCGGGGCTTGGCAGCCGCTCGCCTTTTTCAGCAGAACTTTGCGCGACAGCGAACGTAAATACAACGCGTTTGACAGGGAGTTGCTGGCTCTCCACCTGGCCATACGCCACTTCCAGTTCTGGCTGGAAGGGTGCAGCTTCACCACGTTCGTGGACCACAAGCCGCTAACATTCACGATGGCCAAGGTTTCAGAACCATGGTTGGGCCGGCAGCAGAGACAGCTGGCCGTGATCTCAGAGTTTACTACCAATATTCAGCATGTGTCGGGTAAACTGAATGTGGTGGCGGACTGCCTCTCGCGCACCCTGGTGGCCCCAGTCTGCGTGGGGATAGATTACGCAGCCATGGCCGTGGAGCAGATTAGCGATGCAGACGTGCGCGTGCTCCAGTCTGGACCAACAGGGTTAAGGCTGGAGAGCAGGGTGCTGCAAGATGGCGCCCCCCCCCCCCCCCCAATCTGCGATGTCTCCACGGGACGCCCGCGTCCGGTGGTCCCGGTCGCGTGGCACCGCCGCATGTTTGAGTCGGTTCACACTCTGGCGCACCCAGGAGGGCGCGCATCGGTCAAAATGGTGGGAGAGAAGTTTGTGTGGCCGAGCCTACGCAAACAAGTAAAAAAAGTGGGCTGCAGCCTGCGTGGCGTGCCAACGAGCCAAGGTACACAGACACACGAAGGCTCCTTTGGAGCCGTTTCGGGTACCGGCTAAGAAGTTCAACCATGTTCACGTGGACTTCGTGGGCCCCCTCCCGCCATCACAGGGGTGCACGCACCTCCTGACAGTGGTGGACCGCACCACGCGCTGGCCAGACGCAGTCCCGCTGGCGGCAACCATGTCCGCGGACGTAGCACGCGCTTTTTTAACAGCATGGGTGGCGCGTTTTGGTGTCCCGTCGGACATTATGTCTGACAGGGGCCCTCAATTTGTTTCCGAGCTCTGGTCCGCGATGGCCCGCAGCCTGGGTGTTACAATTCATCGCACAACCGCATACAACTCACAGGCCAATGGTTTATGCGAGCATTTTCATAGATCACTGAAAGCAGCACTCGGGGCTTCACTGACGGATGCAAATTGGGTAGACAGGCTGCCGTGGGTTTTACTGGGGTTGCGCTCTGCCCCAAAAGAGGATCTGGAAGCTTCCCCGGCAGAACTGGTTTTTGCGCAGCCCCTACGGTTGCCCGTGGAATTTCTGCCAGATAATCCCGCGCCGAACAGCTGCCCGTCTCAGCTTTTGCAGTGTAGCGCAAACACAGGCATGCTGCCGGGCCCGGCCCATCACTGTTTTTCGCGTGTTTTCGTGCCTAAAACTTTGAAGAGTGCGGAGTTCGTGTTCATCAGCCATGACGCCCACCGCCCTCCATTGCTCCCACCATATGATGGACCGTTCAGAGTGTTGGAAACAGGGGATAAGCATTTTTTGCTAGACTTGAGGGGTAGGCAGGAAAAAATTGGCATAGACAGACTCAAACTCGCTTTCATTGTGGCGGACGAGCAAGTGCTGTTGGCTAGGGCCCCTCGGCGTGGAAGACCCCCACGGAGAGCTCCCCAGGGAAACAATTCACCAGAGCAGCCACACGGACAGACCGAAGTGCCCCCCCCCCCTCGTCACGGCCCGCCCGCAGTCAGACATACTCCCAGCAGCCCCCCACCGGCACAGCAGCGCCACGGAGGCAATAAACCCCAGTTACAGCAGATATGGGAGGAGACGGAAGCCCAAACGGTGTGTGGACTGATGCTCTATTGTTCTATCTAAGATGCTGGGGGGGAAGTGTAGCACCTTGGGGGAGTCAGATGATTTAGCATCTCAGACAAGAGACAGTGGATAAGCATGGGAGAACAATGCTCAGGAGGTTCCTGGCGAGATAGCAGGAAGGAGTCAAGGACGTAGGGGGTTGAATGCAGTGTAATGCAAATGTCATGTTGTGTGTGGAGAAATGCCATGAAACTTGTGAAGAGAGATTTGGGTAAGAGAAGAGTGCCTGCTGAAATATGCCATTCTGTTCTGTGCTTGAGAGATGTGAAGTGTGTAATAAACCGTCTGCCATGAATCAGCCTCTTATTTCACACTCTCCACAGCCTCATCATTTCCCACACTCTCCACACTGGTGACCCTAGACGTATTATGGAACACAACGCAAGAACCCCGGAGTCGGCCCGGAGGGGAAGCCCTAGCAACGCAGCAAGCATCCCATAGACGGCCCGAACGGGAACCCCCAGCAATGCGTGCGCTGTTGCAGTCAAGCTACCAGACTTTTGGCAGCACAACCCGCGCTCTTGGTTCCACCACACCGAGGCCCAGTTTGCCCTCCGGGGAATAACGGCAGACGACACCAATTTTTACTACGTGGTTGCAGCGCTGGATGCTCGCACAGCTCAGCAGGTAGTGAGCCTTCTCGACCAGCCCCCAGCCCACGACATATACAAGGGTCTCAAAGCTGCGCTGACTCGGCGCTACATGCTCTCGGACTGTGAGAGAGCAGAGAGGATCCTGAGGCGTTCCGAGTTAGGAGATGGTTCGGCCGTCGATCTGATGGAAAAGATGTTGGCGTTAATGGGCACGGGTGACGGGCATTTTCTGTTTGCCCACCTTTTCCTCCAGAACCTTCCAACAGAGGCGAGAGCAGTCCTGGCCAATTCGCAGTTGCTGGCTGCACGTGACTACCGTGCACTAGCCCAGAAGGCAGACCGGATCATCCTCACCACCAGAGCGCTCACGGTGAACGCAGCGGCGTCGGAGCCCAGTGAGACGACCAGAGGAGGCGAGGAGCCACCGACGGTAGCGGCGGCGGGGGCCAAGGAGTGCCAGAGAGACACGCTCCGCTTCTACCACCGCCGTTTTGGAGGGAACGCACGCAGATGTGCGCCACTGTGCCAATTCAAGCGCTCGGGAAATGCCAGGGCCGGCAGTCAGTAGCAGCTGTGACCGTCGACGAAGAGAACAAGCTGCTCTACGTGACGGACTCGCGCTCAGGGAGGCGTTTCCTCGTAGACACCGAAGCCCAGAAGAGCATCATCCTGCCGACCTATGCCGACCGGCTGGCAGGACCTAGTGGCCCCGGGCTGGTAGCAGTAAACGGCTCGGACATTAAGACCTTTGGTGAGAGAACACTGGCTTTATCTCTACACAGCCGTACATACGAGTGGACTTTTGTCATAGCAGCACGGAGTTTCCCAATCCTGGGCGCTGATTTTCTGTGCGCGCACGGTTTACTCGTTGATGTTGCTAACAGGCGCCTGGTTAATGCACTGTCTTTTGACTCTCTCCCCTGTACAGCTCAAGGGGCCGGGCCAGTAGCACAAGCCAACGTCACAGCTCCAGGCAGTAAGTTCCACACACTGCTCACTCAGTTCCCAGCACTCACGGTCCCAACGTTTTCAGCGGCCATCGCTAAACACAGCGTGGAGCACTTTATCACCACCACTGGGCCACCTGTTTTCGCATGACCTCGGCGCTTGGACGCAGCTAAACTGGCCATGGCACATGAGGAGTTTGCCAACCTGGAAAGGTTGGGCATCATGTGTGTGTGTTTATATACTTGCATATTTATTCCACCTAGCTGCAATGCTCCGTACTGTGGGTGTTTATATATTTACATATTTATTCCATCTAGCTACAATGCTCTGCACTGTGTGTTCATATATTCATATATTTATTCCATCCAGCTACAATGCTCTGCACTGTGTGTCTGTGTGTGTGTGTGTGTATATATATATTTTATAGTAATATGTACATATGTATATTAGCTGCTCTTGCTTGCTTGTTTTTTTTTTTGTTTGTTTGTTTGTTTTTTTCTTGCCTTCTGATTGTTGCTCTGAGTGTTGCTATCCCTGTGCTGTTGCAATCCTGGAATTTCCCCGTTGTGGGACTAATAAAGGCTTAACTTATCTTATCTTATCTTATCATCAGGCGATCGAACAGCCCATGGGCATCCCCGCTACACATGGTCCCTAAGGCTGAGGGGTTGTGGCGACCGTGCCTCGATTTCCGCAGGTTGAATAATGCCACAGCACACGACCGCTACCCGATTCCCCACATACAGGATTTTTCTGTTCACCTCGCCGGAGCACGCATTTTTTCTAAAATAGACCTGGTCCGCGGTTACCACCAGGTCCCAGTGCGCGCGGAGGACATACCCAAAACAGCGGTAATAACTCCGTTCGGCTTGTTCGAGTTTCTGCGCATGCCATTCGGATTAAAAGGAGCGGCACAGACGTTCCAGCGCATGATGGACGCGGTGCTGCGCGATCTCCCATTTGTGTTTGTCTACCTGGATGATATCCTGGTAGCCAGTGCGTCCGAAGACAAACACGTAACCGACCTCAGGACGGTTTTCCGGAGGTTGGAGGAGCACGGGTTAATAATCAACCCGGCGAAGTGCCAGTTCAGCGTGACGGGGATTGATTTTTTGGGGCACCGCGTCTCACCGGAGGGAGCGATACCCTTGCCCGACAAAGTGCGCGCAGTGGCGAACTTTCCACAGCCTCAGACGGTCAGGGCTCTGCAGGAATTTTTGGGGATGGTTAACTTTTATAACCGAGACGGAAACCCGCAGATGGAGTCGAATGGACTCCGGAGCGGGAGCAGGCATTCTCTGAGGTTAAAGCAGCCCTGGCAAACGCCGCACTGTAGGCGCACCCAGACCCGCCGGCCCGGATAGCGCTCACTACCGATGCCTCGGACGTGGCCATAGGGGCCGTCGTGGAGCAACGTGTTGCCGGTTCTTGGCAGCTGCTCGCTTTTTTCAGCAGGGCTTTGCGCGACAGTGAGTGTAAATACAGCGCGTTCGACAGAAAGTTACTGGCTCTCCATCTGGCCATACGCCACTTTCAGTTCTGGCTGGAAGGGCGCAGCTTCACCGCGCTAGTGGACCACAAGCCGCTGACGTTCGCGATGGCCAAGGTTTTGGAACCATGGTCGGACCGGCAGCAGAGACAGCTGGCCGCAATCTCTGAGTTTACAACCAATATTCAGCATGTGTCGGGTAAACTGAATGTGGTGGCGGACTGCCACTTGCGTGTGGTTGTGGCCCTGGTCTGCATAGGGATAGATTATACAGCCATGGCCGCAGAGCAGATTAGCGATACGGACGTGCGTGCGCTCCAGTCTGGACCAACAGGGTTAAGGCTGGAGAGCAGGGTGCTGCAAGACGGCAGCCCCCCCCAATCTGCAATGTCTCCACGGGACGCCTGCGCCCGGTGGTCCCGGTCGCGTGGCGCCGCTGTGTGTTTTAGTCAGTTCACGCTTTGGCACACCCAGGAGTGCGCGCGTCAGTCACAATGGTGGGAGCGAAATTCGTGTGGCCAGGCCTGCGCAAACAAGTGAAAGAGTGGGCGGCAGCCTGCGTAGCATGCCAACGAGCCAAAGAGCACAGACACACGAAGGCTCCCTTGGAGCCATTTAGTATACTGGCTAAAAGATTCGACCATGTTCACGTGGACCTCGTGGGCCCCCTCCCGCCGTCGCAGGGGTGCACGCACCTTCTGACAGTGGTGGACCGCACCACACGCTGGCCAGAAGCAGTCCCGCTGGCGGCAACCATGTCCGCGGACGTGGCGCATGCTTTTTTGACAACATGGGTGGCGCGTTTTGGAATCCCGTCGGACATCACGTCCGATAGGGGCCCTCAGTTTGTTTCCGAACTTTGGTCCGCGATGGCCCGCAGCCTGGGTGTTGCAATTCATCGCACAACCGCGTACAACCCACAGGCTAATGGGTTATGCAAGTGTTTTCACAGGTCACTGAAAGCAGCACTCAGGGCTTCGTTGACGGATGCAAATTGGGTTGACCAGTTGCTGTGGGTTTTACTGGGGTTGCATTCCGCACCAAAAGAGGATTTGGAGGCTTCCCCGGCTGAGCTGGTTTTTTTCTCAGCAACTGCGGCTGCCCGGGGAATTTTTGCCAGATAATCCCGCGCCGGACAGCTGCCCATCTCAGCGTTTGCAGCATAGTGCAGACAAAGGCACGCTGCCCAGCCCAGTCCACCACTGTTTTCCACGCGCTTTTGCGCCAAAAACTTTGAAGAACGCGGAGTTCGTGTTCGTCAGACACGATGCCTACTGCCCGCCATTGCACCCTCCCTATGATGGCCCGTTCAGAGTGCTGGAAACAGGGGACAAGCATTTTTTGCTAGACTTGGGGGGGGGCATCGGGAGAAAATATGCATAGACAGACTTAAGCCTGCCTTTGTAGTGGCGGACGAGCAAGTGCTGCTGGCTTGGGCCCTTCGGCGTGGAAGACCCCCACGAAGAACTCCCCAGGCAAACGATTCACCAGGACAGCCACACGGGCAGAGCGAAGTTCCCCCCCCTCGCCTTGGCCCACCCGCAGTCAGACACACGTCCAGCAGCACCCCCGCCGGCACAGAGACCCCCGTTACAGCAGATATAGGAGGAGACTGAAGCCCAAAAGACGTGGTGACTGAAACTCTGTCTGGGGTGGTGGTGTGGCAATGCATATTGTAGAGGAGTCAGCAGACAGCGTCTCAGTCAGGATGCAGTGGTTAAACATAAGAGAATAATAGACAGGGACGTCATGGGGAGTTGGCAGGAAGAGGGAGCTGGGGGTTTAAGGGAAATGTATGGTGGGGTTAGATGTCATGCAGTGTGATGTGAAATGTCATGCAGATGTGAGATGATCTGTTGAGTTTATAAGGAGAAACCTGGCTTGACTGTTTCATGGCTTTTCTGTGTATGAATGATGAGAGAGTGTTAATAAATTTCGTCTGTTCGTAAACTGGCCTCATCATTTCCCACACTCTCCACAATATATAATATATTGTGGAGAAAGGATGCAGGCGAGGAAACGAGCTGGACAACACAAGACTTTATTCTTTCTCCAACAAGAACAGAATAGCAAAAAGCACATCCCAGGCCTCTGTGCGTCCCTCTTTTATATTTTTATTTCCATGCATTGAGGCCCGGAACTTCCAACCATACACTTTATGTTTAGAACAAAGCCTGTGTGGCACATTAACATGATATAACCCTGGCACCCCTCTCCATTTTTGTCCTAGCGGCCCAGTATTTTACTCCTCTCCCCCGGGGGGGTGCATAGACCTTGCTGTCCCAGCTGAACCCCCCGGTGATACCTCCTCCTTGGGTCCATTGTTACCTGGGTGGAGAAGTCCAACACCGTGCCCCCCCCCCACAAACACCCAGAATGGACCTTAACCCCCCTGTCCTTTGGGCTTGAGCTGGCGTCCATAACGGCTGTAGCGGGGGGTCGCCGATCCAGTCCACCTGCCCTGCTGGCGGGGTGTACAGGAAGGCACGTCAGTCTGTGGAGGGAAAAAAGGGAGGGGGAGAAAACACATCAGCTTCGCAAGCGCCGGTCTCTGCTGAGGAATCACCAACCTGCGGAGCCACCAACAGAGGGCGTCCGCGCCGGGGAGCTGAGACCAACACCACCTGCTCGTCTGCCAACACAAAAGCGGGCTTAAGCCTGTCGATGCAGTTGTCTCCCTACATCCCCCTAAGTCTAACACAAAATGTTTGGCCCCAGGTTCCAACACCCTGAACGGTCCGTCGTATGGTTGGCGCAGCGGGGTCTGGTGCGCATCGTGCTTGACAAAAACAAAACTGGCATTCTGCAAGCTTTAAGGGACGAATGTGCGGGGAAAACAATGGTGGGCCGGGCCCAGTACACTCACATCCTCCGTACTGTGTAAAAATTATGTGGGTGGATCAGCCCCGGGAGTGGGGCTTTCCCGTAAAAATTGCCCGGGGATCCGCAGCAGTTGAGAAAAAATGAGTTCTGCCGGGGAGGCTGCCAAGTCCTCCTTCGGTGCGGAACGCAACCCTAAAAGAACCCAAGGCAGACAGTCGACCCAATTTGTGTCCATGAGCGAAGCTCTGAGCGCTGCTTTAAATGATCTATGAAAACACTCGCATAACCCATTAGCCTGGAGGTTGTACGCTGTAGTGCAGTGAATTTTGACCCCCAGTTCTGAAACAAATTGTGGGCCCCTGTCGACATGATGTCCGATGGAGATCCAAAATGTGCAACCCAAACCAACATAAAAGCACGCGCCACTTCCACGGGCGTGGTAGAAACCAGCGGGACCACTTCAGTCCAGCGTGTGGTGCGGTCCACGACTGTCAAAAGGTGTGTGAAATCTCGTGACGGCAGGAATCCACGTGGACGTGGTCAAACCTCCTAGCCGGGATTTGGAACAGAGGGGAACTCTGATGTGCTTGTGCACTTTGGCCTACTGGCACACAACGCAAACTGCAGCCCACTGTTTCATGTCTTTGCGTAAGAACGGCCAGACGAATTTCACCCCCCACTAGTTTCACCGAAGCTCCTGGATGCCAAAGGGAGTGGACCGACTCAAAAATGCAACGGCACCAAGAACTCCGAACGTGGTCGGTGGAGACATTGCAGAGTAAGGGAGGGCACCCTTCTTGCACCAAACTGTTCTCCAGCCTTAACCCAGTTGGTGCAGACTTGGATACGCAAATGTCCGCGTCCCCGGCCTGTTCCGCGGCCATGGCAGGGAAATCTATTCCCATGTAGACCAGGGAGATTAACACGCGTGACAGGCAATCAGTCACGACATTGAGTTTACCAGCAACGTGTTGAATGTTGGTAGTAAACTCTGAAATTGCGGCTAATTGCCGTTGCAATGGGCCAACCACAGTTCCAAGGTCTTGGACATCGCGTATGTCAGCGGCTTGTGGTCCACAAACGCGGTGAACTTGCGCTCCTCCAGCCAGAACTGGAAATGGCGCGTCGCCAGGTGGAGAGCCAGCAATTCTCTATCAAATGTGCTGTATTTGCGTTAGCTGTGGTGCAGAATCCAGCTAAAAAATGCAAGCAGCTGCTACGAACCTGCGACACACTGCTCCACCACTGCTCCTATGGCAACGTCAGACGCATCCATCGTGAGTGCAATCCGTGCCGACAGATCTGGGTGGGCTAACAACGCAGCGTCCGCAAGCACTGTTTTGGCATCGGTAAAAGCCTGGACTCGCTCAGGAGTCCAGTCGATGGCTTCCACGGGCTTCTTTTATTTAAGGGCGGCATACAACGGCTGCATCAGCTGGGCTGCCCGGGGAAGGAAACGGTTATAAAAATTAACCATTCCCAAAAACTCCTGTAGTGCCCTCACTGACTGTGGGCGCGGAAAATCCGCCACAGCACACACTTTGTCCGGTAACGGAATCGTGCCCTCTGGCAAAATGCAGTGGTCCAAAAAGTCAATCATTGGCACACCAAACTGGCACTTTGCCAGGTTAACTACACAGGATTACAAAAATTTTTTTTTTGCAAGTTGTCTGTGTTTTTTCATCTGATTTAAGACAATTTTGCACCGCTGAATCCGAAAATGACATCCGTTTCTCTCGATCAGGTGCTAAGTAAAAACCTGTACTTACTTAGTACTTACTTAGTACTGTGCATGTACTTACCTTTATATAAAGGCAAGTACATGTAAAACGAATGTTCCGTCATCATTGTTCAAAATTCAGTCAATTTCAAGACATAAAAAAGAATTTTGCATCATATAAAGCGAAAATACCCGTACATGTAAACAAAAATGTATAAAACAACATGTGGCCATAATTCAAAAAGTTGACCTGATTGAGCAAAACCAATGTAATTTTTGGATTCAGCACATCAAAATTGTCCTAAATCAGCTAAAAAAAACTTAGACAATAAATTTGGTGTTGACCAATGCAATCAGCCCGTGCGCTTCCAACCTCCGGAAAACTCTCTTGAGATGGGCGATGTGCTCCTCCCCAGATGCGCTGACCACTACCAGAATGTCATCTAAGTAGACAAAAACGAAGGACAAGTCTCGAAGCACTGCGTCCATCATCCTCTGAAAGGTCTGCGCTGTGCCTTTTAATCCAAATGGCATGTGTAAAAACTCAAAAAGGCCAAAAAGAGTTATTACGGCTGTTTTTGGAACGTCTTCCTCGCGCACTGGGACCTGGTAGTAACCGCGGACCAGATCTATTTTGGAAAAAACATGCGCCCCAGGCGGGTGTACAGAAAAATCCTGGATGTGTGGGATAGGATAGCGATTGTGTTCCGTAGCATTGTTCAAGTGCCGGAAATCACTGCATGGCCACCACGACCTGTTGGCTTTAGGCACCATGTGTAGCGGAGATGCCCACGGGCTGTTGGAGTGCCTGACGATGCCCAACTGTTCCTAGTTGGCAAACTCCTCGCACGTGCTGGAAAATGTAGCTGCTTCCAGGTGTCGCTGTCGCGTGAATACCGGCTGCCTTTTTGTACTTATGAAATGTTCAATCCTGTGCTTTGTTATCGTAGCTGAAAACATGGGGACCGTGAGTGCTGGGAACTGTGCGAGTAACTGTTGGTACTTACCCCCTGGAGCTATAACGTTGGCCAGTGTTGTCGACCCAGCTCCCCGAGTTGTACAGAGCAGAGAAACAAAAGAGACAGCATCGACTAATCTCCTATTAGCAACATCAACTAATAACCCATAAGCACATAAAAAATCTGCGCCTAAAATGGGGGCGGAACATGCAGTCACCACAAAGTTCCACTGAAAGTTGCATCTGTGTAAGCATATTGTCAGTGTTCGCTCACCAAATGTCCTGATGGTGGATCCGATGGCGGCCATAAGCTCGGGACCGCTGCCCCCTGCCACCCTGTCTGTATTGTGTGGCAGGATGAGGCTCTTCTGAGAGCCAGAGTCCACCAGAAACCATCTCTCTGAATGTGTGTCTGTGACATACAGCAGCTTAACACCCAAGTACATCCCCCTTGTGCAAAGGCAGCCTACTTATACACGAACTGTGAGGAGGTGGACACAGGAGGCTGCTGATGCACTATAGGACTGCTTCGAGATGACAGACTAGGGCGTACTCTGTGAACTGCATGGGGTGGACATAGACAATTTGACTGACTGCATCACAGAATACATTAGATTTTGTGAAGACACGACCATGCCAGCTCAGACTATACACTGCTTCACCAACAACAGACCATGGGTCACCAGTGACCTGAAAGCACTCCTGAACAAAAAAAAGAGAGCTTTTAGGGCTGGAGACAAGGAGAAACTGAAGGGAGTGCAGCTTGAGCTGACAGAGATGCTGAGGGGGTGCAAGGACAATTATAGGAGGAAGATGGAGAATAAACTCAGGCAAAACAATGCTAAAGATGTGTGGGAGGGAATGACACAAATAACTGGGTGCAAGGGGAGAGTCAAGCAGACATCTGGGAGCCAAGAGAGAGCCGATAAACTGAATCTGTTTTTTATAGGTTCAACTCACAGTCTGTCACCCCAACATCACAGCTAGACCCCCACACACCCCTCCCAACCCACCCTTCTGTGCAGCACCTCTCTCCATCTCCCCCCTCACCCCCTCCTCCTCCTTGGGGGACACCAGGACCCCCCCTCACATCACGGTGACTACAGACCAGGTTAAGAAACAGCTGGAGAGACTCCATCAGCCGAAGGCGGCAGGCCCTGATGGCATCGCCGCCAGGATCCCGAGGACCTGTGCCAAACAGCTAGCGGCAGTACTGAAACACCTGTACAACCTGATCCTGAGTCTGGAGAGAGTACCGGTGCTGTGGAAGACATCCTGCCTGGTTCCTGTCCCCAAGAAGTCATCTCCATTGGACCTGAATGACTATCGACCAGTTGCCCTCACATCTCATGTGATGAAGGCCCTGGAGAGACTGGTCTTAGGCCACCTGAGGCCACAGGTGAAGACATGGCTGGACCCTCTGCAGTTTGCGTATCAGCTCCATTTAGGAGTTGAAGATGCTGTCATCTACCTGCTACAACGAGCCCATCTGCACCTGGATGGTGGAGGAGACACTGTGAGAATCACTTTTTTTGATTTCTCCAGTGCCTTTAACACCATCCAGCCACTGCTGTGGAGTGAGAAGTTGCGAGTGATGGAGGTCGACAGCTCTGTGATCTCCTTGATTACTGACTACCTAACAGGCAGGCCACAGTTTGTCCAGCTGGGCAGTGTCTTGTCTGATGTGGTGGTTAGTGATGCTGGAGCTCCACAGGGGACTGTGCTCTTTCCTTTTCTCTTTACCTTATACACCACTGACTTTCAGTACAACACCGAGTCATGCCACCTGCAGAAATTCTCTGATGACTCAGCTGTTGTGAGGTGTATAAGAGGGGGAGTACAGGGCACTGGTAGACAGATTTGTGGAGTGGACAGAGCAGAATCACCTGAGGCTGAATGTCAGCAAGACCAGAGAGATGGTGATTGACTTTGGGAAGAAGAGGGTGCCTTCTCAGCCATTGCAGATTAGGGGGGAGGATGTGGGGGTGGTTGAGGACTACAAATATCTGGGTGTCAAGATCAGCAACAGGTTGGACTGGAGATCCAACACCGATGCTGCGCACAAGAAGGGGATGAGCAGACTCTACCTCCTGAGGAAGCTGAGATCCTTCAACATGTGTAGCAGGATGCTGGAGCTTTTCTACCAGACCGCTGTCACCAGCACCATCTTCTTTGCTGCTGTCTGTTGGGGTAGCAGTATCAGGGTCAGCGACACCAACAGACTTGACAAGATTATCAAGAGGGCTGGCTCTGTAATTGGTCTCAGACCTGAGACCTTTGAGACAGTGGTGGAGAGGAGAACACTAAATAAACTGCGATCCATCATGGACAATCCTGATCACCCCCTCCACCACACACCGTACAGACAGCGGAGCATTTTCTCCAGTAGACTACTACAGCTTCGCTGTCGAACAGCCAGGTACAGGGAATCTTTCCTGCTGCATGCCATTTCACGTTACAATAACTCACTATGATGATGTATTCTGGTCATAACTATACTGCCATATTGCACCTTACAGTCTAATTGGTACCTCACATTTCACTCTGCACCTGACAGTCCAGCATTGTTGCAATGGGCATGATTCATGTGTAATAGTAGTGTTAGTTTTACTTTCCATGGGTAATCCCTTTGTCTGTCATGTGTGTGTTTCTGTCGTTTGGTTGTCTACTGTCATGCTGCTGTTTAACTGTAATTTCCCAGTTTGGGATCAATAAAGTACATCTATCTATCTATCTATCTATCTATCTATCTATCTATCTATCTATCTATCTATCTAGCTATCTATCTAGCTAGCTATCTATCTATCTAGCTTGTTTCTGTTGCCAGCGGTTGCAGCTGCTACTGACTGCTGGCCATGCTATTTCCCAACTTCTTGAATTGGCATGGCGGCAAGCATCAGTGGGCGTTTGAGCCAAAACGGCGATGATAGTAGCAGATCGCCCTGTTCCTACGTCTCCCGGCGTCTGCTCCGGCTACCACCCATGGCTTCATGACTTCGCTGGAGTCCCTCCTGGACGTCGGTGTTGCTGCATTCACGCTGAGCATTCTGTCACTAAAATGAAGCAATCCGCTTCCTACGCCAGTGCACGGTAGTCCTTCGTCACCAGCAACGGCGAGTTGGCCAGGATCTCCCTCGCTGTAGCCGGTAGGTTCCTGAAGATGGGCAAACAGGAAAAACTTGTTGTTTCTACCCATCAGCGCCAACATGCTCTCCATTAACTCTAAGGCTGATCTGCCCCCCAACTCTGAACATGTTAGGAGTCTCTCCGCCCTTTCGCTGTCCGAAAGGGTATAGCGCTAGAGAAGCATCCTCTTGAGCGCCTCGTATTTCCCCCGGGCCGGCGGCTCCTGAAGCAGGCTTGCCACCTGTTGTGTGGTGTGCCCGTCCAGCACAGCGACCACGTAGTAGTACCTTGTGTCATCTGTTGTTATCCCACGGAGAGCAAACTGGGCTTCTATGTGCAAAAACCACGCTGCCGGGTCATGAAGCTAGAAGTCCGGGAGCTTGACTGAAACAGCACACGCGGCACTGTTGCTCTCCCTCCAGGAAGTCTCTGGGGCTGTGCTTGTCTCGCCCTCCATGGCACATCTTGGGTCACCACTGTGGAGAAAGGATGCAGGTGAGGAAACGAGCTAAACAACACAAGACCAGAGTGGTGGCTCAGCTGGTAGAGCATCCGCCCCACACCCGGGAGGCAGGGGTTCAAATCCCGGCCGGGTCATGCCAAAGACCATATAAAAGTGGAACTTCCTGCCGTCCAGCTTGGTGCTCAGCAATAAATGGAATGGAGGAGGGAAATTTGTGGCGGCGCCTTGCATGGCAGCAGCCCTCTGATTCTACACTTGGGGTGTGTGTGATTAACACAGTAGATAGGTAAAACACAATCTCGTTCTACTGTACATGATTGGTTGTACAGTTGAAAGTGCATCCCGGGCTTCTGTTCATCCCTCTTTTATATCTTTATCTCCACGCATTGAGGTCTGGAACTTCCAACCATGCACTTTATGTTTAGAACAAAGCCTGTGTGGCACAATAACATGATATAACACCGGCGCCCCTCTCCATTCTTCTCCTAGAGGCCCGGTATTTTACTCCTCTCCCCTGGGGGGTGCATAGACCTTGTTGTCCCATCTGAACCCCCCTGTGATACCTCCTCTTTGGGACCATTGTTCCCTGGGTGGAGAAGTCCAACACCGTGCCCCCACAATATATATTGTACATACACATACAGTATATTCAGTACTGAAGTGACCATACAGGAAAAGCAACAGGCTGGAGATGACAATTGCAAGAAAAAAAAATGCTGGAAGAAGCATTGCAACTTTTTATTTATCAAATTATTATTTTTTTTAGTACTCCTCTTATTGCAGATTTACCCTTAAACACCAACAAGCTCAAAAGGTACGGTGTTAAGGTGATAAATTTTATTTTTTTTTTATTTTATTTGTTTATTTGTCAGGGACAGTGCAATAAACATAGACAAAAAAGAAAATCTGATGTGTTGCACAGAGAGTGTATAGCATTAAGCTAGTTTGCAACTCTTGTCCCTGGATGGGCTTTAGAGAAAAGAAACAGATAAAAAGAGAAAAAGATGAAGAAAAAACAAAATGAAAACAGTATAAACATTATCCACATACATCAATGCAAACAAATCTTATTATACTAGGAGCTAAATAACCATACAGTGATGATAACAAGTCATCAATATCTCAGTGTTTGACCACTGCCTAATGCTGTCTCGTGATTAAATAAAGTGGGAATGGAAGACTAGAAATGTGGTTTTAAGCTTAAACTTAAACTTTATTTTTAGTTATTTAAGCTCAATAATTAAATTCCAAATAAATCAGTGATTCTGTATTGCAGTTCTTTTGAACTCATTTTAACACATTATGCGTATGGATAAAATTTAGAGTGCTGTATTTTCCTTAATGAGATATTTTAAAAAGTTTAGGCCCGTGAAATGCATCTATTCTTTCATTCATCTATTTGGTGTTTATTTCTTATATTGTGGTGGACCCAGTCAGTGTGTTCTCTACTCAGACTGAATAGCACGGAAGGAGGAAATTCATGAGAGAGGAGAAACGGATATGCATTCTCCTCCGGTCTGCATAATAATGTGCAGACAGGCTGGGTGACAAAAGGAATTGTAATGGGGGGATGTACGTATGTGTGTTAATGCAAACAGTGACAAAGGGGATTGTCATGGTAAATATATTCATGTTAATGCAAACACCACAGGTTGCAGGGCATGTGGTATGGTATAAAAAGAGAGGTGCCCACGACCTGGTTTTTTAGGCTTCTGATTCTTGAGAATGTTAGAGAGAGATTAATAAAGTCTACTCTGTTCTGGAACCGCCTTGCCTAGTTACAGTATTCCTCTCTCTACACTGGTGACCCTTGACGCACAATGGAACTCGAGGCAAACACCCCGGAGATGACCTGGACTGGAGGTGCCAGCACCCGTGCGCCGTTTCGGTCAAACTCCCAGACTTTTGGCTACATGACCCGAAGTCTTGGTTCCTCCACATCGAGGCCCAGTTCGCGCTCCGGGGAGTAACAGCAGATGACACCAGATACTACTACGTGGTTGCAGCACTGGATGCACGCACAACACAGCAGGTGGCGAGCCTACTCCAGCAGCCCTCAGCCCACAACAAATATGATGCTCTCAAAACCACGCTGACCCGCTGCTACACGCTCTCGGACTGCGAGAGAGCGGAAAGGCTCCTGACGCGTTCTGAGTTGGGAGACGGGTCGGCGGTTGAATTAATGGAGATGTTGGCGTTGATGGGCACAGATGACGGGCATTTCCTCTTTGCCCACCTTTTCCTCCGGAACCTCCCAACGGCGGCCAGAGGGGTCCTTGCCAATTCGCTGCTGCTGGCCACGCGCAACTACCGGGTGCTAACACAAAAGGCAGATCGGATTATCCTCCCCACCAGAGCCTTCGCTGTGAACGCGGCGGCGTCGGAACCCAGCGAGATGGCCAGCAGAGGCAAAGAGCCAACGACGGTGGCTGCAGCGGAGGCCAAGAAGCACCGGAGAGACACGCTCTGCTTCTACCACCACCGTTTTGGAGAAGACGCATGCTGATGCATGTCACCGTGCCAGTTCAAGCACTTGGGAAACGCCAGGGCCGGCAGTCAGTAGCAGCTGCGACCACCGGTGACACAAACAAGCTGCTCTATGTGACAGACTCACGCTCGGGGAGACAGTTCCTCGTGGACTCCGGCTCCCAAAAGAGCCTCATCCTGCTGTCCTACGCAGACCGGCTGGCAGGAAGTAGCGGCCCCGAGCTGGTGGCCGCAAACAGCTCAGACATTAGACTTTTGGTGAGAGGACACTGACCATATCCTTGCACGGCCGTACATACCAATGGACATTTGTCATAGCGGCATGTAGCTTCCCCATTTTGGGCGCTAATTTTTTGTGTGCACACGGACTGTTAGTCAATGTGGCTAACAGATGCCTGATTAACGCAATGTCTTTTGATTCTCTGCCCTGTACAGCTAGAGGAGCCGGGTCCACAACACTAGCCAACGTCACAGCTCCAGGGGGTAAGCTCCACACACTACTCACCCAGTTCCCAGCACTCACGGTTCCGATGTTTTTGGTGGCCGTCACTAAACACGGGGTGGAGCACTTCATTACCACCACGGGGCCGCCTGTTTTCACACGACCTCGGCACCTGGACGCAGCTAAACTGGTCATTGCGCGTGAGGAGTTTGCAAACTTGGAAAGGTTGGACATCATCAGACGCTCAAACAGCCCATGGGCATCCCCGCTACATATAGTTCCTAAAGCCGAGGGATTGTGGCGACTATGCGGAGATTTCTGCAGATTAAACAACGCCCCATATTCAGGATTTTTCCTTTCACCTCACCGGGGCATGCATTTTTTCCAAGATAGACCTGGTCCGCAGATACCACCAGGTCCCGGTGCATGTGGAGGGCATACCTAAAACGGCAGTAATAACCCCGTTTGGTCCTTCTGAGTTCTTACGCATGCCTTTTGGGTTAAAAGGTGCGACGCAGACATTCCAACGCATGATGGATGCAGTGTTGTGCGATCTGCTGTTTGTGTTCGTCTACCTGGATGACATCCTGGTGGCCACCGCGTCCGAGGACGAACACATAGCCCACCTCAGGACAGTTTTCCAGAGGTTGGAGGAGCACGGGTTAATAATCAACCCGGCGAAGTGCCAGTTCGAGGTGATGGGAATCGATTTTTTGGGCCACCGCATCTCACTGGAGGGCGCAATACCCTTACCGGACAAACTGCGCGCAGTGGCAGATTTTCACCGGCCTCAGATGGTCAGGACGCTGCAGGAGTTTTTGGGGATGGTTAACTTCTACAACCGTTTCCTCCCCTGCGCAGCCCAGCTTATGCAGCCATTGTACGCTGCGCTTAAGAAATGGAAACCGACGGACAGAGTCGACTGGACTCCTGAGCAGGAGCAGGCGTTTTCCGAGGTTAAAACAGCCCTAGCGAATGCCGCACTACTGGTGCACCCAGACCCGATGGCTCGGATAGCACTCACTATCGACGCATCGGACGTAGCCATAGGGGCTGTCGTGGAGTAGTGCGTCGCCGGTTCTTGGCAGCCGCTTGTCTTTTTTAGCAGGTCTTTGCATGACAATTCAGGTTCAGGTTCAGGTTACTTTATTTGTACCCGTAGGTAGATTTGTTTTGCAGTCAGGTGACATCCATATTTACAAACCACAATTACATTCAACATGAACACAAACACAGGCACACATGAAGCTGACTATAAACATGATAAAAGTACTCAAGGCTCCACCAATCAGGACATAGGACAAAGAGATAAGAGAGACAACAAAGAGATAAGAGAGAAGGGTCATATTAAAAAGTTAAAGACTAGTCAAAGAGGTTAAAAACTCATAGGTCTAAAACCCAATAAAAGATTTAGAACCCAAATAAAAAAGCTACAAAAATAAGTAAATATAAAAAAAGTTAATAAATAGGTATCTAAATTATGTGCAATATATTGTTACATCTTGTTCAACTCTTTAACAGCAGCAGGAACAAAGCTGTTTTTATAGCGCTGGGTTTTACTTTTTGGGACAGCAAACCTCCGTCTGGAGGGAAGAAGCTGAAAGTGGCAGTGCAAAGGGTGGGAGTCATCATTTAAAATGGAGGTAGCCATCCTCTGTACCTGTCTGACAGGGATGTCAGGCTCAGCTGTGACTCACCAATCAAACCACTGGACCATCTAACTACCTGATCCAAGGATTTCCTCTGTTTCAGTTTTATCTGACCAAACCATGCCACTAAAGAAAAGGATAAAACAGATTCAATAAAAGCCCGATAAAACATTGTCATTATGGTTTGGTCAATTTTGAAGCGTGCAAGTTTCCTTAAACAATGCAAATGTTGCTGACCCTTTTTGCACACCCTTTCACAGTTCTCTTCAAAGTTTAAATTACTATCAATAATCGTCCCAAGATATTTGCAGGATTGTACACATTCAGTGATCTGGCCTTTTAGTACAGTGACTTCGTGCCTGGGAGTTTTCCTCCTAAAGTCAATAATCATGTCTTTAGTTTTTGTCGTATTCAGCTGCAGGTAGGAATCCTCACACCAGTGAACAAAGTCATCAACTACTGGGCTGTGGCCACTCTCACCATCCTGGAGGAGACTGACAACAACTGAATCATCAGCATACTTTATAATGCGTCTGTTGTCATGTCTGCTCCGACACATGTTTGTGTACAGGATGAAGAGTAGTGGTGACAACACACACCCCTGCGGAGAGCCAGTAGAAGAACACTTTTGGTCAGACAATGTACCATTGACCCTTACTCTCTGTGTCCTGTTGGTTAAAAAATCCAGAATCCAATCAACCAGATTATTACTCAAATCAAATTGTTGCAGGAGAACTTTCAACTAAAATATGAGGTTGGATTGTATTGAAGGCAGAAGAAAAGTCCACAAATAAAAGCCTGGCGTGTGTCCCGTTAAAATCCAGATGTTCAAAAAGCATGTTAAACAGAGTGACAGTGGCATCCTCCACTCCTCTGTGAGGCCTATAGGCAAAGTGCAAAGGATTCAGTGCATGCTCAGTCTGCTTTAGGACCTCAAATCTGACCAGTTTTTCAAAAAATTTCATTAAAATTGAAGTCAGAGCAACTGGTCTAAAATCATTTACCGTTTTAGGACAGCTGGATTTTGGAATGGGGACAACCACAGCATCTTTCCAGATCTTAGGCACATGTTGTGTCTGTAAGGACTTATTGAAAATGTAGTGAAATACAGGACTCAATTCATGTGCACAGGACTTTACCAATCGCCCACATACTGTATATTATCAGGGCCCTGACTTTTGTTCACTTTTACAGCACAGAACGCCCTTTTAACATCCTGCACCTCAATATTAAAGTGCTGATTGTCTTTGAGTTTCTGTTTCAAATCTTGGGTTTCTGTGCTAAAATCAAAGGAGTCAAAACGAACATAGAAACAATTAAGAGCATTAGCCAGCTCTGTGTCTGAATTAAAACCATCTAAAAACACACGATTACTGCGCTCTGTGCTCTGAAGGCCTGCAATAGTTTTCATACTGGCCCAAGCTGAACCAAGTTTCTTTGTTGCCATCTTGCTTTCCAACTCTGATTTATAATACTGTTTTGCTCTTAAAATTTCAGCCTTCAGCTCTTTTGTGGCAACCTGCAGCTCAGAAACAACCCCCTGTTTAAAGGCAAGTGCTTTCCTCTGTAAGCAGGATTTAACTGATTTTGTAACCCATGGCTTGTTGTTGGGATATATTTTGACACGTTTATGTGGAACGATCATGTCTCTACAGAAAGCCATGTATGAGCATGTTACGTCCACTAAAGAGTCCAAATCATCTCCGCAGGACAGTGTGAACACCTCCCAGTCCGTACAGTTAAAGCATTCCTGAAGGCAGTGCACTGAATCCTCTGTCCACACGTTTATATCTCTGGTCTTCGCCTTGCGACAATGAGCGTAAATACAGCGCGTTCAACAGGGAGTTACTGGCTCTCCATCTGGCCATACGCCACTTCCAGTTCTGGCTGGAAGGGTGCACCTTCACTGCGTTTGTGGACCACAAGCCGCTAACGTACGCCATGGCCAAGGTTTCGGAACCGTGGTCGGCCCAGCAGCAGAGACAACTGGCCACGATCTCTGCGTTTACGACCAACATTCAGCATGTGGCCGGTAAACTCAATGTGGTGGCAGACTGCCTCTCACGCGCATTAGTGACCCCAGTCTACGTAGGGATAGATTACATGGCCATGGCTGCCGAGCAGATCAGCAATGCGGACGTTTGCGTACTCCAGTCTGGATCAACAGGGTTAAGGCTGGAGTAGTACTGCAAGATGGGGGGCCCCCCAGTCTGTGAAGTCTCCACAGGCCGCCTGCGCCCAGTGTTCCCCCGCGCTTGGTGCCGCCATGTTTTTGAGTCGGTTCACACCCTGGCACACCCAGGAGTGCGCGCGTTGGTCAAATTGATGGGAGCAAAGTTCATCTGGCCGAGCCGCCGCAAACAGGTGAAAGAGTGGGCTGCAGCCTGCATAGCGTGCCAACGAGCCAAGGTGCACAGGCACACAAAGGCCCCCCTTGAGCTGTTCCATGTCCCGGCTAAGAGGTTTGACCACGTTCACGTGGACCTCGTGGGCCCCCTCCTGCCATCGCAGGGGTTCACGCACCTCCTGACAGTAGTGGACCGTACCATGCGCTGGCCAGAGGCAGTCCCGCTAGCTTCCACCGCGTCCGCAGAAGTTGCACGTGCTTTTTTGATGACATGGGTGGCACGTTTCAGCGCCCCTTCGGATATCACGTCCGACCGGGGCCCGCAGTTTGTTTCCGACCTCTGGTCCATGATGGCCTGGAGCCTGGGCGTCACAATTCATCACACGACCATGTACAACCCCCAGGCCAATGGGTTATGCAAGCGTTTCCATAGATCACTTACAGCAGCGCTCAGGGATTTGCTTACAGATGCAAATTGGGTGGACCGGTTGCCATGGGTTCTATTAGGGTTGCGTTCAACTCCGAAGGAGGATTTGGCAGCCTCCCCAGCAGAGGTGTTTTTTTCCCAGCCGCTGTGGCTACCCGGAGAATTTCTGCTGGACAACCCCGTGCCGAACACCGATCCATCCCTGCTTTCACTGCATAGCGCAGAGGCAGGGACGGTACCCAGCTCGGCTCACCACTGTTTTCCCCGTGCTTTTGTGCCAAAGACCTTGAAGGACGCGTTGTTCGTGTTTGCCAGGCACGATGCCCACCGGACCCCGTTGCGCCCGCCCTACGACGGCCCGTTCAGAGTGCTGGAACCTGGGGATAAACATTTTGTGTTAGACTTGGGGGGACGCAGAGAAACAATCTGTATAGACAGGCTTAAGCCTGCCTTCATTTTAGCAGACGAGCAGGTGGTGTTGGCCCGAGTTCCTCGGCGTGGACGACCCCCACTGAGAACTCCCCAGGTAAATGACTCGTCAGATCAGTCACAATGGCATACTGAAGATGTCCCCCCACAGACAGATGCACCCCCGAGAGCATCCCACCGGCACAGCAGCGCCTCAGAGCCACCGATCCCCCCGTTAAAGCCGCTATGGACGTACGCTGAAGTCCAAACGACATGAGGGTTAAGTCTCAGTCTGAGTTTCGGGAGGGGGGGGGGCAGTGTGGTGGACCCAGTCAGTGTGTTCTCTACTCAGACTGAATAGCATGGCAGGAGGAAATTCATAAGAGAGGAGAAACGGATATGCATTCTCCTCCAGTCTGCATAATAATGCACAGACAGGCTGGGTGACAAAAGTAACTGTCATGGGGGGATGTATGTGTGTTAATGCAAATAGTGTCAAAGGGGATTGTCGTGGTAAATGCATTCATGTTAATGCGAACACCACAGGTTGCAGGGCGTGTGGTATGGTATAAAAAGAGAGGTGCCCGCGACCTGGTTTTTTTAGGCTTCTGATTCTTGAGAATGTTAGAGAGAGATTAATAAAGTCTGCTCTGGTCTGGAACCGCCTCGCCTGATTATTCCCCTCTCTACGATATATTCATTTAGATACTCTTTTGTGCAGTTGTGGTATTTTAACAGATGATAGAAGATCTGAAAATTATCTGCAGGGAAAATAATCAATTTCTTTTAACGTGGTTATTTAAGAATAGCCTTCAGAGTGACTTAGTCTATAATTGAAAGTGGTAAAACTTGCTTTCTAATTGAATTTTATAATTATCAAAATCATGACCTTTTAAAAATACAGAAGAGTTTGAGGTTAACTTGAATTTTGTTGGGATGATAAGCAATATTTAAAGGCATTTATATTTAAGGACCAGTGGTACAGAGAGTTTGTTTGTCCTTGATAAATGTTTGGAGCTGCAAACATTTAAATGAGTACTGAAACATATGTAAATTTCACTCTAACAGCTGACCAACAAATCCATCCTGATCACATTTCATGAATGATTAATACAATGCAAAGCCCAAATTTGCATGAGAAGAGCTGATCGTTTCTCAGATCAGCTAAATCCTGCCAGGCAGCACATATGGTGTAGTCCCATAGCTTTAACTCATATTAGCAAACTAGCAACCAGCTAACTTCAGACAACAATTCACCAGCTAAATCAACAATATATTTACCTCCTTTTGGACACAGAGGTTTCTCCTTTTATTTGACAACCAACAATTTAAAATGGCTTTTATTCTGTCTCACTTGTGAGCTTCTCCTGCTGCGTTGACAAGCTTCCTCACCAGCCGCTGCTACAAATGACTGAGTATTGACCAGAGAAGGCATGGATCGATTGGGCAATACCAAGTCTGCTGGGGGGGGGTACATTGTTTAATTATTCAAATTCAAATTCAAACGTTTATTTCAAACTCAGGGTTCATATTACAAATAGATAAATAAATAAAGTATATACAGATCAGCAGACACTCGGCGCTCTTGTAACAACAAAAAACATAATGGGCTCAGTATAAAATGGAACGCCACCACTTCCAAATGCTGGAATGAAGTGTGAGTGACGAGTTGACAATTGCTGATATAAGATGATTGTTACATTCCAGCAGTCTTCTCAAAAAACTGTAAACATTCTTACGTATCAATTCTCCAAAAGACGGAATGTTCACAGACACAAACAGCTTGCTTGCACTCGACCTTCGTGGTACATCTAACAACCTTCTTAGGGAGTTATTATATGCAATGCGGATTTTGTTCCTAACTGCAACATTGCTATTAAACCATAAAGGCGAGCAGTACATTGAGGTACAGAAGGTCTTGAACAACATACATTTGACTTCAGGAGAACATCTATGGAAATTACGCAACAGTAAATTGGTTTGAGCGTACAGTTTCCTGAGATGCCTGTTACAATCAGCATTGGTCTTATCAGATTCAATCCACACACCTAGGTATTTGACTTTTTCAACAAAGTTCAAGCTATTACCACAAAGTGACATAACAGGATTCGATGTATTGACGCCCTTTGGTTTGAAAGCCATACACATAGATTTAGTACAGTTGAACAGGATGTCATTTTTTTTACCAAATTTTTCACATACAGAAAGGAGATGTTGCATCGCTGCGGTAGATAAACTTAACAAACAGAGGTCATCAGCGTAGAAAATGTGATTTAACAGTGCACCGTTAAAGGAGCCGCCCACATTAGTATTGTTCAACAGTACACTGAGATCATCAACATAGACATTAAACAACAAGGGTGACAGTATACCACCTTGTTTAACACTGCTGGTCACATGAAATTTGGATGAGGTGACATTGCCCCATCTAACAACCATAGACTGCCTTCTGTACCAGTATAGCAGGATGCTAACAATGTAAATAGGGATACCTCGATCGATCAATTTTCTGAACAAACCCCAGTGGTTAATCCTGTCAAAAGCTTTGCTAGCATCTAGGAACGTAGCATAAACACTAGTGGAGTGGCTTCTGAAGTAGTCAATAAATTCATGGAGTAGGTAAACAGCCTTGTCAGTTGAAAGAGCTGATTTGAAACCAAACTGATTGTCGTTTGTCCACAGATAATCCTCAATTCTGTTCAGGAATAAACCCTCTAACAGTTTAGATATAACATTAGCAATAGCTATAGGTCTGTAGTTGTTCATGTCAGAAAGACTGGCACACTTGTTTTTCACCAAAGGAATAATAACAGAATCCATCAACATGTCTGGCATGTAACCATGAACAAACATACAGTTAAAACACAATGACAACAAAATACACAAGTTGAAATCGGCGTTGATGAGGCATTCACTAGTGAGACAGTCAGGGCCAGCTGATTTGCCTTTCTTAAGAACTTTGATCAGTGAATCAACTTCAACAGGAGTAACAGCAGAAATATCAGAGGCATCAAACATATCGTTATACAGACGAATATCGTGCATAACAGAATCCTTCATTGAAACATTCTTGACTGAGTTGAAAATAGCTTCATAATGACATTTCCACTTTTCAGCAATATTAACGTCACCAGTCACACCATCAATAGTGTTTGATCTGACAGACCGGTGGGAGCTCATAGCCTTCATTTGTTTCCAGAATTCTACCATGTTCAGTTCACTCATGTGATTAGCTAGCTGGTCACATTTGATACTTTCTTCATTGCGCCTGCATGCTCGTAGAGCGTATTTGAACCTAGCCCTGCAATTTTTCATGTTTTCAAATATTGGACCAGAACGTGGTTTGCTATTGCTCCTCCACCACAAAAAAGCATCCCGGGCAGCTGTGTGAGCCTCGCTAACGACATCATTCCAGCCTGTGACGTTTTAATTATTAGAAATGTTACTTTTGATTGCTTGCAAATGAAAAAAAAATGACAAATTCTTCACTCACTTGTAAATATTTTTTATCAGTTATAACTATATGATTATTGGGGGGAGTTAGATTGGATGGATTTGATTTTTTTTTTGGGGGGGGGGACTTGGAACCTCCCACCCCCCCATAAATTACGCCTATGCAAGGAACAGAGGGTGTCGTGCTCAGTGACCACAGGATCTCATCTCTGCTGTTTGCAGATGATGTCGTCGTGTTCATCAAGCAATGACCTGCAGGTCTTACGGAGGCAGTTTGCTCCTGATTACTGAAGCAGTTGGGATGAGAATCAGCATCTCCAAGTCTGAGTCCATGGTCCTCAGCCGGAAAAAGGTGGTGGATTGTCCTCTCTGGGTTGAGGGGAAGAACTCCTGCCCCATGTATCTCAGGGTCTTATTCATAAATGATGGGAGAATGGAGCGGGAGATTGACAGACAGATTGGAGCAGCATCTGCAGTGATGTGGACGCTGTACCAGTCTGTCATGGCTTTAAAGCACAGCTGTCGATTTACCACTCAATCTTCATTCCTACCATCACTTATGCTCATGAACTTTGGGTAGTAATAAAAGAATAGCACAGATACAAGCGGCTGAAATGAGCTTTCTCCGTAGGGTGGCTGGACTAACACTCAGTGATTCTCTCTGAAGAGCTGGAGGAAATGGCTGGGGAGAGGGAGGTCAGGACTTCTCTGCTTGGACTGCTGCCCGGACCCCCAGATAAATGGTAGAACATGGATGGATGGATGGATGGATGGATAATAAACGCGGGGCAAATGTTGCAACTTTGGGGGAAGGGAGATGAAAATTTATGAGACAAATATTTGAGATTTCTCAGAATTTTTTTTTCTTCAGAATACTTGAGGTAAGCAGATGGTGAAGTGACAAACAAAAAAAGGTCATTGAACCTTCCTCCAACTTGTTTACTCTATTTGGGAGAGACGATAAATGGAGGTGATGGAAAAAGTCCAAGAAAAGACAATGTTCGTCCTGATCCTTGAGCGCTGGATTCTTGCACTGATAAACTGTATTATTTCCATTCTGTTTACGTAAATGTTTTCTACCTGTTTAGCCTCTTGTCTCAGACTTAGGGGTCTGCAACCTGTGGCTACAGAGCCACACGTGACTCCATGATGCTTTAATAAAAATTTTTAAAAAAGAAATTGCAAAATTTTAGTGGAAAAAATGATGGGAATTTTTAATGAAAAATTCATACATTTATGAGATAAAAGTAAGAAATTTAAAAGAAAACCAACAAGCTTAACCAAAAAAAAAAAAATTATTTAAAGGGGTCATCAATTGTAGTTTTTCACAGTTTAACAGCTCATATGCTTCAGTGAAATGTTTGACATATTTTGTTCAAATTTTCTTTATTTACTTGCAGCTACAGGGGGTACACAAGCCAATGTGTTCCTATTGCCGGTCCCATTCCCGGGTAAGTGGGGAGGGTTGTGCCAGCAAGGGCATCTGATATAAAACCTTTGCCAAACTGAACATGCGGATCATGATGAATGAGACTTTCATACCGGATTGGTCGAGGACCCGGTTAACACTGACCATCACCGGTGCTGTTAACCGACAGGGTGCCAGTGGAAACTGGGCTACTGTTGGTCAAAGACTGAGGAGGAGGAGAGGGGAAAGGCGTGTTAGGAGGGAGAGAGAGAAAAGAAAAGTTAGACGTGTGTAGGTGAGAGTAGGGATGTTAAATGTAGGGACTATGACTGGTAAAGGCAGAGAGTTGGCTGGTATGATGGAGAGAAGAAAGGCAGATATACTGTGTGTCAGAAAGACAATGGGGAGGGGTGGAACTAATGCTCTGGTTTTCTTTTCCGATCAGTACCCTTTTGACTGATGCGCTGCTACTGCACTAGTGTTTGTGGTTGAGTGTGCATTCATGTCAGAAAAGTGAGTATTATTGTGGATGCTATGCACATTAATGCACCAGATGAGTGCCTTTAGATCTCCTTAGAAGTATTTGTATTGTGAGTTTATCCTGGCGAAGCTGTGAGTCGAAATGCGCAGTGTAAATGGCAGATGGCGGAGTGAGTGGTCTCAGTCTTGCAGGCTCAGCTTTAAAAATTTTTTTTTAGTTGTGGTTCAGCCAGTCTGGATTTGGGGGTCAGACTCGATCTCTGTTTTTAAGAGTTGTTTTGCGCTTGCTGTGAGAATTGGACTTTTGGGACTGCTCTCATTCGTGAGTGAACTGATTGGCGTTTCTTTTCGTGGTTCGCTACTACGCTTTACCCGAGGCATTTGCTAGGCTAACGCTATAGCTAACGCCACAGCTAGTCGTAGCACCTAGCACCGACACGGAGAAGCGACTCTGTCCCCGGTGATTGAGGCTCGCTGGAGGAACAAGCCGAGGCAGCAGTTGGACGGGAGCCAGATCGGAGCTCAAGCGCAGCGGTGGTGGGAGACGGGGACCAGTGGAGGACCACCGGGGCCCCAGCTGGAGTCGGAGCCCAGTTGCAGCGGCAGGGCTCGGCGGAGGAACTACAGAGGCAGACGGCGGTAGGTGTCGGGGCTCAGCGGAGGATCTACCAGGACCCCAGCCGGACAGAAGCAGGATCGGAGCTCGGCTACAGCGGTGGTGGGCGGTGGGACTCGGTGGAGGAGCTGCCGGTATACCCCGGCTGGACAGGAGCTCGGTTACGGCGGCGGTAAGCAGCGGGACTAGCTGCGGAGGGGGCTAGCTGAGGCCCAGCTGGACTCGAGGTCGGTCGGATCGGATACCGGCGACACCAGCAGAGATTGTTTTACTAACCACAGGTCAGTAAAAATGCCACCAAAGAAGGAGGAAATGGAAGAGATCAAAAAATCTCTGAACTTCTTGTCAGAAAAAGTGACCAAAATGGTTAGCCAGCAGGCCAAAATATTAGGGCTAATGGAAGAAGTCCGAGAATTAAAATTAACAATTCAGGAAAAAGACAAAAAAATTACGGACTTGGAATGACGTGTCGAGGATCTTGACAATGTTCTCGTATGGATGATCTAATTATAAGTGGACTAGACATCAAATATCAATCATACGCTCATGCTACAACAGGATTGAGAGGTGAGGAGGCTCCCACAAGTGAATCAGTCTCCCTGGAAAACCAGGTGCTTCAGTTCCTTGATAGTAGAGATATAAAGGTCGAAGCAAATGCACTTTCAGCCTGTTATGCTTGACCCAGAAAGGATAATAAAACAAAGAAATCAATTGTGATGCGCTTTGTGAACAGAAGGGTAAAGAATGACATACTGAGGCAGGCCAGAAAGCTACGGGGAACAGAAGTTTACCTAAATGAACACCTAACAAAAACTAATGCTGAAATAGCACGGCAAGCACGGATGCTGAAAAGACAAAATAAGATACAGGCAACATGGACAAGAAATTGTAGAGTTTGGATCAAACTAAATGGAACACCTGGGGAAGCAAAGAGTATAATGATCAGAGATGTTACTGACTTAAATAAATACAGATGAACACTGATTAAGAAAATTAAGAGACAATGATAATCCATATCCACACACACGGCAAGAATAGTTCTCTTGACATACCATGTCAATGTACTTTAAAAAAAAAATAAACAAAACAAACAAAAAAATTTATGACTGACTTTAGTAGACATCAATCATCCCCAGTTGGAGGAAGTCATTTGACACAGAGTGAGGAAATTCAAACTCTGAAAATATGCCATTATGCTGAACATGAACTACAAGAGATGGAGAATGATATTGATCCTGATAACCACTTTTTCAATAATATTCATAACCATTGTGAATATTACACTGAAAAGCAATTCAAAAGTCAAATGCAACTAGATGGTAAACTGTCAATAATACACTTCAACAGCAGAAGTCTTAACAAAAACTTTCCACAGATTCAGGACTATTTAAAACAGCTAGACAAAAAATTTACAGCTATTGCAGTCTCTGAAACTTGGCTTAATGAAGAGCAGGCTCCCCTGATGGCAATAGAGGGATATCAGATGTTTCATATTAACAGATCTCAAAAAAAGGGTGGTGGTGTTGCACTGTATATTGATGACCTGTATAGGTGTAAGCTTGTAAATTGAATGTCCTTTGCACTACCAGGGATTTTGGAATGTGTTACTGTTGAGATTGACCAAGATAAAACAAAAAATCTAATTATTATAAGTTGTATATATAGAACGCTGGGAACTTGCATTGAGACATTCAGAGATAAATTAGTTGAGCTGTACAATAATATTACTAGTAAGAAAATGGTAGTAATTTGTGGAGATTTCAATATTGATTTACTAAATCATATCAACAAAATGTAATTACAGAGTTCATGAATTCTATGTACAGCATGAGTCTATATCCCACAATAACACATCCCAGTAGAATCACAGTTCACACTGCTACACTTATTGACAACCTGTTTGTTAATACTATTGATAAGAAAATAGAAAGTGGATTATTGATAAATGATATCAGTGACCACTTGCCAACCTTTGCACTTATCCATGGCCACACAGGGGCCAATACAGAAAAAATTTTAAAATCGTTCAGATACAAATCACAAAATGCAATCAGTTCTTTTAAAGAGGACTTGCTGAAGCAAGACTGGACAGAAGTCTATGTATCAGATGTAAATGAAGCCTATGACACATTTATAAACATTGTAACCACTCTTTATGAAAAAAATTGTCCATTAGTAAAAAAAAAGCTTAAACATAAATGTGCCGATAAGCCATGGTTAACCAATGGATTACAAAAGGCGTGTAAAAAGAAAAATTTATTATATAAAGCTTTCCTAAAGAAAAGGACAAAAGAAGCAGAGCAGCGGCACAAAACATACAAAAATAAGTTAACATATATAATAAGATGTAGTAAAAGAGACTATTACTGTAAAGAGCTGGAGAAAAACAGAGACAATATTAAAAATACATGGACAATACTTAACAATATTCTTGGAAATAAAAACAGAAATACAAGCTACCCAACCGATTTTTCAAAAAATAATAAAACGACTCAGAGTGTGAATGCAGCTTCACCTGCAGATGAATTTAATAACTTTTTTGTTAACATTGGTCCTAATTTGGCTCGAGAAATACCCATTACGGCGCCTACAGGTGATACAATAAGCAAAAACACTGCTATAAAATACTCCATTTTCATAATGAACACAGACGAGAGAGAGGTCATTGAAATTGTTAAATCGTTTAAAAGTAAAACATCTACGGACTGTGATGGTATTGACATGCTCTTAGTCAAAACTATTATTGAATGCTTAGTGAAACCACTGACGTATATCTGTAACCTGTCTCTCCAAACAGGTATATTTCCCAATGCAATGAAAATAGCTAAAGTAATTCCGATATACAAGACAGGTGACAGAGGGGAATTCTCAAACTATAGACCAATTTCACTATTGCCGCAATTTTCCAAGATACTTGAAAAAATATTCTATGAGAGAACTGACAACTTCATACTGAAGAATAATTTATTGTGTGAGCAGCAATATGGGTTCAGACACAAGTAACCCTAACCCTATATATGATAGGATTAGGATATGATATGATAGGATATGATAAGATGGCGGCAGTGCGCACGGACGCAGCGGCCCCTCTTGGCATCAGCGAGTGTGAGAGTTTTGAGTGTTTTGATCTTCCCAGACGTACATTCTGTAAAACTTACAACCGTGAGACCTTATTTTGTATGTTATTTGTATATTATAGTTAGTTAGGTTTTTCCCAAGTATGTCTCAGGGATGTGTGAATGGATGGGGGTGGTGGGGGTGGGGGGGTGAAGCTATGTGTGAGTTTGTCTTAAATCATGCTGCTTCTATTTATATGGATGCCGAGAGAAACGCAATTTCATCTTGCCTGCACTACAGTTGTATGTACAGCAATATGACAATAAAGTTTGATTTGATTTGATTTGATTTGAAGAGGACAACTGCATTTGCTCTAATGGAATTTATAGAAAAAATATTGTAACGTGCTGCTCGACATGGCGACGTCCCACCGGGAGATTCGAACTCACGCCTCCTGCTCCGGAGTCCCGCACTCTACCTGTGTCGCCAATAGGGTCAACCCAAGTAGGGTGCTCATATTGAGTTCGCTACACTACTCCCCTCTAGTTCTTGACATTGTCCCGATGTCAGCGCCCCATTACTGCTTTGGACAGGAGATCCCACTTCTGACACCAATGTAACGTGCTGCTCGACATGGCGACATCCCACCGGGAGATTCGAACTCACGCCTCCCGCTCCGGAGTCCCGCACCCTACCTGTGTCGCCAATAGGGTCAACCCACTTGGCAAGCCAAGTAGGGTGCTCATATTGAGTTCGCTACAATATCAACTGCCGTTGAAAATAAAGAGTATTCAGTTGGGGTATTCCTGGATCTTAAAAAAGCATTTGATAGAGTGGATCATAATTTATTATTAAAGAAACTACTAAATTGTGGTGTTAGGGGGGTAGCACTGTCCTGGTTATGTAGTTACTTAAAGAATAGATATCAGTATGTATGTGTTGGTAACAAAAACACAGTTACTGAAGGTTACTTGTGGAGTCCCACAGGGTTCAGTTTTGGGGCCATTGTTATTCAATATGTATATAAATGATATATGTAAAGTTTCAGAAAAAATGGATTTAATATTGTTTGCCGATGACACTAATTTATTATGCAGTGGAAGCAATTTGGAACAACTTTTGGATACACTCGGAAAGGAATTAGGAAAGCTCAAACTGTGGTTTGATTCAAACAAATTAACGCTCAATTTAAGTAAGACAAAATTTATAGTTTTTAACAACCATCACAACAACTTAGTATCTAAACTCAGTGTTGTCACGACTCGCCGCTCATCATCGGCCTCAGCTGCGCGCACACCTGCTCCTCATCAGCCACGGGCTATTTAGCCCACTCAGCCCTGTGCAGCGGTCTGGAGCCATCTGTTCGCATCGGCACTTCTTCGCAGTTGGATCATCTCCTGACCATCAGCGAAACTACACTTCAACGTAAGCATTCCTTACCTTTTGCAAGTCTTCTCCCCTGTGCACAGGTGGATTCCCTGGTGGCGGACACCCCGTCATCGCCATCCTACCCTCACCGTCGTCACAGGCTCTGCAGGACGCTGTCTTCCGGGCTTCTCCCTTGGCCAACGCCAGCCACCTGTCAATCACAAGTAAGCAGCACACGACTCATAATCCCTAGGGATGGCAGAAATGGAACACTGAAGCGATCAAATCATTTGGAACAATTGATTCAGAAAAAGAATCGATCTTTTGGAACGTTTGAAACATCTCCCCACAGCGACATCTGGTGGCCAATCTGAAAATATGACATTCAAACAGTAGAGCAGTGTTGTCAACTCCCCAGCAAGGACAGTGGCTATTGGCTGTCTGTCATCGCCTCATTTACACAATTGACAATCAGCATATAACTGATGTCTATATTGTATTCAAGCACACCCTTCAAATACTGATTGAGAAAAAAATATCCTTTCATACAAATGATACTATAACCCCAAACACATCACTAAAAGTTAAGACAAAAAGATTAGTAATTACAATCGACATGACAGTCTTTTGATTAAATGTGATAACCGGCCTCAGTTTGTGAGAACCCGGGACTGTGTGTCCGACACGATCATCAGTAGCACGGGGGCCCCCCAGGGAACGGTGCTGGCTCCCTTCCTGTTCACTCTTTATACTGCGGACTTCTCACACAACACAACACACTGCCATCTACAGAAGTTCTCTGATGACTCTGCGATCGTTGGCCTCATCTCCAATGGAGATGAAGCTGAGTACAGAGGGCTTATCCAGGACTTCGTGGACTGGTGCCATCGGAACTGCCTCCAGATCAACGCGAGGAAAACTAAGGAGCTGGTGGTGGACTGCCGCAGGCATGGGCAGCCCCTCACAGTACCAGTAAATATACAGGGAACAGACATCGAGATGGTGACATCCTATAAGTACCTGGGTATTCATCTGAACAATAAACTAGACTGGTCACACAATACTGATGCACTCTACAAGAAGGGACAGCGCAGGCTGTTCCTGCTGAGGAGACTCAGGTCTTTTGGTGTACAAGGGGCGCTGCTGAAGTCATTCTATGACACGGTGGTGGCATCAGCCATCACTTTTGGAGTGGTCTGCTGGGGCAGTGGCATTACTGCAGCCGATAGGAAGAGACTGAACAAACTGATTAAGAAAGCTAGCTCTGTCCTGGGGCAGCGCCTTGATCCGATGAAGGAGATAGGAGAGAGAAGGACGGTGGCTAAACTGTCATCTCTGCTGGAGTCCGAGTTCCACCCTATGTAGGACATACTGAATGCACTGAGGAGCTCATTTAGCAGCAGACTACATCATCCCAGGTGCACAACCGAGAGGTTTCGTAGGTCCTTCCTACCAACGGCTGTCAGACTGTACAACCTAAGCAGGGCTGCTCGCAGAGATAGCAAAAAGACGTAACAAACTAATAGTTTTTTGAATGCAAAAGATGCAATAGACTTACACAATGGTCCCCTCCGGCATACAACTAGGAACATACCGGTCGCTATGGAGGGTGAGAATATGTATGGGCACATAATCATACCATGTAGGATAACTAAGTAGACGGTTATGCTGTTTCATTCCATCTAGCAACAATGCTCTGCACTGTGTGTGTTTATATATTTGCATATTTATTCCATCTAGCTACAATGCTCAGCACTGGGTGTGTTTATATATTTATATATCTACATATTATTCCATCTAGCTACATTGCTCCGCACTGTGTGTTTATATACTTGCATATTTATTCCACCTAGCTGCAATGCTCCGTACTGTGGGTGTTTATATATTTACATATTTATTCCATCTAGCTACAATGCTCTGCACTGTGTGTTCATATATTCATATATTTATTCCATCCAGCTACAATGCTCTGCACTGTGTGTCTGTGTGTGTGTGTATATATATATATTTATAGTAATACGTACATATGTTTATTAGCTGCTCTTGCTTGCTTGTTTTTTTTCTTGCCTTCTGATTGTTGCTCTGAGTGTTGCTATCCCTGTGCTGTTGCAATCCTGGAATTTCCCCGTTGTGGGACTAATAAAGGCTTATCTTATCTTATCTTATCTTATATTCTAACCCGTAACAGTAGAGGACAAAATTGATTTATGTAATGTGGGTCTAAACAAAGCATTTAAGTTATCAAGTTATATTGAGAAATGATGACCTATTTCAAAGGCAAAATTACAAACAAACCAAGAATCAACAGAAGACAGTTCATTTGTATTTCTAGACATATTTAGGTTTTTTTAATTCACTTTTTGTCTCTCCTACATCGTTATTTCTCTCTCCTACACCATCCATTACAATTATATGCTGATTGTCAATTGTGTAAATGAGGCGATGACAGACAGCCAACAGCCACTGTCCTTGCTGGGGAGCTGGCAACACTGCTCTACTGTTTGAATGTCATTTTTCAGATTGGCCACCAGATGTCGCTGTGGAGAGATGTTTCGAACGTTCCAAAAGCTCCATTCTTTTTCTGAATCAATTGTTGCAGCTTCATGTATTGTATTGCAAATCTACACAATTGTATGTAAATATAGAACAATATGACCTCTTTTAGTGATTAAGAGCATAATTGTAAATACTGATAGATGTGAATAAATAATATTTATATTGCAAATTTCTTTTTGCATCATTTGTATTTTTTTTATTAAATAAGTTTTTCTTTTCCCCACTCCTTTTTGAGCATGAATTAATTGATTTTAATTATTGAACTTGCATGTATTCTGTTGGATGTCTTTGCATTATCAGATACTGCTGTATACAGGTCATTTTGTGTTGTTTACTCACTTGCTTAAAATAAATGTCATTTTATTTTAATTTCATTTTCATTTATTTCAAGCAAGTAATCAAATAACATAAATAACCTGCATACAACATTATCTGATAATGCAGACATTCATCAGAATACATGAAAGTAAAATATATCAAAATCATTAATTTATGCTCGAAAAGGAGTGGGAAGAAGAAAAACTGATTTAATCCTACCCCCACTTCTCATCAGTAGCTTGACATAAAGACACTTCAGTACTTCCCCCTGTCTATTTCGAAATGAAAATGAATTAATACATTCTATTGCTGTCCATTTTGTATTTCAACTTCTTTTGCACAATTTTTAATTTGCACTATTCTTTTGAGTGTTTGAGATTTCTTTGCGTTTTTCTGTTTCTGGCACTTTATCTGCACACTGGAGCTGTCATGAGTCATAGCAGTAAATTTCCCCACTATGGGATCAATAAAGCATCTCATACCATAAACACCATGCTGGCCTTGGGTGGATTCCGCACTAGTTGTGTAGTGCTAGTTATGCAGACATCAGGATGTTTTGTCTGCAGATGTCTCCACATAGTAGTTGTATTATTGCAAAATGCAAGCTGTTGCATGCAATGCAAACATTTCACTTTCTTTGGCTCAAAAAGATCAAAGTGTTCCCAGACAGTTGACCTGGGACGCTTTCTAACACCATCCATCGCAAATTAATCTCAAGCCAAACGCTCTCAATCAAAAAACGCTCAGTACAATACACTCAAAGAGGCACGACTTCGCAAAATAAATGCACGTCAGAGGCTTTTAAATGTTTTAGGCGTGTGGGTTGATGAATCAACAGCCAATCAGGTGAAGACACGAGAAATTATTATTTTACATATAAAGTATATTTAAGGTGGATATAGTTTTCCTAGAATAGGCATTTTAATTTTGTGTAATGGAGGTCAGACATCATAGATAAAACTAGTGACACTTTAAATGACTGATTAAACTCATCACCTACACTAACACGAACACTTCCGGTGTCGCAAAATAATAAAACAATAAGAGCAAAATTAAACACAGGTATGTCCAAAAATTTGATATTTTTTCTACCTAAGTTTAGAAAAGGACAAAACAAAAATGAGACCAATTTTTTTTTCTGATTTTATTTTGAAATGGAATTACAAATGAACGAACCATACATAGATTTGTATTCACTTGCTGAAACAAAAACGACTGTGACGTTTCAAAACAATTGGGGGCGGAATGGAACGCGATATGGAACAGACACGTGACACCGTCACGTGACGGTGACGAACAGTCACGTGACACCGTCGTTCTGATACACCTCGGAACAACGTTTCAAATCACAAGTTCCGCCTAGGTTCCGGTACGTTCTAAAACACTGTTTCGATTTTGCCATCACTAATAATCCCTGTCTTGGTGTGGTGCCCTTTACCCCTGTCCTCTGCTCTCTCCATAGGGTTGCCCGGCTGTACGGCGCACCGCTCTGCTTCCTGTGCATCGGCGTTCACCCTCATCACATATACACATCTCACACATCCATCCATACACGCCTGCCTGTTGAATAAAGCTGTTAAATCTATCCTGAGCCTGCGTGCGTGTTTCCTGAGCCGGACATTATGTCAAGTGTAAATGGTGTAGAGATTGAAAGGGTATCCGAAACTAAATTTCTTGGAGTAATAATTGTTAATAAACTGTGTTGGAAGTCACATATTAATTATATTAAAGGTAAAATATCCAAATCAATTGCAATACTACACAGAGTGAAATATTTGCTGGATCAACCCACACTATACAGTGGGGCAAAAAAGTATTTAGTCAGCCACCAACTGTGCAAGTTCTCCCACTTAAAAGATGAGAGAGGTCTCCAATTTTCATCATAGGTATACCTCAACTATGAGAGACAAAATGAGAAAAAAAAATCCAGAAAATCACAATGAAGGATTTTTAATGAATTAATTGGTAAATTCCTCAGTAAAATAAGTATTTGGTCACCTAAAAACAAGCAAGATTTCTGGCTCTCACAGACCTCTAACTTCTTCTTTAAGAGGCTCCTCTGTCCTCCACTCGTTACCTGTATTAATGGCACCTGTTTGAACTCATTATCAGTATAAAAGACACCTGTCCACAACCTCAAACAGTCAGACTCCAAACTCCACTATGGCCAAGACCAAAGAGCTGTCAAAGGACACCAGAAACAAAATTGTAGACCTGCACCAGGCTGGGAAGACTGAATCTGCAATAGGTAAGCAGCTTGGTGTGAAGAGATCAACTGTGGGAGCAATTATTAGAAAATGGAAGACATACAAAACCACAGATAATCTCCCTCGATCTGCGGCTCCACACAAGATCTCACCCCGTGGAGTCAAAATTATCACGAGAACGGTGAGCAAAAATCCCAGAACCACATGGGGGGACCTAGTGAATGACCTGCAGAGAGCTGGGACCAAAGTAACAAAGGCTACCATCAGAAACACACTACACCGCCAGGGACTCAAATCCTGCAGTGCCAGATGTGTCCCCCTGCTTAAGCCAGTACATGTCTAGGCCCATCTGAAGTTTGCTAGAGAGCATTTGGATGATCCAGAAGAGGACTGGGAGAATGTCATATGGTCAGATGAAACCAAAATAGAACTTTTTGGTAAAAACTCAACTTGTCGTGTTTGGAGGAAAAAGAACACCATACCTACTGTGAACCATGGGAGTGGAAACATCATACTTTGGGGCTGTTCTTCTGCAAAGGGACCAGGACGACTGATCCGTGTAAAGGAAAGAATGAATGGGGCCATGTATCGTGAGATTTTGAGTGAAAACCTCCTTCCACCAGCAAGGGCATTGAAGATGAAATGTGGCTGAGTCTTTCAGCATGACAATGATCCCAAACACACCTCCCGGGCAACGAAGGAGTGGCTTTGTAAGAAGCATTTCAAGGTCCTGGAGTGGCCTAGCCAGTCTCCAGATCTCAACCCCATAGAAAATCTTTGGAGGGAGTTGAAAGTCTGTGTTGCCCAGCGACAGCCCCAAAACATCACTGCTCTAGAGGAGATCTGCATGGAGGAATGGGCCAAAATACCAGCAACAGTGGGTGAAAACCTTGTGAAAACTTACAGAAAACGTTTGACCTGTGTCATTGCCAACAAAGGGTATATAACAAAGTACTGAGATGAACTTTTGTTATTGACCAAATACTTATTTTACTGAGGAATTTACCAATTAATACATTAAAAATCCTTCAATGTGATTTTCTAGATTTTTTTTTCTTATTTTGTCTCTCATAGTTGAGGTATACCTATGATGAAAATTGGAGACCTCTCTCATCTTTTAAGTGGGAGAATTTGTACAATTGGTGGCTGACTAAATACTTTTTTACCCCACTGTATACCTTGTATCATTCATTAATACTCCCATACATGACATATTGTACTGAAGTATGGGGAAATACATATAAAACAAACATATTGTGGAGACTGTGTGGAAAGATGAGGCTGAGTTTATTACTCAAAATCAGTTTTATTCACCACAACATTCTCCAACATCCAAAAACGGTAAAAAAGGACACATGCCCCCACAGCTGTCCTTTTTATACCCCAGGACATCAAAGTAAACAGTCGCATTGTCTCTACATCCCAAATCACAATGCATCCCCCTTCATGTCTTCTGTCTCCCCTTGAAGTCCCGGTGGTCAGGAAATCCTTCATGGCCGTCTCCCTGCATACAAAAGGCCAGACTTCGCGTCCTCCTGCTACCCCTAGGAGGTTCAGACCTTTTGTTCCTCTGAGACGTGCAGTAAACAATAAGCATACAGTAACAAGCATGTGAAGCATAAGGAAACCGCATATGTGCCCACATGACCCCCCCCCCCCCCCAAACGTCTAAGATGGAACAACATCACCACAGATTGCATGTCATAATAAAATCACTACATATCAGTCCAAGTGCCGCTGAGGTCTCAACCTTCTCCCATATCTGCTGTAAGCAGGCTGTACCACCTCCACGGCGTCTTCCAGCTGTGGATCTGCTGCCTGGGGATGAGAACTGTTAGTCAACCTCTGTGGGTGTTCTGGGGAATGCTCTCTAGGGGGTCTGCCGCGCCGAGGAGCCTTCGCCAACTGCACAACTTCATCAGCTAACACAAAAGCGGGTTTGAGCCTGTTAATGCCAATCCTTTCTTTTCTGCCCCCCAAATCTAGCAAAAAATGCTTATCCCCTGTTTCCAGCACTCTATATGGTCCGTCATAAGGTGGGCGCAAGGGAGGACGATGGGCGTCATGTCTGACAAAAAAAAACTCCGCATTTTTTAAAGCCTTAGGCACAAAAATACGCGGAAAACTATGATGAACGGGGCCAGGTAGCGTGCTCAGGCCCGTGCTATTCTGTAACCGCTGAACCGGGGAGCACCCTGGCGCTGGATTATCTGGGAGAAATTCCCCGGGCAGCCGCAGTGGTTGTGCGAACACTAGCTCAGCTGGGGAGGCTTCTAAATCCTCTTTAGGTGCAGAACGCCACCCCAATAAAACCCATGGCAGCTTGTCCACCCAATTTGTATCCGTAAGCGACGCTCTGAGGGCCGCTTTCAATGACCTGTGAAAACGTTCGCATAACCCGTTAGCCTGCGGGTTGTACGCGGTCGTGCGGTGGATCGTTGCCCCGAGGCTGCGGGACATCGCTGACCAAAGTTCGGAAATAAATTGCGGGCCTCTGTCAGACGTAATGTCTGACGGGACTCCAAAACGCGCTACCCATGCCGTTAAAAACGCACGCGCCACCTCCTCGGCTGTGGTTGACGACAGCGGGATCGCTTCTGGCCAGCGCGTGGTGCGGTCAACCATTGTCAGAAGATGTGTGCACCCTTGTGAGGGCGGGAGGGGGCCTACGAGGTCCACGTGGACATGATCAAACCTTTTAGCCGGGATGTGAAACGGCTCCAAGGGAGCTCTCGTGTGTCTGTGAACCTTGGCCCGCTGGCAGACTGTGCAGGCTGCCGCCCACTCTCTAACTTGTTTGCGCAGGCTCGGCCACACAAATTTCTCTCCTACCATTTTGACCGACGCGCGCGCTCCCGGGTGCGCCAGAGAATGGATTGAGTCAAAAACGCGGTGGCGCCACGCGACTGGAACCACCGGACGCGGCCGCCCAGTGGAGACTTCGCAGATTAGGGGGGACATACCGTCTTGCAGCACCCTGCTCTCCAGCCTTAACCCTGTTGGTCCAGACTGGAGCGCGCGCACATCCGCGTCGCTACCCTGCTCCACGGCCATGGCTGCATAATCTATCCCCGCGCGGACTGGGGCCGCGCGCACTTCCGCGTCGCTAACCTGTTCCGCGGCCATGGCTGCAGGATCTACCCCCGCGCGGGCGGGAGCCCCCACGGCGCGCGAGAGGCAGCCCGCCACTACATTAAGTTTACCCGCCACATGCTGGATATCGGTAGTAAACTCCGAAATTGTGGCCAGCTGTCTCTGCTGCCGGCCCGACCAAGGTTCTGAAATCTTGGCCATCGCGAAAGTCAGCGGCTTGTGGTCAACGAATGCGGTGAAACGGCGTCCTTCCAGCCAGAACTGGAAGTGGCGAATGGCCAAGTGGAGGGCTAACAACTCTCTGTCGAATGCACTGTATTTTCGTTCGCTGTCGCGCAGGGTCTTATTGAAAAAGGCGAGCGGTTGCCAGGCTCCAGCTACAAACTGTTCCACGACCGCCCCTATGGCAACATCTGACGCGTCAGTGGTGAGCGCCATGCGGGCCGCTGGGACTGGATGCGCTAACAACGCAGCGTTTGCCAGAGCTGTTTTGACTTCGGAAAATGTGCGCTCTCGCTCCGGAGACCATTCGACTTTATTTGTGGGTTTTTGTTTTTTTAGTGCCGCGTACAATGGCTGCATGAGCTGCGCTGCGCGGGGGAGGAAACAGTTATAAAAATTTACCATTCCCAAAAACTCCTGTAACGCTTTGACTGTTTGTGGCTGGGGAAAATTTGTTATTGCGCGCACTTTTTCAGACAGAGGGACCGCTCCCTCTGGGGAGACGTGATGGCCCAAAAAATCAATCTGCGTCACCCCGAACTGACACTTCGCCGGGTTAATTATTAACCCGTGCTCTGCCAACCTCCGGAAAACCACTGTGAGGTGGTTTTCGTGTTCGTCTTCGGACGCGCTGGCTACCAATATGTCGTCCAGGTAGACGAACACGAAAGGGAGATCGTGCAACACCGCGTCCATCATGCGCTGGAACGTCTGCGCCGCGCCCTTAAGCCCAAACGGCATGCGCAAAAACTCGAAAAGCCCGAAGGGAGTTATTACCACTGTTTTGGGTATGTCCTCAGCGCACACTGGGACCTGGTGGTAACCGCATACCAAGTCTATTTTAGAAAAAACGCGCGCCCCCGCCAAATGAACTGAAAAATCTTGGATGTGCGGGATCGGGTAGCGGTCGTGCGCTGTAGCGTTGTTCAGCCTGCGGAAATCACCACAAGGCCGCCACGAGCCATCAGCTTTCGGGACCATGTGAAGCGGTGAAGCCCAAGGGCTCTTCGAATGCCTGATGATGCCTAACCTCTCCAGGTTGGCGAACTCCTCGCGCGCTATGGTCAGTTTAGCTGAATCCAAGCGTCGAGCTTTTGCGAAAACGGGTGGTCTGGTGGTAGTAATAAAATGTTCCACCCCTTATTTAGCCACTGTCGCCGAAAATGTTGGGACCGTGAGTGCTGGGAACTGAGTGAGGAGTGTGTGGAACTTACCACCTGCAGCTGTGACGTTGGCTTGTGCTGTTGGCGGGGCCACTCGAGCTGTACAGGGAATAGAAGAAAAAGAGAGTGCATTAACCAGGCGTCTGTTAGCAAGATCGACCAACAAACTATGTGAGCACAAAAAATCAGCCCCTAACATATTGAAATTGACTGCCGCTATGACGAAAGTCCATTTGAACGTGCGGCTGTGTAAAGACAGAAGCAGAGTCCTCTCACCGAAGGTCTTAATCGCCGAGCCGTTCGCTGCTGACACCCGGGGACCACTGGAAGGCGCCAATCGGTCAGCGTAGGAAGGTGTGATGAAACTCAGCTGGGAGCCCGTGTCCACGAGGAAGTGCCTTCTCGAGTGCGCATCCTTCAAGTAGAGCAGCTTGTTCTCCTCACCGAGGGCCACAGCCGCTACCGACCCCCGGTCTTGGCGTTTCCCGAGCGCTTGAAGTGGCACGGTGGAATGCACTTGCGAGCCCTCTCTGCGAAACGGCGATGGTAGAAGCAAAGGACGTCGTCTGCGCCGTGTTTCCCGGCCCTTGCCGCCGCCGTTGCCGGTGCGTCTGGTGCTGCAGCCTCTGGCTCCCTGCCGTCTCCGGATGTTGTGCCTGGCTCCGCTGCCGCAGCTGCAGCCGCGCATCGTTTACTGGCGTCGACGAGTCGCTGCGCCTCCTGGCCCAGCTCGTGGTAGTCTCTTCGGGCCAGCAGTGGTGAACTGGCCAGGGTCACTCTCACCTCTGACGGTAGGGTTCTGAGGAAGAGGTGGGTGAAGATGAAGTTATCGCCTTCGGAGTCTCTCAAACTCAACATCTTCCCCATCAGGTCTGCAGGCCTGTCGCCCTCAAATTCAGTCAGCACCAGGAGCCTCTCTGCTCGCTCCTGCACCGAGGGGGTGAAGTAACGAATGAGTGCAGCCTTCAACGTGCTGTACTTGTCGCTGTCCGGCGGGTGGTTGATCAGACTCTACACTCACTGGGCTGTGTGGTTGTCCAGCTTTGCAACCACATGGTAGAACTTTGTAGTGTCTACCGAAATCCTCCGGAGGTGGAACTGTGCCTCGACTGCGTTAAACCAGGAGCGCGGATTGTTCGGCCAGAAGTCCGGTAGGTGGACTGTGGCTGCATTCGTTTGGCTGGCTCCTGGCGAGTCTGGCTCGGGAGATTCGTCTCCTGCCATGATACGTCGTAGGGTCACCAGTGTGGAGACTGTGTGGAAAGATGAGGCTGAGTTTATTACTCAAAATCAGTTTTATTCACCACAGCATTCTCCAACATCCAAAAACAGTAAAAGAGGACACATGCCCCCACAGCTGTCCTTTTTATACCCCAGGACATCAAAGTAAACAGTCGCATTGTCTCTACATCCCAAATCACAATGCATCCCCCTTCATGTCTTCTGTCTCCCCTTGAAGTCCCGGTGATCAGGAAATCCTTCATGGCCGTCTCCCTGCATACAAAAGGCCAGACTTCGCGTCCTCCTGCTGCCCCTAGGAGGTTCAGACCTTTTGTTCCTCTGAGACGTGCAGTAAACAATAAGCATACAGTAACAAGCATGTGAAGCATAAGGAAACCGCATATGTGCCCACAATATAGCCAGTCTTTATGCTTCAGAAGAGAGCTATTAGAATAATAAACAAAGCTGCTTACAGGGAACCAACAAACCCACTTTTTCTTAAATTAAAAGCTCTCAAGTTGAAAGATCTGGTTGACTTTAAAACTGCAGTAATAATGTTTAAAATGAAGAATCTATCACTGCCCGCAAATATCCAAAAGTTGTTCCAAATAAGGGAGAAACACTATCATTTCAGAGGAACATGTATATTTCAAAAACCTTCAGTGAGAACTACCACCAAGTAACACTGTGTTTCAGTCAGATTATGGAACGATTTTGGACCTGAATTAAAATCATGTACAACGCTTGGACAATTTAAACAAAAACTAAAGGAAGAAATACTCCAAACATATATACAAGATGACATGTAAAATCACATAAGGATTGTCATATCCAGTCTGCCTTGTGTTACCGACCCGATATTCTGCCGGCCGCCGAACCGTAGTTGAGCAGCCCCGGGTAGCGCTAGCCAAGTTTATTCTAGCGTGGCTCGTTGGCGGTAACAGCCAATACACAGTCCAACAGACTTTTCAAGTGGGAAGAACGAGGCACTTTATTTAGAACTGCAGCAACTGTCCACACTTACTGCTCGTCCGGAGCACACTGGCTTTCTTACACTCTTCGTATCATTATGTACAGCTCGTTATACCTCCATCGCTACTCCCGTCTCAGCCACAACAACGCCGCCATGGGCCCCCTTACGTCACTTCTCCTCCACACATACACACACTCACACACACATACACACCGCAACCTGTCCAGGTTAAAGGAGAGCAGGCTTGGCCTGCAACACTACCCCCACTCTGGATGATGATCAATCTTTGACATCACTCCAGCACACGTCATTACATATCATGGCGAGAGAAATACAGTCATCGTACAACTGAACATTTCCAACAGTCCACAAATGAGTCCTCCACCAGTAAAAGGTGACTGAAGGCAAAGGGGAAAGAAATGTCCAAAGAATGTCTGTTAATGCCTACTGCATGTCCTCACACTAATGTAACACAAAAATCATTCATTCACATTGCGGTGACACCAAAATATGTGTGATTAAACCTTTGTTCTGTGCACAAGAGTTCGTAGGAGGAGAAACAAACTTAGACATCTATAAGCATCTTAAACCAAAGACTTCAGCTTACCCCTAGGGTTCTACATGCAAAGCGCTAATATCATAAGATGCGGCCACAACGACTGAGATATCAAATGCCAACTGTCACATACACATAGTGGTTAAAGCATCTTCAGTGTGCTCCAAAGTCTGTACAGCCCCTCAAACAGCCTGCTGCTAAGTGCAACTACGAAAATAGAACTCTTATTTCTTACAAAGTGAACACTTAGAAACGTAATTCCCCTTTTTTTTTTTTAACTGAAACTAGGGAGTTCCGGGTAGACTACCGTTACTCCCGATGAGATCAGGGCGCATTCTTGCCCTCACATGGAACAATGATCTCACCACTAAATAACTAAGGCAAGTCTATTCAGTTCTTAATGTTCAGTGTGCAGCCCAGTCACCAAACCTGTCAGGAGCCCCGCGGATCCTCTGTGGCCTCTGAAGTGGTGCAGCAACAGGACGACGACATCGGTCGCGTCCCCCACTTGAATCCTTAGCTCCGGCCTCATCCAGCAGAGGGCGAGAAGAACTCTCAGAAGGATGGTCGCAGTCTGGTTGAATTGTCTGTGAAGAGTGGGGGTCCGGAAGGGCCCCTGCCGCAGCAGCCTCCATCTCTGGCGAGTTGTCCCACAGGTCCAGAGGGCCGAAGTCCGCGTTGTCTGCACTGTCGTCCCACACCGGCGGAGGAACCTCCACCGCTGACCATTCTTTGGCGCCCTGGAACGCCCAGCTGTTGTCCAGAGGGGTTCGGGAGTAGTAAGGTTTGAGTTTGTCATGGTGCACCACCTTGACTTTAGCCCTTTGGCTTTTCTGGATACGGTAAACCATGTCGTCCAGCTGGCCCACGACGATATAGGGACCCTCGTAGGAGGGCAAAAACTTCCGTATTTAGTTTTTCACCCTCTTGGTGCCCTTGACCAAGTGCCATACTGCATCTCCAACCTTGTAGTGGATTTGGTGAATGTTTTTATCATACTGCCATTTTGCACGCTCAGCAGCTCTCCCTAAGGTTTCCCGTGCCAGCTGGTGGGAAAGCTCCAGTCGTTCTCTGAGCTGCATCACATATAAGGGAAGTGAGCTGCTATGAATGTAGTTGGGAGGCATACCAGCCACCAAGTCAACTGGTTCCGTGACCTCTCGACCATAAAGCATCATGTTGGGTGACAACCCTGTGGAACTGTGCTTAGTTGCCCTATAAGCCATCAGTGCATAAGGAATCATCACATCCTAATCCCAGTGACATCTCTCAGCAGTTGTAGCCAGGATCTTTTGCAGGGTGGCATTAAACCGCTCCACCTGGCCGTCGGACTGGGAGTGAAATGGGGTGGTACGGGTCTTTTCAATTCCCAGTAGGGCACACATTCCCTGAAACACAGCTGACTCAAAGTTTGTGCCCTGATCACTGTGGAGGGAGTGGGGCGCTCCGTGCCTACACACCCACTCCGAGGCAATCTTCTCAGCTACTGTCGTCGCTTGCTCATCAGGAACTGGATAAGCTTCGACCCACTTGCTAAAATAGTCCTGAACAACCACTATATAGCGATTGTGCCGCTCAGTCTCATTCAACGGACCCATGAGATCAACAGCAATCCGTTCCATGGGGCTGCCTACTTTTACAGAGCCCATGGCTGCCTGTGGAGTTTTCTTGGGGCGAGCCTTGGCTGCGCAGCTGGTGCAGGTGGGACACCAAAGGGTGACATCAGTTTTCATATCGTACCAAAAGTACCGGGTCTTAAGGCGAGAAAGGGTCTTCTCTGCACCAAAATGACCCCCCACCGGCCCCTCATGCATCTGTGCCATTACAGATGTGCGGTACCAGCTCGGCAGGAGAATCTGGGGGTAAAACACCTTTCCCTCTGTGCAGTAAAACTTTCTGAGTACAACCCCAGCCCTCTGATAGAGCCGCTTCCACTGTGCCCAGTAGGCTTTGGTGGCGGGACTGCATGATGCCATATCAGCCCACGCAGGCCGTCCCTCCCCCTTCTCAAACCACATGCACAAAGGTGCTATGTCCATGCCAGTCATTTGTGCTCCTTTTAACTGCTCTTGGGTCCAACCCCTGAACAGCTCAGTCTGAGATGGCTCGCTCACCCTGGTGATATCTGGATGAGAGAGAGGATGGTCACCGCTATTGTTGGTAACATTGACTACCCCCACTAGAGCTTGCTCAGGGGATGCTGCTAGCGGAGCATCTTCCAGGAAACTGTTGACGAGGCTGCACTGCACCCCCTTGCTTTGACGCAGGCTGCCGCTAGAGTCTGGCTCGGGTACGGTGCAGGGACAGGAGCTTCTACACGGCCTCCTGGACAAAGCGCCGGCGTTTTGGTGGAACTTTCCCCCCCGGTGGATCACCTGGAAGTCATATTCGGCTAGTTTCTCCAACCAGCGAGCAAGTTGTCCCTCTGGCTGTCTCAGCTTGGTTAGCCAGCGCAGGCTGCTGTGATCGGTTCGGACAACAAAGGACCTCCCGAGCAGGTATTGTCTAAAATGGGAGGTGAACTCCACCACTGGTAGGAGTTGTCGCCTAGTGGGAGAGTAGTTTTGCTCCGTGGAGGAAAGTCTCCTGCTCCCGTATGCCAGGACTCTCTCCTCACCTTCTTGCATTTGGGAGAGGACCACTCCAATTCCCCAGTCACTAGCATCCGTGTCCAGGAAGAGGTCACCATCATCAAGAGGGTAGGCGAGCACAGGTGCTGATGTCAACCGGACTTTCAGTTCCTCAAATGCCTCCTGGCAGTCAGTTGTCCAATTAAAACGTGCATACTTCTTTGTGAGTTCATGAAGCGGTTTGGCGATTGAGGCAAAATCTTCAACAATCCGCCGATAATATGACGCCAAGCCCACAAACTGGCGCACCTCTGAGACATTGCGGGGGATGGGCCATTCCACCACCTTTTTTATTTTCTCAGGGTCGGTAGCAACACCTTTGGCTGAGACAATATGCCCCAGGTAGGGGACCTGCTCCCGGAACAAACAGCACTTGGATGGTTTCATTTTGAGGCTGGCTTCACGCAGCCTAGTGAACACTTGGCCAAGCTGCTCCAACATTTGTGTGGTGTCCCACCCCAGGACTATGATGTCGTCGAGATACACTAAGCATGTCTCCCACAGCAGACCGACTAGAACACGGTCCATGAGCCGCTGGAACGTTGCTGGTGCGTTGCAGAGTCCGAAAGGCATCACACTCCACTCAAAAAGCCCCTTCAGGGTGCAGAAAGCAGCAGCCTTGCGGGCTCTTGGGGTCATTTCCACCTGCCAGTAGCCAGACGTCAAATCCAGTGTGCTAAAGCACGTGGCAGAAGACAGAGTATCCAAAGTATCCTGAATACGGGGCAGGGGATAGGCATCTTTAATAGTTTGTTCATTTAAGGGGCGACAATCCACACAAAGGCGCGGGCTCTGGTCCTTCTTTCTCACCATCACAATTGGTGCAGCCCAACTGCTGTTACTGGGCTGAGCTACGCCATCTCCAGGCTCTGCCGCACCTGCTGGTCAGCTGCAATCTGCTTATCCTTAGCCATTCTGCGGGGTGGCTGTTTAACAGGCGGCCCAGGAGTAGTTAGAATGTCGTGTTGCACAAGGCTGGTGCGGCCAAGGTCGGTGGGCCCCATGGAGAACACATCACTGTAGGACTGCAATAGGCCAGCCAGCCTACTATGGTCGTGCTCCGGTAGGTTGGTGCAGCTCTCTGCATACAAGGCCTGCAGGTGGGAGGGCACAGGGGTAGTGGCCTGGTTAACATGCTCAGGGACAGTCAAGACATCACGAGACTGAAGCTCTGCCTCTCCCAGCACCACTGCTGACTGGAGCACTCCCGCCACCACTCCCTTCTTCAAGGTGACAGGAGCTGCACCAGGGTTAAAAACTCTGATGGGGATATCGGTGGACTGTGGCGTTTGCACAACAACCCACGCCACTAGGACTCGGTGTCTCTCGGCGAAGCATTTGGTGGAGCTTAACAGCAGGTCTCCATCAACAGCAGGTCTCCATCAACAGCAGGTTGGCGGCGTACAGTGCCAGGCACTATGTACTCGCAGTCTGGCCTCAGCACGGTGCGACGAGCCACCCTGACAAGGTGCACCTCCGGCCCTGAGTCTGTACTGCAGCGGGGCACCTTTTCGCCAAAGAGGGTTATCTCTCCCCGGCCGTAGTCCAAGCAAGCTCGTGCTTGTAGCAGAAAAGGGTGTCCCAAGATGACCTCAGTGTTCTCAGTGATGTCTACCACAACAAAGTTCACACTGCAGACACGGCCCACAATGTGCAGTGAATCAGAATCAGAATCAGAATCAGAATCAGGTTTATTGCCATTGTTCATGTAGTACACAAACTAGGAATTTGTCTCGGTACAATGCTGCAACATTAAACATGATAAGATAAGAGAAATAAACTATACATGTAATAAAGTGTAGGATAGTGTTGACAGTTGACAGTGGGACGTCAACCTCCCCTAGAACTGGTAAACTATCTGGTCCGATGCCCTGCAGTGCTCTGGCAATGGATGGCTGTATGGGGGGTCTGGCTTGGGCAGGAATAGCATTGTAGTGGTGGAGGGGTAGTACTTTCCGGCGGGCACCGGAGTCCAACAGAGCACGAATCTCCAGGCCGTGCATCGTCACCTGTACACATGACTCGTCCTCCTGACCCTTAGTGCAGATGACCACTGTGCCAGGGCCCGTTGTTGCTGTCTGCGCCGCACTTGTGGCACGTGGCTTCAGAGAACGGGGGGAGGGGCAGTTCCGCTGAATATGTCCAACGCCCGAGCAATTGTGGCAGACCAGCTCCCTGAAGCTCCTCTTCCCCGGTCCATTATCTCCCTTGGGCTGCCAACGCTGATGGAGCTTCGGCTCTCCCTCTGGTGCACTGACAGGCCTCACAGCTAATCCTGTTGGCTCCAACCCGGTGCTGTCCCGCACTGCGGCTGCTCTAGCTCTCCTCTCCCCTGTACTGAGCACACCTGCCTGCATCAGTCGTGTAACAGTCTTTGCAGCCCTTTTTGTTGTCTCATACCTGTGAGCGATGTTGTAGGCGCTGGCCAGTGTGCGTGGCTTCTCCTCTTAGAGTCTTTGCACCACCTCTGCATCAGGTAGGGTGTTAGTAAAAGTCTCTACTCTGATAGCATCTTGTTCTTGCTCTGTACGGTCGGCATACACGATGGAAACCTTCTCATAGATGTCGTCCCTCAGAGAATGCAAGGTTTCACCGGGCCGCCTGACTCTTTGTCTCAGTTCAATCCCCACAGGTGCTGCGTGCTCAGAGCATGGCCCATAGGCAGCCTCTATCTCATCCACGATCTGCTGATAGCTCCACCTGCCAGATCTTGGATTTTTATGGACGATTGCCCCCGCTGCTCCAGTCAAACTGAACCTGAGCTGCACCGCCATTGTTCTCTCTGACCAGCAGTTAGCTTGTGCACAGTTTTCAAAATGATAAAGGAATTCCTTCCATGCACCAGATCCGTCAAACTGACCTGGCTGCAGTGTAGGAATCCTCTCCTGTCGTCCACGAGGTTCAACGTCACTGTCATCTGCAGCACCGTCGTAGTGTACTAGATGTGATGAGCAGCTATGTGGTGTACAGTCAGCCTTCCTCTGGTTATACTGGTGGCAGCCACACGGTTGAGTTTTTGTATTCCATGGTGGTGACATAGGGCTCGGGGTGATGCAGTCGCAGCCCAGGGCCTGCATTTCCGGACTCCGTCCCACATGCTGGGGTCTGTGTGGGGTAAATGGTGACACTGTGCATGGTTGGAGTGGTGTCTGGATCAGGGCAGCTGGGGTGCTAGTCTCGCAGCTGTTATAGTTCATGTTCATGGGAGTGGCTGAGTTAACCAGCCCATCACCAGCGGTGAAAACAGTGGCTGGGCCCATATCATTTCTGTTATTATGTGGTTGTAATGAGCCACTATAGACAGCTGTGCTTCTGATGGTATCATAGTTCAGGTTTGATGAGGTCACAAACTCACCACATACCGCTGCATGTTGAGCTGGAGATGAAATAAAAGGGATGGTGGACAGCGAGGGTGGTGGAGCAGGCGGCTGTGCCACGTTTGGTTGAAGCAGCGTATTACTAGCCGCCATTTCGTGTGCAGCTAATGTTAGCCCCATGCTAGTGACAAAGGGATTTGTGCTACATCCGTCGTAGGCGCACATGCCGTCCTGTTGTTCAAAACAGTCTGTGGTAACTCCAAAGTCCTCTGTTGCATCATTCACAAAGGGGTTTTTACTCACATTTGAGGTCGTCACATCAGCATAACTCTTGTCTGCACTGGCGCCGCGGCAGCCGCACGCCGCCATTATCTCTGGCTCTGCCGCTGCAGATTTACAACTTTGTCGCGGCATTAAACGTGCCTGTTGTGTCTCCAACTTAAAAAGTCTTTTGTATCCCGGACGAGCCCCCAGTGTTACCGACCCGATATTCTGCCGGCCGCCAAACCATAGTTGAGCAGCCCCGGGTAGCGCTAGCCAAGTTTATTCTAGCACGGCTTGTTAGTGGTAACAGCCAATACACAGTCCAACAGACTTTTCAAGTGGGAAGAACGAGGCACTTTATTTAGAACTGCAGCAAATGTCCACACTTACTGCTCGTCCGGAGCACACTGGCTTCTTACACTCTTCGTATCATTACGTACAGCTCGTTATACCTCCATCGCTACTCCCGTCTCAGCCACCACAATGCCGCCATGGGCTCCCTTACGTCACTTCTCCTCCACACATACACACACTCACACACACATACACACCGCAACCTGTCCAGGTTAAAGGAGAGCAGGCTTGGCCTAAAACAGTTGTGTTGTAGCTTAGTTTTTTGTCACATTTTGTCTTAGCTTTGTTCTGAATTGTAATCGCTCTTGTTTTGTTTTTCTTTTGGATTCTTGGATGGAATATGGGTGGGCAATATAAGCTGCGGCTTCAGCCATCACCCATTTTGATAACTTATGTTGAACTGTATACTCAGAGGAGTTATTGTCTAATTTGACCTTGTTGGATTTTCTTTCCCCCTTTGTTATATTATTCTGTTTCTTTTAATCTGTACTTTTAATCTATCCAAAATAAATAAAGATTCATTCATTCATTCATTCATAAATTGTTCGCAAGCTTATGCTAATTGCAGTGCTAATTACAATGCTAATCATTAAGCTAGCTGTGCTAACTATGGTTGGTTACCTTTGGAGTTGTATAATAGCCCTTAGCTAGCACATAGTATGTTGTAGCATGTTCTGTGCATTTGTTTATGCTGTTATACTGAGAGCTATATGTTTTAGTGCATATGTGGACTATGAGACATACTTCTGTGCGCTAATTCTCTCCTCTCTCCCTTTCTTCTCTCCTCTCCACCAGAAACCACACACACACGCCACACACGCCACACACACCACACGCATGCACGTCTGGACACATGCTTCCATACCACCTCTACCTCCATGCACTCTCCCATCACTGCACGCATAGTATGGACTCATGTACCACATTCGGCGCTGTAATACCCTGTTGGTCTGTTACCTGCCAGTTGTGATGCTGTTTAATAAAGTGGACAAAAGTGAAAGTCCAACTCTGACTCTCTGACCGGAATCTACTATTCATTATGGCCACTTCAGCCAGATGAAACATCCGTAGTTGAGTGAGGAACACTGCAAAGCTGTGTGTTTGTCAGGGTTCACCCCTCGGGGCAGATAATTGGGCTCAAATGCATAACAAGCCTTAAACATTTTATTAAGCAAACACAAAAATGCAGCTTGGAAGCTGAAACTGTCATGTGCAGTGGGAGCGCGCCCCGCCCCTCCAGTCCCATCTCCTCCAGCTCATCATGGCACCTGAGGCAGAAGACACACCTGCCCCCGCTCATCAGCCAGCGTACTTAAGGAGGCCTCCTCCACGCCGTCAACGCTGGCTCGTCTGGATATACTGCCCGTCAATCTGACTAGCCATTATCGTCGAAACCTTTAACACGTTGTTAACCTCCTTTTTCTCCTCTCTTTCAGGTTGCTTTCACCGTGTAGGTGTATCCCTGGGACTGCGCGCGCTCTCCTGCTCCACCTCACTGCCCATCAGCAACTTCATTTCCCCGGTCAGGCACCATCAGCTTCAATTCAATTCAATTCAGCTTTATTTATACTGCTGTGGTGCACATATGTGGTTTCATATGCTTCACATGTGTATTACTGTGTGCTTGTTATATGCTTCACGTCTCAGAGGAACAAAAGGTCTGAACCTCCTAGGGGTAACAGGAGGATGTGAAGTCTGGCCTTTTGTATGCGAGGAGATGGCCTTGAGGGATTTCCTGACCACCAGGACTTTGGGTGGAGACGAGAAGACCTGGAGGGGTATGCATTGTGATTTGGGATGAAAGGACCATGTGACTGTGTGCTTTGATGTCCTGGGGTATTAAAGGGACAGATGTTGGGGGATTCCTCCCTCTTTCTGTTTTTGGATGTTGGAGAATGTGATTGTGAATAAAACTGGTCTTGAGAAATAAACTCAGCCTCGTCCTTCCACACATCTCCACACTGGTGACCCAAAGACGTATCATGAGCGGAGACGAATCTCCCGAGCCAGACTCGTCAGGAGCCAGCCAAACAAATGCAGCCACAGTTCAGCTACCGGACTTCTGGCCGAACAATCCTCGCTCCTGGTTTAACGCAGTCGAGGCACAGTTCCACCTCCGGAGGATTTTGGTAGACGCCACAAAGTTCTACCATGTGGTTGCAAAGCTGGACAACCACACAGTCCAGCGAGTGGAGAGCCTGATCAACCACCCGCTGGACAGCGACAAGTACAGCACGTTGAAGGCTGCACTCATCCGTTACTTCACCCCCTCGGTGGAGGAGCGAGCAGAGAGGCTCCTGGCGCTGACTGAATTTGAGAGCGACAGACCTGCAGACCTGATGGGGAAGATGCTGAGTTTGAGAGACTCCGAAGATGATAGCTTCATCTTCACCCACCTTTTCCTCAGGACCCTACCGTCGGCGGTGAGAGTGACCCTGGCCAGTTCACCACTATTGGCCCGACGAGACTACCACGAGCTGGGCCAGGAGGCACAACGACTCGTCGAGGCCAATAAACGGCGTGCGGATACGGCTGCGGCAGCGGAGCCAGGCGCATCATCCGGAGAGGGCAGGGGGCCAGAGGCTGCAGCACCAGACTCACCGACGACGGCGGCGGCAGGGGCCAGGAAACACGGAGCAGACGACGTCCTTTGCTTCTACCATCGCCGCTTCGCAGAGAGGGCATGCAAGTGCATTCCACTGTGCCATTTTAAGCGCTCGGGAAACGCCAAGACCGGGGGTCGGTAGCAGCTGTGGCCCTCGGAGAGGAGAACAAGCTGCTCTACTTGAGGGATGCGCACTCGGGGAGGCATTTCCTCGTGGACGCGGGCTCCCAGCTGAGTTTCATCACACCTTCCTACGCTGACCGGCTGGCGCCTTCCAGTGGTCCCCGGGTGTCAGCAGCGAACGGCTCGGCAATTAAGACCTTTGGTGAGAGGACTCTGCTTCTGTCTTTACACGGCCGTACATACGAGTGGACTTTCGTCATAGCGGCAGTCAATTTCAATATGTTAGGGGCTGATTTTTTGTGCTCACATGGTTTGTTGGTCGAGCTTGCTAACAGATGCCTGGTTAATGCACTCTCTTTTTATTCTATTCCCTGTACAGCCCGAGTGGCCCCGCCAACAGCACAAGCCAACGTCACAGCTGCAGGTGGTAAGTTCCACACACTCCTCACTCAGTTCCCAGCACTCATGGTTCCAACATTTTCGGCGACCGTGGCTAAACACGGGGTGGAACATTTTATTACTACCACTGGTCCACCCGTTTTCGCTAAAGCTCAGCGCTTGGATTCAGCTAAACTGACCATAGCGCGCGAGGAGTTCGCCAACCTGGAAAGGTTGGGCATCATCAGGCGTTCGAAGAGCCCATGGGCTTCACCGCTTCACATGGTCAGGAAAGCTGATGGCTCGTGGCAGCCCTGCGGTGATTTCCGCAGGCTGAACAACGCTACAGCGCACGACTGCTACCCGATCCCGCACATCCAAGATTTTTCAGTTCATTTGGCGGGGGCGCGCGTTTTTTCTAAAATAGACTTGGTACGCGGTTACCACCAGGTCTCAGTGCACGCTGAGGACATACCCAAAACAGCGGTAATAACTCCTTTCTGGCTTTTCGAGTTTTTGTGCATGCCGTTTGGGCTTAAAGGCGCGGCGCAGACTTTCCAACGCATGATGGACGCGGTTTTGCGCGATCTCCCTTTCGTGTTCATCTACCTGGACGACATATTGGTAGCCAGCGCGTCCGAAGACGAACACGAAAACCACCTCACGGCAGTTTTCCGGAGGTTGGGAGAGCACGGGTTAATAATTAACCCAGCGAAGTGTCAGTTTGGGGTGACGCAGATTGATTTTTTGGGCCATCGCGTCTCCCCAGAAGGAGCGGTCCCTCTGCCTGACAAAGTGCACGCAGTAACAAATTTTCCCCAGCCACAAATGGTCAAAGCGTTACAGGAGTTTTTGGGAATGGTAAATTTTTATAACCGTTTCCTCCCCCGCGCAGCGCAGCTCATGCAACCATTGTATGCTGCACTAAAAAAACAAAAACCCACAAACAAAGTTGAATGGTCTCCGGAGCGGGAGCGCGCATTCTCTGAAGTCAAAACAGCCCTGGCAAACGCTGCATTGTTGGCACATCCAGTCCCAGCGGCCCGCATGGCGCTCACTACTGACGCGTCAGATGTGGCCATAGGGGCGATCGTGGAACAGTATGCAGCCGGAGCCTTGCAACCGCTCGTCTTTTTCAGTAAGACCCTGTGCGACAGCGAACAAAAATACAGTGCATTCGACAGGGAGTTGTTAGCTCTCCACTTGGCCATTCGCCACTTCCAGTTCTGGCTGGAAGGACGCCGTTTCACCGCGTTCGTTGACCACAAGCCGCTGACTTTCACGATGGCCAAGATTTCAGAACCTTGGTCGGGCCGGCAGCAGAGACAGCTGGCCGCGATATCTGAGTTTACTTCCGATATCCAGCATGTGGCGGGTAAACTTAATGTAATGATTTTATTATGACATGCAATCTGTGGTTATGTTGTTCCATCTTAGACGTTTGGGGGGGTCATGTGGTGCACATATGTGGTTTCATATGCTTCACATGTGTATTACTGTGTGCTTGTTATATGCTTCACGTCTCAGAGGAACAAAAGGTCTGAACCTCCTAGGGGTAACAGGAGGATGTGAAGTCTGGCCTTTTGTATGCGAGGAGATGGCCTTGAGGGATTTCCTGACCACCAGGGCTTTGGGTGGAGACGAGAAGACCTGGAGGGGGATGCATTGTGATTTGGGATGAAAGGACCATGTGACTGTGTGCTTTGATGTCCTGGGGTATTAAAGGGACAGATGTTGGGGGATTCCTCCCTCTTTCTGTTTTTGGATGTTGGAGAATGTGATTGTGAATAAAACTGGTCTTGAGAAATAAACTCAGCCTCGTCCTTCCACACATCTCCACACTGCGCCACATCACAACAGAGGCCGTCTCATGGCGCCAGAGTGCAGAGAAAAACCCCACAGTCTCAGAAAAACCCAGCAATCAGACGATCCCCTATGAGCAAGCACTAAGCGACAGTGGAGAGGAAAAACTCCCATTTGGCAGGAAGAAACCTCTAGCAGAACTAGGCTCAGAGAGGGGCAGTCATCTGCTGCGACTGGCTGGGGGTGAGGGGATAGGGAGGATGGAGATGGCAGACATAAAGAACATAACAGTAAAGTGCCAAGTACATTATTGAAGGTCAACCAGCAGTATGGATCAAATAACAGAACAAAAGTGGGGATAAAAAACACAAAATCCCTCCTTAAACGTAGGCTATATTAAAAAAGAAGGATTTTTCTCTGTTCTTCAAAACAGAGACCGAGTCTGACTCCCGGACCCAGAGTGGTAACTGGTTCCAGAGAGAAGGAGCTTGGTAGCAGAAGGCTCTGCCTCCCACTGTACTTTTGGAGAATCTGGGCACCACAAGTAAGCCAGCATTTTGGGAGCGTAATGCTCTATTAGGATGGTAAGGTAATATCAGATCTTTTATATATTGGGGGGCCTGATTATTAAGAGCTTTGAAAGTAAGATGAAGGATTTTAAACTTGATTCTAAATTCTATGGGAAGTCAATGAAGGGAGGACAGAACCGGGGAGATATGATCTCTTTTTCTAGAACCAGTTAAAACTCTAGCAGCAGCATTTTGAATCAACTGAAGATTTTTTAAGGATACTTTAGGACAACCAGATAATAACGAATTACAATAATCTAATCGGCGGCGCTGTGGTGGAGTGGTTGGCACTGCGGCAGCACAGCAACTCACCCTTGGCCGGGGGATCCTGGGTTCGATCCCAGCCCCCGACCAACAGTGATCTGTGTGGAGTTTGCATGTTCTCCCTGTGTCTGCATGGGTTTACTTTGGGATTTCTCCGGTTTCCTCCCACATACCAAAAAACATGCAAGTTAGGTTAATTGGCATCAAACTGGGGATTCTAAATTGTCCTTAGGTATGACTGTGAGAGTGAATGGTTGTCTGTCTCTCTGTGTTGACCCTGCGATGGACTGGCGATCTGTCCAGGGTGTACCCTGCCTCTCGCCCAAAGATGCTGGGATAGGCTCCAGCCCCCCGCGACCCGAAAAGGATTAAGCGGAAGAAGATGAATGAATGAATAATCTAATCGAGAGCTGACAAAGGTGTGAATCAGTTTCTCAGCATCATTTAGAGACAAGATGCTCCTGATCTTGGCAATATTGCGCAGATGATAGAAGGCAGTCTTAGAAACAATTTTAATATGTGAATTAAAGGACAAATCTTGATCAAAAATAACTCCAAGGTTCCTCACTGAACTATTCAAAGTGAGAGTGGCGGCATCTTAATTAAGGGCATAATTTGAGAAGGAATTTCTAAGATGTTTTGGGCCAACAAGAATGACTTCAGTCTTATCAGAGTTTAATATTAGAAAATTACAAGTCATCCAAGCTTTGATGTCCTTAAGACAGGCATCTAACTTGGCTAACTGATTACAATCATTGGGCTTCATTGGCAGGTATAGTTGTGTGTCATCTGCGTAACAGTGAAAATGTATACAGTACTTTCTGATGATATTGCCTAACGGGAGCATATATAAACTACTACTTCACTACTCCCCCCTACCCTACTGGTTCGTCTATTCCCCGCTGGGTCCTGCCAGTCATCCCTAGATTTCCCAGGTAAGTGACAATTTGGCTCTCCCATTTTACCCTTACTCCACTCTTCAGCTCACGGCTCTTGTCTTCCCTCCACAGGTCCATTCCCCTGGCAAGTGACTGTTTTCTGTAGCTGTGCATTGCTGTGTTTTGCTATTAATGACTACATCATCCTAGGTCCGCAACCGAGAGGTTTCGCAGGTCCTTCCTACCTACGGCTGTCAGACTGTATAACCTAAGCAGGGCTGCTCGCAGAGATAGCAAAGAAACGTGATGACCTAATAGTATTGAATGCAAAAGACGCAATAGACTTACACAATGGTCCCCTCCAGTATATACAACTAGGACAATATCGGTCGCTACGGAGGGTGACAATATGTATGGGTACATATTCATACTATGTAGGATAACTAAGTAGACAGTTATGCTTCTTATTCCATCTAGCTACAATGCTCCGCACTGTGTGTATATATATTTATATATTTATTCCATCTAGCAACAATGCTCAGCACTGTGTGTTTATATATTTATATATTTATATGTATAAATATATAAACATATGTACCACCGGAGTGGTGGCTCAATTGGTAAAGCATCCGCCCCACACCCGGGAGGTAGGGGTTCAAAATCCCGGCCGGGTCATGCCAAAGACCATATAAAAGTGGAGCTTCCTGCCATCCAGCTTGGTGCTCAGCAATAAATGGAATGGAGGAGGGAACTCTGTGGCGGCACCTTGCATGGCAGCGGCCCTCTGATTCTGCACTTGGGGTGTGTGTGATTTACACTGTAGATAGGTAAAGCACAATCTCATTCTGCTGTACATGATTGGTTGTACGGTTGAATGACAATAAGGGTGATTTAATTTAATTTTTTTTTTACACATGTATATTCGCTGCTCTTGTTTTTCTTGTCTTCTTGATTGTTGCTCTGAGTGTTGCTATCCCTGTGCTGTTGCAATCCTGGAATTTCCCCATTGTGGGACTAATAAAGGCTTATCTTGTGGAGAATGTAGAAGGACGAGGCTGAGTTTATTTCACAAGTCAGATTTATTCACATTCTCCAACATCATCCAAAAACAGAAAGAAAATGAATCCCCCAACATCTGTCCCTTTTATACCCAGGACATCAAAACACACGGTCACATGGTACTTAATCCCCAGTAACAATGTAACTTCCTCCCGATCTTAACACCCCCCACCTCCAGTCTCTGGCCGCTGGGCGAAATCCCCCCAAGGCTGTCTCTCTGCATGCCAAAGACTAAACTTCCACATCCTCGTGTTATCTCCAGAGCAGCTCAGTCCTTTGTTCCGTCTCAGATGTGAAGCCTAAGGTGGTATACGTATGAATCATGCAGTGATATACATATGTGCATATACGTGTGCCACATGACCCCCCCAAACGTCTAAGATGGAACAACGTAATAACAGTCTGCAAGTCATGGTAAAATTATTACACATCAGTCCACGTGTCTCTTGGGCCTTAGTCGCCTCCCATATCTGCTGTAAGCGGGCTTAACCACTTCCGCGGCGCCCTCCTGCTGGGGAGCTGCTGTCTGAGGATGAGAACTGTTAGTCAATCCCTGTGGGTGTTCTGATGAATGCTCCTTAGGGGGTCTGCTGCGCCGAGGAGCCGTAGCCAACAGCACATCCTCGTCGGCCAACACAAAGGCGGGTTTGAGTCTGTTTATGCCAATTTTTTCTTTCCTGCCCCCCAAATCTCGCAAAAAAATGCTTATCCCCTGTTTCCAGCACTCTAAATGGTCCATCATAAGGTGGTCGCAACGGTGGGCGATGCGCCTTGTGTCTGACAAAAACAAATTCCGCATTTTTTAGAGCCTTAGGCACAAAAACACGCAGAAAACTGTGGTGAACGGGGCCGGGAAGTATGCCCGCCTCCGCGCCACTCTGCAACCGCTGAGCCGGGAAGCATTCTGGCACAGGATTATCTGGGAGAAATTCCCCGGGTAGCCGGAGTGGCTGCGCAAAAACTAACTCGGCCGGGGAGGCTTCTAAATCCTCTTTAGGTGCGGAACGCAACCCCAATAAAACCCATGGTAGCCTGTCCACCCAATTTGCATCCGTAAGCGACGCTCTGAGGGCCGCCTTCAATGACCTATGGAAACGTTCGCATAACCCGTTAGCCTGCAGGTTGTACACGGTAGTGCGGTGGGTCGTTACCCCCAGGCTGCGGGCCATCGCTGACCAAAGCTCGGAAACAAATTGAGGACCTCTGTTGGACGTAATGTCCGATTTAACTCCAAAGCGCGCCACTCATGCCGTTAAAAATGCGCGCGCCACTTCCTCGGCTGTGGTTGATGACAGCGGGACCACTTCCGGCCAACGCGTGGTGCGGTCTACCATTGTCAGAAGATGTGTGCACCCCTGCGACGGCGGGAGGGGGCCTACGAGGTCCACGTGAACGTGAACAAACCTCTTAGCCAGGATGTGAAAAGGCTCCAAAGGAGCTCTCGTGTGCTTGTGAACCTTGGCTCGTTGGCAAGCCATGCAGGCTCTTGCCCATTCTCTAACTTGCTTGCGCAGGCATGGCCATACAAATTTCGCCCCTACCATTTTGACCAACGCGCGCACCCCGGGGTGCGCCAGAGAATGAATCGAGTCAAAAACGCGGCGGCGCCACGCGGTCGGTACCACCGGGCGCGGTCGCCACATGGAGACATTGCAGATTAGGGGGGGCATACCATCTTGCAGCACCCTGTTCTCCAGCCTTAACCCTGTTGGTCCAGACTGGAGCACGCGCACGTCCGTGTTGCTCACCTGATCCGCGGCCATGGCTGCATAATCTATCCCTGCGTGGACTGCTGCAGCGCGCACTTCCACATCTCTAGCCTGCTCCGCGGCCATGGTTGCATAATCTACCCCTACGCGGACTGGGGCCGCTGCGGCGTGCGAGAGACAGTCTGCCACTACATTAAGTTTACCCGCTACGTGCTGAATATCGGTAGTAAACTGTGAGATTGCAGCCAGCTGCCTCTGCTGCCGGCCCGACCACGGTTCCGAAACTTTGGCCATCGCGAAAGTCAGCGGCTTGTGGTCAACGAACACGGTGAAACGGCGTCCTTCCAGCCAGAACTGGAAGTGGCGAGTGGCCAAGTGGAGAGCTAACAACTCCCTGTCAAATGCGCTGTATTTACGCTCACTATCGCGCAACGTCCTGCTGAAAAAGGCGAGTGGCTGCCAAGCCAAGGCCACATGCTGCTCCACGACCGCCCCTATGGCCACATCTGACGCGTCAGTAGTGAGCGCTATGCGGGCTGTTGGGTCTGGGTGCGCTAACAATGCAGCATTTGCCAGGGCTGTTTTGACCTCCGCGAATGCTCACTCTCGCTCAGGAGACCATTCGTTTTGCTTGGGGTTTTTTGTTTTTTTAGCGCGGCATACAATGGTTGCATGAGCTGCGCTGCGCGGGGGAGGAAACGGTTATAAAAATTTACCATTCCCAAAAACTCCTGTAACGCTTTGACCATTTGTGGCTGGGGAAAATTTGTTACTGCGCGCACTTTTTCAGGCAGAGGAACCGCTCCTTCTGGAGAGACGCGATGCCCCAAAAAATCAATCTGCGTCACCCCAAACTGACACTTCACTGGGTTAATTATTAACCCGTGCTCTCCCAACCTCCGGAAAACTGCCGTGAGGTGGTTTTCGTGTTCGTCTTCGGACGCGCTGGCTACCAAGATGTCGTCCAGGTAGACAAACACGAAGGAGAGATCGCGCAACACCGTGTCCTTCTTGCGTTGGAACGTCTGCGCAGCACCTTTAAGCCCAAACGGCATGCGCAAAAACTCGAAAAGGCCAAACAGAGTTATTACCGCTGTTTTGGGTATGTCCTCAGCGTGTACTGAGACTTGATGGTACCCGCGGACCAAGTCTATCTTAGAAAAAATGCGTGCCCCCGCCAAATGAACGGAAAAATCTTGGATATGCGGGATTGGGTAGCAGTCGTGTGCTGTAGTGTTGTTCAACCTGCGGAAATCTCCGCAAGGACGCCACGAGCCGTCAGCTTTAGGGACCATGTGAAGCGGGGAAGCCCATGGGCTTTTCGAACGCCTGATGATGCCCAATTTTTCCAGGTTGGCGAACTCCTCGCGCGCTATGGACAGTTTAGCTGCATCCAAGCACCAAGCTTTTGCAAAAACGGGCGGTCCAGTGGTAGTAATAAAATGTTCCATTCCGTGTTTAGCGACAGCTGCTGAAAATGTGGGAACCGTGAGTGCTTGGAACTGAGTGAGTAGTGTGTGGAACTTACACCTGCCGTTGCGACATTGGCTTGTGCTGTGGGCGGGGTCACTCGGGCTGCACAGGGAATAGAATAAAAAGAAAGTGCATTAACCAGGCGCCTATTAGCAAGATCAACCAACAAACCATGTGAGCACAGAAAATCAGCCCCTAACATATTGAAACTCACTGCAGCTATAACAAAAGTCCATTCAAATGTATGGCCGTGCAGAGACAGAAGCAGAGTCTTCTCACCAAAGGTCTTAATCCTCGAGCCGTTTGCTGCTGACGCTCCGTGACTTCCGGGACCCGCCAGCCGGTCAGCATATGTAGGCATGATGAAACTTACTTGGGAGCCTGTGTCCACGAGGAATTGCCTCCCCGAACGTGCGTCCGTCAAGTAGAGCAACTTGTTCTCTTCCCCGAGGGCCGCGGCTGCTACCGACCCCCGGCTTTGGCGTTTCCCGAGCTCTTGAACTGGCACAGTGGGATACAATTGCGTGCCCTCTCTGCAAAGTGGCGATGGTAGAAAAAGAGGTCGTCTCCTCCGCGATCCCTGGCCCTCGCCGCCGCCGTTGTCGGTGGGTCTGCTACCGCCGCCTCTGGCCTCCTGCCATCTCGGGCCGTCGCGCCGAGCTCCATCGCTGCTGCGGTGGCCACGCGCTGTCTGCTGGCGTTGAGAATCCGTTGTGCCTCCTGTGCCAGCGCGCGGAAGTCCCGCTGGGCCAACAACAATGAACTGGCCAGGGTCGCTCTCGTGGCCGACGGGAGGGTTCTCAGGAAAATGTGGGTGAAGAGGAAGTCATCGCTGTCTGAGCCCCTCAGCCTCAGCATGTCCTCCATCAGGTCGATGGGCGTGCTACCTCCCAAGTCGTTCAGAGCCAGGAGCCTCTCCGCTCTCTCCTGGACTGAGGGAGTGAAACGCTGGATGAGCGCAGCCTTCAACCCGCCATATTTGTCGTCGGCCGGTGGGCGCTCCAAAAAGCTCTGCACATGTTGAGCCGTGCAGTTGTTGAGCTTGGCAATAACGTGGTAGAATTTTGTGTCATCTACCGTTATCCCCTGGAGGGCGAACTGTGCTTCGACCAAGTGGAACCAGGAGCACGGGTTGTCTTGCCAGAAGTCTGGTAGCGTGACTGTAGCTGCGTTCGCCTGGCTGGCTCCTGACGAGTCCGGCTCGGGGGAATTGCCTCTGCTCATGATACGTCTTAGGGTCACCAGTGTGGGGAATGTAGAAGGACGAGGCTGAGTTTATTTCACAAGTCAGATTTATTCACATTCTCCAACATCATCCAAAAACAGAAAGAGAATGAATCCCCCAACATCTGTCCCTTTTATACCCAGGACATCAAAACACACAGTCACATGGTACTTAATCCCCAGTAACAATGTAACTTCCTCCCGATCTTAACACCCCCCACCTCCAGTCTCTGGCCGCTGGGCGAAATCCCCCATGGCTGTCTCTCTGCATGCCAAAGACTAAACTTCCACATCCTCGTGTTATCTCCAGAGCAGCTCAGTCCTTTGTTCCGTCTCAGATGTGAAGCCTAAGGTGGTATACGTATAAATCTTGCAGTGATATACATATGTTCATATACGTGTGCCACAATCTTATCTTATCTTAATAAACTGTCAAACGTGCCCCTCTGTGTGGTTCATCCTGTGTTTGGCATAATGCGCGGGAGCTGTCAAAATTTAACACGTCATGACAGAACGAGCCAGCCAGGAAGGTAGCTCAGCCGGTGCCTCACTGCAGGAGCAATCCGCTATGGACCGCCTGGCGGCGACTGAGCAGCAACTCACTGCGTTGATGCAACAGGTGTCCAACATGTTGACTTTATGATCCGCAGCACATCCCGCGGCTGCCCCCCCCCCAGCCTGCTCTGCGTACTATGCGCCATACTTTCTCTGTTCCCATGCCTTCCCCGTATGCAGGGGAGGTGGGGAAATGTAAACCATTCATTCTTCAAGTGCAGATGTACCTGGAGCAGGTTGGGGAGGAGTATCCAGGGGATGTAGCTCAGATCCAGTTTTTCACCTTTTTGCTCAGGGATCAAGCCCTGGAGTGGGCCCAGTCCACTCTAGATAACCCTGAGGGGCACCGATACATGTTTGAACAATTTGTGGCCGCATTTACAGTAAGTACGTGTTTGGCTGGACCAAGCATCAGGGCAATGTCATAAACCGCCTACTGACTCTCCACCAGGGTACCCAGTTGGTGGCTGAGTACTCAGTGGAGTTCCGGGTTGTGGCGTCCGAGTCAGGGTGGAATGAGACTGCGTTATGCAGCACGTTCCTCCACGGGTTGAACAACCAACTCCGTGACGATCTGGCGGTTCATCCTGTCCCGGAGACACTCGATGACCTTATAGATCAGGCGGTAGGGCTGGACAATCGGTACCGTGAATGCGCAAAGGAGCATGGCCCTACTCCTCGCCCGCATGCCGAGTGCGTATCCATTGCGGTTACTGGAGCTGGTGGCGCTTCACCCAAACCGATGGAGCTCTCTCGGAGCCTAACCGATGATGAGCGTCGGCGAAGGCAAAGGGCCAGGGCGTGCATGTACTGTGGTTCGCTCAACCACAGTCTGGACAAATGCCGCCAGTGGCCAAAGAAATGTGGCCCATCAGTAACAGCGGGGGCTCTGGCGGGTGCGACCAAATCTACTCCCCCTGGCAAATTTTGTATTTCGGCCCTTGTGCAGTTGCCGGGGGTCGAGAGGAGGGTTGGGATGCTGATTGACTCAGGGTTGGAGGGTAATTTCGTTTCCGCTGCTCTCGTCGAGCAGGTGGGCATTCCCACGTGTAAATTGCCCCCCCATCAGACAGTTACTGCCATATTCGGCAGCGAGCTCACAGTGGTCACCCTAAGCATGGTGCCTATACCCATCCTTCTTTCTGAGAACCACTGGGAGGAACTTTCTTTCCTGGTTCTCCCAGTATCACCTTCCCCGGTGGTCCTAGGTTTCCCATGGCTCCAGAAACACAACCCAATGATCAACTGGGCTAAAAGTACCATCTCCACCTGAGCTCGTTTTGTATGGCCAACTGTATGCGTTCAGCTGAATGCTCCCCATTGCTCTCTGTTCCCCCCTCTCGGGCTGAGCCGCTGGACCTCAGCCTCATCCCTCGGGCTTATCACTACTTGGCCGAGGTCTTTAGCAAGTCAAGAGCACTGTCTCTGCCGCCTCACCGCTCTTATGACTGTGCTATAGATCTCATCCCGGGGGTGAGGCTGCCGTCTAGCTGGCAGCACAGCATTTCTGGCCCAGAGAGGGAGGCAATGGAGCAGTACATCAAGGAGTCGCTGAACGCCGGCCTCATTTGGCCATCTTCGGTCCTGCTCGGGGCCGGATTGTTCTTCGTTGGGAAGAAGGATGGCTCGCTGTGCCCGTGCGTCGACTACCGGGAGCTCAGTGCTATTACCATCAAGGACAAGTACCCTCTACCATTGATCAATTCAGCGTTCGATCTCCTTCAGTGTTCACGGGTGTTCACAAAGTTAGACATCAAGAACACATATCATTTGGTCCGCATTCGCGAGGGCGATGAATGGAAGATAGCTTTTAAAACACATCAGGGCCAGTTCGAATACTTAGTGATGCCATTCGGGCTCACTTACGCCCCTGCCGTCTTCCAGCAATTAATTAATGACGTCCTCCATGATATGCTTTATCAATTTGTGTTTGTCTACCTTGATTTTCTCCTGCTCGCCAGAGGAACACGAGGTCCACGTGAGGGCTGTTTTGCAATGGCTCTTGGAGAATCAACTGTTCGTAAAGGCTGAGAAGTTTGAGTTCTCTAGACCATCAACCACCTTCTTGGGATTCATCGTGGCTGAGGGGGAGCTGATTGCCGACCCGGCCAAGGTAAAGGCAGTGTTGGATTGACCAATGTCCCACTCCCGGAGGGAGCTCCAATGCTTCCTTGGGTTCTCAAATTTCTATCACGGGTTCATTTGGAACCACAGTGGGATTGTATTGCCTTTAATGCAGCTGACCTCTGTTAAAGTCCCCTTTGGGTGGACTGAGGCAGCTGAACTGGCGTTTAACAAATTAAAGTGCCAGTTCACGGAAAGACCCATCTTGGCCCAGGTCGAAATGCAGCTTCCTTTCGTCCTCGAGGTGGATGTGTCTGATTTGGGGGTTGGCACTGTGCTGTCGCAGTGCATGCCCCCCGATCAGAAGCTTCGCCCATGCGCATATTTCTCTTGGTGGCTCATGCCGGCCGAGAGGAACTATGACATAGGGGACAGAGAGCTGCTGGCCATTAAGTTGGCACTTGAGGAGTGGAGGGACTGGTTAGAGGGTGCTGTCCACCCCATCGTCGTGTGGACCAACCACAAGAACCTTGAGTACTTGTGGTCGGCCCGCCCACTGAATGCCAGGCAGGCCCACTGGTCGCTATTTTAACAGCGATTTAACTTTACTATCACTTACCGGCCTGGCACCTGGAATACCAAACTGGACGTGCTCTTGCACCAGTTTGATTCCGAGGACGTAGCCCCCCCTTCCTCCCCCAAACCATCATGCCACCCACATGCGTCATTGGAGCCCTTACTTGGGATATCGAGCGGAGGGTCCACCAGGCCCAGTCCCAGGAGTCTGTGCCAGTAGGGTGCCCCCGGAACCATCTGTACATCCCGGCCACCCTCCGCAGTGACGTTATCCAGTGGGGTCATACCAGTTGCTTTGCCTGCCACCCTGGCATCGCCCAGACCATTGACTTCGTTAGATGGGCGTTTTGGTGGCCCACGCTGTGGCGGGACATCCAGGAGTACGTCAGAGCCTGCTAGACATGCGTCCGGGGTAAGAGTGACTCCTCCCCCCTATCGGGACTTCTTCACCCCCTCCCCATCCCTGGTCTGCCGTGGTCCCACATTGCCATGGATTTTGTTACTGGGTTGCCCTCCTCCCATGGCAAAATGGTCATTCTGATCATCGTGGATCGCTTCTCCAAGGCGGTCCATTTGGTGGCCCTCCCCAAACTCCTGTCGGCCTTGGAGACAGCGGGCCTCCTCACCGATCACGTCATCAGGATCCACGGCATTCCTATTGACATTGTGTCGGACTGGGGTCCCCAATTCATGTCCCAGGTTTGGAGGGCCTTTTGTCGGATGCTGGGAACGACTGTGAGCCTCTCATCAGGAAATCATCCTCAGAGCAATGGGCAGGCGGAGTGCGCCAACCAGTTCCTGGAGGCTGCCTTGCGGTGCGTAGCAGCCGATAACCCCTCGTCCTGGAGCACACACCTGACATGGGTTGAATATTCCATGAACTCTGCGGTATCCTCCACCACCGGACTAACCCCCTTTGAGGCGTCGTTGGGGTACACGCCGCCTCTTCTCCCTATGGCTGAAAGGGAGGTTTCGGTGCCATCCATAGGGGCGCTGTCTGGAGATCCACTCAGGCCACCATGACCCGCACCACCGAACGCACCCAGGTCGCTGCTGATTGTAAGCGGGTGCCGGCCCCCAAGTATGTCGTGGGACAGCAGGTCTGGCTGGCATCTAGCCAGATCCCCCTCAAGGGTAAATCTAAGAAGCTGTTTCTCCACTTCCTTGGGCTGTTTCCCATCACCAGGATAGTCAACAACGCATCGGTTCAGCTTAAACTGCCCTCGTCCCTACGGGTGAATTCCACTTTCCACGTTAGCAACATCAAACCCCTCTCAACCAGTCCCCTTTGCCCCCCTCCCCTGCCTCCTCCTCCTCCCCGTATCATCGACGGCCACCCCGCCCACACTGTTTGGCGGATTCTGGGTGTTCGCCGCTGAGGGTGGGGCCTGCAGTATCTCATTGATTGGGAGGGTTATGGGCCGGAGGAACAATCCTGGACTCCCTCATCACAGGTGTTGGACAAAGAGATACGCCAGGAGGCGTCCCTAGAAGGGGGGGCCCTGTCATGAGCAGCGGGAGCGCGCCCCGCCCCTCCGATCTCATCTCCTCCAGCTCATCACGGCACCTGAGGCAGAAGACACACCTGTGCCCGCTCATCAGCCAGCATACTTAAGGAGGCCTCCTCCACGCCATCAACGCTGGCTCGTCTGGGTATACTGCCCATCAATCGGACTAGCCATTATCGTCGGAACCGTTAACACATTGTTAACCTCCTTTTTCTCCTCTCTTTCAGGTTGCTGCCACTATGTAGGTGTGTCCCCAGGACTGCGCACGCTCTCCTGCTCCACCTCATTGCCCATCAGCAACTTCATTTCCACAGTCAGGCACCATCAGCTTCGCTACTCCCCCCTACCCTACTGGTTCGTCTATTCCCCGCTGGGTCCTGCTGGTCATCCCTGGATTTCCCAAGTAAGTGGCAATTTGGCTCGCCCATTTTCCCCTTACTCCACTCCTCAGCTCATGGCTCTCGTCTTCTCTCCACAGGTCCATTCCCCTGGCGAGTGACTGTTTTCTGTAGCTGTGCATCGCTGTGTTTTGCTATTAATAAACTGTCAAACGTGCCCCTCTGTGTGGTTCATCCTGTGTTTGGCATCGTACGTGGGAGCTGTCAAAACGTAACACGTCATGACAGAAACAAAAACTAACCAGGCTAGGCAAGGCAAAACTCACAGACTTGGCAGGCAAGGCAGACAGAAGATAAGATAAGATAAGCCTTTATTAGTCCCACAATGTGGAAATTCCAGCAAGCATAGATAAATGCCAAAATGATGACGAATGATGCAGCACCCAACTGAGGAGCTGTGTCCTTTAAATAAGGTAGTGTAGCATCATCTGGCTTTGGCTCATCAATAAAATTATCCTTCATCTTAAAGACATTGCTTCACCCAGGAAAAGTCTGGTCAAATAATTACTTTTTCTTCCAGGACCACAGCTGAACCAACATTTCTTTGTTAAGCAAAGCTAAGGAATGCTTTCAACGGATTAACTTACATTATAAATAAACTGAAAACTTCCCCAATTCATCGGCCTCCGTCGGTCTATGATGACCATGGAAGAGAATCCTAAACGTTTACTCTGCTGGAACAGCACCGCCTGTGGCTGAACAGGCCGATGCGCGAATGGCAGTCCTTGTCACACAGGTCGCACTTGTGGGTGGTCTCCGTGCTGCTGGGTCTGTGGCGGTTCTTCCTGCGGGTCCTTTTTTCATCTGCTGCAGCAGTCAGTTTCTCTTCACCCGCCTTGAGCTGTCTGGTCAGGGTGCCTCTCCATTTGGAGCGGTCCGTTGCAAGGTTCTCCCAGCGCTCTGTGTTGATCTCCAGGGTCTTCATGTCTCTCTTGCAGACGTCTCTAAAGCGCAGCTGTGGGCGGCCAACGTCTCTCCTGCCAGTCGCCAGTTCTCCGTAGAGGACGTCTTTGGGGATTCTGCCATCCTCCATTTGGTGAACGTGGCCTTCCACGTTCCCAAACTTCCCCAACTAAGACAGTTTTATTGGTTATCAGTTATCTGACATTTACCAGGCATCCCATAAACTTTAAATGCATTTCATAAGGCCCTAGTAATATCCACAGCTCAACATTGTCACCTTCTGAAAACTCAGGGACATGTTGTATTTAACCAGTGAACTTTATTCTCAAATGACTGCCTTTTTACAAAACCCTCAATTTTTGGATTATTCTCTTTTTCAGGATACCATGGAAAAATGAGTGGAACTCTTAACATATCATTCTGTTGGACAATCAATAATGGATTTGAAAGAATTTTATTAATCCTTGATTTTAAATGTGTGCATGGATGTTTTAATGCTACAATATATCTTATTTTATTCTTGCATGTTAATTGTATAAGTACCAGTATAAAAGTGCATGAATCACAGACTCAGTTTAAACTTTATTCATAAGTATGTTAAGGAATCTTCAGTATTAAAATGGGTGTCAGCCTGTGAGAATACCAGTCATCTGACTCGCTCAGCCAATCATCAGCCAACATATGCTGGGCAACAGCTCTTTCATTCCATTGGTTCTTTACAGACAAAGAACTGCTTGCTCATTGGGCTAAAATTCATAAAACCCACCCATGAAGGAAGACTGTTGGTTTAGGCTTATGTCAATCAGAGCTTCTCTTGCGACCCTTGCTCAGTCTTTACCAGGGAGACGCGCTCCTTCAGATCAAAGTTGTTCAGTTCACATTTGTGTGATCCTCCATTGTCGTATTTGTGTAAACGTCTGTGTTTTAATGTCTTTCTTTAAATGTCTGGGAATTAATTCTTTCTTTCCTGAGCTCAAACTTTGTTATATGGAGTGAAACTCCATATTTCACAGGCGTTTCTGTTTTTCTAATTCTATCTTTTTTATCCTGTTAAACTTTCTTTAAACTCACCGTGTGTTTTTCAAAAGCGACTGACTGATCGCTCATTTCCACACTGGAAGATGTTTTCAACTCCACAGAGTCAGAAGAACCTCTTTTAATTTGGTCATTCTGATTTGATATGTAATTATTCTCGAATTCACTTGGGAGAAGCCGCTGCACTGAAGAAGCCACCATTGCCATCTTGGCTGGATCTCAGCCCATCTGTAGTCACAGTCAAAATCCAGCCTAGTGACTGCTTGACTTTGAAGGTTGTTGAACTGTGGACTTTGGAATATCTGCGGGCAGATACTTCCCTTATAATCCACAAAATATTCAACTGAGGAAGCCTCCAAAAGGACCACAATACAAGGAGTCACGCGAGCTGTATTCTCTGTTCCATCTGCTGAAGTGAATAAAACGTCTGAAATTTGAGTATAATTCAGGATCTGATCAGATACAAAATTAAAAGAGAAATAATATAATAATTCTTATTAAAATTCAGTTTTTACTTTCTTAAGAGTAATTCAGAATTTTTCATATAATTAGTTAATTTTCTCCATAAATTTGCATCCAATTTTATTCTGTCTTCCATTTCAAACTGCTCTAAATTAATGCTCAAGTCCATGGTTTTATAGATGTGCTCACATTGTTACTCTATCCTCAGTTACAAATTTAATGTGATGGCTTAATGTTGATCATTTCACCTGCTTACAAGCATTTGAATACAATGTCATTTAATCAGCTTCATTTAATAAATCTGTAAAACGAGAGAAGTCGTCTGGGAATTTATTCCATTCTGTGCCTGGTTTCGAAGCCCCAGTATCAAATTCACTAATGCTTTGAGACTGATTATTTATCAATTAATTGATTGATCAATTTCAGGTATAAGATTAATTATCAATTGCTCCCATTTATTGAGCTGGTGCCCCAAACGAGTGTTTACTATCAACTTTTTCTGTGTGTGTGTGGACCCGGAGTAAATCTCAGGTCCCGACACACCTCCTCTTAATACAAATTAATTAATTAATTAATTAATCTTTATACCTGATCATAATTATAAATTAAATAACACTACAGTAGACACTCATTAGCAGAAACACAAAACAGCCATGACTAATCAGGAACAAAACAACACAAAAACCAAGCAAGATTAAGATGAGAAATAAACACACAATAAATACAACAAGATAGAACATGAATATAAGAATCAAACAGACAAAAAGAACCAAAATAATAAACAATAATAAATACAGAAACCCAGAAAATAAGCTTAATACAGGGATGAACTAAATACAAAGCCAAGATGATAATGGAAAATAAAAACAGAAAATCCCACAAAATGAACTTAAAGCGAGGATGTGGGTTGGAGACCACGTCCTGGTGACAAGAAACAAATTGCAACACAAGGAGAGAACAAGATTCCAACCCACGTCCTGACAGTACCCCTTCTTAAGGGGCGGCTTCCAGATTACCCAAGGCAACATAAAAAAAAACAGAAAGGTACCGTCCCAGGGTGGGTGGTGGGGGTTCAAGTCCAGGCAGGCCATAAACAAATCCCCCCACCTCACAGAGCCAAACCATGAAGTGCAGATTGTGGGGAATAACCAAAATCTATGGCCCCAAACCAAAAACAAAAATGGGTTGGATGACCTTCTAAAGTCCCACGGCCACCAGACCAAAAAGCAAGGTGGGTCAGGTGGTCTACCAGAGTCCCAGGGCCACTGGACCCGAGAGCATGGCGGGTCAGGGGGCCTACCTGAATCCATAAGCCACCTGAGGGGTGAACATGATGCGCCGGGTGGCCTACCAAAGTCCCTGGGCCACCAGAGGGGAGAAAACACACAAGCCTTTTGTTATGAAAATAACACAGGATCTTCTCGTACCGAGGATAACAAGGGTTGCCATACAGAATTTTCTCATTCACAAGATAACACAGGATTTTCTAGATCAAACGATAGCATGGTAACCTTAAACTCAAGAGATGATAACAAGGAACCCAAAAACTCAAGAGATAATAACAAGGAACCCAGAAACTCAAGAGTTGATAACAAGAAACCCAAAAACTCAAGAGATAATAACAAGGAACCCAAAAACACAGGAGATGGTAGCATGGACATAACCTCTGGAGATGATAACATGGCTATAACAACCTTTGGAGATGATAACATGGACATAACAACCTCTGGAGATGATAGCATGGACATATCAACCTCTGGAAATGATAGCATGGACATATCAGCCTCTGGAGATGATAACATGGACACAACAACCTCTGGAGATGATAGCATGGACATATCAACCTCTGGAAATGATAGCATGGACATATCAACCTCTGAAGATGATAGCGTGGACATATCAACCTCTGGAGATGATAACATGAACATATCAGCCTCTGGAGATAATAACAGACACATCAACCTCTGGAGATGATAACATGGACATATTAAACTCAGGAGATGATAATATGGACATACCAAACTCAGGAGATGATAACATGGACATTTCCACCTCTGGAGGTGACAACACAGACATTTCAACCTCTGGAGGTGACACCATGGACACTTTAACCTCTTAACCCTCCTGTTATGTTCATTTGTCAGGAACAACAATGGTGTTCCCGGGTCAATTTGACCCGGTGCATGTTTAATTATCCAAAAGATGTCCGAAACCAAAAAAATCCTAACAAACATTGTTAATATTTCATTACTAATTCCTTTACTAACTATTCTATCAATATTTAGTGCATTGGTGTTCCTTACCTCTAATAGGTAATGGTTCAATTAGGATAATTCACTCGTTTTTCATAAAAAAACATGTTCAAACCTTTTTTAATGTTTCACCACTTTATTACTTTTGAAAGACCAACATATAAAACATAACATTTAAATTTTGTTTTACATACATGCACTGTTTGTGAACCACTAATGAACAAAATAACACAATATGAACAAGGTGTGTGTGTCTGTCTGTCTTTACATCGACACAGCACATGAGTAACATGTCATCACACTGTGCTTTGTGCAAATGAATTTTCCACATTTCGCACAGGTCATGCTTGTCTTGACATCATTAGATGGCCTGCAGACCTGGCATCTCTTCCTCTTTCTTTTCCCCTCAGCAGCAACCTAGAACCAAGAGGACCATGATTACTTTACTATGCTGTCTTTTTGCTGATCCCAAGACACACACAATGCACTGTCATACACTTATATATACACACAAACACTTACTTACCTCACGCACTGGTGTACTTCATGCAGTCCTTTCCTGGATCTCCCTCACCATGGCTGCAGCGGTTGGGGTCCTTGGCAGGTGCTCCCTCCGTTGGATGTGCGGTGTCACAAGCGCCTTCCCCAGCTCCTCGAGAAAGATGCACCTCTTGTACAGCTTTGACACATTCCAGTCAGGAAAGATCTCAGTCCAAATGTCAAATACGTTGTAGGCCGATACATCGATCATGTTATAAAAGATGACCAATGATCAGCGCGCAGTCATTCGTTTGGTGCTGTAGCACCCTGTTACTTTGTCCAAGTTGTTGACCCCCCCTTTGGTGGCATTGTAATCCAGGATCATGCTTGGTTTCTGATGACCAATTATCAGCGCGTAGTCATTCGTTTGGTGCTGTAGGACCCTGTTACTTTGTCCAAGTTGTTGACCCCCCCTTTGTTGGCATTGTAATCCAGGATCATGCTTGGTTTCTGGTCCTCTCTTGTGCTTATTTCAGCATTTTTGTGCAGAGTGCTCATGAGCACAACATTTTTTCCCTTTTTGGGGCAGTAAAACACTAGGGCTGTGGTGTCTGTGAAGGCAAACATGGAAGATTGAGGGGTCCTGTTCTTGATTACCAGCAGCTCAGCAGGGAGTTCAGCCCTGTTCTTTCGGATAGTTCCAACCATTGTGGACTTTCTCTTCAGAAGCTCCTGACCCAAGTTGTAGTTTGTGAAAAAATTGTCACAGGTTATGTTGTGCCCCTTGAGACCCTGTGCCATGTCGAGCACGGCCTTTGTGCCCTGATTCTTCTCCGGGGCTCCTCCAACTGGCTTTCCAGTGTAAACCTGCATGTTCCAGTGCATATCTGGTGTTTGCATTACATGCTGTCCAGATTTTTATTCCATATTTAGCTGGTTTGGAAGGCATATATTGCCTAAATGGGCAGCGACCTCTGAATGCCACCAGCCTTTCATCTACTGTGATATTAGGGCCTGGGTTATAGAGTAGTGGAAGTTGCTCTACCCACTTGTCCCACACTGTCCTAACAGCTGCCAGCTTGTCTCTCTCCCGTCTACCAGCCCTTGTCTCTCGATTATCAAATCAGATTACTCTGGAGAAAATGGGAAAAGTCTCCACAGACATTGTGGCTCGAAATATCGGCCTCCCTGTCTCTGCATCCCACAGACTGGCTGTTGATTCATCCTTTGATTTATAGACCCCAGCCAGGATGAGGAGCCCCAAATACGCATCTAAATGTGTTTTGTCCAGCTCCTTCCACTTCTCCCCAAAAACACGCCTCCCTTCTAGATTAGTCATTTCCAGAATGATTTTCTGTATTGAATCTGGCATGACCAGCTCAAAAGCTGACTTGATGTCAGTCACACGAGTCACTCCCATCCTAGTGGGCCCTGGCACTGTCTTTATTATGTTTTCTGCAGACAGTTTTGCCTGACGCACATTTGGGGATGAAGACCAATGTATTTCACCATTTTTTGACATAAATGTCTTGCTTGGAGGAACAGGAATAGCTATTCCCTCATCTGGTTCAAAATCAGAATCATTAGAATCAGAATTTAGCTCAAGATAGTCTTCATCTTCAGACACATCCTCCTCTATTTCACTGTCATGATCAAAGATGGCTTCCAGAGCCTCCTGGACTGTCATCCTTTTGCTTCTGCTGCTCATTTTGGAAATAGTCTGACATTTCTGACACCCTTTTACCTCCAGTTTGACTGCTGGGTCACATTGACCCAAACAGTATTTATGTGATATAAACATGCAGGGGGTGATTGCAAATATGTGAGATGAACCATTTTCATATTATATGTTGATTACACTAATTAAGGCAAGCAGGAGAAGTTTCATACTGAAAAAATACTTTAACTATTTTTCCTAGATGTTCAAACTTTAAAACGGGTCAATGTGACCCGTAACATAACAGGAGGGTTAAGGTGATAACATGGACATATTAATCTCAGGAACATCAGGTGGTGGTGCGCTGGTCTCCAAAATGGCAGGTGGAGGCGTGCCAACCACTGGAGCAATTGCTGGAGGTCTAGTGACCTCGGGAACATTGGCTGGAGGTCTCCCAACCTCGGGAACGTCGGCTAGAAGTCTCCTGACCTTGGGAACATCGGCTAGGACATGGTCCTCCTGCACCCCATCCTTGACACAGCCACCTTGGACAATGGAGGGAAACAGGAGATCAGTGAGGTGACACCACAGTCATTAACAGCAGAGACTGGTAGGGAGGACTCAGCAGCTGGTGGAACGTGCGCTTGGGTCCCCCCACCAGAAGTAAGACAAGTCTTTTCAAAAATGTTATTTGAAATGAAAAGGTACTTGCTTTAACTCCTGGTCTCCTGTTGCCAGGGTGACCACCTCAGAATCAAAAGCAGGAATGCTGACAGGCAGAGCAGGAACAGGAACTGGTGGTGGTGCTGAGAAACGGCATGGAGCTGGTACAGGAGCTGAGGAATGACATGGAGCAGGCACGGGAACTAGGGAGCGACGCGGAGCAGGTACAGAAACCGAAGAACAACGTGGAGCAGATTCTGGAGCTGGGTGGCGCCGTGGAACAGATACTGGTGCTGGGTGGCACCATGGAGCAGGTACTGGAGCTAGGTAGCACTGTGGAACAGGTACTGGAGCTGGGTGGCACCATGGAACAGATACTGGAGCTGGAATGTCACAGCCAGCTGGATCTAACCCAGCTGGGACACATGCTCTGGAAGGAGCCACGGCTTGTAATCCAGCATTAAATCCTCCTGGGCTAGCATAGCCTGCCAATGCTTCTCCTGTTCTTCCTCGTCACCCTGACACAGGGGTTCCAAAGTTGCAGCCCAAATCTGGCAAACCTCGGTGTCCAGCAGCATCGGTGAGGAGGCAGCTGCTGCTACTGGGCCCACTGGAACAGCAGACTTCTCCCAGACAATCCGGTTTCCACCCAGAATTGGCAAACACTCCAAAAAAACAAACAGATGCAGAAGAAGCAGGTGAGGATAAAGGGATGGAGGCGGCAGCAGAGAAAATGGCAGAAGCGAGTGATGAGAGTTCAGCAGTGGCAGTGTTAAAAAAATTAAAGGGTACTTGCCTGAGTTCCCGCTCTGCTGCCGCTGATGATCCAGATGACTCCCTCTGGGTGGGTCCGGAGAGCGTCTGGTTGGGAGCTGTGGGTGTAGGGGTGGAGCGATGAGAGGAGCGGCGTCTCCTCAAATCATCCTTCCACCCGGGGCCCTCGAATGCCAACTTGCAGCCGAGAAGCTCTCTCCGCTCCGCCGGAAAGAGAACAGGAAGCCGGAAAGCTGGCTCCAGTGAGGAGGAGACAGCTGGTAATGGAGGTAGTGCGGAAGTCTCTGAATCCGGGGAGTGCAGACTCGGTCTAGCTGCCATCAAGTTAGCCACTCCCCCCCAAGTAATTCCAAGTGTCCTCCGGGGAAGAACTGCTTTGAGCAGCGGCCGCCAGATACTCCACCGCGGCCACCACCTTTTGCTCATTGCGGCTCTGCTTCCTCCTCCTCCTGCCGGGCTCGCTTGCTGAATCCATGACTGACTGAGTCATACTGTCAGGGTTCACCCCTCGGGGGCAGACAATTGGACTCAAATGCATAAAAAGCCTTAAACATTTTATTAAACAAACACAAAAATGCAGCTCGAAAGCTGAAACAAAAACTAACAAGTCTGGTCAAGGCAGAACTCACAGACTTGGCAGGCAAGGCAGAAGCATGGGTAAATGCCAAAATGATGACGAATGACGCAGCACCCAACTGAGGGGCTGCATCCTTTAAATAAGGTAGACACGCATTAACAAAAACACAAAACAGCCGTGACTAATCAGGAACTAAACAACACACAAACCAGGCAAGACTAAGGTGAGAAATAAACACACATTAAATACAACAAGCTAGAGCATGAATATAAGAATCAAAAAGACAAACAGAACCAAAATAATAAACAATAATAAAAACAGAAAATCCCAGAAAATGAACTTAAAGTGAGGATGTGGGTTGGAGACCACGTCCTGGTGACAAGAAACATAAATTGCAACACAAGGCGAGAACAAGGCTCCAACCTATGTCCAGACAGTGTTCAAGAAACCAGATGGAAGGGAAGCAAGGCTAGGAGCATTGGAGGGGGATTTAAACTGTTCTACCATGGTGTAGATAGGAAGAGAAATAGAATAGGAGTAATCTTGAAGGAAGAGATTGTGAAGTGTGTTCAGGAGGTAAAGGTAAAGTGCACTCGGCGCCACACCAGTCGGCTGCCTTTTGCAACAGCGGCTCGATTCCGAGTTTTTTTTTTTTTTTTTTCCCTTCCTCTCTCTTTTGATCACTTTTTTTTTTTTTCACCCCACTTATATCACGGACACACAGATCGTCCCAAATGTCTCCTGAGCCGGTGGACGGAGCCACTGTTTATAGCAGGATACGATATAACAGGGAAGAGCTGCTAGCATTTAACCGCCACCCGGTCCCACTGGAAAAACTCGACATACCGAGAGAACTGAGGCGAAAACGTCGCGGCTGCCGGGCTGGAGTAAGGCGGAGGACAAAAAATATAAGGTACAGACCCTCCCTTCCATCTGTTGTCATGGGAAATGTACGGTCGATACTGGGAAAGTTAGATGAGCTAGCGGCTATCTCCCGTTATGATAGCACTTACCGGGAGTGCTCTCTCCTTTTGTTTACTGAGACGTGGCTAACTGAACTAGCAGCAGATGCTAACATTGAGCTGGAGGGTTTTCACATGATACGAGCTGACCGAACACCAGAGAGTGGCAAAACTAGGGGCGGTGGAGTGATAATGTATGTTAACAACAACTGGTGCAGACCGGGACATATCACTGTTAAACAACGACACTGCAGCAAAGACATTGAGTTGCTAGCTGTTAGCATGAGGCCTACATATCTCCCGAGAGAACACTCACACGTGATCTGCATTGTTGTTTATGCAAATCCGACGGCGAACGCTGGGACAGCGCGTGACGTCATCCATTCAGTAACCAGCAGGCTGCAGACAGAACACCCAGATGCTCTTCTCCTCATCTCAGGCGATTTCAACCACGTTTCACTGTCTCCCATTCTGCCCACTTTCACCCAGTATGTCACATGCCACACTAGAGACAATAAAACACTGGATTTGTTCTACGCAAACACTAAGGAGGCGTACACCTCATCACAACTCCCCCCACTTGGGAGATCGGATCACAACTTGGTTCATCTCCGACCGGTGTACAAACCCCTAGTGCACAGACAACCTCCGGCCATGCACACTGTGGAGTTATGGTCTGAGGAGACAATGGACACTCTAAAGGACTGTTTTGAAGCCACTGCCTGGAAGCAGCTCTGCAATCCACATGGTGAGGACATCGATGGCCTCATTCACACCTTCACGGGCTACCTCAGCTTCTGTGTGGACAAATCCGTTCCCACCAAGACCATACGGCGTCACTCAAACAACAAACCCTGGATCAACCCTGAGATAAAAATACTTCTGAGAGAGAAGAAGAGGATCTTCAGGTCGGGGAACAGGGAGATGCTGAAGTCCGTACAGAGGGAGCTGAGGAGAAAGATCAGAGAAGGCAAGGACAGCTTCAGGAAGAAGATGGAGGACAAGCTGCAACAGAGCGACATCAGCGGGGTCTGGAGAAACCTCAAAACCATCTCGGGGCTCCAGAATACCTCCCCCCAGGCCACGGGGGGCAGGGAGTGGGCGAACAACCTGAATCTGTTTTTCAATAGATTTGACCAACCGCCCTCCCCCCTGTCTGCACAACAACCACTGCTGCCTCTAAGAAATCAAGTCCTGCTACCCACTCCCCACTCCACCGACACCCCCCCCACTCCCAACACACAGCCCCCCATCCTGACCCTGACCAAGACCCAGGTGAGGACGGAGCTGAGGAAGATCAAGGCGAGGAAGGCGTCGGGACCGGACGGCATCAGCGCAAAGCTCCTCAAGTCCTGTGCAGACCAGCTGTGTGGGATTGTGACGTATATCTTCAACATGAGCCTGAAACTGGGGAGGGTACCACAGCTGTGGAAAACATCTTGTGTGGTACCTGTACCAAAAACTTCCCACCCCAAAGACCTGAACAGCTTCAGACCGGTGGCCTTGACGTCCCACTTGATGAAGACCCTGGAGAGACTGCTCCTTGCTCATCTCCGCCCCCTGGTGGAACCAGCGATGGATCCACTCCAGTTCGCCTACCAGCATGGCATTGGGGTGGAGGATGCGGTGATCTTCCTCCTTCACCGTTCTCTGTCCCACCTGGAGAAGCCCGAGAATATGGTGAGGATCATGTTCTTTGACTTCTCCAGTGCTTTCAACACTATCCAACCGATGATCCTGAAGGACAAGCTGCTGCGCGCAGGGGTGGACCAGCACCTGTCATCATGGATCCTGGACTACCTCACGAACCGGCCTCAGTTTGTGAGAACCCGGGACTGTGTTTCCGACACGATCATCAGTAGCACGGGGGCCCCCCAGGGAACGGTGCTGGCTCCCTTCCTGTTCACTCTTTATACTGCGGACTTCTCACACAACACAACACATTGCCATCTACAGAAGTTCTCTGATGACTCTGCGATCGTTGGTCTCATCTCCAGCGGAGATGAAGCTGAGTACAGAGGGCTTATCCAGGACTTTGTGGACTGGTGCCATCGGAACTGCCTCCAGATCAACGCGAGGAAAACTAAGGAGCTGGTGGTGGACTGCCGCAGGCATGGGCAGCCCCTCACAGCACCAGTAAATATACAGGGAACAGACATCGAGATGGTGACATCCTACAAGTACCTGGGTATTCATCTGAACAATAAACTAGACTGGTCACACAATACTGACGCACTCTACAAGAAGGGACAGCACAGGCTGTTCCTGCTGAGGAGACTCAGGTCTTTTGGTGTACAAGGGGCGCTGCTGAAGTCATTCTATGACACGGTGGTGGCATCAGCCATCACTTTTGGAGTGGTCTGCTGGGGCAGTGGCATTACTGCAGCCGATAGGAAGAGACTGAACAAACTGATTAAGAAAGCTAGCTCTGTCCTGGGGCAACGCCTTGATCCGATGGAGGAGATAGGAGAGAGAAGGACGGTGGCTAAACTGTCATCTCTGCTGGAGTCCGAGTTCCACCCTATGCAGGACATACCGGATGCACTGAGGAGCTCATTTAGCAGCAGACTACATCATCCCAGGTGCACAACCGAGAGGTTTCGTAGGTCCTTCCTACCAACGGCTGTCAGACTGTACAACCTAAGCAGGGCTGCTCGCAGAGATAGCAAAAAGACGTAACAAACTAATAGTTTTTTTTTTTTTTTTTTTTTTTTTTTTTTTTTGAATGCAAAAGATGCAATAGACTTACACAATGGTCCTCTCCGGCATACAACTAGGAACATACCGGTCGCTATGGAGGGTGAGAATATGTATGGGCACATAATCATACCATGTAGGATAACTAAATAGACGGTTATGCTGTTTCATCCCACCTAGCAACAATGCTCTGCACTGTGTGTGTTTATATATTTACATATTTATTCCATCTAGCTACAATGCTCAGCACTGGGTGTGTTTATATTTATATATCTATATATTTATTCCATCTAGCTACAATGCTCCGCACTGTGTTTTTATATATCTACATATTATTCCATCTAGCTACATTGCTCCGCACTGTGTGTGTTTATATACTTGCATATTTATTCCACCTAGCTGCAATGCTCCGTACTGTGGGTGTTTATATATTTACATATTTATTCCATCTAGCTACAATGCTCTGCACTGTGTTCATATATTCATATATTTATTCCATCCAGCTACAATGCTCTGCACTGTGTGTCTGTGTGTGTGTGTGTGTGTGTGTGTGTGTGTATATATATTTTATAGTAATATGTACATATGTATATTAGCTGCTCTTGCTTGTTTTTTTTTTTTTTTTTTTTTTTTTTCTTGCCTTCTGATTGTTGCTCTGAGTGTTGCTATCCCTGTGCTGTTGCAATCCTGGAATTTCCCCGTTGTGGGACTAATAAAGGCTTATCTTATCTTATCTTATCTAAAGAGGGAGTCAGACAGAATCACGAATTTGAAGCTAGAAGCCAAAGGTGTGATGTTGAATGTTATCAGTGCATATGCCCCACAAGTTGGATGTCAGGTAGAAGAGAAAGAGGAATTCTGGAGTAAGTTGAATGAAATAGTAGAAAGTGTTCTGGGGTTGAGGGAGGGTTGACTGGAGCAGACTTTAATGGACATGTAGGTGAAGGGAACAGGGGTGATGAGGAGATCCTGGGTAGGTATGGTCTTAAGGAGAGAAATGTGGAAGGACAGATGGTTGTGGATTTTGCTAAAAGGATGGAAATGGCTGTGGTGAACACGTACTTTTAGAAGAGAGAGGAACATAGGGTGACTTACAAGAGTGGGGGAAAGTGCACACAGGTGGACTACATCTTATGCAGAAGGAGAAATCTGAAAGAGATGGGAGACTGTAAGGTGGTGACAGGGGGGAATGTAGCTAGACAGCATCAGATGGTAGTCTGTAGGATGACTTTGCAAAGCAAGAGGAGGAAAACAGTGAAGGCACAGCCAAAGATTAAGTGGGGGAAGTTACAGAAGGAAGAAGGTCGCACAGAGTTCAGGAAGGAGCTGATACAGGCTCTGGGTGGTAGAGAAGAATTACCAGATGACTGGAAAAGTACAACGAAAGTATTGAGGGAAACGGATAGAAAGCTATGTGGTGTATCCAGTGGACAGAGTACGGAAGACAAGGAGACTTGGTGGTGGAATGAAAAGGTACAGGAAAGTATCCAAAGGAAGAGGTTGGCAAAGAAAAAATGGAATAGTCAGGGAGATGAAGAAAATAGACAGCAGTATTTGGAATCTAGGCGCATGGCAAAGAGAGAGGTGGCAAAGGAAAAGGAAAAGGCATATAGTGAGTTATATGAGAGGTTGGATACTAAGGAAGGAGAAAAGGAGTTGTATTGACTGACTAGACAGAGAGATCGAGCTGGAAAGGATGTACAGCAGGTAAGGCTGATTAAGGTCAGAAATGGTAATGTACTAATAAATGACAAGAGTGTGTTGATAAGTTGGAAGAAGTATTATGAAAAGCTGATGAATAAAGAAAAAGAGAGGGAGGAGGATGGATGAAGGAAAGATAGTGAACAAGGAAGTCCTGAGGATTAGCAAGGTGGAAGTGAGGACAGCTTTGAAGAGGATGAAGAATGGAAAGGCGGTTGGTCCAGATGACATACTGTACCTGTGAAGGTATGGAGATGTTTAGGAGAGATGGAAGTGGACTTTTTAACCAGATTGTTTAACACAATCTTGGAGAGTGAGAGGATACCTGAGGAGTGGAGAAGAAGTGTTTTGCTACCAATTTTCAAGAACAAAGGTGATGCTCAGAGCTGCAGTAACTACAGAGGCATAAAGTTGATCAGCCACATTATGAGAATATGGGAAAGAGTTGTTGATGCCAGGTTAAGAGGAGAGGTGACAATCAGTGAGCAGCAGTATGGTTTAATGCCAAGAAAGAGTACTACAGATACAATGCTTGCTCTAAGAGTGCAGATGGAGAAGTATACAGCAGGTCAGAAGGAGTTGCACTGTGTCTTTGTGGATCTAGAGAAAGCATATGATCAGGTGCCATGAGAGGAAGTGTGGTACTGTATGAGAAACTCAGGAGTGGCAGAGAAGTATGTGAGGGTGGTGCAGGACGTGTGTGAGGACAGCGAGATGGTGTTGAAGTGTGCTGTGGGAGTGATGGATGGATTTAAGGTGGGGATGGGATTACATCAGGGATCGGCTATGAGCCCTTTCCTGTTTGCCACGGTGATGGGCAGGCTGACAAACGAGGTCAGGCAGGAGTCTTTGTGCACCATAATGTTTGCAGATGATTGTGATGATCAGTGTTTACCACTAGGCATCGCTGCTACCTTGTTACCGCTTGTTTGAATGATGCACGCAGTAGAATAAGAAACGGCCAACATGGAGCCGATGTGAACATGTCTACGTGAGCTGCTGCTAAAATAAAGTTACGATGGTTCCACTGCAAGTCTCCTCTCTCCTCAACGAACATGAACACAACATGGTACCAGGAGTGGACTGCATGAACTGAGCGACCACGTGAGAAGTCGTCATGGAGTTGAAGCCGCCGGAAAACCTGAAATTGTCAGGTAACGTGGATGAAAACTGGTGAGCATTCAAGCAGCAGTTCAACTTGTATGTCACGGCCATGGGACTGGACACGAAGCCGGACTCGAGAAAGGTAGCACTTTTGCTGACCTTAGCAGGGCCACAGGCCATTGAAGTGTACAACATGTTCGTGTTCGGAACGGATGAAGACCCAAATAAGCTGGATGTCGTGCTCGTTAAGTTTGATGCTCACTGCACTCCTAAGAAAAACGAGACATATGAAAGATACATGTTTAGATCTCGTATGCAGCAACAGAGTGAGCCCTTTGACAGTTTTTTGACCGCTCTCCGTCTGAAAGCACAATCCTGCAATTTTGGGACATTGAAGGACTCAATGATCAGAGATCAATTTGTTTTTGGTGTTGAGGACAAAAAGTTAAGAGAGAGACTGCTTCGTGAGACGGAGTTGACGCTGGAGATGGCTGTTAAACTCTGCCAGGCAAGCGAACTGTCCCAGAAGCACATGAAAACGTTCTGCGACATGCCAGGTGCCACACCTCCGAGTGAAGGAGCAGCGGTCGGCGCCGTGTCATCTCAGAGCGGGAGGCATCGCTCACGGGCCGGGACTGCACAGCGGACCGAGGATCCCACGTTCTGCTGCAAGCGTTGCGGATTACAGCACAAGCCAAAGCAATGCCCAGCGTTTGGTAAAGTATGCTCCAACTGCCATGGAAAGAATCCTTTTGCCAAGCAATGCTTCACCAAAAGAAAGGAAGGAAAGAAAGGCAAAAACGTGAATGTAGTCGAAGACACAGACTTAAGTGACACTTTCTTTGTGGGCATCGTTAACTGTGAAAATGAAGAAGAAAAAGTCAACAGCATTACCAATGAGGACAAGTGGATCACTCCTCTGCTGGTTAACGGGACTATCGCCACTGTGAGACTGGACACTGGTACAAAAGCTAACCTCATTAGCATGTCTGATGTAAAGGAAATGCAGGTTAAGCCACACATATACAGAAAGAAATCAGGGTTGAAAGATTACAATGGGCAACCCATACAGTGTTTTGGTAGCTGTAAACTGAATGTTGTTGTTAAAGGTAAAGTGCACAATGTAAACTTTTCTGTTGTGAATGAGAAATGTGAATCACTGTTGGGTGATAAAAGCTGTGAAGAGCTAGGGTTAGTGAAAAGAGTGTACTGCATTGAATCAGATTCCAAGTGTGACACTAACGCTATTGTGCAAAACTTTTCTGATGTGTTCAAAGGTTTTGGTACACTGCCCGTTACATATAAAATCCAGCTAAAAGAAGGCGCCCAACCAGTTGTGCATGCACCACGTAGGGTCCCAGCTCCACTGCGTGAAGCCCTCAAATGAGAACTGGACAGGATGACCAACATGGGCGTGATCAAAAAGGTGCAGGAGCCCACAGACTGGGCCAACTCGATGGTCGTCACAAAGAAAAAGAATTGTGAGTTGAGAATGTGCATGGACCCAAAAGATCTAAATAAGAACATTAAGCGCGAGTACTACCAAATCCCCACACGTGAGGAAATAGTCAGTGAGATGGCAGGAGCTAACTACTTCACAAAGCTCGATGCTTCTAAGGGTTTCTGGCAGTTAAAACTGGATGAGAGCAGCACTAAGTACTGTACTTTTAACACACCTTTCGGTAGATACTGTTTTCTTAGACTGCCATTTGGAATAAAATCTGCACCAGAAATATTCCACAGAGCGATGGAACAGATCATTGAAGGCCTAGAGGGAGTCAGAGTTTACATAGATGACATTATTGTATGGGGCTCGACTCTCCAAGAGCACAACCAGAGACTTAACAAAGTGATGGAGCGCATTCAGAAGTACGGGCTGAAACTCAATAGAGCCAAGTGTGAGTTTGCAGTACAAGAGATTCTCCTCCTCGGAGACAAACTCACAGCTCAAGGCATACAACCAGATGGCGATAAAGTGAAAGCAATACTGAACATGCCAAGACCAACAGACAAAACGGGCGTGTTACGTATCATGGGAATGGTAAATTTCATAGGCAAATTTATTCCCAACCTCACAGCAAAGACGTCATGCATCCGAGATGATATTGTGATCTGCAGTGAGATTAGGGAGCAGGTGGAAGAGAACCTGGAGAGGTGGCGGTATGCTCTGGGGAGAAGAGGAATGAAAGTCAGTAGAAGCAAGACAGAATACATGAGTGTGAATAAGAGGGAGGCAGGTGCAACGGTGAAGATGGAAGGAGTAGCGGTAGTGAAAGTAGATTCATTCATTCATTTCATTCATTTTATTATTTATTTGAACATCAAGACAAAAAAATTAAAAACAAGGAATCAAACCAAGAAAAAATATGTAAACATAACAGAAAAAAATGCCTTGTTAAAAAGGAGTGGGAAGAAGCCGACGCTTATATAGTCCCACCCCTTGATGGGTGGGACTATATAAGTGACAAAAAGACAGGAGGTGGCGCTGGAGGTGACAGAGTTGAAGATGCTAAAATTTTCATTGGGAGTGACTAGGAGGAACAAGATTAGAAATGAGTACATGAGAGGGACAGCTCACGGTGAGCAGTTTAGAGACAAAGTAAGAGAGGCAAAGCTGAGATGGTTTGGGCATGTGCAGAGGAGGGACAGTGGATATATTGGACAAAGGATGTTGAAGATGGAGCTGATAGGCAGGAGGAAAAAAGGAAGACCACAGAGAATTTTCATGGATGTTGTGAAGGAGGACATGGAGAGGGTTGGTGTTACAGAGGAAGATGCAAGGGATAGGGTGAGATGGAGACAGAGGATCTGCTGTGGCGACTCCTAAAGGGAGCAGCCAAAAGAAGAATTATTGCAGCAAATTTTTTTTTATTTTTTCAGCCTTTCTGAGAACAGTTGTCTCTTTAATATCTTTCAGACGCATTCAACTCCACCCATCCCTCTTACTTCACTATTGCTAACATTAGCAGCCTGTAGCTGCCTAGCTCTGAGCCAACATCTGTCTTAAAGAATGAATGAAATAAAGCATCACTGGAGGACGGGGATGTGTGGGCTCAGTGGTCGATATACAGTATGACCGGTCCCTGGAGTACAATAAGTGATTAAACTGGTAGCTTCAGCTAGCCACTTTGGATGATGGTCTGAGAAAAATAAAACTTTAAATTAAATAAGCTAAAAGTCTAGAACAAATATATAGCCAAGTGTTGTTAGATGAACAAGGATTCAAGAGAGGGTGAATAGAATTTATAGAAAATAGCGATCCAAACTGGTCGGTCCTTCACCTCTTCTCCACCAAGGCGAGCTGTGTTTGGTTAACAGTAATATACTTGGACCACCTAGCATGCTAGTGCTAACAGTTCAATGTAAAATCACAGCAAAAATATAACAAAATAAGACAGAATGGCGTGAGATATACTATTGACTGTGGATTAGTAGGTGGAATCAGGGATGTCTGTTAGGGTGACGGAAATCTAAGTCAAATAACAATAATATGAACACACGCTTGTTGTGAGCTTCATCGAACCACTGTTAGCTCGAACGCTGACACCTTTGGCTCCTGGTGGTCATCTACATGATGGACAGCTATGCTGGCCAATAACAGAGCAGCAGGCATGTATCAAGGACGGTGCTGGGCTGGGTTTACCATTTTATGATGTCCTAAGGCGAACCCAGAAGAGTCAAAACAGCTTCTTGGAGAGAATTCTCAACTCCCTTGCTCCTGTTAAAACCCGGTCTGTTTCATTCTCCCTCTCTGCTCCCTGGTTTACCCCTCAACTTCGTTCCATGAAAGCTAAAGGCCGCCAACTTGAGCGTCTCCATAAAAAGACTGGTCTCACTATTCACGTTAACATTTACAAAACTCATATTTTACAGTACAAGGACTCCATTGCACAATCCAAATCTGCTTATTACTCTGGTCTCATCTGTTCCAACCACGGCAATTCCAAAACACTCTTTTCGCTCCTCAACAGAATCCTTCAACCCCTGGACTCCCTACCCCGCATCTGTACTTGGTGGACACCTGCAGCTCCCTCCTTTTGTTTTTTAATGTGAAAATTGAAAAGATCCACCAGCACCTGTGTCCCATTCCCTCTTCTCCCTCCCCCTCGGCACCTCCCTCCTATAGTTTTTCATTTTCCTCTTTTCAACTTCCTGACCATTCTGCCATCTCCGATCTCATTTATAAATCCAAGCCATCCACTTGTCTTTTAAATCCCCTTCCTACGGCCTTGGTCATATCCTGCCTCCCCTCACTGCTCCCTCTTATCACTGCTATCATTCACTCCTCACTCACCACTGGTTCATTTCCCTTATCCTTTAAAACTGCTGCTGTCTCCCCAATCCTCAAAAAACCCGGTCCAGATCCCAATAATTTCAATAACCTTCATCCCATCTCTAACCTTCCATTCATTTCCAAAATTCTCGAAAAGGTTGTTGCTTCTCAACTCCACTCCCACTTATCTCACAATAGCCTGTATGAAGATTTTCAATCGGGTTTTCGCCCCCACCATAGCACCGAAACTGCCCTTTTGAAAATCACTAACGACCTCCTCATTGCAGCTGATTCTGGTTTGCTTTCTATTCTCATTCTCCTTGACCTGAGTGCGGCCTTTGATACAATCTCCCACTCCATTCTTCTCAACAGATTGTCTTCCATTGGTATCACTGGTACTCCCCTTGACTGGTTTCATTCTTACCTCTATGGCCACACTCAGTTCATCCAACTTAAATCCTTCCGTTCTCAACCCTCCCCCATCTCCTCTGGTGTGCCCCAGGGCTCAGTCCTGGGGCCTTCCCTCTTTATCATCTACCTCCTCCCCCTCGGTTTTATTTTTCGTAAATACAGTATTCTCTTCCACTGCTTCGCAGATGACACTCAGCTCTACCTTTCCACCAAGCCAAATTCCACCCTCCCTCCCTCTTCCCTGACCAATTGTCTTTCTGAAATAAAGACCTGGTTCACCGCAAACTTTCTTAAACTTAACAGTGATAAAACAGAAATCCTTTTAGTCGGCACCAAATCCACATTATCAAAAGTTGATAGTTTCTCCCTCACCATCGACGGCTCCTCAGTTTGCCCCTCCCCTCAGGTCAAGAGTCTGGGTGTCATCCTCGATGGTTCTCTTTCCTTTCACTCCCACATCAATAACATCACCCGGTCTGCTTATTTTCATCTTCGTAACATTAATCGTCTCCGCCCTTCACTCACCCCCCACACTACCTCTATTCTTGTACACAGCCTTGTCACTTCCCGTTTAGATTACTGTAACTCCCTACTCGTTGGTCTCCCTCAGAAATCCCTTCACAAGCTCCAGTTGGTCCAGAATTCATGCTGCTCGCGTTATCTCCAAAACCCCTTCCTTCCTTCAGATCTCCCCTGTTCTTCTGCAACTTCACTGGCTCCCGGTCAAATTTCGCATTGACTTCAAAATCCTCCTTTATACTTTCAAAGCTATCCATAACCTCGCCCCTACTTTTCTGGCTGACCTCCTTTACATTGTCACCCCTACCCGCTCCCTCAGATCCTCCTCCTCTGTCCACCTCGCTGTTCCTCTTGCTCGACTCAGCTCCATGGGGAGTAGAGCCTTCAGTCGCTCTGCTCCCAAACTCTGGAATTCACTCCCACCTGCCATCAGAAACATTGACTCCCTCCCTCAGTTTAAATCCGCTCTCAAAACTCACCTGTTCAGATTAGCATTTTCATTGTAACTGCCATGGTTTTTACGATTGTCGTTTTTGTGTTTTGTTTTTTATTGATACTTTGTTTTTATCTATTTCTGTAAAGTGTCCTTGAGTGTCTTGAAAGGCGCTTTTAAATAAAATGTATTATTATTATTATTATTATTATTACTATTATTAAAAACGAGATAAGGACTGTGTGTTTTTTAAGAGAAATGAGGGTTTAGGGGGCGTTTTCGACAATGTTAATCACGTGATTAATAGATGCATTTCAGAAGGCCAATAAACACACCAAACACTCACCAAAAACTAGAAGACTAAAAAAAAGGTTTGCATGATGTTTACCAAACAACCATCAAATATTACAAACTCAAACATTTTCTTAAAAGGGGAGGAGCTGCAATTAGTCGAGGAATTTAACTACCTCAGCGTGATTTTAGATTCCTCATTAACTTTTAAAAAAAACATCAAGAAATTTTCAAAAAATAAAATTCAATCTAAGAAATTTTAAACAAATTAGACCATAGTTGACAGTTAATGCAGCCAAAATGTTTCTGTGTGCAATGATCTCACACATCAATTACTGTTTTACCAACTGGTCACTCACTGGTGTAACCATAATCAAACCCATTGAATCTTTATACCAAAAAGCCATAAAAATCTTTGATAAGAAAGCTCCTGTCATGATCTGGACAGGGTCACAGATCTTGTCCACGCTTTGTGTTCTTTTTGGACTCTTATATTTATCATCATTATTGGTATTCTCATGCCCTTTGTCTGTTGAGAATTTATTGTCACGCCGCGCCGCTCATCAGCGGCGCCACCTGCACGCACACCTGCTCGTCATCAGCGGCGAGGGATATAAGCCGCCTCGCCCTGAGCTTCGGCCTGAAGCCGTTAGACTTCTCATGCATCGCTGTGAGTTCCTTCACCTTCAGCTATTCTCCCGGGTAAGAAGCTCTTACCTCCTTTTTCTCTCTCGAGTCTGCTCCCCTGTGCACAGGTGGATTCCCCGGCGGTGGACATCGCCTCTCCATCGCCTATTCCTCGCTGCTGCACCGAGCACTCCAGGTGGCTGTCTTCCGGACCTCGTCCTTTGCTGTGCCAGTCATCTGTGCCCTCCAAGTAAGCTCCTCTCTCGCTTGCAAATCTCCTGTGTTGGTGTGTGCCCGTCACCCTTCTCCTTTGCTTTTCCCATAGGGTTGTCCGGCTGTACGGCCTCCTGCCTCTGTGCCCGAAGCAGACGCCACCACCAACACATTTACATCCCGCAGACACACATTCATTCACTCCTGTTGCTAATAAACTATTTGAACTTCTCTGAGCCTGTGTGTGTGCGTCTCCTGAGCCGTGCGTTATGTCATTTATGGCAGGAAATACAAATTTTGACCTCAAAATTTGAAATAACTATAGCATGAAAATGGTAAAAGTTACAGGTACAGTGTCAATTGGAAAAATATTGTTGCAAATGAACCAAAGTTTATGATTGGAGAAATTTTATCCATGCATTTTGCATAATGTGACCTAATTTGCATATTGCAACAATCAAAATTTCAAAGAACTATAGCTTGAAAATGGTAAAAGTTACAGGCACAGTGTCAATTGGAAAAATATCGCAAATGAACTAAAATTTATGACTGGAGAAATTTCATCCATGCATTTTGCATAATGTGACCTAATTTGCATATTGCAACAATCAAAATTTCAAAGAACTATAGCTTGAAAATGGTAAAAGTTACAGGCACAGTGTCAATTGGAAAAATATCGCAAATGAACTAAAATTTATGACTGGAGAAATTTCATCCATGCATTTTGCATAATGTGACCTAATTTGCATATTGCAACAATCAAAATTTCAAAGAACTATAGCTTGAAAATGGTAAAAGTTACAGGCACAGTGTCAATTGGAAAAATATCGCAAATGAACCAAAATTTATGACTGGAGAAATTTCATCCATGCATTTTGCGTAACGTGACCTAATTTGCATATTGTGACAATCAAAATTTCAATCAAATCAAAGCTTGAAAATGGTAAAAGTTACAGGCACAGTGTCAACTGGAAAAATACTGCAAATGACTCAAAAGGTTGTGATTTCAGAAATTTTATTCACCAATGTGCATAATGTGATGCAACCACGTAATTTGCATCTTTTGACCATGACGATCCAAAAAGGCAATTTTTTTTGTTTTTGGTCATCTTATCCTACAACTATATACAGAAAATCAGTAGAATCAAAACACACATTAGTAAAAAATTGGCAAAAAATTAGAAAAAAATGTGACTTGTTTTGACCATGACAATCCACAAAGCCATTTTTTTTTTGTTTTTAGTCATTTGGTCAGTAAAAATTGTAAACAAAAAAAAAAAAGAGTTAAAAAAACAACAACACAATGGCAGCCATATTTACATTTTTTTTTTCCCAATTAGCAGTGTACCCCAGTCTGCCCTCATCTATCAGGATGGCACTGTTTGTAGTCCTTGAGTGTGTGGTATCTCTCAAAGCAAGGCATATCACACAGACCTACCCCACACTGAGCACACCTGCATTGCGTCTGGCGACGACCTTGGTGACAGCTGCGATCAGAACACACTGCACAATCTGGACATCCATGAGCTTCGGCAAGAAAGTACCATTCAGTGAGCCACTGTGGCATTTCTAACTCTTGCTCTGAAGGCCTTCCAGCTCTCTTGCCCTCCATCCTTTTGTACCCCTCAAGCAAACTTATGATTAGTTCCTGAATGAAGACCTTCAGGGGCTTGTGTGGAGCTGCAGTAGACCTGATGTATATGATGTGGAAGTTGACGACGCAGATGCTCATCAGAGCGTTGAAAATGCCGCTGTACCACTTCCTTGCTCTGTGTGGAAAGAGGTAGGTTTTCATCTTCTGGTCAGCTCTGTATACTCCTCCCATGTAGCTGTTGTAGCTGTCCACACACACAGGCTTGTTGACATCACAGAAAGCAGTCACACTTCCCTTTGTGCAAATGTGTTTCAGGACACAAGTGTTGCCATGAATGGATGACAGCATGTTGAGATGCTTCATGTCATTCCATGCACAGGCCAGCAGTTTGTCTTGCCACATGAACACTGGGTCATCTCCCCTTCTCAACATCAACTGGGCTGGTCGCAGATCCTTTGACATACCTAAAATAATGGCATAAATAAACTGGCATAAATAATTGGTATATATAAAACAAAAATAAATAAATAGAAATAAAAAAAAATACCTCTCCTGTTGCAGTTCACGTTGCCACATAGTCCAGTGTCCTTAGCTGCTAGCTCCTTAGCGATGGCTGGTGATGTGTAGCAGCTGTCCATGTACACTTCATGTCCGTTCCCAGTGTATGGCTCCATCAGCTGACACACAACAAGATGAGTCAGGCCCAAACCGTCACAGTCATTGCCATTTTGTCCCGTGTACACTGACCACTGCAACACATATCCTGTGCTGGCTTCACTCAACACAAATGCCTTGTAGCCATATTTGTCTGTTTTTTGGGGGTTGTACAGCTTCAAGGTGGACCTTCCCTTGAATGCAATCGTCATTTCACCCAGGGAAAGTTCCTTGCCTGGAGCATAAACAACAGCAAAACGCGGAATTATACAGTCAATGATTGGACGGATCTTGAATAGTCTATCATGACCTGGCTCACCCCATGCAACACTGTTCTCATTGTTCACAAAATGGAGGCAAGACAGGATCATTGTAAACCTGCTGCTCGACATCACTCTGCCAAATCCAGGCATAACAGCTGGCCAGTACTCTGACCAGTAGTCCACCACTGAGGGCTTTGCCACAGTTCCCATACACAAATGGAGTGCCATGAACACTTTTATCTCCTCCTCAGTCACAGCAGTCCACTTGTGGAATCTGGAGTTGGGTTTGAGTTCATCAGTAGCTTTAGCTCGGGCTATGAACTACTCAGCATACCTGTTTGTTTCCTCGGTGAGAATCCTCCAGAACTCTTCAGTCCAAAACAAAGACAGGAAATCAATGGGTCGAGCAGATGACAAAAGCACCTCTCCACGATATCCAACTGCCTCTTCAAATGGTTCCAGCCATGCCTGATAATCTTCTTCATCTGTAAGAAGGTCCCAGGCATCATTGTCCAAACTTACTGTAGGATTTTTACCGTTGAAGCAAGCTGGTCTGCCAGTTTTTCTTCCACGGTGGCCACGTGGCACGCACCTGCGCGCCACCCCCGCCATGCATTCTGAGCCACCAAAACGTCATCCAGAAAGTGTCCTGGGCCTCTTCACCCCTCGACCAGGGTTAGGTAAAGCTGAACAATCTGCAGAAGTTGCTCCTGTGCCCTTTTGCACTTCACTGAACACAGAAAAATTACCTGCAGTCTCCCGCGGCGCAGGACCGTCAGTTCCACTGTTGCCTGAAGTGCTCGTTTCGTCAGAAGGCTGATAATCTGATCCTGAATCTTCCTCAGATGAAAAATTTGAGAAATTGTCCTCTTCTAACCCGGGATCTGCCCAAAACAGAGCGTGACCGGGTGATCATGCCTGAGTAAGACGTGTGTCTTACAACTCCTGCAGCCAAACACTGTAAAGCTGTTTGAAACAAGATATCCGGGCTAGAAATTAATGTTAAATGTTTAGTAACTTTCCTTATTATTTTTTCTTTTTTTGGCTTCTTCTTTCACTAAAATTTCACTCGAATCGCAACCATACCTAACCAATTTCGTAAGAACACTGAAGCAGGCCACGCTACCATGAACTGCCCTGAGGACAAGACGGCGTCTGTCAAGGCCCCAGGCCCAGACACTGGTACGGTGTTGGAAGCTATTGCCTCTCTCCATCAGGAACTACATTCATTCAGGGCAGAGATTGGAGACATAATTGATGCAAGAATTGACCAACTTTCGGCCACCATCAGGGGAGAGCTAACAGCCCTTAAATGTGAAACTACCTCCACTATTGCAGCTGTGAATGCCTCTGTTTCTGAACAAGCTAGCAAGCTAGCGGATTTGGAGCACAATGCGTCCAGCACCACTGATACAGTTGCCAAGCTGGAGCAGGAAGTGGGACACTTAAATAAATTGATAGACTAGTTGTCTGATAAATACAATGATCTTGAAGGGTGCAGCAGGAGGCAAAACCTGCAAATACTGTACTGTATGTTAATGAGGGAGCTGAGTCGGGTAAGAAAACAAGAGGCTTTGCTGCTCAACTCCTCAAAGACACACTCTCCCTTAAAGAACGTCCACTTATCGATAGATGCCACAGAGCGCTCCGAGTCTGCCCAGGTGGTAATGAACCCCCTCACCCTCTCATCCTTAAGATGCACTACATCCACGAGCTGGAGGAAATACTACGGAATGCGGCTGAAATGCGGTGAATCACTTTCAATGGACAGAGGATCCTGATATTTACCAACTACCCGGCAACAGTTGTGAAGCGGCGGGCCATGTTTAAAAGAGCCAGAGAACTGCTGAGGGACAAACCTGTAGTGGGATTTGGCATGCACTACCCAGCGAAGCTGAGGGTTACTATCAATGGCAAGGAGCATTTCTTCATAGATCCTGATGAGGCGACTACATTCGTGGAGCAGCACTTTGGCGTTGTCTCCTCAGGCTGATTTGGTATGTGAACGATTTGTATATGTGGCATGATTGCTGGCAATGAACTGAATATGTCAATAATCAGTTCTCTTGTGTTTGCATGCATTGAGTGGACGGATTACTGGCAGGTGGACTACTTGGGTTATGGCCCCGGTTACATGTGCTTTATTGGATTGTTCTGTTTGTATGGTCAGTTGAATGGTCGGATGACTGCAGGGGTCCAATCATGACCGGTTTATTAGTGTACATGTAAACATGGTCATTGTCGGCATCATATTGTAATGTCGGGGCCATGTCAAGGGGGGCAGGGGTTTCCCAGCATGCTTTGACAGTTGAAAACGTTACTCTGTGTGTGTATTCAATGTTATTACTGAGTTATTATACTGCTGTGTAATTATAACTGCGTTATAATGACCCAGCAGTATTTCATAGGTAAGATTTATTATGTGTGTGTAACCGTGATATAAACGGAGGTCTGGGAGAATGACCTCCCCTCCTGCCTGTGCTCAGAGTGTGTGTGAATAAAGCCTGTTCGTCACTACCATCTGCTCCTCTTCTTTGTGTGAACCTTGCATACGTCACACTGGTGTCAGAAGTGGGGATGGAGCAGATGGAAGCCAGGATCAGAATGGAGATCCAGCAGCTGGAGCAGTTCATTGCTCAGCTGATGACGGACGAAGGGACCGAAACACCACCTCTGGGAGCCGGGACGAACGAAGCGGCGGCGGGCCTGACGGGGCCAGCGCACCCCGCCTTCTGCCTTTTTCAAGGCAGAGTGGAGCAAACCAGCCCCGCATCCCGCCCTTTCCAGGACAGGACGGGCTGGCGATCCCACGGCGATCAGGAGTGACGATCGATCAGGAGGCGGCCGTCCCATCTGTTCGGCAGCGGGCCAAGATTCCCCGCTTCAACGGCAAGACCACGTTGGATGACTACCTGACCCAGGTCGAGCTGGCCGCTGCGCTGAACAGCTGGTCACCAGAGGAAACCACCGTGCGAGTCGCGCTGGCCTTGGAAGGGAGGGCTCTCTGCACGCTCTCTGATCTCCTGCCTGAGGAGCGCTACAGCTGGCCAGCGCTACAAGGGGCGCTCCGGAGACGATTTGGAAGAACGGCGGACACTGAGCGCGCCCAGGAACAGCTGACCCGCCACCGTCGAAGCAACCAGGAAAGCCTAGGAGCCTATGCTGCAGACAAACGGCTGCTAACCCGGCGCAGCTACCCAGATTTCGCACCGGAGGTGGTAGAGAAGCTCGCCCTCCGGAGCTTCACCCAAGGTCTCCGCCCGGCCCAGCTCCAGAGCCACGTACGGATCCACGCCGCGAGCGACTGGGAGACTGCGGTGGCAGAAGCACAGCGGGCGGAGCCGATGATGAATCACACAATTGAAGCGCCAACGCACAGTCAAAGAACCTTCCAGGCCACGATGGAGAGCGAGGAGGAAGAGGAGGAATTACGGCAGACCACGGCGGCGCGTCCCCGGAGAAGAACGCCCCTCGCCGGCGTTAAACTAGAGCGAGGTGGCGTGAACGGGGACAGGCCGCCTCCCGCAGATGTTTCCCCCGAGGAGCCGGCACCACGCGTGGGCCGAATTGGACACTCTCCAAGGATGTATCTACAGTGCAGCTTGGGGAAGACGTCGATCCGGGCCCTGATTGACACCGGCTCTACAATCTCCTTGGTTCGACCCGGTGTGCTGCCGGGCACGAACAAGACGGCCCCATGGGGGTGGGAACCCACCAAGCGCTGCGTCACCACGGCTACCGGTGAGGGCGCCAGACTGAGGGGGCGGAGAGTTCTGGTGGTGGGGGTGGCCGGTCAGAACATAAGACACCCGTTCTGGCTGGCTGACATCCAAGACCCCTGTATTATTGGACTAGACCTGCTCACAGCCTGGAACGCCAAGATCGACACCGCGGGACCTTCCCTCCAGCTGGGAAACCGGACCATCACGCTCCACAGCAGAACCCAGGGAAGGGACACGGGGGCCTGCGCGATCGAGGGATCACCAAGACAGACCGGACCAGGCGGGCCACCGCGAGAACCGGACACGATGATGCCTCCAGCGCGGGCAGAGAGAGCAGGAACACACACAGGGACAGCAAGGGGAGGGGTCAACGTGTCAGCAGAGACGCAGCAGGCGGTCGAGGAATTATTTCAGCGGAGCTGCAGCGGGCTGGACCCGGAACAGAGACGCCAGCTGCGGGAGCTATTGGACTGTTATATGGGTGTTTTCGCCGCGAAGGATGAGGAATGCGGCCGGACCGGTTTGGTGCAGCACGAGATCGACACCGGTGAGGCCAGGCCGATTCGACTCCACCCACGCCGGCTGCCCTTTTCAAAGCGGGCAGCAGCAGAACAAAAAGTGCGAGAAATGCTGGAGGCAGATGTTATTGAGCCCTCCAGCAGCCCCTGGGCGGCGCCGGTGGTGCTGGTCAAGAAGAAGGACGGGTCGTGGTGGTTCTGTGTGGATTACCGGCGCCTGAATGACGTCACCTGGAAGGATTCCTACCCCCTGCCCCGCATCGATGACGCGCTGGATCACATCGCCGGCTCCAGCTGGTTCAGCTCACTGGATCTACGCAGCGGCTATTGGCAGGTAGAGCTGTCACCTGAGGCCCGCCAAAAAACAGCCTTCTCCATTGGGCAGGGACTGTATCAGTTTAAAGTGATGCCGTTTGGACTCTGCAACGCTCCAGCCACCTTTGAGCGCTTGATGGAGCGAGTGCTGGCTCACGTGCCACGGAGTCGCTGCGTTGTTTACCTGGATGACCTACTGGTGCATGCAGCTGATTTTGACAGTGCCCTGTCAAATCTCCGAGAGGTGCTGGGTGCCATCCAACAGGCGGGGCTACGGTTGCACCCTAGAAAATGCCACCTATTCCGGTGGGAGACCGCTTTCCTGGGCCACGTCGTCAGCGCAGCGGGGGTCGCCACCGACCCAGAAAAAGTGGCAGCGGTGAGAGACTGGCCAGTGCCGCGGAACGTGGGAGAGCTGAGGAGTTTTCTTGGATTGGCCTCCTATTATAGGAGGTTTGTGAAAAACTTTGCCACCATCGCCAGCCCACTGCATCAGCTGACGCAGAAAGGACGCACATTTCAGTGGAGTGACAGCTGTGCTGCTGCTTTCTCCCAGCTTCGTGCAGCGCTCATCAGAGCCACCATCCTGCAGTATCCTGACCCGAACCGCCCCTTCATCGTGGACACGGACGCCAGCAACCAGGGCATCGGGGCGGTGCTATCCCAGGAGGGAGAACACGGAGAGCAGGCAGTCGCTTTTTTCAGCTGCACTCTCAGCAGAGCCGAGAGAAATTACTGTGTGACTCGCAGAGAGCTGTTGGCTGTCATTCAAGGACTGCGTCATTTCCGCCTGTATGTGTACGGGGGGAGGTTCCAGCTCAGGACGGATCACGCTTCCCTGACCTGGTTATTGAACTTTAAAGAGCCGGATGGACAGTTGGCGAGATGGCTGGAGGCACTGCAGGATTATAATTTTCAGATTGTGCATCGGGCAGGCCGCCTCCATGCCAACGCTGACGCGCTGTCTCGACGCCCCTGTGCGACAGAGGAGTGTCGTCACTGCCAACGGGCTGAAGATCGAGACCAAGCCACCCCACGGGCTGCTGCTCTCCGGGCCGCTGCGAGCAGGAATAACGCAGCGACACGCAACCCCTCCTCGGATGATCAGGCAGTTCTCCCCAGCGATGACGTCACAGAGGCCCTTGGCACGCAGCAGCTGCAGAGCGAGCAGGACAGAGACCCGGTCATTTCTCGGGTTCGGCAGTGGCTGGACGCAGGACAGCGGCCCGCCTGGGAGGTTGTGTCACCACTGGACCCAGAGACTAAGGCCCTACACTCCCAGTGGGCCAACCTCCGCTCCCAGGAGGGCGTGGTGTATCGACAGTGGCAGACTGTACTAAAGAAAGCAAAAGACCCATATCTTGCACTTTTAGCTTACAGAGCGACCCCATTGACTAACAGATATAGCCCAGCGCAACTACTAATGGGAAGGAGACTTCCCACACCAGTACCCCAGCTTCCCTCTTTGCTCGTTCCTAGCCTGCCAAACAAGGCTATAGTGGAGACAAGGGAGAGTGAGAGGAGGTTAAAGGACAGTACTGTGTATAACAGGAGACATCGCGTGAGAGATCTTCCTCAACTTTCACCTGGACAACCAGTGTGGATCACAGACACCAAGTGTGAAGGGACAGTCATCTCATCTCACTCCACACCCCACTCATATGTTGTGGAGAGCCCTTCAGGAGCCATCAGGACAAATAGGCATCACCTACTGCCGTTTCCTGAAACCATACCAAAAGTACAAATTCCAAGAACACCAGTCAGACCAATAGAGGGCGCCTTGCCCACATCAAACCAATCTGAGTCTGCAGCTCAGACTCCCAAGACAGCTTCCTCAGGCCCTGTCAGAACTAGGTATGGCTGAGTTGTCATAAAACCGTAAAGACTGGACTTATGAATACAGAATGTTTAAATGCAAAGAAAAGAAAAAGTGTTCAATGATATGTAACAGTTAAAAGGAAAAAAAAGATTCAGATAGTTTTCATGCATGCAGTAAATGTTCATTTAAGGTTGCATTCTTTTCAAAGAAAGGGGGATGTGGTGTAATCTGTTTAGTGCAGTATGCTTTTACTTTGAAAGGCTTAATAGGAAGTGCCGTGGGCTAATCTGTATGCTACAGTATGTGAATGGCTTTGAGTTTGGGCGACATGCTAATAAATGCTGTCCAGTTGCTCTACAATGTGTCGCCTGAATCCTTACTCCCAATAACACGACAGTTTGTTTCTTCCTTTTATTTGTTTTGTCTTATTGTTGCTTTGTTTTCTAGTCTCCCTTATGGAGTCGTGCCGTATTTACTGTTTTAGCAGCGGCAAGACATTTTGGGGCCCCATGTTTATATTGGGAGGGTATAGATTCTGCATTATAATGGATATTTCTTGTGTTGTAAAGGAATTTCAAAACTTTTGTCAAGTGTTATTTCTTTAATGCAGCACACAGATCTAGGTCATGATAACAGACGAGGAGGCCTTACCGGTGTCACTTGGAATGTGAAGGGGCTGGCTGAATCATCCAGTTAAAAGGGGTAAAGTACTAGCTCATCTTAAATCCTTGTCTTCAGATGTTATGTTTCTTCAAGAAACACACTTAAAGAACAGCCCCAAACTAGGCTAAAAAGCAGATGGATTGGACAAATGTATCATTCTTCCTTCTCCACCAAAGCAAGGGGTGTTGCTATTTTAATTTGTAAGGGTGTGGCATTTGAACATCGTTCAATAATAACAGATGTAGAGGGGCGCTACCTTGTAGTTTCTGGGGAAATTCACTCTACCCCAGTAACTGTAGTGATTGTTTACGGTCCAAATTTTGATCATCCAGCTTTCTTTAGGAAAGTGTTCTCCTTAATAACAGATGCACCACAAACTAATCTTATGATTGGAGGAGACTTCAGTTGTGCGCTAGACCCTTATATGGATGCTTTTTCTAAAAAACGGGCATCACACTCTAATACAAGGGATTTTTAAATGCATATATTAACAATTCGAATCTATCGGATGTTTGGAGATTTTTCCATCCCTCTGAATGAGACTATTCATTTCACTCACATGTACATAACATATACCGTATTTTTCGGACTATAAGGCACACTTAAAATCCTTTAATTTTCTCACAAATCGACAGTGTGCCTTATAATCCGGTGCACCTTATGTATTAATTCTGGTTGTGCTTACTGACCTCGAACCGATTTTATGTGGTACACGGCACTGAAAAATCTGTCAAAATGTTTTAGTACGACTTTGGTAAGCTACGAAGCCGCACAGCTTGATGGATTGTCGGAGCATTACGGCTACCGTAGTCAGGAGCCTCGCGGAGTAATATGTGCTTCAACATAATATTACGGTGTGTGTATAAGGACCCAAGTGAAGCAAACTAATTCGGAGCTTGCCATCATTCCGGGTGGATTAATCAAAGAGCTCCAACCGCTAGATATTGGTGTCAGCAGGTCGTTCAAATTTAAATTGCGAGCTGCGTGGGAGCATTGGATGACAGAAGGTGAACACACATTCACCAAGACAGGGAGGCAACGCCGGGCGAGTTACGCCACTATCTGCCAATGGATCGTGGATGCCTGGGCTAAGGTATCAGTCTCAATTGTTGTCCGAGCTTTCACGAAGGCCAGAATCATCACTGAACAGCTAAATAACAGCAACGAGACTGACTCGGATAATGACGAGAGGGATCCGGGCATGCTTGATGCCGAAATCGCCCAACTGTTAAACTCAGACACTGAAGATGAAGAATTTGATGGATTTGTGGAAGAGGAATGAACTGAAAAAATGAGTGTATTGTTTTGTATTTTATGTGTTACAACTGAACAGTGTTGAGAGTGACTGTGAATGAGTTGAATAAAGTTTGACTTATCTGATTGTTTTGTTTTGCTTAGTGCGCCTTATAATCTGGTGCGCCTTATGTATGAAAATAGACCATCAAATAGACCATTCATTGATATTGCGCCTTGTAATCCGGTGAGCCTTATAGTCCAAAAAATACGGTATACCTGTATTGACTACTTTCTCATAGATTCTAAATTGATGGCTTGTTTTGATAACCCTCATTATGGTGATATTGTGGAGAATGTAGAAATGACGAGGCTGAGTTTATCTCACGAGTCAGGTTTATTCACATTCTCCAACATCATCAAAAACAGAAAAAGAAAGAAACCCCCATACATTCGTCCTTTTATACCCCAGGACATCAAAGCACACAGTCACATTGTATTTAATCCCAAGTCACAATGCGTCTTCTCTCAGGTCTTATCACCTCCACCTAAAGTCACTGGCGGCCAGGAAATCCCCCAAGGCCGTCTCTTTGCATAACAAAGATCACATTTCACATCCTCCTGTTATCTCTTAGGAGGCTCAGTCCTTTTGTTCATCTGAGACGTGAAGCATACAGTAAGCATACAGTGATATACATATGAAGCGTATGAAACCCACATATGTGTCCCACATGACCCCCCCAAACGTCTAAGATGGAACAACGTAATAACAGTCTGCATGTCATGATAAAATCACACACATCAGTCCACATGCTGCTTGGGCCTCAGTCTTCTCCCATATCTGTTGTAAGCGGGCTTTACCACCTCTGCGGCACCCTCCTGCTGGGGAGCTGCTGTCTGAGGATGAGAACTGTTAGTCAATCCCTGTGGGTGCTCTGGGGAATGCTCCCTAGGGGGTCTGCCGCGCCGAGGAGCCCTGGCCAACTGCACACCTTCGTCAGCCACCACAAAAGCGGGTTTGAGCCTGTTTATGCCAATCATTTCTTTTCTGCCCCCCAAATCTAGCAAAAAGTGCTTATCTCCTGTTTCCAACACTCTAAATGGTCCATCATAAGGTGGTCGCAAGGGTGGGCGGTGGGCGTCATGTCTGACAAAAACAAACTCCACATTTTTTAAAGCCTTAGGCACAAAAACGCGCGGAAAACTGTGGTGAACGGGGCCAGGCAGCGTGCTCGATTCTGTGTTACTCTGCAACCGCTGAGCTGGGGAGCACTCTGGCGCCGGATTATCTGGGAGAAATTCCCCGGGCAGCCGAAGTGGCTGTGCGAAAACTAGCTCAGCCGGGGAGGCTTCTAAATCAGAACGCAACCCCAATAAAACCCATGGTAGCCTGTCCACCCAATTTGCATCCGTAAGCGACGCTCTGAGGGCCGCCTTCAATGACCTGTGAAAACGTTTGCATAACCCGTTAGCCTGCGGGTTGTACGCGGTCGTGCGGTGGATCATTGCCCCCAGGCTGCAGGCCATCGCTGACCAAAGTTCGGAAACAAATTGAGGGCCTCTGTCGGACGTAATGTCCGACGGGACTCCAAAACGCGCTACCCATGCCGTTAAAAACGCGCGCGCCACCATCTCAGCTGTGTTTGATGACAGTGGGACCACTTCCGGCCAGCGCGTGGTGCAGTCAACCATTGTCAGAAGATGTGTGCACCCCTGTGAGGGCGGGAGGGGGCCTACGAGGTCCACGTGAACGTGATCGAACCTCTTAGCCGGGATGTGAAACGGCTCCAAGGGAGCTCTCGTGTGTCTGTGTACCTTGGCTCGTTGACAAGCCATGCAGGCTGCTGCCCACTCTCTAACTTGTTTGCGCAGGCTCGGCCATACAAATTTCTCTCCCACCATTTTGACTGACGCGCGCACTCCCGGGTGCACCAGAGAATGGATCGAGTCAAAAACCCGGCGGCGCCACGCGGCCAGTACCACAGGACGCGGTCGCCCAGTGGAGACATCGCAGATTAGGGGGGGGCATACCATTTTGCAGTACCCTGTTCTCCAGCCTTAACCCTGTTGGTCCAGACTGGAGCGCGCGCACGTCCGCGTCGCTAACCTGATCCGCGGCCATGGCTGCATAATCTATCCCTACGCGGACTGGGGCCGCGCGCACTTCTGCGTCGCTAACCCGGTCCGCGGCCATGGCTGCAAAATCTACCCCTATGCGGGCTGGAGCCGCCACGGCGCGCGAGAGGCAGTCTGCCACTACATTAAGTTTACCCGCCACATGCTGGATATCGGTAGTAAACTCTGAGATCGCGGCCAGCTGTCTCTGCTGCCGGCCCGACCACGGTTCTGAAACCTTGGCCATCACGAAAGTCAGCGGCTTGTGGTCAACGAACGCGGTGAAATGGCGTCCCTCCAGCCAGAACTGGAAGTGTCGAATGGCCAAGTGGAGAGCTAACAACTCCCTGTCGAATGCGCTGTATTTTCGTTCACTATCGCGCAAGGTCCTGCTGAAAAAGGTGAGCGGTTGCCAAGCTCTGGCTACATACTGATCCACGACTGCCCCTATGGCCACATCTGATGCTTCAGTAGTGAGCACTATACGGGCCGTTGGGACCGGATGTGCTAACAACGCAGCGTTTGCCAGGGCTGTTTTGATTTCCGAGAATGCGCGCTCTCGCTCCGGAGACCATTCGATTTAATTTGTGGGGTTTTGTTTTTTTAGTGCAGCATACAATGGTTGCATGAGCTGCGCTGCGCGGGGGAGGAAACGGTTATAAAAATTTACCATTCCCAAAAACTCCTGTAACGCTTTGACCGTTTGTGGCTGGGGAAAATTTGTTACTGCGCGCACTTTGTCAGGCAGAGGAACGGCTCCTTCTGGAGAGACGCGATGCCCCAAAAAATCGATCTGCATCACCCCGAACTGACACTTCGCTGGGTTGATTATTAACCTGTGCTCTCCCAACCTCCGGAAAACTGCCGTGAGGTGCTTTTTGTGTTCGTCTTCGGATGCGCTGGCTACCAATATATCGTCCAGGTAGACGAACACGAAGGGGAGATCGCGCAACACCGCGTCCATCATGCGTTGGAACGTCTGCGCTGCGCCTTTAAGCCCAAACGGCATGCGCAAAAACTCGAATAGCCCGAACGGAGTTATTACCGCTGTTTTGGGTATGTCCTCAGCGTGCACTGGGACCTGGTGGTTACCGCGTACCAAGTCTATCTTAGAAAAAACGCGCGCCCCCGCCAGATGAACTGAAAAATCTTGGATGTGCGGGATTGGGTAGCGGTCGTGCGCTGTAGCGTTGTTCAACCTGCGGAAATCTCTGCAAGGTCGCCACGAGCCATCAGCTTTCGGGACCATGTGAAGCGGTGAAGCCCATGGGCTTTTCGAACGCCTGATGATGCCCAACTTTTCCAGGTTGGCGAACTCCTTGCGCGCTATGGTCAGTTTAGCTGAATCCAAGTGCCGAGCTTTTGCAAAAACGGGCGGTCTGGTGGTAGTAATAAAATGTTCCACCCCATGTTTAGCCACGGTCGCCGAAAATGTTGGGTCCGTGAGTGCTGGGAACTGAGTGAGCAGTGTGTGGAACTTACCACTTGCAGCTGTGACGTTGGCTTGTGCTGTTGGCGGGGCCACTCGAGCTGTACAGGGAATAGAATAAAAAGAGAGTGCATTAACCGGGCGCCTGTTAGCAAGATCAACCAACAAACCATGTGAGCACAGAAAATCAGCCCCTAACATATTGAAATTGACTGCAGCTATGACAAAAGTCCACTCAAATGTACGGCTGTGTAGGGACAGAAGCAGAGTCCTCTCACCAAAGGTCTTAATTGCCGAGCCGTTCGCTGCTGACACCCCGGGACCACTGGAAGGCGCCAGCCGGTCAGCGGAGGAAGGTGTGATGAAACTCAGCTGGGAGCCTGTGTCCACGAGGAAATGCCTCCCCGAGCGCGCATCCTTCAAGTAGAGTAGCTTGTTCTCCTCCCCGAGGGCCGCAGCTGCTACAGACCCCTGGTCTTGGCGTTTCCCGAGTGCTTGAAATGGCACGGTGGTATACATTTGCGTCCCCTCTCTGCGAAGCGGCGATGGTAGAAACAAAGGACGTCGTCTGTTCCATGTTTCTTGGCCCCTGCTGCCGTCGTCGTCGGTGAGTCTGGTACTGCTGCCTCTGGCCCCCTGCCATCTCCGGACGTTGCGCTGAGCTCCGCCATTTGGCGGCGTTGACGAGTCGTTGCGCCTCCTGGCCCAGCTCACGGTAGTCTCGTCGGGCCAACAATGGCGAACTGGCCAGGGTCACTCTCACCGCTGACGGTAGGGTCTTGAGGAAAAGGTGGGTGAAGATGAAGTGATCATCGTCAGAGTCTTTCAACCTCAACAGCTTCTCCATCAGGTCCGCAGGCCTGTCGCTTTCAAATTCAGTCAGCGCCAGGAGCCCCTCTGCTCGCTCCTCCACCGAGGGGGTGAAGTACCGGATGAGTGCAGCCTTCAATGCGCCGTACTTGTCGTTGTCCGGCGGCTGGTTGATCAGGCTCTCCACATGCTGGGCTGTGTGGTTGTCCAGTTTTGCAACCACATGGTAGAACTTTGTGGCATCTACCGAAATCCTCCGGAGGTTGAACTGCGCCTCAACCGCGTTAAACCAGGAGCGCGGATTGTTCTGCCAGAAGTCCGGTAGCTGAACTGTGGCTGCATTCGCTTGGCTGGCTCCTGACGAGTCTGGCTTGGGAGAATTTCTTTCACTCATGATACGTCTTAGGGTCACCAGTGTGGAGAATGTAGAAATGACGAGGCTGGGTTTATCTCACGAGTCAGGTTTATTCACATTCTCCAACATCATCAAAAACAGAAAAAGAAAGAAACCCCCATACATTCGTCCTTTTATACCCCAGGACATCAAAGCACACAGTCACATTGTATTTAATCCCAAGTCACAATGCATCTTCTTCCAGGTCTTATCACCTCCACCTAAAGTCACTGGCGGCCAGGAAATCCCCCAAGGCCGTCTCTTTGCATAACAAAGACTACATTTCACATCCTCCTGTTATCTCTTAGGAGGCTCAGTCTTTTTGTTCATCTGAGACGTGAAGCATACAGTAAACATACAGTGATATACATATGAAGCGTATGAAACCCACGTGTCCCACAATATTTTGATTTCAGATCATAGCCCGCTTATATTTAAGCTCAATTTCAATGACCTGCAGACTTCTCGCCCTTTATGGAAGATGGACCCTCAGCTTATTAATGACCCTAAATTTTGTGATTATCTTCTCACACAAATGAAAATATTTTTTGAAGCCAATGACACCCCAGAGATCTCCCCATGATTTTTGTGGGAGACTCTTAAGGCATATCTAAGGGGTTGCATAATCTCCTACGTGGGGTGTAGAAACAAGTTAAATAGAGAAAAGTTTCTAAGGTTAGAAGAGCAGATTCATCAATTGGATAAAGAGAATTCACGTTGTGGCGTGTGTGAAATAAGAGGCAGATTCATGGACAGACTGTTGACAGACTGGGCCTCGGTGTGGTGGAACCAAGAGCGCGGGTTGTGCTGCCAGAAGTCCGGTAGCTTGACTGAAACCGCACACGCATTGCTGGGGGCTCCAGTCCGGGCTGTCTGTGGGATGGCTGCTGCGTCGCTGGGGCTTCCCGACCGGGCCGGCTCCGGGGTTCTTGCCTCGTGTTCCATAATACGTCTGGGGTCACCAGTGTGGAGTGTGTGAAATAAGAGGCAGATTCATGGACAGACTGTTTAGTACACACTTCACATCTCTCAAGCACAGAACAGACTGAATCATTACAGCAAGCTCTCCTCTATATCACAAGTCACTCTTCACACGTTTCATGGCATTTCACATCACACAGCATGACATTTACATTACACTGCTTTCAACCCCCATGTCCCTGACTCCTTCCTGCTATATGCCCAGGAACTCTCTGGGTATTGTTCTCCCATGCTTATTCACTGTCTCTGTCTGAGGTGCTAAATAATCTGACTTCCCCAAGGTCCTACACCCCCCCCCCCGCCCCCCAGCATCTTAGACAGAACATCAGTCCACACTCTCTTTTGGCTTCAGTCTCCTCCCGTATCTGCTGTAACTGGGGTTTACCGCCTCCGTGGCGCTGCTGTGCCGGTGGGGGGCTGCTGGGAGTGCGTCTGACTGCGGGTGAGCCGTGGCGAGGGGGGTGGGGGGAGCTTCGCTCTGTCTGTGTGGCTGCCCTGGTGAATCGTTTCCCTGGAGAGCTCTCCATGGGGTCTTCCACGCCGAGATAGATAGATTTGTTTATTTGACAGGGACAGTGCAATAAACATAGACAATTAATCAATGACAATCAATCTGATGTGTTGCACAGAGTGTATAGCTATTAGTTAATTTGCAACTCTTGTCCCTGGGGGGCCCTAGCCAACAGCACTTGCTCGTCTGCCACTACAAAGGTGGGTTTGAGTCTGTCTATGCCAATTTTCTCCCGTCTACCCCCCAAGTCTAGCAAAAAATGCTTATCCCCTGTTTCCAACACTCTGAACGGTCCATCATAGGGTGGGCGCAATGGAGGGTGGTGGGCGTCGTGTCTGACGAACACGAACTCCGCGTTCTTCAAAGTTTTAGGCACGAAAGCATGCGGAAAACAGTGGTGGGCCGGGCCCGGCAGCGTGCCTGTGTTTGCGCTACGCTGCAAAAGCTGAGACGGGCAGCTGTCCGGCGCGGGCTTATCTGGTAGAAATTCCCCGGGCAGCCGTAGGGGCTGCGCAAAAACAAGCTCTGCCGGGGAAGCTTCCAAATCCTCTTTTGGCGCAGAGCGCAACCCCAATAGAACCCACGGCAACCTGTCCACCCAATTTGCATCCGTCAGTGAAGCCCTGAGTGCTGCTTTCAGTGATCTATGAAAACGCTCGCATAACCCATTGGCCTGTGGGTTGTACGCGGTTGTGCGATGAATTGCAACACCCAGGCTGTGGGCTATCACGGACCAGAGGCCGGAAACAAATTGAGGGCCCCTGTTGGACGTAATGTCTGACAGGACTCCAAAACGCGCCACGTAGTTGCCGCCAGCGGGACTGCTTCTGGCCAGCGCGTGGTGTGGTCCACCACTGTCAGGAGGTGCGTGCACCCCTGTGATGGTGGGAGGGGGCCCACAAGGTCCACGTGAACATGGTCAAAACTCTTAGCCGGTACCCGAAACGGCTCCAAGGGAGCCTTCGTGTGTCTGTGTACCTTGGCTCGTTGGCACGCCACGCAGGCTGCAGCCCACTCTTTTACTTGTTTTCGTAGGCTCAGCCACACGAACTTCTTCCCACCATTTTGACTGACGCGCGCACTCCTGGGTGTGCCAGAGTGTGAACTGACTCAAACACGCGGCAGCGCCACGAGACCGGGACCACCGGACGCGGGCGTCCCGTGGAGACATTGCAGATTGGGGGGGGTGGGGGCTGCCGTCTTGCAGCACCCTGCTCTCCAGCCTTAACCCTGTTGGTCCAAACTGGAGCGCGCGCACGTCTGCATTGCTAATCTGCTCCGCGGCCATGGCTGTGTAAAATATCCCCACATAGACCGGGGCCACCACGACGCGCGAGAGGCAGTCCGCCACCACATTCAGTTTACCCGACACATGCTGAATATCGGTAGTAAACTCTGAGATCGCGGCCAGCTGTCTCTGCTGCCGGCCTGACCACGGTTCTGAAACCTTGGCCATTGCGAACGTTAGTGGCTTGTGGTCCACAAACGCGATGAAGCTGCGCCCTTCCAGCCAGAACTGGAAGTGGCGTATGGCCAGGTGGAGAGCCAGCAACTCCCTGTTGAATGCGCTGTATTTACATTCGCTGTCGCGCAAAGTTCTGCTGAAAAAGGCGAGCGGCTGCCAAGCCCCGGCGACGCGCTGCTCCACGACAGCCCCTATGGCCACGTCTGAAGCGTCGGTGGTGAGCGCTATGCGGGCCATTGGGTCTGGATGTGCCAGCAGTGCGGCGTTTGCCAGGGCTGCTTTAACTTCGGAGAATGCCCGCTCTCGCTCCGGGGTCCATTCAACCCCATCCGTGGGTTTCTGTCTCTTGAGCGCGGCGTACAATGGTTGCATGAGCCGCGCCGCGCGGGGAAGGAAACGGTTATAAAAGTTCACCATCCCCCAAAATTCCTGCAGCGCCCTGATCGTCTGAGGCTGGGGAAAATCCGCCACGGCGCACACTTTGTCGGGCAACAGGATCGCTCCTTTCGGAGAGACACGGTGCCCCAAAAAATCAATCTCCGTCACGCCGAATTGGCATTTCGCCGGGTTGATTATTAACCCGTGCTCCTCCAACCTCCAGAAAACCGTCCTGAGGTGGGTTTCGTGTTCATCTTCGGATGCACTGGCTACCAGGATATCGTCCAGGTAGACGAACACGAACGGAACATTGCACAGCATTGCATCCATTATGCACTGGAACGTCTGTGCCGCGCCTTTTAACCCGAATGGCATGCGCAGGAACTCGAATAAACCGAACGGAGTTATTACCGCTGTTTTGGGTACGTCCTCCGCGCGCACTGGGACTTGGTGGTAACCGCGGACCAGGTCTATTTTGGAAAAAATGCGTGCTCCAGCGAGGTGAACGGAAAAATCCTGTATGTGGGGAATCGGGTAGCGGTCGTGTGTTGTGGCGTTGTTCAACCTGCGGAAATCACCCCACGGTCGCCACGATCCCTCAGCCTTAGGGACCATGTGTAGCGGGGATGCCCATGGGCTGTTCGAACGCCTGATGATGCCCAACCTTTCCAGGTTGGCAAACTCCTCGCGCACTATGGCCAGTTTAGCTGCGTCCAAGCGCCGAGGTCTTGCAAAAACGGGCGACGCGGTGGTGGTGATAAAGTGCTCCACCCCGTGTTTAGCGATGGCCGCCGAAAACGTCGGGACTGTGAGTGCTGGGAACTGAGTGAGCAGCGCGTGTAACTTACCGCCTGGAGCTGTGACGTTGGCTTATGCTGTTGGCCGGGTCCCTCAAGCTATACACGGGAGAGATTCAAAGGACAGTGCATTAACCAGGCGCCTGTTAGCAACATCCACAAGTAAACCATGCGCACACAGAAACTCAGCGCCCAGGATCGGGCAACACAATGCTGCTATGATAAAAGTCCACTCGTACGAGCGGCCATGTAGAGATAAGGCCAGTGTTCTCTCACCAAACGTCTTAATCTCCGAGCCGTTTACTGCCACAAGTCCGGGGCCGCTAGATCCTGCCAGCCGGTCGGCGTAGGACGGCAGGATGATGCTCTTCTGGGCTCCGGTGTCTACGAGGAAGCGTCTCCCCGAGCGCGAGTCCGTCATGTAGAGCAGCTTGTTCTCTTCACCGGCGGTCGCAGCTGCTACCGACTGCCGGCCTTGGTGTTTCCCGAGCGCTTGAACTGGCACGGTGGTGCACATCTGCGCGCGTTCTCTCCGAAGCGGCGGTGGTAGAAGCAGAGCGTGTCTCTCTGGCGCTCCTTGGCCCCCGCTGCCGTTACCATCGGTGGCTCCTCGCCTCCTTTGGTCGTCTCGCTGGGCTCCGCCGCCGCCGTGTTGACTGTGATCACCCTGGTGGTGAGGATGATCCTGTCTGCCTCCTGGGCTAGCGCACGGTAGTCACGCGTGACCAGCAACGGCAAATTGGCCAGATCCGCTCTCGTCTCTGTTGGAAGGTTCCGGAGGAAAAGGTGGGCAAACAGAAAGTGCCCATCATCCGTGCCCATTAACGCCAGCATCTTCTCCATCAGGTCGACGGCCGAACCATCTCCTAACTCGGTCCGCCCCAGGAGCCTCTCCGCTTTCTCACATTCCGAGAGCGTGTAGCACCGGGTGAGCGCAGCCTTGAGCGCCTCGTATTTGTTGCGGGCTGGAGGCTGATCGAGCAGGCTCGCTACCTGCTGAGCTGTGCAGGCGTCCAGCACTGCTACCACATGGTAGAATTTGGTGTTGTCTGCCGTTACTCCCCGGAGGGCGAACTGGGCCTCGGTGTGGTGGAACCAAGAGCGCGGGTTGTGCTGCCAGAAGTCCGGTAGCTTGACTGAAACCGCACACGCATTGCTGGGGGCTCCAGTCCGGGCTGTCTGTGGGATGGCTGCTGCGTCGCTGGGGCTTCCCGACCGGGCCGGCTCCGGGGTTCTTGCCTCGTGTTCCATAATACGTCTGGGGTCACCAGTGTGGAATGTGTGAAATAAGAGGCAGATTCATGGACAGACTGTTTAGTACACACTTCACATCTCTCAAGCACAGAACAGACTGAATCATTACAGCAATTTCTCCTCTATATCACAAGTCACTCTTTACACGTTTCATGGCATTTCACATCACACAGCATGACATTTACATTACACTGCTTTCAACCCCCATGTCCCTGACTCCTTCCTGCTATATGCCCAGGAACTCCCTGGGCATTGTTCTCCCTTGCTTATTCACTGTCTCTGTCTGAGGTGCTAAATAATCTGACTTCCCCAAGGTCCTACACCGTCACCCTTCCATAGAGAAGTATAAGCAAATCATAGAGCTGAGAATTCAATATAATTAGGTTGTTTCAGCCAAGATTTCTAAATCTTTTATTTTTCTAAAGCAGAAGCATTTTGAATTTGGTGAAAAGCCACAAAGGTTGCTTGCAAGACAATTATGCAAATTAGAAAATGATTGCACCATTTATAAAATTAAGTCCAAACAAGGTGCCTGCTTTACTTTGGCAAAAGATATTAATAACTGTTTTAAAGAACTTTATGAATCTCTCTACTCTTCCAAAACAAATGCAGGACCTCATGATATGGAAATTTTTTTGAGAAGTATTAATCTTCCTACTCTAAAACATGAGGATTATACCTTTCTAAATAAGGACATCACCCTGAGGGAGTTAAAGGATACACTCTAAAAAGTGGCAAAACCCCTGGCCCTGATGGGCTTCCTACCGAGCTGTACAAGTCATTTGTTTACACCTTTTTTGCTCAATATGTTCACCTGCGCCTTCAAAAATGATTTATTACCACAAACACTTAGTGAGGCTGTCATTACTCTTATCCCAAAAAAGGGTAAAGGCCCCTAGGAAGTCGAAGGATTTAGGTCCATCTCTCTCCTTAATTGTGGATCTAAAAAAATACTAGCCAAAGTTTTGCAAACAGACTTAATAAATATATGGACAGACTTGTCCATCTGGACCAAACTGGATTTATCCCTGGCAGAAACTCTGCTTCCAAACTTAGACGTCTCTTTAATATAATGTATCATTGCAAGCCTGGCTTGAGTAACCTTGTTGTAGTCTCTCTCGATGCTGAAAAGGCATTTGATCAAGTAGAATGGTCCTACTTATTTGCCATTTTAGACAAATTTAATCTAGGTGATAAATTTCTTACCTGGATAAAACTTTTGTACAAGCACCCTAGAGCTCAGATATTAACTAATAGAATGATATTCCCTCATTTCAGCCTGTTTAGGGGTACGAGGCAGGGCTGCCCCCTTTCACCCCTCCTGTTCGCATTGGCCATTGAGCCTCTTGCTGAGTCGGTTTGTACAGATCCAGATGTACATGGCTCCAATATTTTGGACACATCTGATAAGATTTCCCTTTATGCGGACGATGTCCTGTTGTTTATTACGAAACCTCAGTCCAGTCTCCCTGCGATTCTAGACAAAATAAATATATTTGGAACTTTCTCTGGTTACAAAATTAATTGGACTAAGAGTGAGTTGATGCCCGTTGGATTGGTGGATTTATCCCTAATACAACATCTACCATTTAAAGTTTCTACTCAGGCATTCATTTACCTTGGGATTCAGATAACAAAAGAATTTTCTTCTCTTAAAGCTAATTATCCCCATCTTGTGGCCAAATTGCAGACTAATATTCAATTTTGGAGATCTCACCCTATTTCTTTGATTGGGAGGATTAACGCAATCAACATAATATTTCTTCCTCAGTTATTGTATCTCTTCCAATGTCTACCTTTGTTTTTACCAAAATCTTTTTTTTTAAATTTAGACTCTGTCGTTTTACCCTTTATTTGGAATTACAAAAACCACAGGATTAAAAAGGCTCATCTTTGTAAACCCAGGCGGGTGGGTAGACTTGCTCTCCCTGACTTTTGTCTTTATTACTGGGCCTTCAATATTAAAATAATTTCAAGATGGTTGGATAACTCAATTTCCCTCATTAGCTGCAATTGGAGCGGGAGCATTGCCACCCATACAGTTTGGGGGCAGTGATCCTGTCTCCTGTAACTTTAGATAAGTCTATTATGGGGAAAGTGTTGTTATAAATAGCCCGATCAGAATTTGGAAACAAATTAACATGCATTTCAGGGTAAAATCACTCTCCCTTTTACTTCCCATTGCTGGGAATCCGTCTTTCCCACCATCTCAGTTTGATAATGGATTTTTGCAAAGGAGAGACCTGGGTATTCACACTATTGGTGATCATCACCTGAATGGTACCTTAGCCTCATTTGAACAGCTACAAGAAATGTATGAACTACCCAGGAGTAATTTTTTTTTAGGTTTCTACAAATCAGAAATTATGTGCGTACCCATATACCTTCTTCTGAAAGTGCATCAGCTACAGTCCTAGACAAGTGCCTTCTACAAAACAGGCTTTGATCGAAAAGTGTCACATTTTGACGCCTTACAACCCATCAACCCTCCCTCAATGTCTGAAATCAAAAATGATTGGTAAAATGAGCTGGGGACACAAATCACTGATGAACTCTGGGATAAGAGTCTTGAAGACATCGGTACCTGCTCTTTAAATGCCAGGCATTGTTTGATTCAGTTTTGTGTCCTTCACAGACTGCACTATTCTAAATCCAAGCTCCACAAAATTTTTTCCAGACGTCTCTTCACAATGTGATAAGTGCTCTGTAGCAGAGGCAAACCTCGTTCACTCCTTTGTTTTTTGCCCCAAGTTAACAGAATCAGAATCAGAATCAGAATGAGATTTATTGCCATTGTTCATGTAGTACACAAAGTAGGAATTTGTCTCGGTGCAATGCTGCAACATTAAACATGGAGTAGCACTAAAGATAGAAATAAAAAACTATGCATACAATAAAAGGTAGAATATGAATACGTAATACTAATCTATGCAATTTTTAAATATATTAACAAGCAGCAGATATTGTGGAGTTCCACACAGTGCAGTCGGTAGTGCAAAAAGAAAACAGTGATAATTGTCATGAGTCCGGTTGAGCTGCTGTACGTAGTGCACGAGAGTCTAATAAGTCACTTAGTGTTCAGCAGTCTGATGGCAGAGGGGAAGAAGCTGTTCATGTAGCGGGAGGTTTTAGTCTGAATGGACCGAAGTCTTCTGCCTGAGGGGAGGGGGGCAAACAGTGCGTGTCCAGGGTGTGAAGGGTCGGCTTTGATCCGACCTGCACTCCTCCGGGTCCTGGAGATGTACAGGTCCTGGAGGGATGGGAGCTTGCAGCCGATCACCTTCTCAGCAGCGCGCACAACGCGCTGCAGTCTTAGTCTGTCCCTGGCAGTGGCTCCTGCGTACCACACGGTGATGGAGGTGGTGAGGATGGACTCGATGATGGCCATGTAGAACTGCACCAACATCTTGGTGGGTAGCTTGAGCTTCCTCAGCTGCCGCAGGTAGAACATCCTCTGCTGGGCCTTTTTGATGAGGGAGCTGATGGTCTGCTCCCACTTGAGGTCCTGGGTGATGGTGGTGCCCAGGAAGCGGAAGGAATCCGCAGTGGTGATGGGAGAGTCTGTGAGGGTAAGGGGGGGCAGAGGGGCTGTGACTTTTCTGAAGTCCACGATCATCTCCACTGTCTTCAGAGCGTTCAGCTGCAGGTTGTTGTGGCTGCACCAGGATGCCAGCTGGGCCACCTCTCTCCTGTAGACAGACTCGTCGCCGTTGGAGATGAGCCTGATGAGGGTGGTGTCGTCCGCAAACTTGATCAGCTTGACAGACTGGTGGCTGGAGGTGCAGGAGTTGGTGTACAGGGAGAAGAGCAGGGGGGAAAGTACACAGTCCTGGGGTGATCCGGTGCTGATGCTAACAGAGTCTGAGACAGTCTTTCCCAGCCACACATGCTGCCTCTGGTCCGTCAGGAAGTCGGTGATCCACCTGCAGAGGGAGTCAGGCACGTTGAGCAGGGACAGCTTGTCCTGGAGCAGAGCGGGGCGGATGGTATTGAATGCAGAGCTGAAGTCCACAAACAGGATCCTGACGTAGGTACCCGGGGAGTCCAGGTGTTGCAGGATGGAGTGGAGGGCCAGGTTGACTGCGTCATCCACAGACCTGTTGGCTTTGTAGGCAAACTGCAGCAGGTCCAGGAGGGGAGTGGTGATGGTCTTGAGGTAGGGCAGGACCAGGCGCTCAAAGGACTTCATGACTACAGAGGTGAGCGCTACAGGTCTGTAGTCGTTAAGTCCAGTGATCCGTGGCTTCTTGGGGACAGGGACGATGGTAGAGGTTTTGAGGCAGGCCGGCACGTGGCATGACTTCAGGGAGGTGTTAAAAATGTCTGTGAAGACAGGAGTCAGCTCCTCCGCACAGTGTCTCAGGGTGGAGGGAGACACGCCGTCCGGACTGGGGGCCTTGCGCGGGTTCAGTCTGGAGAACTGTCTGTGCACGTCCTGCTCACTGATGGCAAGGGCAGGGGGGGAGGAGGGGGGGGCGCCTTTGATGAAGTGGGGACCATGGAGGCAGTGGCGCTGGGGGAGGGGGGGAGTTGGACACAGCTGACGAGGTGTCAAAACGGGCATAGTGTTGGGACAGTCTTTGACAAAGGGCTTTGTCATCCTGTCCCTTAGAAGCCTGAGGCCGATAGTTGGTGATTTGCCTCAGTCCTCTCCACACAGAAGCAGAGTCGTTAGCAGTGAACTGCTGCTGGAGTCTCTCAGAATACACAGATTTAGCTCTCCTCAGCTCTCCGTTAAACCGATATTTAACCTCCCTGTAGCAGTCCCTGTCTCCACTTTTCAACGCTGCTTCCTTCTCCTTCCTGATCTGTCTGAGCTTAGCTGTGAACCAGGGCTTGTCGTTGGAGTAACTCACCCTGGTGCGCGATGGAAGAATGCTCTCCTCACAAAAGTGGATATATGAGGTCACAGTGTCCGTGTACTCATCCAGATCATGCGTGGCTCCTTTAAACATGTCCCAGTCAGTTATTTCCAAGCACATGCGCAGCTCGTCCCCAGCTTCACTGGTCCATTTCCTCGTAGTGCTCACAACAGATTTTGTGAGCTTCAGTCTCTGTCTGTATGTGGGAATCAGGTGGACCATCACGTGATCAGATAGTCCGAGCGCAGCGCGGGGAACAGCGCAATACGCGTCCTTAACTGTAGTGTAACAGTGATCCAGCGTGTTCTCTCCTCTGGTGGGGCATTTAATAAATTGTTTGTAGCGGGGGAGTTCGTGGCTCAGGTTGCTCTGGTTAAATTCGCCAACCATAATAACCAGAGAGTCCGGAAAAGTCCGCTCCGCTTGCTGAATGTGATCCGCGAGCGCGCGCTGAGCCTCACGCACGTCCGCGTCGGACGGAATGTAAACAGCGGCCAGGATGAATGAAGCAAACTCACGCGGGGAATAAAATGGCTTGCAGTTGATGAATAAATATTCCAGAGCGGGAGAACAGTGTTGGGAGATCACAGTTACATCGGAGCACCAGCTGCTGTTGATGTAGAAGCAGACTCCTCCTCCTGTGGTCTTGCCAGAGAGCTCCTTATCTCGGTCTGCACGAAACAGCTGAAATCCCTCAAGGAGGAGCGTGCTGTCCGGTGTCCTTTCCTTGAGCCAGGTCTCAGTAAAGCAGAGGGCACACGAGGTGGAGAGGCATCGTGTATAAAGGTGCAGAGCTGGGTCAGTATCAGGTCCTATTCAGACGCCGTTTGGAGCTCCTGCAGGGAGACGGCGTTCTGAAGTGGTCCATGCAGCATGTGGACCAGCTCTGGCTCTAAGGGGTACTGGCTGGTATTTGGTGAGGTGTTGCGCATGGCCCAGGACAGTAGTCCACCACTACATTCTCTGCCTGGCGTGAACTGGGTGGTGAAGTTATATGCTTGAAACCTTTCTGTCCACCTGTAGATGCCCAGAGGTTTGTGTCTCAACCCGATGTTTCCAGCAGCGCTGTGAGGGCCCTATGGTCTGTCCGGAGAGTGAAGCGTCATCCGTATAGGTACATGTGCCAGTGTTTGCACACCCAGATGCATAGTAACGCCTCCCTCTCCCCCACTGAATACTTCTGCTTGACCAAAGTGAGTGTGAAGCTATTGCCACTGGGTGTTTCGTCCCCCCTTGAAGTTGGGACAGTACTGCTCCTACTGCCATGTTGGAGGCATCACAGGTCACAAAAGTGAGGCTCTGTAGGTTGAAATGGGCTAGCACTGGTGGGGAAGTGAGCTGCGTCTTCAGTCGGCAGATGGTGGCGGAGCATGCCGGGGTCCATATCGAAGGTGCATCCTGCTTCAGGAGGGCATGCAGTGGATCTATCATCTCCGAGTTGTGGGGAATGAAGTGCCCGTAAAAGTTCGCCATGCCCAGAAAAGATGATAGCTGTGTGAAGCACGATGGTTCAGGTAAGTGCAGTACTGCCTCCACGTTTGAATGTAGGAGGCTCAGGCCCTCGACGGTCAGGCAGAATCCCACAAACTCTATGGCCAGTGCTTCAAAGATGCACCTTTCCCTGTTGAGTGTGAGGCCATGTTTTGCAAACATTTCCATTCCCCTAGCGAGGCAGGCGTCGTGAGAGGCCAATGTTGTGCCGTGCACCACAGTGTCATCTAAGTACACCGCTACCCCTGGGAGGCCGGCGAAGATGGTGGCCATGATTTTTTTGAAAGCAGCTCAGGGCCAAACTGAGGTCGAAAGCGATGCAGGTGTACCTGAACACTCCCATGTGGGTGACGAAGGCCATTTGGTTTGCGGCTGTCTGGGTGTAAGGGGACTTGCAGGTAACCCTAACGGAGGTCCAGCTTGGAAAAAACCTCTGCTGTCAGCTCCGCCGTTGTAGGCAGGGGAAATTTGTCAGGAATTACCACCTTGTTTACCATCCTGAGGTTGATGCACAACCACAGGCCGCCTGACTTCTTCTTTGCCACCACCAAGTTGGAGATCCAGGGGGATGCGCTGACCTGCTCAATGATGCCAGCGTCCAAGAGTTTCTGCAATTCTGCTGTGACGTTGTCCCGCAGTGCGAGGGGCATCCGGCAAAGGGGTTGGATTTTTGGGGACACCGTTGGATCAATGAACGGTTAGTGGTTGAAGGAGGTGAGGTAGCCCATTCCCACGAAGAGTGTCGGCTAATGGTGCTGTCAGGTTGAGGAGACTGTCAGTATGGTAGAGCCCATCGGGTCTAAAATGGAGAAGCCCAGTCACTGATCAAGTCAATACCCAGCAGGTTGGCCCCTTGGCACATCATTTGTAATGTGAAAGCTGGGATGAGTTTACAGCCACAGCGTATTGAAAACGTGACCGTCCCTGCCATGCCAATCTTGATGTGCCCATAGTCAAACAAGTCCTTCGCGTTAGCTGCGATAGCCTTCCGAGGGAACACTTTTCTAACCATAGACTCACTCAGAAGGGACCTCAAGGCCTCCGCCTCCAGTAGCAGTGGCACGCCAACACTGTCTAGCTCCATTGTGTACCACATGAACGGCTGCTCTTAGAGCCTATGGAGTTAATGGCGGTGGGGCCAGGTGGGCAGGGTGTTGACTTCTTGACGTTTGAGTGGTAAACTCTAGCAAAATGGTTGAGCTTCTTACAGCGGTGGCATTTCCGCCCCATGGCTGGGCAGGCGGACGTGCGGGCTCGGTGTGTGTACAAACCACAGTCACCACAGGGCTGATGTTCTTTTGTGCCATTCCACTTCCTACCTTTCTTTTTTCGGTTGTGGTGGGGAGGTGTGGGGACGGAGCACTGGGTAACAGTGATGACGGCCCACGCTCGCACGGCTGGACGAGGGGCTTGCAAGCTAGGTGATGTTAGTCGCGATGTTAGCTGGATGGCCGTTTTGATTTGGGACACCATTTCCGCAGCCTTGTCTAGTTGCAGGTCGTCTGACGCCAGCAGCAGCTGTTCCCGCAGTCTCAGGCTTGTGGTATACTCTGCTAGCTTGTCTCGCACCAGCTCTTCCTCTAGGTGACCAAAGGCACACATGTTAGTCGGGAAACGGAGCTCAGTGACACAGTGTTGAGCCATCTCATCCACATGTTGGTGCTGTTGGCTAAAAGTGATTCTTCATGCGGTGATGTTGGTGTGTCAGCGAAATGTTTCTCCATCAAAACAACACAGTCCTCATATGTGTCTGCAGAGCCAAGAGAACGTAAAACATATTGCCCCTCGCTGCCGAGGTTGTGAATTAACGCATCCCTTAGCCTCTCATTGCTAGCATCAGCTAGATTAATCGTGTTGATAAAGTTTTGGAATGAATCATGCCAGTGGGGCCAAGGGACTGGCGGTTCACCTGGCAGGGCGAGGAATGGTTTCAAAGGTGCCAGTGAAATGTCCATTATCCTCATCTCCATTGTTATGTTTGAGAATAACGAGCTGACAATCGTTATGAACTGAACTCCGTTCTATTTGCCATTCAACTAACTATACTGCTCAAAAAAATAAAGGGAACACTTTGAAAACACATCACCTTTTAACTGGAAAAAATAAGCTGGATATCGAAATTGTGGCAGGCTAGTCCAGTTTACTCAGATTAAAGGAACACTTTTTAATCTGAGCAAGCTGGACTAGCCTGCCACAATTTCAATATCCAGTTAATTTTTTCCCATTAAAATGTGATGTGTTTTCAAAGTGTTCCCTTTATTTTTGAGCAGTATAAATACAAAGGGGTGGTGCCGTTTCGCACCACATCCAGTTCGCCATGTGGTGACGTCACTTGCGTGAACGACCCCATGTCCAAACACCACACACTGGTTTTTATGCTTCTCTCTGTGCCTGGGTAACTTTCCTTTCCCCATTCTATTATGCCTAGCACCAAGCTAGAAGGCGGGAAGTACCATTTTTGTATGGTCTTTGGTATGACCTGCTCGGCGTGTGAACCCACAACCTCCGGGCTGTGGGGAAGATGCTCTACAACTAGGCCACCACTCTGGTTTGAGGAGGAAGAAACTGAAATCTGTCCACCCCCTCACCCCCCACCCCCCCAGACCAAAATGCACTCATCCGCACAACAACTGCCTCAGCTGTTGGCACAGAATGATTGGCACACCGACAGCAATACATCTTCTGCTATATGTCTCTGCACTTTACTGCAACCATTTGCGCAAATGCCATATCTGCTGCTGTCTGTTATTGCAATATTGATCATGTGCAGTCCTATCTGTCACTGTCTGCACCTACACTACAGCATCAAACTTGCAACTACGAGTATTACTGCTCTAATTTTCTGTATATAGGATTGTTGGGTTTCATCATTTATCTTTATTTGCACTATGGGATGTCTGGGTCTATCTTTTGTCTTACACTATGGGTAGCATTGCTGTACATAGACTGCTGTTGTTTTTCCAGCTTTATTCCTTTTTCTTTTTTTAATATTGCCCACACCAATAAAGAAAGATAGAAACTCCATTTCAATTCTCCTGTATGTCCTGTATATATAGTAGTATTGACAAATAAAATCTTTGATCTTTGAATCTAAAGGGAGGTTATTTCAGTATAAATAACGGTATACAATAAACGGCCTCTCTGACCACCACCAAGCATTTATGCACATTCATACACCAGTCTCACAGACACTGGAGGCAAGGTGGGCTCACCAATTCTGCACAAGGTACAAATGTATAAATGTAAATTACGTACAAATTTGCAAGAATAAAAGTGCAAAGATATAATAAAAGATGCCAAATTATTAAAAAAATTAAAAAGTCACAAATTACAGTTTAACTACACAGAACAAAAACTTAACCTGCATCCAGATGAGCATTGCAAATTTATGGGAAAAGGGTTGAGAATTTGCAGGGAAAAAAACGCAAATTTTTGAGAAAAAGAAGTTGAAAATTTGTATTTTAAAAAGTTACAAATTTATGAGAAAAAAATAAAAATTACAGGAAAAAAGTCATAAATTTATGAAGAAAAAAGTCACAATTTTTTGAGAAAAAAGCTGCAAATGCAGGATTTAAAAATGTAAAAAACTGCAAATTACAGTTACAGTGGTGTGAAAAAGTGTTTGCTCCCTTCCTGATTTCTCATTTTTTTGTTTGTTTGTCACACTTAAATGTTTCAGATCATCAAACAAATTTAAATATTAGACAAAGATAACACAAACGATAACACAAAGATAACACAAAACACAGTTTTTAAATGAAGGTGTTTATAAGTGATTGCCCCCTAAACCTAATAACTGGTTGGGCCACCCTTTGTCATGGTCCGCTCTGCTCATCACCTTCAGCTGCGCTCACACCTGGTCCTCATCAGGCGCCGCCTATATCTACCGCACTGGCCTTTGGGATAGTGTGGAGATGTCTCACTGCACTCCAGGAGAGCTTCACCACCGTTCCTTGCCTTCTACCTACGCTACAGCCAGCGCTCGTCTTCTTCCTCGCCCAAGAAGCCATCCAGCCTGCCACGTAAGCGTTCATTCCTACTAACCTTGCCTATCAGTTCCCCTGTGCACAGGCGGTATCCTTGGCAGCGGAATTCTAGCCTCCTCCTTCCAGGCGGCGGACCATTCACCCAACCTACTCACCACCACCTGCACGTCAACTCACCTGCCGGAGTCACTCCACTACCTGAAGCGTACTGTCTTCCTGGCCACAGCTGTCATGCTGAACTGGAGCGCACTACCATCTGTTCCCACAGTAAGTTCAGTGTAAATGTTTTACTCCAGAAGTGATGCCCAGTAATTCCATCTCCTTGTGTGTCTCCAGGGTTGCCAGGCTGTACGGTGTCTCGCTCAGTCCCCGGCAGTTCCAGACAGCACTCACACCACACTCTCACAAACCTGGCTGTTAATAAACTTGATTGTATCCATTCGGAGTCTGTGTGTTGTCACTGGGTCATTGAACTATGTCAGTACATCTCCACCAGAGCGACCCAGCTGACAGCGCTTTGGTGTGCTGTGTCAACCATATGGAGATCCAAATCGATCAATTGGTTTATCAGCAGCAGGTCATTATGAACCAATTAACCCGTGTTACTGATCGGTTAGACCAATTATCTAACTCTCAGCCCTTTTCCCAGGCCTTACCGCCTTCCAGCAGCTCCTTGGCTCCCGCTAGCTTCCCGGCGAACCAGTCCCAGCAGGCCACTCCGGCTCGTCTCATTCCCATTCCGACTCCCATCTGTTTTAGTGGTAAGTTGGGCGAAGCCCGGGGGTTTATTATGCAATGTGAGGTGGTTTTCCAGCGGGTGTCAGGTGACTTTCCCTCCGACCATAGTAAGATTGGTTATGTCATTAACCTGTTGGAGGGGAGAGCACTAGCTTGGGCATATGCAGTAATGGCTAGGGCTAATTATTCGAGCCTCACCTTCAGTCAATTTATCGGCGAATTTAACGAGGTTTTTGACCATTCTGACGGGGACAGTGTTCTCACCACACGCTTACTTAACCTAAGACAAGGGTCCAAGGCTGTAGCTGACTATGCTATTGACTTCCAGGTGGCGGCTACGGAAGTGGGTTGGGAGGACACCTCTCTTCGCAGTATTTTAATTAGAAGCCTCTGCCCTAGCTTCGGAATGAATTAGCCCCGTTGGAGAAGCCGACTAGGTTGTCCGAATTAATCTCCTTAGCCATTAGCTTGGATAACAGACTCAGGGAGCGGGCAGCAGAACGTAAGGGCTATGAGCGATCTGAGGAACTGTTTCGTCACACCCCACGGTCCTCGCGTTTAGCTCTACCGTCTACTGAACCCTCAGGCCCCTCGGAACCCTGACGGTGGGACACTCTAGATTATCCGTGGCTGAGAAACAGCGGCGCCATGAGCTGGGGTTGTGCCTCTATTGTGGGAGCTAGGAGCATGAGATCGAGTCTTGTCAGCTTCGGCCAAAAGGGGGAGTCCATGCTTTGCAGTAGGGGGACTCACGGACTCATCCCGGCCTAATCCCCTATCTTGGTTACTGTTGCCCATTAGGTTCATTCATAAGCACACTGAAATTCCCACTCAGGCTTTAGTGGACTCCGGGGCTGAGCAGAGCTTTGTTTCCAGAGGCCTGGCAACCCGGTTGGGCCTCCACTGCCTACCCCTTAAGTCTCCGCTACCACTGATCGCATTGTCCAACGCTCCTATGGCTACTGTGTCCCAGAGGACCACCCCTGTGTCAGTTATTATCTCCGGAAATCATCATGAGGAACTGTCCTTCCTGGTCTGGCCCATCTCGTCGTCTCTGGTCATCCTGGGCTACCCTTGGCTTTGTGTCCACAATCCAAAGATTGACTGGAGTTCAGGGAGTATTAAATCTTGGAGCTCATTTTGTCTCAGTGCATGCCTTCAGTCAGCTGCATGTTCCCCTTCTGTGACCAAAGGGATTCTTACTGTTCCCCCTCCCGACCTGTCTTAAGTGCCCCTGAATATGATGACCTTACAGCCGTGTTCAGCATGTCCCAGGTCCCTTCCTCCCCACTGGCCATACGATTGTTCCATAAATATTCGACCGGGGGCTCCACTCCTGTCCAGCTGGCTGTATAGCCTTTCCCCGCCAGAGCGGGCTGCCATGGACGTGTATGTCAAGGAGTCCCTGAGTTCGGACATTATCCACCCGTCCTCTTCGGCGGTGGGGGCGGGTTTCTTCTTTGTGAGAAAAAAGGACGGGTCACTGAGACCATGCATCGACTTCAGGGAACTGAACAATATCACTATCAAGGATAAATACTCCCTCCCATTACTCAACTCTGCCTTTGACTCTCTCCAAGGTTCAGGTTCAGGTTACTTTATTTGTACCCGTAGGTAGAATTGTTTTGCAGTCAGGTGACATCCATATTTATAAACCACAATTACATTCAACATGAACACAAACACAGGCACACATGAAGCTGACTATAAACATGATAAAAGTACTCAAGGCTCCACCAATGAGGACATAAGACAAAGAGATAAGAGAAAAAACAGAGATAAGAGAGAAGGGTCATATTAAAAAGTTAAAGACTAGTCAGAAGTTAAAAACTCAAAAGTCTAAAACCCAATAAAAGATTTAGAACCCCAATAAAAAACCTACAAAAATAAGTAAATATAAAATCAAATTAATAAATAGGTAACTAAATTATGTGCAATATATTGTTACATCTTGTTCAACTCTTTAACAGCAGCAGGAACAAAGCTGTTTTTGTAGTGCTGGGTTTTACTTTTTGGGACAGCAAACCTCCCTCTGGAGGGAAGAAGTTGAAAGTGGCAGTGCAAAAGGTGGGAGTCATCATTTAAAATGGAGGTAGCAATCCTCTGTACCTGTCTGGTGTACAGGGATGTCAGGCTCAGCTGTGACTCACCAAGCAAGCAAGGGGGCGTCCTTCTTCACTAAACTGGATCTGCGCAACGCTTACCATCTGGTGCGGATCTGTGAGGGGGACGAATGGAAGACAGGTTTCCGGAACCCTAGAGGTCACTTTGAGTATCTCGTGATGCCATTTGGTCTGACCAATGTGCCTGCTGTCTTTCAGAGGCTTATTAATGACATCCTGAGAGACTTTTTGAATGTGTTCGTGTTCGTGTATTTGGATGACATTCTAATCTCCCGTTCCCTAGATGAGCACCAAATACACGTCAGACATGTTCTGCAGCGGCTGTTGGAAAATCAGTAGTTCGTCAAAGCTGAGAAATGTGAGTTTCACACCTCCAAGACATCCTTCCTGGGCTTTATCATCTCACACAAGGAGATCCTCCTGGACCCGGACAAAATCAAGGCAGTGGTGGAGTGGCCGGTTCCGTCCTCCAGGAAGCAGCTCCAGCAGTTCCTGGGGTTCGCTAACTTCTACTGCCGGTTTATCAAGAACTACAGCTGCCGGGCTCTTCCTCTGACGCGCCTCACCTCCTCTAAGGTTCCCTTCTGGTGGTCGGGGGAGGCATCCTTGGCCTTTTCGGACCTCAAGGAGCAGTTCTCCCAGTCCCCTATTCTGGCTCAGGTGGATCCGGATCTACAGTGCCTCGTGGAAGTGGACGCCTCGGATTCAGGGTGGGGGCTGTCCTTTCCCAGTGCTCCTCGGCGGATGGCAAGGTCCGTTCATGCGCTTTCTTCTCCTGACGACTGTCACCGGCTGAGCGTAATTACAGCACCGGCGATAGGGAACTACTGGCTGTGAAACTGGCCCTGGAGGAGTGGCGCCACTGGTTGGAGGGGTCCTCGCAGCCATTTGTGGTTTGGACGGATCACCGCAACTTGGAGTACCTCAGGACGGCCAAGCACCCGAATGCCCCCCGGGCCCGCTGGTCCCTGTTTTTTGGCTGGTTCAATTTCACCATCACATATCGCCCTGGGTCGAAAAACACCAAGCCAGATGCCCTCTCCAGGCAATTCGCCATGGACGTGCTGGAGCCCGAAGACCACCCTGTTCTCCCTGCCTCTTGTGTCTTGGGCGTCGTCTCGTGGGGGATCAAGGAGAAGGTTCTGAAGGCCCAGGAGACGGAGAGAGACCCGGGCAGGGGCCAGCAGGGAAACTGTTTGTTCCTTTGCCCATCCAGGGTGACGTCATTCAATGGGCTCACTCCTCCAAGTTTGCCTGCCACCCGGGGAGACGACGCACGGAGGAGTTGCTGCAACGCTCGTTCCGATGGCCCTCCCTCCAAAAGGATGTCGGGGAGTATATCCGGGCCTGTCCCCAATGTGCCACCGGGAAGACCCCATCACCCCCACCGGCTGGATTACTTCATCCTCTCCCGATCCCCGGCAGGTCCTGGTCCCATATGGCATTGGACTTCATCACCGGCCTCCCTCCCTCCAACAACCATACTGTGGTCCTCACCCTAGTTGACAGATTCTCCAAAGTGGCCCACTTCGTCCCCCTTCCGGGTCTGCCCTCGGCCAAGGAAACTGCCAATCTTCTGGTTCAACACATGGTGAGGCTTCATGGGATCCCCCTGGACATTGTTTCAGATTGGGGGCCCCAATTTATTTCCCAGGTATGGAGGTCGTTTTGCAACGCCCTTGGGGCTACGGTGAGCCTGACATTGGGATACCATCCACAATCCAATGGCCAGTGCAAACGAGCCAACCAGGACCTGGAGGTGGCGCTGCGCTGTGTAGCGGCTACCAACTCAACAGCTTGGAGCTCCTTCCTACCTTGGATCGATAACGCCCACAACTCAACGTTGCCCTCGGCTATAGGTATGTCCCCTTTTCAAGCATCTCTTGGGTATTCTCCTCCCTTGTTTCCAGAAGAGGAGGGTGACATCGCTGTTCCATCAGTCGGGGCACATCTGAGGTGCTGTCGACGTCTGTGGAGGGCGACCCAGGCCGCACTACAGCGCACAGCGGAGCGCAACACCGCAGTGGCCAACCGCCGTAGGACCCCAGCCCCAGCATACCAGGTAGGCCAGCAGGTATGGCTCTCTACCAAAAATATTAATCTGAAGGCTGAGTGCAAGAAGATGCAGCAGTGGTTCATTGGACCCTTTGCTGTATCCCGCATTATTAACCCTGTGTCTGTACGACTTGATCTCCCCCCCTCCTTCCGCATATGCCCTACGTTCCATGTCTCGCAGATCAAGCCTGTGTCTTCCAGCCCCCTGTGCCCCCCCCCAGGCCACCACCTCCTCCGCAGATGATCGATTGCAGCCCGGTCTGGACCGTGACTGCTTTCCTGGATGTCCGTCGTCGGGGCCATGGATTGCGATACCTGGTGGACTGGGAGGGCTATGGCCCGGAGGCCAGGTCCTGGGTGTGTCCTGACTTCGTCCTCGATAAAGATCTCATCAGGGAGTTCCATCGGACACATCCAGGGAGGCTGGAGCGACCGCCAAGAGGCACTCGTTATGGGGGGAGTACTGTCATGGTCCGCTCTGCTCATCACCTTCAGCTGCGCTCACACCTGGTCCTCATCAGGCGCCGCCTATATCTACCGCACTGGCCTTTGGGATAGTGTGGAGATGTCTCACTGCGAAGAAGAGTTTCACCACCGTTCCTTGCCTTCTACCTACGCTACAGCCAGCACTCGTCTTCTTCCTCGCCCAAGAAGCCATCCAGCCTGCCATGTAAGCGTTCATTCCTACTAACCTTACCTATCAGTTCCCCAGTGCACAGGCGGTGTCCTTGGCAGCGGAATTCTAGCCTCCTCCTTCTAGGCGGTGGACCATTCACCCAACCTACTCACCACCACCTACACGTCAACTCACCTGCCGGAGTCACTCCACTACCTGAAGAGTACTGTCTTCCTGGCCACAGCTGTCATGCTGTACTGGAGCTCACTACCATCTGTTCCCACAGTAAGTTCAGTGTAAATGTTTTACTCCAGAAGTGACGCCCTGTAATTCCATCTCCTTATGTGTCTCCAGGGTTGCCAGGCTGTACGGTGTCTCGCTCAGTCCCCGGCAGTTCCAGACAGCACTCACACCACACTCTCACAAACCTGGCTGTTAATAAACTTGATTGTATCCATTCGAAGTCTGTGTGTCGTAACTGGGTCATTGAACTCTGTCACCCTTAGCAGCAAAAACTGCAATTAAGCATTTGCAATAACTGGCAATGAGTCTTTTACTGTGCTGTGGAGGAATTTTGGCCCACTCATCTTTGCAGAATTGTTGTAATTCAGCCACATTGGAGGGTTTTTGAGCATGAACCACCTTTTTAAGGTCATTCCACAGCATCTCAGTCAAATTCAGGTCAGAACTTTGACTAGACCACTCCAAAGTCTTCATTTTGTTTTTCTGAAGCCATTCAGAGGTGGACTTGCTGGTGTATTTTGGATCATTGTCCTGCTGCAGAACCCAAGTGTGCTTCAGCTTGAGGTCACGGCCAGATGGCCGCACATTCTCCTTCAGGATTTTTTGGTAGACAGCAGAATTCATGGTTCCATTTACCACAGCAAGTCTTCCAGGTCCTGAAGCAGCAAAAAGGCTCCAGACCATCACGCTGCCACATTTTACTGTTGGTATGATGTTCCTTTTCTGAAATGCTATGTTACTTTTACGCCAGATATAATGGGACACACACCTTCCAGAAAGTTCAACTTTTGTCTCATCAGTCCACACAGTATTTTCCCAAAAGTCTTGGGGATCATCAAGATGTTTTCTGGCAAAACTGAGACAAGCCTTTATGTTCTTTTTGCTCAGCAGTGGTTTTCGTCTTGGATCTCTGCCATGCAGACCATTTTTGCCCAGTCTCTTTCTTATGGTGGAGTCATGAACACTGACTTTAACTGAGACAAGTGAGGCCTGCAGTTCTTTGAATGCTGTTGTGGGGTCTTTTGTGACCTCTTGGATGAGTCGTTGCTGTGCTCTTTGGGTAATTTTGGTCGGCCGGCCACTTCTGGGAAGGTTCACCACTGTTCCATGTTTTCGCCATTTGTGGATAATGGCTCTCACTGTGGTTCGCTGGAGTCCCAAAGCTTTAGAAATGCCTTTATAACATTTTCCAGACTTATAGAGCTCAATTACTTTGTTTCTCATTTGTTCCTGAATATCTTTGCAAGCAGTTTCATGAAATGGTCAGTCAGAGAGCAACTCATACCGGCTCGGACGTCGCCCGGGTTAACAAGGTCAGGAGTTCCTGGCAGCAGAAGGTGAGTTACAGAGCTGTGTGGAGGAATCTGATCAGACCTAAATGAAACAGTCATTGTCGCCCCCGACAGACCGCTATGATGATGATGATGATGATTTTTGGATCGCAGCATGATGTCTAGCTTTTGAGGATCTTTTGGTCTACTTCATTTTGTCAGGCAGGTCCTATTTAAGTGATTTCTTGATCGAGAACAGGTGTGGCAGTAATCAGGCCTGGGTGTTGCTACAGAAATTGAACTCAGCTTTCCAAAGATGTGATAAACCACAGTTAATTTATGCTTTATCGGGGGGGCGGGGGGGGGTCACTTTTTCACACAGGGCCATGTAGGTTTGGATTTTTTTTTCCCCTTAAGAATAAACACCTTCATTTAAAAACTGCATTATGTGTTTACTTGTGTTAGCTTTGTCTAATATTTAAATTTGTTTGATAATCTGAAACATTTAAGTGTGACAAACATATAAAAAATGAGAAATCAGGAAGGGGCAAGCACTTTTTCACACCACTGTACATACATAGAATAAAAATTTAACCAGGATCCAGATAAGCATTGGAAATTTATGAGAAATTTATGAGAAAAAAGTTGAAAAATTACAAGAAAAAGTTGCAGGTTTACAAGAAAAAATGTGCAAATTTTTGAGAAAAAAGTCATGAATTTTTGAAAAAAGTTGCAAATCTACAAGGAAAAAATTGAAAATCTACAGGAAAAAAATTGCAGATTAATTAGAAAAAAATTGTATGTTTTTGAGAAAAAAGACAAATTTATGTGAAAAAAGTTGCAAATATAAGAGAAAAAATTCACAGACAGTCCTTTTTAAATGATTTTACCCCAATTTCTTTTGAGGATTTGTTAGTGTTGGTGAGTTCCATGAAATCCTCCTCCTGCGTTTTAGATATTTTGCCTTCTTCAATGTTAAAAGAGGTAATTGGCTCAGTGGGTACGTCTTTGGTTAATATCATTAATAGTTCACTTGAATCTGGTTGTGTACCCTTGTATTTTAAACATGCAGTTGTGCAGCCACTTTTAAAAAACCTAATGTAGAGAATGTGCTCAAGGATGAGGCTGAGTTTTATTTCTCAGGTTCAGCTTTATTATCAGAACACATACTCTTGCAATCTCTCAACAAGAAAAGAGGCTGAGCAATGAAACATCACACTCTTATACTTCTGGAGCATCGAAACCTAAGTCACATGGTGCTTTAGCAAACATACAGTCACATGGTACTTAATCCCAGTCACAATGCAACTCTTTGATCTTTCACCATTGTCTCTTATTCTTCGATGATCCGGAAATCCTTCTGGGGCATCTTCTATGAGACAAAGGCCAAATCTCACACCTCCTCGTTATCTCCTGCAGACCTCTGCAGATCCAGACCTTCCTTGTCCCGCGAGACGTGAAGCACCCAATAAACATACAGCAATACATTTGTGGAAAATATGAACCCAACATATGTGCCACATAACCCCCCCGCAAACATCTACTAAGGGACAAAACGTAATCAGAGATGCATGACAGAAAACATCACCACATATCAAAAATCAATCCACCAATTGCTTAGGTCTTAACCTCCTGCCATATCTGCTGTAAGCCGTCTTTGTTCCTTCTGCAGCATGTTCCTGCACCTGTGGATCAGAACTGTTAGCACATCTCTGTGGTGGCTCCGAAGAATGCCTTCTCGGCGGCCTGCCATGGCGGGGGAACCTAGCCAACTGCACGTGTTCATCAGCCAGAACAAAAGCGGGTTTGAGTCTGTTTATGCAAATTAACTCCTTCCTGTCTCCTAAATCAAGCAAAAAATGCTTCTCCCCTGTTTCCAACACTCTGAAAGGCCCGTCATAAGGCGGCTGCAAACCTGGGTGTTGAGCATCATGTCTAACAAAAACAAGCTCTGCATTCTTTAAAGCCTTCGGCACAAAAACACGTGGAAAACTGTGATGAACTGGGCCAGGAAGGGTGTTTGATCCTGTGCCGCTCTGCAACAGCTGAGCAGGGGGACAATTTGGCGCAGGATTGTCGGGAAGGAATTCCCCTGGCAAACGGAGGGGTTGTGCAAAAACTAATTCAGATGGGGAGGCCTGCAAATCCTCCTTAGGTGCAGACCGCAACCCCAATAAAACCCATGGAAGTTTATCCACCCAATTTGTATCCGTAAGAGACGCTCTGAGGGCTGCTTTCAATGACCTATGAAAGGGTTCGCACAAACCGTTAGCCTGGGGGTTATACGCGGTAGTGCGGTGAATCTTCACCCCTAGGCTGTGGGCCATCGATGACCAGAGTTCGGAAACAAAATGGGTACCCCTGTCGGATGTTATGTCCGACGGAACTCCAAAATGCGCAACCCAAGCTGTTAAAAACACACGTGCAACTTCTGCTGCTGCAGTTGACGCCAGAGGAACCACTTCTGGCCAACGCGTGGTGCGGTCTACCATCATCAAAAGATGTGTGCACCCCTGCGACAATGGAAGAGGACCCACCAAGTCAACATGCACATGATCAAAACGCTTAGCCGGAATGTGAAAAGGCTCCAAAGGGGCTCTAGTGTGCTTGTGTATTTTGGCTCGCTGACACGCTACGCAGGCTGCTGCCCATTCCTTGACCTGTTTACGCAACCCCGGCCAAACAAATTTCTCCCCCACCATCTTAATTGATGCGCGCACCCCCGGGTGCGCCAGAGAATGGATTGAGTCAAAAACGCGGCGACGCCACGCAGCTGGAACCACAGGGCGAGGCCGCCCCGTGGAGACATCGCAGATTAGGGGGGGCATACCTCTTTGCTGCACCCTGTGCTCCAGCCTTAACCCTGTTGGTCCAGACTGGAGCGCGTGCACATCCGCGTCGCTAACCTGCTCCGCGGCCATGGCTGCATAATCTAAACCTACGCGGACCGGGGCTGCGTGCGCTTCCACACCACAACCCTGGCCCGCGGCCACGGCTGCCGAGTCTGCCCCCACTGGGCCTGGCGCTGCTACCGCACGCGAAAGACAGTCTGTCACTACATTATGTTTGCCCGCGACATACTGAATATCGGTGGTGAACTCCGATATCGCGGCCAGCTGTCTTTTCTGCCGGCCCGACCAAGGCTCTGAAATCTTGGCCATCGCAAACGTTAGCGGCTTGTGGTCCACAAACGAGGTGAAACGGCGCCCCTCCAGCCAGAACTGGAAATGGCGGATGGCCAAATGCAGGGCCAAAAGCTCCCTGTTGAACGCGCTGTATTTTCGCTCGTTATCGCGCAAGGTTTTGCTGAAAAACGCGAGCGGCTGCCAGCTCCCTGCTACAAACTGTTCAACGACCGCCCCCACCGCTAAATCGGAAGCGTCCGTGGTAAGCGCCATGCGGGCCGTTGGCACCAGGTGTGCCAACAAAACTGCGTTTGCCAGGGCTGATTTGACTTGGGAGAATGCGCGCTCCCACTCCGGAGACCATTCGATTTTACTTGCGGGTTTTTGTTTAAGTGTCGCGTACAATGGTTGCATGAGCTGCGCTGCGCTTGGGAGGAAACGGTTATAAAAATTAACCATTTCCAAAAATTCCTGCAATGCTTTGACCGTCTGAGGTTGGGGAAAGTTTGTTATTGCACATACTTTATCGGGCAGAGGGACCGCTCCTTCTGGTGAAACGCGATGCCCCAAAAAATCAATTTGCGCCACCCGAAACTGACACTTCGCTGGGTTAATTATTAACCCGTGCTCTGCCAGCCTCCGAAAAACCACTGTGAGGTGACTTTCATGTTCGTCTTCGGACGTGCTGGCTACCAAAATGTCATCCAAGTAGACAAACACGAATGGGAGGTTGCGTAAAACTGCATCCATCATGCGCTGGAAAGTCTGCGCGGCACCCTTGAGTCCAAACGGCATGTGCAAAAACTCAAAAAGCCCAAAAGGAGTTATTACCGCTGTTTTGGGTATGTCCTGAGCGCGCACTGGGACTTGATGGTACCCACGCACCAAATCTATTTTAGAAAAAATGCGCGCCCCCGCTAAATGAACCGAAAAATCTTGGATGTGCGGAATTGGGTAGCGGTCGTGTGCTGAAGCGTTATTCAACCTGCGGAAATTACCACAAGGCCGCCACGAGCCATCAGCCTTTGGGACCATGTGTAGCGGTGAAGCCCAGGGGCTTTTAGAGCATCTAATGATGCCCAGCTTTTCCAGGTTGGCGAATTCCTCGCGCGCTATGGCCAGTTTAGCTGAGTCCAAGCGCCGAGCTTTTGCAAAAACGGGGGGCCCGGTGGTAGTGATAAAATGTTCCACCCCATGTTTAGCCACTGACGCCGAAAACGTTGGGACTGTGAGTGCTGGGAACTGAGTGAGTAGTGCTTGGAACTTACCACTCGCAGCTGTGACGTTGGCCTGTGCAGTAGGCGGGACCACCCGGGCTGTGCAGGAAATAGAGTGGAAAGACAGTGCATTAACTAGACGTCTATTAGCAAGATCAACCAATAAACCATGCGAGCACAAAAAATCAGCACCTAACATGTTAAAACTGACTACCGCTATGATGAAACTCCACTTGGATGCCCAACCGTGAAAAGACAGGGGGAGGGTCTTCTCCCCGAAGGTCTTGATCGTCGAGCCATTCGCCGCCGACACCAGGGGTCTGCTGGAAGGCACCAGCCGGTCAGCATAGGAAGGTGTGATGAAACTCAGCTGGGAGCCTGTGTCCACCAGGAACTGCCTCCCTGATCGCGCGTCTGTCAGGTAGAGCAGCTTGTTCTTCACGCTGAGAGCCGCAGCTGCTACCGACTCCCGGTCCTGGTGTTTCCCAAGCGCTTGAACTGGCACGGTGGAATGCACTTGCGTGCCCTCTCGGCGAAATGGCGATGGTAAAAGCAGAGGACGTCGCCTGCTCCGTGTCTCCTGGCCTCCGCCGCTGCTGACGTCAGCGAATCTGGTGCGGCAGCCTCCGGCCCCCTGCCGTCTCCGGGCGTTGCGCTCAGCTCCGCTGCTGCCGTCGTGACCGTGTGCCGCCTATGGGCGTCGACGAGTCGCTGTGCCTCCTGGCCCAGCTCGTGGTAATCTCGGTGGGCCAGCAGCTGTGAACTGGCCAGGGTAACTCTCACCGCTGACGGTAGTGTCCTGAGGAAAAGATGGGCGAAGATAAAGCCATCATCTTCATCGTCTCTCAAACTCAGCATCTTCGCCATCAGGTCTGCAGGCCTGTCTGCCTCGCCTTCAGTCAACACCAGGAGCTTCTCTGCTCGCTCTCCCAGCAAGGGGGTGAAAGCACGGATGAGAGCGGCTTTCAATGCGCCATACTTGTCGTCGTCTGGTGGGTGGTAAGTCAGGCTCCCCACCCGCTGGGCTGTGAGGCTGTCCAGCTTTGCGACTACATGGTAGAATTTCGTTGCATCCGCTGAAATTCCCCGAAGATGGAACTGTGCCTCGACAGTGTTAAACCAGGAGCGCGGGCTATGCTGCCAGAAATCAGGCAGCTGGACTGCGGTAGCTGCATTAGCCTGGCTGGCTCCTGATGAGTCCGGTGCGGGAAGGTCGTCACCGGCCATAATTTGTCGTAGGGTCACCAGTGTAGAGAATGTGCTCAAGGATGAGGCTGAGTTTTATTTCTCAGGTTCAGCTTTATTATCAGAACACATACTCCAGCAATCTCTCAACAAGAAAAGAGGCTGAGCAATGAAACATCACACTCTTATACTTCTGGAGCATCGAAACTTAAGTCACATGGTGCTTTAGCAAACATACAGTCACATGGTACTTAATCCCAGTCACAATGCAACTCTTTGATCTTTCACCATTGTCTCTTATTCTTCGATGATCCGGAAATCCTTCTGGGGCATCTTCTCTGAGACAAAGGCCAAATCTCACACCTCCTCGTTATCTCCTGCAGACCTCTGCAGATCCAGACCTTCTTTGTCCCGCGAGACGTGAAACACCCAATAAACATACAGCAATACATTTGTGGAAAGTATGAACCCAACATATGTGCCACACTAACCTTGATCCATCTGTTTTTAAAAAACTTCAGGCCAATTTCTAAGCTTCCTTTTATTTCTAAGCTTTTAGAAAAAGTTGTTGCCAAGCAGCTCACTGACTTTCTGATTGAACACAATATTTTCGACAAATTTCAGTCAGGCTTTCGTCAGAAACACTCGACAGAGCCCGCTCTTCTCAGGGTGTCAAATGATATTTTAATGTCATCAGACTATGGCAAATGCTCTGTTTTAGTGTTATTAGATCTTACTGCAGCATTTGATACTATTGATCATTTTATTTTGTTACAAAGGCTTAGAAATTGGCTAGGTATTTCTGGAAAAGCTCTGGATTGGTTTTTCTCCTACCTTTCTGGTAGGAGTTTTTCCGTGGCTGTTGGCTCTTATTCATCTGACTCTGCTCCTTTAACCTGTGGGGTGCCTCAGGGTTCTATTCTGGGTCCACTTTTATTTGCTCTATATATGCTGCCACTTGGTTCTATTATCAGCAAATTTAAAGGTGCGTCTTATCACTGCTACGCTGATGATTTACAGCTACTTTTCTCTTTTAAGCCTGACCATGTTGTCAATTTAAAAATTATTCATGATTGTCTGTCTGCAATTAAGGACTGGATGTCTAGTAACTTTTCGCAACTTAATGCTGATAAAACTGAAGTCCTTATTGTAGCACCTGATAATCTAATTCCTAAGTTGGTTAATAGCATTGGTTCATTAAGCTCTAACGTACGGTCTAATCTAAAAAATCTTGGTGTCATTTTTGATCAATCGATGAGGTTTGATCAGCATGTCAAATCTCTGACCCGGAGTTATTTTTTCCACCGTAGGAATATATCCAAAATTAGGTCATTGGTTTCCTACACTCAGTTAGAAACCATTATTCATGCCTTTGTTTCTTCACGTTTGGACTACTGTAATGCTCTTTTTACATGTCTTAGCAAATCCTCTTTACACCGCCTACAGTTAGTCCAGAACGCTGCTGCAAGATTACTAAGTCCAGTAGATTCTGTCATATCACTCCTGTTTTGGCCTCCTTGCATTGGCTTCCTGTAAATTATAGAATTGATTTTAAAGTTCTTGTTCTTACTTACAAAGCCATTCATGAAGAGGCACCTTTTTATATTAGTGACTTGCTCTCTCTACACCAGCCCAGCAGGTCTCTCAGGTCTTCTCATCAGAATCTATTGGTAGTCCCTAGTACTAGACTCAGAACCAAAGGCGATAGAGCCTTTGCTGCTGTTGCTCCCAGACTGTGGAACTCCTTGCCTTTTGAACTTAGATCTGTACCTTCCATTGGTGTTTTTGAGAAGCAACTAAAGACCCACCTTTTTAGCCTGGCTTTTTAACTATGTGCTTTTTTTTATGTGCTTTTACTGTCTACTTTTTTTTTTTATTGTTTTATGTGCCTGTGTTTTTATTTTGTTTTTTACCATGTTAAGCACTTTGCGACTCTGTCTGTGAAAGGTGCTCTATAAATAAACTTATTATTATTATTATTATTAATTCAAAAAAAATTTTGAGAGAAAAGTTGCAAATCTAGGATTAAAAATTATTTTAAAAAAAAGTCACAACTTACAATTACACAGGATAAAAATTTAACTTTACAAGAATAAAAAAATCATTAATTTATGAGAAAACTAGAAAAGCACTCAGAGTGCATACCTTCACCAAGGCTCCTTCCGTCCCTCATGGATCACCTCCAAAATGTAACGGCTTTGTGTGTAGGCCTACAGCCACGTGATGAAAATTGCATCAGAGTCTGTCCATTAGTTTTGGAGTATTGTTTCTAACATACTGTGATTAGAAAAGAGCCTTGGCGGAGGTATGCATTCTCAGATCATCACCAAAACGTATTGGGATCCTCTCCAGCCCAAGAACCACATCTGGTGAAAATTTCATCCAGATCCGTCCGGTAGTTTTTGTGTAATCCTGCTGCACAAATACAAACAAAGCCCTTGGTGGAGGTATGCACTCTCAGATCATCACCAAAATCTAATCATCTGTTCCCAGTGTCATGACACACCTTTCCAGAAAATTTCATCAAAATCCATTCATAGCTTTTTAAGTTATGTTGCTAACAGACAAACCAACCAACTAACCAACCAGCGCCACTGGAAACGTTCCCTCCTCACTTGGCGGAGGCAACAGCAATTTTAAAAGGTCACATTTTTGAGGTTAGATTTTGAATGGGACATTCAGTCTTGCACATGCGCTTTTCAACGCATTGAGGTTGTGGCCAGGTGGCGCGGTCGTCCGCGGTCGAGCACTGCGGACACTAGTGGAGTGGAGACGATGACGTAAATATCGTCACATGAGGTTTCCTGTTACACGTACATGGACAGCAGACGTGCAGCGTGAAGCAGGCTTGAATGGCGGTGGGGGAATGGCACGTTAACAAGGGGGATGCTCTCTTATATCACCTACTACCCGTGCATGGCTTCTCTCTAACTCAGCTAATTTTTTTGACAACTTGTCTACTCTTATTACATTAGATTCAACTTTATTGTCATTACACATGTATGAATACAAGGTAACGAAACACAGTTTAGCATCCAATCAGAAGTGCAAAGGACAGCAGTGCAGTATATGCAGTAATTGACAGTATGTGCAATTTAAGCAAATACATGCAGCAGTGCAGAAAGTTATGAGTACTGTTATGTGCAAATAATGTACAATAAGTTAGATGGGCATTTACGTACAGGTGAGGATGGTAAAGAGATGATGGTAAGAGAGTCAGCAGGGAACTAAGTTCAATAACGTGACAGCTGTTGGAAAGAAACTGTTCCTAAACCTGCTGGTTCTAGTCCGAAGGCTTCTGAAACACCTTCTGGAGGGGAGAAGCTGGAACAGTCCATGAGCAGGATGGTTGGAGTCCCTAAGAATGCTGCGTGCCCGGCGCAGACATCTTTTCCTGTAGACGTCCTCTATAACTGGAAGTGGAGTCCCTCTGATGTGTTGGGCGGTTTTCACCACCCGCTGCAGCGCCTTAAGGTCAGTGACAGAGCAGTTCCTATACCAGACTGTGACACAGTTGGTCAGGGTGCTCTCTATCACGCAGCGGTAGAAATTGCCCAGGATGTCAATTGACAGATGGTTCTTCTTCAGTGTCCTCAAGAAGAAGAGGCGCTGATGGGCCTTCTTGATCAGGCTGGTGGTGTTAACTGACCAGGACAGGTCCTCCAAGATGTCGGTCCCCAGGAATTTGAAGCTGGGGACACGTTCAACAGCTATGCCATTGATATGGATGGGGTCATGTGTCTCTCCCCTCTCCTTCCTGTAGTCCACTATGAGCTCCTTGGTTTTGCTGGTGTTAAGGAGCAGGTTATTGTCAGCGCATCAAGTAGCCAAGTGCTCAACCTCTGCCCTGTAATCTGACTCATCGTTGTCCCTGATGAGTCCGATCACCGTGGTGTCATCTGCGAACTTTATGATGGAATTGGATCCATACATAGGCCTGCAGTCATGGGTGAAGAGGGAGTAGAGGAATGGGCTGAGCACACAGCCCTGTGGTACACCAGTGTTGAGTGTGATGACGGAAGAACAGTTGGGGCCTGACCTAACATGCTGGGGTCTGTTGGTCAGAAAATCCATGATCCAGTTGCAGGTGGAGGTACTGATTCCCAGGTCCCCAAGTTTAGTGATCAACTTGGAGGGGATAACTGTGTTGAATGCTGAGCTGAAGTCAACAAACAGCATTCTTGCGTAGGTGTTCTTGTCATCCAGGTGTGAGAGTATATAGTGCAGCGCTGTAGAAACTGCATCCTCTGTACTCCTGTTGCTCCGGTAGACAAACTGGTGAGGGTCCAGTGTAGGGGGCAGGCATTTTTTGAGCTGTGCCAAGACCAGTTGCTCAAAGCACTTCATGACTATGGGTGTCAGTGCCACAGGGCGATAGCCATTTAGGCATGATGGTGTTGAATGTTTCAGCACTGGTACTATAGAAGTGGTCTTGAAGCACGCTGGTACCACGGCCTGGGCCAGGGACAGGTTGAAGATGTCTGTGAAGACCCCTGCCAGCTGCTCAGCGCATGCCCTCAGCACACGCCCGGGAATGCCATCAGGGCCAGCAGCCTTACGTACGTTGACATGACTCAGTGCGTTACGGACGTCGGTGTGGGTGAGTGTGAGGTGGTGGAGGTCGTCAGAGGGTGAGAAATTGAAGTTCTTTTCGTTATTGTCCTTGTCAAAACGAGCATAGAAGTCATTTAGCTCATTGAGAAAGGACACAGTCATGGCTATAGGTATGGAGTTGCTGGGCTTATAATCAGAGATAGCTTGAATGCCCTGTCACATGCATCGGGGGTCAGAGTCCCCAAAATGTTCCTCCACCTTCAGCTTGTAGCTGTGCTTGGCCTTCTTGATGCCCCTTTTCAGATCTGCCCTGGATGAACTGTCGGCCTGTGCGTCACCAGATCTAAAGGCATTGTTACGTGCCTTTAGCAGAAGCCGCACTTCTCTGTTCATCCACGGCTTCTGATTTGGGTACGTGATGATCTGTCTTTCCGTGGTGACACTGTCAATAGTGGTGTTGATATGGTCCAGGACTGAGAGGGTGTAAGAGTCGATGATTATGTGGGAGCCACAGGTAGCCTGAGAGGTGAACATACTCCAGTCTGTGTTCCTAAACTTTTCCTGGAGTACAGAGTCAAGCCCCTCTGGCCACACTTTGATGGTCCTCACTGATGGCTTCACCCGGTTGATGAGCGGTACATACTTGGGGGTAAGGAACAAAGATAAGTGATCAGACTGACCTAGGTGGGGGAGGGGAGTTGCTGTGTAGGCTCCCACAATATTGGTGTAAACATGGTCCAATGTTTTGTCCCCTCTTGTGTGACAGTGTGGCGGTTCGGTTAACCCCCACAACAGATTAAGGACACTCAGCTCTCTTTTCTCGGTGTTTCCTGCTGCACTACTGAGATGTAATGTGCCATTCATGCATTGTGATGCAATGTGCCACGCATGTATTGTGATGCAATGTGCCATGCATGTATTGTGATGTAATGTGCCATTCATGTATAGTGTTCATGCGTCCTGTCCTTACTGTGACCTAGAGGCTGAGATCAATATGTAGATGTGCTTTGGTGTAACCCCCACAAACAGACTGGTCAAACACAGCGCTCGGCTAGAGCAAATAACAGAACAGTGAAATGTGTATTAATGTCTACAGGCAGACTCGTTTCGTCTGGCTCACTTCTGTGATGTTAATGTTGCCTTTCATGCATTGTGTTCATGCGTCCTGCTGACCGTACATTAGCGAGGAAAATACTGGGTAGAGAAAGCCGGTGCGGTGTTAGCTTTAGCTTAGCTCTTAGCCCACCGCGCTTCCCCTGCCTTTGTTTACGGTCTCTACGCTACCTGCGAGCACTTCCGGTCGGCCGGGAAGCTTGCCGAGCGTCGGGTGTTCTCCGGAGCTCAGGGATGAGACGTAGGTTGCTGATAAAAAGATCGTTATCATTATTTTGTAATCCAATGTCCAAAAGCTCATTTCGGGTGTAAGATGTGAAAGCGAAGCTGTTCTGAATGAACAGACCCGAAATGAGCAGAAATAACACTGCTAATCCACAAAATCTGAAGAGACGCTGAGCCTCGCGTTGTGCACGCGCCGCCATCTTGTATCTTATGTACATACTTGAGTAATTAATACCTTAAGGTAAAGTTACTTTTACTTGAGTACAATTTCCGGCGACTCTACTGCCACCACCTTTGTGCTCGAGGTGAAGAATGACCATACATGATATTCACACAGCACACTGACTCCCCCTAGCGGTTAAAAGCAGCATCACAGCCCTCAGATGAAGACAAGGATGTGATTTTTCCGCTAATTTGCGGAATTCCGCTTTTTTATCTCCCAAAATAAAAAAAATATTATATGAGTATATACCGGATTCCGACTTTTAGTAATTCCCTAACCGTAATGAAACGACGAGCCTGATTGGCTGATCGTCCTTTCAGTAACCAATGAACGCGGCTGTTGCAGTGATGTCGGTGATTGAATGTAAAGATGCTCGGAGAATTAAAGAAACTGACAAGATTGTGAAAAACAAATTTCGTTGGGAGTGGCTAGAAAAGGAGATTGCAACGGATGTTGGTAAGAAAACTGTGACAAATTTGTTTAGCGATTTTATACGGAAAATCGACCGTGCCGGGAAGGTGTGGAAAACATGTACAAGAAGGAGCAAAAAACATGTACAAGGGGTCAAATCGAGGTCCACTAATTATTCAATTGCTGGAACTTTCGGTGTTCAGAAAAAACCATCAATACGGCCTCCACCCTTTGTTAACAAGATGATCGGATACGGAAATCGAAAGGAATGATCCACCCCAACAACCAGTGCCAGTTGCGGATAGAGTAGTGAATTTTGAGGTACCGGTAAGTGAAGATATATTTTTGTATACATGTCATCTAGTTAACATTTTCTTCATCTTGCCTGCTGAAGATGTTTTGGACTTTATTTAAAAAATATTTTTAACGCAGTGCACAGTGGACATTGACTCATAACTTTTGAATATTTCTAAGACTTAGCTACATTGTGGAGTGTGTGAAATAAGAGGCAGATTCATGGCAGACGGTTTATTACACACTTCACATCTCTCAAGCACAGAACAGAGAAAAGCACTCGGAGAGCGCAGACCTCCGCCAAGCGCCGCAGTTCCCCCATACAGTCTTCAGATTCCTTGATCATGAAAACATATGACAAGCAGTGGTTCAGTAGTTATTGACGAAAATGGCATTTTCCGTAATGGCGGCCACAGTTCGTCCCATACAGTGTTTGTGTGTACGTTTTCAGATTCCTTGACCATGAAAACATATGACTAGCAATTGGATTGACAATGATAGGATTAGTGGTTCAGTAGTTATTCATGAAAATGGCATTTTCGGTAATGGCGGCCACAGTTCCCCCCATACAGTGTTTGTGTGTACGTTTTCAGATTCCTTGACCATGTAAACATATGACTAGCAATTGGATTGACAATGATAGGATTAGTGGTTCAGTAGTTATTCTGGAAAATGACATTTTGCGTAATGGCAGTTTTCTTGTGGACAGTGATCCGGATCGCCACCAAAATGTAATCATCTGTAGGATACCCCATTTCTGACAATCTGTGAAAATTTCATGAAAATCCGTCCATAACTTTTTGAGTTATCTTGCTAACAGACAAACAAACAAACAAACAGACAGACAGACAAACAAACAGACAAACAAACAAACAAATAGACAAACCAGCGCCGATGATCACATAACCTCCCCCTTTGGCCCTTTGGCGGAGGTAATGACACATTTCAGCAGGCACTCTTCTTTTACCCAAAATCACTCCTCACAAGTTTCATGGCATTTCTCCACACACAACATGACATTTGCATTACACTGCATTCAACCCCCTACGTCCTTGACTCCTTCCTGCTATCTCGCCAGGAACCTCCTGAGCATTGTTCTCCCACGCTTATCCACTGTCTCTTGTCTGAGATGCTAAATAATCTGACTCCCCCAAGGTGCTACACTGCCCCCCCCCAGCATCTTAGATAGAACAATAGAACATCAGTCCACACGCCATTTGGGCTTCCGTGTCCTCCCGTATCTGCTGTAACTGGGGTTTACTGCCTCCGTGGCGCTGCTGTGCCGGTGGGGGGCTGCTGGGAGTGTGTCTGACTGCGGGTGGGTCGTGACGAGGGGGGGCGGGCACTTCGGCCTGTCCATGTGGCTGCACTGGTGAATCGTTTCCCTGGGGAACTCTCCATGGGGGTCTTCCACGCCGAGGGGCCCTAGCCAACAGCACTTGCTCGTCCGCCACAATGAAAGCGGGTTTGAGTCTGTCTATGCCAATTTTCTCCTGCCTACCCCCCAAGTCTAGCAAAAAATGCTCATCCCCTGTTTCCAACACTCTGAACGGTCCATCATAGGGTGGGCGCAATGGAGGGCGGTGGGCGTCGTGTCTGACGAACACGAACTCCGCGTTCTTCAAAGTTTTAGGCACGAAAACACTCGGAAAACTGTGGTGGGCAGGGCCCGGCAGTGTGCCTGTGTTTGCGCTACGCTGCAAAAACTGAGACGGGCAGCTGTCCGGCGCGGGATTATCTGGCAGAAATTCCCCGGGCAGCCATAGGGGCTGCGCAAAAACGAGCTCTGCCGGGAAAGCTTCCAAATCCTCTTTTGGCGCGGAGCGCAACCCCAATAATACCCATGGCAACCTTTCTATCCAATTTGCATCCGTCTGTGAAGCCCTGAGTGCTGTTTTCAGTGATCTATGAAAACGCTCGCATAAACCATTGGCCTGTGGGTTGTATGCGGTTGTGCGGTGAATTGTAACACCCAGGCTGCGGGCCATCGTGGACCAGAGTTCGGAAACAAATTGAGGGCCCCTGTCGGATGTAATGTCCGACGGGACTCCAAAACGTGCCACCCATGCTGTTAAAAAAGCGCGTGCTACGTCCGCGGACGTGGTTGCCGCTAGCGGGACTGCTTCTGGCCAGCGCGTGGTGTGGTCCACCACTGTCAGGAGGTGCGTGCACCCTTGTGATGGCGGGAGGGGGCCCACGAGGTCCACGTGAACATGGTCGAACCTCTTAGCCGGTACCCGAAACGGCTCCAAAGGAGCCTTCGTGTGTCTGTGTACCTTGTCTCGATGAAAGGCACGCAGGCTGCAGCCCACTCTTTTACTTGTTTGCATAGGCTCGGCCACACAAACTTCTCTCCCACCATTTTGACTGACGCGCGCACTCCTGGGTGCACCAGAGTGTGAACCAACAAAAACACGCGGCGGCGCCACGTGACCGGGACCACTGGAAGTCTGTATTGCTAATCTGCTCCGCGGCCATGGCTGCGTAATCTATCCCCATGTAGACCGGGGCCACCACGGCGCGCGAGAGGCAGTCTGCCACCACGTTCAGTTTACCCGACACATGCTGAATATCAGTAGTAAACTCTGAGATCGTGGCCAGCTGTCTCTGCTGCCGGCCCGACCACAGTTCTGAAACCTTGGCCATCGCGAATGTTAGCGGCTTGTGGTCCACGAACGTGGTGAAGCTGTGCCCTTCCAGCCAGAACTGGAAGTGGCGTATGGCCAGGTGGAGAGCCAGTAACTCTCTGTCGAACGCGCTGTATTTACGTTCACTGTCGCGCAAAGTTCTGCTGAAAAAAGCGAGAGGCTGCCAAGCCCCGGTGACGCACTGCTCTACGACAGCCCCTATGGCCACGTCTGAAGCGTCGGTGGTGAGCGCTATCCGGGCCGCCGGGTCTGGATGCGCCAGCAGTACGGCATTTGCCAGGGCTGCTTTAACCTCCGAGAACGCCCGCTCTCGCTCCGGGGTCCATTTGACCCTATCCGCAGGTTTCTGTCTCTTGAGCGCGGCGTACAATGGTTGCATGAGCTGCGCCGCGCGGGGAAGGAAACGGTTATAAAAGTTCACCATCCCCCAAAATTCCTGCAGCGCCCTGACCGTCTGAGGCCGTGGAAAATCCGCCACGGCGCGCACTTTGTCGGGCAGCGGGATCGCTCCTTCCGAAGAGACACGGTGCCCCCAAAAAATCAATCTCCGTCACGTCGAACTGGCATTTCACCGGGTTGATTATTAACCCGTGTTCCTCCAACCTCCGGAAAACCGTCGTGAGGTGGGTTTCGTGTTCGTCTTCGGACGCACTGGCTACCAGGATATCGTCCAGGTAGACGAACACGAACGGGAGATCGCGCAGCACTGCATCCATCATGCGCTAGAATGTCTGTGCCGCGCCTTTTAACCCGAATGGCATGCGCAGGAACTCGAATAGACCGAACGGAGTTATTACCGCTGTTTTGGGTACGTCCTCCGCACGCACTGGGACTTGGTGGTAACCGCGGACCAGGTCTATATTGGAAAAAATGTCCGCTCCGGCGAGGTGAATGGAAAAATCCTGTATGTGGGGAACTGGGTAGCGGTTGTGCGCTGTGGCGTTGTTCAACCTGCGGAAATCACCGCACGGTCGGTACGATCCCTCAGCCTTAGGGACCATGTGTAGCGGGGATGCCCATGGGCTGTTTGAACGCCTGATGATGCCCAACCTTTCCAGGTTGGCGAACTCCTCGCGCGCTATGGCCAGTATAGCTGCGTCCAAGCGCCGAGGTCTTGTAAAAATGGGTGGCCCGGTGGTGGTGATAACGTGCTCCACCCCGTGTTTAGTGATGGCCGCCGAAAACACCGGGACCGTGAGTGCTGGGAACTGAGTGAGCAGTGTGTGGAACTTACCGCCTGTAGCTGTGACGGGCTTGTGCTGTTGGCCGGGTCACTCGAGCTATACAGGGGAGAGAGTAAAAGGACAGTGGATTAACCAGGCGCCTGTTAGCAACATCAACCAGTAAACCATGTGCACACAGAAAATCAGCCCCCAGGATATGGTAATTCAGTGCTGCTACGACAAAAGTCCACTCATATGTACGGCCGTGTAGAGATAAGATCAGTGTCCTCTCACCAAAGGTCTTAATTTCCGAGCCGTTTGTTGCCAACATCTCGGGGCCGCTAGGTCCTGCCAGCCGGTCGGCGTAGGTCGGCAGGATGAAGCTCTTCTGGGCTCCGGTGTCCACGAGGAAACGCCTCCCCGAGCACACGTCCGTCAAGTAGAGCAGCTTGTTCTCTTCACCGAGGGTCGCAGCTGCTACTGACTGCCGGCCTCGGCGTTTTCGCGAGCGCTTGAATTGGCACGGTGGCGCACATCTGCGTGCGTTCTCTCCGAAGCGGCAGTGGTAGAAGCAGAGCTTGTCTCTCTGGCGCTCCTTGGCCCCCGCTGCTGCTACCGTCGGTGGCTCCTCGCCTCCTCTGGTCGTCTCGCTGGGCTCCGCCGCTGCCGCGTTGACTGTGATCGCCCGGCTGGTGAGAATGATCCGATCTGCCTCCTGGGCTAGCGCACGGTAGTCATGCGCGGCCAACAACGGCGAATTGGCCAGAACCACTCTCGCCACTGTTGGAAGGTACCGGAGGAAGAGGTAGGCAAACAGAAAGTGCCCGTCGTCCGTGCCCATTAACGCCAGCATCTTCTCCATCAGGTCTACGGCCGAACCATCTCCTAACTCGGCCCGCGTCAGGAGCTTCTCCGCTCTCTCATATTCCGAGAGCGTGTAGCGCCGGGTGAGCGCAGCCTTGAGCGCCTCGTATTTGTTGCTGGTTGGAGGCTGATTGAGCAGGCTCGCTACCTGCTGAGCTGTGCAGGCGTCCAGCGCTGCGACCACATGGTAGAATCTGGTGTCGTCTGCCGTTACTCCCCAGAGGGCGGACTGGGCCTCGGTGTGGTGGAACCAAGAGCGTGGGTTGTGCTGCCAGAAATCCGGTAGCTTGACTGAAACTGCACACGCGTGGCTGGGGGTTCCAGTCCGGGCTGTATGTGGGATGGCTGCCGCCTCGCTGGAGCTTCCTGACCGAGCCGGCTCCGGGGTTCTTGCCTCTTGTTACATAACACATCTTGGGTCACCAGTGTGGAGTGTGTGAAATAAGAGGCAGATTCATGGCAGACGGTTTATTACACACTTCACATCTCTCAAGCACAGAACAGAATGACACATTTCAGCAGGCACTCTTCTTTTACCCAAAATCACTCCTCACAAGTTTCATGGCATTTCTCCACACACAACATGACATTTGCATTACACTGCTTTCAACCCCCTACGTCCTTGACTCCTTCCTGTTATCTCGCCAGGAACCTCCTGAGCATTGTTCTCCCATGCTTATCCACTGTCTCTTGTCTGAGATACTAAATAATCGGACTCCCCCAAGGTGCTACAACATCAGTGATTGTGCAAAATGAACTGCTCAAGACTCAATGGAGATTGAAACTGGTGATCTGAAATGAATGCTGAAATTATAAAAAGGTAATGGTATGTTGGAATTTTATTTCTATTATGGAATAGATAAAATTAACTGATTTTGATTTGATCAAGTGTTAAAGCATGTGATGGATAATGCTTGTTGGAATATTTTAGGAATGCTATCTTCTTGGAACATAAGTCAATATTATACAGAAATAAGTGGCATTCAGCTGTTTGTTTTATGTCATTTAAGGACAGTTCTGGTACTTAAAAATCATAAAAACCCAGGAGCTTCGGGGGGCTTTGCCCCACAAACCCCCCTCAACCAGGGTTCTGCCCTGGACCTCGCTGGGGGACTATGTCCCCCAGACCCCCTGCAAAATTTTCAGATAATTTCACCAACCCAAAATCACATCCCTGTGAAGAGAGTTGAGTTTCGGTTTCCATTCATCAGAAGCGATACTGAACGTGCTTGTGTCAGGCAGCGGCAGCAGCAGCTGATCAGTTGTGCTCTTGTTTGTGGGGGAAGATGGACGTGAAGGCGCTGGAGACAGAAATACTCAAGATAATCCTTGGCAACGGGGGGGTGTTTTACACCGATGACCTGCTGTACACCTGCAGCTCCCACGACCCCAGGGTGACGGAGGTGATCAGCAACCAGGACAAATTCATTAACACTGCCTATGGGCAGCCAAAGGTTTTGGCCCGGACCAGCCTGGGGTTGTGCAGGAACAAGGACTGCTGTGGGACATGCAAGAGGCTTCACCTGTGTAAAAACTATCTGTTCACTGGAGACTGTCGCTACAGTCACACTAGGTATGTAAACTGAGATTTACTGCAGTTTAGTGACAGTATTGTTACGTCCACAAACCTGGCAATGATGGCCGACCAGCATGCTGCGTTTACTGAGTTCTGTTACAGTTTGGCACAGTGTTGCTGTCATGTATGAGTTTGTGTTAGTAGCAGTAAGATGGCGGCTGGGTTGGCCGGGGGATAGACAGGGGTGGCGGACTACCGTTTCTGGTAGTGACGGCACAGGTATAAAAGGCAAGGGCGGAAGAGTACGTGGCGGTATTGCACCTGTAAGCTGGTTGCCAACCGCCAATCAAATCTAAAAGAAGAAGAAGAAGGCATGTCTTCTTTCGCCGTGAACGCCCTGGCCTGCTGGAGAGCGCTGAGAGTCTGAGGGTATTGTTAATAGTTCTGTTAATAAAGCTCCGTTAACAGTAACGTCGCTCTGCTCATTATTGGCCCATTTATAAACACAACAGTTGCCAGGTTTCACGAGAGAAACAAGCAACCAGCTCTATGAAAATGAGCCCAAAAGAAGCCCAACAGGCAACCTACCACATTGCGAGAGAGACTGCTTGATGACATATCGATATATAGATTTATTTTGTTTGCAGTGAATTGACTGTAAACACAGTCAGCATTGAATAACGGAATTTTATAAACTCTATTTAAAGGAAAATACATATGCATTCTGTATAAGCAACAGTAAATTTATAGTAAACACAACATAAAAATTTTGAATAAATTAAATTTTTAAACTGATCTAAAGAAAAGACGTACATTCTGCATAAGTATCAGCACTAAACACGATTACAGTTTAGTGATGTGGGATGATGGGAGTTGTTGTCCACTAGTCCTTTAAACAAAAACTAAACATTACATGACAGCTGACAACTTTAATTACATGGAAAATTATCTTTTAACCCCTTGCACTCCGGTCAATTTTCCTAAAAATGCCAAAAAATAATGTGCCCAAAGTAAATCGAAAGCTGTTCTTCAACCCTTTTGCAGCATCTTCATGGGGTTGGTCTCATTTAAAAGAAAACACTTTGAATTTTTTGGCAAAAAAAACATGATCTCTCTAAGTGCTCCGGCCACTGAGTTACAGTCATCTAAACATAGTGAACTTGAAGAAAATAAATTTGGCCTGGGTGTTTTTATGGATACAAATGCTTGCAAATAACACACAGCTTCATTTTTTAACACCAGCTTCATTTTCGGTCTAGAAAATGCAACAGAAATGTAGAACCAAGTGTTATCCAGCTGAGGTCCAAATTTTGTAACAATACCACAAAAAATGAATATATTACACAGCTTTGTTCTCAGGTAGTTCACAGGCGTTTTGGAACTGTGCCAAATTGTGCCAAATGGCACAGTTTGGAAAAACGTCTGTAACTTTTGAATGATTCAATGTAGAAGCTTCATTTTGGGCTGTAATGAAAGGCGACACTCAAGGCTGTGTGTGTGGGGGGGGGTTGCCCCCCTCTCGCTACAGAGGATGGAGATCGGCCATCGCTACATGACGGATTACACTCGGATGTGGCGATGTGGCCACAGCAGCGCTGTCACCGCGGCTCCCCCTCCCCCCGCTACAGAATCGTAGCGGCGGGGGGGGGGGGGGCGTTCACGGTCCGGAGGCGTCGAACGAACCGTGTAACGTGGCGCACGCACTTCGGACATCGTGCGCCGCACAGTTGTAATTTACCGATCGGTCAAAAGTCATTTTTGATTACAATTTTCAGGGATAAAAAATAATTTGGCTTATAACACCTTACCTCTTCACAGCCACATTGTCCTGGCCAACTTCTCTTCCTCATTGTCAGACGAACGTGACGCTGGTCCGCTCGTGGTTCTGGTCTCACGATCCAGTCAAAACATAATTCCATGATTGCGGTTTTGGCGAATGATTTACGACCTTCGTCGTCGGCCTCCGTCGGTCTATGATGACCATATAAGAGAATCCTAAACACTCTGCTGGAATTAAAAAAAAAATAATAATAAAGCACTGCCTGTGGCTGCTGAAGCAGTCTCTCTTCACCCAGCCTTTGTAGACAAAACAGCTCAGCGAACTTCTGAGCTTCAATTGGCTCACTGCGTTGGTAGGCGGGTCCTTCTTGCCAAGTTTTCAGTCATTGGTTCTTCAAGGTTTCAGAAACCCAATTCAAGGCTCTTTTTTGTCAAATGAGAGGTCAATCAGATGATCTAATCTGTTCGCGGCTGTGTCTGCAGCTTTTATTTTCAGTGCGCGCTTGGACGCCACTACATCACCATCACCACCTACATCACCATCTACATCATGCGTCCTAGAGCGCACGAGAGCGCTCTCGTGCGCTCTAGGACGCAGAGACTTGCCCGTCCGCGGTACAATGGAGAGCAAGAGGTTAAATTGACAAACATATGTGCAACTCGTGGCAAAATTTGATCGGGATCAAAGGATAATTTGCTCTTACCATTCATTTTTTTTTTCAATATATTTTTATTAAAATCCATTTCAGAAATTACAGAGAAGTTTGCATAATACTTCTTGAAACAAGAAATAGAGATACACTTATTAAGCACATATACATATATGTATATAAGATCTAATAGTGCATCAACAAGTACTTCACACTAAAACACCAGATATTTTTTTTTTTAACCCCTAGAACAACCCCCCCCACCCCAGTTCACAAAATCAGAGGAGGAAGTACCTCAACAGGTGTATAATAGGAGACCAAAACACACAAAAAAAGTACAAATATATATATATATATATATATATATATATATATATATATATATATATATATATATATATATATATATACTGTATATATTTGACAAGGCACATGCTGACATAATTACATGGGTAAGACTTTTAGATTAGAAAAGTAAGATATAAAACATTGCCATTTCTGGTAAAACCTTTCTGTGCATCCTCTTATCGTATATTTTTATTTCTCAAGTTTTAGAAAAAACATCATATCCTTGAGCCATAGGGAAATTGAGGGATATCTGACAGATTTCCAAAGCAACAATAAAATACGCCTTGCTATTAAGGACGTAAAGGCCACAATATCCCTTTGTGCTTAATTCAAAACTACCGATGAGTCGGGGATCCCAAATATGGCAATAAATGGAGAAAGCAACAGAGTCACTTGAAGAACCGTGGAGATAATTGTAAAGTAACTAGACCAAAAACTGTATAATTCCGGACAAAGAAAAAACATGTGGCCAAAGTGACAGGGAGATCCCTTACATTTATCACAGCTACCATAAACTTCTGGGTAAATCTCAGAGAGTCTCGATTTTGAAAAATGGATTCTATACAGTACTTTAAACTGAATCAAGCTAAGACGAGCGCATGAGGAAGACGTTCTAATTCTGTTAATGGCATCCTCCCAAAGCTCTTCAGTCATCTGTATACCCAATTCTTTCTCCCACAAATTTTTTATTTTGACACTTGATTCATCGTTTAATGTTAAAATGGAATTATAAAGCTTAGATATCAGCCCTTTCAAATTCAAATTCAAATTCAAACGTTTATTTCAAACTCAGGGTTCATATTAAGAGCAAAACTAAAACGAGTAGAAAATAGATAAATAAATAAAAGTATATACAGATCAGCAGACACTCGGCGCTCTTGTAACAATAACATACAATAATGGGCTCAGTATAAAATGGAACGCCACCACTTCCAAATGCTGGAATGAAGTGTGAGTGACGAGTTGACAATTGCTGATATAAGATGATTGTTACATGCCAGCAACCTTCTCAAAAAACTGTAAACATTCTTACGTATCAATTCGCCAAAAGACGGAATGTTCACAGACACAAACATCTTGCTTGCACTCGACCTTCGTGGTACATCTAACAACCTTCTTAGGGAGTTATTATATGCAATGCGGATTTTGTTCCTAACAGCAACATTGCTATTAAACCATAAAGGCGAGCAGTACATTGAGGTACAGAAGGTCTTGAACAACATACATTTGACATCAGGAGAACATCTATGGAAATTTCGCAACAGTAAATTTGTTTGAGCGTACAGTTTCCTGAGATGCCTGTTACAATCAACATTGGTCTTATCAGATTCAATCCACACACCTAGGTATTTGACTTTTTCAACAAAGTTCAAGCTATTACCACAAAGTGGCATAACAGGATTCGACGTATTGACACCCTTTGGTTTGAAAGCCATACACATAGATTTAGTACAGTTGAACAGGATGTCATTTTTTTCACCAAATTTTTCACATACTGAAAGGAGATGTTGCATCGCTGCAGTAGACAAACTTAACAAACAGAGGTCATCAGCGTAGAAAATGTGATTTAACAGTGCACCGTTAAAGGAGCCGCCCACATTAGTATTGTTCAACAGTACACTGAGATCATCAACATAGACATTAAACAACAAGGGTGACAGAATACCACCTTGTTTAACACCGTTGGTCACATGAAATTTGGATGAGGTGACATTGCCCCATCTAACAACCATAGACTGCCTTCTGTACCAGTATAGCAGGATGCTAACAATGTAAATAGGAATACCTCGATCGATCAGTTTTCTGAACAAACACCAGTGGTTAATCCTGTCAAAAGCTTTGCTAGCATCCAGGAACGTAGCATAGACACTAGTGGAATGGCTTCTGAAGTAGTCAACAAATTCATGGAGTAGGTAAACAGCCTTGTCAGTTGAAAGAGCTGATTTGAAACCAAACTGATTGTTGTTTGTCCACAGATAATCCTCAATTCTGTTCAGGAACAAACCCTCTAACAGTTTAGATATAACATTTGCAATAGCTATAGGTCTGTAGTTGTTCATATCAGAAAGACTGGCACACTTGTTTTTCACCAAAGGAATAATAACAGAGTCCATCAACATATCTGGCATGTAACCATGAACAAACATACAGTTAAAACACAATGACAACAGAATACACAAATTGAAATCAGCGTTGATGAGGCATTCACTGGTGAGACAGTCAGGGCCAGCTGATTTGCCTTTCTTGAGAACTTTGATCAGTGAATCAACTTCAACAGGAGTAACAGCAGAAATATCAGAGGCATCAAACATGTCGTTATACAGACGAATATCATGCATAACAGAATCCTTCATTGAAACATTCTTGACTGAGTTGAAAATAGCTTCATATTGACATTTCCACTTTTCAGCAATATTAACGTCACCAGTCACACCATCAATGGTGTTTGATCTGACAGACCGGTGGGAGCTCATAGCCTTCATTTGTTTCCAGAATTCTACCATGTTCAGTTCACTCATGTGATTAGCTAGCTGGTCACATTTGATACTTTCTTCATTGCGCCTGCATGCTCGTAGAGCATATTTGAACCTAGCCCTGCAATTTTTCATGTTTTCAAATATTGGACCAGAACGTGGTTTGCTATTACTCCTCCACCACAAAAAAGCATCCCGAGCAGCTGTGTGAGCCTCGCTAACGACATCATTCCAGCCTGGGACGTTATATTGGGTGGCCACACTGTGACTAGGAATGCATTCACTCACACAGTAATTTAAAGCATCAACAATATCACTGTAGAATCAACAATATCACTGTAGAACCTGTCGATATCGTCCCTGTGTGCCGCACAATTACGGTCGTGACACCTGATGGCGTCCATAGGAGCACGGATGTTACAGAGTTTCCTACGAGTAAGTTTCTTATATCTGGACAGGTCTGACGCTGTGGCATCACGCCATTTGTATGTTCTACTGCCCGTTGTGGCTGAGGGAGCTTCCCGGGGGCCACTTACAGCACTAGATACCTCAATATCTATAGATAAAGGTACATGATCAGAACTCACATAGTCAAACAGAACTTTGATATTGGACACGTTATCATGGCCTGAGGATGTAGTCACACAGTGATCAAGCCATGATGTAGAGCCATGAGCCATGCTAACATGAGTAAAGGTATCACCTGGTAAGATAATCCTGTCCGAGATGTGTAAGGAGTAACTCTCACAAAAAGACACCAGTTCGTCTCCAAAACAACTTGAACGTGCTGTATTAGCGTTGAAGTCACCAATTGTGAACACGTATGGAGTTGGAAAGTCCTCGGTGATACGTTTAACAAGACTCAGGCAGTGCAAGTATTCATCCAAGTTTTCAACACTGTCATAGGGAAAATATACACATAATATAAGACAGTGAAAGTCTTTATGTTGTGGACCATGTGAAACTATACTTTCCCAGGGCTGATCAGGAGGTATAGAAGGAAAGTTGGAGAAACACTTAGAAACAAAGTTACGAATTTGAAAATAACGAAACAAATGGGTGCCGGCTAAGTTATAGTTGGAAGATAAATTGGTAAAGCTATCAAAAAGCCCGGATGTATATAAATTCCTTATATGTTCAATACCCCTGTCATGCCAATCGGAGAAAGACGAATCTGAGAGAGACGGGGGAAACAAATGATTTTTAGTTAAAGGACACAAAGAGGAGGCAGCTACAAAACCAAAGCGCCGCCTAAACTGAAACCAGATTTTTAATGTGTTGAGAACCACTTGACTGTCCGTATAAAATGAGGGTTTTGTAGGCAAAGAGGAAAAAATTAATACAGGTATTAACGACCCACAACAGTATGATAATTCCATTCTACACCATGGGGAGCAATAAGACTTTAACCAACTAACCCAATAATTGAAAATCAGGTAATGCAAGTCCCCCGCTAAGTTTACATCTTTGCAATAATTTTTTACGAACTCTAGGCGGTTTACCATTCCAGATAAAGCCACAAATTATCTTATCCAGAGAATCAAAAAAGTTTTTAGGCAGAAAAAGAAGAATTGATTGAAATAAAAAAAGAAATTTTGGTAAGATATTCATCTTGACAACGTTAATCCTACCCAAGAGTGAAAGAGGGAGATTTCGCCAGTGCTGGACGTCAGAGGTTATTTTGGCAATAAGGGGAGAAAAATTCACTGAAGCTAGGCTAGAGAAAGAGCGTGTCACATTTATACCTAGATACTTGAATCTTGTATGACTAAGTTTGAAGGGTATGTCAGACTGCTGAAGATCACAGGCAGTCGTATTGATGGGAAAGCATTCGCTTTTTTCCAAATTCAATTTATAACCAGAAAAGGAACTGAAATTATTTAAGATACTCAAGACATTGGGGATGGAACTAACTGGATTTGACACATATAACAACAAATCATCTGCATATAACGACAACTTGTGTTCAGTTCCATTTCGGAAAATCCCTCTAAATGAATTGGAAGACCGCAACCCAATGGACAGAGGCTCAATGGCAATAGTGAAAAGCAAGGGTGATAATGGACAGCCTTGTCGTGTACCACGTCCAAGAGGAAAATAATCGGAAAACATATCATTAGTTTGAACCCTTGCTTTCGGGGATGTATAAAGGAGACGAATCCAAGAAACAAATTTCTCATTGAATCCAAATTTCCTCAAAACCGCAAACAAATATTCCCACTCTACCCTGTCAAACGCTTTTTCAGCGTCTAGCGATGACTATTTCTGGTGAATCAGATGACTGCTTTGCATAAATTATATTAAAGAGAGTACGTATATTAAAAAATAATTGTCGTCCCTTAACAAAACCGTTCTGTTCTTCAGATATAATCAAAGGGAGAACCTTCTCCAAACGGGAGGAAATTACTTTGGCTAACACTTTCACGTCAGCATTAAGCAACGATAATGGTCTATAAGAGCTACATAGAGTTGGGTCTTTGTCCTTTTTATGAAGTAAAACAATAGAAGCTTGTGTTAGAGTTGGAGGAAGGGTACTTCGTTCTAATGATTCATTAAATGTAGCTAAAAGTAATGGTGCTAATTTTTCTATAAACTTTTTATAAAATTCAATGGGAAACCCATCAGGGCCAGGTGCTTTGTTTGATTGCATTGCTTTAATTGAATTAATTATTTCAACAAGGCAGAGTGGGGAATCCAGGCTTTTTGCTGTATCCGAGTCAATTACAGGATTCGAGAGGTCATGAAGAAATGTTTTCATGTTATATGAATCTGTTGGGAACTCCGACGTATATAGAGAAGAATAAAATGTTTTAAATGTGGCATTGATTTCATTAGGATCCGTCATGATTATATGTTGGATATTCTGAATACTACTTATAATCCGAGAGTTCGCTTGACGCCGTAGCTGATGTGCCACTAGACGGCTTGCTTTGTCGCCATATTCATAATGAGTTCCACGACTTTGTAATAATAGCCGTTCAGCTTCTTGGGTTGAAATTAGATCAAGTTCTGATTGTACCTCCATGCGCTGTTTAAATAATTCTGGTGTAGGATTTAAGGCATATCTTTGATCAATATTACTGATAGCTAAAGTGAGTTCAGTAAGCTTAGCGTGACGTCTCTTATTAGAAAGTGCAGAGTAGTAAATGATTTGTCCTCTAAGGTAGGATTTAAGTGTCTCCCATAGTAGTGAATATGAAGTAGAATCATTTTTATTAAACAACAAAAACTCATCAATTGAATTGGAAATAAAATCACAAAACTCTTTATCTGCCAAAAGAAGAGAATTAAACCTCCATGAGGGAAGACTACGTTTATAGGCACCCAAATGAATATCTAATGGTAATGGTGCATGATCAGATATTATTATACTTAAATAATCAGAGGAAACTACACAGGAATTTAGAGTACAGTCAATAAAAAAGTAATCAATCCTAGAATAAGAATGATGCACCTTAGAAAAAAAGGAGAATTTTTTACTGATTGGATTGCGGGATCTCCAAGGATCGACAAAGCCATTCTGTGTCATGAAATCAGAAAATGTTTGAGACATTAAAGACTTATTTAGATTACGGGGATTAGATCGATCTAGCGATGGATCAAAGACACAATTTAAGTCGCCCCCTAAGATTAACAAATGTGAATTCAAAAATGGTAGTCTTGTGGAGATGTGTGGAAGGACGAGGCTGAGTGTATTTCTCAAGACCAGTTTTATTCACAATCACATTCTCCAACATCCAAAAACAGAAAGAGGGAGGAATCCCCCAACATCTGTCCCTTTAATACCCCAGGACATCAAAGCACACAGTCACATGGTCTTTTCATCCCAAATCACAATGCATCCCCCTCCAGGTCTTCTCGTCTCCACCTAAAGTCCTGGTGGTCAGGAAATCCCTCAAGGCCATCTCTTTGCATACAAAAGGCCAGACTTCACATCCTCCTGTTACCCCTAGGAGGTTCAGACCTTTTGTTCCTCTGAGACGTGAAGCATATAATAAGCATACAGTAATACACATGTGAAGCATATGAAACCACATATGTGCACCACATGACCCCCCCCCCCCAAACGTCTAAGATGGAACAACATAACCACAGATTGCATGTCAAAATAAAATCACTACATATCAGTCCACGTGCCGCTTGGGTCTAAGCCTTCTCCCGTACTTGCTGTAAGCAGGCTGTACCACTTCCGCGGCGTCTTCCTGCTGTGGAGCTACTGCATGGGAATGAGAACTGTTAGTCAACCTCTGTGGGTGTTCTGGGGAATGCTCTCTAGGGGGTCTGCCGTGCCGAGGACCCTTCACCAACTGCACAACTTCGTCAGCTGCCAGAAAAGCAGGTTTGAGCCTGTTAATGCCAATCATTTCTTTTCTGCTCCCCAAATCTAGCAAAAAATGCTTATTCCCTGTTTCCAGCACTCTATATGGTCCGTCATAAGGTGGGCGTAAAGGTGGACGATGGGCGTCATATCTGACAAAAACAAACTCCGCATTTTTTAAAGCTTTAGGCACAAAAACACGCAGAAAACTGTGGTGAATGGGGCCAGGTAGCGTGCTCGGGCCCGTGCTATTCTGTAACTGCTGAGCCGGGGAGCACTCTGGCGCAGGAATATCTGGGAGAAATTCCCCGGGCAGCCGAAGTGGCTGTGTGAAAACTAGCTCAGCTGGGGAGGCTTCTAAATCCTCTTTAGGTGCAGAACGCAACCCCAATAAAACCCATGGTAGCTTGTCCACCCAATTTGCATCCGTAAGCGACGCTCTGAGAGCCGCCTTCAATGACCTATGGAAACGTTCGCATAACCCGTTAGCCTGCGGGTTGTACGCGGTCGTGCGGTGGATCGTTGCCCCCAGGCTGCGGGCCATCGCTGACCAAAGTTCGGAAACAAATTGCGGGCCTCTGTCGGACGTAATGTCCAATGGAACTCCAAAACGTGCTACCCATGCCGTTAAAAACGCGCGCACCACCTCCTCGGCTGTGGTTGACGACAGCGGAACCACTTCCAGCCAGCGCGTGGTGCGGTCAACCATTGTCAGGAGATGTGTGCACCCTTGTGAGGGCAGGAGGGGGCCTACGAGGTCCATGTGGACATGATCAAACCTTTTAGCTGGGATGTGAAACGGCTCTAAGGGAGCTCTCATGTGTCTATGAACCTTGGCCCGCTGACAAGCCATGCAGGCTGCCGCCCACTCTCTAACTTGTTTGCGCAGGCTCGGCCATACAAATTTCTCTCCTACCATTTTGACCGATGCGCGCACTCCTGGGTGCGCCAGAGAATGGATCGAGTCAAAAACGCGGCGGCGCCACGCGGCTGGAACCACAGGACACGGCCACCCAGTGGAGACATCACAGATTAGGGGGGACATACCGTCTTGCAGCACCCTGTTCTCCAGCCTTAACCCTGTTGGTCCAGACTGGAGCACGCACACATCCGCGTCGCTACCCTGCTGCGCGGCCATGGCTGCATAATCTATCCCCACGCGGACCGGGGCCGCACGCACTTCCGCGTCGCTAACCTGCTCCGCAGCCATGGCTGCAGAATCTACCTCCACGCGGGCTGGAGCCGCCACGGCGCGCGAGAGGCAGTCCGCCACTACATTAAGTTTACCCGCCACATGCTGGATATCGGTTGTAAACTCGGATATCGCAGCCAGCTGTCTCTGCTGCCGGCCTGACCAAGGTTCTGAAATCTTGGAGATCGCGAAAGTCAGCGGCTTGTGGTCAACGAACGCGGTGAAACGACGTCCTTCCAGCCAGAACTGGAAGTGGCGAATGGCCAAGTGGAGAGCTAACAACTCCCTGTCAAACGCGCTGTATTTTCGTTCGCTGTCGCACAGGGTCTTACTGAAAAAGGCGAGCGATTGCCAGGCTCCGGCTACATACTGTTCCACGACCGCCCCTATGGCCACATCTGACGCGTCAGTAGTGAGCGCCATGCGGGCCGCTGGGACTGGATGTGCCAACAACGCAGTGTTTGCCAGGGCTGTTTTGACTTCAGAGAATGCGTGCTCTCGCTCCGGAGACCATTCGACTTTGTTTGTGGGTTTTTGTTTTTTTAGTGCAGCATACAATGGTTGCATGAGCTGCGCTGCGCGGGGGAGGAAACGGTTATAAAAATTCACCATTCCCAAAAACTCCTGTAATGCTTTGACCGTTTGTGGCTGGGGAAAATTTGTTACTGCGCGCATTTTGTCAGGCAGAGGAACCGCTCCTTCTGGGGAGACGCGATGCCCCAAAAAATCAATCTGCATCACCCCGAACTGACACTTCGCTGGATTAATAATTAACCCGTGCTCTGCCAACCTCCGGAAAACTGCTGTGAGGTGGTTTTCGGGTTCGTCTTCAGACGCGCTGGCTACCAATATGTCGTCCAGGTAGACGAACACGAAAGGGAGATCTCGCAAAACCGCGTCCATCATGTGTTGGAAAGTCTGCGCCGCGCCTTTAAGCCCAAACGGCATGCGCAAAAACTCGAAAAGCCCGAAAGGAGTTATTACCGCTGTTTTGGGTATGTCCTCAGCGCACACTGGGACCTGGTGGTAACCGCGTACCAAGTCTATTTTAGAAAAAACGCGCGCCCCCGCCAAATGAACTGAAAAATCTTGGATGTGCGGGATCGGGTAGCGGTCATGCGCTGTAGCGTTGTTCAGCCTGCGGAAATCACCGCAGGGCCGCCATGAGCCATCAGCTTTCGGGACCATGTGAAGCGGTGAAGCCCATGGGCTCTTCGAACGCCTGATGATGCCCAGCCTTTCCAGGTTGGCGAACTCCTCGCGCACTATGGTCAGTTTAGCTGAATCCAAGCGCTGAGCTTTAGCGAAAACGGGCGGACCGGTGGTAGTAATAAAATGTTCCACCCCGTGTTTAGCCACGGTCGCCGAAAATGTTGGAACCGTGAGTGCTGGGAACTGAGTGAGGAGTGTGTGGAACTTACCACCTGCAGCTGTGACATTGGCTTGTGCTGTTGGCGGGGCCAGTCGAGCTGTACAGGGAATAGAATAAAAAGAGAGTGCATTAACCAGGCGTCTGTTAGCAAGATCGACCAACAAACCATGTGAGCACAAAAAATCAGCCCCTAACATGTTGAAATTGACTGCCGCTATGACGAAAGTCCACTCGTATGTATGGCCGTGTAAAGACAGAAGCAGAGTCCTCTCACCGAAGGTCTTAATCGCCGAGCCGTTTGCTGCTGACACCTGGGGACCACTGGAAGGCGCCAGCCGGTCAGCGTAGGAAGGTGTGATGAAACTCAGCTGGGAGCCCGTGTCCACGAGGAAATGCCTCCCTGAGTGCGCATCCCTCAAGTAGAGCAGCTTGTTCTCCTCTCCGAGGGCCGCAGCTGCTACCGACCCCCGGTCTTGGCGTTTCCCGAGCGCTTAAAATGGCACAGTGGAATGCACTTGCGTGCCCTCTCTGCGAAGTGGCGATGGTAGAAGCAAAGGACGTCGTCTGCTCCGTGTTTCCTGGCCCCTGCCGCCGCCGTCGTCGGTGAGTCTGGTGCTGCAGCCTCTGGCCCCCTGCCCTCTCCGGATGATGCGCCTGGCTCCGCTGCCGCAGCCGTAGCCGCACGCCATTTATTGGCATCGACGAGTCGTTGCGCCTCGTGTCCCAGCTCGTGGTAGTCTCGTCGGGCCAACAGTGGTGAACTGGCCAGGGTCACTCTCACCGCTGACGGTAGGGTCCTGAGGAAAAGGTGGGTGAAGATGAAGCTATCATCTTCGGAGTCTCTCAAACTCAGCATCTTCCCCATCAGGTCTGCGGGTCTGTCGCTCTCAAATTCAGTCAGCACCAGGAGCCTCTCTGCTCGCTCCTCCACTGAGGGGGTGCGCAAAAACTCGAACAAGCCAAACGGTGTTATTACCGCTGTTTTGGGTATGTCCTCAACGCGCACTGGGACTTGATGGTAGCTGCGAACCAAGTCTATTTTGGAAAAAACGCGCGCCCCCGCCTAATGTATGGAAAAATCTTGAATATGCGGGATTGGGTAATGGTCGTGCGCTGTAGCGTTGTTCAACCTGCGGAAATCACCGCAAGGTCGCCACGAGCCCTCAGCTTTAGGGACCATGTGAAGTGGGGAAGCCCATGGGCTCTTCGAACGCCGAATGATGCCCAACTTTTCAAGATTGGCGAACTCCTCGCGCGCTATGGTCAGTTTAGCTGCATCCAAGCGCCGAGCTTTTGCAAAAACGGGGGGACCGGCGGTAGTAATAAAATGTTCCACTCCGTGTTTAGCCACGGTTGCTGAAAATGTGGGAACCGTGAGTGCTGGAAACTGGGTGAGGAGTGTGTGGAACTTACCGCTTGCCGTAGCAACGTTGGCTTGTGCTGTGGGCGGGGTCACTCGGGCTGCACAGGGAATAGAGTAAAAAGAGAGTGCATTAACCAAGCGTCTATTAGGAAGATCAACCAACAACCCATGTGAGCACAGAAAATCAGCACCTAACATGTTGAAGCTCACTGCAGCTATAATAAAAGTCCACTCAAATGTACGGCCTTGCAGGGACAGAAGCAAAGTCTTCTCACCGAAGGTCTTAATCCTCGAGCCGTTCGCTGCTGATGCTCCGTGACTCCCGGGGCCTGCCAGCCGGTCAGCATAGGTTGGCATGATGAAACTCACTTGGGAGCCTGTGTCCACAAGGAATTGCCTCCCCGAAAGCGCATCCGTCAAGTACAGCAGCTTGTTCTGTTCACCGAGAGCCGCGGCTGCTACCGACCCCCGGCTCTGGCGTTTCCCAAGCTCTTGAACTGACACGGTGGTATACACTTGTGTGCCCTCTCTGCAAAGCGGCGATGGTAGAAACAGAGGTCATCTCCTCCGCGATGTTTGGCCTTCACCGCCGCCGTTGCTGGTGGGTCTGCTGCCGCCGCCTCTGGCCCCCTGCCATCTCCGGCCATCACGTTGAGTCCTGACGCTGCTGCGGTGGCTGCGCGCTGTCTGCTGGCGTTGAGAATCTGCTGTGCCTCTTGGGCCAGCGCGCGGAAGTCCCGCTGGGTCAACAACGGTGAACCGGCCAGGGTCGCTCTCGTGGCCAACGGTAGGGTCCTCAGGAAGATGTGGGTGAAGAGAAAGTCGTCGCCATCTGAGCCCCTCAGCCTCAGCATGTCTTCCATCAGGTCGACGGGTGTGCTGTCTCCCAAGTCGTTCAGGGCCAGGAGTCTCTCCGCTCTTTCCTGGACTGAGGGAGTGAAGCGCTGGATGCGCGCTGCCTTCAGCCCGCCGTATTTGTCTTCGGCCGGTGGGTGCTGCACCAGGCTCTGCACATGACGAGCTGTGCGGTTGTCGAGCTTGGCAATAACGTGGTAAAATTTCGTGTCATCTGCCGTTATTCCCCGGAGAGCGAACTGAGCTTCGGCCAAGAGGAACCAGGAGCACGGGTTATCCTGCCAGAAATCTGGTAGTTTGACTGAGACTGCGTTCGCCTGGCTGGTTCCTGGCGAGTCCGGCTCGGGGGAATTTCTTTCGTCCATGATACGTCTTAAGGTCACCAGTGTGGAGAGCGTGAAAAGATGAGGCTGAGTTTATTTCTCAATTCAGGTTTATTCACATTCACGTATCTCCAACATCCTCTCAAACAGAAAAGAGGCCCATCCTCCCACATCTGTCCTTTTTATACCAGGACATCAAAGCACACAGTTACATTGTCATTTTAATGCAAAGACACAATACATCTTCTTCCAGGTCTTGTCCCTTTCACCCCCACATCGCTGGTGGTCAGGAAATCCTTCCAGGCCATCTCTTTGCATAACACAGAACACATTTCGCATCCTCCTGTTATCCCCAGGAGACTCAGACCTATTGTTCATTCTCAGACGTGAAGCAACATTAATATACATATGGAGTCTATGAAACTACATATGTGTGTACCACAGTAACTGAGAATTGTACATTTTTATTTATGAGAATAACAACCCCCCTTGATTTAGAGTTAAACTCTGAATGAAAAACTTGGCTCACCCATGAGCAGTACAACCGTTGGTGATCTTTTATCCGAAGATGGGTCTCCTGCAGGAACACTATTGAGGATTTTAATTGTTTTAAGTGATTAAAAACTTTTAATCTTTTGACAGGATGACCCATGCCCTTAATATTCCAGCTAATGAATCGCAGAGATGCGCCTAGCAAAGCTGTACCAGGGCCTATAGTGGTACTAGCCATTTACACGTAGAAAAATAAAAAAACAACAGAATTATTACCATGAGCTGAGGTAAAACACCACCCACCCAAGAAAACCCCAACACAAGAACACCCAAAGTCTCCATGTAAAAAAAAAACAAAAAACACCCCAAAACCAATGGAGACAGCAGTGTCACACACATGACAAAAAAGGTTGTTCTCAGTAAAATAGGAACAACTCAGGAGACAAAGCCGAGCAAACAGAGGAAGAAGTGCCAGTGGAAAACATGACTCCTGCCGACTTCCGAAAATTGAATTATAGTATGTGCAATGATTAAGTTACATACTATTTTGTTCCAGTATTATAATCTGAACAATAAAGCAGGAAAAGGTAATGATAATGTTAAACTCAACAATTCTCTACGAGATTCTAATGATCACTCTCAAAATAAAGCAAATAAGCGCAAATGTCCAGGTAATAGCAACAAGTCTAGAGTCCGAACAGATATATGGATTGCAATGAACGGTTCACAGCTCACCCAGAGATCAAAGTCTTGACTTATTCCTTCCCGTCTTCCGGCGAAGTGAACTTCTTTTCAGTCCCTTGGTAAGTAATGTGTAGCTGCGCCGGATGGAAAAGTCCGTATTTGACTCCCTCGATGCCACGGAGTAGCCGTTTGACCTCGTTGAATGCGGCCCAAGCCCGTGCTATCTTGGCAGTGTAGTCCGGAAAGACCGACAAAGTCATTCCTCCGACTTTAATCCGCTGGAGCTCTCGCGCACGCCGTAATATATCAACACAGTCACTGTGGTAGTGAAGCCTGCACACAATGGCTCGTGGTCGGTCACCCGGTTTAGGTTTAGGCTGAAGAGTACGATGAGACCGATCCACTAGCGGTTCCTTATCCAAAGAAAAAGCATCTTTCAGCAACGCAGCCACAGCTGTAGGAGAGAAAGAGCCAGGGCCCTCTTCAACGCCAATGATCCTTATGTTATTGCGTCGCGATCTTGATTCTAGGTCTTCACATTTGTCTTCCAGCATAGCAACCTTGGCAGTGAGGCGCTCAACGCTTGTTTTCATGTCAGCCATGCCATCCGTACATCCTGTGAGCGCTTCTTCCATGTCCCCCATGGTACCCGTTAGCTTAGCCAACTTAGCATCGATAGCAGCATTGTCGCTCGCTAACTGTGATTTCACGGACTGCAGCTCAAACTTAAGAGGTGCCAAAGTGTCTCCAATAATCTCTTGTAGCTCCTTCTTAATAATACCAGCAATGTCTTCTTTTAGAGAGGAAAGCGACTCAAATTTCAAGGCTTCAGCGTCCAAAACAGGGGCTGGTTCAGCATCTTGAGCTAGCGGCTCGGAAGTCGGGGCCTGTGGGCAAGGCCTCAGGTGCATCTGAATAGTGCGGGTTTTTCCTCTCTCCGACATTGCAAAACAATTCAAAAGTATCTCTTGAGGTGCACAGCGAAAAAGAACCAAGAAAAAACTCTAGGTTTTTGGAAAACTGCGCAACTGAATAACAATTTTATAAGAAGTTGGCAGGAGCCACCGAATCTGCGTCCTACTCCATTAACCGCTCAGCAGCGCCACCATTCATTTTTATGGAGGATTTTTTTTTTTTTTTTCAATTTAAGGTCTCTGGAGTTTCCCCATTGTGGGACTAATAAAGGCTTATCTTATATGCACTGATCTGTATAGAGGGGTTGCACATGATGTCATTGGTCACGTACCACATTGTTTTTCTGCCATTTTGGATGGCAAATAACATAGACCCTGTGATGAGAATAATAATAATTCCACTAGCACCTATTCAACCCAACTCGCCACGGTGTTGTTTGTTTTCCATTACGACTGAATACCACCTCAAGTAAGTGAGGTCTTTACAGCAAGGTGGCTGACACTCCCAGACATCATTTGTGTGTGACAAGCAAAGCACAAGATGGATATGGAGGCCAGCCTGCTGTGCACTGGTTTTTTGTCAGAGTAAAGGTGAAAAAGGAGAGCCAGAGAAGGCTACAGACAGTGAGACAAAACTCTGGAAAAGTACTGGAGAGTTTAGGAAGCCATGGGGCAGCGGAAGATGTGAGGATATGAACTAGATCACATATGAAGGTAAGCTAATGATTGCTAACGCTAGTTAAGCACTAATAAGTCCTCCATACTTCATTGTAATCATGGCAAGTTATTGCTATTAGGTACTAAAATATGTATGCTGTGTGTGTGTGTGTTTCAGATGGCTATCTTGAGGCAAAAATATTGCTTCAAACCGTCGGTCTGGGCTTTCACCCAAGCCTCCCAGTGATGGGATGTCACCCCAGCTTCACAAAATGCAGTGGTTGCAGAACTTCAGAATGTCTGAAGAAACGTTAAGCTTCCTGGGCTACAAATTGCTCTGATCTGTGTGAAAATCATGGAGAGACTGTTGAGACATCATGGGGTGTACCTGCTCCAGCCAGTGGTGTCATGGCAAAAATTGATCAGCTGCCAAAAATTGATCACCAGGTGCCATATTGTAGTTATGGGGTTATATTAGCCGTAAAATATATATTTCAACAGGTAAACAGTACTGAGTTGGGTATAATAAAATATATTTAATAATTATGATGCATTTTGAAACCAAAACAAACTTCATCTAGGATTAAAAGCAATAAAGATAATACAGTCACAAGGTTACATGGAAAATACACGGATTTACTGGATATATGCATGTAGATACTGTATAAATATATGTTCTGTGTGTGAATAATGTACTATGCACTCTTTTTGTATTACAATAGGAATTTTTACAATAAATTTTTGTGCCTTTTGCAGATATGTCTCCACTTTTGTTTGTTTTATTTGTAAAGGTTAATAAGATGGAGTGACATAAATTAAATGCTAAAAGATTGGAAAAGCTATCTAAATAATCCAGCAGTTTGAGAAATCACTTTTGGTTTGGTGTAAATCTGTCAACAGAATTATGAACCATAAGATAAGATAAGATAAGCCTTTATTAGTCCCACAACGGGGAAATTCCAGGATTGCAACAGCACAGGGATAGCAACACTCAGAGCAACAATCAGAAGGCAAGAAAAAAAAATAGCAGAGTGAAACCCCCAGAAAGCCACTGACAGCTGTCAACCCTGAGAGGGAGAAAGCACAAGAGAAAACAAACATAAGGATATGGCAGAAATGGGAGTAGGCAACCTCAAAAATACAAAAAACAAACTATAACAAATGTAAATGGGAAAATAAATCATACAGACAACTCAAAATGACAACACAGTAGAAAATATGGGGGGAAAAAAAAGGTAGACAACCTGAGCTCGGTGGGGTCCCCCCCCCCCCCCCGTGCTCAGAATGTGGCAAATTGTGCTTTTTTACCCCTTCAGCCTTTGGGGTGTTGTTGTCACCCCGCCAGGTGGGTGGGTAACAATGGTGGCGGTGTCAACACCGATGTTGTGAATGCAATAACTGGAGAAAGAAATGACGTGGGCTTTTCAAATTGATACCATAGTTACACAAATATTTTCTTGTCTATCAGACAGTCAAAAAGATTGTTTTTACCTTAACATGTTTCTGCCACTTCTTGCAGCCTTCCTCAGAAGGGTCACGTGATGATGTTGTGACAATCAGCTGTTTCATCAGCTGTTTTGTCCAGGTTTACCAGACAACAGAGGATGACTAGACCTAATCAGACTAGATATATAACAGTGTAACAAAAGTGTAAACCTTGGTACGGACTTTCAGGTGTGAAAACACCCTGACTTATCAAAATTACACCCGCCTTCCTCCTGTAATTGTGATTGGCCCATTTAAAAAGTGTCCTTCACTGTTTTTTTTTTCCTCTGTTAGATGACACTGAGTGCTTTGAAAGGCACCTTGAAATAAAATGTATTATTATTACAATAAGACCCATTAAATAATTTGTCAATTCTTATAATAGCCTTAAAAAGCCTTAGCGAAGGTCACTAACGACCTCCTCATCGCATCTGATAATGGACTGGTTTCTGTACTTGTCCTTTTAGACCTTAGTGCAGCTTTTGATACTATCGATCATAATATTCTACTTGATAGATTAGAACACTATGTTGGACTTAATGGAACTTCGTTGCAGTGGTTTAGATCTTATTTATCTGATAGGTTCCAGTTTGTTCACGTAAATAATGAGTTTTCTTGCAACTCAAAGCTTAGTCATGGAGTTCCACAGGGATCTGTGCTAGGCCCTACTCTTTTTAGTTTATATATGCTTCCGTTAGGCAACATTATTAGAAAGCACTGTATACATTTTCATTGTTATGCAGATGACACACAATTATACCTGTCAATGAAGCCAGATGATAGTAATCAATTAGCCAAGTTCGAAGCCTGTCTTAAGGAAATCAAAGCTTGGATGACTTGTAATTTCATACTATTAAATTCAGATAAGACTGACGTCATTCTTGTTGGTCCAAAAAACCTTAGAAATACCTTTCCAAATCAAACTTTCAGTTTGGATGCGGTTACTCTTTCTCTTAATAGCTCTGTGAGGAACCTTGGAATTATTTTTGATCAAGATCTGTCCTTCAATTCACATATTAAATTTGTTTCTAAGACTGCCTTCTATCATTTGCGTAATATTGCCAAGATTAGGAACATCTTGTCTCAGAGTGATGCTGAGAAACTGATCCATGCTTTTGTTGGCTCGAGATTAGATTATTGTAATTCTTTATTATCAGGCTGTCCTAAAACATCTTTAAAAAGTCTTCAGCTGATCCAAAATGCTGCAGCAAGAGTTTTAACAGGTACTAGAAAGAGAGATCATATCTCTCCGGTTCTGGCCTCCCTTCATTGGCTTCCCATAGAGTTTAGAATTAAGTTTAAAATCCTTCTTCTTACTTACAAAGCTCTAAACAATCAGGCTCCTTTTTATTTAAAAGATCTGATACTACCGTATTATCCTAACAGAGCACTACGCTCCCAAAATGCAGGATTACTTGTAATACCTAGAATCTCCAAAAGTACAATGGGAGGCAGAGCCTTCAGTTATCAAGCTCCTCTCCTGTGGAACCAGCTGCCAATCTGGATTCGGGAGTCAGACTTGATCTCTGTTTTTAAGAATAGGGCTAAAACCTACCTTTTTGATATAGCCTACAATTAGGGAGGGATCATGTGTTTCTGAACCCTCCCTTAGTTATGCTGCTAATAGGTTTAGTCAGCCGGGGAACCTCCAATAATGCACTGGGCCTCACTCCTTTCTTCACTCTCAATGAAATATTTTTTTTTTTTTGCTGGTCATTAACATCTGTTTGTTCTCTCCCATAGATTGAGTCCCCATCGTGCTGTTTGCTCTCTACATGTCTGTTCTTTTCATCTTCTCTATCCCCTCACCCCCCAGCCAGTCGCAGCAGATGACTGCCCCTCCCTGAGCCTGGTTCTGCTGGAGGTTTCTTTCTGTTAAAAGGGAGTGTTTCCTCTCCACCGTCGCCAAGTGCTTGCTCACAGGGGATCGCCTGATTGCTGGGGTCTTTCTGCGACTGTGGGGGTTCCCCCTACAGTTGATAGTGCTATGAGATGACTGTTGTTGTGAAATGGCGCTATTGTGGAGTGTGTAAATGACGAGGCGGATTGGACTCAGACAGTTTATTACACATTTTCACACAGAAGCATAGTCAGTCAGAAAAGAGGGCGTCTCAGACAAAACTCTTCCCTTAAATACTCAGGTCTCCCTACAGCCGCTTCTCACATAAAAGGTCACATTGCATTCATTCCCTTAATCCTTTAACATCCTGCTCGCAGTCTCTGATACACAAAGGATCCTGCTAGCAGTCTCTGGCACACAAAAGATGTGTGCATCATCATTCTTCATCACATCTTCCTGTTATCTCCAAGGAAAACTCTGCTCTTGTTCTTATCTAAGATGCTACTCACTATGTTTTCCCCATGTGCAGCTAAACTATATAAATAAAGTTGAATTGAATTGAATTGAATTGAATAATAGACTATGTATAATTACACTGTAAAGTTTTTTTGGGTTTTTTTGGGGGGGGAGGGGGGACTAAGCAGCTGCCTGTGAATACTCAGAGCCCTGACTGAGCAATGTGGTTTCTTTGATAACAGCAGGGGCTGCACCTTCTCTCATGACCTGCACTCTGACCACAACCAAAGGACCCTGAGAGAGCATGAGCTGGAGAGTCTGACCAGGGAAGAGCTGTGTACACTGCTGATGCAGAGCGACAACATCGTTCTTCCTGCTGTAAGTCTGATGACACACAAACTCATACCCTGTACCTCAGGACAAGTTTGAGTTTGAGCTGAGCAATTCAGAGAATGTCTGATTACCTTGTGACTTTTTGAGAGTTTTTTTTAGCTCATTTCGGCAAAACCGAAAGGCACTAAAGCAATGGCGTGATGTAAGTTGTCAGGCCACCTGTCACATTTCACAGGAAGTGCTACTTCTCCTAGGCAGTTTCGCCAATGCTCACTAAACTCACACACAATGACGGTCAGGTGGGTCTGCATCCAGGTTGTGCTCAAGGTCAAGTTGAAGGTCGAAGGTCCTGAGATCTGGGCACTTGTGTGATTTTATGAAAATTCTTACTCCCCCTAGGCAATTGCCCTAATTCTACCAAACTCATGTGCAGTGATCATCAGGTGGGTCTAGATCCAGATTGGATCTGTTCAAGGTCAGGTGATCTGGACATTTTACATTATTCACAGTAGGGATTGTTCCCTTCCAGTACACTACTTATACAGTTATTATTGAAGGTGGTAATAACACTGTTCATTCAACTGTAAAAGATACTGTCTATATAGAGATATATATATTGTGGGATTATTTAATTTAACTGTAATGCTGTAAATTCAAGATTCAAAGATTTTACTTGTCAATACTATTATACGTACAGGACATACAGGAGAATTTAAATGGCATTTCTCTCTCTCTTCACTGGTGTGCACAGTATAAAAAAGAAAAAGGAATAAGGGTGGAAAAAAGAAAACAACAACAGCAGTCTGTGTACAGTAATGCAACCTGTAGTGCAAATGGGGACAAAAGATAGACCCAGACCTCCCATAGTGCAAATAGAGCTAAACAATTAATGATGATAAAACCCAGCAATCCTATATACAGAAAACTAGAGATGTAATACCTGTAGTTGCAGTTCAATGCGGCAGTGTAGGTGCAGATAGTAACAGATAGGACAGCACATGATCAGTATAGCAATGACAGACAGACAGCAGACAGACAGACAGTCCCTCTAGGATTTCGCAATGTTGCAATCGTGTCATTTCATGTGAAATCAGCCAATCAATCCAACTGTTGCATGACCTTGCAACTTTGTCCAATCACCGCAACTTTCCCACAACTTTGGCCAATCCTCGTCAACTTCCACCAATTTCACCAATCAAATTTGTCTCTGACTCGCACACAAATGCTCAGTCTAACCAGTCAAATACATCATTGCACCACATTCACTTCCGTGTTTATAGTGAGTATTAACAGAATACATGAGCAGAAACAGTGTGTGATTTAAAAAAAAAACACTCACCTGCAAGGTTTTCAACACCGTCCCTTCCTCCATCTCCCCCAGCCCGCCGGTGGACGTCTCGCCATGTTGCCGTCCTGACCTTGTGTACAAGGTCAGGACACGTGCGGGAGCGCGCGTGAGGACAGATGCCATAAAACCACAAATAAAACCAGCAAATCTAACACTACAACCAGACCAGTGTTTGAACATTTTATACATCTTTAGAGGTAAAATCGTTACTATATGTAGGTAGGTAGATTAGTATATTTGACAGGGACAGTGCAATAAACATAGACAATTAATCAAAGACAATCAATCTGATGTGTTGCACATAGAGTGTATAGCTATTAGCTAATTTGCAACTCTTGTCCCTGGATGGGCTTTAGAAAAAAGAATCAAGTAAAAGATGGAAAAAAAAATAAATATACACAATAACCACATACATCAATGCAGAAAGATTATAAATACACAATTATAAATATTATAAATATTATAAATACACAAATATAACAGCCTGACTCACATTTAACATAAATATTATAAATATTATAAATACACAAATATAACAGCCTGACTCACATTTAACACATATAACATAACTCACGTTTGCCTATTTCAGGCCTCCCTCCCTTCGTCACTCACTATAAACAAACACATTTATTCCTTCCCTTCATTTACTCTCACTTTGCAGACAATTAATTCATACATGAGTACATTCTTGTTTATTTTTCAGCCAGTTTTTAACCTTTTTAGTGAATGTTTTAAAGTCCGTTATTATTTTAATTACATTTGGCATTGTGTTCCAGATGTGACTGCCCTTTATAGAGAAAGCTGTTTGTCCAAATGTGGTTCTGTGGTGGAATATTTTACAGTTATTGTTAACAGAACTCCTGGTGGCTCTGCTGCTGTCCTGTCTTTGGACGAAACCAGCAAGTGGCTCGGGTGCTGATTTATGGAAACATTTGAACGTTAATTTCAGAAAACAGAGGTCAATGAAGCTCTCAAAACTCAATAGGTTGTATTTTTTTTAAAACATTACAGTGATGCCACCTAATGGGCTTTTTGTCCAAGATTTTTAGGGTTTGATTATATAATGAACCTATATGTCTTATTGTGGAAGGGGCTGCTTGAGCCCAGACTGTCAAACAGTATGATATATGAGAAAAAACCATAGAATGCATATACAGTGCAGCTGCTTCGTAAGGTATGTAATATCTAATTAATTTAAAGCAGTTCTGATTTTTTTTTACTGTTTTTGAAATTTTCTTTATATGAAGATTAAATTTGAGTTGAGGATCTAGTACAATGCCAAGGTATTTGAATTCTGTAGCTAAACTGATGTCATGATCATGTATATTAACTTTAAAACGTTGCAGGTTACATTTTTTGATTGAAAAGCACATTGAGACTGTTTTCTGAAGGTTCAGCAATAGATGGTTCTTGAGGAGCCACTCTTGGACATCAACCATACTTGTAGACAGTACATCTGCAGCCTGTGCTGGAGTCTTGGCAGCTGTGTAAATAACTGCATCATCTGCATAAAGTTGGCATGTTGCAGCTGAGCAGTGTAACGGCAAGTCATTAATAAAGATGCTGAAAAGTAAAGGACCAAGAATGGACCCTTGTGGGATACCCATGCGGTTGTTTAAAAATGAGGATTTATCCTGGTGAACTTTTACACACTGTTCTCTATTCTGGAGATAAGATGCAAACCATTCTAATGTATTTGGGGAGAAGTTAAAAGATACCATTTTGGATAAAAGCAAACTGTGGTTTACAGTATCGAAAGCCTTTTTGAGATCTAGAAAAACATCTGGTCAATGAGCTTTAAAGCTGAATCTCCAGTGTGGACAGACCCCCCCCCCCCCCCCGGTCCTGCTGTAAATGAAAGATGTGTGTGTGTAAAGACCGACATGCAGCAGACAGACAGGTAGGCATGGAAAGAGAGTTAATATTCTCTATTTTTTTTTTCAGAAAAACACAGACTCCAATAGCCAATACAGAGCAACAGAATAAATTATTTATTTTTTCCTCTCCGCTCGGTACCGAGTGGTTGGGAACCATAGGGAGTTTTCAAATGAAGGTGCTGCTAATAATTTCCAAATCTATACTCTTTAACATACATTCAGTAAAATTTAGCTGTTGTAATGGATATTGTGTTAAAGTCTGTATTTGCTGCTGCACAAGAGTTTTTCTGTATAGCAGAAGTTTCTGCTTAATTTGCAAATCCTTGTAATAGGAGATTTTTGACAATCCTGTGCTTTTCTTGTATTGTTATATAGAATATCACTGCACCAAACTGGGAAAAAAAAAATCTGCTTTAAAATTTGTAATTCTTCCCACAACTTTTAGTGCAAAAAAAAAATTCTCAAAACATCGCAACTTTTAGCACAACTTTTTAAAAAAAACCTCCCATGAATTCAGGCTTTTGGGGCTGCAACAATCATTAAAACATCCTATGAAATCCTGAAGGTGTGGAGAATGTGTTGAAGGACGAGACTGAGTTTATTCCTCAGGTTCAGCTTTATTCACAATCACATACTCCAACATTCCAAAGCAGAAAAAGAGGATGAATCTTCTCACATCTGTCCTTTTATACCCAGGACATCAAACCTACAGTCACATGGTGTTTTAATCAAACATACAGTCACATGGTACTTAATCCCAGTCACAATGTAACTTCCCCCGATCTTAACACCATCCACCCCCAAGTCTCCGGTGGTCAGGAAATCTCTCAAGGCCATCTCCTTGAAACAAAAGGCCAAATCTCACACCCTCCTGTTACCTCTAGGAGGCTCAGTGCCTTTGTTCCCCTGAGACGTGAAGCACACAATAAACATACAGTAATATATCTGTGGAGCATAAGAAACCAACATATGTGCCCCACATGACCCCCCCAAACGTCTAAGATGGAACAATCATAACTAAAGATGCATGTCATAATAAAATCACTACATATCAGTCCACCTGCCGCTTAGGCCTTAGTCTTCTGCCATATTTGCTGTAAGCCGGCTTTACTGCCTCCGCAGTGTCCTCCTGCTGTGGAGCTGCTGTCTGTGGATTAGAACTGTTAGTCAATCTCTGTGGGTGTTCTGGGGAATGCTCTCTAGGGGGTCTGCCGCGCCGGGGAGCCCTCGCCAACTGCACAGGTTCGTCAGCCATCACAAAAGCGGGTTTGAGCCTGTTTATGCCAATCGTTTCCTTTCTGCCCCCCAAATCTAGCAAAAAATGCTTATCTCCTGTTTCCAGCACTCTGAATGGTCCATCATAAGGCGGCCGCAAGTTTGGGCGATGGGCGTCATGTCTGACAAAAACAAACTCCGCATTTTTTAAAGCTTTAGGCACAAAAACGCGCGGGAAGCTGTGATGAACTGGGCCAGGAAGCATGCTCGATCCCGTGTCGCTCTGCAACTGCTGAGCGGGGGGGGCACTCTGGCGCAGGATTATCCGGGAGAAACTCCCCGGGCAGCCGGAGTGGCTGCACAAAAACGAACTCAGCTGGGGAAGCTTTTAAATCCTCTTTAGGTGTAGAACGCAACCCCAATAAAACCCATGGTAGCCTGTCTACCCAATTTGTATCCGTAAGCAACGCTCTGAGGGCCGCTTTCAATGACCTGTGGAAACGTTCGCATAAACCGTTAGCCTTTGGGTTGTACGCGGTCGTGCGGTGGATCGTTACCCCCAGGCTGCGTGCCATCGCTGACCAAAGCTCGGAAACAAATTGAGGACCTCTGTCGGACGTAATGTCCGATGGAACTCCGAAACGCGCTACCCATGCTGTTAAAAACGCGCGCACCACCTCCTCGGCTGTGATTGATGCCAGTGAGACCACTTCCGGCCAACGCGTGGTGCAGTCCACCATTGTCAAAAGGTGTGTGCACCCCGGTGACGGCGGGAGGGGGCCTACGAGGTTGACATGCACATGATCGAACCACTTAGCCGGGATGTGAAAAGGCTCCAAGGGAGCTCTCGTGTGTTTGTGTATTTTGGCCCGCTGACAAGCGACGCAGGCCGCCGTCCACTCCTTGACTTGCTTGCGCAGGCTCGGCCATACAAATTTCTCTCCTACCATTTTGACCAACGCGCGCACTCCCGGGTGTGCCAGAGAATGGATCGAGTCGAAAACGCGGCGGCGCCACGCGGCTGGCACCACCAGACGTGGTCGTTCCGTGGAGACATCGCAGATTAGGGGGGGCATACCGTCTTGCAGCACCCTGTTCTCCAGCCTTAACCCTGTTGGTCCAGACTGGAGCGTGCGCACATCCGCATCGCTAACCTGCTCCGCGGCCATGGCTGCATAATCTATACCTACGCGGACGGGGGCCGCACGCGCTTCCGCGTCGCTACCCTGCTCCGCGGCCATGGCTGCAGAGTCTGCCCCCACAGGGCCTGGAGCCGCCACAGCACGTATGAGGCAGTCTGCCACTACATTATATTTACCTGCCACATGCTGAATATCAGTAGTAAACTCCGATATCGCGGCCAGCTGTCTCTGCTGCCGGCCCGACCAAGGTTCTGAAATCTTGGCCATCGCGAAAGTCAGCGGTTTGTGGTCCACGAACGCGGTGAAACGGCGTCCTTCCAGCCAGAACTGGAAGTGGCGGATGGCCAAGTGTAGAGCTAACAACACTCTGTCGAACGCGCTGTATTTTCGCTCGCTATCGTGCAAGGTCTTGCTGAAAAACGCAAGCGGTTGCCAGGCTCCAGCCACATACTGTTCAACGACCGCCCTTATGGCTACATCTGACGCGTCAGTAGTGAGCGCCATGCGGGCCATTGGGACTGGGAGTGCTGGGAACTGAGTGAGGAGTGTGTGGAACTTACCACCTGCAGCTGTGACGTTGGCTTGTGCAGTTGGCGGGGCCACTCGAGCTGTGCAGGGAATAGAATAAAAGGAGAGTGCATTAACCAGACGTCTGTTAGCAAGATCAGAATCAGAATCAGAATCAGATTTATTGCCATTGTTCATGTAGTACACAAACTAGGAATTTGTCTCGGTGCAATGCTGCAACATTAAACATGATAAAGAAATAAACTATACATGCAATAAAGTGTAGAATAAGAGTGAGTAATACTAGTCAGCAGTTTAAATATATTAGCGAGCAGCAGATAATGTGGAGAACCATATAGTGCAGTCGGTAATGCAAGAAGAAAACAGTGATGATTGACATGAGTCTGGTTGAGCTGCTGTACATAGTGCACGAGAGTCAATAAGTCACTTAGTGTTCAGCAGTCTGATGGCAGAGGGGAAGAAGCTGTTCATGTGACGGGAGGTTTTAGTCTGAATGGACCGAAGTCTTCTACCTGAGGGGAGAGGGGCAAACAGTACGTGACCAGGGTGTGAAGGATCGGCTATGATCCGGCCAGCACGCCTCCGGGTCCTGGAGATGTACAGATCCTGGAGAGATGGGAGCTTGCAGCCGATCACCTTCTCAGCAGTGCGCACGACGTGCTGCAGCCTTAGTCTGTCCCTGGCAGTGGCTCCTGCTTACCACACGGTTATGGAGGTGGTGAGGATGGACTCGATGATGGCTGTGTAGAACTGCACTAACATCTTGGTGGGTAGCTTGAGCTTCCTCAGCTGCCGCAGGAAGAACATCCTCTGCTGGGCCTTTTTGATGAGGGAGCTGATGGTCGGCTCCCACTTGAGGTCCCTGGTGATGATGGTGCCTAGGAAGTGGAAGGAATCAGCAGTGGTGATGGGAGCGCCTGTGAGGGTGAGGGGGGGCAGAGGGGTAGTGACTTTCCTGAAGTCCACAATCATCTCCACTGTCTTCAGAGCGTTCAGCTGCAGGTTGTTGTTGTTGCACCAGGACGCCAGCTGGGCAACCTCTCTCCTGTAGGTGGACTCGTCGCCGTTGGAGATGAGCCCGATGAGGGTGGTGTCATCCGCAAACTTGATCAGCTTGATAGACTGGTGGCTGGAGGTGCAGGAGTTGGTATAAAGGGAGAAGAGTAGGGGGGAAAGTACACATCCCTGGGGTGATCCGGTGCTGATGCTAACAGAGTCTGAGACAGTCTTTCCCAGCCGCACATGCTGCCTCCGGTCCGTCAGGAAGTCGGTGATCCACCTGCAGAGGGAGTCAGGCACGTTGAGCAGGGACAGCTTGTCCCGGAGCAGAGCGGGGTGGATGGTGTTGAATGCGGAGCTGAAGTCCACAAACAGGATCCTGGCGTAGGTTCCCGGGGAGTCCAGGTGCTGCAGGATGGAGTGGAGGGCCAGGTTGACTGCGTCGTCTACAGACCTGTTGGCTCAGTAGGCAAACTGCAGCGGGTCCAGGAGGGGAGTGGTGATGGACTTGAGGTGGGGCAGGACCAGGCGCTCAAAGGACTTCATGACTACAGAGGTGAACGCTACAGGTCTGTAGTCGTTAAGTCCAGTGATCCGTGGCTTCTTGGGGACAGGGATGATGGTGGAGGATTTGAGGCAGGTCGGCACGTGGCATAGCTTAAGGAAGGTGTTAAAAATGTCTGTGAAGACAGGAGCCAGCTCTTTCGCACAGTGTCTCAGGGTGGAGGGAGACACGCCGTCCGGACTGGGGGCCTTGCGCGGGTTCAGTCTGGAGAACTGTTTGAGCACGTCCTGCTCACTGATGACAAGGACAGGGGGGAGGAGGGGGGGGGGGGCACCTTTGATGAAGTAGGGACCATGGAGGCTGTGGAGCTGGAGGGAGGGGGGGAGTTGGACACAGCTGACGAGGTGTCAAAACGGGCATAGTGTTGGGACAGTCTTTGACAAAGGGCTTTGTCATCCTGACCTTTAGGAGCCTGAGGCCGATAATTGGTGATTTGCCTCAGTCCTCTCCACACAGAAGCCGAGTCATTAGCAGTGAACTGCTGCTGGAGTCTCTCAGAATACACAGATTTAGCTCTCCTCAGCTCTCTGTTAAACCGATATTTCACCTCACTGTAGCAGTCCCTGTCTCCACTTTTCAGCGCTGCTTCCTTCTCCTTCCTGATCTGTCTGAGCTTAGCTGTGAACCAGGGTTTGTCATTGGAGTATCTCACCCTGGTGCGCGATGGAAGAATGCTCTCCTCACAAAAGTGGATATATGAGTTCACAGTGTCCGTGTATTCATCCAGATCATGCGTGGCTCCTTTAAACATGCCCCAATCAGTTATTTCCATGCACGTTTCCAGCTTCTTCTCACCTTCACTGGTCCATTTCTTCATAGTGCTCACAACAGGTTTAGTGAGCTTCAGTCTCTGTCTGTAAGTGGGAATGAGGTGGACCATCACGTGATCAGATAGTCCAAGCGCAGCGCGGGGAACAGCACGATACGCGTCCTTAACTGTGGTGTAACAGTGATCCAGCGTGTTCGATCGACCAATCGAGATCGACCAATAAACCATGTGAGCACAAAAAATCAGCCCCTAACATGTTGAAATTGACTGCCACTACAACAAAAGTCCACTCAAATGCACGGCCCTGCAAAGACATAAGCAGAGTCCTCTCACCGAAGGTCTTAATCGCTGAGTCGTTCGCTGCTGACACCCGGGGACCACTGGAAGACGCCAGCCGGTCCGCGTAGGAAGGCGTGATGAAACTCAGCTGGGAGCCTGTGTCCACGAGGAAATGCCTCCCCGAGCGTGCATCTTTCAGGTAGAGCAGCTTGTTCTCCTCCCCAAGGGCCGCAGCTGCTACCGACCCCCGGTCTTGGCGTTTCCCGAGCGCTTGAAATGGCATGGTGGAATGCACTTGCGTGCCCTCTCTGCAAAGCGGCGATGGTAGAAGCAAAGGACGTCATCTGCTCCGTGTCGCCTGGCCCTTGCTGCTGCTGTCGTCGGTGAGTCTGGTGCTGCAACCTCTGGCCCCATGCCGTCTCCAGACGTTGCGCCTAGATCTGCTGCCGCGGCCGAAGCCGCGCTCCATTTGTGGGTGTCGACGAGTCGTTGCGCCTCCTGGCTCAGCTCATGGTAGTCTCGTCGGGCCAACAGAGGTGAGCCGGCCAGGGTCACTCTCACCGCTGGCGGTAGGGTCCTGAGGAAAAGGTGGGTAAAGATAAAGCTGTCATCTTCGGAATCTCTCAACCTCAGCATTTTCCCCATCAGGTCTGCGGGTCTGTCATTCTCAAACTCCGTCAACGCCAGGAGCCCCTCTGCTCGCTGTTGCACCGAGGGGGTGAAATGGCTGATAAGCGCAGCCTTTAATGCGCTGTACTTGTCACTGTCCAGTGGGTGGTTGACCAGGTTCTCCACCCTCTGGACTGTGTGGTTGTCCAGCTTCGCCACCACATGGTAGAACATTGTGTCGTCTCTCGAGATTCTCCGGAGGTTGAACTGCGCCTCGACCGCGCTAAACCAGGAGCGTGGACTGTTCTGCCAGAAGTCCGGCAGCTGGAACGTGGCGGTGTTCGTCAGGCTGGCTTCTGACGAGTCCGGCTCGGGAGAATTACTTCTGCTCATGCTTCGTCGTAAGGTCACCAGTGTGGAGAATGTGTTGAAGGACGAGACTGAGTTTATTCCTCAGGTTCAGCTTTATTCACAATCACATACTCCAACATTCCAAAGCAGAAAAAGAGGCTGAATCTTCTAACATCTGTCCTTTTATACCCAGGACATCAAACCTACAGTCACATGGTGTTTAATCAAACATACAGTCACATGGTACTTAATCCCAGTCACAATGTAACTTCCCCCGATCTTAACACCATCCACCCCCTAGTCTCCGGTGGTCAGGAAATCTCTCAAGGCCATCTCCTTGAAACAAAAGGCCAAATCTCACACCCTCCTGTTACCTCTAGGAGGCTCAGTGCCTTTGTTCCCCTGAGACGTGAAGCACACAATAAACATACAGTAATATATCTGAGGAGCATATGAGACCAACATATGTGCCCCACAAAGGGACTGAAATACCGTTTAACTGCAATGGTCTTGCACTGTGTATATACTGTTTTCTTCCCATTTTTATCTTAGTTATTATTGTTGTGAGTGCTGCTGTTGCTTAGCTACTGCAATACTGTAATTTTCCCTTTGTGGCACTTATAAAGGATTATCTTTTCTTTATCTTATCTTTTAACCTGATGCTTAAAAAACAGATAGTCTGTCTCCAAAATCCAGATTGGCAGCTAGTTCCATAGGAGAGGAGCCTGATGACTGAAAGCTCTGCCTCCCATTGTACTTTAAGGGATTCTAGGCATTACAAGTTATCCTGCATTTTGGGAGCGACATGCTCTGATATGATGATAAGGTACTATAACATCTTTTAAATAACAAGGGACCTGATTATTTACGGGTTTGTAAGTGAGGAGAAGGATTTGAAATTCAATTCTAAACTCTATAGCAGGGGTCACCAACTGGTGGACTCTGGTCCGGATCCGGACCCCCAGAGTCCTCTGTCCGGACCCCGAAGCCTTTTGATACAATTTTGGGAAAAGGGAGACTTTTACTTTGGTGGGGAAAAAAGGTGGAAAAAGCAGCACAGGACTGCTGCATCGGCGACTGTCCCGACAGATTATGGCGCGAGCCCTTGGGTGCGCTCCTCCTGTATCGCTGTCCCACGAATGCCACTCTCTGCAGAGTCTTCACCTCCAGCCGCTCCAGAGAGTCAGCGGGTTGCAAAATAAGGTTCGCCGCGGACACACACGCACACAAAAGGATGACAGCCAGGACATCCACCCCGCACAGACCTTTGAGGTCTGTACCCACAAAAAGAAGCACTGTTGTGAAACTGAATGTGCAGTACCTTCGCTGGTACCACTTAAAAACTCTGTGAAAGCTCCGTGTGTTACTGAATATAAAAAGTTCCACCTCCCCTCTCCCTGTAACCATGGAGTTACCGCTCCATCCATGCTGTAACAGAGTTTACTGTGGAGATTTAAAAAAAAATGTTTGAGGAATTCTGTCCTGTGGAATTATATTTTGTGTCCATTTTTTTTTTTTACCTCCGCCAAAGGGGGAGGTTATGTGATCATCGGCGTTGGTTTGTCTGTTTGTTGGTTTGTCTGTTTGTTTGTTTGTTTGTCTGTTTGTCTGTTAGCAAGATAACTCAAAAAGTTATGGACGGATTTTCACAGATTGTCAGAAATGGGGTATCCTACAGATGATTACATTTTGGTGGTGATCCGGATCACCGTCCACAAGAAAATCGCCATTACGCAAAATGCCATTTTCGTGAATAACTACTAAACCACTAATCCTATCATTGTCAATCCAATTGTTGTGAATCCAATTGCTAGTCATATGTTTTCATGGTCAAGGAATCTGAAAGCGTACACACAAACACTGTATGGGGCGAACTGTGGCACTAAACCGCCATTACGGAAAATGCCATTTTCCTCAATAACTACTGAACCACTAATCCTATCATTGTCAATCCAATTGCTAGTCATATATTTTCATGGTCAAGGAATCTGAAAACGTACACACAAACACTGTAAGGGGGGAACTGTGGCCGCCATTACGGAAAAGGCCATTTTCAAGAATAACTACTGAACCACTCATCCTATCATTGTGAATCCAATTGCTTGTCATATGTTTTCATGGTCAAGGAATCTGAAAACGTACACACAAACACTGTATGAGGGGAACTGTGGCGCTAAACCACCATTACGGAAAATGCCATTTTCGTCAATAACTACTGAACCACTACTCCTATTATTGTCAATCCAATTGCTTGTCATATGTTTTCATGGTCAAGGAATCTGAAAACATACACACAAACACTCTATGGGGGGAACTGTGGCCGCCATTACGGAAAATGCCATTTTCGTGAATAACTACTGAACCACTAATCCTATCATTGTCAATCCAATTGCTAGTCATATCTTTTCATGGTCAAGGAATCTGAAAACGTACACACAAACACTGTATGGGAGGAACTGTGGCCGCCATTACGGAAAATGCCATTTTTGTGAATAACTACTGAACCACTGCTTGGCATATGTTTTCATGATCAAGGAATCTGAAGACTGTATGGGGGGAACTGCGGCGCTTGGCAGAGGTCTGCGCTCTCCGAGTGCTTTTCTAGTTTTTGTTTTTTTTTGTCTTAGTTTGAAACGGTTTCTCCTGCACTGAAAATTGTTAATTTGAAAATTTGTATAGAGGTGGACTTTTTGTGAAATTTTGTTTTTCTAGATATTAATCTTTTTTTTAAAATGCAATACAAATTAGTTTGTGTTCTCCTATAAAACATTTTTAGGATTTTATTACGTTTTGTTTGAAACTGAACAAAGAATTCATTTTAATATTTTTTTGTTTAAAAATTAACATAGCGTTAAAACCAGCTAAAACACAAGCTTAATAAAATAATGTGTGAAAGCAAGTTAAATGATCCTGGCCTGTCTGGAGACAGCTGTGGTCTTCTGAAAGAATGTCAATGAAAGGATGACAGTTGTTAAAAGCACATTTTGAGATAAATTTGTAGGTGCTTTTTTATTTAACCTTTCTTTATACAGGGTAGTTCCACTGAGGGGCAACCTCTCTTTTTCAAGGATGCCCTGTTCACATTCATACCAGGAAGCTGCCCAGTACAACCACAGACTGACCTGTGGCCACTGAGCAGCTCCACTGAAGCAGTTGGGGTTAAGGGCCTTGCTCAGAGGCACCACAGTAGGGTTAAGGAAGGTGCGGCAAACACTGCTATGTTATCTGTCCCACCAAGATCTAATCCTGCCGGTCCAGGGATCGAACCCGTGACCTTCCGCTCACCAGTTCACATCCCTTACCATTAGGCCACCACTGCCCACCATGTGTCAGATTTCTCTTCCATTTGTTTTAATAAAAGATGTTGGAAGTAAATTCATGGGTCATTGCAAATACTTTGCTTTAAAAGGGCCAAGTTGTCACACAGTGGGAGGGAAAATCTTGAATAGAAAAAAAAAATGCATCAAGATGCATTGAGAATGGTTTTAGAATCAAGTCGGAGTTCTGAATCATAATCAAATCATGATATGCCTAAAGATTCCCACACCTAGTTTGAACCTCAGCTGGGGAGGAGGACCGACTTATCAGACCTTTTGCAGTTTTAGTTGGTGACCCCTGCTACAGTATATATAGGAAGCCAATGAAGGGAGGCCAAAACATGAGAGATATGATCGCTCTTTCTAGTACCCGTTAAAACTCTAGCTGCACCATTTTGGATCAACTGAAGACTGTTTAAAGATATTTTAGGACATCCAGATAATAAAGAATTGCAATATAATCTAATCTAGAACTAACAAAATCATGGGCTAGTTTCTCAGCATCACTCTGGGACAAGATATTCCTAATCTTGATGATATGCAAATGACGAAAGGCAGTCTCGGGAGTGTGTTTGACAAATCCTGATCAATTCAAAGCTCCTCAGAGCTATTAGGAGATAGAATAATATCATCTAAACCAGTGAGTAATATTTATATTAATAATAATGTTACCATGACTGCTTCATTAAACTCTGTGCACATTATAGTTATAAAGCCTTCGATCCAACTATCTTCTTTCCTTGTATCATCTAGATATGTTTCGACTACAATAATGGTGATGGAGAGTTTGGCCGTTGTAAGGATGGCCCTGATTGCAAGAGACTCCACATCTGTGAGAACTACATGAGCCGTGATTGCAGATGCTCCAAGACCCACAATTTTTTTGCACCGCAGCCATTAAAGAGCCTTAAAGATAAAGGTGTGCCTGAAACGATCTTTGGCGTACTGAAGTCTGCCTATGCCAATAAACTGGCAGTGTGGCGGTCTGTGAAAAGGGACAGTAGAGGCAACAGGGGTGATGCCGCTGCCAATGAGAGCTCTTCTGTTACCAGTGACACCAATGCAAGCAGTGGGGATGGTTTGAGTTTACAGCAAACGGAGTGGTACAGAGGGAGAGGTAGAGGTAATCATCCATCCAACAGAGGGACTAGAGGCACCAGAGGAACTAGGGGTACTTGGGGCAGTAGGGGCAACAGAGGTCACAGGGGTGGCAGCGTAAGTTATCTGAACACCAGTGACCAACCAAGCGAAGGCGACGATCAACAGCAGTTCAGCACTAATGCAAGCGGCAGAGGTGGTCGGAGCAGAAGGGGCCATAGGGGTCATAGGTGTGGCAGGGGAAATAGAGGAAATCAGGGAAACTGCTCACTGCAGGATCAAGCCTCTTCCCCGAGTGACATTGTTGATGACATTGATGGACTAGATCTGTACACCAGCAACGGAACAACTGAAGACAGCGATCAACAGCAAGGACTAAACTCTCCAGTCAGCAACATCTCTGCCACCGTAGGTGGCACTGATGTGAGTAGCGAAGGTGTTCAGGACAGAAATCCGAACCCGAGTCAGACTAAAACATCAGCAGCTGACGATAGAAGAGGCGGCAACCCGTGCAACCAACAACCGCTACGGAGAGCCCGCTCCACACATGACATTGTTGCTACTGTCAACATTGAAGGTGCAAATGGGGATAATGGGCCCATGAGAAGACAAAGAGATAGGCCTGTCAGAGGTAAAATACTTCATTTGATTCTGCTAAAATTATTACACTACAGAATGAAAGAGCTGTTTGAAATTCTTTTATTTGTTCTTTTAGATAAAACAGAGATATGCTTGTACTTCCTTAAAGGACCCTGCAAACACGAGGGTGAGTCATCGGTGATTGTTTTAGATTTAGTTTCTGCACTCAAACATAGCTTCCTTGTGGCTTTAATCAGCTGTGTGACCAATGTTTTGATTACCTTTTGTTTCCCCTCAGATCGATGTTATAAAGCTCATGAAAAGATGCCCTATAGATGGCAGGTCAAGGAGGGAGATAAGTGGACCAATTTGCCTGATAATGAGGCAATTGAAAAAGACTACTGTGACCTCAAAAATTCATACAGGTACTTAAAAAAACACCCATCTGGGCAATAGTTTTTCTTTTTTAGAAAAGTGTTGCTGAAAAAGGTCAGAGTCTACAGAATCCTAATTTTGAGACCCTAATATGACTAGTCTCTGAAAGCACATTTCCCACAATGTAACTGGAATGAAAATTTTATCAGACCACTTTTTTCAAGCTCTACAAAGTTTTACTAATCAAAGGAGACATTATTATGTGTAAAAGAAAGAATTTTGTGGCTTCAGTACAATTATTCCGTGGATAACTTGGCATAGGGATGGGCATATGACATGGAGGGCCGTTACACTCCAGATTTTACTGCAAACCAGTCTCTTCAACAGGGAGTATCACTGGATTTCTTCCCAATGATTGCTTATCAGTGACAACACCTGCCAGTTGGAAAGAAAAATCTGCAGGGTCTTGGCCCTCCATTGCACATAGTTGCCTATCTCTGGCTTAGCATATGCTTGTTGCTGTAGTAGCTGAGGGATCAAAAATTGGACTCTAGCCCAGAACACTGTGTTCACTACAGAATTGTGTTTAAATTATTGCAGCACTGATGACATCATAATCATGAAGTTTTTAGACTGTGGTATTCTTATATTGCTACAGCACATTTGGTTTTAGTGGGGATTCAGATGTGCATCTTAACAGTGTTTCATTTTGTCGCCTTTAGTGGCAGCAGCCCATCTGTGCATTTTGATACGATGACCTGTGGGCCAAACAAAGTGCGGCGACTCTCAACAGAAAACTCCTTGATTGAGCAAACTTTAATCTACACTACTGAGTGGCTTTGGTACTGGCAGGATGAGTTTGGAAAGTGGAACCTCTACAGTTCAGATGTGAGTAGCCAGACGCATTATGGTGCTTAATTTATGTCGCTACATTTTTTTAGACCACATTTTTATGGAAACAAATGTGACCCGTGCTGGCAAAATGAGTCACTTTGAGGAAATTATCAAAACTGTGAGAGAGTGTTTTTTCCATATTCTGTACTGAAAGACCTTCAAAATGATATTTAATTTGTAGGAAGTGCACAAAAACGGACGCGGAAAAAGCCGATTTGTTTATATTTTGGCTAGGTTTAAAACTCATGTTCAATCGGTTGGGAGTTACGTCTTCCACCAAAACATATGTATTTTTAGAAAGTACGATTTCTAAGCTTTACAATGATACCAGGCACTCACGGGGACTTGCTGCTAGCAAACAAAGAAAGAGTAATGATTTATGACCTCTCGTACCTGTAGCTCGTAATGACGCGGTGCGCATTCTGACTCATTTTGCCAGCACGGGTCACGAATGATTAAACTTCTCTAACGATGTCTGTACAAAGGTCAATCCTTACCGAAAGATTAAATAAAATCCTTCCTGTTCAGCTAATTAGCTACTGGCTAGTAAAAATTGTGGTGAATTATGCAATATTAAAGTGGGATCTCCACCATTACAGTTGTTTTAAAAATTGTTTGACTGCCATTTTAAAACCTTGCCATTTGTATACATGTTAATATTTGAATGAGAGACAAGCATGCTAAACCATTAGCCTGTGCTAGCTAGTTTATTTACACTACAGACACTTACATACAAGATCGATACAAGATACTTGCTAATTATTCCCTGAAAAAAAATCAAATTTTGGATTTGTGTTTTATGCACTTAAACTGCACCAAGTCAGCTTATTTGTCAGGCAGTCTCTATAAAACCAGTGTAAAACAATGATCGTTTTCAAGACTCATTAGCTCACCTAGCCTAGCCAATGATAATAGTGATAATGTGATAATAATGACTACCACGTCCTTAATTAACCAGACTTTTAGGCTGGATTTTATGCTTCGTGCGTCTGCTTGAACATGAGGTGTGTGTCTTAAGTTTTGTCATTGTCTCCTGTTTGCCAGGCTCCGTGGGGCCCCTCCAAAGCTGTACGCATGCAACCATAGCCGTATAATATGGTAGTTGCGACACTCTTTGATCTCGCTGCTGCCCGGTCACATGGTTCATGGAGCTCCAAATAGTTCCAAACAACGGCCTTTCTGTAATGGTGTGTGAATGGCAGCTGTGACATGCACTGATCTGCGGTGTTAACAGCATTTTTTTAGCCATATTAGGTAAATATTCAGAATACCTATCGGTAGGTACATTGTTTAGACTTAAAATGAACAGAATTAAATGGATTATGATATAAAGAGCAGCTTTAAAAAGACAGTCAGAGCATGTTTTGGAGGGAAGGAGAACTGCTGCTTCGCACTGATGAAAGCTGCAGTGTAAATATCACTGCCTAGCTGTGTGCAGCCTTACCTTATATTATGGCTTCAGTGTGCTGATTACTGAATTATCAACTTTTAAATACAGTGGATTATTTTGTAAGATTAGGCAGAATTATCTGAATTGAAAATGTGGAGTAAAAAAACTGCTGTCAGTCAGTTTAATGTGATTTAGAGATGAGATGAGATGAGATTCAACTTTATTGTCATTACACATGTATGAATACAAGGTAACGAAACGTGACTTGGCATTTGGGCACGCTCTGCAGAGCGCATCCAAGGTCGGGGCAGCCGCTAGGCTCCAGTCATAAAGAAGAAAGAAAAATAGAAGAGATATGGAATGACACAGTAGGCGAGAGAAAAAAAACATGTTTATCAAAATGTCGTTCAGTAAGTGAGCGAAATTTTGATTGCAGGAAAAAAAAAACCTCAATGCACATTTAGCAGACAACAGAACCAAAAGTCAGAGAGGATCAGTGAATGAATGGATGTAATTCAGTATAAGTGAATCAGTGTGTTCGTGTATGTTTAATGCAGGTGGGTGTTTATCAGTTACTGGAGGCAGCAAATCTCTCCCAGCCGAGATGTTATGTCTTAGTGTCTGAAACTCGGAAGCATGTCCTTGAGGCATGGCAGATGGAAATTTCCTGAGCCAGTCACTGTCCCTGAGTACAGATTGCAGCACACCAGAATGTTTATGAAGAGAAGCACAATCTTCTGTTTTGTCTTAATCCAGGAGGAAAATAGTCAACAGGGCACCGAATTCAAGGTCTGATAACACAGATCACTCAGAGCATAGAATTTACAGCTCTTGCAATCCTGTGTTCATAATTTCTATACATAGGCTTTAAATCCATTCTTGGAGGGCACCAAAACGACTCCAGATGTTTCCCTTCTAAACATGGGAAGAATGTCCGGCAGAGTCCATCTCTCTACAGTGCATGTCAGATGGTAATTTCCATGTTAGTCTTGCCGTCAGTTAGTGCTCTCCCCCGTCTAGTCGAATTGTTGAAGAAGCAGCTATGCCGGGACCGCTTTGATTAGCTCTTCTAGTTAAATTTTCGATACACCAGGAAAACTCCAGAGCCAATCAGCAGAAAATCCTGTGATCGTGCCAAACCAGATAGATGTTTCCACATCATCAGTCGAATCATGCAGACACATGTGTTCCAATCCATGGGTCTCTCCATAGGGGCTCCCCCTGGCCCAAATTTATGTAAAAAGTTGTTAATTTTATTAAAGCCGCTCACCAAATCCATTTTTTTTCATTTGGATCAAGATTCAGCCAGAAGAACAGCGACGCATACAAGGCAAGCTGGGATTCTCAGTTAGGGAGGGTGGAGGAGGGTGAAAGAGGGAGCAGAAGAAAAAGCGACCGTTCTCTCTGAAGGGCAGGAAGGAAAAGCTAAGTTATTTAGCTAAGTTACTCGGGGTTGTGCACTTTACTCCTAAACCTTTCAAGTTAGGGAAGAGTTTCTGTGTGTGAATGTAAATATAACACATTAGTGCCTCTCAGTAAATTTGAATATTGTGAAAAATGTATTTTTTATAATTCAAAAAAATCAACTTTTATATGTTCAATATTCATTACAGACACAAGGAAATATTTCAGGCCTTTCTTAAATTCAATTTTGATTGTAGTTTTTGAAATTAAAATGTAAATCATGATATTCTATTTACTGAGATGTACTACTACATAAACATTACACTGTACTCTGAAAACTAGTGACTAAGCAGGGTGGAAAATACTAAATAAAAGAAAAGGCCTTTGTAACACAATGTAGTCAAGGGGCAACAGTCGGTTTTATGAAAATATTCTATGTAGTACAAATGCCATGGAATTGTATTTTTTAGAATAAAAATGCAAAGACATGCTCTCATTTTCTCATTTTTCACTCTGAACTTCTGCCTGGCAAATTACTGTCAGCTAATACCAGTGAGCAGCATGTTGGCACCATTACCTCCTCTTCCAGGTGGGACTGGGGTCATATGATTGAATTTAAATAGATAATAACAGCACCAGTGATTCAAATAAAAGCAAGCCTTTTTTCTATTTTTTTATTTATCCATACTGTGACATCACATAATTGTGGAAAATGAATATTTTCCTTCAATGTCAGAGAAGGGTTTGACTTCATAAATTGTATTTTGATGCCGAAAACAATGAAATCCTAAAATGTTCTCAGATCAGGTTCTCAGCATGATTTTCTGTGCAGCTTATGGATGCACAAATCAAGCTGAGAAAGTGATCCAGATGTTTGGGTTCCCAGCACACACAGAAAGGAGAAAAATTGTCTGAGACAAGTTAGCAGAAACAGCATGACTTTAATGAAAGAGTACAACAACAGAAAACTTTATGCAGTAGGCTACCTTTATTTCCACAAAACATTTCCATCTCCAAGCTCAAACATTTATGACTGCACATAAATTGTGATTTTTGTTATGTTGAAGTAAAACAATGATATTGATGAGGAAATTAAACTGAATCAATGTGCAAGCCCATTCTAAGAGGGAGTAATTCACAAGAACCAAAACTGACAAACCCAGACTGAGGACTGATGCTGTCCTCCCAAACACAAGACCAGGAAGAGTCCAACAGTGACCATGGTTACATGGACGCAAATAAACTGGTTATGATTGGATTTCTGGAGTTATCTGATTATTCAAGTGGCCATGTAACTATGGTCATTAACTCAAGTGGTTAACCCTCCAATAATCCATTTAATCAGTGCATGTAAACACAACAAAACCATTATCAGTTTATTCCCAGTGATTGGTTTATTGTGACCATGTAACCAGGGTCAGTGACGTGTACCAGAACCTTTACTGCATGTGATGACAGACCACATGCACTGTTCTCAAGATAACTTTGGTATGAATGAGTCACAAAAATTAACCAAAATATCTGAATGCAACAAATATGTCACACCCACCTGTCCTGTAACACTAAGATATCCATGTTGTCATTTCAGAGGTGAAAAACTTCTTTAGAAATAATTTAGTTTATTGTCAGAGTCATTTAACTATTTCTACACAATATTGTGTTCCATTTTACTCTTGACAGCTTAATCATCATCAAACCACAGCTCCATCATTCCACTGTTCTAGCTGCCCCACAAACCCTTACTGTGATATCACTGCTCACAGTAGTGAAGACTCCACCAGCCCCGGTGGTCACTGCTCCAGTCTCCAACAGCCCTCTATCAGCTGTAGAGAAATGACAGAAAAAAACACGTCACTGTGCCTTAATACTTAATGACTCCTGCCCAAATTGTCACGTTCTGAGCGCAGGGAGACTCCACCGGGCTGTGGTTGTCTTCTTTTTTCATATTTGTACTGTGTTGTCTTTTTGAGTTATCTCGTATCCTATATTGTTCCTCAGTATGGTTTATTTTCCTGTTTATGTTTGTTATAGTTTATTGTATTTTTGAGTTTGCCTGTCTCCATTTTTTGCCTTATTATATTTGTATCCTGTTATGTTCGTTCTCTCGGGGTTGACAGCTGTCAATGGCTTTCTGGGGTTTTGCTCTGCGTGGGCGTGGCCCTGTCAGCTGTCAGTTCCAATGGCTCCTACATTACTCCCAGCTGGTCTGGATTTTATCTTTGTTTTCTCCTGCCTGCTCAGATTGCCCACACCTGTTGCTATTTGCCTTATTTTGTTTGTGGCTTTATTTACGGGAATGTGCACCATTGTTGGGCGCAGTACCCTGCTATCGACTAACACACGTAAGTGTCTTTTGAATTGTTTTCTGTATATCTCCTAGCGTGCGCTCCACGGCTAGTATTCCCAGGTTTAGCCGGTGACTCCTTTCGCCTTAGCCTTCGCTGTTTTTGGCTTCTCCTGTGTCCCTTATCCCTATTAGTTTTTGGTTTGGTCTTGTTTGTTCTTTTGTCTGTTTTCATGATTAAAAGTTGCAAACTCACAGCCGGCGTTTGGAGCCTTTATTCTGCCCCGACAAGGGAGTTTTTGACACAAGTAGGAGAGTTTTTCTCACAAATCTGTGCCTTTTCTCTTTTAATTCTACCACTTTTATTTATTCCTCCTAAATTTGAATAATTTTTACATAAATTTGCTACTTTTGAGACAGTTTTTATATTGAAAAAGAAATTTTTTAAAAATGCTTTAAAATAACTCATTACTTTTTTCTTACTATTTTTATATTAAATATACAACTTTTTTTTTTTTTTTTTTTTTTTTTTTTTGTTACTTATTTGTACCCGTAGGTAGACTTGGTTTGCAGTCTGGTGACAAGCCACCGGCTGCTGGTCGCTGCGTGCGCGAGCGACCTAAACCTACATGTTTTTTTTTGGTGTGCGGGAGGAAACCGGAGAAATCCCGGAGTAAACCCGCGCAACACGGGGAGAACATGCAAACTCCACACAGCTCACTGTTGGTCGGGGGCTGGGATCGAACCCACGATCGAACCCACGATCTCATGATCCCCGCGGTCCCCCGGCCGAGGGTAAAACTGTGCTGCCACAGTGCTAAACCACTGCGCCACCGTGCACCGTGCAACTTTTTTATGCACATTTTTAGTTTTATGCATACATTAGAGAACCATTTGAAAAACTTTAGCTGTCATGACCTGAACGCTATCCTTCTCTGCGTTCAGGTTGTCCAGTGTCGCTCCTGCTCCGTGGTTGTCCGTGCTGGGTCTTCCAAGGCCCGTACTTTGACAGTGCCCAGCTGATTCCCAGCTGTCTAGTTCAGCTGCGCTGGGACAGCTGTCTCCCATTATCAATCATCTCCCCCACTTAAGCGAGCAGCCGAGAGTTACTCGTCGCTGCGACCTCGCTATGGAAAGACGTGCCCTGTGTTTCCACGGCTGTAGCTCCTATGCCTAGCTTCAGTCCGCCGTTACCTCGGCACCTACCCCCAAAGTAAGTGCTGCGACTCGGCGTGTGTTTCCCCTCGCCGCCTTTCTAGCCATTCTTTCTGGGTTGTACATTGTCTTTTGTTCTGTGCGTGTTTTAGCCCCACGTGGCTCTTTTCCTTTCCGTTTGTTGTTTAGTGTTATGTGTGTTATAGCCCCACAAGGCTCTTTACTTTGTGTTCGTTCTTTGTGTGTTAATATTAATAAATTACACAAACTCACTGGTCGCCCTCGCATCTCCTTTCTGGCTCGTGAGAGCCAGGTATGACAGTAGGTCGCAGCCAGACTGAGACGTCCGCGACCGTGAGTTTGCTGTGGGACTCGTCGTTTTTCCCCTCCTCTGGGTGCAGGCAGGCTTGTATCATGTCTCCCTCCAGGAGGCGTATGCGGCACCCAGGCCACGATCTCTCGGAGGCTCTGGACCTTGTGGACGGAACGCTGTTCACCACAGACCTCTACGATTCTCCCAGCGAGATACGCTGGCGTCTGGAGCTCGAGAATATGCCCGAGAATGAGCCCGAGAATATGATTAACAACTTCCCTCGCTACTTCCATCTCCCCGAGGTTAAGGCGAGGAGGGCAGACATCTCTGTGGCCTGGGAGAGACTCCATAGGCTGGAGGAGAACCCCGGCAGGAAGCCGAAGACAGGACACCATCGCTCCTCGCTTCGGAATCCCGCTCCTGCCGCCGATCCAGCCCAGGAGTTCGCCTCACCCAGGGGTAATCCCCAAGATAGAGTGACGTCAACTGAGGTTCCCCCGGAGAAGATGAGGCTAACAGCGATTCGCATTGCGGACCGAGTGGCAGCCGCTTGCTGCGCCGCCTATCCCCCCATAGCCATGAAGCACGTGATAGCGGCGGTCAGGCTGGTTGAGAAGAACCCTGAGCTGAACGATTATCCGGGATACGCTGACCTGTTGGCTTCGGTCTCCGTACAGGAGCGGCGTTTTCCCGACTTCACGTTCAGAAGACGCCGCTCCCAAATTCCCCGTACATCTCAGCGAGAGCCCCGTCCGGATCCCGCTCCAGGAAACCACATGAATTCCGCCTCCCAGCCTGCTGTAGCTCCCGTGTCTCGCCGAAGAAGCGAATCAGCTGCTCCCGCTCCTGGACCCGCTCTCCCTGCTGTCCCGTCAGCTCTGGGCCCCCGGTTCTCTTCAGCTGTTTCTCCCCCCTCTTCGTCATTCACTCCGGCTGCTGAGAACGGCGCGAATTCGCCTCCAGGTGTTCCCGGTCCCGATCCGGTGCGAGTGGCACCACCTCGTCTGTCCGGGGGGTCCTCCACTTCCATCCGGCTGGGAGAGGAAAGACTCAAGTCCCTTGCAGTAGATTCCACCGGCCCTCCGGGAATCAGGCAAGTGTCCTTTCATTCTCCTCCCATTATGAGTGAATTGCCTTGTTTGATTCCTGGGGGAGGAGTTCAGGGTTCACAGTCCCCTGAGCTCTCTCCTCCTGCTGCAAAAGTTGAATATGAACCTGCGTCCTCTGTGTCTCTTCCCTTTGAGTGTGCCCCGGTGCCAGGTCTGCACCGCCGCGCGAGGAGGAGGCCTGCGGCCCTGGAAGGTTTCGCCCCAGCCCTGCAGCCACGTCATGGGCAGAGGAGAAGATCGAACTGCCTGTTGGAGCCAGCGCCGACGATTAAGCGTCCCCGGGTCTCCACGGAGGAATGGTTCGGCCCAGCAGAGCCCAGATCTCCTGCCTCCACGCCATGCGGGCTGTCGATGTGGTCTTCGGCGCTTGGAGGTCGTTTGACTGTGGAAACCATCATGCCGGCTGCGGAGCCATTCGCAGTCGAGTTGGAGCCGGAGGATGGAGTCCTGCACGCTGAACCCGGAGCATCGAAGTCCTGGATGGCGGTAGAACCCGAGATCAGGCGAGTGCTCTATTTTCCTTCTTTCATTCATTTTCTGGAGCATTATCGCCTGTCTCTCGGGGGGGCGGGCCGGGTGCAGCCTTCTGCTGCGCTCGAGCCTGTCTCGCCGGGCTCTGCCGCTGCCGGTGATCCTAATCCCGGTTCCTTTTGTACCTCTGAGCCTCTCCCCAGGGTCACTGGAGACGAACCTGCCCCGGGTGCCACCTCGGAGGTTCCGGTTCTCCTTACGGTGTTCGCCTCAGATGCTGCGCCCGGAGGTGCTTCGCCGGTACAGTTGGGGTCCACCGGGAGTGCTGTTCCGGTCCAGCTGGGGTCCACCGGGGGTGCTGTTCCGGCCCAGCTGGGGTCCACCGGGAGTGCTGTTCCGGCCCAGTCGGGGTCCACCGGGAGTGTTTCGCCGGCCCGGTCGGGGTCCACCGGGGGTGCTGCGCCGGCCTGGTCGGGGTCCACTGGGGGTGCTGCGCCGGTCCGGGTAAAGGTCAGTGAGGGAGCTGGAGGATTGTGTTCGCCTGACATCAGGCTGACTTCGCCCCTTGCCTCCATCATTTCTCCTCCTGCCACTGTTGGGATTCCTCTCATCCGGGCCAGTTTCCCCCTGCCCTTGTTCTCATTAGATGTCAGGCTGACTTTGCCCCTTGCCTCCATCTCCTCTCCCCCTACTACTGTTGGGGTTTTTCTCACCTGGGTCAGTTTCCTCCTGCCTTTTCCCTCAGGGAAAAGGCAGGAGGCGCGGCTCGGGGGAGGAGTACTGTCACGACCTGAACGCTATCCTTCTCTGCGTTCAGGTTGTCCAGTGTCGCTCCTGCTCCGTGGTAGTCCGTGCCGGGTCTTCCAAGGCCCGTACTTTGACAGCGCCCAGCTGATTCCCAGCTGTCTAGTTCAGCTGCGCTGGGACAGCTGTCTCCCATTATCAGTCATCTCCCCCACTTAAGCGAGCAGCCGAGAGTTACTCGTCGCTGCGACCTCGCTATGGAAAGACATGCCCTGTGTTTCCACGGCTGTAGCTCCTATGCCTAGCTTCAGTCCGCCGTTACCTCGGCGCCTACCCCCAAAGTAAGTGCTGCGACTCGGCGTGTGTTTCCCCTCGCCGCCTCTCTAGCCATTCTTTCCGGGTTGTACATTGTCTTTTGTTCTGTGCGTGTTTTAGCCCCACGTGGCTCTTTTCCTTTCCGTTTGTTGTTTATTGTTATGTGTGTTATAGCCCCACAAGGCTCTTTACTTTGTGTTCGTTCTTTGTGTGTTAATATTAATAAATTACGCAAACTCACTGGTCGCCCTCGCATCTCCTTTCTGGCTCGTGAGAGCCAGGTATGACATTAGCTTTTTCTCTTAAATATGTTCACATGAGGAAAAACGATATCTACATGTAGCGTCTCATACAATTCAAATTAGATGTACATAAAAAGTCAAAATTAACTGTTTGCTGGATTACAATATAGAAATTAGAAAAGACAGAATCTGGATATTCTTCCTCTATCAGTCCCCCCAGGATTCCACGGGATGTATTTTTGATTGTTACGGGTCAAAAAGCCTGAATTTGCGGGAGCTTTTTTAAAAAGTTGTGATAAAAGTTGCAATGTTTTTAGTGTTTTTTGCACTAAAAGTTGTGGGAAGAATTCCAAATTTTAAAGCAGATGCTTTTTTCCAGTTTACTGCAGTGATATTCTATATAACGATACAAGAAAAGCACAGGATTGTCAAAAATTTCCTATTATTGTGATTTGTAAATTAAGCAGAAACATCTTCTATACAGAAAAACTCTTGTGCAACAGCAAATACAAGCATGAACACAATATCCATTACAACAGCTAAACTGCATTGAATGCATGTTAAAGAGTAGAGATTTGGAAATTATTGGCAGTATTTTCATTTGAAAGCTCCCTATGGTTCCCAACCACTCGGTACCGAGCGGAGAGGAAAAAATAAATAATTTATTATGTGGCACTGTATTGGCTATTGGAGTCTGTGTTTTTCTGAAAAAAAAAATACAAAGAATATTCTCTCTCTTTCCATGCCTACCTGTCTGTCTGCTGCATGTTGGTATTCACACACACACATCTTTCATTTACAGTGGGATGGCGAGGGGGTGGGGGGATGCGTTTGTCCGTCCACACCGGAGATTCAGTTTTAAAGCTCATTGACCAGATGTAGTAATGATTTTACTTCTAAATCTACCTACGGGTACAAATAAGTAACAAAAAAAAAAAAAGATGTATAAATGTTCAAACACTGGCTGTAGTGTAGTGTACTCTCCTCACACGCGCTTCTGCAACAGGGTGCTTTTGGACAGGTGCATGCTATTCAACACAAAACCAGCGCTTCGTACACGTGGTCAGGACGGAGATGTAGTGAGGCATCCATAGGCAGGATGGGGGAGACGGAGGAAGGGATGGTCTTGAAAACCTTGTGGGTGAGTGTTTTTTTTAAATCACACTCTGTTTACTGATGTGTTCCTCACTGTAAACTATAAATTCACTACTCACTAAACACAGACGTGAACGCGGTGCAGCGATGCATTTGATTGGTTAGACTGACCGTTTCAGCGCCAGTTAGAGAAAAATTTGATTGGTGAAATTGGCGGAAGTTGACGAGGATTGGCCAAAATTGCGGGAAAGTTGTGGTGATTGGACAAAGTTGCAAGGTCGTGCAATAGTTGCGCTGATTGGCTGATTTCGCGTGAATTGGTACGATTGCAACATCGCGAAATCCTAGAGGGACTGCTCTATGTTCAGAGTTCAGTTACAGTTAGTTTTTTTTAAATTAATTTCAGGTGAGCTATTTGATACAAGACAATATTTTAAATTTTTTAATATGCCATTTGTTTCCAGAATATTTTTGATTGGTTTTAGCATTCAATTCTTGATATACTGTTAAAATAAACACACATAATTAACATTACGTTTATTCCATTAAGTTGTGTAGATCTGAATTGTTTCCACTTTGTTACCTCCTCCAAGGAGGTTATGTTTTCATCGGCGTTGGTTTGTCTGCCTGTTTGTTTGTCTGTCTGTCTGTCTGTTTGTTTGTTTGTTAGCAAGATAACTCAAAAAGTTATGGACGGATTTTCATGAAATTTTCACAGATTGTCAGAAATGGGGTATCCTACAGATGATTAGATTTTGGTGGTGATCCGGATCGCCGTCCACAAGAAAACCGCCATTACGGAAAATGCCATTTTCGTCAATAACTACTGAACCACTAATCCTATCATTGTGAATCCAATTGCTAGTCATATGTTTTCATGGTCAAGGAATCTGAAAACGTACACACAAACACTGTATGGGGGGAACTGTGGCGCTTGGCGGAGGTCTGCGCTCTCCGAGTGCTTTTCTAGTTTACAGCTGCATTAAAAAATTAAACCAGTCTTCATCCTGAGGACCTTTCTTATTGTGTTTCTCACAGCAGTTTGTTCAAATAAGTATAGACTATTTAAGCAGAATCATAAAATATTAATAGTGTTAATTTATGGATGTTAAAAAGAACATTGCCATTATCAGGGTTGACACTGATGAAGACTGGAGGATGCAAAGAACTGTATTTGGTAATTTCCTACCTTGTTCCATGTTTCCTCTTTGTAGAAAGCAGGTTTTCTGGTAAACATGTCAGTCTCTCATGGTTTCATGTTTTCCTCTCTAAAAAAGTAGAACAATTTCATTCTTGTAAGCCGTCTTTTAAATCCACCGCCATAGTCCTGTGATGCTGCTAATGCTGCTACAATTACTATGAACAAAATAAGTCACATCTGCCCTGTCACAGGTTTTCATGCCATGTCCCATCATATAATGCTACTACCAATCTCTAATGCCTCTCAGAAACTGTGCCTTCACCCAATAACTGTACAACAGATTTTTGAAATAAGGGCTGACCCAGCTAGCTAGTTGAGCTAGCACAGGCTAATAAGTAGCAAGTTTATGAGTTTGTACTGCACATAAAGAAGAAAAAAAGCTGACAAAATAAAACAAGCTCATAGACTACAGAATCTACATGTTAACTTAAGTGGTAAAATGACCAAAACAATGGCCATTCATTAACTTACCCAGGATTATTAAGCAGACACTCCATGAAATGAATGGTGGTCTATGGGGAAAACTTTTTTGTTTGGAACTATTCGCTGCTCCATGACCCACGTGCCTTCGCATTCCACAGTTTCTATAGAAGTCTATCAGAGTGTCGCAACTATCATATTATACGGCTATGCACACAACCAAAATTCTGTGACCACGCTGACTGCACGTGCTGACTGTGTGTGTGTGCAAGATCCACCCTTCCACTCAAAAGGTGGCGCCGAGAAGAAGAATTTTAAAAGAAATGTGACAAGATGACACGAGGAAAAAAAAAGATGATTAACAGTAAAAGTAGCAAACACAGGCATTCCTTTTCTCACCTTTGTGCAAACTGTAGATGATGGTTATGCGCATGCATCAAAATGCTTGGTCGAACAGTAGACACAAATGAAGTATGTATACAGCCAAGAGCGCCAAAGTGTAGGTGCTTCATAGATACACAAAGCATAAATCCACCTTTAGACACCAAAATGACGTGTATGAATATTTTTTGGAAGATACAAATTGGTTACAGACCCAGCCTGTTGTCATACCAGGTAGCTAACATGTTGAAGTCTAGTGTGTATTGTCCAAGTATTACATAGGAGTCTTTGGGGACTGAAGCATTTTAGAACTAGAGTTCAATATTGTAGCTAAAAAAGAGAGTATGTTGTAAAGGTCACAGTTATTATTGCAGCTGGTATTTACAATTATACAGCGTGGAAAATAAGTATTGAACACGTCAACATTTTTCTCATTAACCTGTTGAACTCTGTTCAATTTCCCTAAAAATGCCTAAAAATAACATGCCCAAAGTAAATCAACCCTTTGCAGCATCTTCATGGGGTTAGTCTCATTTAAAAGAAAACACTCTGAATTTTTTGGCAAAACAGTCATAATCTCTCTAAGAGCTCCTGCCACTGAGTAACAAGAAAGTTTGCCTGGGTGTTTTTTAGATATAAATGCTTGCAAATAACATACAGCTGTCAGATACTGGCTGGAAAACACTACAGAAATGTAGAACCAAGTGTTTTCAAGCTCAGGTCAAAATTTTGTAAAAATACCACAAAAAATGAATATATTACACAGCTTTTTTTCTCAGGTTGTAACAAGGCTGTGTCTGTACTGGAAGACCGGAAATACAGCTTTTTTTTTTCAGTGCGCACTGAGACGCACTAAGATGCAGAGACGTGACCGCCCGCGGAATTCACAGAGTTCAAGGGGTTTTAAACATATTTCTGATGGAGCCATTGACCTGAGATTTTCACCAGATATCAGTAACAACCCAAGTAATCCATACATACAAAGAATTCAAGGCAAATTTGTTCACAAAACAAAGTATATTTAATAAAGTAGAATGCCACAGGGAATAAGTAATGAACACATGAAGAATAAGCGGTGCAAAAAGGCAAAGCCAAAGACCACTTGTGGAGTGCTTCAGAAAGACCTGGAGTTCGCAGGTACTGCTGTTTCAAAGAAAACAATAAGTAATGCACTCAGCCGACATGGGCTGATTGCCCGCTCACCTTGCAAGACTTCATTGCTGAAGAAAAAGCATGTTGAAGCTCATCTAAAGTTGCTGCACAACACTTGGGCAAGCTAGTAAAATACTGGGAGAATACAGTGCATCCAGAAGGTATTCACAGCACTTCACTTTTTCCACATTTTGTTATTTTACAGCATTATTCCAAAATGGATTAAATTCATTTTTTCCTCAAAATTCTACACACAACACCCCATAATGATAATGTGAAAAAAGGTTTTTTTTTGTTTGTTTTTTTTTAGATTTTTGCACATTTATTTAAAAAAAACAACAACTAAGAAATCAGATGTGCATAAGTATTCACAGTCTTTGCCATAAAGCTCAAAATTGAGCTCAGGTGCATCCTGTTTCCACTGATCACCCTTGAGATGTTTCTACAGCTTAATTGGAGTCCACCTGTGGTAAATTCAGTTGATTGGACATGATTTGGAAAGGCATGCACCTGTCTATATAAGATCCCACAGTTGACAGTGCATGTCAGAGCACAAACCAAGCATGAAGTCAAAGGAATTGTCTGTAGACCTCCGAGACAGGATTGTCTCAAGGCACAAATCTGGGGAAAGGTATAGAAAAATTTCTGCTGCTTTGAAGGTCCCAATGAGCACAGTGGCCTCCATCATCCATAAATGCAAGAAGTTCAGAACCACTGGGACTCTTCCTAGAGCTGGCCAGATGTCTAAACTGAGTGATCGGGGGAGAAGGGCCTTAGTCAGGGAGGTGACCAAGAACCCAATGGCCACTCTGTCAGAGCTCCAGCATTCCTTTGTGGAGAGAGGAGAACCTCCCAGAAGGACAACCATCTCTGCAGCAATCCACCAATCAGGCCTGTATGGTAGAGTGGCCAGATGGAAGCCACTCTTTAGTAAAAGGTACATGGCAGCCTGCCTGGCATTTGCCAAAAGGCACTTGAAGGACTCTCAGACCATGAGAAACAAAATTCTCTGATCTGATGAGACAAAGATTGAACTCTTTGACATTAATGCCAGGCGTCATGTTTGGAGGAGACCAGGCACTGCTCATCACCAGGCCAATACCATCCCTACAGTGAAGCATGGTGGTGGCAGCATCATGCTGTGGGGATGTTTTTCAGCAGCAGGAACTGGGAGACTAGTTGAGATAGAGGGAAAGATGAATGCAGGAATGTACAGAAACATCCTGGATGAAAACCTGCTCCAGAGTGCTCTTGACCTCAGACTGGGACGACAGTTCATTTTTCAGCAGGACAATGACCCTAAGCACAGAGCCAAGATATCAAAGGAGTGGCTTCAAAACAACTCTGTGAATGTCCTTGAGTGGCCCAGCCAGAGCCCAGACTTGAATCCAGTTGAACATCTCTGGAGAGATCTGAAAGTGGCTGTGCACTGATGCTTCCCATCTAGTAATATACATCACGTGGTGATGCAACCTGAACACGTCATCAGTGATGTTACCTGGGGTCCTCGAGTGTTTCGGTTCTTTCAAACATCATACACTGTCACCCAGGCAACCCAGCAAGGGGTGATCAAGCCCCTGCTTGTGTCCAGGTTTCGCTACCCTACCCACGGATTTCCTTTTTTGATCCACAGCCACCGTGAGGCAACTTCTGCTGCCTCTGCGGCTTCCTTGATGGCCCTCTGCCTCCTGGCCCCTGTGATGCCCAGCATGTTATAGAACCTGCAGAGGGACTGGCCTGCAAACCCCTGCAGCCCACCTCGATAGGCTCACATCTTGTGCGCCACCCATTGTGTCAGCATTGCTCCACCAGCTCAGCATAGTTGGCCCTTTTCCTCTCATTGGCCTCCTCAATCCGGTCCTCACAGGGGACAGTGAGCTCCAAGAGACCAACCTGCTTAGAGGTTGTTGAAATCAGAACCAGATCTGGCCTGAGCGTCATTACAGCTGCCTGTTCTGGGAACTTTAGTTGTTTCCCAAGGTCTACCCTTAGGTCCCAGTCTTTTACTGATGCAAGCAGACCAGAGGAAGTGGACCTGGCAACAGTTAATGTTTTCTCCTCAGTCCTGACAAAAGCAATGGTCTTTTTCCACTGGAAGGAGGCTCTTGCAGTTCTCAATTCCACTGCGGTTGGTATTTGCTACTGCCTTCAACACTCAGTCATGACACCAGCGATAGCACCCTCTCAACAAGGGCTTTTGAACAGCAACTCAGGATATGCTCCAGGGTCCCTCTTTCTTGGCACAAAGCACAAACTGGTAACTCCACCTTCCCCCAGCAGAACAGGTTGGATGGGCTCGGTAGTACGTCGTAGACAGCCTGGATCAAGAAACTTATGCGCTGAGGCTTGGCTTTCCACAGCTCAGTCCATGAGGCTTTGCGCTCCATTGCTTGCTCCCAGTTTGTCCAAGCTTCCTGCTGTCACATCCCAACTGACCTGCTGGCTTGCTCCTCCTCTACTGATGCTCGCACCTCATCCTGGATAAGTGACCTCCTGTCCTTCCCCTTTACACTGCTGTACTGAGGTATTGCAGTGCTACCCAGGCCCTCTCTTCCCCAGGTTACTGTCCCCATAAGCTCTCTGTGCCTTAGCCTTGACACAGCCACATCTACAGCCTCAGCTGCCCTCCACTTCTGTCCTGTCCTGACCTTGACCCCAGCCTGAGAGACTTTTGGGTCATTTGACTCTTGGTATTGCAGCACCTCCCTAGCATGGCTAACCTTGAATTCCTCAGTCAGACTGCTGATGGGGAGCTTCAACATGTTGCTTTTCCCATACAAGGCTATACTGTGCATACTCTGAGGCAGACCCAGCCACTTCCTTAAGAACCTACTGATTCTCCTCTCAAAGCCCTCAGTTGGGGAAATTGGAACTTCATAGACCAAGAGAGGCTAGATGATCTTTGGGAGTATCCCATGTTGGTATATCCAGGCCTTAAACTTCCCTGGCAGGCCCGATCTATCTACTGTGGCCAGCCAGGCCTCCAGCTTTTGGTTGGTTGCGTGGATAGATGCTGTATCTCTCAGGCTGCAGTCGAAGATTTTACCCAAGCTCTTCACTGGCTACTCAGTGATAGAAGATATTCGGGTGCTTCCAAGTGTGAAGTGGAACTTGTCGGTAGCCTTCCCTTTCTTCAACATGAGGGCTCTGGATTTTGCTGGTTTAAAAATCATTCAAGCCCCACTAAACAGCTCCTCCAGGCCCTTCAAGATCCAATGACCCCCCTGGGACATGTGCATGTGGTGCTGTTACAGTCAAGTTGTCCATGTAGACCCTAATATGTGGCTGCCAAACACCAGACTTGGTGAGGGGCCCTCTGCACTGGATCTCAGCAGATTTCACCGTCATGTTCATGGCTATTGCAAACAGAATCACTGAGATAGTACATACAGTAATGATCCCCTTCTCCAGCTTTTTCCAATTGGAGTTTGTTTGCCCAGCCGAGACTCTCAGACTGAGCCCATTGTTGTAGTCGAGAAGGAGGTCTCCGATCTTCTCTAGGATGTGGTACTGGCACAGTGCCTCTTCCACAAGCTTGAGGGGTATGAACCCATACACATTTGACAGGTCTAACCACAGCATGACCAGGTTGCCTTTGTTCTGTCTGGCTTCCCTGATCAGCTGTGTGACTACTCCTGTATGTTCTAAACACCCCGGTACCTTGGGGATCCCTCCTTTCTGGACTGTTGTATCAATGTATGAGTTCTTCAGTAGGTAGTCCGTCAGGTGCCTGGCAACAATGCTGAAGAATATTTTCCCTTCAACACTGAGCAGGGAGATGATTCTAAACCGATCGATGTTTTCCGACTCTTTCTCCTTTGGAACCCACACCCCTTCTGCGAACTGCCACTGATGGGCCACTTTTCCCCTCCTCCGTATTACCTTCATTACCTTCAGAATCCTTCAGAGTCTGTGAAGTAACTTTGGACAGTTTTTATATACCTTATAAGGTACCCCACTGGGTCCTGGGGCTGAACTTGCTCTTGCTTTCTTGACCACCTCCTGGATCTCCTTCCAGCTGGGCTTCCTATTGTCAAAGTCCAGTATTGGTGAGCTTGCAGGTGAGCTTGCCGCTACACTTCTTTCCCAGCAGTTGTTTTGTGAATCCAAATGGGTTCTTCAGAAAGGCTGTTTGCTTCCTTCCGCTTTCTTTCCTCCTTCTCCTGTGCCACTTGGCCTTTGTCAAGGTCATGAGCCTCTTGCGGAGTATGTTGCACAGTTCTATCATTGGTCCCCTCTCCCCTCACCTGTTTGAACTGCCGTTTCAGGCTCTTCAGCTCCTGCCTGAGTTGGTGGATCTTATTTGCCTGGTTGCTCTTTGTGTATGGAAGTTTATCTCTCTTCTCCTCCAGACTGAATCTCTTTGCTCCCAGGGTGATGATGATGGTGGTCATGGTGTGGAGGCGTTGATCCACTTCCCCCTTGGCTGTTGCCTCCAAGATGTTATTGGTGTCTTCATCAAATTGGAGCCACTCCTTCTCCTTATTGGCTCGGGGCCACTTAACCCTATGATGTTCTGATGGTCTGTGTAGGTCTGGGGCTAACCTGATGAAGCTTGAGAGGTGCTGCAAAGAGGACTGGGTGAAACTGCCCAAAGATAGGTGTGCCAAGTTTGTGGCATCATATTCAAAAAGACTTGAGGCTGTAATTACTGCCAAAGGTGCATCAACAAAGTATTGCGCAAAGGCTGTGAATACATATGTACATGTGATTTCTTAGTTTTTTATTTTTAACAAATTCGCAAAAATCTCAAACTTTTTTCATCTTGTCATTATGGGGTATTGTAATTAATTAAGATTTAATAAAGAATTTTGAGGAAAAAATGAATTTAATCCATTTTGGAATAAGGCTGTAACATAACAAAATGTGGAAAAAGTGAAGTGCTGTGAATACTTTCCGGATGCACTGTATAGTCTGGTCAGATGAGACCAAAATTGAACTTTGTGGATGCCACAGCACACAGCATGTTTGGAGGAGAAATGGCACTGCACATCAGCCCCAAACACCATACCAACAGTGAAGTTTTGAGGTGGGAGCATCGTGGTGTGAGGGTGTTTTTCAGCACATGGTACAGGCAGACTTCATATAATTGAAGGAAAGATGAATGGACAAATGTACAGAGACATCCTTGATAAGAACAGGTTGCCATCTGCCAAGATGCTGAAATGAGGGTGGACATTTCAGCAAGACAATGATCCCAAACACACAGCCAAAGAAACTCTCAACTGGCTCCAGAGGAGTAAAATAAAGCTGCTAGAATGGCCCAGTCAGTCACCTGACCTGAATCCAACTGAAAATCTATAGAACGAACTGAAGATCAGACTTCATAGAAGACACCCACGGAACCTTCAAGATTTGAAGACAGTTGTGTAGAAGAATGGGCTAAAATCACTCCTGAGCAATGCCTGCACCTAGTTTCTCCATACAGGAGGTGTGTGGAAGCTGTTATTACCAACAAAGGCTTTTCTAGTAAATATTAAATGAATTTCACAAAGCATGTTCAATTCTTATTCCCTGTGTCATTCCACTTTATTAAATATACTTTGTTTTTTGAACACAGTTGCCTTGATTTCTTTGTATATATGGATTACTTGGGTTGTTACGGATATCTGGTGAAAATCTCAGGTGAATGCTCCATCAGAAATATGTTTAATGAGAAAAATGTTGTGTTCAATACTTATTTTCCCCGCTGTATAATCCTATACTGCCATATCATAAACATCACATAGAGACTATGGTGATCAGAGTTTAATGTCATAATAAAAGTTGTGTAAAACAATTTGTAACCGATATCAGTATCCATTAGTAAACCGTGGGGCTGGCTGTAAAAAGTAGCTCCAGCAGCAAGGCAGAGGTTTTTTTTTTATTTTTATTTTCCTGAAGATATGAATACTGACATCATGTCTCAGCAACTGAAGCCAGTGGAGCTGATTGGGGCCTAAAAAATGTCATGACTAATAAAACTTGACAGCACACGTGCACAGTGCCAAAGCACAGGAGGAACCACACAGAGGGGCACATTTGAGAGTTTTATTAAATCTCACAAAATCAAAGTGCACAGCTGCAGAAACAGTCACTTGCCAGAGGAACGGCCCTGTGGAGAGAAGACAAGAGCTGTGAGCAGAGGAATGGAGTAAGGGGAAATGGGCGAGCCAAATTGCCACTTACTTGGGAAATCCAGGGATGACCGGTAGGCACCAGCGGGGAATAGACGAACCAGTAGGGTAAGGGGGGAAGATGGGCTGATGGTGCCTGACCGGGTGGAGTAGGAGCTGAAAACGGTGAGATGTGGCAGGAGAACGCGCGCAGTCCATGAGACACACCTACACGCTGGCAGCAACCTGAGGAAAAGGAGAAATAAAGTGAGACGTGTTCACGCTTTTCGTTTAAATTTCCTTGCCTGTTTGCGGGCAGTATACCCTGATGGGCCAGCGCTGACTGCGCGGAGAGAGCCTCCTTAAGTACGCTGGCTGATGAGCGGGTGCAGGTGTGTCTTGTGCCTCAGGTGTCGTGATGAGTTAGTGAATGTGAGGCAGGACGGGAGGGGCGCGCTCCTGCTGCCCATCACATAAAAAGGTCACTGATGTAGAAGAGCTGGAAATGACGAGGCAGTTTTGTATCAAAAAAGCAGAGTCTTTAATGAACAACTCTTCTATCTTGTCTCATCTGGTGCAGAGCTTGGCAGAAGGCAAAGAGAAAGAATTCTGCCCAGCTCGCTGGTTAAATACAGGCACACATCAAAGACATGCAAAACACAAGCTGAAATCCCCCGTTATCTAAATCCCCCATTAGTCCTGTTAACTCCTCCCTTCGTCTTGGGAGGTGATGGGAAAACCTCTCCTCGCCTTAGGGGGTGAAGGTGTCAAGTCTGTTGCCGCCTCGTCCTGTGACGTCATTGGTCTTCACACGGCGGTGAGATTCCTTTGTCCTTTCAGAGGTGTGAAGTTCCTTTGTATATGTTGTCCCAAACATTTCCACATGCTCTAACAAATGTAGGTATGGAATATATGAGTAATATATACCACAGGCCCCCCAAACAACTAGGAAAGGACACAGAAAGATTCACAGTCTAGGGTAATTACTAAGACATACTACGTGTTACAGCTGTTGCCACAGAAGAAACTTTCAAGCAGCCATGCTCCTAAGAGAGTTCAGTGAAAACATAACAGCATAGTATAATCATAAGTCAGTCCTAAACTGTTGCAGCACAATTAGCGAAAAACTGCGGAGTGTTGGAATCAGTCCCTGTGCTGTCTAGGTTTCAATCTTCTCCCAAAGCTGCTGTAGGTTGGTTTAGACGTCCTGCTGGGATCTTGTTGTGAGGAATCTGCAGTGTGGGAAGGGGAGAGATTATTTGTTCCCTGCCTGGGGGCTGAGACTTTTTCCTTGGGGGGTCTGCCTCGCCAAGGTGCTCTCGCCAACTGTGCAGGTTCGTCTCTCAACAAGAAAGCAGGTTTGAGTCTGTCAATGCTGACCGTTTCATTTCTATCCACATAATCAAGCACAAAGTGTTTGTCACCATTTTCCAGCACTCTGTATGGGCCATCGTATACTGGGCATAACGTTGGTTTTAGTGCTTCATGTTTAACAAAAACAAACTCAGCATTTTTTAAAGATTGAGGAACAAAAACTCACGGAAAAGAGTGATGAGTTGGACCGTGGAGAGAGTCCGGTCCGTTACTGCCTAAAAACCTTAGGACTGGGAGGTGCCCTGGTTCCGGGTTCTCCGGTAAAAATTCACCTGGGAGTCTGATAGGTTGGGCAAAGACTAATTCTGCAGGGGAAGCGTCTAAATCCTCTTTAGGTGCTGCACGCAACCCCAATAAAACCCAGGGGAGTTTGTTTACCCAATTTGTGTCCGTTAATGAGGCTCTGAGGGCGGCCTTTAAGGACCTGTGAAAACACTCGCATAACCCATTAGCCTGAGGGTGATAAGCGGTGGTGCGATGAATGGTTGCCCCTAAACTGTTGGACATGGCTGACCAGAGTTCTGAGACAAATTGAGGCCCCCTATCTGACGTGATGTCTGTTGGGACGCCAAAACGTGCCACCCAATTCGTTAGAAAAACGCGAGCGACTTCCTCCGCTGTAGTTGCTGCTAGAGGGACTGCCTCTGGCCAGCGCGTGGTGCGGTCTATCATTGTTAGCAGGTGTGTGAAACCTTGGGAGGAAGGCAGTGGCCCCACGAGGTCGACATGAATGTGGTCGAACCTTCTAGCGGGGATGGGAAAAGGCTCCAGAGGGGCTTTTGTGTGTCTGTGTACTTTGGCGCGTTGACAAGGAATGCAAGTTTTTGCCCATTCTTTTACGTTTTTACGCAGGCCTGGCCACACAAACTTTCCGGCAACCATTTTGACTGAAACACGCACACCTGGGTGCGCGAGGGAGTGAATTGCGTCGAAAATACGGCGGCGCCAAGCAGCTGGTACTAACGGGCGAGGTCGGCCGGTTGAAACATCGCATATTAGGGGGGGCACGCCGTCGCGCAACCCTTTTTTCTCCAGCCTTAACCCTGTTGGTCCAGACAGGAGAGCGCGCACGTCCGCATCACTGCTTTGTTCTTCCGCCATGGCTGCATAATCTATCCCTTCGAGGATAGGTGCTGCATATGTGTTTGCGTTAGAGAAAAGCTCCGCTGCTGAAGCAGTGTAATCTGTCTCCTCGTGCTCTGGTGGTGCCACAGCGCGAGAGAGACAGTCCGCTACTACGTTAAGTTTGCCCGCTACATGTCGAATGTCTGTGGTGAACTCTGAAATCGCAGCTAGCTGTCTTTGTTGTCTGCCCGACCAAGGTTCTGAAATTTTAGCCATCGCAAAAGTGAGCGGTTTATGGTCCACAAAAGCCGTGAAACTCCGCCCTTCTAACCAAAACTGGAAATGGCGGATGGACAAATGAAGCGCCAGCAGCTCCCTGTCAAAAGTGCTGTATTTGCGTTCCGTCGGGTTTAGCGATTTGCTAAAGAATGCTAAAGGTTGCCAGACCCCGCTGACAAGTTGTTCTACAACTGCCCCTATGGCCAGGTCTGAAGCATCTGTGGTTAGAGCAATGCGGGCCGAGGGATCTGGGTGGACTAACATTGTAGCGTTAGCTAGGGCGTTTTTTACTTCCGCGAAAGCGTGTTCGCGCTCCGGGGTCCATTCGACCGCTTGGGAAGCTTTCTTTTTTTTGAGCGCATCATACAGGGGCTGCATGAGCTGAGCTGCATGAGGGAGGAAACGGTTGTAAAAATTAACCATCCCCAAAAATTCCTGTAGCGATTTGACCGTTTGGGGCCGTGGAAAACCTTTTATCGCATGAATTTTGTCTGGAAGCGGGACTGCCCCTTTCGGGGAGACTCTATGTCCCAAAAAATCAATTTGCGATACGCCGAATTTGCATTTGGCTGGATTAATTATTAATCCGTGCTCTTCTAGCCTCTGAAAAACGGTAGTAAGGTGTTGCTCGTGCTCCTCCTCTGATGAGCTGGCTACCAGCATGTCGTCGAGGTAGACGAAAACAAAGGGGAGGTCACGTAAGACCGCGTCCATCATGCGTTGAAAAGTTTGAGCAGCGCCTTTGAGACCAAACGGCATTCGTAGGAATTCAAAAAGGCCGAAAGGGGTTATAACCGCTGTTTTAGGAATGTCTTCAGCTCGGACTGGGACTTGGTGATAACCGCGGACTAAGTCTATCTTTGAAAAAATGCGCGCGCCCGCTAAATGCAGTGAAAAATCCTGTATATGAGGGATGGGGTAGCGGTCATGCGCTGTGGCGTTGTTTAATCTGCGGTAATCTCCGCACGGTCTCCAAGAACCGTCGGATTTCGGAACCATGTGAAGTGGTGAAGCCCAAGGGCTCTTTGAGCGTCGGACAATGCCTAATTTTTCAAGAGCTGCAAATTCGTCCCTTGCTATGTTGAGCTTGGCCGCGTCTAAGCGGCGAGCTTTGGCAAAAACGGGAGGTCCCGTTGTTGGAATGAAGTGTTTAACCCCGTGTTTGGCTACAGTGGCTGAGAATTTGGGGGTTGTGAGTGCTGGAAATTGGGTGAGGAGTTGCTCAAACTTACCTCCTGCCGTAGTGACGTTGGCCTGCACAGGTGGTGGAGAGACTCGAGCTGAGCATGGAATAGAAGCAAAAGACAGTGCATTAAACAGGCGCCTATTTGCTAGATCAACTAATAACCCGTGTGCACACAGAAAATCTGCGCCTAACAAGTTAAAACTCACCGCCGCTACAACAAATGTCTATCTGTAGCTGCGGCCGTGAATGAGGAGATGCAGGCTCTTTTCCCCGAACGTGTTGATGTCCGAGCCGTTGGCTGCCACTGCTCCATTGCCCCGGGTGCCCATGGCTCGATCTGCGTGGGAGGGCATGACGAAACTCAGCTGGGCTCCCGTGTCGATGAGGAACTGCTTGCCTGTGTGTCCATCCGTCACGTATAACAGCTTATTTTTCTCGCCGAGAACCGCTGCCGTTAACGGCCCTCGGCTTTGGCGTTTCCCGACATCGTAAACTTGCAGGGGGGAACACATTTCCGGGCTTTCTCGGCGAAGCGGTGGTGATAATAACAGACGTCATTCTGTTTGTTGCGCTTGGGCCACGCTGCTGTCACCGTGGGTTGAGCCTGCTCCGTGGTTTGTGACTCTCCAAGGTTCGGGGCGTCAGTTTTGAGGTCTGCGGATGCCGCTGTGGGTGTCCGATCTCTGCAGGCGTTGACGAGCCGATAAGCCTCGTTGGCCAGTGTGCGGAAGTCCTGATGATTGTTGCACTTCATACTGGCGAGTGTCCCTCTCATGTGTGGTGGTAGCGTGCTGAGGAAAATAAATTGAAAGAGGAAATTATCATTGTCCTCCTCCTTGAGCTGCAGTAAATCCTCCATGAGGGTCTTTGGATTGCCCCCTCTGTGGCCGTAGACTGCCAGGATTTTTTCGGCTCTTTCTTCCGCCGACGGGACGTAATTCGCCACGATGGTTGCCTTGAGTGTCTCATACTTGTCCCGGGCCGGTGGTCGCTGGATCAAGCTTCGCACACACCTCGAAGTGGCGGAGTCGAGTTTGGAGACGATATGGTAGAACTTAGTATCGTCTGCCGTGATGCCCGCCAGTATGAACTGGGCTTCGGCTTGGTGAAACCAAGAGGCCGGGTCTTCTCGCCAGAAATCTGGCAGTTTAACAGCGACGGCGTTTGTGCACATCATCACTGTTGTGCCCGCCGGGTGAGAGTGCCTTGCCTCGGCTCTCACGGCGGTGCTGGAGCTCAGTTGAGCTCTCTCGGTACCCTCTGCTGGGGGGGAACAGCTGTCTGCTTGTTCCCTCGTCTGCGTCGTCGCTGGCGTAAGTCAGATTCGCCACGGGTGAGTCGCTTGAAGAACGCCTCAGGTCCATACTCGCGTCAAGGTCACCAGTGTAGAAGAGCTGGAAATGACGAGGCGGTTTTGTATCAAAAAAGCAGAGTCTTTAATGAACAACTCTTCTATCTTGTCTCATCTGGTGTAGAGCTTGGCAGAAGGCAAAGAGAAAGAATTCTGCCCAGCTCGCTGGTTAAATACAGGCACACATCAAAGACATGCAAAACACAAGCTGAAATCCCCCGTTATCTAAATCCCCCATTAGTCCTGTTAACTCCTCCCTTCGTCTTGGGAGGTGATGGGAAAACCTCTCCTCGCCTTAGGGGGTGAAGGTGTCAAGTCTGTTGCCGCCGCGTCCTGTGACGTCATTGGTCTTCACATGGCGGTGAGAATCCTTTGTCCTTTCAGAGGTGTGAAGTTCCTTTGTATATGTTGTCCCAAACATTTCCACATGCTCTAACAAATGTAGGTATGGAATATATGAGTAATATACTGTATACCACAACTGAAAACCTTTTAAGTGGCATTTTGGATTCTTACCAAATTCTGTCACACCAGCAGAATTTGCCAGTTTTCTCCAGACTAATTCTCTACTTTTTACTTTCTGTCCCAGTGGTTTACAGCTTTATCATAACATTACATCATTTCAGATCTTTAGAGCAGTAAGTGAACATAAAATTTATGAACACACAGTAGCTTATTATTCCAGGGTCCTGATAAAATTCTAACAAAGATCTAATCTGTAGCTGACAGCATCTACCCTGTCCATAAGTAAACATAAATTTGAAAATACTAGTGCATTCCCTTAGAACACAAGTATTCTTGTGTGAAAACAGGTATCCCAGTCAGGCTTTACAGGCCCAAATGTAGGCTGTGTTTGAAAGTGGAGTGCAGAGGTGGGGTCTATATGTAGGCAATCACACATGTTAGACTTAGACAAATATAAAAGGGACTGAACTGAGATTTATTTGATTGTGTGAATATTAATTACAGAATAATTGAAAATGAATGGGACATCCAATATTAGCCACTGTTTAAGAACCACTTGTTTATTTTTTTTTTGTCAGATCACTTATTTGTGTGATCTTTTACGACTTATATTCATAATAGTGTATCTTGCACTTTGGGGAATGGGAGTTGTTCAGTCACCATTATAATTTAGTTTATATGTGTAGTTTATAGTATATCATCAATAAATTTATGCAGTACTATAACAGGACATGTTTACAAATATTTGAGACCCGCTGCAGTGCATCCTTTTATATTTTAGCAATATTATAAATACAAAACACTGAACATTATTTTTTTTTAATGTATTTGTATCTTGTATACGTTATTGATCCCCAGAGGGAAATTCAGGGCATCCACGGTACGGTGCCAATCCCTTCACCACACACACACACACACACACACACACACACACACACACACACACACACACACACGCATATGTGTCTGCATATGATATGCAGTTGATTTGGCCATTCTGCTCCACAATGAAGCAGCAGTCGGGACTGCTGTCTACCACTGACCAGGCAGACTGGACGTGCCTCCCCACGAACGATCGTGGAACTCCCGGTTGGACACCGGTGTTGGAGAAGCAGCACCTGAACCGGTGGATCGCAGTCCTTCGCAGGCAGCCAAGCTCAGCCTGCCCGGTTAATGGGAGTCTCGGCTACTGCTTTACCCATATGCCTGCAAAGGACTGCGAGCCACCGGTTCAGCTGCTGCTTCCCCACCAGATCCCCCCCCTTCCCCTCGCGCGCCTTGTGTTTTTCATGCCGAATCATCCATTACACCTACACAATCATGGCAACTTCATGGTATAATTTCATTCATTCATTCATTCATTCATCTTCTTCCACTTAATCCTTTTTGTGTTGCGGGGGGGCTGGGGCCTATCCCAGCATCTTTGGGCGGGGTAGGGTACACCCTGGACAGATCGCCAGTCCATCTCAGGGCCAACACAGAGAGACAGACAACCATTCACTCTCACAGTCATACCTAAGGACAATTTAGAATCCCCAGTTTGATGCCAGTTAACCTAACTTGCATGTTTTTGGCATGTGGGAGGAAACCAGAGAAATCCTGGAGTAAACCCACGCGTGCGTGGTATAATTTTTTAAGCATTAAACCTTAAGTCTATATTTTGTCGCTATTTACACTATGCATAGCATTATTTCCTTGTTTTGTCCAGGGAACACTGTGGTGACTGACAAGTTGTGATGCCGTGTATTATCCAATCAGCGTGGAGTCGGTCCAAAATTCAAATCAATCAAGTCAAATCAAATCAATATTTATTGTCATATTGCTGTACATACAACTGTAGTGCAGGCAAGATGAAATTGCGTTTCTCTCGGCATCCATATAAGTAGAAGCAACATGATTTAAGACACACTCACACATATCTTTACCCCCACCCCTCCCATCCGTTCACACACCCCTGAGACATACTTGACAAAAAAAAAACCTAACTAACTATAATATACAAATAATGCACATAATGTCCGTAGGTGCAGTAGTGAATATGAGAGATTCCGAGTCAACTGTTCAGCATCCTAACAGCTTGTGGAAGGAAGCTGTTGATCAGTCTGGTGGTTCTGCCTCTGATGCGCCGGAATCATTTGCCAGATGGCAGAAGTTCAAAGTGTTTATGCAGAGGGTGAGAACGGTCCTTGACAATGTTCAGTGCCCTGCTCCTACAACGGTTCTGAAAAAGTTCTTGGACAGAGGGGAGGGAGACTCCAATTACCCTCTCAGCTCCCTTGACTATCCTCTGCAGGGCTTTTTTGTCTGACATACTGCAGCTGGAGTACCATGTAGCAATGCAGTACGTCAGAACACTCTCCACCACACCTCTGTAGAAGGTCCCGAGGATGCAGATGGGGAGAGAGGCCTGTTTGAGTTTCCTCAAGAAGTGCAGTCTCTGCTGAACCCGCTTCCTGATCCCCAAGGAATTCTTGCTCCAGGTCAGGTCCTGCGAGATCTGCACTCCGAGGAACTTGATGTTCTCCACTCTCTCCACTAAACGGCCTCCGATGCTGAGGGGGACGTGTTCAGGTTGTGACCGCCGGAAGTCGATAATCATCTCCTTCGTTTTGTCCACGTTGAGCACCAGATTGTTCTCCCTGCACCAGCCCTCCAGGTCATTCACTTCTTCCTTGTACATTGATTCTTCATCCCTCTGAATAAGTCCCACCACCATGGTGTCATCTGCAAACTTAATAATCTGGTTCCCCTCGTGTCTGGATACACAGTCATGAGTTAGAAATGTAAACAACAGTGGACTGAGTACGCAGCCTTGAGGGGATCCGGTGCTCAACGTGACAGAGTTGGAGATGTTGTTTCCAACCCGGACAGACTGAGGTCTCTCAGTCAGGAAATCCAGGATCCAGAGACATGTGGCGGTGTTCAGACCAAGAAGGAGTAATTTCTCCATCAGTCTCTGGGGAATAATGGTGTTGAATGCTGAACTGAAATCAATGTACAAGAGTCTGGCTTAGGGGTCTTTCTGGTCCAGGTGAGTGATGACAGAGTGCAGGGTGGCGACTATAGCATCCTCCGTGGAGCGGTTTGAATGATATGCAAACTGGAGCAGGTCGTGTGATGCAGGGAGGCAGGCTGTAATGTGTGGTTTGACAAGCCGTTCAAAACACTTCATCACAATTGGTGTTAGTGCAACAGGACGATAGTCATTTAAACAGGACACAACTGGTTTCTTTGCCACCGGTACTATGATAGAGGTCTTGAAGCATCTGAGAACGATGGCCTGACTCAGGGAGATGTTATAAATGTCAGTCAGGACATCCGCCAACTCGCTCGCGCAGTCTAGGAGCACACGTCCCGGGATGTTGTCCGGATCTGCAGCTTTACGTGGGTTGACTTTGGTTAGGGTCCTCCGTGTGTCTGCTGTGTTGATGGTAAAAGCTGGTCCAACCGATGGTGGGGGTGGGCCAGCCCTCCCTCTGATTGTCGGGTTTGATGCTTCAAAACGTGCAAAGAAGTCGTTGAGCCTGTCTGGAAGCGAAGCGTCGTCATCATCGACCCCCTGCCTAGACTTATAGCCCGTCAGTGTCCGAACTCCCTGCCACATCTGCTTGGTGTTCCTAGTGTCACAGAGGTGTCCCTGGATTTTCTCCGCATAGGCGTGCTTCGCCGCCTTAATTCCCTTTGAGAGCGCAGACCTGGCTGAGCGGAGGGCAATCCTGTCCTTCACTCTGAAGGCTGCATCTCTGGCTGTAAGTGGCGAGTGCACCTCTGCGGTCATCCAGGGCTTGTGGTTTCCCCGCATAGTGATGGTCTTCACTGTAGTGACATCCTCTGTGCACTTCGCGATGTAGCTGGTGACCGTTTCAGCATACTCCTCCACATCTGTCTTGTCTTCCTGGGAGGCTGCTATTTTGAAGACCTCCCAGTCTGTGTGCAGAAAACAGTCTTTCAGTGCAGAGGTTGCACTCTCTGGCCAAATCCTGATTTGTTTCACTGCTGGCCTGCTGCGCTTCAATAAAGGTTTGTAGGCAGGCACCAGCATCACGGATATGTGGTCAGAAAGGCCGAGGTGGGGGCGGGGTATTGCCTTATATGTATCTGTGTTTGTGTACACTAAGTCCAACATATTCTCTCCTCTGGTCTTAAAATCTACATTCCGCCCACACTTCTTGATGCCAGGACATGAGAGGCAGAGCGGTGACAGAGCGGTGGCTAAACTTTTATTGATGAAAATTACATATTTTGACTGAGCGACTCCATACTTGGGGATGCATATACAGAGACTTTGTGAATTTATAGATACTGTAGAAGTGAAAAAAAGGAAAACTCAGGAGATTATATTTCCCCAGTATTCTACAATGATGGTAATGCATTGGTTTTGTTTTTTAATCCAGAATTTTCAGAGTTTGCTTCAATAGAGATTCAAGTGGTCTTGTGGTGGTTTCACCAGCCTGCCCCCAATCAGTAATACAGTATGACATGTATGGAAGAATCATAGTGCATAAAGCTTTTGGCTGCATCCGACGACAGTCAAAACAGTGCAGTTTAGCAAATTTTAGATAGATACTATGCTTTTAACATGGTTCTTAATATTAAGATTTATCCAGTATCAAGCCAAGATGTTTGAAATCATTAACTGTGTCAACCCTTTCACCTTTAGTGAGACGATCCAAATCAGGAGTTTAACAGTCTTAGGCAAAAAACAAACATGCCTTTTTTATATGTAAAATAAGACATGAACACTCAAGCCAGTGTGTAATCTTTTCCATTGCAGTTGTTGACTTTGCTACTGCCTAGCTCTGCTGTATTTGCGTGAGTTTACACAACTGTGTCATCTGCATACATTTGTAATTCAACATCCTCACACTGCTGAGGCAGATTTGAGGCAGATACCTTTCAGTGCATTACACACTGCATCACAAACCTTTACAGATTGTACCCTGTTCGTGAGATATAAAGTCATCTAAGCAAATTAAGTCTTTACAACTTTGATTCCAAGTAAGCATTCATTTTCCAGTCTACGGTAAATTAGCCGGAAGAATGCTCGAGTCTTTTGTTGCTGTATGCCATACAGCATACAGTAATGTATGTGTATGGTGTTCATACACTGTATGGTGTTCAAGTACCAATTTGCAGCTGTAATGATTGAGTTTTCTTGTATTGAAGGCTGGTGGACACAAAGTGGCAGACATCGACAGCACAAAGCTAGAGATGAAGTTCCTGACCAACGATCAAGATGTGGTGGAGTTCAACGCAGGGTCACAGTCCTATTCACTCAGTTTCCCGGGTAAAGTCTATAGAAATAATACCATGTTAAAATAAAATCTTGTTTAAAAAAAACCCAACTGGTACAACTGAAAACGATTTGTATTTTTTTCCAGATATGATACAAACAAACAAGCATTATGGCACGAAGAGAGTTGTGTCCAGACGGCCTTTCTTTGTCTCTGCTGAAGATGTTCTAGCAAAGAAAGTGAGGTATGTATCGCAAGCATTGCATACACAGAAAGTACCTAGATAGTCTTTTTTAGCTCATTCCAATGAAGCTGAAAGAAGCTAATGCGATGACATGGAGTCTTGTCCATCCGTCTGTCCACATTTCATAGGAATCGCTACTTCTCCAAGGCATTTGCCCTGACTGTCACCAAACTCACTCACAAGGATCCTCAGGTGGGTCTCATCCAGGTTATGCTTAAGGTCAAAGGTCAGGAGATCTGGGTGCTTGGGTGATTTCATGAAAATTGCTGCTCCTTCTAGGCAACTGCCCCAATGGTCATGAAACTCACAAGGATCCCCAGGAGGGCTGCATTCAGGTTGTGCTCAAGGTCACTGTGAAAGATCAGGAGATCTAAGCACTTATGTGATTTCAGAAAAATGACTCCTCCTCCTAGGCAGTTGTCTCGATGCAAAAAATAAAATCTTAGTAAGATAAAATATCTTAAATCAAGGATATACACTTTTTGCTTCCTATTTGGGCTCGCCACAGTGGATCACCATCATCATAATCATCATCATAGCAGCCTGTCACAGGCAACAATGACTGTTTCATTTAGGTCCTTTGCCCTGTGCTGCCATGAACTCCTGGCCTTGTTAACCTGGGCGACGTCCGAGCTGGTATGAGTTGCTTTCTGACTGACCATTTCATGAAACTGCTTGCAAAGTATTTGAGTACCGCTAGCTTCTGCTGGACTAGCGCCACATTCTTGGCAGATAGAGGTAATGGGTCCGCATATTTGATTTGGCAAGGATTTTTACACCATATTCCTTTCCTGATGCAATCCTTACCTTTTACCCGGGCTTGGGATCGGCACTAGGAGTACACTGAAGTTGACACGGCAGCCCTCCCTTAATCTGTCCCCGGGAAATCACACACATGATTTATGAAAAGACTGTAGAAAAATAACACACATTGCCAGGATATAAGATGTGGAAACTATTAGGACGAGGAATCATCACTAATTTCCAGAATTGATTAAATTCTGATTCTTGAGGTTCTGAATCGATTCAATTCTGATCCCAATTCAATCACGGAACTTACCATTTTAATAGCTATTTTACTTGGCAGGAAAAAAAAGCCTTAGGAGACCTAATGCTGCAAATTGTATCAGGAATACTCCAACTTTGTTTATGCATAAATTATCATATAAAGAAGTGACCCCAAATCAGTTACAATAATTAAATTAAATTAAATCACCCTTTATTGTCATTCAACCATACAACCAATCATGTACAGTAGAACGAAATTTTGTTTTATTCTATCTACAGTGTTAATCACACACCTCCCCGTGTAGAATCAGAAGGGCTGCTGCCATGCAAGGCGCCGCCACAGATTTCCCTCCTCCATTCCATTATGCTGAGCACCAAGCTGGACGGCAGGAAGTTCCGCTTTTATATGGTCTTCGGCATGACCCGGCCGGGATTTGAACCCCTGCCTCCCAGGTGTGGGGCGGATGCTCTACTAACAAAGCCACCACTCCGGTGGTGGCACTCCGATGCACTTTTTATTATTTAACTTATGATTTCACAAAGTGCTAACAAGTGTTTTCTTTAGTGCAAGGGGTGTGTAGTGTCACATTAACAATGCAGACTACTGTAAGTAAACAAACTCAATGCATGAAGCATGTAGACATAATCTCACTGTATTTCAGTCCCTCAAGGATTTCACGGCTGTTTTTGTGATTGTTGCAGCCCAAAAACCCTAACTTTGTGGGAGCTTTTCCAAAAGTTGCAATAAAAGTTGTGACATTTTTAGAGGTTGTTTGCACTGAAAGTTGTGTGAAGAAGTTCAGATTTTAAAGTAGCTGCTTTTTCCATAGTTTACAGTGATGCTATTCTGTAACACAACAAGAAAAGCACAAAATTAACAAAAAATTCCTGTGAAACAGTGATTTATTTAGAATTAAATGCTCAGGAAAATTGTCAAAAAAAAAAAAAATGACCAACATTGTATTCTTGCTGATAACTTAAATAAAAAAATAAATAAACGAATTAGCCATTGCAGCCATGACAAATTGCACTGAATGCATGTTAGAGTATGGAGAAAATTATGGCAGCACCTTCTTGAATCTTGAATTTTAAAACTAAGACCTCTGAAAAATTTGAGGTCTTCTTCTGTACTGAAATCCACAATGAAGCAGGGGTGGCTCCTCCACTGATGACCTCCTTCCTTCAGAGCGTTTCAGTGCAGGATGGAGCTTGGAGTGGAAACCCAGTCTTCACAGATCTGAAGAGGAGATGAAAAGGAGAAGATATTTCAAAGTAAAATTAATAATCATATTTTTAGATCCCCACACCACAGTAGAGTTTAATAATTTAGGTTCTTTTTTTTTGTTTATATTTTAACTACAAATTAAAAGTTTCAGTTTTTGAAAAGGGTTTCAATTAATTTCCTGGAAGATTTGGTCATTTCAGTTTAGTTCTGTTGAGTAAAAATGTCTCGTTGTACTGCAGCCTTTATTAATTTTGCCATTATTATTTTATTGTGATTATTATTATCTTCAAATCTCTCACTTAGGTGCTAGAAGTCCAAAATTAAATATGTCATTCAATACAAACGTTACATGAAGGCAGCTGCCTCCGCCATAAAGTCCTGACTAAAAATATACTTTTATTCTGCATTTATTTTCAGCGCTTAACCAACAGTTAACTACTGTATCCATAGTTTGTAAAAGAAAACAGTATCATGCTGGATGAATTAATTTATGACACAAATGTTTAAAAAAAATGATATTTTACTTACCCCAGCAGCTGCAACAGTCTCCCTCTCAAATTCTTCCCCTCTCTGTCTGGTCTGTTGTCATTCTCTGCGTGTTTTACGTTTGAAAATTGTTTATCAATCATTGACTTTAATGTTCCAGCACAGCGCTGCACGTAGTACAAAACCGTTTATCCCTGCTTTATAAAAAATATTCGGAAACTGTTGAGCACAGTCTTTAGCTGTGAGTTTTGTGGAGAAATTAACATTGGCAAGTCCGCTCTGTGGCTGCCTGCCAAGTGTAAACACAGAAGTAATGTGAACGTGCAGCGCAGGGAACTCTTGCGCGATTGTTCATCACGCGAGAGTTCAGCCGGCTGCTTGCACTTTGTGTTTCACAGGCTGTAAAAGCATTATATTAAAAGATTGATCCACGAATTTTGTGGATTGGTATCGGCTCAGTCAAACGTGAATCGATTAAAATCATTGAATTGATCTTTTAACCTGTTGCACTTCTGTGTACCGCGGGCGGGCACATCTCTGTGTCCTAGAGCGCACGAGGGCGCACGAGGGCACTGCGTCCTAGAGTGCACTGAAAAAAAAAGCTGCATTTCCGTTCTTCCACTACAGACACAGCCACGAACAGATTAGATATGATTGACCTCTCATTCGACTAATAAGAGCCTTGAATTGGGTTTCTGAAACCTTGAAGAACCAATGACTGAAAACCTAGCAAGAAGAACCCGCCTACCAATGGCTGCGAATGCAGTGAGCCAATTGAAGCACAGAAGTTCGAAAGCTGTTTTGTGTAAGGCTGGGTGAAGAGAGACTGACTGCTGCAGCAGATGAAAAAAGGACCCGCAGGAAGAACCGCCACAGACCCAGTAGCACGGAGACCACCCACAAGTGCGACCTGTGTGACAGGGATTGCCATTCGCGCATCGGCCTGTTCAGCCACAGGCGGTGCTGTCCCAGAGGAGTAGACGTTTAGGATTCTCTTCCATGGTCATCATAGACCGACGGAGGCCGACGACGAAGGCTGGGTGACACACATGTGTTCGCCAGTCTTTTTTTATTACTACTGTTATTTGTTTTGAAAAATCATTCGCCAAAACCGCAATCAGGGAAGCGCAAAACCGCAATAATGGAATTATGTTTTGACCTGGTCGCGAGACCAGAACCACGAGTCCGTAACAAGCGGACCAGCGTCGCGTTCGTCTGACAATGACGAAGAGAGGTTCGCCAGCTACGCTGCTGTTGTGAACAGGTAAGTGTTATAAGCTAAATTATTCTTTATCCCTGAAAATTGTAATCAAAAATGACTTTTGACCGATCGGTAAATTACAACTGTGCATCATCGCCACATGACGGACTGCGGCGCACGAACGATGTCCGTCCTCTGTAGCGGGGGGGGGGACAACCCCCCACACACACACATACACACACACAGCCCTGAGTGTCACCTTTCATTAGAGCCCAAGATGAAGCTTCTATATTGAATCATTCAAAAGTTACAGACGTTTTTCCAAACTGTGCCATTTGGCACAATTTGGCACAGTTCAAAAACGCCTGGGAACAACCTGAGAACAAAACTGTGTAATATATTCATATTTTGTGGTATTGTTACAAAATTTTGACCTCAGCTGGATAACACTTGGTTCTACATTTCTGTTGCATTTTCCAGCCCGGATCTGAAGCTGTGTGTTATTTGCAAGCATTTGTATCCAAAAAAACACCCAGGCCAAATTTATTTTCTTGAAGTTCACTATGTTTAGATGACTGTTACTCAGTGGCCGGAGCACTTAGAGAGATTATGACTGTTTTGCCAAAAAATTCAAAGTGTTTTCTTTTAAATGAGACCAACCCCATGAAGATGCTGCAAAGGGTTGAAGAACAGCTTTTGATTTACTTTGGGCACGTTATTTTTTGGCGTTTTTAGGGAAATTGACCAGAGTGCAAGGGGTTAAACCCACCCATAGAAACTATGGTAAATGGTGGATGTGTGTCCCGGCTGGGAAGCTCCAGCTGTATGATGCGGGGCTTCTGCCGGTCAGAGGAGCAGTACTCCTTTTGCAACTGTCTCCTCTTCTCAAAGAGAAGTTTCACTTATTTGTTTCTTCAAACTAATCATAGGTGAAACAACTCACAATACTTGTTTTTTCGTCTGTGTTCATTTTAACAGTTTTCTGTGATGGTTGCATCTTTTCACCTCATTTCTTACTTGGCACTTTTAGCCGAGAACAAAGTATTTAGCAGCATTACAGCAGTTATTTCAGCTATGTGGTGGTATGGACATATTTTCAAATTCCATACTGTACGGAAAATTACCATACCATACCAAATTTATTTATAAAGCATTTTTAAAAACAAAGTTGACCAAAGTGCTGCATAGTAATATAGACAAAAGATAAGTAAAAGACAATAAAAACAATAACATGCAGCAGAAAAAGAAGCAATTCACAACAAGTGTAAAAACAAAATGCCAAACACAGCAGACAGTTTATAAAATTAAGGCGAGTTAAATGCCAAGGAAAACAAATGGGCTTTTAAATGAGATTTAAAAACACAGAGTGAGGAGGCCTGCCTAACATGTAATGGCAACTCGTTCTATAGCCTAGGAGCTGCAGCAGCAAAAGCCGGATCCCCTCTGAGCTTCAGCCTTGTTTTAGGGACTGCCAAGACCAGCTGATCAGCTGATCTTAGGGATCGTGGAGGAACATAAGGCTGAAGTAAGTCAGAGAGGTAGGGTGGAGCAAGACTGTTAAGACGTTTAAAAACATAAAGGAGAGTTTTAAAATCAATTCTGTAACGCAAAGGGAGCCAGTGAAGGGAAGCCAGAATAGGTGAAAGGTGCTCACGCCTATGGACTTTTGTTAAAAGGCGGGCAGCAGCGTTTTGTACAAGCAGAAGATGAGCGATAGAAGCTTGGCTGATTCCAACAAAAAGTGCATTACAATAATCCAAACAAGTCGTGATAAAAGCGTGCAGTAGTTTTTCAAGATCTTTCCTTGACACAATGGATTTGACTTTGGCTATTTATCTTAACTGATAAAAACTTTTCTGACGGACACAGCTGATATGCTTGTCAAATCTAAAATCCGAATCCAAGTTTGACTCCCAGATTAATAACAGACTGTTTAACATGCAGTGTTAAAGAGCCAAGGTCCATATTAGTGGGGAGAGAACATGTACTTGTACCAAACATCATTACTTCGGTTTTGTTCTCATTAAAGCTCAAAAAATTTAATGACATCCATGCCTTGGTATCGGGAAGACAGTCCAAGAGTAGCTGGATAGAACGAAAGTCATTTTGTGCCAAGGGAACATAAATCTGACAGTCATCAGTGTAACAATGGATCGGGATGCCATGTTTCCTTAAAATAGAACCCAAAGGGAGCAGATACAGGGAAAATAAAAGCGGTCCAAGGACTGAGCCCTGTGCGACCCACATGAAGTCATCCAGTTTGACGCAGAAACTTCACTTGTCTAAATAGGAACAAAACCAATTTAGGGCAGCACCTTTTATGCCCACGCAGTGTTCAAGTTGAGAGATTAAAATGCTGTGATCAGCGGTATCAAATGCAGCAGTCAGATCCAACAGCACCAAAACAACAAATTTCCCTGAATCAGTAGCTAAAAGAATGTCATTTAGAACCCTCAAAAGTACAGATTCAGTGCTATGTTGGGGTTTAAACCCAGACTGATACACCTCAAAAATACCATGAGTTTCTAAAAATGGCATTAATTAACTGTGTTAAAATAATTTTCTCCAGGATTTTTGAAAGCAATGGTAATTTGGAGATAGGCCTGAAATTTGAACAATGGGCAGGGTCAAGGCCTGTTTTTTAAGCAATGGCTGCACCACTGTATGTTTAAAAACCCCAGGCACCATACTTGAGGTGAGACTGCTATTCGCAATAGCAAGGACAGAAGGTCCAATAGTAGTAAAAACTTTAAACAAGCGAGGGGGGGATAGCATCTGCCGGGGAACCAGACGGCTTCATATGACTAATAACGTCCTTTAAAAACTAAAGAGACACTGGCTCAAACTGGTCAAAAACAGCTGAGCAGGGTAGAAAAATGGATGGGTCATATGAAGGCAGAGAGATGCAGGCTCGAGTTGATACAACTTTGTCAATAAAAAAGTGAAGAAATTTTTCACAGACTGCAGGTGAGGCTACTGGGGAGTATTAAGAATAGAAATGATAGTCCTAAAAAGAACATGGGGCCTATGACAGTTGGATGCAGTCATTTCTGAGAAATATTAGTTTTTTTTCTGCTTTTACAGTACTCTGATAATATTTCAAGCTCTCTCTAAAAATATTAAAAGAAACCTGCTGCCTGTCCTTCTTCCACCTGCGCTCCGCTCTCCTGCACTCCTGCCTGACATTACGAGTGACGTCATTCAGCCAGGGCTGAGGTGCAGGTTTGGGGCGCCTGGTCTTTAGTGGATCTATCAAGTCCAGGATTTTGTACAGGTGGAATGAAACCTCACAGCTAACACCTCAGTATTAGGATCCATGGAGGACGTCAGATTAGCGTCAGCTACTGATAAAAGTGGAAAACAACACAGTAGAGGAAGGGTTAAACATGAGACAGCGCTGTGGAGGAGTGCGCAGTTTAACAGGACAGAGAGCAGGGATGTTAAATAAGACAGGCATATGATCAGAGAAAACGGCATCACAAATTTCCACGTAAAAACAGGCAGACCATACGATAAAACCAAATCAAGTGAATGTTCATGAACACGTGTGGTTGCAGACACAAAATTTCCAAGGTTAAAAGAATGAATTAAGTTTAAAAAGTCTCAAGTTTTTGGTTCATCAGGACAGCAGATATGAACATTAAAATTGCCGACAATAAGGACGTGATCATATTTAGGCATGATTTCAGCCAAAAACTCAGAAAAGTCACGAACGAAATCCTTATTGTATTTGGGTGGCCGATAGATCACAGCACACAGTAATTTTGAAGAAGACTGAGCCAGTTTAAATAAACACAGCACAAAGCTGGTGAAGGAGGATTGCAGGTAAACTTGATTGCATTTAAAGTCACTTTTAAAAACAGTCACTATTCCTCCACCTCGGCCCGTCATCTAGGAGGAGTTAAAATAGCAGCAGTCCTATGGTAAAAGTTCAGAGAAGATGCTGGACTCTTCTCTGAAATTAATAGACTGTGGAAATGTGAAAATGACGAGGCAGAGTTTATCTCATGAGTCAGGTTTATTCACATCTTCCAACATCAGCAAAGCAGAAAGAGGAAAAACACAGAAGCAATCGTCCTTTATATACCAGGACTCTCCCAGTTCACAGTCACATTGCATTTCAATCACAAGTAACAGTGCATCTACTCTTTGATCCTATAACATCCTTTTCATAGTCTTCGGCCACCTGGAAATCCCCCAAGGCCGTCTCTTGCATACCAAAGGCTAAACTTTCACATCCTCCTGTTATCTCCAAGGAGACTCAGTTCTTTGTTCTAATCTGAGATGTGAGGCCTAAAGTGATACATATGTGTCCCACATGACTCCCCCCAAACATCTAAGATGGAACAACAGAATAACAGTCTGCATGTCATGATAAAATCATTACACATCAACCCACGTGCTGCTTGGGCCTCAGCCTCCTCGCGTATCTGCTGTAAACGGGCTTCACCACTTCTGCGGCGCCATCATGCTGAGGGGCTGCTGTCTGGGGGTGAAAACTGTCAGTCCCTGTGGGTGTTCTGGGGAATTTCCCCGAGGGGGTCTGCCGCGCCGAGGAGCCCTGGCCAACAGCACATCCTCGTCCGCCACAACAAAGGCGGGTTTGAGCCTGTTAATGCCAATCTTTTCCTTCCTGCCCCCCAAATCTAGCAAAAAATGCTTGTCCCCTGTTTCCAGCACTCTAAATGGTCCATCATAAGGTGGCCACAGCGGTAGGCGATGAGCATCGTGTCTGACAAAAACAAACTCCGCGTTTTTCAAAGTCTTAGGTACAAAAACGCGCGGAAAACTGTGGTGAACGGGGCCAGGCAGCGTGCCCGATTCCGGGCCACGCTGCAACAGCTGAGACGGGGAGCTATCTGGCGCAGGATTATCTTGGAGAAACTCCCCGGGCAGCCGAAGTGGCTGCGCAAAAACTAGCTCAGCCGGGGAGGCTTCTAAGTCCTCTTTAGGTGCAGAACGCAACCCCAATAAAACCCACAGTAGCTTGTCTACCCAATTTGCATCCGTCAGTGACGCCCTGAGAGCCGCTTTCAATGACCTATGAAAACGCTCGCATAACCCATTAGCCTGCGGATTGTATGCGGTTGTGCGGTGAATTGTGACACCCAGGCTGTGGGCCATTGTTGACCAAAGTTCGGAAACAAATTGAGGGCCTCTGTCAGACGTAATGTCCGACGGGACTCCAAAACGCGCCACCCACGCAGTTAAAAATGCGCGCGCCACCTCTTCGGCTGTGGTTGACGCCAGTGGAACCACTTCCGGCCAGCACGTGGTGCGGTCCACCATTGTCAGAAGGTGTGTGCACCCCTGTGATGGCGGGAGGGGGCCTACGAGGTCCACGTGAACATGATCGAACCTCTTAGCCGGGATGTGAAACGGTTCCAAGGAAGCTCTTGTGTGTTTGTATACCTTGGCTCGTTGACACGCCATACAGGCTGCTGCCCACTCCTTAACTTGTTTGCGCAGGCTCGGCCATACAAATTTCTCTCCTACCATTTTGACCGACACGCGCACTCCTGGGTGAGCCAGAGAATGAATCGAGTCAAAAACGCGGCGGCGCCACGCGGCCGGTACCACAGGACGCGGTCGTCCAATGGAGACGTCGCAGATTAGGGGGGGCATACCGTCTTGCTGCACCCTGTTCTCCAGCCTTAACCCTGTTGGTCCAGACTGGAGCGCGCGCACTTCCGCATCGCTAGCCTGATCCGCGGCCATGGCTGCATAATCTATCCCTACGCGGACTGGGGCTTCCACGGCACGCGAGAGGCAGTCTGCCACTACATTAAGTTTACCCGCCACATGCTGAATATCGGTAGTAAACTTTGAGATCGCGGCCAGCTGTCTCTGCTGCCGGCCTGACCACGGTTCTGAAACCTTGGCCATCGCAAAAGTCAGCGGCTTGTGGTCAACGAACGCGGTGAAACGGCGTCCTTCCAGCCAGAACTGGAAGTGGCGAATGGCCAAATGGAGAGCTAACAACTCCCTGTCAAGCGCGCTGTATTTACGTTCACTATCGCGCAAAGTCCTGCTGAAAAAGGCGAGCAACTGCCAAGCCCCGGCTACATGCTGCTCCATGACCGCCCCTATAGCCACATCTGACGCGTCAGTAGTGAGCGCTATGCGGGCCGTTGGGTCCGGATGCGCCAACAACGCAGCATTGGCCAGGGCTGCCTTGACTTCCGAGAATGCTCGCTCTTGCTCCGGGGACCATTCGATTTTATTCGCGGGTTTTTGTTTTGTGAGCGCGGCGTACAGTGGTTGCATGAGCTGCGCGGGGGAGGAAACGATTATAAAAATTCACCATTCCCCAAAACTCCTGTAACGCCCTGACCGTTTGTGGCTGGGGAAAATTTGTTACCGCGTGCACTTTGTCAGGTAGCAGAACCGCTCCTTCTGGAGAGACGCGATGCCCCAAAAAATCAATCTGCGCCACCCCGAACTGACACTTCGCTGGGTTGATTATTAAACCATGCTCTCCCAACCTCTGGAAAACTGCCGTGAGGTGGTTTTCGTGTTCGTCTTCGGACGCGCTGGCTACTAAGATGTTGTCCAGGTAGACAATACGAAAGGGAGATCGCGCAACACCGCGTCCATCATGCATTGGAACGTCTGCACAGCACCTTTAAGCCCAAATGGCATGCGCAAAAACTCGAATAGACCAAACGGAGTTATTACCGCTGTTTTGGGTATGTCCTCAGCACGCACTGGGACTTGGTGGTAACTGCAGACCAAGTCTATCTTAGAAAAAACACGCGCCCCCGCCAAATGAACGGAAAAATCTTGGATATGGGGGATTGGGTAGCGGTCGTGCGCTGTGGCGTTGTTCAACCTTTCGGAAATCTCCGCAAGGTCACCACGAGCCGTCAGCTTTCGGGACCATGTGAAGCGGGGAAGCCCATGGGCTGTTAGAACGCCTGATGATGCCCAACCTTTCCAGGTTGGCGAACTCCTCGCGCGCTACGGTCAGTTTAGCTGCATTAGCTGCATCCAAGCGCCGAGCTTTTGCAAAAACGGGCGGGCCGGTGGTAGTAATAAAATGTTCCACCCCGTGTTTAGCGACGGCTGCTGAAAATGTGGGGACCGTGAGTGCTGGGAACTGAGTGAGCAGTGTGTGTAACTTACCGCTTGCAGCTGTGACGTTGGCTTGTGCTGTTGGCGGGGCCACTCGGGCTGTACAGGGAATAGAATCGAAAGAAAGTGCATTAACCAGGCGCCTGTTAGCGAGATCAACCAACAAACCATGTGAGCACAGAAAATCAGCCCCCAACATATTGAAATTCACTGCTGCTATGACAAAAGTCCACACGAATGTACGGCCGTGTAAAGACAGAAGCAGAGTCCTCTCACCAAAGGTCTTACTCTCCGAGCCGTTCGCTGCTGCCACCCCGGGACCTCTGGAAACTGCCAGCCGGTCAGCGGAGGAAGGTGTGATGAAACTCAACTGGGAGCCTGTGTCCACGAGGAAATGCCTCCCCGAGCGTGCATCCTTCAAGTAGAGCAGCTTGTTCTCCTCCCCGAGGGTCGCAGCTGCTACCGACCCCCGGTCTTGGTGTTTCCCGAGCGCTTGAATTGGCACGGTGGTATACATTTGCATGCCTTCTCTGCAAAACGGCAATGGTAGAAACAGAGGGTGTCTCCTCCGCGATCCTTGGCCCCCGCCGCCGCCGTCGTCGGTGATTCTGCTACCGTCGTCTCTGGCCCCCCGCCATCTCCGGCCGCCGCGCCGAACTCCGTCGCTGCTGCGGTGGCCGGCACTGTTTGCTGGCGTTGAGAATCCGATGCGCCTCCCGGGCCAGCACGCGGAAGTCCCGCTGGGCCAACAACGGCGAACTAGCCAGGGCCGCTCTCGTGGCCGACGATAGGGTCCTGAGGAAAATGTGGGTGAAGATGAAGTCGTCGTCTGAGCCCCTCAACCTCAGCATGTTCTCCATCAGGTCAATGGGCGTGCCATCTCCCAAGTCATTCAGAGTCAGGAGCCTCTCCGCTCTCTCCTCGACTGAGAGAGTGAAGCGCTGGATGAGCGCAGCCTTCAACCCACCGTATTTGTCGTTGGCCGGTGGCCGCTCCAATAGGCTCTCCACATGCCGAGCCGTGCGGTTGTCGAGCTTTGCAATCACATGGTAGAACTTCGTGTCATCTACCGTTATCCCCCGGAGGGCGAACTGTGCTTCGACCAAGTGGAACCAGGAGCGCGGGTTGTCCTGCCAAAAGTCTGGTAGCTGGACTGTAGCGGCATACGCTTGGCTGGGGGCTCCCAATGAGTCTGGCTCCGGGGAATTCTCTACGTGTTGCATGCTACGTCTTAGGGTCACCAGTGTGGAAATGTGAAAATGACGAGGCAGAGTTTATCTCACGAGTCAGGTTTATTCACATTTTCCAACATCAGCAAAGCAGAAAGAGGAAAAACACAGAATTATTTGTCCTTTATATACCAGGACTCTCCCAGTTCACAGTCACATTGCATTTCAATCACAAGTAACAATGCATCTACTCTTTGATCCTATAACATCCTTTTCATAGTCTTCGGCCACCCGGAAATCCCCCAAGGCTGTCTCTTGCATACCAAAGGCTAAACTTTCACATCCTCCTGTTATCTCCAGGGAGACTCAGTTCTTTGTTCTAATCTGAGATGTGAGGCCTAAAGTGATACATATGTGTCCCACAAGACTACAATAGGCTTTGTCATTGTACAGTTGTACTGTACAACAAAATTGTGGGTGCTCCATCAGGCTATTGTGCAATAAAGTAAGAGAGAAGGATTTGATATAACAGGGTTACAGAAGACACAATTAAACATACGCTTTTCATCTTCGTCATCATCTTCTTCCGCTTAATCCTTTTTGGGTTGCGGTGGGGCTGGAGCCTATCCCAGCATCTTTGGGCGAGAGACAGGGTACACCCTGGACAGATCGCCAGTCGATCGCAGGGCCAACACAGAGAGACAGACAACCATTCACTCTCACAGTCATACCTAAGGACAATTTAGAATCCCCAGTTTGATGCCAGTTAACCTAACTTGCATGTTTTTGGCATGTGGGAGGAAACCGGAGAAATCCCGGAGTAAACCCACGCAGACACAGGGAGAACATGCAAACTCCACACAGATCACTGTTGGTCGGGGGCTGGGATCGAACCCAGGATCCCCCGGCCAAGGGTGAGTTGCTGTGCTGCCTCAGTGCTAACCACTCCTCCACCGCGCCGCCCAAAACATACGCCTAAAATAAAAATAAAAATAGCCCACAAGTATATACACAGGTATGGTAGTGGCTTCACGGATGGGTCAATGTACATGAAGGTGCAGAGTGCAAAGACAGGTGTGTTATTGTGATAATTAAAAAGGTCCTCAGTTCTGTGCATGTGAGCGTTTGGGGGGAGGGGTGTGGGGCCTCTGACTGTTTGCAGTCTGGATGGCCCAGGGGAAGAAACTGCTTGTCAGTCTGAAGGTGTGGGACCTGGTTCAGCTGAACCGTTGTCCAGAGGGGAGCAGGTCAAACGGGTGGTGAGAAGGATGTGGGGGATCTCCTCTGATGGCCTTGATCCTTCTGAGAAAGGAGGATCTGGAGATGTCCTCGAGGGAGGGCAGAGGGCTGCTGCTGATTTTTTGGGCGTTATTGATGACCCTCTGTACAGCCTTCCTGTTCTCGGCCGTGGAGCCGGCGTACCACACACCCAGACAGTAGGTGAGCATGCTGTCCACTGAGCAGCGGTAGAAGACCAGCAGCAGCTTCTGGTCCAGGTTGTTCTTCCTCAGGACACGGAGGAAGTGCAGCCGCTGCTGGGCTTTCTTCACCAGGGCCTTGGTGTTGACTGACCAGGAGAGGTCAGAGTGGTATACCCGTTGAACCAGTATTTTGCTCAGCCCTAAGTGGTATTAACTTTAACCACTGAAATGGTTTTCCCAGTGTCTGTTTTAACTTACTTTGGTTCAGGGTTATCTTTGCTAAAGCCATAATAAGCCCAAGCAATAGACACCACATTTCTTTTTGGTAAGTTGCTTTAATTTTTCACACTGTTCTTCTCCATGCTGTTTCCAAGTTGCAGACTGGACGAGGCAGAGTCACATGACTGCACAGGATTCTGGGGGTAGAGGGGGTGGGGGTGGGGTGGATGAAAACACACACACACCAGGGGAGAGGGGGAAAAACGACCTGGGTAAGATTATGTCGATTATAGGTCCTGATCGTCAGTTTTGGTTATTTAATCACCTAGCCTTAATGGTAATTATAAAAATTAGTCAAAACTGTCCTTATGTTTGTAGTCTCCCACACTTCCACCCATCAGCTATAGCTAGTGTCATTACCTTTGAAAGAAATTTGCAAACCTCTCTGAAAACTGTTTTCTTTTGTCTTAAACTTGTAATTCTTCTAGAAATAGTTTATTCAAACCAAGTTCCAATAAAACTAATTAAACCTATTTCTTTTAACAGAAAGCCTCGATATCAAGCAAACAAAGCCCTTGTACCAGTGACCTGGGACAAGACCCAGATGCCTCAGACAGGATTCATGGTACTATGAAGGCACTAAAAACAATTTAGCAAATACAGTATACACTACACACAAAAAGTTTGGAATACTTGGCTTTCAGATGAAATTTATGATAAATGTTAAAAGTTCATGCTACAGTGATATTATATCATAAAAGCAGGGCATTTAAGTAGAAGCATGCAGTGGTGATTTCCTCATCAATTTATTGAAACAAAAGCCAACAACAGTGGTGGATATACCACAACAAAAAATGTCAGTGTCTCAATAACTTGTCATGTACCGTTGAGCATCAATTACAGCTTGACAAAGATGTCTCATACTGTTCACAAGTTGACTTATTTTCTGCTGATGCATGGCATTCCACTCTTCCTGAAGGGTGGCCGTCAGGTCATTGAGGTTGTGGGGTGCAGGGTTACGATCCTCTACACATTGACTCAGCTGATCCCATAGGTTTTCTATGGGATTCAGTTCTGGAGAAAGTGCAGGACACTCCATTTGAGGTACCCCAGCCTCCAGCAGCCATTCCCAAATGGTACGACTTCAATGAGCTGGGGCATTGGATAAGGAAAAGGATGAGGATAAGCCATCTTTATTGTCATTCAAATCCGTACAGCCAATCATGTACAGTAGAACAAAATTATGTTTCTCTTATCTACAGTGTTAATCACACACATATATAGAATCAGAGGGGTCGCTGCCATGCAAGGCACCACCACTAATTTCCCTCCTCTGTTCCATTATTGCTGAGCACCAAGCTGGATGGCAGGAAGCTCCGCTTTTATATGGTCTTCGGCATTACCCGGCCAGGATTTGAACCCCGGCCTCCTGGGTGTGGGGTGGATGCTCTACCTGGGAACCTCTTCATTGTCGGCCATGAAGATGAAATTAGGCCTGTGTTGTTCATGCAGGGGCACAATGTCTGGATTAATGATGTTATTCAGGTAGTATTGGCTTGTCACTATACCATTCACAAGGTGTAGGGCAGTTCTGTCTTGACTAGACACACCTGCCCAGACTGTAACATGGTGACAACAACCATGGCTGATGCGTAGCGCTTTCCTTGACGTTTCCAACATTGTTGGAGGCCATCGTTTCTGCTCAACATGAATCGACTTTCATCAGAGAACAGCACTGAAGCCCACTGGTCCCTTGTCCAGCGTAAATGCTCCCTGGCCCATGCAAACGATGACGCCTGTGCCTGGTGGTGTGGTCAGGTACCCTTGCAGGTCATCTAGCACGCAGACCAAGCTGAAGTAAACATTTCGAATGGTCTGACGTGACACTTGGGTGCCTCTTGTTTCCCTTAAATGTGCCTGGAGTTGAGTAGCAGTCATCATCTGGTTCTGTAGGGCACTGTTCACAATAAAGCGGTCATCAGCGTGGGATGTTGCCAAAGGCCGTCCACTTCTATGCCTTTCTGTGACCCTTCCAGTCTCTCTGTTGCAACCTGCTGATGACACTCTGTGACACTCTAAGCTCAGTGGCTACTTTCCTCTGAGAACATCCTGTTTGAAGCCTCGCAATGGTGCGGTGTTGTTGTCAGTTGTTGGGTGTCGTCTTGGGTCTCATGATGTCAAAATGTGAACAGCATGATGAAGAGGACTGTTTAAACATCATTGGTCGATTCATGGATCAAACACCTGGTGTGAATTTTGCTGTTAAGCACCTTGTTAGAGAACAGCAAGTTATGCAAAAAGTACTGAAACACTGAACAGTTGGACATGTGCATTCAAAAGGTTAGAGAAGGTCAAATTAATTTCACCTGTAAAGGTTATAGTGCATTTTAAGTGCATCCTGAAATTTCACCCGAAAGCTGAATGTCCCAAACTTTTTGTGAGTAGTGTATGTATAAATGCTTATGAGCTCAGTTGGATATTTTAAATGAATGTATGTATGAATGAATGTATTCCTTTTGCAACTTGCTGTAATGCTTTATTATTTTTATGTAAAGCACTTTAAATTGTCTTGTACACAAAATGTGCTATACAAATAAACTGGCCTTGCCTTGCCTTGAATAGTTTCAGGGGAAAATATCAAACAAAAGTTGTGTAAATCTGTCTTTTGATGTAAGTTAGAAGCAGTGGGAACTTTTCACTGATAGTTTTAGTTAAAATAGATCTATTGAGATTGGTATAGTTAAGGATATTTTATCACATCCACTGACACATTTAGATTCTTCCTTGGTCAAATGTGGTTTGTCAAAGTCAGTTGGCTCATTGGCGAGCTGCTGTGGCCTTCATGGAGATTTTCCAGCCTTTGTGACTTTCTATCAATTTTCTGCCATTCTTCAATGTCTGGAGTCATTCTCTGCCATTCTTATGGTCAGCTTTGCTTTGCATTATGGTCTTTACAAGGCCATCATGTCTCATTGCATGGCCAAAGAAATGAAGCTTCCTTTTTCTGACCGGTTCATGAAGCATTGGCTTTATCTTAAGCTTCTCAAGCACATTGATTGGATCTTTTGTCTCTCCAAGGGACTCGCAGCAGTCGTCGATGGGTCCACATTTCAGAAGCATTCAGTTTTTCCTCCACCTTAAATTAGTTTACTCTCCAATGTTGATAATTTTACTCCGGTGACGGCAGAATCTCAAGACCATTACTAGCTAGCGCTATCCCTTGGATGCCAACGTGCATTTTCGTGTGTCTTCCGGACATTTACATTAACTTTACATGTGGCATTTCCTAATCTATTCCCGGTGACTTGTTTGGTAGTCTTTTGAGTGCTGCCTCCACTTCTTGTCTTGTAAGGCCTGGCTCTCTGTCGCTATGTGTTGTTGGTTTGGTTCTCATGAGTGGTCTAAGGCTTGAGGTTCTTTGTAAGGTTCTTCACAGTGTTCGGCCCATCTCCTCAAGATTGCTCTAGACTCTATCAAGGTCCTTCCCATTCTTGTTGTTAATTGCTCCTGTGCTTGAACTCCAGTCCCTAAATTATTTTGTTCACCACTTTGCTAACTCCTCTTGGGTTCTGGTTGTATTCTTGTAACCACTCATATGTATTTCTCGTAGATACTGGCGTTTTTCTATCTTGGTAACTCAGTTGAACTCTTTGTTGAGCTGCAATGATTGTTCCTGATCCCTTTTGGCCTTTGATTTTTTATTTTTATTTTTTTTATTTTGTATACTTTAATGATCCCCAGAGGGGAAATTGAGGGCATCCACCAGGATGGATGAAGCAGCCATGGTACGACGCTATCCCTTTACCATTCACACACACATTCACACCTAGGGCCACTTTAGAGTCTCCAATTAACCTAACCTGCATGTTTTTGGCCTGTGGGAGGAAACTGGAGTAAACCCACGCAGATACGGGGAGAACATGCAAACTCCACACAGATCACTGTTGGTCAGGGGCTGGGATCAAACCAGGGATCCCATGGCAAAGGGTGAATTGCTGTGCTGCCGCAGTGCTAACCACTGCGCCACCGCACTGCCCTTTTTTTAAGATTACTTTTTTTTTTTTTTTTTTTTTTGCTTGCTTGTTGTGTTCTGCCACCTTGATGGTGTCTTCTTTCAGCCATGGCTGTTTTTGTTTCTTGCTTCCAGGCATGTTGTTTTCTTGGCCGTCACATTTATGTCTGCGCATGTCTTTTGCCACAACTCTTCTGGTGAGCAGTCTTCATCTGCGTATTGCAGTAGGGGCATGAACTTGTTCTGTATTTTGATCCTTCTATGATTGCCTGAACATCAGATCTGATCACTGCTGTTTTCTTGCTGGTGACTTTCAACTTGATTTTAAAGTAGCTTGTGCACAGAGTTAACCAACATCAGAATCAGAATCAGAATCAGCTTTATTGGCCAAGTATGCACTACACATACAAGGAATTTGACTTTGGCTAAAAACTAAACTAAACTTGCTCTCGTTTGTTCAGGTGTAAGATCTAAATAAGTCTTATAACATAAGTATAAGATTAATTAGTTCTGCAACAACAGATGTTATAGGATGTTTGGTGTTGAAGCCAAAATATGCTGGCTTTTAATGTTTTTCCCATTTTAATCAAAATATTTAAGCCTTGCTGATATGTTGGGTAAAGTCTGTACAAGTTTCCATTGGACTCTCTCTTAGGCGACTTTAAAGAACAGCTTTTGCAAGTACTGTATTTTTCGGACTATACGGCGCACTTAAAATCCTTTAATTTTCTCAAAAATCGACAGTGCGCCTTATAATCCGGTGCGCCTTATGTATTAATTCTGGTTGTACTTACTGACCTTGAACCGATTTTATGTGGTACACGGCGCTCAAAAATCTGTCAAAATGTTTTAGTACGACTTTGGTAAGCTACGAAGCCGCACCGCTTGATGGATTGTCGGAGCATTACGGCTACCGTAGTCAGGAGCCTCGCGGAGTAATATGTGCTTCAACATAATGGCCGGATGGCTTTTTCCACAAATCTCCGTCCCTATTGATCTGCGACTCCATGCGCGCCCATCTCACCGATACTGTCAAAACCCAAGTGAAGCAAACTAATTCGGAGCTTGCCATCATTCCAGGTGGATTAATCAAAGAACTCCAACCGCTAGATATTGGTGTCAACAGGTCGTTCAAAGTTAAATTGCAAGCGAGTTACGCCACTATCTGCCAATGGATCGTGGATGCCTGGGCTAAGGTATCAGTCTCAAGTGTCGTCCAAGCTTTCACGAAGGCCGGAATCATCACTGAACAGCTAAATAACAGCAACGAGACTGAATCGGATAATGACGAGAGGGATCCGGGCATGTTTGATGCCGAAATTGCCCAACTGTTAAACTCAGCTATGTTTACATGGACACAAGTAACCGGATTAAAAGCCTGATCAGAATAAAAATGCTTCATGTAAACATGTCAGTCCGAATATTCTAATCTGATCACGCTCATTCGGATCAAAATTTCATTCCAGTTGAGAGGGGTGGGTTATGCCAATTGTTAATCCGAATGGTGCGCATAAAAACACTTATTCCGAATGTAGGGCAGAAAATATGTTTACTGTGCATGTCTGTACACCAGCCGCACATCGACGTGACGTATTTCCGCCTTAGCAGCAGCTAGCGGAAAACATAGCGGTAGTAAAACAAAACTGGTCTGTATTGTCCTGGTGTCTCCTTCTGTTTGTCATATGCAGAAGTATGTACTTGTAGCTTCATTACGGAGACCAGCAGAAGCAAAAGTACAGTCTGAATAACACAATACAGGTCCATTTTGACACGAAGCGGGGCTTGCTAACACTTGCTTCTTCTTCTACTATTTTTGGAATGTCGAAATGTCGACGTGCGCACGTCAAAATGATTTATTCCATTCAAACGACTTAATGCGCCTTATAATCCGGTGCGCCTTATGTACTGTATGAAAATAGACCATCAAATAGACCGTTCATTGATATTGCACCTTATAATCCGGTGCGCCTTATAGTCCCAAAAATATGGTAATTGTGTCTGAAAAATGTTTTAATGTTTCTATTCTTCCCAGCGAATCAATCTGCAGCGCAGCTCAGAAGAATTTATGGAGGTTGAGGAGCTTTTCTACAAGACCATGAGAGGCTTTGGCATTGTCAGTATTGAGAGGATCCAGAACAAATCTCTCTGGGAAGTCTTTCAGTGGTATGTATGTGATGTTCATTTAACTACTGGAAGTACACACGAAGAGAAATGGGTGGGTAGCAGCTCCATCCATTCATCCATCCATCTTCTTCTGCTTAATCCTTTTCGGGTCACGGGGAGGCTGGAGCCTATCCCAGCATCTTTTGGGCGAGAGGCAGGTTACATCCTGGACAGATCACCAGTTCATTGCAGGGTCAACACAGAGAGACAGACAGCCATTCACTCTCACAGTCATACCTAAGAACAATTTAGAATCCCCAATTGATGCCAGTTAACCTAACTTGCATGTTTTTGGCATGTGGGAGGAGACTGGAGAAATCCTGGAGTAAACCCATGCAGACACGGGGAGAACATGCAAATTCCACACAGATCACTGTTGGTCGGGGTCTGGGATCAAACCCAGGATCCCCCGGCCAAGGGTGAGTTGCTGTAGCAACTCAGGAATCACAAATTAGTTGCACCCTAATCTATAATCTACTTCATTTGCTCTAAATGGGAATGCATTTTACAAATTTTGTTTTGAATACATCAACTGTGTGAAGAAAGTATTCAGAGAGATCATAAATCAGATAAGAAGTTAAATCATTTTACAACAGACTTCCTATAGAGTCTTATTGAGACTTCCTATAGCCTCAAAAATTTTCTACTTCTTTCTACTGTTTCGTAACATTTCTGCATTTAAGAGTTTGTCTTAGATACCTTGTAGGAGCTGTCTGTTATAGAGTATCCTCTACATCTCTAAGTAATAATTAAATATTTATTATTTGTTATTTCTTAGGCAAAAGAATCAGATGAAGAACAACAATGGAGGGCGCAATGTGCTGGTAAAAAAGCTTTTTCATGGGACTGATTCTAAATTCGTGGATACCATATGCCACACTAATTTTGACTGGAGACTCTGTGGAATCAATGGTACTGCTTTTGGCAAAGGTCAGTTAAAAAAAATTAAAACCATTTCCATTTATCCATGGTGAAAATAATTTTTAGTTGCAGTTTTAGCATATTTGTCTATAAACCTCACAACACATGTTCTCACCACAACCTCATTTGGTCTCTAAATATAGGAAGCTACTTTGCCAGGGACGCCAAATATTCCCACAGCTACACTGGTGACTCCAATGTCAGAGCCATGTTCTTATCACGCATTCTGGTGGGAGACTACACCAAAGGGTCCCCCGAATATCGCCGACCTCCCTCCAAAGACGGCGGGGACATTAATTTCTTTGACAGCTGTGTAGACGAGGTTCAAAACCCTTCCATATACGTTGTGTTTGAGAAACACCAAATCTACCCTGAGTACCTGTTACAGTACAGGACTACGCACCTGCTTGTCAACATGTATGCACTATCTCTCCAACCCAGCCAATGGTCCACGGTCTCACAACAATACAGACCATCTGTGTCAGTGCAAAAGTCCAGTACAACAGCTTCTGGTGTTCACTTTAGTGCCGCTGCCTCTGGTTACCAATCCAGTGTGGCCTCTTCAGGCAACACATCCGATACAGCTTCTCCGGCATACCACTCTAGCACAGCCTCTTCAGGGTACACAGCCATTAAGGCCTCCTCTGGGTACCAATCCAGCACGACCTCTTCTGGGAGCTCTTACAGTACAGCCTCTCCAGCCTATGGATCCAGTACGGCCTCCTCTGGTTACCAATCCAGTGTGGCCTCTTCAGGCAACACATCCACTACAGCTTCTCCAGCATACCACTCGAGTACAGTCTCTTCAGGGTACACAGCCAATAAGGCCTCCTCTGGGCACCAATCCAGCACAACCTCTTCTGGGAGCTCTTACAGTATGGCCTCTCCAGCCTATGGATCCAGTACGGCCTCCTCTGAGAACGAATCCAGCACAACTTCTTTAGGATATACATCTAGTACATCCAGCACAACATCGACAAAATGTGGAAAATGTGTCATTACTTAAAAAAAAGTGGAAAAGAAGGGTTTCGCTGCTTTGGAAAAGATTATACCATCTGAAAGAGCTTAGATAAAGTTTTTGAGAAATTGTAGCATCTTGAAATGTGCAAACATATCTTGTTCCTGGCATCATCAGGTAAAAAAGAAAGGAAAGAACTGATACTGAATCAGATCTTATAGGGGTTGTCTTTCAGGTATGTTTCGCTGATTTGACATGCTTATATTTGTATGGAAGGCCAAATAGGACTAAAACGTTTAAACATAAGAAGAAAAAAAGCAAACACTGAACAGGAATTGTTTTGGACATCAGTTAAGGTCACTCTAGGAATACAAGTTTCTATTCAAAGTTTGCTCAGATTTTAGAAATTTTCCAGAACATTTACATAGTGAAAAGTTTGTTTTGCTGTTATGCTAGTTAATTACCATGTTAGCCTTAAACCTGTTTTGACATAATGATGTCAACCAAACATGCTTTAGCTAAGCTAAAATCAAGACATTTGTGGCCTCATTATACTTTATTTGCTTATTTTCATTTTTTTGTGTGTGTGTGCCAGCTTTTCAGTTTTTTTTTTTTAAACAAATGGAAATTTGCATTTAAAAAGGTTGGCGAAATGTCATTTAACTGAAACACCGTCAGAGTGCTTCCATTACAGTCTGGCTCGGACAGACTACCGTAACACACCTTTAATGGTTTTGATAAAATTATCATTGTATCAAGCAGTGTGACAGATGACCTAAGTATAATATCATTATTTCTTGTAATGCGTTGCGTTTAGATACATGACAAACTTAATGTTGGTACTCAGGCTATTGCATCTTTTGCGTTTTCAGCACGGTGGGCAGTGGTTAGCACTGTTGCCTTACAGCTAGAAGGTTCCTGGTTCGAATCCCCAGGCTGGCAGGGGTTGGAACCTTTCTGTATGGAGTGTGCATGTTCTCCCTGTGCTGTGTGGGTTTACTCCGGGGGCTCCGGTTTCCTCCCACAATCCAAAGACATGCATGTTAGGTTAATTGGTTGTTCTAAATTGTCCCTAGATATCTGTTTCCTATAGGCCCTTAGAATAGAGGGTTAGTACTAGTGAAAGCGCTTTGAGTGGTCTTTGTGACTAGAAAAGCGCTATATAAGTGCAGGTTAGTTTTCACAAACTGCCTAATGGCAGTAGCAAAGAGGTGGCAGGGACCAACCCCTGGAAACACGAATATAGACACAATGGCACTGAGAGCAGTGTCCGTTGTGGTGGCTTCTGTGTGTTTGGAAAGCCTATTAAAAAAAAAGTCTTGCGATGATAACAATAAAGTGATTATCGGTCTTTGCCATGTGCACTGAAGAGCATTCCCTGCTCCTATTGGTCAGTGTTGCAAGCATGGATTTGCCTTAAAAAGCAAGAAAATGCAAGAGGTGTGCCAGATGCTACATTGATTTGCGATTATCTGTGATGCAATCTGGAAACATGTCTGCACCATTGTTTTCTTGTGAGGGCAGTGGCCCTTGTTTTATGACTTCTGATGCAGTCAGTACAAATCAAAGTAAATATCTAAGTTGTGATGTGATGATAGCTGATATTGCTGAGGTGCATAGGATAGTCAGAAATACCCGAGTATGACTATTGTCACCTTATAACATCCACCACTCAAGTAAGAGTAGTCAACCCAAAATTTTTTGTGATGTTCCATCCATCCATTTTCTCCTTCTTATCTGGGGTCTGCTGTCCTTGTTGTAAGTTTTCATGGGGATCTGCTGGACTACTCTTGGTCTGGCCCTTCACCCGCATCCTGTTTGCCATGGGAGACCTCACCAGGGACATGGCTGCTGGGATCATGAGGACATGCAAACCCCTCCACCATAATAAGGTAGCGATCCACTGAGGAGATTTTGGGATGTTCTTCTCATAAATTTGTGACATTTTTTTATTTTAAGTTGCAACATTTTTCCTCACAAATTTGCATTTTCCAGCATAGATTTGCATTAATCTTTCTAATAAATAAGACATTTGTTACTTTTAACTACTGTCCTAAAAATTGTGCCCGTTCAATTTGTTAGGTTCTCTCTTTGTGTTAGGAAAATTAAATATAAATGAAGAAACATGAAACCACTGATATCCAAATCACATAAGTAACTGTAATAAATAAAGTGTTTCCTGGATGCTAATAAAGGAACAAATATTTCAAATATGAGGAAAAAGTCAGTGAAATCAAAAGTTGCTCAAAGTATCATTGACTATAGCCTAAGTGAGTAAAAGTACATTTTTCTTCACAAATATACAGTGAGGAAAAAGTATTTAGTCAGCCACCAATTGTGCAAGTTCTCCCACTTAAAAGATGAGAGAGGTCTCCAATTTTCATCGTAGGTATACCTCAACTATGAGAGACAAAATGAGAAAAAAAATCCAGAAAATCACATTGAAGGATTTTCAATGAATTAATTGGTAAATTCCTCTGTAAAATAAGTATTTGGTCACCTACAAACAAGCAAGATTTCTGGCTCTCACAGACATGTAACTTCTTCTTTAAGAGGCTCCTCTGTCCTCCACTCGTTACCTGTATTAATGGCACCTGTTTGAACTCGTTATCAGTATAAAAGACACCTGTCCACAACATCAAACAGTCAGACTCCAAACTCCACTATGGCCAAGATCAAAGAGCTGTCAAAGGACACCAGAAACAAAATTGTAGACCTGCACCAGGCTGGGAAGACTGAATCTGCAATAGTTAAGCAGCTTGGTGTGAAGAAATCAACTGTGGGAACAATTATTAGAAAATGGAAGACATACAAGACCACAGATAATCTCCCTCAATCTGGGGCTCCACGCAAGATCTCACCCTGTGGGGTCAAAATGATCACGAGAACGGTGAGCAAAAATCCCAGAACCACATGGGGGGACCTAGTGAATGACCTGCAGAGAGCTGGGACCAAAGTAATAAAGGCTACCATCAGTAACACACTACGCCGTTAGGGACTCAAATCCTGCAGTGCCAGACGTGTCCCCCTTCTTAAGCCAGTACATGTCCAGGCCCGTCTGAAGTTTGCTAGAGAGCATTTGGATGATCCAGAAGAGGATTGGGAGAATGTCATATAGTCAGATGAAACCAAAATAGAACTTTATTGTAAAAACTCAACTTGTCGTGTTTGGAGGAGAAAGAACACCATACCTACTGTGAAGCATGGGGGTGGAAACATCATGCTTTGGGGCTGTTTTTCTGCAAAGGGACCAGGACGACTGATCCGTGTAAAGGAAAGAATGAATGGGGCCATGTATCGTGAGATTTTGAGTGAAAACCTCCTTCCATCAGCAAGGGCATTGAAGATGAAACGTGGCTGGGTCTTTCAGCATGACAATGATCCCAAACACACTGCCTGGGCAACGAAGGAGTGGCTTCGTAAGAAGCATTTCAAGGTCCTGGAGTGGCCTAGCCAGTCTCCAGATCTCAACCCCATAGAAAATCTTTGGAGGGAGTTGAAAGTCCGTGTTGCCCAGCGACAGCCCCAAAACATCACTGCTCTAGAGGAGATCTGCATGGAGGAATGGGCCAACATACCAGCAACAGTGTGTGAAAACCTTGTAAAGACTTAATGAAAACGTTTGACCTCTGTCATTGCCAACAAAGGGTATATAACAAAGTATTGAGATGAACTTTTGTTATTGACCAAATACTTATTTTTATTATTAATTTACCAATTAATTCATTCATTAATTCATTTACCAATTAATTCATTAAAAATCCTTCAATGTGATTTTCTGGATTTTTTTTTTTCTCATTTTGTCTCTCATAGTTGAGGTATAGCTATGATGAAAATTGGAGACCTCTCTCATCTTTTAAGTGGGAGAACTTGCACAATTGGTGGCTGACTAAATACTTTTTTGCCCCACTGTACTCCAAGCACACTTGAGCAAAAGATAACATATGGCGACTGTATCTAATGTCACAGGGTAGTTCAACTCTGCATGTGAAAATCTGTAGACCTTCTTTGTCCTAAACCTTTTCAAATATCTGTTGAAAGATTGAAGGATTTTTTTAAAAATAAAATCCCTGGTCATCATAAAAATAAATAGTTTTTTAAAATGCCTAAATTTACACTGTTATTACAAACTGTAAATGTAAATGCTCCATGTTTTCGTTTCGTTCAACTCTCCTGAGTAAAAACAAAGTGCAACGACCCTTGGCTACACAAATAAAATGTATTGTTATTTTACAGACAAATTTTGGGGGCCCAAAATGGATTATAGAGTACTGGGTTCAGGCCAAGGAAGAACTGAAATTATAGTGGCTCAAAGAGTGCATTTGCTGTACAAATGCGCTCCCCGCCATAGCCCGCCTGACATCATCCCGTTCCCTGCCCCGGCAGAGCTACGGCAAACCCCAAAGGCCAATTTCCATACACAACACGTCCGCCTATCCCTCTGGACAAAAATCTCAATAACTTTGTTGTAAAAGTCGTCCTTCTTTTAGTTTTAAAAGTCGCTGTCTCAATCGAGATAACTACCAGTTTTGATTGAAAGGCCAATTTTGAGATTTTTTTAAGTTTAGCTATAAAATCTTCTGTTTTCAGTCTGTATAGAGAATGGGCATTGATATCATGCCGCACTGCATTCTGGGCCATTGTCGCCATTGTCATGGTCTGGCTTCTTTGCTTGCCTGTAGTCTAGGTAACTGCTAACATGAACAGACATACGTGCAATGGAATGGAGCAAACACAAAATTCAAATTCCTTATTCAGAGAAGCTGAGGAAGAGATGGTGTGGTGGCCTAGAGGTAGAGCATCCACCCCACAACCGGGAGGTCGGGGTTCAATGGCTGCACGGTGGCGCAGTGGTTTAGCACTGTGGCAGCACAGTTTTACCCTCGGCCGGGGGATCGCGGGGATCATGAGATCGTGGGTTCGATCCCAGCCCCCGACCAACAGTGAGCTGTGTGGAGTTTGCATGTTCTCCCCGTGTTGCGCGGGTTTACTCCGGGATTTCTCCGGTTTCCTCCCGCACACCAAAAACATGTAGGTTTAGGGCGCTCGCGCACGCAGCGACCAGCAGCCGGTGGCTTGTCACCAGACTGCAAACCAAGTCTACCTACGGGTACAAATAAGTAACAAAAAAAAAAAAAAAAAAAAGGCCCGGCCAGGTCATGCCAAAGACCATATAAAAATGGAACTTCTTGCCATCCAGCCTGGTGCTCAGCAAAAATGTAATGGAGGAGGGAAATGTGCAGGCAGCAGTGGCTCAGGAGGTAGAGCGGGTTGTCCAATAACCAGAGGGTTGGCGGTTTGAATCCCACTCTCCCCAGCCATCCTGCCGTTGGCACGGATTGGCAGCTGTGTTTCTGTCATTCTGCCCCAGGGCAGCTGTGGCTACAGTAGTAGCTTACCACTATCAATGTCTGTCTGGAGTGAATGAATAATGGACTCACTGTAAGTGCTTTGGGATGTCACTTGACATGTAAAGTGCCATATAAATTAATCCATCATCATCATTATTATTATTATTATTAGGTGGTCGAAGAGAAAAGATCCGTCATCTGTGCCCAGCAGAGCTAGCATACTTTCCATTAACTCCACAGTTGAGCCATTGCCTTAATCGGAGTGAGAGGAGCTTCTTTGCTCTCTCTCCCCATCAGAGAGAGTGTAGCGTTGTAATAGTAGCTGCTTGAGGGCGGCATATTTCCCCTGGGTTGAGGGGTCTCGGAGGAGGCTCATTGCACACTGGGTGGAGCGTGGGTCGAGCGAAGCCACCACGTAATGGTATCTAGTGTCGTCTACGGAAATCCCACAGAGGGTAAATTGAGCCTCAACATGGATGAATCAGGCAGCAGGATCACGGAGCCAGAAGTCCGAGAGCTTGACTGCCACTGCGAACGAGGCTGGGGTCTCGGAGGGAAACCCTACCATGGGTATTCATGAAGAAGAGCTTGCTTTGTCTTCTTTTTTGAACATTGTCAATGTTGAAGGTCACAAGTGTGGAGGAATGAGAAGACGACACGGAGAGCTACCAGTCTGGAACTTTATTCCACTCCAACTTGTGCAGACTGACCGTCTTGGCGCCAAGGCACATATATTCCCAACATAACTCCCTTCCCCTCTCCCTGTCACTGGGTGTGAATGGAGCCTCCTAGTGGTCCGCCACACTACAAACATTACGTTTTTGACATCCAAAGAGCTGTCCCCAGGAACGCACAACTTGCACGAGCTCTAACCAGGCTGTGAAGGATTGCGCAATCCCTTTGAGGCTGTGCTTGTTGCTGCTTCACCTGGCCTCTCTCCCTTGTATTTGAACAGGAAATGCACAGATTCGGCAATTTTAAACATATACGTAAATATTGTTGAAATGATTGGAATCATTCAGAAATTACATTTAGACCTACAAGACAAATTAGTGGACAAATAATATTTATATTTCCTTATTTTTTCATGATAACGAGCCTCACCTGCCTCCCCTGACTGCATGTCACTGCTATCACAGCACCAACACATACAGTGGGGCAAAAAAGTATTTAGTCAGCCACCAATTGTGCAAGTTCTCCCACTTAAAAGATGAGAGAGGTCTCCAATTTTCATCATAGGTATACCTCAACTATGAGAGACAAAATGAGAAAAAAAATCCAGAAAATCACATTGTCTGATTTTTAAAGAATTTATTTGCAAATTATGGTGGAAAATAAATATTTGGTCACCTACAAACAAGCAAGATTTCTGGCTCTCACAGACCTGTAACTTCTTCTTTAAGAGGCTCCTCTGTCCTCCACTTGTTACCTGTATTAATGGCACCTGTTTGAACTCATTATCAGTATAAAAGACACCTGTCCACAACCTCAAACAGTCAGACTGCAAACTCCACTATGGCCAAGTCCAAAGAGCTGTCAAAGGACACCAGAAACAAAATTGTAGACCTGCACCAGGCTGGGAAGACTGAATCTGCAATAGGTAAGCAGCTTGGTGTGAAAAAATCAACTGTAGGAGCAATTATTAGAAAATGGAGGACATACAAGACCACAGATAATCTCCCTCGATCTGGGGCTCCACGCAAGATCTCACCCCGTGGGGTCAAAATGATCACGAGAACGGTGAGCAAAAATCCCAGAACCACACGGGGGGACCTAGTGAATGACCTGCAGAGAGCTGGGACCAAAGTAACAAAGGCTACCATCAGTAACACACTACGCCGTTAGGGACTCAAATCCTGCAGTGCCAGACGTGTCCCCCTTCTTAAGCCAGTACATGTCCAGGCCCGTCTGAAGTTTGCTAGAGAGCATTTGGATGATCCAGAAGAGGATTGGGAGAATGTCATATGGTCAGATGAAACCAAAATAGAACTTTTTGGTAAAAACTCAACTTGTGTTTGGAGGAAAAAGAACACCATACCTACTGTGAAGCATGGGGGTGGAAACATCGTGCTTTGGGGCTGTTTTTCTGCAAAGGGACCAGGACGATTGATCCGTGTAAAGGAAAGAATGAATGGGGCCATGTATCGTGAGATTTTGAGTGAAAACCTCCTTCCATCAGCAAGGGCATTGAAGATGAAACGTGGCTGGGTCTTTCAGCATGACAATGATCCCAAACATACCACCCGGGCAACGAAGGAGTGGCTTCGTAAGAAACATTTCAAGGTCCTGGAGTGGCCTAGCCAGTCTCCAGATCTCAACCCCATAGAAAATCTTTGGAGGGAGTTGAAAGTCCGTGTTGCCCAGCGACAGCCCCAAAACATCACTGCTCTAGAGGACAGCTGCATGGAGGAATGGGCCAAAATACTAGCAACAGTGTGTGAAAACCTTGTGAAGACTTACAGAAAACGTTTGACCTCTACCATTGCCAACAAAGGGTATATAACAAAGTATTGAGATAAACTTTTGTTATTGACCAAATACTTATTTTTCACCATAATTTGCAAATAAATTCTTTAAAAATCAGACAATGTGATTTTCTGGATTTTTTTTTTCTCATTTTGTCTCTCATAGGTGAGGTATACCTATGATGAAAATTGGAGACCTCTCTCATCTTTTAAGTGGGAGAACATGCACAATTGGTGGCTGACTAAATACTTTTTTACCCCACTGTACTTCCCTGTATTTACCAAAGTTTAGCAGTTCTTCCTGTTCTGCTCCATGCTCTAGCTGAGGTCACCAATACTTTGATACTTTAGGTAGTGGTCGGAGAGGCCGCTGGCGCGGATTGGCAGCCACGTTTCTGTAAGTCTGCCCCCAAGCAGCTGTGGCTACAGAAGTAGCTTATCAATGTCTGTTTGGAGTGAATGAATAATGGACTCACTGTAAGCGCTTTAAGATGTCACTTGACATGTAAAGTGCCAATCTAATCAATTATTAATATTATTATTACTAAGTAATACCAGATCAAACTAAGCAATACCAGATCAAAGGTCTGGAGTGGCTCGTGTCACTTTATAACAATAACTTGAACGGCATCTTGGCCGATGAGATGGGTCTAGGAAAAACGATCCAGACCATCGCCCTCATCACTTACCTCATGGAGTACAAGCGGCTCAACGGGCCCTTCCTCATCATTGTACCTCTCTCAACTTTATCAAACTGGGTGTATGAGTTTGATAAGTGGGCTCCATCTGTTGTCAAGGTCTCCTACAAGGGCTCTCCAGTTGCTCGTCGTTCATTTGTTCCCATCTTACGTAGTGGCAAGTTCAACGTGTTGCTCACCACCTACGAGTACATTATTAAAGACAAACAGGTGCTAGCAAAGATCCGTTGGAAGTACATGATCGTGGATGAGGGCCATCGTATGAAGAACCACCACTGTAAGCTGACTCAGGTCCTAAACACACACTACCTGGCTCCTCGCCGTTTGCTGCTCACAGGCACTCCACTGCAGAACAAGCTGCCCGAGCTCTGGGCGCTGCTCAACTTCCTGCTGCCAACTATTTTCAAGAGCTGCAGCACCTTTGAACAATGGTTCAATGCCCCTTTTGCCATGACTGGGGAGAAGGTTGACCTGAATGAAGAAGAAACCATCCTCATCATCCGACGTCTGCACAAAGTGCTCCGACCTTTCTTGCTGCGCCGACTCAAGAAAGAAGTGGAAGCGCAGCTGCCGGAGAAGGTGGAATATGTGATCAAGTGCGACATGTCGGCTCTCCAGAGGGTCCTGTACCGACACATGCAGGCCAAGGGAGTGTTGCTCACAGATGGGTCAGAAAAGGACAAAAAGGGTAAAGGTGGTACAAAGACTCTGATGAACACTATTATGCAACTGAGGAAGATTTGCAACCACCCCTACATGTTCCAGCACATTGAGGAGTCTTTCTCTGAGCATCTTGGCTACTCTGGTGGAATTGTGTCGGGCCCTGACCTGTACCGGGCTTCTGGGAAGTTTGAGCTGCTGGATCGTATCCTGCCCAAGCTGAGGGCAACCAAACACAAAGTGCTGCTCTTCTGTCAAATGACCTCACTCATGACCATCATGGAGGACTATTTTGCATACCGCAATTTCAAGTACCTGCGTCTGGATGGTACCACCAAAGCGGAGGATCATGGTATGCTGCTGAAGACTTTCAATGACCCAGAGTGTGAGTACTTTGTGTTCCTGCTCAGTACCAGGGCAGGAGGTCTGGGCCTGAACCTGCAGTCTGCTGATACTGTCATCATCTTTGACAGCGACTGGAACCCTCACCAGGACTTGCAGGCTCAGGACCGAGCCCACCGTATTGGCCAGCAGAATGAGGTGCGTGTGCTTCGCCTCTGCACCGTCAACAGTGTGGAGGAGAAGATCCTGGCTGCGGCCAAGTACAAACTGAACGTGGACCAGAAGGTCATCCAGGCCGGCATGTTTGACCAGAAGTCGTCAGGCTATGAGCGTCGGGCTTTCTTGTAGGCCATTCTGGAGCACGAGGAGCAGGACGAGGAGGAAGACGAAGTGCCTGATGACGAGACTGTCAATCAGATGATTGCCAGAAGTGAAGAGGAGTTTGAGCTGTTCATGCGCATGGATCTGGACAGACGTCGTGAGGAAGCCCGCAACCCCAAGAGGAAACCTCGTCTGATGGAGGAAGACGATCTGCCCAGCTGGATTCTGAAAGACGACGCTGAGGTTGAGAGGCTGACTTGTGAGGAGGAAGAGGAGAAGATGTTTGGCAGAGGGTCCCGCCAGAGGAAGGAGGTGGACTACAGCGACTCGCTCACGGAGAAACAGTGGCTCAAGGCCATAGAGGAAGGTAACCTTGAGGACATCGAAGAAGAAGTGCGTCACAAAAAGACCAGAAAGCGTAAGAGAGACCGTGATCATGACGGTGGCCCGGCAACGCCCAGCTCCAGTGGCGGCCGCGGGCGCGACAAAGACGAGGAGGTGAAGAAAGCAAAGAAACGCGGTCGCCCACCTGCCGAGAAGCTTTCTCCCAACCCTCCGTCGCTCACTAGGAAAATGAAGAAGATCGTCGATGCCGTCATCAAATACAAGGACGGTAATGGACGACAGCTGAGCGAAGTCTTCATCCAGCTCCCCTCTCGCAAAGAGCTGCCTGAATATTATGAGCTCATCCGCAAGCCGGTGGACTTCAGAAAGATCAAGGAGAGGATCCGCAGCCACAAGTATCGCAGCCTGAACGACTTGGAGAAGGATGTGATGCTGCTGTGTCAGAACGCCCAAACTTTCAACTTGGAGGGGTCTCTGATTTACGAAGACTCCATTGTGCTCCAGTCCGTCTTCACCAGCGTGAGACAGAAGATTGAGAAGGAGGATGAGAGCGAGGGAGAGGAGAGCGAGGAAGAGGAGGAGGAGGTAGATGAAGGCTCAGAAACTGAATCCCGTTCCGTGAAAGTGAAGATTAAACTGAGCCGGAAAGAGAAAAGCGAGCGAGGGGGAAAAGGCCAGCGACGGAGGGGCCGTGGGGCCCGAGCTAAACCTGTAGTGAGCGACGATGACAGTGAGGAAGAACAGGAAGAGGAGCGTTCAGTGAGCGGCAGCGAGGAGGATTGAAGTGAACCACTCCTGACTGGACCAACAGCCCACTGAGCTCTTAACTGGACTTTATATATTTTACTTAGATACAGCAGGGACACTGTCAGTGTAAAGGCCTAGTTTTACCTAGATCAGCTGATTTTAGTGAGGCATTATACTCTCATTCAACCATTAATTTAAAAAAGAAACCTAAATGGCTAAAATTAAATATGACGGCTATGAAGCGTCCACTTCCATATTTAAACCATTTTCCATGTATGAATAGCAATGTCTTTTTTTTTTTTCCTCTCCTGCAAGTGGAATATTGACAGAGCCTGTATTATTATAGACTGATCGTGGACCATGTTCTTTTTTAAAATTTGGTATTGATTTTGTCGTCTTTTACTTTGAGACAAAGTGTACATGTGAATCAGGAGTCACAACCTTCTCTGAAGTCCGTCTCTGAATGCATGTCGTGCGTGTCTGGAAATGCACTCGGATGTGTTTTCGCTATTATCTCTGTGTTTAATTTAAGACTACAAGCGGGATCATGGTGCATCCCACCCTGCAGCCCCTCCCTCTCAGGATGTGTGTGTGCGTGTGTGTAAAGGGGGAGGGAGGGAGAGGACCATTATCTTGTGTCAGTGTCACTGGATTCCAAAAAAAAAAAAAAAAAAAAAAAAAGTACAATAAGTGATGAGCTGTAAAATTTACACACCTTTTTAGAGTATAGCAGATGTATTTAGCTCGCCTTGTTAGTGTGTTAGCTTGGTAGCATGTTTGAGTGCATGTTTCATATCATGTGTAAGTGTAATTTCTGACACTTTTGCCCTTGTGTTAAAAGTTTTTCTTGCTTAACATTAATAAGTCTGTTTTCAAAATTTAAGTCGTTTTTCCAGTTATAAAAAAAATGTTGATTTTTTTTTTTTTTTTTTACTTTTGAAAAATAAACACAAGATTAGTTTTAACTGCACCATTGCTTACATTATTATTTGTGTCAAAGCTGCATTTCCTTTGCCTCCAGAGGGAATTATAACATACCAACAGCAGTTATGTAGGGCCTCTTAAGGAAATGAGGCAGGCCATGAAAAATGATCAATATGGCTGCAGTTGCTTTTTGAGACACAGCATTAGGCCTGAAAACAACCACACACTCCCATTACCCCGCAAACATGTTCATACAGTAGCAACTGTCTCCATCTTGTGTTTCTGAAACTTCTATCAATACAAAGGGGAGAAAATAATTCCTTGACACTGATTAAAGTATGTTCTTTATTTGCTCAGAATGTATAGCCGTTTAGGTCATGATCATAATAACTGATGATTCTTTAGAGGATGTGTGTAAGATGATTTTTTGTACTATTTTGGGTGTCTGTGGCTTGCATTTAATTGAGAAAAAAGTAATAAAATGCCAGCTTGTTTTATAGCACATATTTTGCTTTTTGAGTTTTCTCTTTATTTCAGTGGCCTTTATTTATGTGGTCTGCAAAGCCAAATAGCCCAAAGTGCTCCTGCACAGGAGTTCTCCTCTCCCACAAAAACTAGGGGTTCTATTAGGACGATCATCCATGCACTTTTCTGTCAGATTTTCCATCGTGCTCCAGTGTTTTTGTTAGTTTCTGTCAGTGCATTGTAAGTTTTTTACACTTTGCATCATACCATCAAATTACCAGGAGACGGTGCGCCCACTATACACCGGGAGGAGGTGCCTCATTTCAAAGAGGTGTGGCAGTGCACAATCTAATGCACATTACTGTTATAGTGCATTCCATGAGAATCCAATTTTGATCAGGAAAAAGGTCTATCATCAGAAGTGCATTGTTTAATGATAGTGGTGGCGTGTTTTGAAATCGCGTAGCACTGGAGCTCACGAGGAAATGCTATCTGCTGGACTTTTCTGTGATTTTAATGGAGAGAGTTGTAATAGTCATCATATAATCGCCCATCATTTAAATTATATGATAATCACACACTAGTTTTTTTTATTCCGTCCACACTCTCATTTTAATTGCAGACTTACCATTGGAGTCTATAGATTAGGCATTAATGTAGGATTTTTTTAGGGGAATGATTGAATGAACAGGGAGCATGTGAGCATATGGGGGAGGCATGTCAGTCTGAAGATTTTTTTTAATCCATCCACATTTTCGTATTCATCATGGGCTAATTAGGCATTAATGTGTTTATTTAATGATGTGTTGCAATCCTGGAATTTCCCCATTGTGGGACTAATAAAGGCTTATCTTATTTTTAAGAGATTTAATGAATGAACAAGGAGTGTGCAGTGTTTTACTTTTCACAGTAACTCCCCACAGAGACAGGAGATGCACCCACACATCTATCTGCCTTGGCTGCACGCCCCGGGTTTCCAGCTGGCGCCTGCACCGCACCTGGGGTTGTGGTTCTCCACCACCAAGCTCCCCGACTGCCACCTGTCAGGGGGCTGGCAGAAGCCACCAAAAGCGGGCTCGCTTCGTGGCTGGGGTTGCTGTGGACAGGAAGCCGCACCAGATCTCCTTCTTTCCTCCATCTCCCCACAGGCTGGGAGCGACTTCCGTGCCATCGTTAATGAAAGTTTGCATAGGCATCATCCTGTTTTCCTGAAGTTCTACACTACATGAAGTGCACACTACATTAAACCATTCAGCTGATTTTTCAGCCCATTCTTCACCGTTCTTTTTAACATAACTAACTGGGCATCAACTGTGATTGATGTCTTCCTTACTACCAAGTAGCATTACTATTGCGTGCATTTTGGCTCACACACATGGGCTTTGGTCAGCGCAAAACCCGTCTTAAACTGTCATGACCACAATTCAATTTAGATAATGCACCTCTTTGCATTAAAGGGATGGACAGGAGTGCTTTGGATTGGATTATCCAAAACGCACCTCTGAATAATTAGACTGGCCTACTTGCATCATGCACCAGCAGAAAGTTTGTATTTATGCCATTGTGATAAGGAAATGAACTTGGAAATGCCCATAAACACGTTCTGGGTCATTGACAACTGACTAACTGACCCCTTCATTGTAATGTGGGCCTAGGTTTACAAATCTGTGTGAAATTCCTCCTCAGAATTCGCTATTTTCTTCTGTGAGGTTATCAAGTCATTACTTACCCATGGCAAGTCTTATTTATTTATTTCGGACAAAAAAGTCAAAGTTATTAAAAAAAGAATATTGAACAAATATATCAAAAAATATAAAACAAGAATGCAAGGTGATAAAATACCTTTTTTTGGGTGTCCAAAAAAAGAGTAGGAAGAAGCAAAAGCTTTTCAAGTCCTATCATAGGCTGAAAAGTTCATAGTGGTCAAATTTGACCAAATGTGGTTTATTTTTCAACCAATTCAATTCAGTTCAATTCAACTTTATTTATTTATCACTATTTCACAACAACAGTCATCTCATAGCACTATCAACTGTAGGGGAAGCCCCCACAATTGCAGAAAGACCCCAACAATCAGGCGGTCCCCTGTGAGCAAGCGCTTGGCAACGGTAGAGAGGAAAAACTCCTTTTTAACAGAAAGAAACCTCCAGCAGAACCAGGCTCAGGAGGGGCAGCCATCTGCTGTGACTGGTTGGGGGGTGAGGGGATAGAAAAGACAAAAAGGACAGACATGTAGAGAGCAAACAGCACGATGGGGACTCAATCTATGGGAGAGAACAAACAGATGTTAATGATCAGCAAAAATATTTCATTGAGAGTGAAGAAAGGAGTGAAGCCCAGTGCATTATTGGAGGTCCTCCGGCTGTCTAAACCTATTAGCAGCATAACTAAGGGAGCGTTCAGCGACACATGATCCCTCCCTAATTGTAGGCTATATCAAAAAGGAAGGTTTTAACCCTAATCTTAAAAACAGAGATCAAGTCTGACTCCCGAATCCAGATTGGCAACTGGTTCCACAGGAGAGGAGCTTGATAACTGAAGGCTCTGCCTCCCATTGTACTTTTGGAGATTCTAGGTATTACAAGTAATCCTGCATTTTGGGAGCGTAGTGCTCTGTTAGGATAATAGGGTAGTATCAGATCTTTTAAATAAAAAGGGGCCGGATTATTTAGAGCTTTGTAAGTGAGAAGAAGGATTTTAAACTTAATTTTAAACTCTTATGGGAAGCCAGTGAAAGGAGGCCAGAACCGGAGAGATATGATCTCTCTTTCTAGTACCTGTTAAAACTCTTGCTGCAGCATTTTGGATCAACTGAAGACTTTTAAAGGTGTTATAGGACAACCTGATAATAAAGAATAACAATAATCTAATCTAGAGCTAACAAAAGTGTAGATCAGTTTCTCAGCATCACTCTGAGACAAGATGCTCCTAATCTTGGCAATATTACGCAAATGATAGAAGGCAGTCTTAGAAACGAATTTAATATGTGACTTGAAAAACAGATCTTGATCAAAAATAACTCCAAGGTTCCTCACAGAACTATTCAGAGAAAGAGTAACAGCATCCAAACTAAGAGTTTCATTTGAAAAGGTATTTCAAAGGTTTTTTGGACCAACAAGAATGACTTCAGTCTTATCTGAATTTAACAGCAGGAAATTACAAATCATCCAACCTTTGATTTCCTTAAGACAGGCTTCTAACTTAATTGATTACTATCATCTGGCTTCAGTGACAGGTATAATTGTGTGTCATCTGCATAGCAATGAAAATGTATAAAGTGCTTTCTAATAATGTTGCCTAACGGAAGCATATATAAACTAAAAAAAGTAGGGCCTAGCACAGATCCCCGTGGAACTCCATGACTGAGCTTTGAGTTGAAAGAAAACTCATTACTGACATGAACAAACTGGAACCTATCAGATAAATAAGATCTAAACCACTGCAACGAAGTTCCATTAAGTTCAACATAGTGTTCTAATCTATCAAGTAGAATATTATGATCGATAGTATCAAAAGCTGCACTAAGGTCAAAAAGGACAAGTACAGAAACCAGTCCATTATCAGATGCGATGAGGAGGTCGTTAGTGATCTTCGCTAAGGCTGTTTCAGTACTATGATGGATTCTAAACCCAGATTGAAACTCTTCAAGTAAACCATTTCCCTGCAGGTGGTCAAATAATTGCGTAGCAACAACTCTTTCTAAGATTTTTGAAATGAAAGGGAGATTAGAGATTGGTCTATAGTTAGCTAAAGCTCCTGGATTTAGCCTTGGCTTTTTGAGTAAGGGTTTAATTACAGCTGTTTTTTTGTAACTTAGATTTTTATTCATTTTTCATCATATATAATGCATTCAGATCACATTCTACATTTAAAAAACAAAGGGGTTAGGGTAGGGAAAAATAAAAAAAAATAAACAAAATAAAAATAAAAAATAAAAGGGGGGGGGGACAAATGTTGGAGCATCAAGTTTTTAGTTTCCATCTCTTAATTCTTCTGGTTTTTTCAGTGTCTTTGGTTATTCTTTCAATTTCTGCCTCGTTGTTGCACTTTGTAGTGTGTCCATTTCCGCCATTTTTTCTCCCATATTCCTTCTTCCTACTACTTCCGCCCTCCCAAGAGAGCAGACGCTTTTTTCTTCTCTCCTGCTGATTTTTTCCTCCCCTCCTGCTACTGGATCCCAGCTTGCTGTTGTCTGTCTGCGTTTAACTGCGACCGCCGAAAAGAAATTATGGAGTTAATAAGCTGGGCTTTGAACACAATTGACACTATTTTTTCAACAAGGAAAAGTGCTCCGGGGGAAGCTGTCTGCCCCGCTGGAACGGCTCCAGTGGGCTATCTATGTGACACAGGTAATTGGAAAATGCTGTGTCTCTCTAATCTTTCTATCGAAGATATTGAAGATTTGTTTATCTTCGTAATCTTGGTGATTGGGATAATTCTGATTGGGACAGGAATTGTCTTGGTTTACCGCAAATTGCTGAAGATGGATTCAACCTATCAAAATGCTGGCCAGGCGAGGTGCATCCAACAAATTGAGAAACTGGAGAAGACCCTGATAGCGACTACTGGAGAACTGTCTCGTAAGGTGGATTACATCATGGGTTCGCTCAGGTCTTTCCACGACGAATTCAAAGCTGCGCAATGAAGGATTAATGTACTGAATCTACAGAAGAAATACAAGTCTTCTCTGTGATCAGTCCTATTTGGCATTATTATTCCCCATGAAAATTCCTCCTGGCTGTCTGCAGATTGTGTTTTTTTCAAAATCATGAGCACAAGGCCTTGGACAGCCAGCTGCAGCGCCAGATAAGACTGGGCGCCAGACAGACAAAACATCTTCTGCCAAGGGTCCTTGGGTCTCTCTTATTATCATCAACACTGCTCAACACCGCACACACATTGATTCATGAACTGATTAAAGATATACTGTACACTGCTCTCTTGTGTCTTGTGAATTCTGAGTTGTTGCTCTGTGCTATTGAGAGATTTTTTTTTTCATTGTAATCATAATCTGCTTAAAAATAAGCTGTATTTTGATAACGAAGTTTTTTTTTCTCCTCCCCCCTTGTGTCGTTCCCTCCCTTCCCCTCCCTTTCTTATCTATCTCTGTTTGATGAGGCGCCTATTATGGCTGCCGTGTCGTTGTGTCGCGCGCATGCGCACCAATGTCAAGTCAAGTTCCTCGTGTGTTTTTTACATGCTTGGCAATAAAGTTTATTCTGATTCTGATTCTGATTCTGATTCTTGCATTCTTCGTCGATATGTTAGTTTTTCCATCATACGTATGTCCTCAACAATGTCAGTCCATTGTTCTTGGTCAGGAAGAACTTCTGATCGCCATTTTTTTGTGATAGTTTTTTTACATGCAATCAACAAGATTTTAACTAGATATCTGTCCTCAGCCTGTATAACACTGTCTTTTTTAAGATCACATAAGTACATCAGGTTACAGTTCATTGGTATATTATATCCTAATATCCTCTGTATTGTCACATGCATAGATTTCCAAAATGATGATATTTTGTAGCATTTCCAAAACATATGTGAGTGGTCTGCATTTTGAGCCCCACATCCCCTCCAGCATATAGATTGGGTATTTGAATATTTTCCTTGACTCTGTGGTGTAATGAAAAAGCGAATCAGGTTTTTCCATCCAAATTCCCTCCATGCCCTTGAATTTGTTGATGTGTGTTGTGTTTTCCATATTTCCTGCCAGCTTTCTTCTGTTATGTTTAAATTGAGCTCTTTCTCCCATTTCTCCTTTATATAGTTACTTGTATGATTGTTTGTCATAAGTTTCTGATATAGTTTTGAAATAATTCTTATTTTATTTCCTGCATATGAGCTTAAAATAAGTTGTATAATCTCGTTCACATCTGTTTGGAGGTTATGCCTAATCTTCTTCATATAGTAATCTCTCATCTGCAGATATCTGAAAAATTCCGATCTTTCTAATTTAAATTTTCTCCTGATATTTACAAAGCTCCCGAGATCTTTTTTTCCGATATTGCCCCATGCTGTGATTCCCTTGTTCACCAGATTTTTGTATCCCCTATCTTGTTTTGCCGGTTCAAACTGACTGTCAAATGCTACCCATTTCAATAGTTTTATGTCTTCCCTTATATTATATTTTTGTACTATTTTATACCACAGTTCTAAAGTAAATTTAGTGATTGGGTCTATTTGTTTGATTTGCTTATATGCATCTTTATCTCCTATTATGCTTTGTACTGGGAGTCCCTCAATTTCCTTTTCCATTTCTTTCCATTTTGCCTCATATCCCTCGTCGCACCAACATATGATGTATCTTATTTGTGCTGAGTAGTAATATTCCTTTAGACTCGGTAGGCCCATGCCTCCTTTCTCTTTTGGTAATTGGAGGGTTTTATATTTCACTCTTGGTTTTTTACCTCCCCAAACAAATCTCGATATCATCCTGTCCCACTTTGAGAATTGGGCATCTGGAATCTCTGTTGGTATAGCCTGGAAGAGGTAAAGTAATCTAGGTTGTATGCTGATTTTGACTGTCTCAATTTTTGAATTCAGATCCATATTTAAGATTGACCATCTATCAATATCTTTTTTTATTTCTTGTTCCAACCTATCATAGTTTGCTTTATATATTTTGCTTAGGTCTTTAGGTATGTTCACTCCAAGGTATTTTATTTCTTTTTGCTTCCAGTTTAGTTTGATCTTATCAGTTATCTGGTTTAGAGGGTTATAGTGGAATGTCAGTATTTGTGTTTTTGTTATGTTTATCTTGTATCCTGATAATTTTCCAAAATTTTCTATCAAGTTCATCATTTCCATTATTGATTTATCTGGTTGTTCAAGGTAAACTATAATATCGTCTGCAAATAGCCCAATCTTGTGTTCCGCCCCCTTTATTGTTACACCTTTTAATTTCTTATTTTGTCGTATCGCTTGAGCCAATGGTTCTATGAACAGAGCAAACAAGGTGGGCGATAAGCAGCATCCCTGCCTAGTTGATCTTTGTATATTTACTTTGTCTGTTAAGCTACCGTTTATCTTGATTCTTGCCACAGGTTCTTGATATAGCGTCCTTATGCATTGTACTGATTTTTCGTTAAATCCAAAGCGCTCCAGTACACTATATAGGAATTTCCAGTTAACCCTGTCAAATGCTTTTTCTGCGTCTAAACTCATTATTACTGCGCTTTTCTTTTCTTTATGTATTTGGTTAATTATATGTATTGTTCTCCTGATATTGTCATGTGTTTGGCGTCCCTCTATGAATCCAGTTTGATCATCTTCTATCAATTCCGTCAAGAATGTCTTTATTCGTTTACATATAATTGTTGTGTATATTTTATAATCTACATTTAATAAAGAGATTGGTCTATAGTTTCCGCATTGTTCTTTATCTTTCCCTGGTTTTAAAATAACTGAAATGATTGCTTCGTTCCATGTTGGAGGTATTTTGTTGTTGTTCAGCGTCCAATTAAATGACTTTAGGAGTTGTGGCGTGAGTTCTTCTATAAACAGTTTATAAAACTCAGAGGGGTATCCATCACTACCTGGTGATTTACCGTTTTTAAGTGACTTAATCACATCTCTGATCTCTTGTGTTGTTATTTCTGCTGTTAGTTTTTCATTTTGTTGATTTCCTATTGATGGCAAGTCCAATGTGTCTAGAAATTTTTTGATATCTTTAGTATTTGTTTCTTCAGGTTGCGAGTATAGTTCTTGGTAGAAATTATGGAAAATTTCTTCGATGTTTTCTGGGTTAACTGTGGTTTTATTTGTGGTGGGGTCTTTAATCTTGTATACATTATTCATTGTTTGTTGTTTTCTTAACCGTTTTGCCAGCAGTTTTGTGGCTTTTGGCCCCGTTTCATAATATTTTTGCTTTAGATATCTATTTTTCCTTTCAATTTCATCCATTTGTGTTTCTTTTATCTTTGTTTTTTCTTCTTTAATTTCTTGATATATTTTTGGATCATTTGTGCTTTGATGTTTACGTTCTAATTCCCTCAGTCTCTCACATCTTTGTTCATACGCTTCCAGTTTAGTCTTATTTGCTTTTCCTGTTTCAACAATTAATTTACCCCTTAACACGGCTTTTAGTGCGTCCCATAGTATTGTTGGGTCCACTTCTTCATTGTCATTCTCTTGGATATATTCGTTTATGTTTATTTTTATTCTTTCTTTCATTTTCTCATCATTTAACAGTCCTACGTTAAGTTTCCATGTTGTTTGTCGTTTTCTATTGTTTAAATATATTTCCATGTATATAGGATTATGATCTGATATTTCTGCCCCTCCAATCCAACAATTTCTCACCCTGTGTCTGTCACCTTCATTCATAAGGAAGTAATCTATTCTAGAGTGTACTTTATGGGCTGCTGAATAATGTGTATAGTCTTTTTCGAGTGGGTGTAGGTTCCTCCATATGTCTACCATACCCATTTCTGCCAGTGAGGTTCTTATGAACTTTGTTACATGTTTTTTTGTCTTCTTAACACTTGTTGTGTCAACTTCATGATCCATGACAGCATTTAAGTCTCCTCCACAAATTAGGACTCCTTCACTGTGTGTTGCTATGAGATCAAACAGATGTTGAAAAAAAACCCTTGTCACTTTCTGGTGGGGCATAGATGTTCACTAATGTGATCTGCATACCATCTATTCTTCCCTTTATTATTACATACCTGCCTTCTTTATCCTGGATTTCCTGTTCACTTTCAAATTGTATTTTGTTTGAGATTAGTATCATAACCCCCCTTTTTGCTCCTCCCTTAAATGAACTGTAGTAGGAGTTCTTATAGCCAAATCTCTTTAGTTTCACATGTTCTGCCTTGCTCAAATGTGTCTCTTGCATAAATATAATTTCAGCTTTTTCCTTCTTGAATTTTCTTATTATTCTTTCCCTTTTAACAGGTGAGTTCAGACCATTCACGTTTAGTGTCATTATCTTAAGATTTTTACCCATATTCATGTTTTTCCATTTTTTTAACTTGTGCTCCTAGCCCCTTTAACAACAAAAATAACACATATTTATATAAAAACACATTAAAAAATCTCGACCTCCGTACTTTGGGCCTTTCTTCTGCCCACTGGTCCCTGTTGGTGGGTGGGGGGTTTGTCTTCACAGAGTGAAGGGCCCTCCCTAGACTTCTAATTACTATCAAAGTAATAGTCATAAGTCTAGAAATGTCCAACAAATATCACTTAAACCTCTCCTAGCCGTCTGTTTCTCTTTTACCTTGTCTTCTTGGCCTTCATTTCTTCTGTGCCTTTCTTAATCTTTGTTATGATCTAGGCTTTCAGTTGAAAGCCTTGTAGCTTGTCCTGGGCCCGCTGCTCTACGTCTCTCCCCCTTCTTCCGCCGTTCACTCGTCTCCACTCCGTCTGTCGTGGTGCGTTCAGGGCCGCCGCTGCTCCAGCCGTCTCCTTCGGCACGCTCACCTCAAGGCCCCGCTCCATCATATCCCGCGCTGCCTCTTCGGCCGTGTTGTAGGTTCTTGTGCCTTCCTCCCAATGAATCCTCATTTTCGTTAGCGGCGTTTGGAATCTAATTTTTTTCTCTTTCAGCGTTTTTTTAATATTGGCATATTTCTTCCGCTGCTGCACGATTTCTGTCGGGTAGTCATGGTCAAAAAATACCTGTTTGTCGCCGATTCGTATCTTTTTTTTCCATGCTTGCGTCAGGATTCTTTCCTTTATGTCATATTTCACAAAGTTTACCACAACTGACCTGGGTGGAGAGTTTGTTTTCGGGTTCTGTGCCGGTGTTCTGTGCGCCCGTTGAATCTGCAGATCCGTTTCTCCGGGTATTTCCAGTTCTTTTTTTAAGAACTGATCCATGAATTTTGTCATCGAGTTGCCTTCAATGCCCTCCGGAATTCCAAAGATGCGCATATTGCTTCGTCGGGATCTGCTCTCCAAGTCGTTTATTTTCTCCTGCATCCTCTGCGTTTGCGTCGTCAGGGTCTGTAGTTGTTCGTTTGCCTCGCTTTTCCAATCTTCTAGTTCCGAAATTCGGGTCTGCGCTTCTGTCATACACGCCCGCTGGGAGCGCAGCTCCTCCATGTTTTCCGTTAATTTACGCTCCATTTCTCTTCGGAGGTCCATGATTTCCTCCTTAATTTCTTTTTTCAGTTCCTCCTTAAGAGCCGCTAAATCCTGTTGTAGCTGTCGCTTGAATTCTCTCAACTCTTCACCCAAACTGGCGATGCCAGCGTTCATGTTGTCGAGTCTGGTGTCCTCCATTTTCTCTGCTGTGGACATCTCGTTTTTTTGGGCTTTGCGTACAGCGGTTTTTCCTGCGTTGTTGGAGAGGAATTCTTCAATTTTACCCTGTTTTTGTCCTTGTGCCCGGTTCCTTCGTGTTTTCATCCCTTAGTTTATTGATTCGTTTATGTCGAGTTGGCCATTTACCGATGATTTTTAATCCGGCTAGGGAGAGCTCTTTGTTTAAGTGTTATGTCTCTCCGCCATCTTCCCGGAAGTCCCCAATTACAGCTGTTTTAAAAGCCTGCGGTTCCAAGGTTGTCATAGCCAGGAGCGGCACTGGGGTTAAGCTCCCAGTGCTCATAAAATGCTCCTAATGGCGTGCGTCTCGAAAAGCCTCTGACAACTAAGTCCAACTCCTAGCCTGCCCGTGTGGTTTAGTCTCTAAGCCCGGTGGAACTGCTTTTACTAATAGGAGAAGGGGCGAGGGCGGATCTCTGGCGCCTTAAAACCAGATGCTTCGGGTAGATGGTGGCTCATCAACCTGGGAAGGTAGCCCATCTAGGGGAAGGTAAACCCTGATTTCAAACCTCCGCTGCCTTGCGGCACACCCGGTCACAGGAAAGGCTTCCGGAGTCAACCCTGAGGAAAAATCCGGAGTCGGAGCCCCTAAGGCAGTTCTCTGTTGTGCTCAACATCGTTCTGGCAGCTCCTGCGACGGCGCTGGTGCCAAACTGTAGCAGCCCTGCTGTTCCTTTGGATTCATCAGTGACGTGGAGAGGGGGGACATGCTGCATGGGCAATATCTTGTCCTCCATATCTTCCTGCCCAGGCTTGAATCCTACCAACGCCCAATGCTGAAAAGTAGAGCACCAGATCACTGGAGAGGACACTCCAGCTTTGCCTTTGGCATAGACAAAACACGGGGAATGACAGTTACCGGTTATAAGCCACCGCTCAATTGGTGTAGAGCGCGGCGCCAGGGGTTGTTCCCAATGTTGGGAGGGATCATCGGATCTCACTGGACAGCTACCGCCCGCCTCAAGCTGGACAGCCCCCAGCCAATAAGGTGTTGTCCCGCCACAGCTTGCTTTCCTCATTGGGTGCATGGGGATGAGGAGAACTGGGAGTGGATATCGCCACTCTCCAGGAAACAACGTTGGCTGACACAGGCACACTGAGAGAGAAGGACTACACGTTCTACTGGCAGGGAAAGGGCAGTGACGAACACAGGGAACACGGAGTGGGCTTCGCAGTGAAGAACACCTTGCTGAAGATGGTGGAACCGGGCAGCAATGGCTCTGCACGACTCCTCACCCTCCGCCTCAACACCACTCAAGGCCCAGTCACCCTCGTCAGTGTGTATGCCCCAACACTGACAGCCACACCAGAGGCAAAAGACGAGTTCTACGAGAATCTCGCAACAACTGTCAGGATCATCCCCAACTCTGAACAACTCATTCTCCTTGGAGACTTCAATGCCAGAGTGGGTGCTGACCACGACTCCTGGCCCTCCTGTCTTGGACCATTTGGCATGGGCAGAATGAATGACAACGGACAGCGGCTGCTTGAGTTCTGTACATATCACGATCTGTGCATCACAAACTCATTCTTCAAGACCAAGCCCCAACACAAGGTTTCCTGGCGACATCCGCGCTCAAAGCACTGGCACCAGCTGGACTTGATCCTGACCAGGCGCACCTCACTGAAGAACGTGCTAATCACCCGTTCGTTCCAGAGTGCAGATTGCGACACAGACCATTCATTGGTGTATTGCAAGGTCAAGCTGCAGCTGAAGAAATTCCATCGTGCTAGACAGCCTGGAAAGGCACGGATTGACACCAGCAAGATGGCCCAACCAGAACTTGTTGAGCAGTTTGCCTCCACCTTTGAGAAGGAACTTGGTGTACCACAAGAAGGAGAATCTGCAAAGCAGAAGTGGGAAGAGCTGCGAAACACCATCCACTGCACAGCCTTGGCTACCTTTGGGAGGAAGACCTTGAAGTCACAGGACTGGTTTGATACCAAGTTGACCGAGATGACCCCCGTCATTGAAGCCAAGCGCTCAGCACTTGCTGAGTACAAGAAGTACCCAAACGAGAAGAATCTCCAGATCCTCAGGGCTGCGAGAAGCAAAGTTCAGCAGACTGCTCGGCACTGTGCCAACGAGTACTGGACTCAGCTCAGCCAAGACATTCAAACCGCTGCCATAACAGGGAACATCCGTGGTATGTACGATGGCATCAAGAAAGCACTTGGTCCGGCTCAGAGCAAGACGGCCCCCCCTCAAATCCTCCACTGGGGAGATGATCACAGAAAAGAACAAGCAGATGGAGAGATGGGTGGAACACTACTCCGACCTCTACTCCAGACAGAACACCGTGACACCGTCAGCCCTTGATGCCATCGACTGCCTGCCATCCATGGACGAACTTGACGCTGAGCCAACCATCGACGAACTCAGCAAGGCCATTGATAGCTTGGCCGCTGGCAAGGCACCCGGCAACGATGGCATACCCCCCGACCTGATCAAGCACTGCAAGATCGCCCTACTGCTGCCATTGCATGACGTCCTCTGCCAGTGCTGGAAGGAAGGTGCCGTACCACAGGGCTTGAGGGATGCCAAGATCATCACCCTCTACAAAAACGAAGGGGAGAGAAGCAACTGCAACAACTACAGAGTTATCTCCCTTCTCAGCGTTGTTGGCAAAGTCTATGCACGAGTTGTTCTCGTTCGTCTACAGAAGCTTGCCGAACATGTCTACCCCGAGTCTCAGTGTGGCTTCCGCGCTGAGCGATCGACAGTAGACATGATATTCTCCATCCGCCAACTCCAGGAGAAATGCAGAGAACAGAACATGCCCCTGTACATCGCCTTCATCGACCTCACCAAAGCGTTCGATCTGGTCAGCAGAGAGGGCCTTTTCAAGATCCTGCCAACGATAGGATGCCCACCAAAGTTGCAAAGCCTCATCGAATTGTTTCACACCAACATGCAGGGGATAGTGCAGCACGACGGCAACGTCTCAGAGCCATTCAACATACGCAGCGGAGTGAAACAGGGCTGTGTACTTGCGCCAACCCTCTTTGGGATTTTCTTTGCTATGCTCCTGAGGCATGCCTTCAGCACAGCAACAGAGGGAATCTCCCTGCACACAAGATCTGACGGCAGGCTTTTCAACCTCGCCCGCCTGAAAGCCAGAACCAAAGTACGCGAGGCTCTAATCAGAGACATACTGTTCGCAGACGACGCTGCAGTCGCAACCCACACACAGCAGGAGCTTCAGACCCTGATGGACCGCTTCTCCCAGGCATGCAAGGACTTCGGGCTTACCATCAACCTGAAGAAGACTAACGTCTTGGCGCAATGCACGGAAGCACCACCAACCATCACCATCGACCACTACGAGCTGGAGGTCGGGAATCAGTTCATATACCTGGGGTCCACGATCAGCAACAACCTCTCCCTTGATACAGAGATCAACAAGAGGATTGGAAAATCAGCCTCCACACTCGCTTGCCTCACCACACGAGTGTGGAAGAATCCCAAACTCTCTGTCAAGACGAAGATGGCAGTGTACAACGCCTGCATCATCAGCACACTGCTCTATGGGAGTGAGACGTGGACAACATATGCCCGGCAGGAAAAGAGGCTGAACTCCTTCCACTTGTGCTGCATTCGCCACATCCTGGACATATCCTGGCAGGACAAAGTGCCCAACACGGAAGTTCTGTCCCGCGCCGGCCTTCCCTCCATGTTCACTCTACTCAGGCAGCGCAGGCTCCGCTGGCTAGGCCACGCTCACCGTATGGAGGATGGCAGAATCCTCAAAGACGTCCTCTACGGAGAACTGGCGACTGACAGGAGAGACGTTGGCCGCCCACAGCTGCGCTTTAGAGACGTCTGCAAGAGAGACATGAAGGCCCTGGAGATCAACACAGAGCGCTGGGAGGACCTTGCAACGGACCGCTCCAAATGGAGAGACACCCTGACCAAACAGCTCAAGGCAGGTGAAGAGAGACTGACTGCTGCAGCAGATGAAAAAAGGACCCACAGGAAGAGCCGCCACAGACCCAGCAGCACGGAGACCACCCACAAGTGCGACCTGTGTGACAGGGACTGCCATTCACTCATCGGCCTGTTCAGCCACAGGCGGTGCTGTTCCAGCAGAGTAGACGTTTAGGATTCTCTTCCATGGTCATCATAGACTGACGGAGGCCTATGACGACGACGGCACACGGCCTAAAGTTAATGAAGAATTGATTATATGAAGAATAAAGCTACCAATAAGTGGGAAGACTTCTTTAAATAACCTGATAGGAATAGGGTCTAAAAGACAAGTTGAAGGTCTGGATGAGGAAACTATTTTGTCTAACTCACAAAGGTCGATTGGAGTAAACTCATCAAGACAGACATCAATTGAAGGAGTTGTAGTAGTTACTGTATTTAAGTTAACTGTGGGAAGAATCTGATTGATTTTATCTCTGATGGATGAAATTTTATTATTGAAAAAGTTCATAAAGTCCTGACTAGTAAGCTCTAAGGGAATGCTAGGATTGACTCCTGATTGAGTCCTGACTCTTTGCCAACCTGGCTACAGTACTGAAAAGAAACCTGGTGTAGCGGTTTCATTAAACCCCCACAACACACAGACAGAACACTGAGACAGTCAGCTCGCACTCCTGGGTTTCTTTCCGCTGCATGCTGCGTTTACAGCCGTGAAGTTAAAGTGTTCATGCATTCTGTCCTTACTGTGCTTCTTCTGAGCATCTTACATATGTAGATGTGCTTTGAGGTAAATCTCCACAAAAAGACTGGTCAAACACAGCACTCGGCTAGAGCAAATAACAGAACAGTGTAATGTGTATTAATGTCTACAGGCAGACACGTTTCGTCTAGCTCACCTCTGTGATGTTAATCGTTGCCTTTCATGCATTGTGCTCATGCGTCCTGTCCTCACTGTGACCTAGGGACTGAGATCAATATGTCTCTCAAATGCAAATGTCTTATGCCTGTTCTGTTATCTCTTTGATCATACTAACTGCTGGGGTATGTCCCTTTGATGTATTGTTGTGGTCGAGTATATATGCTGCAACTCTGTAACGCAAACTCTCCCTCTCTCTCACTCTGATCCTGCAACTGGTAGGGCACAAGCTTTGTGCCCGCCTCTCCTCCTCTCCTTCTCTGAGAGCCGTGGGCTCGCTCTCGGCGCTCATGCACGGCGCCGGGAGCGGAGCTCGTGACGGCGGTATGATAATAAAACTCTACTTAAAACCTCCAACAACACCGCTTTATTTCATGCCACCGCACTGGTGACCCCTTGAACACGCACACGCTTTGTGCGAAGCAACCTTCTGAGCTGGACAGCTGCACTTGGTGACCTGTTCTTCAGGATGAGATCTGCACGTCTGAGATCTGCTCATCCACGCTGGACCGGCCGCGCTCGCAGTTCCTTCACACAAGAGCGCGGGCACCTCGTCCCTTCTCCACGACGGTGTCCTCCAGGGCCAGCGGAGAACGCAACGCGTGGACCTGAACGCACCACGCCCGAGCCTGAGGAACAAAAGATCGTCTATTCCCTCCCGCCGCTCCAACGCATCTGCACGAGCCTGAGGGACAAAAGATCATCTATTTCTTCTCACCGCTCCAACGCACCATGGCCAATCTACAGCCACAGCTCAACCTGGATTTTTATCGGCGCCGTCTGCGCCGATCTCCACCAAGTTTCTGCACCCTGGTTCTCCTCTCCAGCGGCCCACCCACGCACGGAACCCCCGCGCACGCATCGGGGAGTTACGAGGACGGCGCATCATGCACGGGACAAGTAACGGCTCCAGAGACCGCCATCGTCCTCCGCCGCTGCTCACAGAACCTTCAGGGCTGCTCGTTCACCTGAAGCAAGCACACAGCTCGCCACTGGATTTTTTAATGGTCTCAGCCACGGCACAAAGGGATTTCAGCCGTCAGCTGCTCCTGGGGGGTTTTGGGATTGCTCCTACACCGAAGACCAACACGCCAGTCCCTCTGCTTTTGTTTATTTTTTCTTACAGCCGCTCCTGCTTTTCTTCATGGCCACGAGAGGAGCCAGAGACCAATTTTTCTTCTTCTGATCTCTGCATGTTCAGACAGGACATCGCGGAGCAGCAAACACTTTTGGCGCGACTGGAACGATTTTCCCGCGCCCGGTCAGCACGTACTACCCCCCCCCTCCTCCTGCACAGAGCTTTTCCCTGCTCGCTGCCCAGACTGCAACATCGAAGTCACGGTCCCCTACCGTTTCCCTCTGGGGGGGGAGCAGTGTAGCGGTTTCATTAAACCCCCACAACACACAGACAGAACACTGAGACAGTCAGCTCGCACTCCTGGGTTTCTTTCCGCTGCATGCTGCGTTTACAGCCGTGAAGTTAAAGTGTTCATGCATTTTGTCCTTACTGTGCTTCTTCTGAGCATCTTACATATGTAGATGTGCTTTGAGGTAAATCTCCACAAAAAGACTGGTCAAACACAGCGCTCGGCTAGAGCAAATAACAGAACAGTGTAATGTGTATTAATGTCTACAGGCAGACACGTTTCGTCTGGCTCACCTCTGTGATGTTAATCGTTGCCTTTCATGCATTGTGCTCATGCGTCCTGTCCTCACTGTGACCTAGGGACTGAGATCAATATGTCTCTCAAATGCAAATGTCTTATGCCTGTTCTGTTATCTCTTTGATCATACTAACTGCTGGGGTATGTCCCTTTGATGTATTGTTGTGGTCGAGGTCTGCTGCTGGCTAATATATATTTTAACTGTTGACCAGTATCACTTAATCTTATCCTACACTTTATTACATGTATAGTTTATTTCTCTTATCTTATCATGTTTAATGTTGCAGCATTGTACCGAGACAAATTCCTAGTTTGTGTACTACATGAACAATGGCAATAAACCTGATTCTGATTCTGATTCTGATTCTGAGTATATATGCTGCAACTCTGTAACGCAAACTCTCCCTCTCTCTCACTCTGATCCTGCAACTGGTAGGGCACAAGCTTTGTGCCCGCCTCTCCTCCTCTCCTTCTCTGAGAGCCGTGGGCTCGCTCTCGGCGCTCATGCATGGCGCCGGGAGCGGAGCTCGTGACGGCGGTATGATAATAAAACTCTACTTAAAACCTCCAACAACGCCGCTTTATTACATGCCGCCGCACCTGGGATTATTCTTGTTCTCTTCTATTAATGCAGAATAATAACTCATTCTAGCTTTTCTAAGAGATTTTTTTATAAATTAAAAGATGATTTCTCCAAGCTAAATAGATTTCATCTAAATTAGTGGAGCGCCATTTTCTTTCTAATTGACGAGTCTTCTGTTTTAAGCTACGAGTTTCTGTGTTGAACCAAGGAGTTAGAAATCTCTGATTAGACTTTTTCTTTTTTAAGGGGGCCACCAAGTCTAGAGTCTGATGCAGAGAAGCTGTAACACTATCCACCATGTTATCAATTACAGAAGGAGCAAGCTGTCTATAGCTTATTTCCGTTGTGTTGACGCATGGCATAGAGGAAACAATCTGGATAAATTTGGTAACAGCATCATCTGAGAGGCATCTACTGTAGTAATATCTTTCTTTAGGAGCCAAATAGTCAGAAATAGTAAAATCAAAGGTTAACAGACCATGGTCTGACAGTACAGGGTTATGAGGAGACACTACAAGATTTTCTATTTCTATGCCATATGTCAGAACAAGATCCAACGTATGGTGGAGATAATGAGTAGAATTTCCTACTTTCTGAGAAAACCCAATCAAGTCTAATATTGAATTAAATGCCACATTAAGGCAGTCACTATCTACATCTACATGTATATTAAAGTCCCCTACTATAATTATTCTATCAGATTTCAGCACTAAATCAGCTAAGAAATCAGCAAATTCGGATAAAAATTCTGAGTAGGTTGATGGAGGACGATAAACTATGGCAAATAAAATTGAGTTTAGCCTAAAATTGCTAAAGTGCCCAACACTGAGGACCAGGCCCTCAAAGGAATTATAACATGTTTTTTGCTTTACATTAACTTGTAATTTGGAATGGTAAATTGTTGCTACTCCTCCTCCACGACCAGAACTTCTGGGATGTTGACAGTTTAAATAACCAGAGGGAGTTGATTCATTTAAACCAACATAATCCTCTTGCCCTAACCAAGTCTCTGTAAGGGATATTAAATCAATCTGATGATCAATTAACAGATCATGGACTAACAGAGACTTGGGAGTTAGAGACCTAATATTTAACAAACCGCATTTAATTTTTAAATTATGAGGAGGAACAGAGGCCAAAACATTCAATTTAGAGGCTTCATGTTTAATTTGAGTTTTACCAACTTTTTGCTTAATCACTCTGGGATGCTTAAATATTATATTTTTATTTACTTTGGAGGGAGCAGACAATGATTCTCTGATGGGGAAGACAGGGGCTAAGTTGAGGGGTGGCGGATGAAGAGGAGCTGCAGAGAGGCGTGTAAGACTGCGACTCTGCTTCCTGGTCCCAACTCTGAGTAGTCAAGGTTTTGGAAATTTGGATAAAAAAGATGCCAGATTGTTAGATAAATGAGACGCACCATCCAAAGTGGGATGAATGCTGTCTCGTCTCATAAGACCAAGTTTTCCCCAAAATGAGCTCCAATTGTCAATGTAGCCCACGTCATTTGCAGGACACCACACAGACAGCCAGCGGTTCAAGGATGACGAACGGCTAAACATGTCATCACTGGTCAGATTGGGGAGGGGCCCAGAGAATCTCTCCCCCTTTCCCCCCACAAACTGATATGCCCTCTGACGCACTTCACCAGCAGGACGGTGCTACCGGATCGACAACCCCCTGCTGCAGCCGCCATGGGCACTGACTTGAGCCCAAAGGACCGGGGGGTTACAGCCCCTTCTGGGTGTTCTGTGGGGGGGCTTTGTGGTGGACACAATACACAGGTCTAGCGCTCTCTCACACCCAGAAGTAGGAGGAGAGACTGAATAATGGACTGACAGAGGAAGTGCCTCCAGGAGGTATCAAATGGGGTAGTAGTTCTATACATCTCCCGGGAAGGGGGAAATTAACATGGAGCCAACAAGACAAAGATGCGCCTTTCGCCCCCTGCTGCACCAAGGGCGCTTGAAGATGCAGGGGGTGAATGTATTGTAACTTATGTTTCAAGCTGTTATGATAATGTTTCATGCACCAATGCATAATGTCAGCAGCTCCAGTCTCCATGTATGAGTAATAAAGGTATAAAAGCAGAGTGCTGAGAGACTGGGGAAAGGCTTCTTAGGGTTCATGGCTGTACATGTTTGTTTGAGGAAAATAAAGATTTTATGTTGTCCTATGCTCGTGCCTCGCCTCACATCCTTTCCTTTCCCTCTGCAGTCTCTGTATAAAGAAATGCAAATGCCCAGATATGGGTGAGGTGGGTGGGTGCCCTGGGCGTCATTCTTTTGAGGGTGCCATGAGAATCTAAAGAATAAAAAAAGCAATAAAAGATTCATAATTATGTGTGCTGAGTGTGTATTTGTGGCAAATGGGCACCCTCTACAGGCAGGATGCCGGCACCCTCTGGCTGTGGCTGACAGACTCCACTGATCACATTCCCCTATGTCCCAAAGGAAGAAAAAAATGTTAAAAGTAGTTTTTTTCTTACATTATGCAGTGGTTTGAACTTTAAAACATTGAGCCCTAAAACGGCAACATTTGGTTATTGCAGCTTATGTTCCATCCATCCATCTTCTACTGCTTAATCCTTTTCGGGTCGCAGGGGGGCTGGAGCCTATCCCAACATCTTTGGGCGAGAGGCAAGGTACACCCTGGACAGATCGCCAGTCCATCGAACCTATTGATCGAACCCAGGATCGCCCGGCCAAGGGTGAGTTGCTGTGCTGCCGCAGTGCTAACCATTCTACCACCGCACTGCCCCGCAGCATATGTTATATAACATAATGTTTCTCCAACGTGTTAAGATAAGATAAGATAAGATAAGCCTTTATTAGTCCCACAACGGGGAAATTCCAGGATTGCAACAGCACAGGGATAGCAACACTCAGAGCAACAATCAGAAGGCAAGAAAAAAAACAAGCAAGCAAGAGCAGCTAATATACATATGTACATATTACTATAAAATATATACAGTATATACACACACACAGACACACAGTGCAGAGCATTGTAGCTGGATGGAATAAATATATGAATATATAAACACACAGTGCAGAGCATTGTAGCTAGATGGAATAAATATGTAAATATATAAACACCCACAGTACGGAGCATTGCAGCTAGGTGGAATAAATATGTAAGTATATAAACACACACAGTGCGGAGCATTGTAGCTAGATGGAATAAATATATAGATATATAAAAACACAGTGCGGAGCATTGTAGCTAGATGGAATAAATATATAGATATATAAATATGAACACACCCAGTGCTGAGCATTGTAGCTAGATGGAATAAATATGTAAATATATAAACACACACAGTGCAGAGCATTGTTGCTAGATGGGATGAAACAGCATAACCCTCTACTTAGTTATCCTACATGGTATGATTATGTGCCCATACATATTCTCACCCTCCATAGCGACCGGTATTTTCCTAGTTGTATGCCGGAGGGGACCATTGTGTAAGTCTATTGCATCTTTTGCATTTAAAAACTATTAGTTTGTTACGTCTTTTTGCTATCTCTGCGAGCAGCCCTGCTTAGGTTGTACAGTCTGACAGCCGTTGGTAGGAAGGACCTACGAAACCTCTCGGTTGTGCACCTGGGATGATGTAGTCTGCTGCTAAATGAGCTCCTCAGTGCATTCAGTACGTCCTGCATAGGGTGGAACTCGGACTCCAGCAGAGATGACAGTTTAGCCACCGTCCTTCTCTCTCCTATCTCCTCCACCGGATCAAGGCGCGATCAAGGTGTTGTAGTCGGCTTCAGTTTAGTGGCCACATGAATTAATTTCAGGGCTGTGCACAGACCATTTGAGAGGCAGGGGTGCAAATTGAATTTAAAAAAGGCACATGGAATGAGATCTGTTTAAAATAAGTTAGCTTTATATTGTGGGTGACACACATTGTGGGCTCACGTTTCCACAGAGACAGGACTGCATGTGTATTGAGGGTGTCACGTCTGCAAGGACTAAGGACTCGAATCTGCAGAAGATAACAAGGAGGTGTGAGATTTGTCTCTTTGTCCCACAGAAGATGCCCCGGAGAGATTTCCGGTTCATCGGGAAATGAGAGACAATGGTGAAGATTCAAAGGGATGCTTTGTGACTGTATGTTTACTGAAAACACCATGTGACTTGAATTCTGATGCTGGAAACATATAAAAGGGTGATGAGATATGATTCTTTCTCTTTCCTGCTTTGAGAATGCTAGAAGCTGTGTTCTGTCAATAAAGCTGGTTTACGACTAAACTCAGCCTCATCATTTGAGCACATCTTCTACACTGGTGACCTATGACGAGAAATGGGCAGACAGAATTCTCCCGAGCGGGGCTCGGCGGAAGCCAGCCTGATGGCCGCCTCCACGATCCAGCTGCCCGATTTCTGGCAGCACAGCCCACGCTCATGGTTTAGCGCAGTCGAGGCGCAGTTCAACCTCCGGAGAATCTCCAATGACGACACAAGATTCTACCACGTGGTAGCGAAGCTGGACAGCAACACGGTCCAGAGAGTGGAGGATCTGGTTAATCATCCACCAGACAGCGACAAGTACAGCGCATTGAAGGACGCGCTGATCAGCCATTTCACCCCTTCAGTCCAACAACGAGCAGAGGGACTCCTGACGTTGACGGAGTCAGAGAACGAGAGACCTGCGGACCTGATGGTGAAGATGCTGAGGCTCAAAGACTCTGAGGATGGCGAATTCATTTTCGCCCACCTTTTCCTTCGGACCCTGCCGCCAGCAGTGAGAGTGGCCCTGGCAGAGTCGCCCCGATTGGCCAGGTGAGACTACCGTGGGTTGAGCAAAGAGGCGCAGCGGTTGGTCGACGCCCACAAGCGGAATGCGGTTTCGGCCGCGGCGGCTAGCCCGGGAACGGCATCCGGAGACAGCGCAGGTCCAGCGGCCGCGGCGCCAGACGCACCAACAACGGCGGCGACGGGAGCCAGACGACGCGGAGCGGAGGACGGCCCGTGCTTCTACCACCGCCGTTTTGCAGAGAGAGCGCACAGGTGCGTCCCACCGTGCAACTTTAAGCGCCAGGGAAACGCCAAGACCGAGGGCCGGTAGCAGCTGCGACCCTCAGCAACGAGAACAGGCTGCTTTACCTGACGGATGCACGCTCGGGGAAACAGTTCCTCGTGGACAAGGGCTCTCAGCTGAGTTTCGTCACACCCACCTACGCGGAACGGCTGATGCCTTCTAAAGCTCCCTGGGTGTCAGCAGCGAACGGCTCCACGATTAAAACGTTCGGGGAGAGGACCATGCTTCTGTCCTTACAGGGCCGTTCATTTGAGTGGACATTTATTGTAGCAGCAGTCAGTTTCAACATGTTAGGGGCTGATTTTTTGTGCTCACATGGTTTATTGGTTGACCTTGCTAATAGACGTCTGATTAATGCACTGTCCTTTCATTCTATTCCCTGCACAGCTCGGGTGGCCCCGCCGACTGCACATGCCAGCGTCTCAGCTGCGGGTGGTAAGTTTCACACATTGCTTGCTCAGTTCCCAGCACTCACAGTCCCCACGTTTTCGGCAACGGTGGCTAAACATGGGGTGGAGCATTTCATAACAACCACCGGCCCTCCTGTTTTTGCAAAAGCTCGGCGCTTGGACCCAGCTAAACTGGCCATCGCGCGCGAGGAGTTCACTAATCTGGAAAAACTGGGCATTGTTAGACACTCCAAGAGCTCTTGGGCTTCGCCGTTACACATGGTCCCAAAGGCTGACGGCTCGTGGCGACCTTGCGGCAATTTCCGCAGGTTGAACAATGTTTCAGCTCATGACCGCTACCCGATTCCGCACATTCAGGATTTTTCTGTTCATTTGGCGGGGGCGCGCATTTTTTCTAAAATAGACTTGGTGCGCGGTTACCACCAGGTTCCAGCGCAAGATGTACCCAAAACAGCGGTCATAACTCCTTTCGGCCTTTTTGAGTTTTTGCACATGCCTTTTGGCCTCAAGGGGGCCGCGCAGACTTTCCAACGCATGATGGATGCAGTTTTATGTGACCTTCCTTTCATGTTCGTTTATTTGGACGATATTTTGGTAGCCAGCGCGTCCGAGGGCGAGCACGAAAAACACCTCACAGCAGTTTTTCGGAGGCTGGCAGAGCACGGGTTAATAGTTAACCCAGCAAAGTGCCAGTTTGGGGTGGCGCAGATTGATTTTTTGGGACATCGCGTTTCGGCAGAAGGAGCGGTTCCTCTTCCAAATAAAGTGCGTGCCATAACGGATTTTCCGCAGCCTCAAACGGTCAGGGCGCTTCAGGAGTTTCTAGGGATGGTTAATTTTTACAACCGGTTCCTCCCAAGCGCAGCACGGCTCATGCAGCCATTGTACACCGCGTTAAAAAAACAAAAGCCCGCAAATAAAGTTGAATGGTCTCCGGAGCGGGAGCGCGCTTTTGCCCAGGTCAAATCAGCCCTGGCAAACGCAGTTTTGTTAGCGCACCCAGTTCCAACGGCCCGCATGGCGCTCACCACTGACGCTTCCGATGTAGCGGTGGGGGCGGTAGTTGAACAGTTTGTGGCAGGTACCTGGCAACCCCTCACGTTTTTCAGCAGGACTTTGCGCAATAATGAGCGTAAATACAGTGCGTTTGACAGGGAGCTTTTGGCCCTACACTTGGCCATCCGTCATTTTCAGTTCTGGTTAGAAGGGCGACGTTTCACCGCGTTTGTGGATCATAAACCGCTAACGTTTGCGATGGCCAAAATTTCAGAACCCTGGTCAGGCCGGCAACAAAGGCAACTAGCCGCAATATCGGAGTTCACTACTGATATTCAGCATGTCGCGGGTAAACACAATGTTGTGGCAGACTGCCTCTCGCGCGCGGTAGCACCACCAAGCCCCATAGGGGCAGACTCTGTAGCCGTGGCCGCGGGCCCGGGCAGCGACGCGGGAGCGTGCGCATCCCCGGTCTGTGTTGGGTTAGATTATGCAGCCATGGCTGCGGAGCAGGTTAACGACGCGGACGTGCGCGCGCTCCAGTCTGGACCAACAGGGTTAAGGCTGGAGCACAGGGAGCAACAAAGTGGTATGCCCCCACTAATCTGCGATGTCTCCACGGGACGGCCCCGCCCCGTGGTGCCAGCCGCGTGGCGTTGCCGCGTTTTTGACTCGGTCCATTCTCTCGCGCACCCGGGGGTGCGCGCATCGATTAAGTTGGTGGGGGAGAAATTTGTTTGGCCCGGGTTGCGCAAACAGGTCAAGGAATGGGCGGCAGCCTGCGTAGCGTGTCAGCGAGCCAAAATACACAGACACACTAAGGCCCCGTTGGAACCTTTTCACATCCCCGCTAAGAGTTTTGATCATGTGCATGTTGACTTGGTGGGCCCGCTCCCATTATCACACGGGCACACACATCTTTTGACGATGGTGGATCGCACCACGCGCTGGCCAGAGGCGATTCCTCTGACATCAACCACAGCGGAAGAAGTTGTGCGAGCATTTTTAGCAGCGTGGGTTGCGCGTTTCGGTGTACCGTTGGACATAACGTCCGACAGGGGTCCCCAATTTATTTCCGAACTATGGTCATCAATGGCCCGCAGCTTGGGGGTGAAGATTCATCGCACTACCGCGTATAACCCCCAGGCTAGTGGTTTATGCGAACGCTTCCACAGGTCATTAAAAGCAGCCCTCAGAGCGTCGCTGACGGATACAAATTGGGTGGACAAACTTCCATGGGTTTTATTGGGGTTGCGTTCTGCACCTAAGGAAGATTTGCATGCTTCCCTGGCTGAATTAGTTTTTGCACAACCTCTCCGTTTGCCGGGGGAATTTCTCCCCAATAATCCAGCACCAAATGGCCCCCCTACTCAGCCGTGGCAGAGCGACTCGGGAGCAAACACGCTCCCTGGCCCGGTCTATCACAGTTTACCACACATTTTTGTGCCAAAGGCTTTAAAAAATGCAGAGTTTGTTTTTGTTAAACATGATGCTCAGCGTCCAAGTCTGCGGCCGTTTTATGACGGACCGTTCCGAGTGCTGGAGACCGGGCAGAAGCATTTTCTGCTAGATTTAGGGGGCAGAAGGGAGTTGATTTGCATAAACAGGCTCAAACCCGCCTTTGTTTTGGCTGATGAGGAAGTGCAGCTCGCGAGGCCCCCCCGCCGTGGCAGGTCGCCGAGAGGACATTCTCCAAAATCTTCACAGAAAGGTGCTAACAGCTTTAATCCACAGGTGCAGAGAGATGTTGCAGGTGCAGCCAAGCCAGGTTGCAGCAGATTCGGCAGAAAGTTAAAACCTAGGCAGTTGGTGGATTGATTAGCGATGTATGGAGTGTTTTGTGTTTTTCTTTTTTTTTATGCCATGCAGGTTTTGCCTTACTAGACGTTTGGGGGGCGGGGTAGTGTGGGCGACACACATTGTGGGCTCACGTTTCCACAGAGACAGGACTGCATGTGTATTGAGGGTGTCACGTCTGCAAGGACTAAGGACTCGAATCTGCAGAAGATAACAAGGAGGTGTGAGATTTGTCTCTTTGTCCCACAGAAGATGCCCCGGAGAGATTTCCGGTTCATCGGGAAATGAGAGACAATGGTGAAGATTCAAAGGGATGCTTTGTGACTGTATGTTTACTGAAAACACCATGTGACTTGAATTCTGATGCTGGAAACATATAAAAGGGTGATGAGATATGATTCTTTCTCTTTCCTGCTTTGAGAATGCTAGAAGCTGTGTTCTGTCAATAAAGCTGGTTTACGACTAAACTCAGCCTCATCATTTGAGCACATCCTCTACAATATGTTACTTTGTTGGTATCTATTTTACTTTAGTAACTACATACTCATGGACACATTTAATAACCCACAGATTTTTACAAATTATCAGCTCACACGGAGACCACGGCCTTCATCATTAATTATGCAAAGATCAATGACCAAAAATAAATAAATAAATAAAAATGGGCAGCTTCCATTGAAAAATGATTATCTCTTCAAAATAAGAACATCTTTGCAAAAGTTTGAAAAAAAAAGCTTTTCTTTCAACAAATAAATAATAAAACTTCATTCAAATGACTAAATCATTGCAAAAAAATGAAAATGGCCATTTGTCTAGTCAGCAAAATGAGCCCAAACCATCCCCTCTGTAAAACTGCCCCCCTCCACCCTACCAAAGACTGAAAGGATAGTTTATACAGGACAACGTAGTACAGGTGCATCTCAATAAATATTAGAAGATTACATATAATTTTTTTTTAAATGGATTTTTAATAGAAAGTATGTCCATGTACTCAGTACTTGATTGGGGCTCCTTTTGCAAGAATTACTGCATTGATGCGACATGTCATGGAGGTGATCAGCTTGGGGCACTGCTGAGGTGTTATGGAGGCCCAGGTTGCTTTGATAGTGGCCTTCAGCTCATCTACATTGTTGGGTCTGGTGTCTCTCATCTTCCTCTTGATAATATTACATAGATTCTCTATCGGGTTTAGGTCAGGAGGGTTTGCTGGTCAATCAATCACAGTGATATCATAGTCATTAAACCAGGTTTTGGTACATTTGGCAGTGTGAACAGGTGCTAAGTCCTGCTGGAAAATGAAATCAGCATCTCCATAAAGCTTGTCAGCAGAGGGAAGCATGAAGTGCTCTAAAGTTTACCAGTAGATAACTGTGCTGACTTTGAGTTAAAAAATCAGTTTTTTAAAATTAATTTTATGTAATGTTCTATTTTTTGAGAAAGTTAATTTGGGTTTTTCATTAGCTGTAAGCTGTAACCATCAAAATGAAAAGACATATACACTTGAAATTTATCACTCATCATCATCATCATCATCATCATCATCATCATCGTCATAGCAGTCTGTCGGGGCGACAATGACCGTTTCATTTAGGTCTGATCAGATTCCTCCACGCAGCTAGGTCCTTCACCTTGCGCTGCCAGGAACTCCTGACCTTGTTTACCAGGGAGACATCTGAGCTGGTATGAACTGCTTTCTGACTGACCATTTCATGAAACTGCTTGCAAAGTATTTGAGTACCGCTAGCTTTTGCTGGACTAGTGGCACATTCCCTGTGTGTAATGAACCTAGTTTTATTTTTTTTAATTGAAGTACTGAAATAAAGCAACTTTTTGATGACATTCTAATTTATTGAGATGCACCCATCAGTGAGAGGATAGGTGCAAATGTACAAGAAAATCATGAAAATATGAGAAAAAAGGTGAAACATGGCAAAAATTAAAAAAGTAACAAACTTGGCAGGAAAAAGTTGCTAGAAAAACCTCACTAATTGTTGAGAAAAGTGAACATTTCGACATTTAAGAGAGAAATAAAAAGTTTTGAAAAATGTGTGTGTGCTTAGCGCCCTTAGCTCTTCCAGGATCATTGTGGAGAACCCCTTTGCCACACAGATGTCATTCCAGCATGATAAATCATCTCCAGCTCTGTGGAAGGGTGCTAGCTCTTTCAGCACTTTGTACAGCCAGGCATCGCGTATAAAGGTGCAGAGCTGGGTCAGTATCAGGTCCTATTCAGACACTGTTTGGAGCTCCTGCAGGAAGACGGCATTCTGAAGTGGGCCGTGCAGCATGTGGACCAGCTCTGGCTCTAAGGGGTCCTGGCTGGTATTTGGTGAGGTGTTGGGCATGGCCTGGGACAGTAGGTCCACCACTACATTCTCTGCCTGGCGTGAACTGGGTGGTGAAGTTATATGCTTGTAACCTTTCTGTCCACCTGTAGATGCGCAGAGGTTTGTGTCTCAACCCGATGTTTCCAGCAGCGCTGTGAGGGCCCTATGGTCTGTCCGGAGAGTGAAGCGTCATCCGTATAGGTACATGTGCCAGTGTTTGCACACCCAGATGCATAGTAACTCCTCCCTCTCCCCCACTGAATATTTCTGCTTGACCAAAGTGAGTGTGAAGCTATTGCCACTGGACGTTTCGTCCCCCCTTGAAGTTGGGACAGTACTGCTCCTACTGCCATGTTGGAGGCATCACAGGTCACAAAAGTGAGGCTCTGTAGGTTGAAATGGGCCAGCACTGGTGGGGAAGTGAGCTGCGTCTTCAGTCGGCAGATGGGGGCGGAGCATGCCGGGGTCCATATCGAAGGTGCATCCTGCTTCAGGAGGGCACGCAGTGAATCTATCATCTCCGAGTAGTGGGGAATGAAGTGCCCATAAAAGTTCGCCATGTCCAGAAAAGATGATAGCTGTGTGAAGCACGATGGTTCAGGTAAGTGCAGTACTGCCTCCACATTTGAATGTAGGAGGCTCAGGCTCTCGACGGTCAGGCAGAATCCCACAAACTCTATGGCCAGTGCTTCAAAGATGCACTTTTCCCTGGTGAGTGTGAGGCCATGTTTTGCAAACACTTCCATTCCCCTAGCGAGGCAGGCGTCGTGAGAGGCCAATGTTGTGCCGTGCACCACAGTGTCATCTAAATACACCGCTACCTCTGGGAGGCCGGCGAAGATGGTGACCATGATTTTTTGAAAGCAGCTCAGGGCCAAACTGAGGTCGAAAGCGATGCGGGTGTACCTGAACACTCCCATGTGGGTGACGAAGGCCATTAGGTTTGCGGCTGTCTGGGTGTAAGGGGACTTGCAGGTAACCCTAACGGAGGTCCAGCTTGGAAAAAACCTTCGAGCCGTGGAACGCTGCTGTCAGGAATTACCACCTTGTTTACCATCCTGAGGTTGATGCACGGCCACAGGCCACACTTCTTCTTTGCCACCACCAAGTTGGAGATCCAGGGGGATGCGCCAACCCGCTCAATGATGCCGGCGTCCAAGAGTTTCTGCAATTCTTCTGTGACGTTGTCCCGCAGTGCGAGGGGCAGCCGGCAAAGGGGTTGGATTTTTGGGGACACCGTCGGATCAATGAACGGTCGGTGGTTGAAGGAGTGAGGTAGCCCAGTCCCACGAAGAGTGTCGGCTAATGGTGCTGTCAGGTTGAGGAGACTGTCAGTATGGTAGAGCCCATCGGGTCTAAAATGGAGAAGCCCAGTCACTGATCAAGTCAATACCCAGCAGGTTGGCCCCTTGGCACATCATTTGTAATGTGAAAGCTGGGATGAATTTACAGCTGCAGCGTATTGAAAACATGACTGTCCCTGCCATGCCAATCTTGACGTGCCCATAGCCAAACAAGTCCTTTGCGTTAGCTGCGATAGCCTTCCGAGGGAACAGTTTTCTAACCACAGACTCGCTCAGAAGGGACCTCAAGGCCTCCGTCTCCAGTAGCAGTGGCACGCCAACACCGTCCAGCTCCATTGTGTACCACATGAACTGCCACTCTTAGAGCCTATGGAGTTAATGGCGGTGGGGCCAGGTGGGCAGGGCGTTGACTTCTTGATGTTTGAGTGACAAACTCTAGCAAAATGGTTGAGCTTCTTACAGCGGTGGCATTTCCGCCCCATGGCTGGGCAGGCGGACATGTGGGCTCGGTGTGTGTACAAACCACAGTCACCACAGGGCTGATGTTCTTTTATGCCATTCCACTTCCTACCTTTCTTTTTTCGGTTGTGGTGGGGAGGTGTGGGGACGGAGCACTGGGTAACAGTGATGACGGCCCACGCTCGTAGGGCTGGACGAGGGGCTTGCAAGCTAGGTGTTGTTAGTCGTGATGTTAGTTGGATGGCCGTTTTGATTTGGGACACCATTTCCACAGCCTTGTCTAGTTGCAGGTCGTTTGACGCCAGCAGCAGCTGTTCCCGCAGCCACAGGCTTGTGGTATACTCTGCTAGCTTGTCTCGCACCAGCTCTTCCTCTAGGTGGCCAAAGGCACACATGTTAGTCGGGACACGGAGCTCAGTGACACAGTGTTGAGCCATCTCATCCACATGTTGGCGCTGTTGGCTAAAAGTGATTCTTCACGCCGTGATGTTGGTGTGTCAGCGAAATGTTTCTCCATCAAAGCAATACAGTCCTCATATGTGTCTGCAGAGCCAAGAGAACGTAAAACACATTGCCCCTCGCTGCCGAGGTTGTGAATTAACGCATCCCTTAGCCTCTCATTGCTAGCATCAGCTAGATTAATCATGTCGATAAAGTTTTTGAATGAATCATGCCAGTGGGGCCAAGGGAGTTCACCTGGCAGGGTGAGGAATGGTTTCAGAGGTGCCAGTGAAATGTCTATTATCCTCGTCGCCATTGTTATGTTTGAGAATAACGAGCTGACAATCGTTATGAACTGAACTCCGTTCTATTTGCCATTCAACTAACTATACTGCTCAAAAAAATAAAGGGAACACTTTGAAAACACATCACATTTTAATGGGAAAAAATAAACTGGATATCGAAATTGTGGCAGGCTAGTCCAGCTTACTCAGATTAAAGGAACACTTTTAAATCTGAGTAAGCTGGACTAGCCTGCCACAATTTTGATATCCAGTTTATTTTTTCCCATTAAAATGTGATGTGTTTTCAAAGTGTTCCCTTTATTTTTTTGAGCAGTATATATACAAAGGGGTGGTGGTGCCATTTCGCACCACAGCCAGTTCGCCATGTGGTGACGTCACTTGGGTGAATGACCCCATGTCCAAACACCACACACTGGTTTTTATGCTTCTCTCTGTGGCTGGGTAACTAACTTTCCTTTCCCCATTCTATTATGCCTAGCACCAAGCTAGAAGGCGGGAAGTACCATTTTTGTATGGTCTTTGGTATGACCTGCTCGGCGTGTGAACCCACAACCTCCGGGCTGTGGGGAAGATGCTCTACAACTAGGCCACCACTCTGGTTTGAGGAGGAAGAAACTGAACTCTGTCCACCACCCCACCCCCCACCCCCCCAGACCAAAACGCACTCACCCACACAACAACTACCTTAGCTGTTGGCACAGAATGATTGGCACACCGACAGCAATACATCTTCTGCTATATGTCTCTGCACTTTACTGCAACCATTTGCGCAAATGCCATATCTGCTGCTGTCAGTTATTGCAATATTGATCATGTGCAGTCCTATCTGTCACTGTCTGCACCTACACTTCCGCATCAAACTTGCAACTACGAGTATTACTGCTCTACTTTTCTGTATATAGGATTGTTGGGTTTCATCATTTATTTTTATTTGCGCTATGGGATGTCTGGGTCTATCTTTTGTCTTGCACTATGGGTAGCATTGCTGTACATAGACTGCTGTTGTTTTTCCAGCCTTATTCCTTTTTCTTTTTTTAATATTGCCCACACCAATAAAGAGAGATAGAAACTCCATTTCATTGCTCCAGGAGGTCAGGAAGTCCTTCCAGAGTCTTATCACGGCCCTTCCGTTCTCCTGCCATTATCCACAGGGGGTCCAGACGTATTGTCCCATCCAAGACGTGAGGTCAATCAACACATGCAGTCCTAAGCATCTCTTTTTGCTTATACATATGTTGGCAAGAATATATGAGCCACATAACCCCCCCCCCCCAAACGTCGAAGAATGGACAATAAAGCATAATTCACACAACATGGTAAAATCAACAGCATAGTCTACACAACATGATAAAAACACACATCAGTCTATACGCCGTCTGGGCTTCAAACGTCTTCCAAATTTGCTGTAAGCAGGCTTCGCCGTCCCTGCAGCGCCGTCCTGCAGAGAATCTGTTAACTGAGGAAGAGAATGATTATTTGGTCCCTGCGGGGACTCCAGGACATGCTCCCTGGGGGGTCTGCCACGTCGAGGTGCCCTCGCCACCCGTACAGACTCGTCGTTCATCACAAAAGCAGGCTTTAGTCTGTCAATACTAACTGTTTCCTTTCTGTCCCCCAAATCCAGCACAAAATGTTTATCACCTGTTTCCAGCACTCTAAATGGACCATCATATGGCGGGCGGAGGCTGGGTCGCTGAGCCTCGTGCCTGACAAAAACAAACTCGGCATTTTTCAAAGCTTTGGGAACAAAAACACGCGGAAAAGTGTGATGAACGGGGCCCGGGAGCATGTCTGCTCCCGTGCCGATCAGTGGTCCCAGAGCCGGGGGGCGCCCCGGCGCCGGATGCTCTGGTAGGAACTCACCGGGCAGCCTGAGAGGTTGTGCAAAAACCAACTCCGCTGGGGAGGCATTTAAGTCCTCCTTGGGCGCAGAACGCAACCCCAATAAAACCCATGGTAGTTTGTTTACCCAATCTGCATCCGTAAGCGACGCTCTGAGGGCTGCCTTCAAAGACCTGTGAAAATGCTCGCATAAACCATTAGCCTGGGGGTTGTAAGCAGTAGTGCGGTGAATTGTCGCTCCTAAGCTGCTGGCCATCGCTGACCAAAGCTCAGACACAAATTGAGGTCCCCTGTTGGACGTAATATCCGACGGAACCCCGAAACGTGCTACCCAGGCCGTCAAAAAGGCGCGAGCCACCTCTGCAGCCGTGGTCGATGCTAGTGGGACCACTTCCGGCCAGCGTGTGGTTCGGTCCACCATTGTCAAAAGATGTGTGAACTCCTGCGACGACGGTAGGGGGCCCACGAGGTCGACATGCACATGATCGAATCTCTTGGCCGGAATGTGGAACGGTTCTAAGGGAGGTTTCGTGTGCTTGTGAATTTTGGCCCGCTGGCAAGCCATGCAGGTCTTTGCCCACTCTTTCACGTGCTTGCGCAGGCTCGGCCAAACACACTTCTCAGCTACCATTTTCACAGAAGCGCGCACCCCCGGGTGCGCCAGGGAGTGAACCAAGTCAAAAACTCGGCGGCGCCACGTGGCCGGTACCACCAGGCGCGGCTGCCCGGTAGATACATCGCAGATTAGGGGGGTATACCGGTTTGCAAACTCCTGCTCTCCAGCCTTAACCCTGTTGGTCCAGACTGGAGCGCGCACACATCCGCATCTCTACCCTGCTCAGCTGCCATGGCTGCATAATCTATCCCCACGTGAACTGGGGCCGCGTGCGCTTCCGCACTGCTATTTTGCCCTGTGGCTGCGGTAGTATAATCTACCTCTGCGCGGACTGGTGCTGTTGCCGCGCGAGAGAGGCAGTCTGCCACTACATTGAGTTTACCCGCTACGTGCTGAATATCAGTAGTAAATTCTGAAATTGCGGCCAGCTGCCCCTGCTGCCGGCCCGACCAAGGTTCTGAAATTTTGGCCATCGCAAAAGTGAGCGGCTTGTGGTCGACAAACGCGGTGAAACGTCGACCTTCCAGCCAGAACTGGAAATGGCGAATGGCTAAGTGGAGCGCTAACAGCTCCCTGTCAAACATGCTGTATTTCCGCTCTGCTTCGTGCAAGGATCTGCTGAAAAATGCCAGCGGCTGCCAAACCCCGGCAACCTGCTGTTCCACAACCGCCCCTATGGCCAAATCTGATGCGTCAGTCGTGAGTGCTATGCGGGCCGTTGGATCTGGGTGAGCTAGCAGCACAGCGTCAGCAAGGGCTTTTTTAACCCCCGCGAATGCGCGCTCCCACTCCAGGGACCACTCAATCATATTGGAGGGTTTTTGCTTTTTAAGCGCGGCATATAACGGTTGCATGAGCTGCGCTGCGTGGGGTAGGAAACGGTTATAAAAATTTACCATTCCTAAAAACTCCTGTAATGATTTGACCGTTTGTGGCCGGGGAAAATCTGCCACTGCGCGCACCTTGTCCAGTAGCGGAACCGCCCCTTCTGGGGAAACGCGGTGCCCCAAAAAATCGATCTGTGCCACACCGAACTGGCACTTGACTGGATTAATTATTAACCCGTGCTCTCCCAACCTCCGAAAAACTGCCGTGAGGCATTTTTCGTGTTCCTCCTCGGACGTGCTGGCGACTAAAATGTCGTCGAGGTAGACGAACACAAAAGGGAGATCGCGTAACACAGCGTCCATCATGAGTTGGAAGGTTTGCGCAGCGCCTTTGAGGCCAAACGGCATGCGTAAAAATTCAAAAAGTCCGAACGGGGTTATTACCGCTGTTTTGGGAATGTCCTCGGCTTGGACTGGGACCTGATGATAGCCGCGGACCAGGTCTACTTTAGAAAAAATGCGCGCCCCCGCCAGATGCACCAAAAAATCCTGGATGTGTGGGATCGGGTAGCGGTCATGCGCTGTGGTGTTGTTCAACCTGCGGTAATCACCACAAGGTCTCCAAGAGCCGTCAGCTTTAGGGACCATATGCAGTGGGGAGGCCCATGGGCTCTTCGAACGGCGAATAATGCCCAGCCTTTCAAGGTTGGCGAACTCCTCGCGCACTATGGAGAGCTTAGCTGCATCCAAGCGCCGAGCTTTTGCGAAGACAGGGGGGGCAGCTGTGGTGATAAAGTGCTCCACCCCTTGTTTCGCAACTGTTGCCGAAAATGTGGGAACTGTGAGCGCTGGAAACTGGGTGAGGAGTGTGTGGAACTTACCACCTGCTGTGGCGACGTTGGTCTGCACTGGTGGCGGGGACACTCGAGCTGCACAAGGAATGGAATAAAAAGATAGTGCATTAACCAAGCGCCTGTTGGCAAGATCAACTAACAAACCATGTGAGCACAGAAAATCAGCACCTAACATATTAAAACTCACCGCCGCTATAATAAAAATCCATTCATAAGAGCGGCTGTGCAAGGACAGAAGCAGAGTCCTTTCTCCGAAGGTCTTGATGCTCGAGCCGTTCGCCGCCGTTGCCCCGTCACCACGGGGGCCCGCCAGCCGGTCAGCATAGGTCGGGGTGATGAAACTCACTTGGGCTCCGGTGTCCGCGAGGAAGTGCCGCCCGGAGTTCGCATCCGTGAGGTAGAGCAGCTTATTTCGTTCGCCGAGAGCCGAAGCTGCTACCGACTCCCGGTTCTGGCATTTCCCGAGGACTTAAAGTTGCACGGCGGCACACATCTGTGTGCCTTCTCTGCAAAGCGCCGATGGTAAAAGCAGAGGCCCTCTCCTCCGCTGCGTCGAGGCCACGCCACTGCCATCGTTGGTGGGATTGGTTCCGCTGTCTCCGGCTCTCCGCTGCTCCCGGTCGCTGCACCGAGGTCTGCCGCTGCCGTGGTGGCTGTTTGCTCACCGCAGGAGTCGAGGAGCCACTGCACCTCTCGGGCCAGCGCAGGGAAGTCCCGCTGGGTCACACAACGCATGCTGGACAGGGTCCCTCTCATCTGCATCGGGAGGTTTCTCAGGAAGATGTGTTTAAACAGGAAATCGTCGTTGTCTGTGTCCCTCAGCTGCAGCATGTCTTCCATCAGGTTGACTGGCCTGCGTCCTCCCCGGTCGTGCAGAGCCAGGAGTCTTCTAGCCCTCTCCTCGGGTGAGGGCGTGAAACACTGGATGAAGGCAGCCTTCAGCTCGCCGTATTTGTCATCAGCAGGCGGCTGCTGTACCAGGCTCCGCACGCATCGAGCTGTGCGGTTGTCGAGCTTTGCGAAGACGTGGTAGAATTTAGTGTCATCCGCCGTTATTCCCCCGAGCGCGAACTGTGCCTCGGCCTGGAGGAACCACGAGTCCAGGTTGTCCTGCCAGAATTCTGGTAGCTTGATGGAGACGGCGCTCGCTCGGGCAGACTCCGACGAGTCTGGATCGGGGAAATTGTCTCTAGGCATTCTCACGTTTCTGGTCACCAATGTGGGGAGCGTGAAATAAAGAGACTGAATTATTTCTCAATTCAGGTTTATTGCAGAATTCACATCCCCAGCTTTTTTCTCAAGAACAGAAGAGAGTGAGCTGCATCAAAGCCCCCACATTTATACAAGGCACATCAAAGGCAGAATCACACATTGCTGTCAAACCCCCATTTGACAATAATTCTCCCCTCGAGTCTCTTAGTCCTCCGTCTGGCTCCAGGAGGTCAGGAAGTCCTTCCAGAGTCTTATCACGGCCCTTCCGTCCTTCTGCCATTATCCACAGGGGGTCCAGACGTATTGTCCCATCCAAGACGTGAGGTCAATCAACACATGCAGTCCTAAGCATCTCCTTTTGCTTATACATATGTTGGCAAGAATATATGAGCCACAGGGAGGCTATTTCAGTATAAATAACGGTATACAGTGATCCCTCACTTATCGCGTTTAATGGGGACCAGAACCGACCGCGAAAAGTGAAAAACCGCGAAGTAGCGTCACCCCCCCCACACAAGGGCGTCACAAGCACTATTTTGCACAAAAAGGCACAAGAGAACAGCGAAAAGTGCCACTAAGCAACACGAGCGATAAAGAACAATGAATGCGGTCTTCCTTCGCTGGGTATGGGCGCTCTGCAGGGAGAGAAGCTGGGTAAAACGTCTCAGCCAATCAGCTTGCGAGGTAAAACGTCTCGGCCAATCAGCTTGCGAGATTCCCGAGCGGTGAAGAGGTGGGCGGAGAGGAGTGGAGCGGTGGTCAGAGAGGTGGATTTTGAGTTGTGCGGGCTCTCCGTGTTGATACCTGATGTTCTAATGTAGTCTCCCTGCCTTCTGCTAGCGCCCGGGCAACTTTCGTGCCATTTTTTCTCAATTTTGAATTTTTGATGAATATTTTTGAAAAATCCGCGATGCACTGAGGGCGCGAAAGGTGAAACGCGAAGTAGCGAGGGATCACTGTACAATAAATGGCCTCTCTGACCACCACCAAGCATTTATACACATTCATACACCAGTGTCACAGACACTGGAGGCAAGGTGGGCTCACCAATTCTGCACAAGGTACAAATGCATAAATGTAAATTACGTACAAATTTGCAAGAATAAAGGTGCAAAGATATAATAAAAGATGCCAAATTATTAAAAAAAATTTAAAAAGTCACAAATTAAGATAAGATAAGATAAGATAAGCCTTTATTAGTCCCACAACGGGGAAATTCCAGGATTGCAACAGCACAGGGATAGCAACACTCAGAGCAACAATCAGAAGGCAAGAAAAAAACAAGCAAGCAAGAGCGGCTAATATACATATGTACATATTACTATAAAATAAATATATACACACACACACACAGACACACAGTGCAGAGCATTGTAGCTGGATGGAATAAATATGTAAATATATAAACACCCACAGTACGGAGCATTGCAGCTAGGTGGAATAAATATGCAAGTATATAAACACACACAGTGCGGAGCAATGTAGCTAGATGGAATAATATGTAGATATATAAAAAACACAGTGTGGAGCATTGTAGCTAGATGGAATAAATATGTAAATATATAAACACACACAGTGCAGAGCATTGTTGCTAGATGGGATGAAACAGCATAACCGTCTACTTAGTTATCCTACATAGTATGATTATGTGCCCATACATATTCTCACCCTCCATAGCGACCGGTATGTTCCTAGTTGTATGCCGGAGGGGACCATTGTGTAAGTCTATTGCATCTTTTGCATTCAAAAAAACTATTAGTTTGTTACGTCTTTTTGCTATCTCTGCGAGCAGCCCTGCTTAGGTTGTACAGTCTGACAGCCGTTGGTAGGAAGGACCTACGAAACCTCTCGGTTGTGCACCTGGGATGATGTAGTCTGCTGCTAAATGAGCTCCTCAGTGCATCCAGTATGTCCTGCATAGGGTGGAACTCGGACTCCAGCAGAGATGACAGTTTAGCCACCGTCCTTCTCTCTCCTATCTCCTCCATCGGATCAAGGCGCTGCCCCAGGACAGAGCTAGCTTTCTTAATCAGTTTGTTCAGTCTCTTCCTATCGGCTGCAGTAATGCCACTGCCCCAGCAGACGACTCCAAAAGTGATGGCTGATGCCACCACCGTGTCATAGAATGACTTCAGCAGCGCCCCTTGTACACCAAAAGACCTGAGTCTCCTCAGCAGGAACAGCCTGCGCTGTCCCTTCTTGTAGAGTGCGTCAGTATTGTGTGACCAGTCTAGTTTATTGTTCAGATGAACACCCAGGTACTTATAGGATGTCACCATCTCGATGTCTGTTCCCTGTATGTTTACTGGTGCTGTGAGGGGCTGCCCATGCCTGCGGCAGTCCACCACCAGCTCCTTAGTTTTCCTCGCGTTGATCTGGAGGCAGTTCCGATGGCACCAGTCCACGAAGTCCTGGATAAGCCCTCTGTACTCAGCTTCATCTCCATTGGAGATGAGGCCAACGATCGCAGAGTCATCAGAGAACTTCTGTAGATGGCAGTGTGTTGTGTTGTGTGAGAAGTCTGCAGTATAAAGAGTGAACAGGAAGGGAGCCAGCACCGTTCCCTGGGGGGGCCCCCGTGCTACTGATGATCGTGTCGGACACACAGTCCCGGGTTCTTACAAACTGAGGCCGGTTCGTGAGGTAGTCCAGGATCCATGATGACAGGTGCTGGTCCACCCCTGCTCGCAGCAGCTTGTCCTTCAGGATCATCGGTTGGATGGTGTTGAAAGCACTGGAGAAGTCAAAGAACATGATCCTCACCATATTCCCGGGCTTCTCCAGGTGGGACAGAGAACGGTGAAGGAGGAAGATCACCGCATCCTCCACCCCAATGCCATGCTGGTAGGCGAACTGGAGTGGATCCATCGCTGGTTCCACCAGGGGGCGGAGGTGAGCAAGGAGCAGTCTCTCCAGGGTCTTCATCAAGTGGGACGTCAAGGCCACCGGTCTGTAGCTGTTCAGGTCTTTGGGGTGGGAAGTTTTTGGTACAGGTACCACACAAGATGTTTTCCACAGCTGTGGTACCCTCCCCAGTTTCAGGCTCATGTTGAAGATATACGTCACAATCCCACACAGCTGGTCTGCACAGGACTTGAGGAGCTTTGCGCTGATGCCGTCCGGTCCCGGCGCCTTCCTCGCTTTGATCTTCCTCAGCTCCGTCCTCACCTGGGTCTCGGTCAGGGTCAGGATGGGGGGCTGTGTGTTGGGAGTGGGGGGGTGTTGGTGGAGTGGGGAGTGGGCAGCAGGACTTGATTTCTTAGAGGCAGCAGTGGTTGTTGTGCAGACAGGGGGGAGGGCGGTTGGTCAAATCTATTGAAAAACAGATTCAGGTTGTTCGCCCACTCCCTGCCCCCCGTGGCCTGGGGGGAGGTATTCTGGAGCCCCGAGATGGTTTTGAGGTTTCTCCAGACCCCGCTGATGTCGCTCTGTTGCAGCTTGTCCTCCATCTTCTTCCTGAAGCTGTCCTTGCCTTCTCTGATCTTTCTCCTCAGCTCCCTCTGTACGGACTTCAGCATCTCCCTGTTCCCCGACCTGAAGATCCTCTTCTTCTCTCTCAGAAGTGTTTTTATCTCAGGGTTGATCCAGGGTTTGTTGTTTGAGTGACGCCGTATGGTCTTGGTGGGAACGGATTTGTCCACACAGAAGCTGAGGCAGCCCGTGAAGGTGTGAATGAGGCCATCGATGTCCTCACCATGTGGATCGCAGAGCTGCTTCCAGGCGGTGGCTTCAAAACAGTCCTTTAGAGTGTCCATTGTCTCCTCAGACCATAACTCCACAGTGTGCATGGCCGGAGTTAAATTACAGTTTAACTACACAGAATAAAAACTTAACCTGCATCCAGATGAGCATTGCAAATTTATGGGAAAAGGTTTGATAATTTGCAGGGAAAAAAAATGCAAATTTTTGAGAAAAAAAGTTGAAAATTTATATTTTAAAAAGTTACAAATTTATGAGAAAAAAATAAAAATTAGAGGAAAAAGTCATAAATTTATGAAGAAAAAAGTCACAATTTTTTGAGGAAAAAGTTGCAAATGCAGGATTTAAAAATGTAAAAAACTGCAAATTACAATTACAGTGGTGTGAAAAAGTGTTTGCTCCCTTCCTGATTTCTCATTTTTTTGTATGTTTGTCACACTTAAATGTTTCAGATCATCAAACAAATTTAAATATTAGACAAAGATAACACAAAAGATAACACAAAGATAACACAAAATGCAGTTTTTAAATGAAGGTGTTTATAAGTGATTGCCCCCTAAACCTAATAACTGGTTGGGCCGCCCTTTGTCATGGTCCGCTCTGCTCATCACCTTCAGCTGCGCTCACACCTGGTCCTCATCAGGCACCGCCTATATCTACCGCACTGGCCTTTGGGATAGTGCAGAGATGTCTCACTGCGCTCCAGGAGAGCTTCACCACCGTTCCTTGCTTTCTACCTACGCTACAGCCAGCGCTCGTCTTCTTCCTCGCCCAAGAAGCCATCCAGCCTGCCACGTAAGTGTTCATTCCTACTAACCTTGCCTATCAGTTCCCCTGTGCACAGGTGGTGTCCTTGGCAGCGGAATTCTAGCCTCCTCCTTCCAGGCGGCGGACCATTCACCCAACCTACTCACCACCACCTGCACGTCAACTCATCTGCCGGAGTCACTCCACTACCTGAAGCGTACTGTCTTCCTGGCCACAGCTGTCATGCTGAAGTGGAGCTCACTACCATCTGTTCCCACAGTAAGTTCAGTGTAACTGTTTCACTCCAGAAGTGACGCCCAGTAATTCCATCTCCTTGTGTGTCTCCAGGGTTGCCAGGCTGTACGGTGTCTTGCTCAGTCCCCGGCAGTTCCAGACAGCACTCACACCACACTCTCACAAACCTGGCTGTTAATAAACTTGATTGTATCGATTCGGAGTCTGTGTGCCGTCACTGGGTCATTGAACTATGTCAGTACATCTCCACCAGAGCGACCCAGCTGACAGCGCTTTGGTGCGCCGTGTCAACCATATGGAGATCCGAATCGATCAATTGGTTTATCAGCAGCAGGTCATTATGAACCAATTAACCCGTGTTACTGATCGGTTAGACCAATTATCTAACTCTCAGCCCTTTTCCCAGGCCTTACCGCCTTCCAGCAGCTTCTCGGCTCCCGCTAGCTTCCCAGCTAACCAGTCCCAGCAGGCCACTCCGGCTCGTCTCATTCCCATTCCGACTCCCATCTGTTTTAGTGGTAAGTTGGGTGAAGCCCAGGGGTTTATTATGCAATGTGAGGTGGTTTTCCAGCGGGTGCCAGGTGACTTTCCCTCCGACCATAGTAAGATCGGTTACGTCATTAACCTGTTGGAGGGGAGAGCACTAGCTTGGGCATATGCGGTAATGGCTAGGGCTAATTATTCGAGCCTCACCTTCAGTCAATTTATCGGTGAATTTAACAAGGTTTTTGACCATTCTGACGGGGACAGTGTTCTCACCACACGCTTACTTAACCTAAGACAAGGGTCCAAGGCTGTAGCTGACTATGCTATTGATTTCTAGGTGGCAGCTACAGAAGTGGGTTGGGAGGACACCTCTCTTTGCAGTATTTTCATTAGAAGCCTCTGCCCTAGCCTTCGGAATGAATTAGCCCCGTTGGAGAAGCTGACTAGGTTGTCTGAATTAATCTCCTTAGCCATTAGCTTGGATAACAGACTCAGGGAGCGGGCGGCAGAATGTAAGGGCTATGGGTGATCTGAGGAACTGTTTCGTCACACCCCACGGTCCTCGTGTTTAGCTCTACCGTCTACTGAACCCTCGGGCCCCTCGGAACCCTGATGGTGGGACACTCTAGATTATCCGCGGCTGAGAAACAGCGGCGCCATGAGCTGGGGTTGTGCCTCTATTGTGGGAGTGAGGAGCATGAGATCGAGTCTTGTCAGCTTCGACCAAAAGGGGGAGTCCATGTGTCGCAGTAGGGGGACTCACGGACTCATCCCAGCCTAATCCCCTGTCTTGGTTACTGCTGCCCATTAGGTTCATTCATAAGCACACTGAAATTCCCACTCAGGCTTTAGTGGACTCCCGGGCTGAGCAGAGCTTTGTTTCCAGAGACCTGGCAACTCGGTTGGGCCTCCACTGCCTACCCCTTAAGTCTCCGCTACCACTGATCGCGTTGTCCAACGCTCCTATGGCTACTGTGTCCCAGAGGACCACCCCTGTGTCAGTTATTATCTCCAGAAATCATCGTGAGGAACTGTCCTTCCTGGTCTGGCCCATCTCGTCATCTCCGGTCATCCTGGGCTACCCTTGGCTTCGTGTTCACAATCCAATGATTGACTGGAGTTCAGGGAGTATTAAGTCTTGGAGCTCATTTTGTCTCAGCGCATGCCTTCAGTCAGCTGCATGTTCCCCTTCTGTGACCCTGGGGATTCCTACTGTTCCCCCTCCCAACCTGTCTAAAGTGCCCCCTGAATATGATGACCTTAGAGCCATGTTCAGCAAGTCCCAGGTCCCTTCCTCCCCACCGGCTGTATGATTGTGCCATAAATATTCGACCGGGGGCTCCACTCCCGTCCAGCCGGCTGTATAGCCTTTCCCCGCCAGAGCGGGCTGCCATGGACACGTATATCAAGGAGTCCCTGAGTTCGGACATTATCCACCCGTCCTCTTTGCCGGTGGGGGTAGGTTTCTTCTTTGTGGGAAAAAAGGATGGGTCACTGAGACCATGCATCGACTTCAGGGAACTGAACAATATCACTATCGAGGATAAATACACCCTCCCATTACTCAGCTCTGCCTTTGACTCTCTCTAGGGTTCAGGTTCAGGTTCAGGTTACTTTATTTGTACCCGTAGGTAGATTTGTTTTGCAGTCAGGTGACATCCATATTTATAAACCACAATTACATTCAACATGAACACAAACACAGGCACACATGAAGCTGACTATAAACATGATAAAAGTACTCAAGGCTCCACCAATGAGGATATAAGACAAAGAGATAAGAGAAAAAACAATGAGTTAAGAGAGAAGGGTCATAATAAAAAGTTAAAGACTAGTCAAAGAGGTTAAAACTCAAAAGTCTAAAACCCAATAAAAGATTTAGAACCCCAATAAAAAATCTACAAAAATAAGTAAATATAAAATCAAATTAATAAATAGGTAACTAAATTATGTGCAATATATTGTTACATCTTGTTCAACTCTTTAACAGCAGCAGGAACAAAGCTGTTTTTGTAGTGCTGGGTTTTACTTTTTGGGACAGCAAACCTCCCTCTGGAGGGAAGAAGCTGAAAGTGGCAGTGCAAAGGGTGGGAGTCATCATTTAAAATGGAGGTAGCAATCCTCTGTACCTGTCTGGTGTACAGGGATGTCAGGCTCAGCTGTGACTCACCAAGCAAGCAAGGGGGCGTCCTTCTTCACTAAACTGGATCTGCACAACGCTTACCATCTGGTGCGGATCTGTGAGGGTGACGAATGGAAGACAGGTTTCCGGACCCCTAGCGATCACTTTGAGCATCTTGTGATGCCGTTTGGTCTGACCAGTGTGCCTGCTGTCTTCCAGAGGCATATTAACGACATCCTGAGAGACTTTTTGAATGTGTTCATGTTCGTGTATTTGGATGACATTCTAATCTCCCATTCCATAGATGAGCACCAAATACACGTCAGACATGTTCTGCAGCGGCTGTTGGAAAATCAGTAGTTCGTCAAAGCTGAGAAATGTGAGTTTCACACCTCCAAGACATCCCTCCTGGGCTTTATCATCTCACACAAGGAGATCCTCCTGGACCCGGACAAAATCAAGGTGGTGGTGGAGTGGCCGGTTCCGTCCTCCAGGAAGCAGCTCCAGCAGTTCCTGGGGTTTGCTAACTTCTACCCCCAGTTTATCAAGAACTACAGCTGCCGGGCTCTTCCTCTGACGCTCCTCACCTCCTCTAAGGTTCCCTTCTGGTGGTCGGGGGAGGCGTCCTTGGCCTTTTCGGACCTCAAGGAGCAGTTCTCCCAGTCCCCTATTCTGGCTCAGGTGGATCCGGATCTACAGTGCCTTGTGGAAGTGGACGCCTCGGATTCAGGGTGGGGGCTGTCCTTTCCCAGCGCTCCCCGGCGGATGGCAAGGTCAGTCCATGCGCTTTCTTCTCCTGACGACTGTCACCGGCTGAGCGTAATTACAGCATCAGCGATAGGGAACTACTGGTTGTGAAACTGGCCCTGGAGGAGTGGCGCCACTGGTTGGAGGGGTCCTTGCAGCCATTTGTGGTTTGGACGGATCACCGCAACTTGGAGTACCTCAGGACAGCCAAGCGCCTGAATGCCCCCCAGGCCCGCTGGTCCCTGTTTTTTGGCCAGTTCAATTTCACCATCACATATCGCCCTGGGTCGAAAAACATCAAGCCAGACACCCTCTCCAGGCAATTCGCCATGGACGTGCCGGAGCCCGAAGACCACCCTGTTCCCCCTGCCTCTTGTGTCTTGGGCGTCTTCTTGTGGGGGGATCAAGGAGAAGGTTCTGAAGGCCCAGGAGACGGAGAGAGACCAGGGCAGGGGCCAGCAGGGAAACTGTTTGTTCCTTTGCCCATCCGGGGTGACGTCATTCAGTGGGCTCACTCCTCCAAGTTTGCCTGCCACCCGGGGAGACGACGCACGGAGGAGTTGCTGCAACGCTTGTTCTAGCGGCCCTCCCTCCAAAAGGACGTCGGGGAGTATATCCGGGCCTGTCCCCAATGTGCCACCGGGAAGACCCCATCGTCCCCACTGGCTGGATTACTTCATCCCCTCCCGATCCCCAGCAGGCCCTGGTCCTATGTGGCACTGGATTTCATCACCGGCCTCCCTCCCTCCAACAACCATACTGTGGTCCTCACCCTAGTTGACAGATTCTCCAAAGTGGCCCACTTCGTCCCCTTTCCGGGTCTGCCCTCGGCCAAGGAGACTGCCGATCTTCTGGTTCAACACGTGGTGAGGCTTCATGGGATCCCCCTGGACATCGTTTCGGATCGGGGGCCCCAATTTATTTCCCAGGTATGTAGGTCGTTTTGCAACGCCCTTGGGGCTATGGTGAGGCTGTCATCGGGTTACCATCCACAATCCAATGGCCAGTGCAAACGAGCCAACCAGGACCTGGAGGTGGTGCTGCGCTGTTTGGCGGCTACCAACTCAACAGCTTGGAGCTCCTTCCTACCTTGGATCGAGTATGCCAACAACTCGACGGTGTCCTCGGCTATAGGTATGTCCCCTTTTCAAGCCTCTCTTGGGTATTCTCCTCCCTTGTTTCCAGAAGAGGAGGGTGACATCGCTGTTCCATCAGTCCGGGCACATCTGAGGCGCTGTCGACGTCTGTGGAGGGCGACCTGGGCCGCACTACAGTGCACAGCGGAGCGCAACACCGCAGTGGCCAACCGCTGTAGGACCCAAGCCCCAGCATACCAGGTAGGCCAGCAGGTATGGCTCTCTACCAAAAACATTAATTTGAAGGCTGAACGCAAGAAGATGCAGCAGTGGTTCATTGGACCCTTCGCTGTATCCCGCATTATCAACCCTGTGTCTGTACGACTTGATCTCCCCCCCCTCCCTCCGCATATGCCCTACGTTCCATGTCTCGCAGATCAAGCCTGTGTCTTCCAGCCCCCTGTGTCCCCCCCCCCCCCCCCAGGCCACCACCTCCTCCGCGGATGATCGATGGCAGCCCGGTCTGAACTGTGTGACTGCTTTCCTGGATGTCCATCGTTGGGGCCGTAGATTGCAATACCTGGTGGACTGGGAGGGCTATGGCCCGGAGGCCAGGTCCTGGGTGCGTCCTGACTTCATCCTCGATAAAGATCTCATCAGGGAGTTCCGTCAGACGCATCCAGGGAGGCTGGAGCGACCGCCAAGAGGCGCTCGTTAGGGGGGGAGTACTGTCATGGTCCATTCTGCTCATCACCTTCAGCTGCACTCACACCTGGTCCTCATCAGGCACCGCCTATATCTACCGCACTGGCCTTTGGGATAGTGTGGAGATGTCTCACTGCGCTCTAGAAGAGCTTCACCACCGTTCCTTGCTTTCTACCTACGCTACAGCCAGCACTCGTCTTCTTCCTCACCCAAGAAGCCATCCAGCCTGCCATGTAAGCGTTAATTCCTACTAACCTTGCCTATCAGTTCCCCTGTGCACAGGCGGTGTCCTTGGCAGCGGAATTCTAGCCTCCTCCTTCCAGGCGGCGGACCATTCACCCAACCTACTCACCACCACCTGCAAGTCAACTCACCTGCCGGAGTCACTCCACCACCTGAAGCGTACTGTCTTCCTGGCCACAGCTGTCACACTGTACTGGAGCTCACTACCATCTGTTCCCACAGTAAGTTCAGTGTAACTGTTTTACTCCAGAAGTGACGCCCAGTAATTCCATCTCCTTGTGTGTCTCCAGGGTTGCCAGGCTGTATGGCGTCTCGCTCAGTCCCCGGCAGTTCCAGACAGCACTGACACCACACTCTCACAAAACTGGCTGTTAATAAACTTGATTGTATCCATTCGAAGTCTGTGTGTCGTCACTGGGTCATTGAACTCTGTCACCCTTAGCAGCAAAAACTGCAATTAAGCATTTGCGATAACTGGCAATGAGTCTTTTACTGTGCTGTGGAGGAATTTTGGCCCACTCATCTTTGCAGAATTGTTGTAATTCAGCCACATTGGAGGGTTTTTGAGCATGAACCGCCTTTTTAAGGTCATGCCACAGCATCTCAGTCAGATTCAGGTCAGAACTTTGACTAGGCCACTCCAAAGTCTTCATTTTGTTTTTCTTAAGCCATTCAGAGGTGGACTTGCTGGTGTATTTTGGATCATTGTCCTGCTGCAGAACCCAAGTGCGCTTCAGCTTGAGGTCACGGACAGATGGCCGCACATTCTCCTTCAGGATTTTTTGGTAGACAGCAGAATTCATGGTTCCATTTACCACAGCAAGTCTTCCAGGTCCTGAAGCAGCAAAAAGGCTCCAGACCATCACGCTGCCACATTTTACTGTTGGTATGATGTTCCTTTTCTGAAATGCTATGTTACTTTTACGCCAGATATAATGGGACACACACCTTCCAAAAAGTTCAACTTTTGTCTCATCAGTCCACACAGTATTTTCCCAAAAGTCTTGGGGATTATCAAGATGTTTTCTGGCAAAACTGAGACAAGCCTTTATGTTCTTTTTGCTCAGCAGTGGTTTTCATCTTGGAACTCTGCCATGCAGACCATTTTTGCCCAGTCTCTTTCTTATGGTGGAGTCATGAACACTGACTTTACCTGAGACAAGTGAGGCCTGCAGTTCTTTGGATGCTGTTGTGGGGTCTTTTGTGACCTCTTGGATGAGTCGTTGCTGTGCTCTTTGGGTAATTTTGGTCGGCCGGCCACTCCTGGGAAGGTTCACCACTGTTCCATGTTTTCGCCATTTGTGGATAATGGCTCTCACTGTGGTTTGCTGGAGTTCCAAAGCTTTAGAAATGACTTTATAACCTTCTCCAGACTTATAGAGCTCAATTACTTTGTTTCTCATTTGTTCCTGAATATCTTTGCAAGCGGTTTCATGAAATGGTCAGTCAGAGAGCAACTCATACTGGCTTGGATGTCGCCCGGGTTAACAAGGTCAGGAGTTCCTGGCAGCGGAAGGCGAGTTACAGATCTGCGTGGAGGAATCTGATCAGACCTAAATGAAACAGTCATTGTCACCCCCGACAGACCGCTATGATGATGATGATGATTTTTGGATTGCAGCATGATGTCTAGCTTTTGAGGATCTTTTGGTCTACTTCATTTTGTCAGGCAGGTCCTATTTAAGTGATTTCTTGATTGAGAACAGGTGTGGCAGTAATCAGGCCTGGGTGTGGCTAGAGAAATTGAACTCAGCTTTCCAAAGATGTGATAAACCACAGTTAATTTATGTTTTAACGGCGGGGGGGGGGGGGGGCACTTTTTCACACAGGGCCATGTAGGTTTGGATTTTTTTCCCCCTTAAGAATAAACACCTATATTTAAAAACTGCATTATGTGTTTACTTGTGTTAGCTTTGTCTAATATTTAAATTTGTTTGATGATCTGAAACATTTATGTGTGACAAACATATAAAAAATGAGAAATCAGGAAGGGGCAAGCACTTTTTCACATCACTGTACATACATAGAATAAAAATTTAACCAGGATCCAGATGAGCATTGGAAATTTATGAGAAAAAAGTTGAAAAATTACAGGAAAAAGTTGCAGATTTACAGGAAAAAATGTGCAAATTTTTGAGAAAAAGGTCATGAATTTTTGAAAGAAGTTTCAAATCTACAAGGAAAAAATTGAAAATCTACAGGAAAAAAATTGCAGATTAATTAGAAAAAATTGTACGTTTTTGAGAAAAAAGACAAATTTATGGGAAAAAAGTTGCAAATATAAGAGAAAAAATTCAAAAAAATTTTGAGAGAAAAGTTGCAAATCTAGGATTAAAAATTATTTTAAAAAAGTCACAAATTACAGTTACACAGAATAAAAATTTAACTTTACAAGAATAAAAAAACATTAATTTATGAGAAAACTAGAAAAGCACTCAGAGAGTGCATACCTCCACCAAGGCTCCTTCCGTCCCTCATGGATCACCTCCAAAATGTAACGGCTTTGTGTGTAGGCCTACAGCCACGTGATGAAAATTGCATCAGTCTGTCCATTAGTTTTGGAGTATTGTTGCTAACACACTGTGATTAGATAAGAGCCTTGGCGGAGGTATGCATTCTCAGATCATCACCAAAATGTAATGGGATCCTCTCCAGCCCAAGAACCACATTTGGTGAAAATTCTATTCAGATCCGTCCGGTAGTTTTTGTGTAATCCTGCTGCACAAATACAAACAAAGCCATTGGTGGAGGTATGCACTCTCAGATCATCACCAAAATCTAATCATCTGTTCCCAGTGCCATTGCACACCTTTCCAGAAAATTTCATCAAAATCCATTCATAGCTTTTTAAGTTATGTTGCTAACAGACAAACCAACCAACTAACCAACCAGCGCCACTGGAAACGTCCCCTCCTCAGATGGCGGAGGTAACAGCAATTTTAAAAAGTCACATTTTTGAGGTTTGATTTTGAATGGGACGTTCAGTCTTACCAAAAGCCAGTTTAGAAAGCTTGGGATCAGTCCGCCAAGGTCTCCGCCTTTGACTGCCACCTAATCCACATAGCACCGGACTTCCATGATCCCTCCTGCAGGTGGTGAACCTACTGGAGGGCGGACCCATGTAACTCCTTCGGGCTGAGCCCGGCCGGGTCCCATGGGTGGAAAGGTGGGTCCAAGTCCATGGTCCTCAGCCGGAAAAAGGTGGATTGTCCTCTCCGGGTTGGGGACAGGCTCCTGCCCCAAGTGGAGGAGTTTAAGTATCTTGGGGTCTTGTTCACGAGTGAGGGGAAAATGGAGCGAGAGATCGACAGACGGATTGGAGCAGCATCTGCAGTGATGCGGACGTTGTACCGGTCTGTTGTGGTGAAGAGGGAGCTTAGTTCTAAGGCAAAGCTGTCGATTTACCAGTCAATCTACGTTCCTACTCTCACCTATGGTCACGAGCTTTGGGTAATGACCGAAAGAACGAGATCGCGGATACAAGCGGCTGAAATGAGCTTTCTCCGTAGGATTGCTGGACTCACCCTCAGAGATAGGGTGAGGAGCTCAGTCATCCGGGAGAGGCTCAGAGTAGAACCGCTGCTCCTCCACATTGAAAGGAGTCAGTTGAGGTGGTATGGGCATCTGATTAGGATGCCTCCTGGACGCCTCCCACTTGAGGTGTTTCAGGCACGTCCCACTGGGAGGAGACCCCGGGGCAGTCCCAGGACTCGGTGGAGAGACTATGTCTCCCAGCTAGTCTGGGAACGCCTTGGTATCCCCTCTGAAGAGCTGGAGCAGGTGGCTGGGGAGAGGGAAGTCTGGGCTTCTCTGCTTGAACTGCTGCCTCCGCGACCCGGACCTCCGGAAAAGCGGTAGAAGATGGATGGATGGATGGACGTTCAGTCTTGCGCATGCGCTTTTCAACGCGTTGAGGTTGTGGCCAGGCGGCGCGGTCGTCCGCGGTTGAGCACTGCGGACACTAGCGGTGTGGAGACGATGACGTAAATGTCGTCACACGAGGTTTCCGGTTACACGTACGCGGACAGCAGACGTGCAGTATGAAGCAGGCTTGAATGGCGGTGGGGGAATGGCACGTTAACAAGGGGGATGCTCTCTTATATCACCTACTGCCCGTGCATGGCTTCTCTCTAACTCAGCTAATTTTTTTGACAACTTGTCTACTCTTATGTACTTGAGTAATTAATATCTTAAGGTAAAGTTACTTTTACTTGAGTACAATTTCCGGCCACTCTACCGCCACCACCTTTGTTCTCGAGCTGAAGAATGACCATACATGATATTCACACAGCACACTGACTCCCCCTAGCGGATCAAAGCAGCATCACAGCCCTCAGTTGAAGAGAGTTGAGTTTCGGTTTCCAATCGTCAGAAGCGATACTGAACGTGTTTGTGTCGGGAAGCGGCAGCAGCAGCTGATCAGTCGTGCTCTTGTTTGTGCGGGAAGATGGACGTGAAGGCGCTGGAGACGGAAATACTGAAGCTAATCCTCGGCAACGGGGGGGTGTTTTCCACCGATGACCTGCTGTACACGTGCTACTCCCACGACCCCAGGGTGACGGAGGTGATCAGCAACCAGGACAAATTCGTTAACACTGCCTATGGGCAGCCGAAGGTTTTGGCCCGGACCAGCCTGGGGTGGTGCAGGAGCAAGGACTGCTGTGGGACATGCAAGAGGCTTCACCTGTGTAAAAACTATCTGTTCACTGGAGACTGTCGCTACAGTCACACTAGGTATGTAAACTGAGATTTACTGCAGTTTAGTGACAGTATTGTTACGTCCACAAGCCTGGTAATGATGGCCGACCAGCATGCTGCGTTTACTGAACTCTGTTACAGTTTGGCACAGTGTTGCTGTCATGTATGAGTTTGTATTAGTAGCAGTAAGATGGCGGCTGGGTTGGCCGGGGGATAGACAGAGTGGCGGACTACCGTTTCCGGTAGTGACGCCACAGGTATAAAAGGCAAGGGCGGAAGAGTACGTGGCGGTATTGCACCTGTAAGCTGGTTGCCAACCGCCAATCAAATCTAAAAGAAGAAGAAGAAGGCTTGTCTTCTTTCGCCGTGAACGCCCTGGCCTGCTGGAGAGCGCTGAGAGTCTGAGGGTATTGTTAATAGTTCTGTTAATAAACCTCCGTTAACAGTAACGTCGCTCTGCTCATTATTGGCCCATTTATGAACACAACAGTTGCCAGGTTTCACGAGAGAAACAAGCAACCAGCTCTATGAAAACGAGCCCAAAAGAAGCCCAACAGGCAACCTACCACATTGTAAAAGAGAGACTGCTTGATGACATATCGATATATATAGATTTATTTTGTTTGCAGTGAATTGACTGTAAACACAGCATTGAATAACGGAATTTTATAAACTCTATTTAAAGGAAAATACTAATGCATTCTGTATAAGCAACAGCAAATTTATAGTAAACACAACATAAAAAATTTGAATAAATTAAATTTTTAAACTCTGATCTAAAGAAAAGACGTACATTCTGCATAAGTATCAGCACTAAACACGATTACAGTTTAGTGATGTGGGATGATGGGAGTTGTTGTCCACTAGTCCTTTAAACAAAAACTAAACATTACACGACAGCTGACAACTTTAATTACATGGAAAATTATCTTTTAAATTGACAAACATATGTGCAACTCGTGGCAAAATTTGATCGGGATCAAAGGATAATTTGCTCTTACCATTCATTTTAATGGAGGATTTTTTTTTTCAATTTAAGGTCTCTGGAGTTTCCCCATTGTGGGACTAATAAAGGCTTATCTTATATGCACTGATCTGTATAGAGGGGTTGCACATGATGTCATTGGTCACGTACCACATTGTTTTTCTGCCATTTTGGATGGCAAATAGCATAGACCCTGTGTTGAGAGTAATAATAATTCCACTAGCACCTACTCAGCCCAACTCGCCACGGTGTTGTTCGTTTTCCATTATGACTGAATACCACCTCAAGTAAGTGAGGTCTTTACAGCAAGGTGGCTGACATCATTTGTGTGTGACAAGCAAAGCACAAGATGGATATGGAGGCCAGCCTGCTGCACACTGGCTTTTTGTCAGAGTAAAGGCAAAAAAGGAGAGCCAGAGAAGGCTACAGACAGCAAGACAAAACTCTGGAAAAGTACTGGAGAGTTTAGGAAGCCATGGGGCAGCAGAAGATGTGAGGATATGAACTAGATCACATATGAAGGTAAGCTAATGATTGCTAATGCTAGTTAAGCACTAATAAGTCCTCCATACTTCATTGTAATCATGGCAAGTTATCGCTATTAGGTACTAAAATATGTATGCTGTGTGTGTGTGTGTGTGTGTTTCAGATGGCTCTCTTGTGAGCAAAAATATTCTTCAAACCATCAGTCTGGGCTTTCACCCGAGCCTCCCAGTGGTGGGATGTCACCCCAGCTTCACAAACCGCAGTGGTTGCAGAACTTCAGAATGTCTGAAGAAACGTTAAGCTTCCTGGGCTACAAATTGCTCTGATCTGTGTGAAAATCATGGAGAGACTGTTGAGACATCATGGGGTGTACCTGCTCCAGCCAGTGGTGTCATGGCAAAAAGTGATCAGCTGCCAAAAATTGATCACCAGGTGCCATATTGTAGTTATGGGGTTATATTAGCCGTAAAATATATATTTCAACAGGTAAACAGTACTGAGTTGGGTATAATAAAATATATTTAATAATTATGATGCATTTTGAACCCAAAACAAACTTCATCTAGGATTAAAAGCAATAAAGATAATGCAGTCACAAGGTTACATGGAAAATACATGGATTTACTGGATATATACATGTAGATACTGTATAAATATATATTCTGTGTGTGAATAATGTACTATGTACTCCTTTTGTATTGCAATAGGAATTTTTACAATAAATTTTTGTGCCTTTTGCAGATATGCCTTCACTTTTGTTTTATTTGTAAAGGTTAACAAGATGTAGTGACATAAATTAAATGCTAAAAGATTGGAAAAGCTATCTAAATAATCCAGCAGTTTGAGAAATCACTTTTGGTTTGGTGTAAATCTGTCAACAGAATTATGAACCATAGCAGAGTGAAACCCCCAGAAAGCCACTGACAGCTGTCAACCCTGAGAGGGAGAAAGCACACGAGAAAACAAACATAAGGATATGGCAGAAATGGGAGTAGGCAACCTCAAAAATACAAAAAACAAACTATAACAAACGTAAATGGGAAAATAAATCATACAGACAACTCAAAATGACAACGCAGTACAAAATATGGAAAAAAAAAAAAAAAAGGTAGACAACCTGAGCTCGGTGGGGTCCCCCCCCCGTGCTCAGAACATGGCAAATTGTGCTTTTTTACCCCTTCAGCCTTTGGGGTGTTGTTGTCACCCCGCCAGGTGGGTGGGTAACAATGGTGGCGGTGTCAACACCTACATTGTGAATGCAATAACTGGAGAAAGAATGACGTGGGCTTTTCAAATTGATACCATAGTTACACAGATATTTTCTTGTCTATCAGACAGTCAAAAAGATTGTTTTTACCTTAACATGTTTCGGCCACTTCTTACAGCCTTCCTCAGAAGGGTCACGTGATGATGTTGTGACAATCAGCTGTTTCATCAGCTGTTTTGTCCAGGTTTACCAGACAGCAGAGGACGACTAGACCTAATCAGACTAGATATATAACAGTGTAACAAAAGTGTAAACCTTGGTACGGACTTTCAGGTGTGAAAACGCCCTGACTTATCAAAATGACACCTGCCTTCCTCCTGTAATTGTGATTGGCCCATTTAAAAAGTGTCCTTCACTGTTTTTTTTTTCCCTCTGTTAGATGACATTGAGTGTCTTGAAAGGCACCTTCAAATAAAATGTATTATTATTACAATAAAACTCATTAAATAATTTGTCAATTCTTGTAATAGACTATGTATAATTACACTGTAAAGTTTTGTTTTTTTTGGGGGGGGGGGGGGGACTAAGCAGCTGCCTGTGAATACTCAGAGCCCTGACTGAGCAATGTGGTTTCTTTGATAACAGCAGGGGCTGCACCTTCTCTCATGACCTGCACTCTGACCACAACCAAAGGACCCTGAGAGAGCATGAGCTGGAGAGTCTGACCAGGGAAGAGCTGTGTACACTGCTGATGCAGAGCGACAACATCGTTCTTCCTGCTGTAAGTCTGATGACACACAAACTCATACCCTGTACCTCAGGACAAGTTTGAGTTTGAGCTGAGCAATTCAGAGAATGTCTGATTACCTTGTGACTTTTTGAGAGTTTTTTTTAGCTCATTTCGGCAAAACCGAAAGGCACTAAAGCGATGGCGTGATGTAAGTTGTCAGGCCACCTGTCACATTTCACAGGAAGTGCTACTCCTCCTAGGCAGTTTCGCCAATGCTCACTAAACTCACACACAATGACGGTCAGGTGGGTCTGCATCCAGGTTGTGCTCAAGGTCAAGTTGAAGGTCGAAGGTCCTGAGATCTGGGCACTTGTGTGATTTTATGAAAATTCTTACTCCCCCTAGGCAATTGCCCTAATTCTACCAAACTCATGTGCAGTGATCATCAGGTGGGTCTAGATCAAGATTGGATCTGTTCAAGGTCAGGTGATCTGGACATTTTACATTATTCACAGTAGGGATTGTTCCCTTCCAGTACACTACTTATACAGTTATTATTGAAGGTGGTAATAACACTGTTCATTCAACTGTAAAAGATACTGTCTATATAGAGAGATATATATTGTGGGATTATTTAATTTAACTGTAATGCTGTAAATTCAAGATTCAAAGATTTTACTTGTCAATACTATTATACGTACAGGACATACAGGAGAATTTAAATGGCATTTCTCTCTCTCTTCACTGGTGTGCACAGTATAAAAAAGAAAAAGGAATAAGGGTGGAAAAAAGAAAACAACAACAGCAGTCTGTGTACAGTAATGCAACCTGTAGTGCAAATGGGGACAAAAGATAGACCCAGACCTCCCATAGTGCAAATAGAGCTAAACAATTAATGATGATAAAACCCAGCAATCCTATATACAGAAAACTAGAGATGTAATACCTGTAGTTGCAGTTCAATGCGGCAGTGTAGGTGCAGATAGTAACAGATAGGACAGCACATGATCAGTATAGCAATGACAGACAGACAGCAGACAGACAGACAGTCCCTCTAGGATTTCGCAATGTTGCAATCGTGTCATTTTATGTGAAATCAGCCAATCAGTGCAACGTTTGCGTGACCTTGCAACTTTGTCCAATCACCGCAACTTTCCCACAACTTTGGCCAATCCTCGTCAACTTCCACCAATTTCACCAATCAAATTTGTCTCTGACTCACACACAAATGCTCAGTCTAACCAGTCAAATACATCACTGCACCGCATTCACTTCCGTGTTTACAGTGAGTATTAACAGAATACACGAGCAGAAACAGTGTGTGATTTAAAAAAAAAAAACCCACTCACCTGCAAGGTTTTCAACACCGTCCCTTCCTCCATCTCCCCCAGCCCGCCGCTGGACGTCTCGCCATGTTGCCGACCTTGTGTACGAAGCGCTGGGTTTGTGTTGAAAAATGTCCACCTGCCCCAAAAACACCCCGTCACGGGAGCGCGCGTGAGGACAGACACCATAAAACCACAAATAAAACCAGCAAATCACTACAACCAGTGTTTGAACATTTTATACATCTTTAGAGGTAAAATTGTTACTATATCGTTTCAATGAGCTTTAAAACTGTGAATCTCCAGTCTGGACACGGACAACACCCCTTCCCCGGCCATAAATGAAAAATGTGTATCTGAAGAGACAAGCGTGTGTCAAGACACTTGTCAAGATGTGCAGCAGACAGACAGGTAGGAATTAGGCACAGAAGGAGAGAGAATAATAAGAGGAGAGTACACTACTACACTACAGCCAGTGTCTGAACATAAAATCATTACTACATCTGGCCAATGAGCTTTAAAGCTGAATCTCCAGTGTGGACAGACCCCCCCCCCCCCCCCCCCCCGTCCTGCTGTAAATAAAAGATGTGTGTGTGTGTGAAGACCGACATGCAGCAGACAGACAGATAGGCATGGAAAGAGAGTTAATATTCTCTTTTTTTTTTTTTCAGAAAAACACAGACTCCAATAGCCAATACAGAGCAACAGAATAAATTATTTATTTTTTCCTCTCCGCTCGGTACCGAGTGGTTGGGAACCATAGGGAGTTTTCAAATGAAGGTGCTGCTAATAATTTCCCAATCTATACTCTTTAACATACATTCAGTAAAATTTAGCTGTTGTAATGGATATTGTGTTAAAGTCTGTATTTGCTGCTGCACAAGAGTTTTTCTGTATAGCAGAAGTTTCTGCTTAATTTGCAAATCATTATAATAGGAGATTTTTGACAATCCTGTGCTTTTTTGTATTGTTATATAGAATATCATTGCACTAAAAGGGGGAAAAAAACCCATCTGCTTTAAAATTTGTAATTCTTCCCACTACTTTTAGTGCAAAAAAACCTCTCAAAACATCACAACTTTTAGCGCAACTTTTTAAAAAAAACCTCCCACAAATTCAGGCTTTTTGGGCTGCAGCAATCATTAAAACATCCTATGAAATCCTGAAGGGACTGAAATACCGTTTAACTGTAATGCTCTTGCACTGTGTATATACTGTTTTCTTCCCATTTTTATTCTTAGTTATTATTGTTGTGAGTGCTGCTGTTGCTTTGCTACTGCAATACTGTAATTTTCCCTTTGTGGCACTTATAAAGGATTATCTTATCTTTTATCTTATCTTTTTACCCGATGCTTAAAAAACAGGTAGTCTGTCTCCCAAATCCAGATTGGCAGCTGGTTCCATAGGAGAGGAGCCTGATGACTGAAAGCTCTGCCTCCCATTGTACTTTAAGGGGTTCTAGGCATTACAAGTTATCCTGCAATTTTGGAGCGACATGCTCTGATATGATGATAAGGTACTATAACATCTTTTAAATAACAAGGGACCTGATTATTTACGGGTTTGTAAGTGAGGAGAAGGATTTGAAATTCAATTCTAAACTCTATAGCAGGGGTCACCAACTGGTCGACTCCGGTCCGGATCCGGACCCCCATAGTCCTCTGTCCAGACCCCGAAGCCTTTTGATACAATTTTGGGAAAAGGGAGACTTTTATTTTGGTGGGGGGGAAAAGGGTGGAAAAAGTGGCACTGGACTGCTGCATCGGCGACTGTCCTGACAGATTATGGCGCGAGCCCTTAGGTGCACTCCTCCTGTATCGCTGTCCCACGAACGCCACTCTCTGCAGAGAGTCTTCAGCTCCAGCCGCTCCAGAGAGTCAGCGCGTTGCAAAATAAGGTTCGCCGCGGACACACACGCACACAAAAGGATGACAGCCAGGACATCCACCCCGCACAGACCTTTGAGGTCTGTACCCACAAAAAGAAGCACTGTTGTGAAACTGAATGTGCAGTACCTTCGCTGGTATCACTTAAAAACTCTGTGAAAGCTCCGTGTGTTACTGAACATAAAAAGTTCCACCTCCCCTCTCCCTGTAACCATGGAGTTACCGCTCCATCTATGCTGTAACAGAGTTTACTGTGGAGATTTAAAAAAAATGTTGGAGGAATTCTGTCCTGTGGAATTATATTTTGTTTCCGTTTTTTTTTTTTTTGTTTTTGTTTTTTTTTTGGCTTAGTTTGAAACGGTTTCTCCTGCACTGAAAATTGTTAATTTTAAAATTGTATAGAGGTGGACTTTTTGTGAAATTTAGTTTTTTTAGATATTAATCTTTTTTAAAATGCAATACAAATTAGTTTGTGTTCTCCTATAAAACATTTTTAGGATTTTATTACGTTTTGTTTGAAATTGAACAAAGAATTCATTTTAATATTTTTTTTGTTTAAAAATTAACATAGCGTTAAAACCAGCTAAAACACGAGCTTAATAAAATAATGTGTGAAAGCAAGTTAAATGATCCTGGCCTGTCTGGAGACAGCTGTGGTCTTCTGAAAGAATGTCAATGAAAGGATGACAGTTGTTAAAAGCACATTTTGAGATAAATTTGTAGGTGCTTTTTTATTTAACCTTTCTTTATACAGGGTAGTTCCACTGAGAGGCAACCTCTCTTTTTCAAGGACGCCCTGTTCACATTCACACCAGGAAGCTGCCCAGTACAATCACAGACTGACCTGTAGCCACTGAGCAGCTCCACTGAAGCAGTTGGGGCTAAGGGGCTTGCTCAAAGGCACCACAGTAGGATTAAGGAAGGTGGGGCAAACACTGCTATGTTATCTGTCCCACCAAGATCTAATCCTGCCGGTCCAGGGATTGAACCCGTGACCCTCCGCTCACCAGTTCACATCCCTTACCATTTGGCCACCACTGCCCACCATGTGTCAGATTTCTCTTCCATTGTTTTAATAAAAGATGTTGGAAGTAAATTCATGGGTCATTGCAAATACTTTGCTTTAAAAGGGCCAAGTTGTCACACAGTGGGAGGGAAAATCTTGAATAGAAAAAAAAAAAAATGCATCAAGATGCATTGAGAATGGTTTTAGAATCAAGTCGGAGTTCTGAATCATAATCAAATCATGATGTGCCTAAAGATTCCCACACCTAGTTCGGACCTCAGCTGGGGAGGAGGACCGACTTATCAGACCTTTTGCAGTTTTAGTTGGTGACCCCTGCTACAGTATATATAGGAAGCCAATGAAGGGAGGCCAAAACATGAGAGATATGATCGCTCTTTCTAGGACCCGTTAAAACTCTAGCTGCACCATTTTGGATCAACTGAAGACTGTTTAAAGATATTTTAGGACATCCAGATAATAAAGAATTGCAATATAATCTAATCTAGAACTAACAAAAGCATGGGCTAGTTTCTCAGCATCACTTTGGGACAAGATATTCCTAATCTTGATGATATTATGCAAATGACGAAAGGCAGTCTCGGGAGTGTGTTTGACAAATCCTGATCAATTCAAAGCTCCTCAGAGCTATTAGGAGATAGAATAATATCATCTAAACCAGTGAGTAATATTTATATTAATAATAATGTTACCATGACTGCTTCATTAAACTGTGCACATTATAGTTATAAAGCCTTCGATCCAACTATCTTCTTTCCTTGTATCATCTAGATATGTTTCGACTACAATAATGGTGATGGAGAGTTTGGCCGTTGTAAGGATGGCCCTGATTGCAAGAGACTCCACATCTGTGAGAACTACATGAGCCGTGATTGCAGATGCTCCAAGACCCATGATTTTTTTGCACCGCAGCCATTAAAGAGCCTTAAAGATAAAGGTGTGCCTGAAACGATCTTTGGCGTACTGAAGTCTGCCTATGCCAATAAACTGGCAGTGTGGCGGTCTGTGAAAAGGGACAGTAGAAGCAACAGGGGTGATGCCGCTGCCAATGAGAGCTCTTCTGTTGCCAGCGACACCAATGCAAGCAGTGGGGATGGTTCGAGTTTACAGCAAACGGAGTGGTACAGAGGGAGAGGTAGAGGTAATCATCCATCCAACAGAGGGACTAGAGGCACCAGAGGAACTAGGGGTACTTGGGGCAGTAGGGGCAACAGAGGTCACAGGGGTGGCAGCGTAAGTGATCTGAACACCAGTGACCAACCAAGCAAAGGCGACGATCAACAGCAGTTCAGCACTAATGCAAGCGGCAGAGGTGGTCGGGGCAGGAGGGGCCATAGGGGTCATAGGTGGGGCAGAGGAAATAGAGGAAATCAGGGAAACTGCTCACTGCAGGATCGAGCCTCTTCCCCGAGTGACATTGTTGATGACATTGATGGACTAGATCTGTACACCAGCGACGAAACAACTGAAGACAGCGATCAACAGCAAGGACTAAACTCTCCAGTCAGTAACATCTCTGCCACCGTAGGTGGCACTGATGTGAGTTGCGAAGGTGTTCAGGACAGAAATCCGAACCCGAGTCAGACTAAAACATCAGCAGCTGACGATAGAAGAGGCGGCAACCCGTGCAACCAACAACCGCTACGGAGAGCCCGCTCCACACATGACATTGTTGCTACTGTCAACATTGAAGGTGCAAATGGGGATAATGGGCCCATGAGAAGACAAAGAGATAGGCCTGTCAGAGGTAAAATACTTCATTTGATTCTGCTAAAATTATTACACTACAGAATGAAAGAGCTGTGTGAAATTCTTTTATTTGTTCTTTTAGATAAAACAGAGATATGCTTGTACTTCCTTAAAGGACCCTGCAAACACGAGGGTGAGTCATCGGTGATTGTTTTAGATTTAGTTTCTGCACTCAAACATAGCTTCCTTGTGGCTTTAATCAGCTGTGTGACCAATGTTTTGATTACCTTTTGTTTCCCCTCAGATCGATGTTATAAAGCTCATGAAAAGATGCCCTATAGATGGCAGGTCAAGGAGGGAGATAAGTGGACCAATTTGCCTGATAATGAGGCAATTGAAAAAGACTATTGTGACCCCAAAAATTCATACAGGTACTTAAAAAAACACCCATCTGGGCAATAGTTTTTCTTTTTTTGAAAAGCGTTTTTGAAAAAGGTCAGAGTCTACAGAATCCTAATTTTGAGACCCTAATATGACTAGTCTCTGAAAGAACATTTCCCACAATGTAACTGGAATGAAAATTTTATCAGACCACTTTTTTCAAGCTCTACAAAGTTTTACTAATCAAAGGAGACATTATTATGTGTAAAAGAAAGAATTTTGTGGCTTCAGTGCAATTATTCCGTGGATAACTTGGCATAGGGATGGGCATATGACATGGAGGGCCGTTACACTCCAGATTTTACTGCAAACCAGTCTCTTCAACAGGGAGTATCACTGGATTTCTTCCCACTGATTGCTTATCGGTGACAACACCTGCCGGTTGGAAAGAAAAATCTGCAGGGTCTTGGCCCTCCATTGCACATAGTTGCCTATCTCTGGCTTAGCATATGCTTGTTGCTGGACTTAGTAGCTGAGGGATCAAAAATTGGACTCTAGCCCAGAACACTGTGTTCACTACAGAATTGTGTTTAAATTATTGCAGCACTGATGACACCATAATCATGAAGTTTTTAGATTGTGGTATTCTTGTATTGCTACAGCACATTTGGTTTTAGTGTGGATTCAGATGTGCATCTTAACAGTGTTTCATTTTGTCGCCTTTAGTGGCAGCAGCCCATCTGTGCATTTTGATACGATGACCTGTGGGCCAAACAAAGTGCGGCGACTCTCAACAGAAAACTCCTTGATTGAGCAAACTTTAATCTACACTACTGAGTGGCTTTGGTACTGGCAGGATGAGTTGGGAAAGTGGAACCTCTACAGTTCAGATGTGAGTAGCCAGACTCATTATGGTGCTTAATTTATGTCGCTACATTTCTTTAGTCCACATTTTTATGGAAACAAATGTGACCCGTGCTGGCAAAATGAATCACTTTGAGGAAATTATCAAAACTGTGAGGTAGTGTTTTTTTTTCCATATTCTGTACTGAAAGACCTTCAAAATGATATTTAATTTGTAGGAAGTGCACAAAAACGGACGCGGAAAAAGCCGATTTGTTTATATTTTGGCTAGGTTTAAAACACGTTTGATCGGTTGGGAGGTAAGTCTTCCACCAAAACATATGTATTTTTAGAAAGTACGACTTCTAAGCTTTACAATGTTACCAGGCACTCACAGGGACTTGCCTCTAGCAAAGAAAGAAAGAGTAATGATCTTTGACTTCTCATACCTGTAGCTCGTAATGACGCGGTGCGCATTCCGACTCATTTTGCCAGCACGGGTCACGAATGATTAAACTTCTCTAACGATGTCTGTACAAAGGTCAATCCTTACCGAAAGATTAAATAAAATCCTTCCTGTTCAGCTAATTAGCTACTGGCTTGTAAAAATTGTGGTGAATTATGCAATATTAAAGTGGGATCTCCACCATTACAGTTGTTTTAAAAATTGTTTGACTGCCATTTTAAAACCTTGCCATTTGTATACTTGTTAATATTTGAATGAGAGACAAGCATGCTAAACCATTAGCCTGTGCTAGCTAGTTTATTTACACTGCAGACACTTACATACAAGATCGATACAAGATACTTGCTAACTATTCCCTGAAAAAAAATCAAATTTTGGATTTGTGTTTTATGCACTTAAACTGCACCAAGTCAGCTTATTTGTCAGGCAATCTCTATAAAACCAGTGTAAAACAATGATCGTTTTCAAGACTCATTAGCTCACCTAGCCTAGCCAATGATAATAGTGATAATGTGATAATAATGACTACCACGTCCTTAATTAACCAGACTTTTGGGCTGCATTTTATGCTTCGTGCGTCTGCTCGAACATGAGGTGTGTGACTTAAATTTTGTCATCGTCTCCTGTTTGCCAGGCTCCGTGGGGCCCCTCCAAAGCTGTACGCATGCAACCATAGCCGTATAATATGATAGTTGCGACACTCTTTGATCTTGCTGCTGCCCGGTCACATGGTTCATGGAGCTCCAAATAGTTCCAAACAACGGCCTTTCTGTAATGGTGTGTGAATGGCAGCTGTGACATGCACTGATCTGCGGTATTAACAGCATTTTTTAGCCATATTAGGCAAATATTCAGAATACCTATCGGTAGGTACTTTGTTTAGACTTATAATGAACAGATTTAAATGGATTATGATATAAAGAGCAGCTTTAAAAAGACAGAGTATGTGTTGGAGGGAAGGAGAACTGCTGCTTCACACTGATGAAAGCTGCAGTGTAAATATCACTGCCTAGCTGTGTGCAGCCTTACCTTATATTATGGCTTCAGTGGGCTGATTACTGATTTATCAACTTTTAAATACAATGGGTTATTTTGTAAGATTAGGCAGAATTATCTGAATTGAAAATGTGTAGTAAAAAAAACTGCTGTCAGTTAGTTTGATGTGATTTAGTTAAGTTACTCGGGGTTGTGCACTTTACTCCTAAACCTTTCAAGTTAGGGAAGAGTTTCCGTGTGTGAATGTAAATATAACACATTAGTGCCTCTCAGTAAATTTGAATATTGTGAAAAATGTATTTTTTATAATTCAAAAAAATCAACTTTCATATGTTCAGTATTCATTACAGACACAAGGAAATATTTCAGGCCTTTCTTAAATTCAATTTTGATTGTAGTTTTTGAAATTAAAATGTAAATCATGATATTCTATTTACTGAGATGTGCTAGTACATAAACATTACACTGTACTCTGAAAACTAGTGACTAAGCAGGGTGGAAAATACTAAATAAAAGAAAAGGCCTTTGTAACACAATGTAGTCAAGGTGCAACAGTCGGTTTTATGAAAATATTCTATGTAGTACAAATGCCATGGAATTGTATTTTTTAGAATAAAAATGCAAAGACATGCTCTCATTTTCTCATTTTTCACTCTGAACTTCTGCCTGGCAAATTACTGTCAGCTAATACCAGTGAGCAGCATGTTGGCACATTACCTCCTCTTCCAGGTGGGACTGGGGTCACATGATTGAATTTAAATAGATAATAACAGCACCAGTGATTCAAATAAAAGCAAGCCTTTTTTCTATTTTTTTTTTTATTTATCCATACTGTGACATCACATAATTGTGGAAAATGAATATTTTCCTTCAATGTCAGAGAAGGGTTTGACTTCATAAATTGTATTTTGATGCCGAAAACAATGAAATCCTAAAATGTTCTCAGATCAGGTTCTCAGCATGATTTTCTGTGCAGCTTATGGATGCACAAATCAAGCTGAGAAAGTGATCCAGATGTTTGGGTTCCCAGCACACACAGAAAGGAGAAAAATTGTCTGAGACAAGTTAGCAGAAACAGCATGACTTTAATGAAAGAGTACAACAACACAAAACTTTATGCAGTAGGCTACCTTTATTTCCACAAAACATTTCCCTCTCCAAGCTCAAACATTTATGACTGCATATAAATTGTGATTTTTCTTATGTTGAAGTAAAACAATGATATTGATGAGGAAATTAAACTGAATCAATGTGCAGGCCCATTCTAAGAGGGAGTAATTCACAAGAACCACTAGAACTTGACAGCTTAATCATCATCAAACCACAGCTCCTTCATCATTCCACTGTTCTAGCTGCCCCACAAACCCTTACTGTGATATCACTGCTCACAGTAGTGAAGACTCCACCAGCCCCGGTGGTCACTGCTCCAGTCTCCAACAACCCTCTATCAGCTGTAGAGAAATGACAGAAAAACCCATCACTGTGCCTCTTTTGAATTGTTTTCTGTATATCTCCTAGCGTGCGCTCACATTACTCCCAACTGGTCTGGATTTTATCTTTGTTTTCTCCTGCCCACTCAGATTGCCCACACTTGTTGCTATTTGTCTTATTTTGTTTGTGGCTTTATTTACGGGAATGAGCACCATTGTTGGGCGCAGCACCCTGCTATCGACTAACACACATAAGTGTCTTTTGAATTGTTTTCTGTATATCTCCTAGTGCTCCACGGCTAGTATTCCCAGGTTTAGCCGGTGACTCCTTTCGCCTTAGCCTTCGCTGTTTTTGGCTTCTCCTGTGTCCCTTATCCCTATTAGTTTTTGGTTTGGTCTTGTTTGTTCTTTTGTCTGTTTTCATGATTAAAAGTTGCAAACTCACAGCCGGCGTTTGGAGCCTTTATTCTGCCCTGACAAGGGAGTTTTTGACACAAGTAGGAAAGTTTTTCTCACAAATCTGTGCCTTTTCTCTTTTAATTCTACCACTTTTATTTATTCCTCCTAAATTTGAATAATTTTTACATAAATTTGCTACTTTTGAGACAGTTTTTATATTGAAATAGAAATTTTTTAAAAATGTTTTAAAATAACTCATTACTTTTTTCTTACCATTTTTATATTAAATGTACAACTTTTTCATGCACATTTTTAGTTTTATGCATATATTAGAGAACCATTTGAAAAACTTTAGCTTTTTCTCTTAAATATGTTCACATGAGGAAAAACGATTTCTACATGTAGCGTCTCATACAATTCAAATTAGATGTACACAAAAAGTCAAAATTAACTGTTTTTTGGATTACAATATAGAAATTAGAAAAGAAAGAATCCGGATATTCTTCCTCTATCAGTCCCTCCAGGATTCCACGGGATGTATTTTTGATTGTTACGGGTCAAAAAGCCTGAATTCGCCAGAACTTTTTTAAAAAGTTGCGATAAAAGTTGCAATGTTTTTAGTGTTTTTTGCACTAAAAGTTGTGGGAAGAATTCCAAATTTTAAAGCAGATGCTTTTTTCCAGTTTACTGCAGTGATATTCTATATAACAATACAAGAAAAGCACAGGATTGTCAAAAATTTCCTATTATTGTGATTTGTAAATTAAGCAGAAACGTCTTCTATACAGAAAAACTCTTGTGCAACAGCAAATACAAGCATGAACACAATATCCATTACAACAGCTAAACTGCACTGAATGTGTGTTAAAGAGTAGAGATTTGGAAATTATTGGCAGTATTTTCATTTGAAAGCTCCCTATGGTTCCCAACCACTCGGTACCGAGCGGAGAGGAAAAAATAAATAATTTATTATGTGGCACTGTATTGGCTATTAGAGTGTGTGTTTTTCGAAAAAAAAAAATACAAAGAATATTCTCTCTCTTTCCATGCCTACCTGTCTGCTGCATGTTGGTATTCACACACACACATCTTTCATTTACAGTGGGATGGCGAGGGGGTGGGGGGATGCGTTTGTCCGTCCACACCGGAGATTCAGTTTTAAAGCTCATTGACCAGATGTAGTAATGATTTTACTTCTAAAGATGTATAAATGTTCAAACACTGGCTGTAGTGTAATGTACTCTCCTCACGCGCGCTCCTGCGACAGGGTGCTTTTGGGTAGGTGCATGTTATTCAACACAAAACCAGCGCTTCGTACACGTGGTCAGGACGAAGTTGTAGTGAGGCATCCATGGGCAGGCTGGGGGAGATGGAGGAAGGGACGGTCTTGGAAACCTCGCGGGTGAATGTTTTTTTTAAATCACACTCTGTTTGCTGATGTGTTCCTCGCTGTAAACTATAAATTCACTACTCACTGTAAACACAGACGTGAACGCAGTGCAGTGATGCATTTGATTGGTTAGACTGACCGTTTCAGCGCCAGTTAGAGACAAATTTGATTGGTGAAATTGGCGGAAGTTGACGAGGATTGGCCAAAATTGCGGGAAAGTTGTGGTGATTGGACAAAGTTGCAAGGTCGCGCAACAGTTGTGCTGATTGGCTGATTTCGCGTGAATTGGTACGATTGCAACATCACGAAATCCTGGAGGGACTGCTCTATGTTCAGAGTTCAGTTACAGTTAGTTTTTTTAAATTAATTTCAGGTGAGCTATTTGATACAAGACAATATTTTACATTTATTAATATGCCAGTTGTTTCAAGAATATTTTTGATTGGTTTTAGCATTCAATTCTTGATATACTGTTAAAATAAACACACATAATTAACATTACTTTTATTCCATTAAGTTGTGTAGATCTGAGTTGTTTCCACTTTGTTTACAACTGCATTAAAAAATTAAACCAGTCTTCATCCTGAGGACCTTTCTTATCGTGTTTCTCACAGCAGTTTGTTCAAATAAGTACAGACTACTTAAGCAGAATCATAAAATATTAATAGTGTTAATTTATGGATGTTAAAAAGAACATTGCCATTATCAGGGTTGACACTGATGAAGACTGGAGGATGCAAAGAACTGTATTTGGTAATTTCCTACCTTGTTCCATGTTTCCTCCTTGTAGAAAGCAGGTTTTCTGGTAAACATGTCAGTCTCTCATGGTTTCATGTTTTCCTCTCTAAAAAAGTAGAACAATTTCATTCTTGTAAGCCGTCTTTTAAATCCACCGCCATAGTCCTGTGATGCTGCTAATGCTGCTACAATTACTATGAACAAAATAAGTCACATCTGCTCTGTCACAGGTTTTCATGCCATGTCCCATCATATAATGCTACTACCAATCTCTAATGCCTCTCAGAAACTGTGCCTTCACCCAATAACTGTACAACAGATATTTGAAATAAGGGCTGACCCAGCTAGCTAGTTGAGCTAGCACAGGCTAATAACAAGTAGCAAGTTTATGAGCTTTTACTGCACATAAAGAAGAAAAAAAAGCTGACAAAATAAAACAAGCTCATAGACTACAGAATCTACATGTTAACTTAAGTGGTAAAATGACCAAAACAACGGCCATTCATTAACTTACCCGGGATTATTAAGCAGACACTCCGTGAAATGAATGGTGGTCTATGAGGAAAACTTTTTTGTATGGAACTATTCGCTGCTCAATGACCCACGTGCCTTCCGCATTTCACAGTTTCTATAGAAGTCTATCAGAGTGTCGCAACTATCATATTATACGGCTATGCATGCAACCAAAATTCTGTGACCACGCTGACTGTGTGTGTGTGCAAGCTCCACCCTTCCACTCAAAAGGTGGTGCCGAGAAGAAGAATTTTAAAAGAAATGTGACAAGATGACACGAGGAAAAAAAAGATGGTTAACAACAAAAGTGGCAAACACAGGCATTCCTTTTCTCACCTTTGTGCAAACTGCAGATAATGGTTATGCGCATGCATCAAAATGCTTGGTCGAACAGTAGACACAAATGAAGTATGTATATAGCCAAGTGCGCCAAAGTGTTGGTGCTTCATAGATACAAAAGCATAAGTCCACCTTTAGACACCAAATGACGTGTATGAATATTTTTTGGAAGATACAAATTGGTTACAGACCCTGCCTGTTTTTATACCAGGTAGCTAACATGTTGAGGTCTAGTGTGTATTGTTTGAGTATTACATAGGAGTCTGTGGGGACTGAAGCATTTTAGAACTAGAGTTCAGTATTGTAGCTAAAAAAGAGTATGTTGTAAAGGTCACAGTTATTATATCAGATGGTATTTACAGTTATACAGCGCAGAAAATAAGTATTGAACACGTCAACATTTTTCTCATTAAACATATTTCTGATGGAGCCATTGACCTGAGATTTTCATGGGCTGTATGCCCGCTCACCTTGCAAGACTTCATTGCTGAAGAAAAAGCATGTTGAAGCTCATCTAAAATTGCTGCACAACATTTGGGCAAGCTAGTAAAATACTGGGAGAATACAGTGCATCCAGAAAGTATTCACAGCGCTTCACTTTTTCCACATTTTGTTATGTTACAGCCTTATTCCAAAATGGATTAAATTCATTTTTTTCCTCAAAATTCTACACACAACACCCCATAATGCAATGTGAAAAAAGTTGTTTTTTTGTTTTTTTTTTTAGATTTTTGCAAATTCATTAAAAATAAAAAACTAAGAAATCAAATGTACATAAGTATTCACAGTCTTTTCCATGAAGCTCAAAATTGAGCTCAGGTGCATCCTGTTTCCACTGATCATCCTTGAGATGTTTCTACAGCTTAATTGGAGTCCACCTGTGGTAAATTCAGTTGATTGGACATGATTTGGAAAGGCATGCACCTGTCTATATAAGACCCCACAGTTGACAGTGCATGTCAGAGCACAAACCAAGCATGAAGTCAAAGGAATTGTCTGTAAACCTCTAAGACAGGATTGTCTCAAGGCCCAAATTTGGGGAAGGGTACAGAAAAATTTCTGGTGCTTTGAAGGTCCCAATGAGCACAGTGGCCTCCATCATCCATAAATGCAAGAAGTTCAGAACCACCGGGACTCTTCCTAGAGCTGGCCGGATATCTAAACTGAGCGATCGGGGGAGAAGGGCCTTAGTCAGGGAGGTGACCAAGAACCCGATGGCCACTCTGTCAGAGCTCCAGCATTCCTTTGTGGATAGAGGAGAACCCCCCAGAAGGACAACAATCTCTGCAGCAATCCACCAATCAGGCCTGTATGGTAGAGTGGCCAGACGGAAGCCACTCTTTAGTAAAAGGTACATGGCAGCCTGCCTGGCATTTGCCAAAAGGCACTTGAAGGACTCTCAGACCATGAGAAACAATATTCTCTGATCTGATGAGACAAAGATTGAACTCTTTGACATGAATGCCAGGCGTCATGTTTGGAAGAAACCAGGCACCGCTCATCACCAGGCCAATACCATCCCTACAGTGAAGCATGGTGGTGGCAGCATCATGCTGTGGGGATGTTTTTCACCAGCAGGAACTGGGAGACTAGTCGAGATAGAGGGAAAGATGAATGCAGGAATGTACAGAGACATCCTGGATGAAAACCTGCTCCAGAGTGCTTTTGACCTCAGACTGGGGCGACAGTTCATTTTTCAGCAGGACAATGACCCTAAGCATAGAGCCAAGATATCAAAGGAGTGGCTTCAGGACAACTCTGTGAATGTCCTTGAGTGGCCCAGCCAGAGCCCAGACTTGAATCCAGTTGAACATCTCTGGAGAGATCTGAAAGGGGCTGTGCACCGACGCTTTCCATCTAGTAATATACATCACGTGGTGATGCAACCTGAACACGTCATCACTGATGTTACCTGGGGTCCTCGAGTGTTTTGGTTCTTTCAAACATCATACACTCTCACCCAGGCAACCCAGGAAGGGGTGATCAAGCCCCTGCTTGTGTCCAGGTATCGCTACCCTACCCACGGATCTCCTTTTTTGATCCACAGCCACCGTGAGGCAACTTCTGCTGCCTCTGTGGCTTCCTTGATGGCCCTCTGCCTCCTGGCCCCTGTGATGCTCAGCATATTATAGAACCTGCAGAGGGACTGGCCTGCAAAACCCCTGCAGTCCACCTCGATGGGCTCACATCTTGTGCGCCACCCATTGTGTCAGCATTGCTCCACCAGCTCAGCATAGTTGGCTGTTTTCCTCTCATTGGCCTCCTCAATCCGGTCCTCGCAGGGAACAGTGAGCTCCAAGAGACCAACCTGCTTAGAGGTTGTTGAAATCAGAACCAGATCTGGCCTGAGCGTTATTACAGCTACCTGTTCTGGGAACTTTAGTTGTTTCCCAAGGTCTACCCTTAGGTCCCAATCTTTTGCTGACGCAAGCAGACCAGAGGAAGTGGACCCGGCAACAGTTAATGTTTTTTCCTCAGCCCTGACAAAAGCAATGGTCTTTTTCCACTGGAAGGAGGCTCTTGCAGTTCTCAATTCCACTGCGGTTGGTATTTGCTACTGCCTTCAACACTCAGTCATGACACCAGTGATAGCGCCCTCTCAACAAGGGCTTTTGAACAGCAACTTAGGATATGCTCCAGGGAACCTCTTTCTTGGCACAAAGCACAAACTGGTGACTCCACCTTCCCCCAGCAGAACAGGTTGGATGGGCTCGGTAGTACGTCGTAGACAGCCTGGATCAAGAAACTTATGCGCTGAGGCTTGGCTTTCAACAGCTCAGTCCATGAGACTTTGCGCTCCATTGCTTGCTCCCAGTTTGTCCAAGCTCCCTGCTGTTGCATCCCAACTGACCTGCTGGCTCGCGCCTCCTCTACTGATGCTCGCACCTCATCCTGGATAAGTTACCTCTTGTCCTTCCCCTTTACACTACTGTACCGAGGTATTGCAGTGCTACCCAGGCCCTCTCTTCCCCAGGTTACTGTCCCCATAAGCTCCCTGTGCCTTAGCCTTGACACAGCCACATCTACAGCCTCAGCTGCCCTCCACTTCCATCCTGTCCTGACCTTGATCCCAGCCTGAGAGACTTTTGGGTCATTTGACTCTTGGTATTGCAGCACCTCCCTAGCACGGCTAACCTTGAATTCCTCAGTCAGACTGCTGATGGGGAGCTTCAACATGTTGCTTTTCCCATACAAGGCTATACTGCGCATACTCTGAGGCAGACCCAGCCACTTCCTTAAGAACCTACTGATTCTCCTCTCAAAGCCCGCAATTGGAGAAATTGGAACTTCATAGACCAAGAAAGGCTAGATGAGCTTTGGGAGTATCCCATGTTGGTATATCCAGGCCTTAAACTTCCCTGGCAGGCCCGATCTATCTACTGTGGCCAGCCAGGCCTACAACTTTTGGTTGGTTGAGTGGATAGATGCTGTATCTCTCAGACTGCAGTCGAAGATTTTACCCAAGCTTTTCACTGGCTTCTCAGTGATAGAAGATATCCGGGTGCTTCCAAGTGTGAAGTGGAACTTGTCGGTAGCCTTCCCTTTCTTCAACATGAGGGCTCTGGATTTTGCTGGTTTAAAACCCATTCAAGCCCCACTAAACAGTTCCTCCAGGCCCTTCAAGATCCAATGACCCCCTGGGACATGTGGTGCTGTTACAGTCAAGTTGTCCATGTAGACCCTAATATGTGGCTGCCGAACACCAGACTTGGTGAGGGGTCCTCTGCACTGGATCGCAGCGGATTTTACCATCATGTTCATGGCTAATGCAAACAGAATCACTGAGATAGTACATGCAATAATGATCCCCTTCTCCAGCTTTTTCCCGCTGGAGTTTGTTTGCCCAGTCGAGACTCTCAGACTGAGCCCATTGTAGAAGTCGAGAAGGAGGTCTCTGATCTTCTCTAGGATGTAGTACCGGCACAGTGCCTCTTCCACAAGCTTGAGGGGTATGGACCCATACACATTTGACAGGTCTAACCACAGCATGACCAGGTTGCCTTTGTTCTGTCTGGCTTCCTTGATCAGCTGTGTGACTACTCCTGTATGTTTCAAACACCCCGGTACCTTGGGGATCCCTCCTTTCTGGACTGTTGTATCAATGTATGAGTTCTTCTGTAGATAGTCTTGTCAGGTGCCTGGCAACAATGCTGAAGAATATTTTTCTCTTCAACACTGAGCAGGGAGATGATTCTAAACTGATTGATGTTTTCCGACTCCTTCTCCTTTGGAACCCACACCCCTTCTGCGAACTGCCACTGATGGGCCACTTTTCCCCTCCTCCATATTACCTTCATTACCTTCAGAATCCACCAGAGTCTGTGAAGTAATTTTGGACAGTTTTTATATACCTTATAAGGTACCCCACTGGGTCCTGGGGCTGAGCTTGCTCTTGCTTTTTTTTTTTTTGATTTTGTATACTTTATTGATCCCCAGAGGGGAAATTGAGGGCATCCACCTGGATGGATGAAGCAGCCACAGTACGGTGCTATCCCTTAACCATTCACACACACATTCACACCTAGGGCCACTTTAGAGTCTCCAATTAACCTAACCTGCATGTTTTTGGCCTGTGGGAGGAAACCATAGAAATCCCTGAGTAAACCCACGCAGATACGGGGAGAACATGCGAACTCCACACAGATCACTGTTTGTCAGGGGCTGGGATCGAACCAGGGATCCCATGGCCAAGGGTGAGTTGCTGTGCTGGTGCAGTGCTAACCACTGCTCCACCGCACCACCCTTGACCACCTCCTGAATCTCCTTCCAGCTGGGCTTCCTATTGTCGAAGTCCAGTATTGGTGAGCTTGCTGCTACACTTCTCTCCCAGCAGTTGTTTTGTGAATCCAAATGGGTTCTTCAGAAAGGCTGTTTGCTTCCTTGCTCTTTCTTTCCTCCTTCTCCTGTGCCACTTGGCGCTTGTCAAGGTCATGAGCCTCTTGCGGAGTATGTTGCACAGTTCTATCATTGGTCCCCTCTCCCCTCACCTGTTTGAACTGCTGTTTCAGGCTCTTCAGCTCCTGCCTGAGTTGGTGGATCTTATTTGCCCGGTTGCTCTTTGTGTATGGAAGTTTATCTCTCTTCTTCTCCAGACTGAATCTCTCTGCTCCCAGGGTGATGATGATGGTGGTCATGGTGTGGAGGCGTTGATCCACTTCCCCCTTGGCTGTTGCCTCCAAGATGTTATTGGCGTCTTCATCAAATTGGAGCCACTCCTTCTCCTTATTGGCTCGGGGCCACTTAACCCTATGATGTTCTGATGGTCTATGTAGGTCTGGGGCTAACCTGATGGAGCTTGAGAGGTGCTGCAAAGAGGACTGGGTGAAACTGCCCAAAGATAGGTGTGCCAAGTTTGTGGCATCATATTCAAAAAGACTTGCGGCTGTAATTACTGCCACAGGTGCATCAACAAAGTATTGAGCAAAGGCTGTGAATATTTATGTACATATGATTTCTTATGTACATAACACACGCCAAGCTTTTATTTGTGAACTTTTCCTCCGCCTTTAATACAACCCAACCTCATATTTTAGTTGAAAGGCTCCTGCAACAATTTGATTTGAGCAATAATCTGGTGGGTTGGATTCTGGATTTCTTAACCAACAGGATGCAGAGAGTAAGGGTCAATGGTACATTGTCTGACCTAAAGTGCTCTTCTACTGGCTCTCCTCAGGGGTGTGTGTTGTCACCACTACTCTTCTTCCTGTACACAAACATGTGTCGGAGCAGACATGACAACAGACACATTATAAAGTATGCTGATGACTCAGTTATTGTCAGTCTCCTCCAGGATGGTGAGAGTGGCCACGGCCCAGTAGTTGATGATTTTGTTCACTGGTGTGAGGATTCCTACCTGCAGCTGAATACGACAAAAACTAAAGACATGATTATTGACTTTAGGAAGATAACTCCCAGGCACAAAGTCACCGTACTAAAAGGCCAGACCACCGAATGTGTATAATCCTACAAATATCTTGGGACGATTATTGATAGTAATTTAAACTTTGAAGAGAACTGTGAAAGGGTGTGCAAAAAGGGTCAGCAACATTTGCATTGCTTGAGGAAACTTGCACGCTTCCAAATTGACCAAACCATAATGACAGTGTTTTATCGGGCTTTTATTGAATCTGTTTTATCCTTTTCTTTAGTGTCATGGTTTGGTCAGATAAAACTGAAACAGAGGAAATCCTTGGATCAGGTAGTTAGATGGTCCAGTCGTTTGCTTGGTGAGTCACAGCTGAGCCTGACATCCCTGTACACCAGACAAGTACAGAGGATGGCTACCTCCATTTTAAATGATGACTCCTACCCTTTGCACTGCAACTTTGAGCTTCTTCCCTCAAGACGGAAGTTTGCTGTCCCAAAAAGTAAAACCCAGCGCTACAAAAACAGCTTTGTTCCTGCTGCTGTCAAAGAGTTGAACAAGTTGTAACAACATATTACACATAATTTAGGTACCTATTTATTAACTCCATTTTATATTTACTTATTTTTGTAGGATGTTATTTGGGTTCTAAATATTTTATTGGGTTTTAGACCTTTGAGTTTTTAACCTCTTTGACTAGTTTTTAACTTTTTAAGATCACCCTTCTCTCTTACCTCTGGTTTTTCTCTCATCTCTTTGTCTTTATATCCTGATTGATGGAGCCTTGAGTATTTTTATCATGTTTATAGTCAGCTTCATGTGTGCCTGTGTTTGTGTCTGTGTTGAATGTAATTGTGGCTTGTAAATATACCAACAGTGAAGTTTTGAGGTGGGAGCATCATGGTGTGAGGGTGTTTTTCAGCACATGGTACAGGCAGACTTCATATAATTGAAGGAAAGATGAATGGACAGATGTACAGAGACATCCTTGATAAGAACAGGTTGCCATCTGCCAAGATGCTGAAGAAGATGCCAGCAGTGTGGAGGCATAAAATAAGTGCAGGCGGACACAGCGAACTGAAGGTTAAAAGGTGTTTTATTCCTCCATGGCCCTCCCATGGCCCTCCCATCTGTGATTATGGGGAATGTACGATCACTACTCAGGAAAACAAATGAGCTAGCGGCTATCTCCCACTACGATAGCATATACAGGAAGAGTAGTCTAATGCTATTCACGGAGACGTGGCTAACAGAACTAGCAACAGATGCTAACATTGAACTGGAGGGTTTCCACGCAATACGGGCAGACCGAACAACAGACAGTGGGAAGGCAAGGGGCGGTGGAGTGATGATGTATGTCAATAACAACTGGTGCAGACCGGGACATATCACGGTTAAACAACAACACTGCAACAAAGACATGGAGTTGCTAGCTGTTAGCATGCGGCCTACATATCTCCCGAGGGAATACTCACACGTGATCTGCATTGTTATTTATGCAAATCCGACGGCGAACGCTGGGACAGCGCGTGACGTCATCCACTCAGTAACTAGCAGGCTGCAGACAGAACACCCAGATGCTCTTCTCCTCATCTCAGGCAATTTCAACCATATTTCACTGTCTCCCATTCTACCCACGTTCACCCAGTATGTCACATGCCACACTAGAGACAATAAAACACTGGACTTATTCTACGCAAACACTAAGGAGGCGTACACCTCATCACCATTCCCCCCACTCGGGAGATCGGATCACAACTTGGTTCATCTCCAGCCGGTGTACAAACCCCTAGTGCACAGACAACCTCCGGTCATGCACACAGTGAAGTTATGGTCTGAGGAGGCAATGGACGCTCTAAAGGACTGTTTTGAAACCACTGCCTGGGAGCAGCTCTGCGATCCACATGGTGAGGACATCGATGGTCTCACTGACACCATCACGGACTACATCAGCTTCTTTGTGGACAACACCGTACCCACCAAGACCATACAGTGTTGCTCGAACAACAAACCCTGGATCAACCCTGAGATAAAAACACTTCTGAGAGAGAAGAAAAGGATCTTCAGGTCAGGGAACAGGAAGATGCTGAAGTCCGTACAGAGGGAGCTGAGGAGGAAGATCAGAGAAGGCAAGGACAGCTTCAGGAAGAAGATGGAGGACAAGCTGCAACAGAGCGACATCGGTGGGGTCTGGAGAAACCTTAAAACCATCTCTGGGCTCCAGAATAACCCCCCCCCCCCCCCCAGGCCACAGGGGGCAGGGAGTGGGCAAACAATCTGAACCTGTTTTTTAATAGGTTTGACCAACCACCCTCCCCCCGACTGCACAACAACCACTGCTGCCTCTAAAGACATCGAGTCCTGCTGTCCACACCCCACTCCACCAACACCCCCCCACTCCCAACATACAGCCCCCCAACCTGACCCTCACTAAGACCCAGGTGAGGACGGAGCTGAGGAAGATCAAGGCGAGGAAGGCGTCGGGACCGGACGGCATCAGCGCAAAGCTCCTCAAGTCCTGCGCAGACCAGCTGTGTGGGATTGTGGAGCTCATCTTCAACCTGAGCCTGAAGCTGGGGAGGGTACCACAGTTGTGGAAAACATCTTGTGTGGTACCTGTACCAAAGACTTCCCACCCCAAAGACCTGAACAGCGACAGACCGGTGGCCCTGACGTCTCACATGATGAAGACCCTGGAGAGACTGCTCCTTGCTCACCTCCGCCCGCTGGTGGGACCAGCGATGGATCCACTCCAGTTCGCCTACCAGCATGGCATTGGGGTGGAAGATGCAGTGATCTTCCTCCTTCACCGTTCTCTGTCCCACCTGGAGAAGCCCGGGAATGCGGTGAGAATCATGTTCTTTGACTTCTCCAGTGCTTTCAACACCATCCAACCAATGATCCTGAAGGACAAGCTGCTGTGCGCAGAGGTGGACAAGCACCTGTCATCATGGATCCTGGACTACCTCACTAACCGGCCACAGTTTGTGAGAACCCGGGACTGTGTGTCTGACATGATCATCGGTAGCACGGGGGCCCCCCAGGAAACGGTTTTGGCTCCCTTCCCGTTCACCCTCTATACTGCGGACTTCTCACACAACACAACACACTGCCATCTACAGAAGTTCTCTGACGACTCTGCGATCATCGGCCTCATCTCCAACGGAGATGAAGCTGAGTACAGAGGACTTATCCAGGACTTCGTGGACTGGTGCCATCGGAACTACCTCCAGATCAACGCGAGGAAAACTAAGGAGCTGGTGGTGGACTGCCGCAGGCAAGGGCAACCCCTCACAGCACCAGTAAACATACAGGGAACAGACATTGAGATGGTGACATCCTATAAGTACCTGGGTGTTCATCTGAACAATAAACTAGACTGGTCACACAATACCGACGCACTCTACAAGAAGGGACAGCGCAGGCTGTTCCTACTGAGGAGACTCAGGTCTTTTGGTGTACAAGGGGCGCTGCTGAAGACATTCTATGACATGGTGGTGGCATCAGCCATCACTTTTGGAGTGGTCTGCTGGGGCAGTGACATTACAGCAGCCGATAGGAAGAGACTGAACAAACTGATCAAGAAAGCTAGCTCTGTCCTGGGGCAGCGCCTTGACCCAGTGGAAGAGATAGGAGAGAGAAGGATGGTGGCTAAACTGTCATCTCTGCTGGAGTCCAAGTCCCATCCTATGCAGGACATACTGAACGCACTGAGGAGCTCATTTAGCAGCAGACTACATCATCCTAGGTGCGCAACCGAGAGATTTTGCAGGTCCTTCCTACCTACGGCTGTCAGACTGTATAACCTAAGCAGGGCTACTCGCAGAGATAGCAAAAAAAACGTGATGACGTAATAGTATTGAATGCAAAAGACGCAACAGACTTACACAATGGTCCCCTCCAGTATACAACTAGGACAATATCGGTCGCTACGGAGGGTGACAATATGTATGGGTACATATTCATGCTATGTAGGATAACTAAGTAGACGGTTATGCTGTTTATTCCATCTAGCTACAACGCTCCACACTGTATATATATATTTATTCCATCTAGCTACAATGCTCCGCACTGTGTGTTTATTTATTTATATGTACATATGTATATTCGCTGCTCTTGTTTTTCTTGTCTTCTTGACTGTTGCTCTGAGTGTTGCTATCCCTGTGCTGTTGCAATCCTGGAATTTTCCCCATTGTGGGACTAATAAAGGCTTATCTTATCTTATGAAATGAGGGTGGACATTTCAGCAAGACAATGATCCCAAACACACAGCCAAGGAAACTCTCAACTGGCTCCAGAGAAGGGAAATAAAGCTGCTAGAATGGCCCAGTCAGTCACCTGACCTGAATCCAACTGAAAATCTATAGAACGAACTGAAGATCAGACTTCATAGAAGACACCCACGGAACCTTCAAGATTTGAAGACAGTTTGTGTAGAAGAATGGGCTAAAATCACTCCTGAGCAATGCCTGCACCTAGTTTCTCCATACAGGAGGTGTGTGGAAGCTGTTATTACCAACAAAGGCTTTTCTACTAAATATTAAATGAATTTCACCAAGCATGTTCAATACTTATTCCCTGTGTCATTCCACTTTATTAAATATACTTTGTTTTTTGAACACAGTTGCCTTGATTTCTTTGTATATATGGATTACTTGGGTTGTTACGGATATCTGGTGAAAATCTCAGGTGAATCCTCCATCAGAAATATGTTTAATGAGAAAAATGTTGTGTTCAATATTTATTTTCCCCGCTGTATAATCCTATACTGCCATATCATAAACATCACATAGAGACTATGGTGATCAGAGTTTAATGTCATAATAAAAGTTGTGTAAAACAATTTGTAACGGATATCAGTATCCATTAGTAAACCGTAGAGCTGGCTGTAAAAAGTAGCTCCAGCAGCAAGGCAGAGTTTTTTTTTTATTTTTATTTTCCTGAAGATATGAATACTGACATCATGTCTCAGTAACTGAAGCCAGTGGAGCTGATTGGGGCCTAAAAATGTCATGACTAATAAAACTTGACAGCACACGTGCACGATGCCAAAACACAGGAGGAACCACACAGAGGGGCACATTTGAGAGTTTTATTAAATCTCAAAAAACCAAAGTGCACAGCTGCAGAAACAGTCACTTGCCAGAGGAACGGCCCTGTGGAGAGAAGACAAGAGCTATGAGCAGAGGAATGGAGTAAGGGGAAATGGGCGAGCCAAATTGCCACTTACTTGGGAAATCCAGGGATGACCTGCAGGCACCAGCGGGGAATAAACAAACCAGTAGGGTAAGGGGGGGAGATGGGCTGATGGTGCCTGACCGGGGGGAGTAGGAGCTGAAAACGGTGAGATGTGGCAGGAGAACGCGCGCAGTCCATGAGACACACCTACACGCTGGCAGCAACCTGAGGAAAAGGAGAAATAAAGTGAGACAACGTGTTCACACTTACCGTTTAAATTTGCTTGCCTGTTTGCGGGCAGTATACCCTGATGGGCCAGCGTTGACTGCGCGGAGAGAGCCTCCTTAAGTACGCTGGCTGATGAGCAGGTGCAGGTGTGTCTTGTGCCTCAGGTGTCGTGATGAGTTAGTGAATGTGAGGCAGGATGGGAGGGGCGTGCTCCTGCTGCCCATGACATAAAAAGGTCACTGAAAACCTTTTAAGTGGCATTTTGGATTCTTACCAAATTCACCAAATTCAAATTTACCAGTTTTTTTCCAGACTAATTCTCTACTTTTTACTTTCTGTCCCAGTGGTTTACAGCTTTACCATAACATTACATCATTTCAGATCTTTAGAGCGGTATGTGAGCATAAAATTTATGAACACACAGTAGCTTATTATTCCAGGCTCCTGATAAAATTCTAACAAAGATCTAATCTGTAGCTGACAGCATCTACCCTGTCCATACATAAACATAAATTTGAAAATACTAGTGCATTCCCTTAGAACGCAAGTATTCTTGTGTGAAAACAGGTATCCCAGTCAGGCTTTACAGGCCCAAATGTAGGCTGTGTTTGAAAGTGGAGTGCAGAGGTGTGGTCTATATGTAGTCAGTCACACATGTTAGACTTAGACAAATATAAAAGGGACTGAACTGAGATTTATTTGATTGTGTGAATATTAATTACAGAATAATTGAAAATGAATGGGACATCCAATATTAACCACTGTTTAAGAACCGCTTGTTTATTTTTTTTTGTCAGATCACTTATTTGTGTGATCTTTTATGACTTATATTCATAATAGTGTAGCTTGCACTTTGGGGAATGGGAGTTGTTCAGTCACCATTATAATTTAGTTTATATGTGTAGTTTATAGTATATCAAATCAAATAACAAATAACAAATCTACCTACGGGTACAAATAAAGTAACCTGAACCTGATATCATCAATAAATTTATGCAGTACTATAACAGGACATGTTTACAAATATTTGAGACCCACTGTAGTGCATCCTTTTACATTTTAGCAATATTATAAGTACAAAATACCAAACATTATTATTATTATTATTTTTTTTTTTTTGTATTTGTATCTTGTATACTTTATTGATCCCCAGAGGGAAATTCAGGGCATCCACGGTACAGTGCCAATCCCTTCACCACACACACACACACACACACACACACACACACACACACACGCATATGTGTCTGCATATGATATGCAGTTGATTTGGTCATTCTGCTCCACAATGAAGCAGCAGTCGGGACTGCCGTCTACCACTGACCGGGCAGGCTGGACGTGCCTCCCCGTGAACGATCGTGGAACTCCCGGTTGGACACCGATATTGGAGAAGCAGCACCTAAACCGGTGGATCGCAGTCCTTCGCAGGGAGCCAAGCTCAGCCTGCCCGGTTAATGGGAGTCTCGGCTACTGCTTTACTCATATGCCTGTAAAGGACTGCGAGCCACCAGTTCAGCTGCTGCTTCCCCACCAGATCCCCCCCCTTCCCCTCGCGCGCCTTGTGTTTTTCATGCCGAATCATCCATTACACCTACACAATCATGGCAACTTCATGGTATAATTTCATTCATTCATCTTCTTCCACTTAATCCTTTTCGGGTCGCGGGGGGGCTGGAGCCTATCCCAGCATCTTTGGGCGGGGGCAGGGTACACCCTGGACAGATCGCCAGTCCATTTCAGGGCCAACACAGAGAGACAGACAACCATTCACTCTCACAGTCATACCTAAGGACAATTTAGAATCCCCAGTTTGATGCCAGTTAACCTAACTTGCATGTTTTTGGCATGTGGGAGGAAACCGGAGAAATCCCGGAGTAAACCCACGCGTGCGTGGTATAATTTTTTAAGCATTAAATCTTAAGTCTATCTTTTGTTGCTATTTGCACTATGCATAGCATTATTTCCTTGTTTTGTCCAGGGAACACTGTGGTGACTGACAAGTTGTGATGCCGTGTGTTATCCAATCAGCGTGGTCATGATGCCGTGTATTATCCAATCAGCATGGAGTCTGTCCAAAATTCCGCCCACACTTCTTGAAGCCAGGACATGAGAGACAGAGCGGTGACAGAGCGGTGGCTAAACTTTTATCGATGAAAATTACATATTTTGACTGAGCGACTCCATACTTGGGGATGCATAGACAGAGACTTTGTGAATTTATAGATAGAAGTGAAAAAATGTAAAACTCAGGAGATTATATTTCTCCAGTATTCTACAATGATGGTAATGCATTGATTTTGTTTTTTAATCCAGAATTTTCAGAGTTTGCTTAAATAGAGATTCAGTTTGGTCTTGTGGTGGTTTCACCAGCCTGCCCCCGATAAGTAATACAGTATGACATGTGTGGAAGAATCATGGTGCATAAAGCTTTTGGCTGCATCCGACGACAGTCAAAACAGTGCAGTTTAGCAAATTTTAGATAGATACTATGCTTTTAACTTGGTTCTTAAAAATAAGATTTATCCAGTATCAAGCCAAGATGTTTGAAATCATTAACTGTGTCAACCCTTTCACCTTTAGTGAGAAGATCCAAATCAGGAGTTTGTTTAACAGTCATAGGAAAAAAAACAAACATGCCTTTTTTTATATGTAAAATAAGACATGAACACTCAAGCCAGTGTGTAATCTTTTCCATTGCAGTTGTTGACTTTGCTACTGCCTAGCTCTGCTGTATTTGCATGAGTATACACAACTGTGTCATCTGCATACATTTGTAATTCAACATCCTCACACTGCTGAGGCAGATCATTAATACATTAACTGAATAATAAAGGACCTAACACCGATCCTTGTGGAACATCCCTAGTACCTTTCAGTGCATTACACACTGCATCACAAACCTTTACAGATTGTACCCTGTTCGTGAAAAAAAGTCATCTAAAGCAAATTAAGTCTTTACAACTTTGATTCCAAGTAAGCATTCATTTTCCAGTCTACAGTAAATCAGCCAGAAGAATGCTTGAGTCTTTTGTTGCTGTATGCCATACAGCATACCGTAATGTATGTGTATGGTGTTCATACACTGTATGGTGTTCAAGTACCAATTTGCAGCTGTATTGATTCAGTTTTCTTGTATTGCAGGCTGGTGGACACAAAGTGGCAGACATCGACAGCACAAAGCTAGAGATGAAGTTCCTGGCCAACGATCAAGATGTGGTGGAGTTCAACGCAGGGTCACAGTCCTATTCACTCAGTTTCCCGGGTAAAGTCTATAGAAATAATACCGTGTTAAAATAAAATCTTGTTTAAAAAAAAAAACAACTGGTACAACTGAAAACGATTTGTATTTTTTTCCAGATATGATACAAACAAACAAGCATTATGGCACGAAGAGAGTCGTGTCCAGACGGCCTTTCTTTGTCTCTGCTGAAGATGTCCTAGCAAAGAAAGTGAGGTATGTATCGCAAGCATTGCATACACAGAAAGTACTTAGATAGTCTTTTTTAGCTCATTCCAATGAAGCTGAAAGAAGCTAATGCGATGACATGGAGTCTTGTCCATCCGTCTGTCCACATTTCATAGGAATCGCTACTTCTCCAAGGCATTTGCCCTGACTGTCACCAAACTCACTCACAAGGATCCTCAGGTGGGTCTCATCCAGGTTATGCTTAATGTCAAAGGTCAGGAGATCTGGGTGCTTAGGTGATTTCATGAAAATTGCTACTCCTTCTAGGCAACTGCCCCAATGGTCATGAAACTCACAAGGATCCTCAGGAGGGCTGCATTCAGGTTGTGCTCAAGGTCACTGTGAAAGATCAGGAGATCTAAGCACTTATGTGATTTCAGAAAAATGACTCCTCCTCCAAGGCAGTTGCCTCGATGCACTGCAAAAAATAAAGTCTTAGTAAGATAAAATATCTTAAATCAAGGATATACACTTTTGACTTCCTATTTGGGCTCGCCACAGTGGATCACCATCATCACCATCATCATCATCATAGCAGTCTCTCGCAGGCGACAATGACTGTTTCATTTAGGTCCTTTGCCCTGTGCTGCCAGGAACTCCTGGCCTTGTTAACCCGGGCGACGTCCGAGCTGGTATGAGTTGCTTTCTGACTGACCATTTCATGAAACTGCTTGCAAAGTATTTGAGTACCGCTAGCTTCTGCTGGACTAGCGCCACATTCTTGGTAGATAGAGGTAATGGGTCCGCATATTTGATTTGGCAAGGATTTTTACGCCATATTCCCTTCCTGATGCAATCCTTGCCTTTTACCCAGGCTTGGGACCGGCACTAGGAGTACACTGAAGTTGACACGGCAGCCCTCCCTTAATCTGTCCCCGGGAAATCACACAAATGATTTATGATAAGATTGTAGAAAAATAACACACATCACCAGGATATAAGGTGTGAAAACTATTAGGACTAGGAATCATCACTAATTTCCAGAATTGATTAGATTCTGATTGTTGAGGATCTGAATCAATGCAATTCTGATCCCAATTCAATCACGGAACTTACCATTTTAATAGCTATTTTACTTGGCAGGAAAAAAAAGCCTTAGGAGACCTAATGCTGCAAATTGTATCAGGAATACTTGCAACTTTGTTAATGCATAAATTATCATATAAAGAAGTGACCCAAAATCAGTTACAATAATGCACTTTTTATTATTTAACTTATGATTTCACAAAGTGCTAACAAGTGCTTTCTTTAGTGCAAAGGGTGTGTAGTGGCACATTAACAACCCAGAGTCAGTAAACAAATTGAATGCATGAAGCATGTAGACATAATCTCACTGTATTTCAGTCCCTCCAGGATTTCACGGCTGTTTTTGTGATGTTGCTAACTTTGTGGGAGCTTTTCCAAAAGTTGCAATAAAAGTTGTGACATTTTTAGAGGTTTTTTGCACTGAAAGTTGTGTGAGGAAGTACAGATTTTAAAGTAGCTGCTTTTTCCATAGTTTACAGTGACACTATTCTGTAACACCACAAGAAAAGCACAGAATTAACAAAAAATTCTTGTGAAACAGTGATTTATTTAGAATTAAATGCTCAGGAAAATTGTCAAAAAAATGACCAACATTGTATTCTTGCTGATAACTTAAATAAAAAAATAAATAAACGAATTAGCCATTGCAGCCATTATAAATTGCACTGAATGCATGTTAGAGTATGGAGAAAATTATGGCAGCACCTTCTTGAATCTTGAATTTGAAAACTAAGACCCCTGAAAAATTTGAGGTCTTCTTCTGTACTGAAATCCACAATGAAGCAGGGGTGGCTCCTCCACTGATGACCTCTTCCCTTCAGAGCGTTTCAGTGCAGGATGGAGCTTGGAGTGGAAACCCAGTCTTCACAGATCTGAAGGGGAGATGAAAAGGAGAAGATATTTCAAAGTAAATTAATAATCATATTTTTAGATCCCCACACCACAGTAGAGTTTAATAATTTAGGTTCTTTTTTTTGTTGTTGTTTATATTAAAAGTTTCAGTTTTTGAAAAGGGTTTCAATTAATTTCCTGGAAGATTTGGTCATTTCAGTTTAGTTCTGTTGAGTAAAAAATGTCTTGTTGTACTGCAGCCTTTATTAATTTTGCCATTATTATTTTATTGTGATTATTATTATCTTCAAATCTCTCACTTAGGTGCTAGAAGTCCAAAATTAAATGTCATTCAATACAAACGTTACATGAAGGCAGCTGCCTCCGCCATGAAGTCCTGACTAGAAATATACCTTTATTCTGCATTTATTTTCAGCGCTGAACCAATGGTTAACTACTGTATCCATAGTCTGTAAAAGAAAACAGTATCATGCTGGATGAATTAATTTACGACACAAATGTTTAAAAAAATGATATTTTACATTTTACATATTATTTTACATATTATTTTACATATTTTACACCCAGCAGCTGCAACAGTCTCCCTCTCAAATTCTTCCCCTCTCTGTCTGGTCTGTTGTCATTCTCTGCGTGTTTTACGTTTGAAAATTGTTTATCAATCATTGACTTTTATGTTCCAGCACAGCGCTGCACGTAGTACAAAACCGTTTATCCCTGCTTTATAAAAATATTCGGAAACTGTTGAGCACAGTCTTTAGCTGTGAGTTTTGTGGAGAAATTAACATTGGCAAGTCCGCTCTGTGGCTGCCTGCCAAGTGTAAACACGGAAGTAATGTGAACATGCAGCGCAGGGAACTCTCGCGCGATTGTTCATCACGCGAGAGTTCAGCTGGCTGCTTGCACTTTGTGTTTCACAGGATGTAAAAGCATTATATTAAAAGATTGATCCGCGGATTTTGTGTATTGGTATCGGCTCAGTCAAACGTGAATCTATTAAAATCATTGAATTGATCTTTTAAACCCACCCCTAGAAACTATGGTAAATGGTGGATGTGTGTCCCGGCTGGGAAGCTCCAGCTGTATGGTGCGGGGCTTCTGCCGGTCAGAGGAGCAGTACTCCTGTTGTAACTGTCTCTTCTTCTCAAAGAGAAGTTTCACTTATTTGTTTTTTCAAACTAATCATAGGTCAAACAACTCACAATACTTGTTTTTTTCATCTGTGTTCATTTTAACAGTTTTCTGTGATGGTTGCATCTTTTCACCTCATTTCTTACTTGGCACTTTTAGCTGAGAACAAAGTATTTAGCAGCATTACAGCAGTTATTTCAGCTATGTGGTGGTATGGACATATTTTCAAATTCCATACTGTGCGGAAAATTACCATACCATACCAAATTTATTTATAAAGCATTTTCAAAAACAAAGTGGACCAAAGTGCTGCACAGTAATATAGACAAAAGATAAGTAAAAGACAATAAAAACAATAACATGCAGCAGAAAAAGAAGCAATTCACAACAAGTGTAAAAACAAAATGCCAAACACAGCAAACAGTTAATAAAATTAAGGCGAGTTAAATGCCAAGGAAAACAAATGTGCTTTTAAATGAGATTTAAAAACACAAAGTGAGGAGGCCTGCCTAACATGTAATGGCAACTCGTTCTATAGCCTAGGAGCTGCAGCAGCAAAGGCCGGATCCCCTCTGAGCTTCAGCCTTGTTTTAGGGACTGCCAAGACCAGCTGATCAGCTGATCTTAGGGATCGTGGTGGAACATAAGGCTGAAGTAAGTCAGAGAGGTAGGGTGGAGCAAGACTGTTAAGACATTTAAAAACATAAAGGAGAGTTTTAAAATCAATTCTGCAACACACAGGGAGCCAGTGAAGGGAAGCCAGAATAGGTGAAATGTGCTCACGCCTATGGACTTTTGTTAAAAGGCGGGCAGCAGCGTTTTGTACAAGCAGAAGATGAGCGATAGAAGCTTGGCCGATCCCAACAAAAACGAGTCGTGATAAAAGCGTGCAGTAGTTTTTCAAGATCTTTCCTTGACACAATGGATTTGACTTTGGCTATTTGTCTTAACTGATAAAAACTTTTCTGACGGACACAGCTGATATGCTTGTCAAATCTAAAATCCGAATCCAAGTTTGACTCCCAGATTAATAACAGACTGTTTAACATGCAGTGTTAAAGAGCCAAGGTCCACATTAGTGGGGAGAGAACATGTACTTGTACCAAACATCATTACTTCGGTTTTGTTCTCATTAAAGCTCAAAAAATTTAATGACATCCGTGCCTTGATATCGGGAAGACAGTCCAAGAGTAGCTGGACAGAGCCAGAGTCATTTTGTGCCAAGGGAACATAAATCTGACAGTCATCAGTGTAACAATGGATCGAGATGCCATGTTTCCTTAAAATAGAACCCAAAGGGAGCAGATACAGGGAAAATAAAAACGGTCCAAGGACTGAGCCCTGTGAGACCCCAAAGAGAAGTGGAGCAGTTGAGGACATGAAGTCGTCCAGTTTGACGCAGAAACTTCACTTGTCTAAATAGGAACAAAACCAATTTAGGGCAGCACCTTTTATGCCCACGCAGTGTTCAAGTTGAGAGATTAAAATGCTGTGATCAGCGGTATCAAATGCAGCAGTCAGATCCAACAGCACCAGAACAACAAATTTCCCTGAATCAGTAGCTAAAAGAATGTCATTTAGAACCCTCAAAAGTGCAGATTCAGTGCTATGTTGGGATTTAAACCCAGACTGATACACCTCAAAAATACCATGAGTTTCTAAAAATGGCATTAATTAACTGTGTTAAAATAATTTTCTCCAGGATTTTTGAAAGCAATGGTAATTTGGAGATAGGCCTGAAATTTGAACAATGGGCAGGGTCAAGGCCTGTTTTTTAAGCAATGGCTGCACCACTGTATGTTTAAAAACCCCAGGCACCATACTTGAGGTGAGACTGCTATTCACAATAGCAAGGACGGAAGGTCCAATAGTAGTAAAAACTTTAAACAAGCGAGGGGGGAATAGCATCTGCCGGGGAACCAGACGGCTTCATATGACTAATAATGTCCTTTAAAAACTAAAGAGACACTGGCTCAAACTGGTCAAAAACAGCTGAGCAGGGTAGAAAAATGGATGGGTGAAGGCAGAGAGATGCAGACTTGAGTTGATACAACTTTGTCAATAAAAAAGTGAAGAAATTTTTCGCAGACTGCAGGTGAGGCTACTGGGGAGTATTAAGAATAGAATTGATAGTCCTAAAAAGAACATGGGGCCTATGACAGTTGGATGCAGTCATTTCTGAGAAATATTAGTTTTTTTTCTGCTTTTACAGTACTCTGATAACATTTCAAGCGCTCTCTAAAAATATTAAAAGAAACCTGCTGCCTGTCCTTCTTCCACCTGCGCTCCGCTCTCCTGCACTCCTGCCTGACATTACGAGTGACATCATTCAGCCAGGGCTGAGGTGCAGGTTTGGGGCGCCTGGTCTTTAGCGGATCTATCAAGTCCAGGATTTTTGTACAGGTGGAATGAAACCTCACAGCTAACACCTCAGTATTAGGATCCATGGAGGATGTCAGATTAGCGTCAGTTACTGATAAAAGAGGAGGAAAACAACGCAGTCGAGGAAGGGTTAAACATGAGACAACGCTGTGGAGGAGTGCGAAGTTTAACAGGACAGAGAGCAGGGATGTTAAATAAGACAGGCATATGATCAGAGAAAACGGCATCACAAATTTCCACGTAAAAACAGGCAGACCATACGATAAAACCAAATCAAGTGAATGTTCATGAACTCGTGTGGTTGCAGACACAAAATTTCCAAGGTTAAAAGAATGAATTAAGTTTAAAAAGTCTCGAGTTTTTGGTTCATCAGGACAGCAGATATGAACATTAAAATTGCCGACAATAAGGACGTGATCATATTTAGGCATGATTTCAGCCAAAAACTCAGAAAAGTCACTAACGAAATCCTTATTATATTTGGGTGGCCGATAGATCACAGCACACAGTAATTTTGAAGAAGAGTGAGCCATTTTAAATAAACACAGCTCAAAGCTGGTGAAGGAGGATTGCAGGTAAACTTGATTGCATTTAAAGTCACTTTTAAAAACAGTTACTATTCCTCCACCTCGGCCCGTCATCCAGGAGGAGTTAAAATAGCAGCAGTCCTATGGTAAAAGTTCAGAGAAGATGCTGGACTCTTCTCTGAAATTAATAGACTAGAATAGGCTTTGTCATTGTACAGTTGTACTGTACAACAAAATTGTGGGTGCTCCATCAGGCTATTGTGCAATAAAGTAAGAGAGAAGGATTTGATATAACACGGTTACGATTGAACATACGCCTGAAATAAAAATAAAAATAGCCCACAAGTATATACACACGTTTGGTAGTGGCTTCACGGATGGGTCAATGTACATGAAGGTGCAGAGTGCAAAGACAGGTGTGTTATTGTGATAATTAAAAAGGTCCTCAGTTCTGTGCATGTGAGCGTTTGGGGGGAGGGGTGTGGGGCCTCTGACTGTTTGCAGTCTGGATGGCCCAGGGGAAGAAACTGCTTGTCAGTCTGAAGGTGTGGGACCTGGTTCAGCTGAACCGTTGTCCAGAGGGGAGCAGGTCAAACGGGTGGTGAGCAGGATGTGGGGGATCTCCTCTGATGGCCTTAATCCTTCTGAGAAAGGAGGATCTGGAGATGTCCTCAAGGGAGGGCAGAGGGCTGCTGCTGATTTTTTGGGCGTTATTGATGACCCTCTGTACAGCCTTCCTGTTCTCGGCCGTGGAGCCGGCGTACCACACAACCAGACAGTAGGTGAGCACGCTGTCCACTGAGCAGCGGTAGAAGACCAGCAGCAGCTTCTGGTCCAGGTTGTTCTTCCTCAGGATACGGAGGAAGTGCAGCCGCTGCTGGGCTTTCTTCACCAGGGCCTTGGTGTTGACTGACCAGGAGAGGTCAGAGTGGTATACCCGTTGAACCAGTATTTTGCTCAGCCCTAAGTGGTATTAACTTTAACCACTGAAATGGTTTTCCCACAGTGTCTGCTTTAACTTACTTTGGCTCAGGGTTATCTTTGCTGAAGCCATAATAAGCCCAAGCAATAGACACCACATTTCTTTTTGGTAAGTTGCTTTAATTTTTCCCACTGTTCTTCTCCATGCTGTTTCCAAGTTGCAGACTGGATGAGGCAGAGTCACATGATTGCACAGGATTCTGGGGGTAGAGGGGGTGGGGGTGGGGTGGATGAAAACACACACACACACCAGGGGAGAGGGGGAAAAACGACCTGGGTAAGATTATGTCGATTATAGGTCCTGATCGTCGGTTTTGGTTATTTAATCACCTAGCCTTAATGGTAATTATAAAAATTAGTCAAAACTGTCCTTATGTTTGTAGTCTCCCACACTTCCACCCATCAGCTATAGCTAGTGTCATTACCTTTGAAAGGAATTTGCAAACCTTTCTGAAAACTGTTTTCTTTTGTCTTAAACTTGTAATTCTTCTAGAAATAGTTTATTCAAACCAAGTTCCAATAAAACTAATTATGCCTATTTCTTTTAACAGAAAGCCTCGATATCGAGCAAACGAAGCCCCTGTACCAGTGACCTGGGACAAGACCCAGATGCCTCAGACAGGATTCATGGTACTATGAAGGCACTAAAAACAATTTAGCAAATACAGTATACACTACACACAAAAAGTTTGGAATACTTGGCTTTCAGATGAAATTTATGATAAATGTTAAAAGTTCACACTACAGTGATATTATATCATGAAAGCAGGGCATTTAAGTAGAAGCATGCAGTGGTGATTTCATCATCAATTTATTGAAACAAAAGCCAACAACAGTGGTGGATATACCACAACAAAAAATATCAGTGTCTCAATAACTTGTCATGTACCCTTGAGCATCAATTACAGCTTGACAAAGACGTCTCATACTGTTCACAAGTTGACTTATTGTCTGCTGATCCATGGCATTCCACTCTTCCTGAAGGGTGGCCCTCAGGTCATTGAGGTTGTGGGGTGCAGGGTTACGATCCTCTACACATTGACTCAGCTGATCCCATAGGTTTTCTATGGGATTCAGTTCTGGAGAAAGTGCAGGCCACTCCATTTGAGGTACCCCAGCCTCCAGCAGCCATTCCCAAATGGTACGACCTCAATGAGCTGGGGCATTGGATAAGGATGAGGATAAGCCATCTTTATTGTCATTCATATCCGTACAGCCAATCATGTACAGTAGAACAAAATTATGTTTCTCTTATCTACAATGTTAATCACACACATATATAGAATCAGAGGGGTCGCTGCCATGCAAGGCGCCGCCACTAATTTCCCTCCTCTGTTCCATTATTGCTGAGCACCAAGCTGGATGGCAGGAAGTTCCGCTTTTATATGGTCTTCGGCATTACCTGGCCAGGATTTGAACCCCGGCCCCCCGGGTGTGGGGTGGATGCTCTACCTGGGAACCTCTTCATTGTCGGCCATGAAGATGAAATTAGGCCTGTGTTGTTCATACAGGGGCACAATGTCTGGATTAATGATGTTATTCAGGTAGTATTGGCTTGTCACTATACCATTCACAAGGTGTAGGGCAGTTCTGTATTGACTAGACACACCTGCCCAGACTGTAACATGGAGACAACAACCATGGCTGATGCGTAGCGCTCTCCTTGACGTTTCCAACATTGTTGGAGGCCATCATTTCTGCTCAACATGAATCGACTTTCATCAGAGAACAGCACTGAAGCCCACTGGTCCCTTGTCCAGCGTAAATGCTCCCTGGTCCATGCAAACGATGACGCCTGTGCCTGGTGGTGTGGTCAGGTACCCTTGCAGGTCGTCTAGCACGCAGACCAAGCTGAAGTAAACATTTTGAATGGTCTGACGTGACACTTGGGTGCCTCTCGCTTCCCTTAAATGTGCCTGGAGTTGAGTAGCAGTCATCATCTGGTTCCGCAGGGCACTGTTCACAATAAAGTGGTCATCAGCGTGGGATGTTGCCAAAGGACGTCCACTTCTATGCCTTTCTGTGACCCTTCCAGTCTCTCTGTTGCAACCTGCTGATGACACTCTGTGACACTCTAAGCTCAGTGGCTACTTTCCTCTGAGAACATCCTGTTTGAAGCCTCGCAATGGTGAGGTGTTGTTGTCAGTTGTTGGGTGTTGTCTTGGTCTCATGATGTCAAAATGTGAACCGCATGATGAAGAGGACTGTTTAAACATCATTGGTTGATTCATGGATCAAACACCTGTTGTAAATTTTGCTGTTAAGCACCTTGTTAGAGAACAGCAAGTTATGCGAAAAGTACTGAAACACTGAACAGTTGGACATGTGCATTCAAAAGGTTAGAGAAGGTCAAATTAATTTCACCTGTAAAGGTTATAGTGCATTTTAAGTGCATCCTGAAATTTCACCTGAAAGCTGAATATCCCAAACTTTTTGTGAGTAGTGTATGTATAAATGCTTATGAGCTCAGTTGGATATTTTAAATGAATGTATGTATGAATGAATGTATTCCTTTTGCAACTTGCTGTAATGCTTTATTATTTTTATGTAAAGCACTTTGAATTGTCTTGTACACAAAATGTGCTATACAAATAAACTGGCCTTGCCTTGAATAGTTTCAGGGGAAAATATCAAACAAAATTAAAATTAAATTAAATCACCCTTTATTGTCATTCAACTGTACAACCAATCATGTACAGTAGAACGAGATTGTGCTTTACCCATCTACTGTGTTAATCACACACACCCCAAGTGTAGAATCAGAGGGCCGCTGCCATACAAGGCGCCGCCACAAATTTCCTTCCTCCATTCCATTATTGCTGAGCACCAAGCTGGATGGCAGGAAGTCCCGCTTTTATATGGGTCTTCGGTATGACCTGGCCGGGATTTGAACCCCTGCCTCCCGGGTGTGGGGCGGATGCTCTACCAAGTTGTGTAAATCTGTCTTTTGATGTAAGTTAGAAGCATTGGGAACTTTTCACTGATAGTTTTTTTTTCCACAATATCTTTATTGAACCTTTTTTTTTTTTTTTAACAAACATGATACAAACAATCAAACACTAACACTAAAGTACTACAAAAAAAAAAAAAAATGCACTAAAAACACCAACAACCACCAACAAAATCAAGTCTTCAACAATGCTCCTCTGTTTAGTCTAGACAATCCAATACATAAGTATACATATTATGTTCACCAGTTTGGAATTTACAAGGTCCACACACATCATTCACCTTCTTCAAGAGTTATGTTTAAATTTTTTACATAATCAATAAAAGGTCTCCATATATTCTCAAACACAATTTCCTTTGATTTTAGTATATATGTTATTCTTTCTAATGGAAGGTTTGTTAACATCTGTCTTAACCACTGAGTCACATCTGGTCTATGAGTCTTTTTCCATAATAGTGCAATACATTTTTTGGCATTAAGCAAACTGAGGTCTATGAATGTTCTTTCACTTTTATTAAAATTATGCTTTTCTGGGTACAGACCCAACAAAAACAGTTTAGGATTCAATATGATTTGTTTTGAGATTATTTTTTCAATTGTTACCCTCACCTCTTCCCAAAACATTCTTATTAATCTACATTCCCATAAACAATGAAATAGGGTTCCTTTACTTTCCATGCATTTTGTGCATGTATCTGGTATATTTTTGTTATATCTATTTAACTCCTCCGGTGTAACATACATCCGCATTAACCATTTGAAATGTATCAATTTAAGGCGTGCATTTATTGATTTGGTTTGAGCTTCTGTACAAGCCAATTCCCATTGTTCCTCTGAAATTTCAATTTGCAGATCTTCTTTCCAGTAGTTTAATCTTTTCAGTGAATTTTCACTTGAAGATAGTGTCAGTGAGTTATAAAACTCTGAAATAATACCCTTTCTTTTACTATCTTTCATCATCATTTTTTCCAAGGATGAATAAATAGGTCGAGTGAGAGCTTTATTTTGATTTGATCGAATAAAGTTTCTAAGTTGAAGATATTTAAAAAAATGTGTTCTATTGAGATTAAATTTGATCCTCAGCTCTTCAAAAGACATTATGTTGTCTGCACATGGCAAATATAAATCCTGAATCTTTTGTATCCCTTTTAAATTCCATACTTTAAATACAGCGTCCGCTCTCCCTGGTTTAAAATATTGATTACCCCATATTGGACTAAATTGTGACAATAACTGTGGTTCTTTTAAATAGTTTTTAGCTTCACACCATATTTTGATCATATGCTTTACAAATGGATTTTTAACTTGTTTTTGTAATTTTTTTGCCGAATCTGAGTATATGAATATGGGAAGAGGTAAAGGTAAATTGTATGATTCCATTTCAGTCCAGTGAGGGAGATCATTTGATGAAAAATAATATGTCATAGACCTCAGTTGTGCCGACCAATAATACAACATAAAATTTGGACATTTCAGACCTCCACGATCAAATGGTAAATATAATAAAGACAAACGTAATCTAGCCCTCCTGTTGTTCCATATAAATTCCACTAACTTTTTTTTTATTCTTGAGAATAGATCTAAAGGTGGTGATAAGGGAATGTATTGAAATAAATAAAGTATTTTAGGTAAAATATTACTTTTAAGTATATTGATTCTCCCGATCATCGACATTGGTAGTGACATCCATCTCTGAGTTAACTCATTGATATCTGACATTAAGGCTTCATAGTTGACACTGGCGACTGATTCTAGCTTAGGCATAATTTGGATTCCTAAATATTTAAACTGATTTACAACATTGAATTGATTTACCTAAGGGGCTGGGTAATTTCTCTGGGTCTCATTTAGCATTAATATTGAAGATTTAGTTTTATTTATTTTATATCCTGATATTTCCCCAAAATTCTTTATTAAATTCAACAAGGTTGGAATTGATTTTTTTAGATTCGACATAAACAAAATTATGTCATCGGCGTACAGGGAGATTTTATGTTCTGTTGGTCCAACTTTAATTCCATATATTTGTGAATGTAAACGTATCGCTATCGCTAAAGGTTCAATTGCCATAGTAAACAGTAAAGGTGAAAGTGGACAGCCTTGTCGACATCCTCTATTGATTTTTATTGGTTTTGAAATATTGTTATTTGTTAGGATTTCTGCTGTAGCATTATTGTATATTATTTGAACCCATTTTATGAAATTATTTCCAAGTCCAAACCTTTGTAGGACTTCAAAAAGAAAGGGCCATTCAACTCTATCAAAGGCCTTTTCGGCGTCCAATGATAGGAGAGCTGTATCCGGTGCTTCTTTATTAAAATAAATAATATTAAATAGTCTTCTTACATTATGGAAGCCTTGTCTACCCTTTATAAAGCCATTCTGATCTCGATTAATAATATTTGGTAAAATTTCTTGTATTCGTCTTGCTAAAATTTTACAGATTATCTTAAGGTCGGCGTTTAATAGGCTTATTGGTCTCATATTTTCACATTTATTAGAGGGCTTACCTGGTTTTGGCAGCAGTATAATTAAGGCATTATTTATGTATGATGGTAAATTATTATTTTGAAATGCTTCTAAAACCATTTCCAAAAAAGGTTTTATTAATTTATTCTTAAATTTTTTATAAAGGTCAACTGGAAGACCATCTGGTCCTGCACTTTTTCCTGATTTCATATTATCAATGGCTAGCCCAGCTTCTTCTTGACTAATTTTAGAATCCAATATCTCCCTGTTTTCATTTGGAATACACGGTATAGATAGTTCGTTCAAAAACCCATTTAGTTTTGTTAAATCAGGTTCATTTTTGGTATCATATAATTTTTCATAGTAATCTCTAAAGGCTCTATTAATTTCTAAAGGATCTATAACTACCTGTCCATTACTTATAATACTGGTAATTGGTGTTTTAATTTCCAATTGTTTAATCTGCCATGCTAATAATTTTCCTGATTTTTCACCTTGTTCATAAAAAGATTGTTTCAATCTTAGAAGACTCGAGGCAGCTCTATTCGCTGATTTTTTGTCGTATTCAGCTCTCAAAATCAGTAATTCATTCTCCAACCTTGGGTCACTTCCTGCATACACTTTTTCCTGAAGATTTTTTATTTTATGTTCCAATTTAGCTCTCTCCTCTCGAGTCTTCTTAGATTTTGATCCTGTATAACTAATAATATGTCCCCTAATAAAAGCTTTGAAAGCCTCCCACTTTACACATGCTGATGTTTGTGTAGTATTGATGTCAAAGAACTCGTCTATCTGTTTTTCTATATACTTGACAAATTCCTCATCCTGAAGCCATTTATGCTGAAATTGCCATCTACCTGATTCCTTTGTCAATTTTTTATCTACATATATTAGACAACAGGGTGCATGATCAGAGATCACGATGTTATCATAAAAGCAGTTTTGAATCTTGGACCTTAATTCTGTGGAAATCAAAAAATAATCAATACGTGAGAATGTCTTGTAGGTACTGGAATAACAAGAATAGGCTTTAACTTGTGGTTTCATTTCTCTCCATATATCTAACAATCTCAATTCTTTCATAAAATGATTAATAGTCATCCTACATCCAATGTGCGTACAATCCAGTCCTGTTGATCTATCCACACCTGGATTCAATGTACAATTAAAATCCCCTGCTATTATATGTTGCCCTGTAAGTGATGATAAGATGAGAAATAAATTAGCAAAGAACTTCTGATCATCTATATTGGGACCATATAAGTTCACAAGATTTATATTTTCTAATAGCAAAGAACCTTGAATGATTACATATCTTCCAAATTTGTCTCCAATTACATTTTTCACTTGAAAAGGAACTGATTTATGTATGAGAGTCATAACTCCCCTGGCCCGGGATGAAAATGAAGAGGTGAATACACTTCCCTGCCATCTACTCCTAATTCTTTTAACATCCTCCTCTATCAGATGAGTTTCTTGTAAAAACACAATTCTTGAACTCATGTCCTTTATTTTATTCATAACTTGTTTAAGTTTTTTTAAATTTTGTAGACCTCTGCAATTCCATGAAGTTAAATTAAGGTTAACACTTTGGTCCATGATCAATAGAGAGTTTGGGATTACCTTGCAGTGTAAACATGCTCATACAGAGAAGCAAAAACATGAGTGGTTGAACATTCATCCTACAAACTACACACAAACAAATTTCCCCTTCCCACACTTGTGGCAAACCCCCCAAAATCAAAAGAAAAATTCTGTCTCCCGATATAGCCATCGACTGTTCCACACCCACGGGGAACAGCCTAAGCCACTCCTTCTTCATCCTCCCAATCACCCTAACTCTACTGCTTTTAATGACGTAACATTAACTCTCCTCTGTAGTTTTCCAACTTAACTCCAAAATTTTTAACAACTTTGTACATCATAGTTTTTTTTTTTTTGTTTGTTTTGTTTTGTTTTTTTTAATATATAATACAATCTATATTTTGTAAACTTACTATTTACTTCAAGTCAGTCAGATGCCTGTGCAAATGCTTAATTATTCTACCTTATATTTTGTTCATGCTTAGCTCCCACCAGTCTCTTCTTCTTCTTTGATCTTCTTGATGAACTCCTGCGCCTCCTCTGGGGTCTTGAAGATGTGGGTTCTGCCCTCATACGTGGTCAGCAGTCTCGCAGGATAGATTACACCATGACGAATCCCAAGGTTGCGCAGCTCCTTACGTACGGGATCAAACTGCTTCCTCAATTGCTGGATTCCTGTGGCCAAATCTGGGTAGAACCGCACCTGCTGGTCCTGGTGTTTAATCTCTCCTTTTTTAGCTCGTGCAGCGTTGAAGATCTTCATCCTGTCTCTGTTGCTAAGAAACTTCATAATTAAGGTCCTCGGCGGTCCCTTATCTCTCCGTGGGCCAATACGATGTGCTTTTTCCAGAACCACTGCTGATTGCAACTCCTCGCTGCCCAGCACCTCCGGAATCCACTTTTCCAGAAAGGAACATACGTCCCGACCTTCTGATTCCTCTGGAAGACCCACCAGCCTCAAATTATTCTGTCTCGACCGAGATTCCAAATCCAAAATATTATCTTCCAGAGATTTATTTTTTTTTTCCAAAGTGCGCACCTTTAATTGAAGACGGGTGACGTCATCTTCAGCACTAGCGAGACGGAGCTCCATCTGCGCCGTTCGTTCTACACAGTCACCCAATTCCTTTCTTATTCCTTCCAGCGCTGTCATAATCCCATCAAATCTAGAGGAAAAGTCCGCTCTCATTGAACTCATGGCAGCCATCAGCGCATCTGCGCCATTCCCCGCAGAAATCGCACCGCCGCCAGCCTCCTCCGCCATATATGGAGCCTTGTTTGCTGCGTCACAGACCTGAAAGTCCGTTAATTTGGACTGTTTCGGCGGCTCGCTTTTTCCTTTTCCTGGTTTTCCAGCCTTAGGCTTCGCCGACATATCCTCGCCCAAATGCTGGGATACGTTCTGTCCCAAATGAGAGAGTTATTTGCCGATTTTTTTTCTCCAGGAGCAGAGCAGAGCGAGACACGTCCGTCCTACGTGGCAGCCATAACCGGAAGTCCTCACTGATAGTTTTAGTTAAAATAGATCTATTGAGATTGGTAGAGTTAAAGGATATTTTATCACATCCACTGACACATTTAGATTCTTCCTTGGTCAAATGTGATTTGTCAAAGTCAGTTGGCTCATTGGCGAGCTGCTGTGGCCTTCGTGGAGATTTTCCAGCCTTTGTGACTTTCTGTCAATTTTCTGCCATTCTTCAATGTCTGGAGTCATTCTCTGCCATTCTTAGGGTCAGCTTTGCTTTGCATTGTGGTCTTTACAAGGCCATCATGTCTCATTGCATGGCCAAAGAAATGAAACTTCCTTTTTCTGACCGGTTCATGAAGCATTGGCTTTATCTTAAGCTTCTCAAGCACATTGATTGGATCTTTTGTCTCTCCAAGAGACTCGCAGCAGTTGTCGATGGGTCCACATTTCAGAAGCATTCAGTTTTTCCTCCACCGTAAACTAGTTTACTCTCCAATGTTGATATTTTTACTCTGGTGACGGCAGAATCTCAAGACCATTACTTGCTAGCGCTATCCCTTGGATGCCAGCGTGCATTTTCGTGTGGCTTCCGGACATTTACATTAACTTTACATGTGGCATTTCCTAATCTATTCCCGGTGACTTGTTTGGTAGTCTTATGAGTGCTGCCTCCACTTCTTGCCTTGTAAGCCCTGGCTCTCTGTCGCTATGTATTGTTGGTTTGGATCTCATGAGTGGTCTAAGGCTTGAGGTTCTTTGTAAGGTTCTTCACAGTGTTCGGCCCATCTCCTCAAAATTGCTCTAGACTCCTATCAAGGTCCTTCCCATTCTTGTTGTTAATTGCTCCTGTACTTGAACTCCAGTCCCTAAATTATTTTGTTCACCACTTTGCTAACTCCTCTTGGGTTCTGGTTGCATTCTTTTAACCACTCATATTTCTCCTAGATACTGGCATTTATCTGTCTTGGTAATTCAGTTGAACTCTTTGTTGAGCTGCAGTCATTGTTCCTGATCCCTTTTGGCCTTTGATTTTTTTTATTTTTGATTTTTTTTGATTTTGTATACTTTAATGATCCCCAGAGGGGAAATTGAGGGCATCCACCTGGATGGATGAAGCAGCCACGGTACGGCGCTATCCCTTTACTATTCACACACACATTCACACCTAGGGCCACTTTAGTCTCCAATTAACCTAACCTGCATGTTTTTGGCCTGTGGGAGGAAACTGGAGAAATCCCAGAGTAAACCCACGCAGAATCAGGGAGAACATGCAAACTCCACACAGATCACTGTTGGTCAGGGGCTGGGATCGAACCAGGGATCCCAAGGCCAAGGGTGAATTGCTGTGCTGCCGCAGTGCTAACCACTGCGCCACCGCACTGCCCTTTTTTTAAGATTACTTTTTTTTTTTTTTTGCTTGCTTTGCTTGCTTGTGGTGTTCTGCCACCTTGATGGTGTCTTCTTTCAGCCATGGCTGTTTTTGTTTCTTGCTTCCAGGCACGTTGTTTTCTTGGCCGTCACATTCATGTCTGCGCATGTCTGCGCATGTCTTGCCACAACACTTCTGGTGAGCAGTCTTAATCTGCGTATTGCAGTAGATTCAGGCGATCAGGTTGAAATCAGGCGAAATCAGGCGATTTCAACCACGTTTCACTGTCTCCCATTCTGCCCACTTTCACCCAGTATGTCACATGCCACACTAGAGACAATAAAACACTGGATTTGTTCTACGCAAACACTAAGGAGGCGTACACCTCATCACAACTCCCCCCACTTGGGAGATCGGATCACAACTTGGTTCATCTCCGACCGGTGTACAAACCCCTAGTGCACAGACAACCTCCGGCCATGCACACTGTGGAGTTATGGTCTGAGGAGACAATGGACACTCTAAAGGACTGTTTTGAAGCCACTGCCTGGAAGCAGCTCTGCGATCCACATGGTGAGGACATCGATGGCCTCATTCACACCTTCACGGGCTACCTCAGCTTCTGTGTGGACAAATCCGTTCCCACCAAGACCATACGGCGTCACTCAAACAACAAACCCTGGATCAACCCTGAGATAAAAACACTTCTGAGAGAGAAGAAGAGGATCTTCAGGTCGGGGAACAGGGAGATGCTGAAGTCCGTACAGAGGGAGCTGAGGAGAAAGATCAGAGAAGGCAAGGACAGCTTCAGGAAGAAGATGGAGGACAAGCTGCAACAGAGCGACATCAGCGGGGTCTGGAGAAACCTCAAAACCATCTCGGGGCTCCAGAATACCTCCCCCCAGGCCACGGGGGGCAGGGAGTGGGCGAACAACCTGAATCTGTTTTTCAATAGATTTGACCAACCGCCCTCCCCCCTGTCTGCACAACAACCACTGCTGCCTCTAAGAAATCAAGTCCTGCTACCCACTCCCCACTCCACCGACACCCCCCCCACTCCCAACACACAGCCCCCCATCCTGACCCTGACCAAGACCCAGGTGAGGACGGAGCTGAGGAAGATCAAGGCGAGGAAGGCGTCGGGACCGGACGGCATCAGCGCAAAGCTCCTCAAGTCCTGTGCAGACCAGCTGTGTGGGATTGTGACGTATATCTTCAACATGAGCCTGAAACTGGGGAGGGTACCACAGCTGTGGAAAACATCTTGTGTGGTACCTGTACCAAAAACTTCCCACCCCAAAGACCTGAACAGCTTCAGACCGGTGGCCTTGACGTCCCACTTGATGAAGACCCTGGAGAGACTGCTCCTTGCTCATCTCCGCCCCCTGGTGGAACCAGCGATGGATCCACTCCAGTTCGCCTACCAGCATGGCATTGGGGTGGAGGATGCGGTGATCTTCCTCCTTCACCGTTCTCTGTCCCACCTGGAGAAGCCCGGGAATATGGTGAGGATCATGTTCTTTGACTTCTCCAGTGCTTTCAACACCATCCAACCGATGATCCTGAAGGACAAGCTGCTGCGCGCAGGGGTGGACCAGCACCTGTCATCATGGATCCTGGACTACCTCACGAACCGGCCTCAGTTTGTGAGAACCCGGGACTGTGTTTCCGACACGATCATCAGTAGCACGGGGGCCCCCCAGGGAACGGTGCTGGCTCCCTTCTTGTTCACTCTTTATACTGCGGACTTCTCACACAACACAACACATTGCCATCTACAGAAGTTCTCTGATGACTCTGCGATCGTTGGTCTCATCTCCAGCGGAGATGAAGCTGAGTACAGAGGGCTTATCCAGGACTTTGTGGACTGGTGCCATCGGAACTGCCTCCAGATCAACGCGAGGAAAACTAAGGAGCTGGTGGTGGACTGCCGCAGGCATGGGCAGCCCCTCACAGCACCAGTAAATATACAGGGAACAGACATCGAGATGGTGACATCCTACAAGTACCTGGGTATTCATCTGAACAATAAACTAGACTGGTCACACAATACTGACGCACTCTACAAGAAGGGACAGCGCAGGCTGTTCCTGCTGAGGAGACTCAGGTCTTTTGGTGTACAAGGGGCGCTGCTGAAGTCATTCTATGACACGGTGGTGGCATCAGCCATCACTTTTGGAGTGGTCTGCTGGGGCAGTGGCATTACTGCAGCCGATAGGAAGAGACTGAACAAACTGATTAAGAAAGCTAGCTCTGTCCTGGGGCAACGCCTTGATCCGATGGAGGAGATAGGAGAGAGAAGGACGGTGGCTAAACTGTCATCTCTGCTGGAGTCCGAGTTCCACCCTATGCAGGACATACTGAATGCACTGAGGAGCTCATTTAGCAGCAGACTACATCATCCCAGGTGCACAACCGAGAGGTTTCGTAGGTCCTTCCTACCAACGGCTGTCAGACTGTACAACCTAAGCAGGGCTGCTCGCAGAGATAGCAAAAAGACGTAACAAACTAATAGTTTTTTTGTTTTTTTTTTTTTGTTTTTTTTTTGAATGCAAAAGATGCAATAGACTTACACAATGGTCCTCTCCGGCATACAACTAGGAACATACCGGTCGCTATGGAGGGTGAGAATATGTATGGGCACATAATCATACCATGTAGGATAACTAAATAGACGGTTATGCTGTTTCATCCCACCTAGCAACAATGCTCTGCACTGTGTGTGTTTATATATTTACATATTTATTCCATCTAGCTACAATGCTCTGCACTGGGTGTGTTTATATTTATATATCTATATATTTATTCCATCTAGCTACAATGCTCAGCACTGTGTTTTTATATATCTACATATTATTCCATCTAGCTACATTGCTCCGCACTGTGTGTGTTTATATACTTGCATATTTATTCCACCTAGCTGCAATGCTCCATACTGTGGGTGTTTATATATTTACATATTTATTCCATCTAGCTACAATGCTCTGCACTGTGTGTTCATATATTCATATATTTATTCCATCCAGCTACAATGCTCTGCACTGTGTGTCTGTGTGTGTGTGTGTGTATATATATATTTTATAGTAATATGTACATATGTATATTAGCTGCTCTTGCTTGCTTGTTTTTTCTTGCCTTCTGATTGTTGCTCTGAGTGTTGCTATCCCTGTGCTGTTGCAATCCTGGAATTTCCCCGTTGTGGGACTAATAAAGGCTTATCTTATCTTATCTTATCTTATCTTATCTTAGATTCATGAACTTGTTCTGTATTTTGATCCTTCTGGGATTGCCTGAACATCAAATCTGATCACTGCTGTTTTCTTGCTGGTGACTTTCAGCTTGATTTTATAGTAGCTTGTACACAGAGTTAACCAACATAAGTATAAGATTAATTAGCTCTGCAACAACAGATGTTATAGGATGTTTGGTGTTAAAGCCAAAATATGCTGGCTTTTAATGTTTTTCCCATATTAATCAAAATATTTAAGTCTTGCTGATATGTTGGGTAAAGTCTGTACGAGTTTCCATTGGACTCTCTCTTAGGCGACTTTAAAGAACAGCTTTTGCAAGTACCGTATTTTTCGGACTATAAGGTGCACTTAAAATCCTTTAATTTTCTCAAAAATCGACAGTGCGCCTTATAATCCGGTGCGCCTTATGTATTAATTCTGGTTGTGCTTACTGACCTCGAACCAATTTTATGTGGTACACGGCGCTCAAAAATCTGTCAAAATGTTTTAGTACGACTTTGGCAAGCTATGAAGCTGCACCGCTTGATGGATTGTCGGAGCATTACGGTTACCGTAGTCAGGAGCCTCGCGGAGTAATATGTGCTTCAACATAATGGCCGGATGGCTTTTTCCACAAATCTCCGTCCCTATTGATCTGCGACTCCATGCGCGCCCATCTCACCGATACTGTCAAAACCCAAGTGAAGCAAACTAATTCGGAGCTTGCCATCATTCCGGGTGGATTAACCAAAGAATTCCAACCGCTAGATATTGGTGTCAACAGGTCGTTCAAAGTTAAATTGCGAGCGAGTTACGCCACTATCTGCCAATGGATCGTGGATGCCTGGGCTAAGGTATCAGTCTCAAGTGTCGTCCGAGCTTTCATGAAGGCCGGAATCATCACTGAACCGCTAAATAACAGCAACGAGACTGACTCGGATAATGACGAGAGGGATCCGGGCATGCTTGATGCCTAAATTGCCCATCTGTTAAACTCAGCTATGTTTACATGGACACAAGTAACCGGATTAAAAGCCTGATTGGAATAAAAATGCTTCATGTAAACATGGCAATCTGAATATTCTAACCCAATCACGCTCATTCGGATCAAAATTTCATTCTGATTGAGAGGGGTGGGTTATGCCGATTGCTAATCCGAATGGTGCGCATGAAAACACTTATTCTGAATGTACACTACCGTTCAAAAGTTTGGGGTCACTTAGAAATGTCCTTATTTTTGAAAGAAAACTAACTAACTACTAACTAACCTGCACTTATATAGCGCTTTTCTAGTCACAAAGACCACTCAAAGCGCTTTCATTAATACTAACCCTCTATTCTAAGGGCCTATAGGAAACAAATATCTAGGGACAATTTAGAACAGCCAATTAACCTAACATGCATGTTTTTGGCATGTGGGAGGAAACCGGAGAAATCCCGGAGTAAACCCACGCAACACGGGGAGAACATGCAAACTCCACACAGATCACTGTTGGTCGGGGGCTGGGATCGAACCCACGATCCCCACAATCCCCCGGCCAAGGGTAAACTGTGCTGCCGCAGTGCTAACCACTGCGCCACCGTGCAGCCCCCAAAGAAAAGCACTTTTTTTCAATGAAGATAACTTTAAACTAATCAGAAATACACTCTATACATTGCTAATGTGGTAAATGACTATTCTAGCTGCAAATGTCTGGTTTTTGGTGCAATATCTACAGAGGTGTATAGAGGCCCATTTCCAGCAACTATCACTCCAGTGTTCTAATGGTATAATGTGTTTGCTCATTGCGTCAGAAGGCTAATGGATGATTAGAAAACCCTTGTGCAATCATGTTAGGTCTGCAATGCTGTAATTGCTGCAAATGGAGGATTCTTTAACGAAAGCAAAGTTTGAAGGAAAAAATTATTATTTCAAATACAAGGGCGCATGCGCACGCAGCGACCAGCAGCTTGGTGATATAGTGCGTGTGTGCGTGTGTGTGTTTTTTGTACTTTTTTACGTTTTTAGAAAATCCTCTGTGTCGTTTCTGCTCTGGAGCGTTGGTGGAATATATGGCGAACAGCTCCCTAGTATCTGCAACATGGATTTCCTCTCCTATCTCGCACTGCTGCTTTCTGTGCTGTGGCTCTTTGTCTCTGAGGTAAACGCGTTCGGCTCCATGGCGAGCAGAATAGCGGGCAGAATACAATATTCCAGGGACGTGTTGCTGCGCTTTAACACAGCTGGTGCAGAGTCTCTGATTGCGCCCAGATTTCATCTGCCGGACTTTATTTTGAGAGACGGTCACAGCGGTGAAAAAAGAAGCGGCAGGAGGAAGCGTGGAAGACGTGGAGGTGTGAAATTGCGCCTTAGGAGACGTCAGTTTGGTAACATTCCTCTTCCTTCGATCATTTTTGGGAATGCACAGTCTGTGAGAAACAAGGTGGAGGAAATTCAAGGCAATGTACGTTACCAGAAGGATTTTAAGAACTGCTGCGTCATGGCTTTCACTGAATCTTGGCTTACTGCGCATGATCGAGATGCAGACCTGTGGATTGACGGCTTTGGAGCCCCGCTGCGCTCGGATCGGCAGGAAGAGGTAACTGGGAAACGTCAGGGGGGCGGAGTATGTTTATACATTAATAAGCAGTACTGCACATCTGTCACGGTCAGAGAGCGCATCTGTACACCCCATGTGGAGCTGCTGTCTGTGTCACTACGCCCCTTTTATTTGCCTCGAGAGTTTCCCCAGCTTTTCATCACAACTGTGTACATTCACCCGAGGGCAGACGCTGACTCCGCCTCCAGAACCATCTCTGATGTGGTGCAGCAGCTGCAATCAATTTCTCCAGAGGTGCCAAACTTCATTCTTGGGGATTTTAACCATGTTTCTTTAAAGAAGACACTTAAAAACTTTCATCAGTATGTCTCCTGCCCAACCAGGCGAAAAAAGACATTGGACCTGTGCTATGGATCCATACAGAGGGCCTATAAATCACTCCCCCTTCCTCCTTTAGGATCCTCAGATCACAACTGTGTACATTTGCTGCCCACATATAAAACTGCTCTCAGAAGAGGCAAAGTGGAGATGAGAGACATTGATGTGTGGACAGAAGATTCAGAGCACAGCCTCCAGGAATGCTTTGACTGTACAGACTGGAAGATGTTCATAATGGCCTGCGGGGATGATTTGGACTCTCTGGCTGAGCTCACATGCTCATACATGGCTCACTGTCAAAATAAGTTTGTTCCACGTAAACGTGTCAAAATATACCCCAACAACAAACCATGGGTTACTAAATCAGTTAAATCCTGCTTACAGAGGAAAGCTCTTGCCTTTAAACAAGGGTCTGTTTCTGCGCTACAGGTTGCCACCAAGGAGCTGAAGGCTGAAATTTTAAGAGCAAAACAGAATTATAAATCAGAGTTGGAAAGCAAGATGGCAACAAATAAACTTGGTTCGGCCTGGGCCAGTATGAAAACTATTGCAGGCCTTCAGAGCACAGAGCGCAGTAACCATGTGTTTTTAGATGGTTTTAGTTCAGACACAGAGCTGGCTAATGCTCTTAATTGTTTTTATGGTCGTTTTGACTCCTTTGATTTTAGCACAGAAATCCAAGATTTGAAACAGAAACTCAAAGACAATCAGCACTTTAATATTGAGATGCAGGATGTTAAAAGGGAGTTCCGCGCTGTAAAAGTGAACAAAAGTCAGGGCCCTGATAATATATGTGGACGCCTGGTAAAGTCCTGTGCACATGAACTGAGTCCTATATTTCATTATATTTTCAATAAGTCCTTACAGACACAACATGTGCCTAAGATCTGGAAAGATGCCGTGGTTGTTCCCGTTCCAAAATCCAGCTGTCCTAAAACGGTAAACGACTTTAGACCAGTTGCTTTGACTTCAATTTTAATGAAAATTTTTGAAAAACTGGTCAGACGTGAGGTCCTAAGGCAGACTGAACATGCATTGGATCCTCTGCAGTTTGCCTATAGGCCTCACAGAGGAGTGGAGGATGCCACTGTCACTCTGTTTAACATGCTTTTTTAAACATCTGGATTTTAATGGGACACACGCCAGGCTTTTATTTGTGGACTTTTCTTCTGCCTTTAATACAATCCAACCTCATATTTTAGTTGAAAGGCTCCTGCAACAATTTGATTTAAGCAATAATCTGGTGGGTTGGATTCTGGATTTCTTAACCAACAGGACGCAGAGAGTAAGGGTCAATGGTACATTGTCTGACCTAAAGTGCTCTTCTACTGGCTCTCCTCAGGGGTGTGTGTTGTCACCACTACTCTTCATCCTGTACACAAACATGTGTCGGAGCAGACATGACAACAGACACATTATAAAGTATGCTGATGACTCAGTCATTGTCAGTCTCCTCCAGGATGGTGAGAGTGGCCACGGCCCAGTAGTTGATGACTTTGTTCACTGGTGTGAGGATTCCTACCTGCAGCTGAATACAACAAAAACGAAAGATATGATTATTGACTTTAGGAGGAAAACTCCCAGGCACAAAGTCACCATACTAAAAGGCCAGACCACCGAATGTGTACAATCGTACAAATATCTTGGGACAATTATTGATAGTGGATTGAACTTTGAGGTGAACTGTGAAAGGGTGTGCAAAAAGGGTCAGCAAAATTTGCATTGTTTGAGGAAACTTGCACGCTTCCAAATTGACCGAACCATAATGACTATGTTCTATCGGGCTTTTATTGAATCTGTTTTATCCTTTTCTTTAATGTCATGGTTTGGTCAGATAAAACTGAAACAGAGGAAATCCGTGGATCAGGTAGTCAGATGGTCCAGTCGTTTGCTTGGTGAGTCACAGCTGAGCCTGACATCCCTGTACACCAGACAAGTACAGAGGATGGCCGACTCGATTTTAAATGATGACTCCCACCCTTTGCACTGCAACTTTCAGCTTCTTCCCTCCAGACGGAGGTTTGCTGTCCCAAAAAGTAGAACCCAGCGCTACAAAAACAGCTTTGTCCCTGCTGCTGTCAAAGAGTTGAACAAGCTATAAAAATTATATTGTACATATTTTATATTTACCTATTTTGTAAGCTGTGTGCCTGTGTTTGTGTCTATGTTGAATGTAATTAGTGGCTTGTAAATATGGATGTCACCAACTGCAAAACAAATCTGCCTACGGGTACAAATAAAGTAACCTGAACCTGAACCTGAACAAATCATTATTTCTAACCTTGTCAATGTCTTGACTATATTTTCTATTCATTTTACAACTCATGGTGGTAAATTAGTGTGGCTTTTCATAGAAAACACAAAATAATTGTCTGGGTGACCCCAAACTTTTGAACGGTAGTGTAGGGCAGAAAATATGTTTACTGTGCATGTCTGTACACCAGCCGCACGTCGACGTGACGTATTTCCGCCTTAGCAGCAGCTAGCGGAAAACATAGCGGGAGTAAAACAAAACTGGTCTGTATCGTCCTGCTGTCTCCCTCTGTTTGTCATATGCAGAAGTATGTACTTGTAGCTTCATTATGGAGACCAGCAGAAGCAAAAGTACAGTCTGAATAACACAATACAGGTCCATTTCGACATGAAGCGGGGCTTGCTAACACTTGCTTCTTCTTCTACTATTTTTGGAATGTCGAAATGTCGACGTGCACATGTCAAAATGATTTATTCCATTCCAACGACTTAATGCGCCTTATAATCCGGTGCGCCTTATGTATGAAAATAAACCATCAAATAGACCGTTCATTGATATTGCGCCTTATAATCCAGTGCACCTTATAGTCCCAAAAATACGGTAATTGTGTCTGAAAAATGTTTTAATGTTTCTATTCTTCCCAGCGAATCAATCTGCAGCGCAGCTCAGAAGAATTTATGGAGGTTGAGGAGCTTTTCTGCAATACCATGAGAGGCTTTGACATTGTCAGTATTGAGAGGATCCAGAACAAATCTCTCTGGGAAGTCTTTCAGTGGTATGTATGTGATGTTCTTTTAACTACTGGAAGTACACACGAAGAGAAATGGGTGGGTAGCAGAATTAGAATTCCCAGTTGATGCCAGTTAACCTAACTTGCATGTTTTTGGCATGTGGGAGGAGACTGGAGAAATCCTGGAGTAAACCCACGCAGACACGGGGAGAACATGCAAATTCCACACAGATCACTGTTGGTCGGGGTCTGGGATCAAACCCAGGATCCCCTGGCCAAGGGTGAGTTGCTGTAGCAACTCAGGAATCACAAATTAGTTGCACCCTAATCTATAATCTGCTTCATTCGCTCTAAATGGGAATGCATTTTACAAATTTTGTTTTTAATACATCAACTGTGTGAAGAAAGTATTCAGAGAGATCATAAATCAGATAAGAAGTTAAATCATTTTACAACAGGCTTCCTATAGAGTCCTATTGAGACTTCCTATAGCCTCAAAAATTTTCTACTTCTTTCTACTGTTTCGTAACATTTATGCATTTAAGAGTTTGTCTTAGATACCTTGTAGGAGCTGTCTGTTATAGAGTATCCTCTTTTGTTATTTCTTAGGCAGAAGAATCAGATGAAGAACAACAACGGAGGGCGCATTGTGCTGGTAAAAAAGCTTTTTCATGGGACTGATTCTAAATTCGTGGATACCATATGCCACACTAATTTTGACTGGAGACTCTGTGGAATCAATGGTACTGCTTTTGGCAAAGGTCAGTTAAAGAAAATTAAAACCATTTCCATTTATCCATGGTGAAAATCATTTTTAGTTGCAGTTTTAGCGTATTTGTCTATAAACCTCACAACACACGTTCTCACCACAATCTCATTTGGTCTCTAAATATAGGAAGCTACTTTGCCAGGGACGCCAAATATTCCCACAGCTACACTGGTGACTCCAATGTCAGAGCCATGTTCTTATCACGCATTCTGGTGGGAGACTACACCAAAGGGTCCCCCGAATATCGCCGACCTCCCTCCAAAGACGGCGGGGACATTAATTTCTTTGACAGCTGTGTAGACGACGTTCAGAAACCTTCCATATACGTTGTGTTTGAGAAACACCAGATCTACCCTGAGTACCTGTTACAGTACAGGACTACGCACCCGCTTGTCAACATGTATGCACCATCTGTCCAACCCAGCCAATTGTCCACGGTCTCACAACAATACAGACCATCTGTGTCAGTGCAAAAGTCCAGTACAACAGCTTCTGGTGTTCACTTTAGTGCCGCTGCCTCTGGTTACCAATCCAGTGTGGCCTCTTCAGGCAACACATCCGCTACAGCTTCTCCGGCATACCACTCTAGCACAGCCTCTTCAGGGTACACAGCCATTAAGGCCTCCTCTGGGTACCGATCCAGCACGACCTCTTCTGGGAGCTCTTACAGTACGGCCTCTCCAGCCTATGGATCCAGTACGGCCTCCTCTGGTTACCAATCCAGTGTGGCCTCTTCAGGCAACACATCCGCTACAGCTTCTCCAGCATACCACTCTAGCACAGCCTCTTCAGGGTACACAGCCAATAAGGCCTCCTCTGGGTACCGATCCAGCACGACCTCTTCTGGGAGCTCTTACAGTACGGCCTCTCCAGCCTATGGATCCAGTACGGCCTCCTCTGGTTACCAATCCAGCACAACTTCTTCAGGATATACATCTAGTACATCCAGTACAACATCCACAAATAAATGTGTCATTACTTAAAAAAAAGTGGAAAAGAAGGGTTTTGCTGCTTTGGAAAAGATTATACCATCTGAAAGAGCTTAGATAAAGTTTTTGAGAAATTGTAGCATCTTGAAATGTGCAAACATATCTTGTTCCTGGCATCATCAGGTATAAAAGAAAGGAAAGAACTGATAGTGAATCAGATCTTATAGTGGTTGTCTTTCAGGTATGTTTCGCTGATTTGACATGCTTATATTTGTATGGAAGGCCAAATGGGACTAAAACGTTTAAACATAAGAAGGAAAAAGCAAACACTAAACAGGAATTGTTTTGGACATCAGTTAAGGTCACTCTAGGAATACAAGTTTCTATTCAAAGTTTGCTCAGATTTTAGAAATTTTCCAGAACATTTACATAGTGAAAAGTTTGTTTTGCTGTTATGCTAGTTAATTACAGTTGCATTCCAAATAAGAGTATAGGTCGGAATAATAGTATAGGGTGGAAAAAACTGAAAATTTTAATAAGAGTATAGGGCGTAATAATAGTATAGGCTGGAAATTTGTTAAAATTTCAATAAAAGTATAAGTGCGCAATAATAGTATAGGGATGCACAATACATACAAAGTTAAATAATGTTCATAATTATGCCTGAGATATTGAAATATCTACAAAATTAAAAGAAACCACCTTCTGAATTGTTTTTATTTCTTTTGAAAATATTGTATGAACAATTTATCAGAGGAACATTAATAACAATTTAAAATTTACCAAATTTAATGGTCAAGTTTAAACATTTGAAAAAAAAATAATACAACAAATGTACCAGTATATTCATAATATTGCAAATCAGCCTACTAATACTTGCTACCTGCCAAAAATATGAGGATTTAGTTTACAAATATATATATTTACTTTATAATTAAACAATATAGCATATAATGATTTTATTGTTGATTAATAGGGTAGTAGGGTTCACATACAGACATATTATTAAACTTCTTTGTTTCCTTATTGTACTTCTAGTTCAGATACATGTATGTTACCAGTAAATGTTACCAGTGAATGTATCAGTAATGGTAGATGAAGATACATCTTTGCACTAATGCAGTATGCAGTACAAGCATCTGTACTGGCATCTGTTTGAATTGAATGAATTGAACTAGCCACCATAATACAAATGTACACAATTTATGGTCAACTGCATTTTCAGTCAGTATCTGTCTATTGAGTTTTTGCATATGATGTCAGGGGGCGTGCCGCACTGGCCCGTTAGAGTGTGCCGCCATATTGGATGGCAAGAACCAACAGCAGCAGCAGGGTGAAACAAACCACATAGCTCACGTGTACCTACAAACTCGGCAAAATGGTGTACTCCTGTGCTGCCCATGGATGTACCAACAGATACGGCCAACCAGGACTGGAAAATGTGTCATTCTACAGGTTCCCAGCAGATGAAAATCGCAGAAATGATTGGCTTGGAAACATGCAGAGATTCATCTTGCTGCCTTCTCAGTGCTGCAAGGATGAGGGGAAAGTTGTCATTAATGATAAGGGGATTAGCGGGGAATTAAATGGCCGGTGTGAAATGCAAAAAAAAAAAAAAAAAAGTTGGATTTTTGAATAATTACCTTCACTGACAATCTCTCACTTTCTCATAACTTTCTGAGTCGGGTCTGGTTTGGGGGCGCCTCTCTGCTTGCTACAAAGGACAATGCACACATGAAAGGGGAGAAAAATACTGTAAATGTGCATAAAATCAGGTACGTTTTAACACGGCACGCCGTGGAGAGCCTTTAAAAAAAAAAAAAAAAACACGCAGCGCGCTTCACTCACCTCCGAGTCCGACGAGCTGCTGTTGTTTTCCGACTCGTTCACCAGCGAAGACTTCACATCATCCACATCCCTTTCCGCTGACACGTTTTCCGATATCTTTTCCACCTGCCCCCCTTCGTCTTTGAAAGATATCATCTCATCGTTTGCCCCCAAATCATCCCCGCTGAGCAGATTACTGGCAGTCATTGTTCTGCTAATTGCTCCAGCTGTGCGCTCTGCTTGTCCGTGGGGGTTACCCCACACCCGCCACCTCCGTTCAACTGAGGCATTTCGGCACACCAGAGGAGCGCACAGGAGCAAGATTAAAAACACTTGTCTGCTGTTATGACTGCTGACAATGACTCCACTGAATCTGACACAGACATCGCAGACACAGTGTCAGAGGCCACAGTGTCAGTTGTTGAAAGAGGATGATAGGGATGTTATCATGTCAGACTGTGACTGTGTGTTCTCCTCACTCATTCTGATCGCTAAACAGTACAAGTTACGCCAGGGTTGTCACAGTGCAACTGCTGCTCTTGCCATCCAAGATGGCGGCACCTACGGCGTGTTTATGTTTACCCCCGTGAGTCACGTGAATTTTACGAGCCTACGCAAAAACTCTATATACTAGTATGTTGTTCAATACTAGTATGCTATGTTTTGCTTCATGCCTAGAAATGAGCTACAATTTATGGATGATATCTTCTGCTTTCTGGATATCTTCATCTCTGACATGGAATAGTATACGTCGCCTTGAGCTGCCTTGTGGAACATACAGTACACTGGATTGCTGCAGACAAACAAGACTTGTGTAATGTCCTCCCAAGACTCATCATCCCCATCTGATGGCCACGTGTAGAACACACCTGTGCTGTCTCTGCCCATGGTCTTCTCCATGAATCGTAGATGGACTTGTTGACCATCAAATTCCAAAACCTTAAATATAAAATAGAAAATGCATTTTAACAAAACAGATGGAAAGCTTCAATGGTTAACATAATAATGTAAATATACTTTGGTCCACTTACATATTAATGGTTTTGTCTTGTTACGCACCTTGGCTATATAGAGCTGTTTGATGTTCTTTAGTTGAAGGTACAGTACCAGTACACACATGCTATGTATTCCCGCCAAATCGTGGGGTGGTGCCTTGCAAAGCCCACATACTGTACTGTACACAAACACAAACACATCCACAGATGTTCAAGTTGTTTTGGTTCAAATCTAAGCTAAACATTAACATGAACCTACCTTTAAACAGTTCAATTTGCTTTCCCAACTCCTCTTTCTGTTTCATAGAGTATTTCTTCAACTTTAAATCAAAAGCGTCAGACACCGGGTCAGACACTTCAGAAGCCATCGTCTGCTGCTCCGCGCATGGCCCCGGGCACATGGCATGACGACATGTAGACTGTTTTGTAAACAACCGGCACGTGTATCCCGAACACAGCCGAGATAATACGGAAATAAAGGAAGTGCCTCCGACAGCTTTTTCAGCCAATTACGAGGAGTGATTTAGTGGCTGCGGGCCTGCTGCTTAGTACACACACACTTGAAAAAATATATACATACGAGTGCCACACTTCAATCGGTAAAGCTTTGAATAAATCTCGAAAAAATGTCCTTCATGTCAAAGCTGGCGCGGACCCCGAAAATGCACACGCTTTGTGCAACGCAACCTTCTGGTTTGGACAGCCTCGCTGGTGTCCTGATGGCAACGAACGCAGCACCCGGCGGTGATTCTCCGATGACAAGCGAACGCAGCAGCCTGACTGATCTGCCCTCCCTTCTGCTTCAGCAAGACTTCGACGCAGAGTTTCCAGGCGAAACTCTCCGGAGAACACCCACGACTGGAACAGCTGCGGAAAATTTCATGGTGCGATCAGGTCCACGCGTTCTGTTTAGCTATAAGCGTATAGACCCAAATAAAACCGTATAGGGTGACATAGGGCATATCCCAATAAGCGTATAGACCCAAATAAGACCGTATAGGGCTGTATTTTTGGGCGAAATAAATACCCGTACATGTACGGTTATTTGGAATGCAACTGTGCCATGTTAGCCTTAAACCTGTTTTGGCATAATGATGTCAACCAAACATGCTTTAGCTAAGCTAAAATCAAGACATTCGTGGCCTCATTATACTTTATTTGCTTATTTTCATTTTTTTTGTGTGTGTGTGTGTGCCAGCTTTTCATTTTATTTTTTTTTAAACAAATGGAAATTTGCATTTAAAAAGGTTGGCGAAATGTCATTTAACTGAAACACTGTCAGAGTGCTTCCATTACAGTCTGGCTCAGACAGACTACCGTAACACACCTTTGATGGTTTTGATAAAATTGTCATTGTATCAAGCAGTGTGACAGATGACCTAAGTATAATATCATTATTTCTTGTAATGCGTTGCGTTTAGATACATGACAAACTTAATGTTGGTACTCAGGCTATTGCATCTTTTGCGTTTTCACAAACTGCCTAATGGCAGTAGCAAAGAGATGGCAGGGACCAACCCCTGGAAACACGAATATAGACACAATGGCACTGAGAGCAGTGTCCGTCGTGGTGGCTTGTGTGTGTTTGGAAAGCCTATTAAAAACAAAGTGCAACGACCCTTGGCTACACAAATAAAATGTATTGTTATTTTACAGACAAATTTTGGGGGCCCAAAATGGATTATAGAGTACTGGGTTCAGGCCAAGGAAGAACTGAAATTACAGTGGCTCAAAGAGTGCATTTGCTGTACAAATGCGCTCCCCGCCATAGCCCGCCTGACATCATCCCGTTCCCTGCCCCGGCAGAGCTACGGCAAACCCCAAAGGCCAATTTCCATACACAACACGTCCACCTATCCCTCTGGACAAAAATCTCAATAACTTTGTTGTAAAAGTCGTCCTTCTTTTAGTTTTAAAAGTCGCTGTCTCAATCGAGATAACTACCAGTTTTGATTGAAAGGCCAATTTTGAGATTTTTTTTAAGTTTAGCTATAAAATCTTCTGTTTTCAGTCTGTATAGAGAATGGGCATTGATATCATGCCGCACTGCATTCTGGGCCATTGTCGCCATTGTCATGGTCTGGCTTCTTTGTTTGCCTGTAGTCTAGGCAACTGCTAACATGAACAGACATACGTGCAATGGAATGGAGCAAACACAAAATTCAAATTCCTTATTCAGAGAAGCTGAGGAAGAGATGGTGTGGTGGCCTAGAGGTAGAGCATCCACCCCACAACCGGGAGGTCGGGGTTCAAGGCCCGGCCAGGTCATGCCAAAGACCATATAAAAATGGAACTTCTTGCCATCCAGCTTGGTGCCCAGCAAAAATGTAATGGAGGAGGGAAATGTGCAGGCAGCAGTGGCTCAGGAGGTAGAGCGGGTTGTCCAATAACCAGAGGGTTGGCGGTTCGAATCCCACTCTCCCCAGCCATCATGCCGTTGGCACAGATTGGCAGCTGTGTTTCTGTCATTCTGCCCCAGGGCAGCTGTGGCTACAGTAGTAGCTTACCACTATCAATGTCTGTCTGGAGTGAATGAATAATGGACTCACTGTAAGTGCTTTGGGATGTCACTTGACATGTAAAGTGCCATATAAATTAATCCATTATCATTATTATTATTAGGTGGTCGAAGAGAAAATATCCGTCATCTGTGCCCAGCAGAGCTAGCATACTTTCCATTAACTCCACAGTTGAGCCATTGCCTTAATCGGAGTGAGAGGAGCTTCTTTGCTCTCTCTCCCCATCAGAGAGAGTGTAGCGTTGTAATAGTAGCTGCTTGAGGGCGGCATATTTCCCCTGGGTTGAGGGGTCTCGGAGGAGGCTCATTGCACACTGGGTGGAGCGTGGGTCGAGCGAAGCCACCACGTAATGGTATCTAGTGTCGTCTACGGAAATCCCACGGAGGGTAAATTGAGCCTCAACATGGATGAATCAGGCAGCAGGATCACGGAGCCAGAAGTCCGAGAGCTTGACTGCCACTGCGAACGAGGCTGGGGTCTCAGAGGGAAACCCTACCATGGGTATTCATGAAGAAGAGCTTGCTTTGTCTTCTTTTTTGAACATTGTCAATGTTGAAAGTCACAAGTGTGGAGGAATGAGAAGACGACATGGAGAGCTACCAGTTTGGAACTTTATTCCACTCCAACTTGTGCAGACTGACCGTCTTGGCGCCAAGGCACATATATTCCCAACATAACTCCCTTCCCCTCTCCCTGTCACTGGGTGTGAATGGAGCCTCCTAGTGGTCCGCCACACTACAAACATTACGTTTTTGACATCCAAAGAGCTGTCCCCAGGAACGCACAACTTGCATGAGCTCTAACCGGGCTATGAAGGATTGTGCAATCCCTTTGAGGCTGCGCTTGTTGCTGCTTCACCTGGCCTCTCTCCCTTGTATTTGAACAGGAAATGAGCAGATTAGGCAATTTTAAACATATACGTAAATATTGTTGAAATGATTGGAATCATTCAGAAATTACATTTAGACCTACAAGACAAATTAGTGGACAAATAATATTTATATTTCCTTATTTTTTCATGATAACGAGCCTCACCTGCCTCCCCTGACCGCATGTCACTGCTATCACAGCACCAACACATACTTCCCTGTATTTACCAAAGTTTAGCAGTTCTTCCTGTTCTGCTCCATGCTCTAGCTGAGGTCACCAATACTTTGATACTTTCGGTAGTGGTCGGAGAGGCCGCTGGCGCGGATTGGCAGCCACGTTTCCGTAAGTCTGCCCCCAAGCAGCTGTGGCTACAGAAGTAGCTTATCAATGTCTGTTTGGAGTGAATGAATAATGGACTCGCTGTAAGCACTTTAAGATGTCACTTGACATGTAAAGTGCCATATAAATCTAATCAATTATTAATATTATTATTACTAAGTGATGAGCTGTAAAATTTACACACCTTTTTAGAGTATAGCAGATGTATTTAGCTCGCTTTGTTAGTGTGTTAGCTTGGTAGCATGTTTGAGTGCATGTTTCATATCATGTGTAAGTGTAATTTCTGACACGTTTGCCCTTGTGTTAAAAGTTTTTCTTGCTTAACATTAATAAGTCTGTTTTCAAAATTTGAGTCCTTTTTCCACTTATAAAAAAATGTTGATTTTTTTTTTTTTTGAAAAATAAACACAAGATTAGTTTTAACTGCACCATTGCTTACATTATTATTTGTGTCAAAGCTGCATTTCCTTTGCCTCCAGAGGGAATTATAACATACCAACAGCAGTTATGTAGGGCCTCTTAAGGAAATGAGGCAGGCCATGAAAAATGATCAATATGGCTGCAGTTGCTTTTAGAGACACAGCATTAGGCCTGAAAACAACCACACACTCCCATTACCCCGCAAACATGTTCATACAGTAGCAACTGTCTCCATCTTGTGTTTCTGAAACTTCTATCAATACAAAGGGGAGAAAATAATTCCTTGACACTGATTAAAGTATGTTCTTTATTTGCTCAGAATGTATAGCCGTTTAGGTCATGATCATAATAACTGATGATTCTTTAGAGGATGTGTGTAAGATGATTTTTTGTACTATTTTGGGTGTCTGTGTCTTGCATTTAATTGAGAAAAAAGTAATAAAATGCCAGCTTGTTTTAGAGCACCTATTTTGCTTTTTGAGTTTTCTCTTTATTCCATTGGCCTTTATTTATGTGGTCTGCAAAGCCAAATAGCCCAAGTGCTCCTGCACAGGAGTTCTCCTCTCCCACAAAAACTAGGGGTCCTATTAGGACAATCATCCATGCACTTTTCTTGTCAGATTTTCCGTCGTACTCCAGTGTTTTTGTAAGTTTCTATCAGTGCATTCTCAGTTTTTTACGCTTTGCATCATACCATCAAATTACCAGGCGACGGTGCGCCCGCTGTGCACCGGGAGGAGGTGCCTCATTTCAAAGAGGTGTGGCGGGGCACAGTCTAATGCACGTTACTATTCTAGTGCATTCCATGAGAATCCAATTTTGATCAGGAAAAAGGAGGTCTGTCATCAGAAGTGCATTGTTTAATGATAGTGGTGGCGTGTTTTGAAGTCTCATAGCGCTGGAGCTCACGAGGAAACGCTATCTGCTGGATTTTTCTGTGATTTTAATGGAGAGAGTTGTAATAGTCATCATATAATCGCCCATCATTTTAATTATATGATGATCACACACTAGGTTTTTTTTAATTCCATCCACTCTCATTTTAATTGCAGACTTACCATTGGAGTCTGTAGATTAGGCATTAATGTAGGATTTTTTTAGGGGAATGAATGAATGAACAGGGAGCATGTGAGCATATGGGGGAGGCATGTCAGTCTGAAGATTTTTTTTAATCCATCCACATTTTCGTTTTCATCATGGGCTAATTAGGCATTAATGTGTTTATTTAATAATGTGTTGCAATCCTGGAATTTCTCCATTGTGGGACTAATAAAGGCTTATCTTATTTTTAAGAGATTTAATGAATGAACAAGGAGTGTGCAGTGTTTTACTTTTCACAGTAACTCCCCACAGAGACAGGAGATGCACCCACTCATCTGCCTTGGCTGCACGCCCCGGGTTTCCAGCTGGCACCTGCACCGCACCTGGGGTTGTGGTTCTCCACCACCAAGCTCCCCGACTGCCACCCGTCAGGGGGCTGGCAGAAGCCACCACAAGCGGGCTCGCTTCGTGGCCTGGGTTGCCGTGGACAGGAAGCCGCACCAGATCTCCTCCTTTCCTCCATCTCCCCACAGGCTGGGAGCAACTTCCATGCCATCATTAATGAAAGTTTGCATAGGCATCATCCTCTTTTCCTGAAGTTCTCCACTACATGAAGTGCACACTACATTAAACCATTCAGCTGATTTTTCAGCCCATTCTTCACCGTTTCTTCTTTTTAACATAACTAGGCATCAACTGTGATTGATGTCTTCCTTATTATCAAGTAGCATTACTATTGCGTGCATTTTGGCTCACACACATGGGCTTTGGTCAGCGCAAAACCCGTCAAACTGTCATGATCACAACTCAATTTAGATAATGCGCCTCTTTGCATTAAAGGGATGGACAGGAGTGCTTTGGACTGGATTATCCAAAACGCACCTCTGATAATTAGACTGGCCTACTTGCATCATGCACCAGCGGAAAGTTTGTATTTATGCCATTGTGATAAGGAAATGAACTTGGAAATGCCCATAAACACGTTCTGGGTCATTGACAACTGACTAAAGCCACATTTCCACTATATAGTTCTGCGCTACTCTTTTCTTTTCTTTACTACTTGTTTCTCCCGCGGCTGCGCCTCCATCACAACCGCGGAAAGCCGAGAATTGCTGGGGTGGGCGGGATCGAGGTGGCGCTACACTGCTGACGTATAAAGGACGAGACTGACTCCTCAACAACACAGAAAAAAATAGCGGATTACGAGCGGAGGATTTCCACGGTTTTTAACACAATGAATGTCTTTAACGAGACAAGAGAATTTTACAGGAGAAGACGACGTGGATTGAGACAACACACGTTGGAGCAGGAGAGGAGAATAGCGGTTGCCCAGGAGGAATCTGAAGCAGCTGCATATGAAGCAGAGATCATTCAGAGATCATTTCATTTGTTCAGTGTTCATGTGCATACATATGTCAAACGTGTTTTTTAAATAAAATGTTGTGCACTTTTAAACTACGTCGCCTCTGTTGTTCAAAATGGTTAAATGTTAACAGATGGTTAATTAAATGCTGAAACACCGGGGTAATTTAAAATTATGCAGAAGCTTAATCCTAAACCCCTAACTGACCCCTTCATTGTAATACGGTCCTAGGTTTACAAATCTGTGTGAAATTCCTCCTCAGAATTCGCTATTTTCTTCTGTGAGGTTATCAAGTCATTACTTACCCATGGCAAGTCTTTTATTTATTTATTTTGGACAAAAAAGTCAGTTATTAAAAAAAAAAAGAATATTGAACAAATATATCAAAAAGATATAAAACAAGAATGCAAGATGATAAAATACCTTTTTTTGGGTGTCCGTAAAAAGAGTAGGAAGAAGCAAAAGCTTTTCAAGTTCTATCATAGGCTGAAAAGTTCATAGTGGTCAAATTTGACCAAATGTGGTTTATTTTTCAACCAGTTCAATTCAGTTCAATTCAACTTTATTTATATAGCATCATTTCACAACAACAGCCATAGCACTTTCAACTGTAGGGGAAACCCCCACAATTGCAGAAAGACCCCAGCAATCAGAATCAGCTTTATTGCCAAGTATATTTACAAGTAAACACACGAGGAATTTGACTTGACATTGGACGCGCACGTTAGGCGCATCCAATGACGCGTCGCCATACAAGGCGCCTGTCAACAGTGGGGGTAAAGAGGGGAAGGGAGGGGGAGGAAAACACAATAGGAGAGAGAAAAAACATAGTAATCAGAATAGTGCTCGTGTATGAGCCAAATTTTGACTACACAGAAAAAAACCCTCATGCACAATTAACAGGCAGACAATAGATCACACAAACAAGAGTTGAGAGAGGCAGTGTATATATGAGTCAGTATATGTGTGTCAGTTTGTGTAATGTTGTGTGCATTTGTGTAGTGTAGGTGTGACAGTTGCTAGTGAACAGCAGAGGGCGCCTCCAGGCAGTAGATAGATGTTAAAGTCATGTGACTTATAAACAAGTCCGGAGTCTGTCTCTTCGCTTGCAAATAAAGGCACATGGACTGTCCCTGAGAAGTTCATCTGCTGAAAACAGCAGCTGTCTGTCGATTGCTTGGGTTAAGAGCCGCTCCTATCACTTATCTTGCAGGAGGAATGTAAATACCGGGCACCAAAGAAGGTCAAATCTGCACAGCACTCAGAGAATAGAATTTCCTCACCCGAGCAATTCTGTGCTTCAGAATTTCCATGTGCAGGCTTAAACATTAACATACTCTGAAGAGCACTAGCGACTTCAAGATGTATTCCACCATCTGAATCTCCATTCAGTTCGCCATGCTGCCTCATGCCTCCCCAACTAGTCGAATTGGTGAAGGAGCTTGCTTGGATCCGCATTTGAACAGCTCCCATCTTCCTCAATTTTGAAACAAACACCAGGAAACTCCAGAGCCAAAAATAGAATCCTGTGTCGTAGCCAATAGATGTCTTCTGCATCTCCAGTCGAATCATACACTCAGCAGGTTCCAATTCTTGGGCTCCCCCTTGGCCCGATTCTTGTTGAAAAAATAGTGACAATAGCCCGTTTAAGCCGCTACCAAATCCATAATTTCCGTTTAGATTAAGATTCAGCAGACAAGAGCGACTAAACACAGACAAAAACGCAGCATTGCAAGCTGGGATCAGAAGGGAAAAGAGAGGATTAGAAAAGGCGTCTGCTCTCTCTCGAAGCCGGAAGCCGGCGATCCCCTGTGAGCAAGCGCTTGGCGACGCTGTAGAGGAAAAATTCCTTTATAACAGGAAGAAACCTCCAGCAGAACCAGGCTCAGGGAGGGGCAGTCATCTGCTGGGACTGGCTGGGGGGTGAGGGGATAGAGAAGACAAAAAGAACAGACATGTAGAGAGCAAACAGCATGATGGGGACTCAATCTATGGGAGAGAACAAACAGATGTTAATGACCAGCAAAAATATTTCATTGAGAGTGAAGAAAGGAGTGAAGCCCAGTGCATTATTGGAGATCCCCCGGCTGTCTAAACCTATTAGCAGCATAACTAAGGGAGGGTTCAGAGACACATGATCCCTCCCTAATTGTAGGCTATATCAAAAAGGAAGGTTTTAACCCTATTCTTAAAAACAGAGATCGAGTCTGACTCCCGAATCCAGATTGGCAACTGGTTCCACAGGAGAGGAGCTTGATAACTGAAGGCTCTGCCTCCCATTGTACTTTTGGAGATTCTAGATATTACAGGTAGTCCAGCATTTTGGGAGCATAGTGTTCTGTTAGGATAATAGGGTAGTATCAGATCTTTTAAATAAAAAGGGGCCTGATTATTTAGAGCTTTGTAAGTGAGAAGAAGGATTTTAAACTTAATTCTAAACTCTATGGGGAGCCAATGAAAGGAGGCCAGAACCGGAGAGAGATGACCTCTCTTTCTAGTACCTATTAACACTCTTTGCGGCAGCATTTTGGATCAACTGAAGACTTTTTAAAGGTGTTATAGGACAACCTGATAATAAAGAGTTACAATAATGTAATCTAGAGCTAACAAAAGTGTAGATCAGTTTCTCAGCATCACTCTGAGACAAGATGCTCCTAATCTTGGCAGTATTACGCAAATGATAGAAGGCAGTCTTAGAAACGAATTTAATATGTGAATTGTAAAACAGAACTTGATCAAAAATAACTCCAAGGTTCCTCACAGAACTATTCAGGGAAAGAGTTAACAGCATCCAAACTAAGAGTTTGATTTGGAAAGGTATTTCTAAGGTTTTTTGGACCAACAAGAATGACTTCAGTCTTATCTGAATTTAACAGCAGGAAATTACAAGTCATCCAAGCTTTGATTTCCTTAAGACAGGCTTCTAACTGGGCTAATTGATTACTATCATCTGGCTTCATTGACAGGTATAATTGTGTGTCATCTGCATAACAATGAAAATGTATACAGTGCTTTCTAATAATGTTGCCTAACAGAAGCATATATAAACTAAAAAGAGTAGGGCCTAGCACAGATCCCTGTGGAACTCAGTGACTGAGCTTTGAGTTGAAAGAAAACTCATTATTGACATGAACAAACTGGAACCTATCAGATAAATCTAAACCATTGCAATGAAGTTCCATTAAGTCCAACATAGTGTTCTAATCTATCAAGTAGAATATTATGATCGATAGTATCAAAAGCTGCACTAAGGTCTAAAAGGACAAGTACAGAAACAAGTTCATTATCAGATGTGATAAGGAGGTCATTAGTGACCTTCACTAAGGCTATTTCAGTACTATGATGGATTCTAATCCCAGATTGAAACTCTTTAAATAAACCATTTCCCTGCAAGTGGTCAAATAATTGTGTAGCAACAACTCTTTCGAAGATTTTTGAAATGAAAGGGAGATTAGAGATTGGTCTATAGTTAGCTAAAACCCCTGGATCTAGCATTGGCTTTTTGAGTAAGGGTTTAATTACAGCAGTTTTAAAAGCCTGTGGTACATGGCCTAATGTTAATGAAGAATTGATTATTTGAAGAATAGAGCTACCAAAACTGGGAAGACTTCTTTAACTAACCTGGTAGGAATAGGGTCTAAAAGACAAGTTGAAGGCTTGGATGAGGAAATTATTTTATCTAACTCTAAAAGGTCAATTGGAGTAAACTCATCCAAACAGATATCAGTTGAAGGAGTTGTAGTAGTTACTGTATTTAAGTTAACGGTGGGAAGAATGTGACTGATTTTATCTCTGATAGATGAAATTTTATTGTTGAAAAAGTTCATTAAGTCCTGACTAGTAAGCTCTAAGGGAATGCTAGGATTGACAGAGTCCTGACTCTTTGTCAGCCTGGCTACAGTGCTGAAAAGAAACCTGGGATTATTCTTGCTCTCTTATGTTAATGCAGAATAATAACTTGTTCTCGCTTTTCTAAGAGATTTTTTATAATTTAAAAGATGATTTCTCTAAGCTAGATAGATTTCATCTAAATTAGTGAAGCATCACTTTCTTTCTAATTGATGAGTCTTCTGTTTTAAGCTACGAGTTTCCTTGTTGAACCAAGGAGTTAGAAATCTCTGATTAGACTTGGCAAATAAAATTGGGTTTACTGAAATTTTGCACATGTAACCGTGGCTACTGATTCGAGCAATATAAAGTGGAAGTGTCATGAGCAGTGCACCGATTACTGTTTCAACACGCCCACAGTCACGTGACCATAGCAAGTGAGGCCTTATGTCAGTCACACCACATGAGTTGAGGGCTCGCGGGAAGTTTGAGAGGGAATTTTTTTTCTTTGTATTGCTTCTTCCTTCCATCCAATTTTGAAGAGACCTCAGATGGCCAAATGCTCAAAAAAAAAGTATTGAGATTTTTTTAAGGTTTCCCACTCAGATGCAGTCCTGACAGTCAGTCACCAGATGGCAGTCTTTATTAGCTGTTTCATAAGATAAGATAAGCCTTTATTAGTCCCACAATGGGGAAATTCCAGGATTGCAACAGCACAGGGATAGCAACACTCAGAGCAATAATTAAGAAGATACGGAAAATATAAATAAGAGCAGTGGATATACATACATACACATAAAAATATAAATATATATACAAAGTGCGGAGCATTGTAGCAAGATGGAATAAACAGCGTAACCGTCTACTTAGTTATCCTACATAGTATGAATATGTACCCATACATGTTGTCATCCTCCGTAGTGACTGATATTGTCCTAGTTGTATACTGGAAGGGACCATTTGTGTAAGTCTGTTGCGTCTTTTGCATTCAATACCATTAGGTCATCACATTTTTTTGCTATCTGTGCAAGCAGCCCTGCTTAGGTTACACAGTCTGACAGCCGTAGGTAGGAAGGACCTGTGAAACCTCTCAGTTGTGCACCTAGGATGATGTAGTCTACTGCTAAATGAGCTCCTCAGTGTGTTCAATATGTCCTGCATAGGGTGGGACTCGGACTCCAGCAGAGATGACAGTTTAGCCACCATCCTTCTCTCTCCTATCTCCTCCACTGGGTCAAGGCGCTGCCCCAGGACAGAGCTAGCTTTCTTGATCAGTTTGTTCAGTCTCTTCCTATCGGCTGCTGTAATGCCGTTGCCCCAGCAGACCACTCCAAAAGTGATGGCTGATGCCACCACCGTGTCGTAGAATGTCTTCAGCAGCGCCCCTTGTACACCAAAAGACCTGAGCCTCCACAGTAGGAACAGCCTGCGGTCCCTTCTTGTAGAGTGCGTCGGTATTGTGTGACCAGTCTAGTTTGTTGTTCAGATGAACACCAAGGTACTTGTATGATGTCACCATCTTAATGTCTGTTCCCTGTATGTTCACTGGTGCATAACACATAACACTGTCGCTCATGAAGCAATTGTCTCAAAGTTGCTCTTTGTTTCATAAGGCCTCAGTTTTAACATCACTAGTGTAGGTATAATTGGAGATGGACAAGGATTCATGAGACTGTTAAAGCACTAAAGAACACGAGATCTATGACAGTTGTTAGTCACATAATTACAAATAAACTTAGTTTTAGTGGGGGTTTTTTGCCATTCTTTGATAGTCACAGTCGTTAGTGTAAAATTTCAAATGTCACTTGAAGTTTATCTTTTTTCCACTTTCTCTCTGCTTGTTGACACACATGCCTAAGTGCACAAGTGCCGTCATCTAGCCACGACTGTGACGGTGCTTTATTGTGCTTTATCCTTAAGCTGGATTCATGCTGCACCTCCGCTGTCCATGTACGTGCAACCGGAAAACTCGTGTGATGAAAGTTACGTCATCATCTCCAGTCCGCTAGTGTACGCAGGACTCTACTGCGGACGACCGCGTGCAGCCCAAATTTTATGACCGCGTGGCCTGCCCATGACCTGAACGCACTGACAGAGCATGCGCAAGACTGAACGTCCCATTCATGAGGTGGCGCTACCAACACAACATGCAAAGACAAATTAGATGAGGAAGACAACAAGGAAGCGGAAGATGAGAATAAACATACATGAATCCTTTTGCAGCAACAGCAGCTTGAGTGGAGAAGAGCACTGGAAAATGGTAATTCCTCCTTTTCCTTGAAATGACGCCATTGATAATGCTACAAAAAATGTGCATTGCTCTTGTGTTTATAGCCGGTGAACAAAATGGCGTGTTAGTGCGTTTGCGCTACCCATAGGGCTGGGGCGAAACTATGAATAACCCCTTGACGCCTGTTGTCACGAATTCGCATCAATCACAAAAAACAAAAAAACAATGATTTTCATTTATGAGAAAAATAAAAAAAAAATAATAAAAATTTTTTTGTTCACAACTGGAAATAAATTCAGGCGTCAAGGGGATAACATTTTTGCACATGTGTCAACTGCTTGGCCTGGTAGATGAAAAAGGTGAGCATGTACAATGCCGCGTGCACACCGGGATCGTCCTAAGTGCACGCAGACCAAAGTGGATCAGAGGGGAAATGCAGCATGAATAAGGCTTAAGAGGAGCAAGAGAATTTAAGATGCCTGCGCATGTGGAATTAAAAAGTGTGAGGAGCTCATCTACATTATAATCATCATTTTCATATAAACTGTATAGCTCAGTCTTCAAAGGCATCAGGAAACAGCAGTGGGGTTTACCTGTTCATTACCCAGCAGTGGCATGCAGCAGGGGGAGCTTTAACCCCAGCGCAGGGGATTGTAATAGTAAATAAAACAGGCATGTGGTCTGATATTCGGTGATATTTCATCTTTAAATATGTTTAAACTACCCATTACTTCAATAGGGCTGTCCACACATCCGGGTACTCCACGTGAATGTGCAAAGTGTGGAGGTAACAAAAAACGGCAGTTTACCATTGAAACAATACGGCATATTAATATTATGACGAGCTTTCACACAAGATCGGATCAGATATGATCAGAAACTTCAAATTTGTGATCTCAAAAAGTGTCCCTACCATCTACCAGCTAGTATGTGGAAGAATGATTCAACAGTGTCCAGAAAAAATATTTATTGATATTTGTAACGACAAATAAGTGCACCAGTTTAGAAAGCCTGGGATCAGTCCGCTAGAAACCGGACACCTCCCACTTGAGGTGTTTTGAGCACGTCCCACTGGGAGGAGACCCCGGGGCAGACCCAGGACTCACTGGAGAGACTGTGTCTTCCAGCTGGTCTGGGAACGCCTTGGTATTCTCTCTGAAGAGCTGGTGCAGGTGGCTGGGGAGAGGGAAGTCTGGGCTTCTCTGCTTGAACTGCTGCCTCCGCGACCCGGACCTCCGGAAAAGCAGTAGAAGATGGATGGATGGATGGAAATAAGTGCGCCAGCTTGGCTGTGCATTGGCGGAACACTCCAGTAATAGAAAATAAATTGTTCCTGCTGTGGAAATCCCCAAACATCCGTCATGTTTAGGTTTGTAAAATGTATCTGTTATGTCTGTAACTGAGGGTGAATGACAAGAATTAAGGTGGAACTGAAGAAGACTTTATTATAGACTCACTGGTTATACAGAAACGCTTCCGCTAGGCTGAGAGGTGGTCAAAGAGACCGCCCCTCTCATGCACAGCCCTCTTATACTCCGGGTAGCAGCGGAACCGAAAGGTGAAGCCACCACCCGTGTCACAAGATAATATTTCCCATAAACAACATCACATTCTGCCCCCCCTTCAAAATGGTCCAAAACACACACATACAATCAAGACCCTCCACAATTTAGAACCCGAATCAGGCATTAAAAACTAGAAAAGCACTCGGAGAGCGCAGACCTCTGCCAAGCGCCACAGTTTCCCCATACAGTGTTTTTGTGTACGTTTTCAGATTCCTTGACCATGAAAACATATGACTAGCAATTGGATTGACAATGATAGGATTAGTGGTTCAGTAGTTATTGACGAAAATGGCATTTTCCGTAATGGCGGTTTTCTTGTGGACGGTGATCCGGATCACCACCAAAATCTAATCATCTGTAGGATATCCCATTTCTGACAATCTGTGAAAATTTCATGAAAATCCGTCCATAACTTTTTGAGTTATCTTTCTAACAAACAGACAAACCAACACCAATGAAAACATAACCTCCTTGGCGGAGGTAATGAACAGAAATATCAGGGCCTATCACATTCACACAAAACAACTAAGGCTAGGGGGAGACAGGTGGACTACCGTCCCACCCCCACACGGCTAGATGGATTATTCTGCCGTCATTGCTAAAACACAGTCCATTAAACAGAAAATTGCCGTGTTCCTAAAATAAATAATCCAAAACAATCCCCTTACCAGAACAACTAGTATATAAATCATCTCGGCGCCACACCAGTCGGCTGCCTTTTGCAACAGCGGCTCGATTCCGAGTTTTTTTTCCCTTCCTCTCTCTTTTGATCACTTTTTTTTTCACCCCACTTATATCACGGACACACAGATCGTCCCAAATGTCTCCTGAGCCGGTGGACGGAGCCACTGTTTATAGCAGGATACGATACAACAGGGAAGAGCTGCTAGCATTTAACCGCCACCCGGTCCCACTGGAAAAACTCGACATACCGAGAGAACTGAGGCGAAAACGCCGCGGCTGCCGGGCTGGAGTAAGGCGGAGGACAAAAAATATAAGGTACAGACCCTCCCTTCCATCTGTTGTCATGGGAAATGTACGGTCGATACTGGGAAAGTTAGATGAGCTAGCGGCTATCTCCCGTTATGATAGCACTTACCGGGAGTGCTCTCTCCTTTTGTTTACTGAGACGTGGCTAACTGAACTAGCAGCAGATGCTAACATTGAGCTGGAGGGTTTTCACATGATACGAGCTAACCGAACACCAGAGAGTGGCAAAACTAGGGGTGGTGGAGTGATAATGTATGTTAACAACAACTGGTGTAGACCGGGACATATCACTGTTAAACAACGACACTGCAGCAAAGACATTGAGTTGCTAGCTGTTAGCATGAGGCCTACATATCTCCCGAGAGAACACTCACACGTGATCTGCATTGTTGTTTATGCAAATCCGACGGCGAACGCTGGGACAGCGCGTGACGTCATCCATTCAGTAACCAGCAGGCTGCAGACAGAACACCCAGATGCTCTTCTCCTCATCTCAGGCGATTTCAACCACGTTTCACTGTCTCCCATTCTGCCCACTTTCACCCAGTATGTCACATGCCACACTAGAGACAATAAAACACTGGATTTGTTCTACGCAAACACTAAGGAGGCGTACACCTCATCACAACTCCCCCCACTTGGGAGATCGGATCACAACTTGGTTCATCTCCGACCGGTGTACAAACCCCTAGTGCACAGACAACCTCCGGCCATGCACACTGTGGAGTTATGGTCTGAGGAGACAATGGACACTCTAAAGGACTGTTTTGAAGCCACTGCCTGGAAGCAGCTCTGCGATCCACATGGTGAGGACATCGATGGCCTCATTCACACCTTCACGGGCTACCTCAGCTTCTGTGTGGACAAATCCGTTCCCACCAAGACCATACGGCGTCACTCAAACAACAAACCCTGGATCAACCCTGAGATAAAAATACTTCTGAGAGAGAAGAAGAGGATCTTCAGGTCGGGGAACAGGGAGATGCTGAAGTCCGTACAGAGGGAGCTGAGGAGAAAGATCAGAGAAGGCAAGGACAGCTTCAGGAAGAAGATGGAGGACAAGCTGCAACAGAGCGACATCAGCGGGGTCTGGAGAAACCTCAAAACCATCTCGGGGCTCCAGAATACCTCCCCCCAGGCCACGGGGGGCAGGGAGTGGGCGAACAACCTGAATCTGTTTTTCAATAGATTTGACCAACCGCCCTCCCCCCTGTCTGCACAACAACCACTGCTGCCTCTAAGAAATCAAGTCCTGCTACCCACTTCCCACTCCACCGACACCACCCCCACTCCCAACACACAGCCCCCCATCCTGACCCTGACCAAGACCCAGGTGAGGACGGAGCTGAGGAAGATCAAGGCGAGGAAGGCGTCGGGACCGGACGGCATCAGCGCAAAGCTCCTCAAGTCCTGTGCAGACCAGCTGTGTGGGATTGTGATGTATATCTTCAACATGAGCCTGAAACTGGGGAGGGTACCACAGCTGTGGAAAACATCTTGTGTGGTACCTGTACCAAAAACTTCCCACCCCAAAGACCTGAACAGCTTCAGACCGGTGGCCTTGACGTCCCACTTGATGAAGACCCTGGAGAGACTGCTCCTTGCTCATCTCCGCCCCCTGGTGGAACCAGCGATGGATCCACTCCAGTTCGCCTACCAGCATGGCATTGGGGTGGAGGATGCGGTGATCTTCCTTCTTCACCGTTCTCTGTCCCACCTGGAGAAGCCCGGGAATATGGTGAGGATCATGTTCTTTGACTTCTCCAGTGCTTTCAACACCATCCAACCGATGATCCTGAAGGACAAGCTGCTGCGCGCAGGGGTGGACCAGCACCTGTCATCATGGATCCTGGACTACCTCACGAACCGGCCTCAGTTTGTGAGAACCCGGGACTGTGTTTCCGACACGATCATCAGTAGCACGGGGGCCCCCCAGGGAACGGTGCTGGTTCCCTTCCTGTTCACTCTTTATACTGCGGACTTCTCACACAACACAACACATTGCCATCTACAGAAGTTCTCTGATGACTCTGCGATCGTTGGTCTCATCTCCAGCGGAGATGAAGCTGAGTACAGAGGGCTTATCCAGGACTTTGTGGACTGGTGCCATCGGAACTGCCTCCAGATCAACGCGAGGAAAACTAAGGAGCTGGTGGTGGACTGCCGCAGGCATGGGCAGCCCCTCACAGCACCAGTAAATATACAGGGAACAGACATCGAGATGGTGACATCCTACAAGTACCTGGGTATTCATCTGAACAATAAACTAGACTGGTCACACAATACTGACGCACTCTACAAGAAGGGACAGCGCAGGCTGTTCCTGCTGAGGAGACTCAGGTCTTTTGGTGTACAAGGGGCGCTGCTGAAGTCATTCTATGACACGGTGGTGGCATCAGCCATCACTTTTGGAGTGGTCTGCTGGGGCAGTGGCATCACTGCAGCCGATAGGAAGAGACTGAACAAACTGATTAAGAAAGCTAGCTCTGTCCTGGGGCAACGCCTTGATCCGATGGAGGAGATAGGAGAGAGAAGGACGGTGGCTAAACTGTCATCTCTGCTGGAGTCCGAGTTCCACCCTATGCAGGACATACTGGATGCACTGAGGAGCTCATTTAGCAGCAGACTACATCATCCCAGGTGCACAACCGAGAGGTTTCGTAGGTCCTTCCTACCAACGGCTGTCAGACTGTACAACCTAAGCAGGGCTGCTCGCAGAGATAGCAAAAAGATGTAACAAACTAATAGTTTTTTTTGAATGCAAAAGATGCAATAGACTTACACAATGGTCCTCTCCGGCATACAACTAGGAACATACCGGTCGCTATGGAGGGTGAGAATATGTATGGGCACATAATCATACCATGTAGGATAACTAAATAGACGGTTATGCTGTTTCATCCCACCTAGCAACAATGCTCTGCACTGTGTGTGTTTATATATTTACATATTTATTCCATCTAGCTACAATGCTCAGCACTGGGTGTGTTTATATTTATATATCTATATATTTATTCCATCTAGCTACAATGCTCAGCACTGGGTGTGTTTATATTTATATATCTATATATTTATTCCATCTAGCTACATTGCTCCGCACTGTGTGTGTTTATATACTTGCATATTTATTCCACCTAGCTGCAATGCTCCGTACTGTGGGTGTTTATATATTTACATATTTATTCCATCTAGCTACAATGCTCTGCACTGTGTGTTCATATATTCATATATTTATTCCATCCAGCTACAATGCTCTGCACTGTGTGTCTGTGTGTGTGTGTGTGTGTATATATATATTTTATAGTAATATGTACATATGTATATTAGCTGCTCTTGCTTGCTTGTTTTTTTTTTTTTTGTTTTTTTTTTTCTTGCCTTCTGATTGTTGCTCTGAGTGTTGCTATCCCTGTGCTGTTGCAATCCTGGAATTTCCCCGTTGTGGGACTAATAAAGGCTTATCTTATCTTATCTTATACAAACAGGTTATACCCCCATTAATAAATCCAATAAACAATGTGGTTGCTATTCATACCAACACCATGCAATAAACACATCACCCCAAATATCAGTCTGCCCCAGTAGAGGAACCACCCCCTGGAAAACCATCAGATGGTTCTCCTCCGGAGCACCTTCTTCTCTTCACGCCCAGGGATGGCCCGTGCTGCTGTCCAAACACCTCCTTCTCCAGCTTGGTGCTCCGCAGCTCACTGGGATGCCGCCATGAGCCATTAGACAGCTGAAGGTAGCCATCCTCCCGAACGGCTACCGCCTGCAGCCGCCCCTGGTCCTCCTGCCGTTTGCGCTTTCTACGAACCCCTCTCGACCGGGCCTCCTCTCTGGGTCGGTCCACATCAGCGACCCCCAGAGGAGCCTGACTCGGCCTCCAGTGTCCCTGAGTGGCACGTCGTTTTACTGTGCCAGCCGGTCCTGCCCCACTCGCTTTCATTTCAGATGCTGGAGAAGCCGTTGTGACCCCTTGGCTTCTCGATACCTCCCAGCCAAACTCCAGAAGCAGAATGGGCCAGCCACTCAGCTCCACCCACCATCACGGGCATCCCACTGCATCGCCCAGTTCCCTCAGCTAGGGCTCCTGGGGCACTGACACTGGGACCCTCTCACAATGGCCCTGGGTAGGATTGGTTCTGCTCATCTTCCAGAATACTAGGCCAAGGTTTGTCCCATACAGCATCGTCCACCACTCGCGGAACCGGCCAGTCCCACAAGTCACAGCCCGACCACTCTTCTCCAACACCGCTGGTGATCGAAAAGCCCAGACCATAAAAAAGGTCACAGCCCATAATATTCTCACCATCGGCGGTCACCACAAACTGCAGGTTGGACACCTCCGCCGATTTGTACCTAGCCGTCAGTTCCACCGAACCCACAATAGCTAGCGTTTTTCCTCCATACCCACACAATGGTGCTGAATGACCTCTCACTCGGTAGTATGGGAAGAAACTCCTCACGGTAGGCCAATTCAACAGGGACTGCACTGTGCCCATGTCAGTCAGCAGCGGCACCTCCACTCCGTCCAGCTTCACCATACAATATGTACGGCCATTGGTGTTCGGAGAGACGGTGTGGATAACCATAGTTGTTGGAGCAGGGGTGTCTGTTTTGTGTCGCCGTTCCCCTTGCTCAAACCTATTACAGGCCCTGGCAAAATGATGCAGAAGTCCGCACTTGCCGCAATGTTTTCCTCTTGCCGGACACTCTCTTGCCTTATAGCGGTGCTTAGTGGACCCAAAACCTAAACACCTGGTCGATCCCGGGGCGGACCTTATCTTCACAGCCGTAGCACATTCCTCCTTCTCCTTCTCCTGCTTGCTATCATCGCTGTCCGAGTCCACAGCCTGCACCGTTGATTGTAATTCAGAGTGGTGCAGCATAGCTCTCTCACTGAGGTCACGTGACAGTCTGTCCGCTGCTTCACACTGCTGAGCTATCTCGATGGACTTGGATAATGTCAGCTCACCAGAGTATGTAAGGAGCTTCATCCTCATAGCCGGGCAAACAGTATGTTCCGCCAACTGGTTGCGGACCATCTCTTTGGAGGAAGATCTTTTATCACCATTTATCACCTTTTATCACTTTTATCAACTGGCTCATGTGGCCATCACCATCTTTTATAAGATGGTAATGGCCACATGAGCCAGTTGTACACCAATTTGACATTTTCTGTTTAAATGTAGCTAGCATTGCCATAGAAATGCATTGAAATTGTCACTTTTTGTTACCTCCGCGCGTAGTTCTGCATGTTCATGAGATCGTTGATGTAAGCGTAGACAGCCCCATATTAAAATTTTATGTACCCATCAGTTTTTACCAGATGGAGGAAAAAGGGTTTTTAATCCTAGGCTGCAGGGATTTGGGGTTTTAAGGTAAGAAAGCTGATTATAAACTGTTTCTGATGGGTTGTTGCATATAAATGAGCTAATTATTATCTAAAAAAGAACAGAAAACAGTGGTGATGGTATATTTGGTCACATCTCCACTGAAGACACATTTGATTCTGGTCTGCCTGGTTAACAGCTGAGTTGAACTGATGTTAGCACACTTTACCGCTATGCTAACAGTTTGTGCAGGGATCTCTGGACACCAGTCTTTATCAGAGGAAAAAAAATATCAGAGAACAGTAGACCAGACTTGAGACCTTTTTATCCAATGAATTATCAGTCTAATTGAATCTAAAACCTGTCTCCTTGTTTATATAAAAAGATTGTTACAGATTAGCATCATGACGCACATGCACGCTAACAGGACACGCAAGCACGCTGGGTGGTATCACTGCTCCATTCCTAATGCCTGTGACCCCGTGATGTATTTTTGAGTCATGTCACGGCTTCTATCACACTTTAAATTGACAAATGACCTAAAATAATGTAATTTTATAATTGTTTCAACTTCATTTATGCCTTAAAAAGCAAATAAAACATTTGTTCCCATTTACTTTTTGCAGATTCTTCCTTTTATCCACCTTTTTCCTGGGGGTGCCGCTGTAGGAATGATTATGGGTGGAGCTTCCAGTTTCAGCTGAGGTCAGTCAGTAAGAGTGGAGTAGCAGGGGCATTTAAAATAGCGTTTTAAAAAGCTTTTCAAATTTATTTTAATGTATAGTCCACATACGTGTTTTGCAGTCAGTTGACAGCTAATTTTAGCACTTGTAGTTTTTGCATTTTTTAAATGTTTTGGCGTAGTTCTGGTACTTGTTGCTGGTGTTTGTGGTTGTGCCATAGAATGTATAAATGGAGGCTTTTCATCGGCAATGCGTAGATCATGCACTGAACAAAAAAGGACTATTGGTGTGGGTTATGTCCATATCAGAGAACCAATAATGAGGCTGGAGGTACAACGGAACACGACTTTATTATTGCACTCACTGTACAGCATTGACGCTCCCGTCAGGCAGAGGTGAGGTCAAAGAGACCGTCCCTCTTCCGCACAGCCCTCTTATACTCCAAGTGGCGGCAGAACCGGAAAGGTGGAGCCACCACCCGTGTCACACAATAATATGTCATATTGTGGTGACCCACCACAATCTACAGGAACATTCCTCACGCTCAGCAGGTGTAGAGAAAGCAGAGGACAATTTGCATATGGATAGAGAGCCCCTGGGGGACAACCAGAACAATGGACTATTGTTTAGACATCCCTGGATTAAGGAGAGGACGTCCGGGCGCCAGTTGGTCATGCTAATCATGTGTATTGACTGATATGTATACCAATATGCTAATGTACCATGCATTCTCTCTGTCTGTATAAAAGAGCTTACTATACATGTCTCAAGAGCACAGTACAGCACAGTAGCTCAGAGCTACGATGTGTGTCTCATTTTGATGGAGGAAATAAAAACTCTGCAACCTTCCAGCCCGTCTCATCTCACCTGATTCTATTTCTCCACAGTATGAACAATATGAACAACATTACATCCCCCCCTTCAAAAAAGGTCCAAAACGCACACATACAATCAAGACCCTCCTGAATTTAGAGCCCAAATCACACTCTAACAATAAACAGAAATAATTGAGGCCTAACCATACACACAAACAACTAAAGCTAAGGGGAGACAGGTGGACTACCGTCCCCACCCCCACACGGCCAGACGGATTATTCTGCCATCTCTATTACTACATAGTCCATTAAATGAAAAAACTGTTGTGTTCCTAGTATAAAATACAAAACAACCCCTCAATGAAACATATGTACAAACAGGTTATTTTCATTACCAAACATGCAACTCAATTAATACTCATGTCGACCTCATGTAGTAAACACATTAATATAATCACTATGTACCCTGGGCAATTCACATAGTAACATCATAGATTAAACACATTGCCCCCCACTACCGTACAGTCCCAATGGAGAAACCACCCCCCGGGGACTCGTCAGGCGGGTCCCGTCCAGAGCATCTTCTTCTCTTTGCACCTGGAGGTGACCCATATCGACGCCAAGACACCTCCTTCTCAACATTGGTGCACTGCAGCTCGTTGGGGTGTCTCCATGAGCCATCAGACAGCTGAAGGTATCTGTCCTCCCGAACAAACACCACCTGCAGCCACCCCTGGTCCTTCTGCCATTTTTGCTTGCCACAAACCCCTCTCAGCTGAGCCTCCTCTCTGGGTCGGACCATATCAGTGACCCCCAGAGGAGCCCGACTCGGCTTCCAGTGTCCTTGGACCTCTCGACCAGGCCTCCTCCCTGGTTCGAACCACATCAGCGACCCCCCGAGGAGCCCGACTGGGCTACCAGTGTTCCTGAGTGGCACGTCGTTTCACCGTGCCAGCCGGTCCTGCCCCGCTTGCTTTCATTTTCAATGCCGGCGAAGCTGTTGTGGCCACTTGCCTCTCGGTACCTCCCAGCCAAACTCCGGAAACAGAATGGGCCATCCGCTCGGCTCCACCCACTGTCACAGGCATCCCACCATGCCGCCCAGTTCCCTCAGCAAGGGTAACTTGGGCCCTGCTCATCCTCCAGAATACTAGGCCAAGGTTTGTCCCATACAGCAGCGTCCACCACTCCCCCCCGACACCACTGGTGATAGTGAAGCCCAGTCCACAAAAGAGGTTGCAGCCCATAATATTCTCACCACTAGCGGTCACCACAAACTTCAGGTTGGAGACTTCTGCCGACTTTTACCGGGCCGTCAGTTCCATCGACCCCACCGTTGTCAACCTCTTTCCACTATATCCACACAGTGACGTTGAATGACCTCTTATCCGATAGTATGGGAAGAAACTCCTCACGGTAGGCCAATTCAACATGGACCTCACCACGCCCGTGTCAATTAGCAGCAGCACCTCCACTCCGTCCACTTTCACCATGCAGTATGTGTGGCCATCAGTGTTCGCAGAGATGGTGTGGATGACCGTGGGAGGCGTGGCGGGGGAGTCCACTTAATGTCGTCATTCCCTTGCTCAAGTTTCTTACAGGCCCTGGCAAAATGATGCAGACGTCTGCACTTGCTGTGATGTTTGCCTCTTGCCGGACACGCTCTAGCCTTATACCGGTGCTTGGTGAACCCACATCCCAAACACCTGGGTGATCCCGGGGCGGACTTTATCTTCACAGCTGTAGCATATTCCTCCTTGTCTTCCATGCTATCATTGCTGCCCGGGTCCACAGCCTGCGCCACTGACTGTGATTTAGATTGATGGAGCATAGTTCTCTCACCGAGGTCGCGTAATAGTTTATCCGCTGCTTCGAACTGCTGAGCTATCTCGACAGCCATGGCTAATGTCAGTTTGCCGGAATGTGTGAGGAGCCTTGACCGTGCCACCGAGCAAAGCGTGTGCTCCGCCAACTGGTCACGGACCATCTCCTCCTCCAATGCCCCAAACTGGCATTCCCCGGCCAGCTGACGCAGATCCGCAACATATCGCTGCACAGACTCTCCAGTCCGCTGGCGGCGCTGCCGGAACTGAATCCTCCGGACAATGATGTTTACAGGAGCGCGAAAATAATGCACCATTAGCTCAACCACATCCTCAAAACTATCACTATCTCCCAAGGTGCTGAGTATGTGTTGTCCCTCCATACCTAGATTATGTACTACACTGTTTGTGCTCGTAGTTTTTCCACTTTGCCGAGGTTCAGTGGCACCAAATAATTTTGGAATGCGGCGAACAACCTCGCCCAAGGAACTGGCGGCTCGCCGGGAAGCTCCAGAAATGGCCGAATGTTAGAAATTCTTGTATCCATGCTTTTATCCTCACTGCCAAATGTTATGTCCTTATCAGAGAACCATTAATGAGGCTGGAGGTACAACGGAACACAACTTTATTATTGCACTCACTGTACAGCATAGACGCTCCCGTCAGGCAGAGGTGAGGTCAAAGAGACCGTCCCTCTTCCGCACTGCCCTCTTATACTCTGGGTGGTGGCGGAACCGGAAAGGTGGCGCCACCACTTGTGTCACACAATATGTCATATGAACAATATGAACAACATTACAGTGTGATCGGTGGTACAGACACAACAGAACCAGGTATGTTTTCACTTATATGAATGGGACAGATCTGACATTTATGTGTTATATATGTCACCAGAATGAAGGCTGCATGAAGTAAAATAATAAATAAAAAATAGTAACAATTTGCTTCCTAAGGCTTAACTATTTAAGAAAGACATCAGTCAGATAACAGTTTTTTTTTTCATTTGTTGCACTGCCTTGGAATGATATAGACTTCAGCATGCTTCAGCATGCATTAATTTTTAAATTATCACAAAATATAGGTCAATAAAATTCTGAAAAATTGTCAGAAAATGTCTGTACGTGTTAAGTCAAATAACAAGCATTCATGGCATGACAGCAGCACGAGCATTTTAATTTTGGGGTAGAACACACAGCTGCTGCTGTCTGTGTTTACCCCGACATTAAAATAGTCAAGCACAGTGTTGTGGTTCTTTGTGGCTCTTACTAGATTCTACGTCTGCTCTGAGGTCAATCTGATTATGCCCAACATCTTTTAACAAAATGCAGCCGACTTTTTTGCAGTGGAGACATTGATATATCTCAGAGCTTTTATTTGTTTACAGTGTTAGCATCTTAGCAGCGGTGCTAACAAATGGAGCTACTGTCTACAAGGCCACTTTTTAAGGTCATCTTCCCATCCCTCCATAGTCATGGGAAATGGTATGATTATATTACTGTTTTTGAGGGTATGATTATATTACTGTTTTTGAAGTGCAAAAGGCCATGTTCCCACATTTCTGATGCCAGAGTCACTGCTTTTAAATAAGGAAAAGTGTCCCATTTCAGTGACAACTCCACATTCTAAACTTGTACTGGAAGTTGCACCCATAATTCACGCAAGGCATCATGGGGCCTAGGAATAAGGTGAATTGGCTAGTCATTGTTCTACAGGTATGTGTGGCTGGTTTCGCAGGTAACAGGCAGAGATACTGGCCACTAACGAAGATTAGCAGGAGAGTGTTGCATACCAGTCTTCATGAAGAAATGCATCTGTTATGTCCACAAACCTGGCAAAGATGACCAACGAGAATGCTGCTGTTTAGTGAACTTTATTACACTTGAGGTACAAGAATGCAGGCATGTGTACAAAGGGGCCGGCTGCCAACCACTGAGCGTCTCTATGATATCCACCATCAACTGCTATACAACTGAGTGGTGAAATGGTGGACCAGCCAATATATGGCATGGTGATGTCATCCGTAGGATGCCGCACCACTCCCTGAATACCTGCTATTCATACACCACAGCATCTAGTGTAGCAGCGTTTATTATTCCACTTACCAATAATTTGTCATTGTGTTCTCCAGTTGTAATATTTTTACTGTTTTTAATAAGGTATTTTAATAACCATTACAGTGAGCTTCCATGGTGACTAATGGTTGGGTGTGGCTCATGCACCCCCTGCTGGCTCTAGCACACTTAGCAAGAGCGTTTTCTCCGCTGCGGTGCCAGTCTGCTGAGTGCCGTCGCTGTGGTGAGTTGTGTAGTATTAAGCTCCAGTGGAAAATCTTGAAATAAGTCTTGTTTTATGCTAAAAGTGCATTCTTTTGTAGACATGTTCAACAAGGTTACCAAACTTAATGTCTGGTATTTGTAGTGTTTGAATGTCTTAAATTTATAATTTATGGAGCTCACCAGTTCATAGAGGCCTGCTAGTGTACCTGCCTTGTGCTCGGTTATATGGCCGATGTAATAACCAGTGTTGGGCAAGTTACTAAAAAATAGTAACTAGTTACAGTTACTAGTGACTTCTTTTCGAAAGTAACTGAGTTACTTACCAGTTACTGCATGATTAAAGTAACTAGTTACTTGGAAAAATAGCTCACGTTACTTTTAAATGCATACTTAAATCATCTTGCACATATAGCAAGATAACTCTGGTCAACACCAAATTTATTGTCTAAGTTTTTTTTTAACTGATTTAGGACAGTTTTGATGTGCTGAATCCAAAAATCACATTGGTTTTGCTCAATCAGGTCAACTTTTTGAATTATGGTTACATGTTGTTTTATACGTTTTTGTTTACATGTACGGGTATTTTCACTTTATATGATGCAAAATTCTTTTTTATGTCTTGAAATTCTCTGAATTTTGAACAATGATGATGTAACATTCAATTTACATGTACTTACCTTTATATAAAGGTAAGTACATGCACAGTGCTAAGTAAGTACAGGTTTTTACTTAGCACCTGATCGAGAGAAACGGATGTCATTTTTGGATTCAGCGGTGCAAAATTGTCTTAAATCAGTTGAAAAACACGGACAACTTGCAAAAAAATTATTTTTGTAACCCTGTGTAATTTAATTAATGGATTACATTATTGGCTTATTAATGTCAGGCTGAAAACAGACTGTTTCAGACAGAGCTTTTAGAACATGTTCAGTCTGCTTTATACTGCCTTGAGAGCTCTTATTGTGGGAAAAATCTGAAGAAAATCAACGTAAAATTGCCAGTAATTTCCTCATTTTGGAGTGAGAAATAGGGTTTGTAGAGTGAGAGAGAAGGAAAAAGAGTGAGTTGGCAACACTGCATAAAGCTGTCATTGCTTTTTACCTTTAATATTATGGATTTAATCCGATGTGCAGCGAACCAAAGAAAATGTCCGTTATCCAGAGTCCAAATGTTTGCTGTGACAAAGACATGATCCAGTTCTTTTGGAGATCAAATCCATTTTTTAATAATCTTTATCCAGGTAACAAGTAAATGTGTTTAACTTCAGTGGCTCACAGTCTCAGCTGTCTGATGGAAAATGACTGTTATGATAACATTTTCCATCAGATTGTGGGCCACATATGTATGACTTTAAGCTTCACATCTCAGAGTAGAACAAAGGACTGGGCCTCCTGTGAGATAACAGGAGGATGTGAAAATTTAGTCTTTGGTATGCAAGAGACGGCCTTGGAGGATTTCCTGGTCTGCCAGAGGCTATGAGGAGGATGTGATAGGATTTAAGGAAAGATGCATTGTTACTTGTCATTAAATGCAATGTGACTGTGAGCTTTGAAGGTCCTGGATATATAAAGGACGAATGTCTGTGTTTGATCTCTCATTCTGCTTTGCTGATGTTGGAAGATGTGAATAAACCTGACTCGTGAGATAAACTCTGCCTCGTCATTTTCACATTTCCACACTGGTGACCCTAAGACGTATCATGGATGAAAGAAATTCCCCCGGGCCAGCCGAGTCAGGAGCTCCCAGCCAAGCGCATGCTGCTACCGTCCAGCTACCGGACTTTTGGCAGGACAACCCTCACTCCTGGTTCCACTTGGTTGAAGCACAGTTCGCCCTCCGGGGGATAACGGTAGATGGCACGAAGTTCTACCATGTGATCGCAAAGCTCGACAACCGCATGGCTCGGCATGTGCAGAGCCTATTGGAGCGGCCACCTGCCAACGACAAATACGGCGGGTTGAAGGCTGCGCTTATCCAGCGTTTCACTCTCTCAGTTGAGGAGAGAGCGGAGAGGCTCCTGGCTCTGAACGACTTGGGAGATGGCACGCCCATTGACCTGATGGAGAACATGCTGAGGTTGAGAGGCTCAGACGGCGACGACTTCCTCTTCGCCCACATTTTCCTCAGGACCCTACCGTCGGCCACGAGAGCGACCCTGGCCAGTTCGCCGTTGTTGGACCAGCGGGACTTCCGCGCGCTGGCCCAGGAGGCGCACCGGATTCTCAACGCCAGCAAACAGCGCGCGGCCACCACGGCAGCGACGGAGTTCGGCGCGATGGCCGGAGATGGCGGGGGGCCAGAGACGGCGGTAGCAGACCCCTCTGTTTCTACCATCGCCGCTTTGCAGAGAAGGCACGCAAATGTATACCACCATGCCAGTTCAAGCGCTCGGGAAACGCCAAGACTGGGGGTCGGTAGCAGCTGCGGCCCTCGGGGAGGAGAACAAGCTGCTCTATTTGAAGGATGCGCGCTCGGGGAGGCAATTCCTTGTGGACACAGGCTCCCAAGTGAGTTTCATCACACCTTCCTCCGCTGACCGGCTGGCGGTTCCCAGAGGTCACGGGGCGTCAGCAGCGAACGGCTCGGAGATTAAGACCTTTGGTGAGAGGGCTCTGCTTCTGTCCCAACACGGCCGTACATTTGAGTGGACTTTTGTCATAGCTGCAGTGAATTTCAATATGTTGGGGGCTGATTTTCTGTGCTCACATGGTTTGTTGGTTGATCTTGCTAACAGGCGCCTGGTTAATGCACTTTCTTTTTATTCTATTCCCTGTACAGCCCGAGTGACCCCGCCAACAGCACAAGCCAACGTCACAACTGCAGGCGGTAAGTTCCACACACTGCTCACTCAGTTCCCAGCACTCACGGTTCCCACATTTTCAGCAGCCATCGCTAAACACGGAGTGGAACATTTTATTACTACCACCGGACCGCCCGTTTTTGCAAAAGCTCGGCGCTTGGATTCAGCTAAACTGACCATAGCGCGCGAGGAGTTCGCCAACCTGGAAAGGTTGGGCATCATCAGGCGTTCGAACAGCCCATGGGCTTCCCCACTGCACATGGTCCCGAAAGCTGACGGCTCGTGGCGACCTTGCGGAGATTTCCGCAAATTGAACAACGCCACAGCACACGACCGCTACCCAATCCCGCATATCCAAGATTTTTCCGTTCATTTGGCGGGGGCACACGTTTTTTCTAAGATAGACTTGGTCTGCGGTTACCACCAAGTCCCAGTACGCGCTGAGGACATACCCAAAACAGCGGTAATAACTCTGTTCGGTCTATTCGAGTTTTTGCGCATGCCATTTGGGCTTAAAGGCACTGCACAGACGTTCCAACGCATGATGGACGTGGTGTTGCGCGATCTCCCCTTCGTATTCGTCTACCTGGACGACATCTTAGTAGCCAGCGCGTCCGAAGACGAACACGAAAACCACCTCACGGCAGTTTTCTGGAGGTTGGGAGAGCACGGTTTAATAATCAACCCAGCGAAGTGTCAGTTCGGGGTGACGCAGATTGATTTTTTTGTTTGCTCTCTACATGTCTGTTCTTTTCTTCTTCTCTATCCCCTCACCCCCCAGCCAGTCACAGCAGATGACTGCCCCTCCCTGAGCCTGGTTCTGCTGGAGGTTTCTTCCTGTTAAAAGGGAGTTTTTCCTCTCCACCGTCGCCAAGTGCTTGCTCACAGGGGATCGCCTGATTGCTGGGGTCTTTCTGCAACTGTGGGGGTTCCCCCTACAGTTGATAGTGCTATGAGATGACTGTTGTTGTGAAATGGCGCTATATAAATAAAGTTGAATTGAATTGAATTGAATTGAATTTTTTGGGGCATCGCGTCTCTCCAGAAGGAGCGATTCCGCTGCCTGACAAAGTGCGCGCGGTAGCAAATTTTCCCCAGCCACAAACGGTCAAGGCGTTACAGGAGTTTTTGGGAATGATGAATTTTTATAACCGTTTCCTCCCCCGCGCAGCGCAGCTCATGCAACCGTTGTATGCCGCACTCAAAAAACAAAAACCCAAAAATAAGATCGAATGGTCTCCGGAGCGAGAGCGAGCATTCTCGGAGGTCAAAACAGCCCTGGCAAACGCTGCGTTGTTAGCACATTCAGACCCAACGGCCCGCATAGCGCTCACTACTGACGCGTCAGATGTGGCCATAGGGGCGGTCGTGGAGCAGCATCTAGCCGGGGCTTGGCAGCCGCTCACCTTTTTCAGCAGGACTTTGCGCGATAGTGAACGAAAATACAGCGCATTCGACAGGGAGTTGTTAGCTCTCCACTTGGCCATTCGCCACTTCCAGTTCTGGCTGGAGGGACGCCGTTTCACCGCGTTCGTTGACCACAAGCCGCTGACATTCGCGATGGCCAAGGTTTCAGAACCGTGGTCAGGCCGGCAGCAAATACAGCTGGCTGCCATCTCAGAGTTTACTACCGATATTCAGCACGTAGCGGGTAAAATGAATGTAGTGGCAGACTGTCTCTCGCGCGCCGTGGCGGCCCCAGTCCGCGTAGGGATAGATTATGCAGCCATGGCCGCGGATCAGGTTAGCGACGTGGATGTGCGCGTGCTCCAGTCTGGACCAACAGGGTTAAGGCTGGAGAACAGGGTGTTGCAAGATGGTATGCCCCCCTTAATCTGCGATGTCTCCACGGGGCGACCGTGTCCTGTGGTACCGGCCGCGTGGCGCCGCCGCGTTTTTGACTCGATTCATTCTCTGGCGCACCCGGGAGTACGCCCGTCGGTCAAAATGGTAGGAGAGAAATTTGTATGGCCGAGCCTGCGCAAACAAGTTAAGGAGTGGGCAGCAGCCTGCATGGCTTGTCAACGAGCCAAGGTACACAGACACACGAGAGCTCCCTTGGAGCCATTTCACATCCCGGCTAAGAGGTTCGGTCATGTTCACGTGGACCTCGTGGGCCCCCTACCGCCGTCACAGGGGTGCACACACCTTCTGACAATGGTGGACCGCACCACACGCTGGCCGGAAGTGGTCCCACTGGCGTCAACCACAGCCGAGGAGGTGGCGCGCGTTTTTAACAGCATGGGTAGCGCGCTTTGGAGTCCCGTCGGACATTACGTCCGACAGAGGTCCTCAATTTGTTTCCGAACTTTGGTCAGCAATGGCCCGCAGCCTGGGGGTAACGATCCACCGCACAACCGCGTACAATCCGCAGGCTAATGGGTTATGCGAACGTTTTCATAGGTCATTGAAAGCGGCTCTCAGAGCGTCGCTGACGGATTCAAATTGGGTAGACAGGCTACTGTGGGTTTTATTGGGGTTGCGTTCTGCACCTAAAGAGGACCTAGAAGCCTCCCCGGCTGAGCTAGTTTTTGCGCAGCCACTTCGGCTGCCCGGGGAGTTTCTCCCAGATAATCCTGTGCCAGATAGCTCCCCATCTCAGCGGTTGCAGCGTGGCATGGAATCGGGCATGCTGCCTGGCCCCGTTCACCACAGTTTTCCGCGCGTTTTTGTGCCTAAGGCTTTGAAAAACGCGGAGTTTGTTTTTGTCAAACACGATGCCCATCACCCACCGCTGCAACCACCTTATGATGGACCATTTAGAGTGCTGGAAACAGGGGACAAGCATTTTTTGCTAGATTTGGGGGGCAAGAAGGAAAAGATTGGCATAAACAGGCTCAAACCCGCTTTTGTGGTGGTGGACGAGGATGTGCTGTTGGCCAGGGCTCCTCGGCGCGGCAGACCCCCTCGGGGACATTCCCCAGAACACCCACAGGGAGTGACAAACAGTTCTCACCCCAAGACAGCAGCTCCCCAGCAGGATGGCGCCGCAGAAGTGGCGAAGCCCGCTTACAGCAGATACGGGAGGAGACTGAGGCCCAAGCAGCACGTGGGTTAATGTGTAATGATTTTATCATGACATGCAAACTGTTATTCTGTTGTTCCATCTTAGATGTTTGGGGGGGGGTCATGTGGGCCACATATGTATGATTTTAAGCTTCACATCTCAGAGTAGAACAAAGGACTGGGCCTCCTGTGAGATAACAGGAGGATGTGAAAATTTAGTCTTTGGTATGCAAGAGATGGCCTTGGGGGATTTCCTGGTCTGCCAGAGGCTATGAGGAGGATGTGATAGGATTTAAGGAAAGATGCATTGTTACTTGTCATTAAATGCAATGTGACTGTGAGCTTTGAAGGTCCTGGATATATAAAGGACGAATGTCTGTGTTTGATCTCTCTTTCTGCTTTGCTGATGTTGGAAGATGTGAATAAACCTGACTCGTGAGATAAACTCTGCCTCGTCATTTTCACATTTCCACAAGATAACTGTTATCAGATCTTCATTCTGTAACAACGTATCTGGCAATCAGTCGGTTTAATTCTTGCTTGGTCACAAACTGTCCAGATGCATACCTCTGCTTGAAATCCAGTCGTGGATATTCAGATAGCATAAATTCACTAACGCAGTGTTAGCTTAGCATAGCATAGCACTAGTTTTGTAGGACCTTGTTGCTGTTCTTCTTCTTCTTTTTGCAATTTTTTTGCAAAAAAAGAGATTGCAATTGGTCTCAATCGCATTTAGCTTGCAACCCACCAATATGCTTCTGTTCTTAACCGTGACAAAGGAAAAATAATCTGTCTATTTCCACAAAAACAAAGTATTTTCATCTTTTCTTCTGCTCAGTAGTGAACAGGCTGTTTTGCAACAGGTTGACTGACGGCTGCGTCAGCTACGTAGGGTCAGTTTGTATTTTTTTGCGCTAAAAATATCTATCCATATTAACAAAATAAGTAACACGAGTAGCACATCTGATCAAATTTCAGTAACTGTAACGCATTACTGAATTTTTAAACAGTAATTTTGTTACACAGCACGTTACTGCAAAAGTAGTGGCGTTACTCCCAACACTGGTAATAACTATGATTAGCTGAAATATATTCTCTGTGTTTTAGCATTTGCTGGAGCTTATTACCGCAGACCGGGCTGTGAGAAACCACATATTTCTGTCACCAGGGTCCATAATAAATGGCGTGGTACTGCCAACGAGGGAAGTCGTCTGAGTCTGATTCTTAAACACAACGCAAGAGAGAGTACACAGCCACTAGCTACACTTACAAACAGTAGCTTGGGTTGTTGATCTCCAAATCATTTGTGTGATAAATTTCACAATTCTGCTAATGTAATTGGTATGGGGTATCTATAGGTTCCATGGTGTAATGGTTAATACTCTAGACTCTGAATCCAGTGATTTGAGTTCAGATCTCAGTGGAGTAATTGGTAGCACTCTTAACCTGATAAGATTCAGTATGTTACCTTAAGGCTTGTGATGCCCCCATTTCATGTAATTGCTGCATTTATTTGAACTTAATCGAAAGCATTTGTTTCCGCGTGGTTTAAAAGGTTTTCCTACTTTTCTGAATGGGAAAGACAAACAGCTTTGGTTGTACATTCGATTACAAAGAGGCAGTTCCCAGGATGAAATGGATTTAGCTGTCACTTTCAGCTCCATCCATTTATCCACCACACACGCTTCATTATGCAGCTGCCGCCCATTAAGAAGCTGTCCCATGAGAGATGCAACTGTGCCCCGCAGGATGCAACAGGCCACCTGGTGACAGTAAATATTCGCTGACATTAACTACCCTAAGCAGCCACTTCCTGTCTGATGTGAGGCCATGGCAGCCGCTGTCTTGCCCTGGCTGTCATTTCCTGATCCTCCGGGGCCTGGGGGCCTGTTGCCATGAGCGTGCAGGCCCTCAGCATATCAGACAATCTGTTTTTCCCGCATTTCACTGCCTTATGAATTAAATATGACTGCTTTCCCCTTTTGTCTGCTGTGGTGTGTGTGTGTGTGTGTGTGTGTGTGTGTGTGTGTGTGTGTGTGTGTGTGTGTGTGTGAGAGAGAGAGAGAGAGAGAGAGAGAGAGAGAGAGAGAGAGAGAGAGAGAGAGAGAGAGAGAGATGCATGTGTTTCTGCTGAATCACAGTGTTTTAGCTCCAGCTGATGGAAGTTTGCTATGACAGCAAAACCACAACGTAGCTGGAGTGGGATCTTTGTTTGGCCAGTGGCAGGAGGGGTTTTTGTTGCATTTCGGAAATGTTTGTGGTGAATTAAATAGCAGCTGCAGTCAGCAGCCTGGATAAATCGATGAAACACCTGTGGATGATGGTGGCTTATTGTTAAAGGTGTATGATTGCTTCTGTATCTTGTTTCAAATTTGTTTCTTTTTCATGGGGCTAGTAAATAATTTTAAAAGTGGAATCTGCGATCTGCAGAAAGTGTCCTGGAGACACCCCCGGTCTCACCACTGGCACCAGCTAGCCCTTGTCATCACTAGAAGAGCCGACCTCCGCAGCGTCCTCCACACAAGAAGCTATCACAGCGCCGACTGTGATACCGTCCACTCACTTGTTGCCAGCAAAGTCAGACTGATTCCCAAGAAACTCTACCATGCAAAAATAAAGGGCCAACCATGCATTAACACCTGCATCACTTCTGAAACTGAAAGATTCCAAACTTTTGGTGACATCCTCCAACGAAAACTCGAAGATTATTCAAACAACAACAGCCAAGCAGATGCAGACGCGAAATGGTTCTACCTCCGCGACGCCATATATGACTCCAGTGTGACCGCATACAGGAAAAAAGTATGCAGAAACGCAGACTGGTTCAAGGCACACTGGAAAGAAATGCAACCAGTCACAGAGGCCAAACAGAAAGCACTGCTAGCTTATAAGCAGAACCCTTGTCCTAGCGCACGCAACGCCCTGAGAGCAGCAAGGAACAAGGCCCAGCAGATTGCCCGCCATTGTGCCAGTGAGTACTGGCTGAACCAGGGTGCCAACATACAGGTAGCTGCCAACTGTGGCCATGCCAAAGAGATGTACGAGGGCATTAAAACAGCAACTGGTCCCACCAGCATCAAAACAGCCCCCGTCAAATCCAAGTCAGGCAAAGTCATCACGGACCAGAACAAACAACTTCAGCGCTGGGTTTAACACTACTTAAAGCTTTACTCGACCCAGAACATTGTGACAGACACTGCCCTCGACACCTTATCCAGCTTGCCCAGTGTCAGACAGCTTGGTCTCAGTCGCAGGTCATGGGTCTTGCAACAGGATAATGACCCAAAACACAGCTAAAAACACCCAAGAATGGCTAAGAGCGAAACATTGGACTATTCTAAAGTGGCTTTCTATGAGCCCTGATCTAAATCCTATTGAACATCTGTGGAAGGAGCTGAAACATGCCGTCTGGAGAAGGCACCCTTCAAACCTGAGACAACTGGAGCAGTTTGCTCATGAGGAGTGGTCCAAAATACCTGCTGAGAGGTGCAGAAGTCTCACTGACAGTTACAGAAATGGTTTGATTGCAGTGATTGCTTCAAAAGGTTGTGCAACAAAATATTAAGTTAAGGGTACCATCATTTTTGTCCAGGCCTGTTTCATGAGTTTGTTTTTTAAAATAATTCTGTTGAACCACAATTCAAAAGCATTGTCTGATTTTCATTGGTTAATTTTCATAGAGTTTTTATTTATTACCACTTTTGTCAGATTCAAGTTATTTCTGTGACCATTGTGGGTTTTTCTTTCATTAACAGAGGGGTACCAACAATTTTGTCCATGGCTGTAATTACTTAAAGAATAGATATCAGTATGTATGTGTTGGTAACAAAAACTCACAGTTACTGAAGGTTACTTGTGGAGTCCCACAGGGTTCAGTTTTGGGGCCACTGTTATTCAATATGTGTATAAATGATATATGTAAAGTATTGGAAAAAATGGATTTAATATTGTTTGCCGATGACACTAATTTATTATGCAGTGGAAGCAATTTGGAACAACTTTTGGATACACTAGGAAAGGAATTAGGAAAGCTTAAACTGTGGTTTGATTCAAACAAATTAACACTCAATTTAAGTAAGACAAAATTTATAGTTTTTAACAACCATCACAACAACTTAGTATCTAAACTCAGTGTAAATGGTGTAGAGATTGAAAGGGTATCCGAAACTACATTTCATGGAGTAATAATTGATACTGTGTTGGAAGTCACATATTAATTATATTAAAGGTAAAATATCTAAATCAATTGCAATACTACACAGAGTGAAATATTTGCTGAATCAACCCACCATACTTTCTATCATTCATTAATACTCCCATACATGACATATTGTACTGAAGTATGGGGAAATACATATAAAACAAACATATATCCAATCTTTATGTTTCAGAAGAGAGCTATTAGAATAATAAACAAAGCTGCTTACAGGGAACCAACAAACCCACTTTTTCTTAAATTAAAAGCTCTCAAGTTGAAAGATCTGGTTGACTTTAAAACCGCAGTAATAATATTTAAAATGAAGAATCTATCACTGCCCGCAAATATCCAAAAGCTGTTCCAAATAAGGGAGAAACAATATCATTTCAGAGGAACATGTATATTTCAAAAACCTTCAGTGAGAACTACCACCAGGCAACACTGTCTCAGTGCAAGGAGTCAGATTGTGGAATGCTTTTGGACCTGAATTAAAATCATGTACAACGCTTGGACAATTTAAACAAAAACTAAAGGAAGAAATACTCCAAACATACTGTATATCCAAGATGACATGTAAAATCACATAAGGATTGTTATATCCAGTCTGTGTTGTGTTGTTGCTTAGTTTTTTGTCACGTTTTGTCTTAGCTTTGTTCTGAATTGTAATCGCTCTTGTTTTGTTTTTCTTTTGATTTCTTGGATGGAATATGGGTGGGCAATATAAGCTGCGGCTTCAGCCATCACCCATTATGTTGAACTGTATAATCAGAGGAGTTATTGATTGATTTGACCTTGTAAGATTTTTTTCTTCTCCTTTTGTTATATTATTCTGTTTCTTTTTTTTAATCTTTACTTTTAATCTATCCGAAATAAAGATTCATTCATCATTCATCATCATCATCATTCAGCCACTAACAACATCAGTCAGCGAAAGCCCTATTGTAATTGCTCCGTTTATTTATTATTCTTCCATGTAAATGATCGCATTTTTCACCTTCTGAACGTTAACCAAAACGCGATTTTTTTTGCAAACCCCTCAGACCTGGTGAAAAATTCGATAAACTGGAAAAGATATCTGCTCCCCCACCCCAAATTTTTATGGGAGGGGCTAAACGTAAAAGGTCAATGGACACAGGTGACCATAAACTTTGCCATACAGACACAAAATTTGGGTGAGGCGTGCATCACCTCAAGACATGCAAAAAACATAATAGTGGCCCATACCCACCGGCAACAGGAAGGCCACCATCTTGCCTCAAAGTTGCCCCACCTCCAATTCGGAAAAAAGTCACACCTCGCATTTGAACAAACTAGTCCTCGGGACCTGCTCCGATTGAGCTCATTTTTACATGGCGGCATCTTATAGGCATTGGCCATTAAAAATTCTATAAATTAAGTCAAAATCTCAAAAGGTGTGGCCAGGGCGCCGTGGCGAAATTTGACTCCTTCCCTTACAACTTCAAACAGCTGTCACTAGGGCAAAACTTGTCCGATGTCCACCAAGCTTTCCATGATGGAAAATAGTCCCGCCCCAAACGCGTCTACATTAAAATACCTGACAAAAGATATAGCGCCACATAGTGGTTAACAAAAGAATTGCTGAAAACTTTTATTACTCACACGTGACTTGCAAGACTGACATGAAATTTTCTGAGATTCATCACACCACAGGGATGATCATAACTGCACATCAACTTTAGCATGACGTCACATGTGTTAACATGGACACCCCCCCCTTGCCATTCAATCCGTGAGCTTATGGGGAGGGTTGGGAAGGTCCTGGAGTCATGAAATTTGGAACATAGGTAGAGGTGACTGTCATCTGTAGTCCTATGTGGGTGGACAACACATAACTGACAGGGAAGTGTTGCCATGGCGAAGTTTGACTCCTCCCCTTACAACTTCAAACAGCTGTAACTCGGGCAAAACTTGTCCGATGTCCACCAAAGTTTCCATGATGGAAAATAGTCCCACCCTGAACGCGTCCACGTCAAAATACCTGACAAAAGATATAACGCCACCTAGTGGTTAAACAAAGAATTGCTGAAAACTGTTTTATTACTCATGCACAACTTGCCAGACTGACATGAAATTTTCTGAGATTCATCAGACCACAGGGATGATCATAAGTGCACATCACCTTAAGCATGATGTCACACTTGTTACCATGGACATGTCGTCCTCGCCATTCAAGCCGTGAGATTATTGGGAGGGTTGGGAAGGTTCTGCAGTCATAAAATTTGGAACATAGGTAGAGGTGACTTTCTTCTGTAGTCCTATATGGGTCAGCAACACATAACTGATAGGTAGGTATTTATTACTCATGGCTCACAGAAGCCATGGCAGTTAGAAAACATTGAGTTTCAGCATTAGGGTGTATGCAGTAAAACAAACAAACAAAAAAAAATACAGAGTGTACTGTCACAGCAGTACACAGAGCACCTGCTTGCATTGTGGGGAGGTAATCATTTGGGTGTATGTAGTAAAATAATAACAAAAAAAAACTAGAGTATTCAATCACAGCAGTACACAGAGTACTTGCTTGCATTGTGGGGAGGTAATGTTAACATTCCAGCTCATATTAATTGGTAAAAAAATAAAACACATAAAGTCTCTGAATCTGTTCTTCACATACCATCTACTCGAGCTTTACCGACACATCACTACATTCAAGTAAATGGTGTAATAGCATCTTAAGTAAAAAAGTACCCTGTGCACTGTTGTGACTACATATTTTGTGTGATTTTTATGTTTTGCTGCATAGAAACTAAAGCTGTGACATGATAGCTGGACAGTGCTATGTTGCTATAATAATTTTGCTGTAACTGCCAAAAATTATGTTCCAGTGCATCCCCTGCAGATTGCTTCTCTTCTTGTACTTTGCCTCCCTCTTGTGGTTGTCTATCTTAACTGCATCTCTTTTACAATGCAAAAATCAGTTGACAATTTGAAATGAGAACATGTAGCTGGGCCACACATGTTCAGTGATCTGTTGAATATGACAAATTTAAAAGCAACATAGATCAGTATGATGAAAAATATGTACATTTTATTCATTGGCTTGGTTTTAAATGTGCACTTGGCACATGACAAAGGCACATTAAAAGTGCATAAAAACACTAACAGTGCTGGGGTTGAGCAGAACTTGTAGTAGAAATGTTTTCCCTCTTGAACAACAATTAAATAAATAGAATGGAAAAAAAATTAAATTCTGTAAATAACCATTTTGGTCACATGTTATACATGCATATGTCAAACTGCATAAAAAACTTAATGTGCACTGTTAGGAGCATTAACATTTGTTTCCCTTTTGAAGTAAAATATAACATATCCTGGTCATAACTAACCTTAGTACATCACAAAGTGCATTTGACTAAATAAAAAAAAAAGAACTGTCAAAGACTTAAGTGCACAAACCCCCCAAGAAAAGATTGATAACATTAACAAACATTGCATATCAACGATTGTGTTTTGTTTTAAATCACCACGTGTGAGTAGGAACCTCTTTTTATAACTACACATTCCATTATACACACACATCAGTCAAACAAAAACTTCTAGGAGAGCTAAGGATGTAAAAAGTACCCACTGAAAAGACTGAGTAATGACTTCAGTCTTGAAGGCTTGAGGTTTTTCTCCAAAATTTAAGTTTTCTTATGACTTTCTACTTTTCTCTGTAAAATTATCTAAATTTAAAATCATTTTCCTGAAATTTGTAATTTCCTCTTGTAAAAATGACTTTTCTTGTACATTTCAGACTTTATTATAAATTTGTGGATTATTTTATGACTAATTTTTGTCTATTTTTTTTAAATAAAATTAGTTTTTATAACTTTGAAACAGATTGTGATAAAATATTGACTTTTTTTCCTTACACAATTTACACTTGACAATAATTTTGCAGAGCAACAGAACAGTAATTTAACTGCAACGGTCACACGGGCAGGATGCTTCTGAAGTTCGTGCAGATGCCACCCGTCGCTGACATCTAGAAAACCCTCAAATTCTCAAGCTTCTTCACCTGGAAGAATGCTGACCTTCATGCCACCTGCAGAGAAAAATAAGAGCAGCTAATTATGTGTCATCTCCAGTCATTGAGAAAATTGACACCATCTGTCATTCTGACCCCTTACACAAAAAGTCAGCATCCAAGAGCAAATTGTTCCCCTCTCTGTGTCTGTCAGCCATGAATATACAATACAGGTACATCTCAAAAAATTAGAGTATCATGAAAAAGTTCAATATTTTTTTGTCACTCATTTCAGAAAGTGAAACCCATATATTATATAGATTCATTACACAGACAGTGATATATTTCAAGTGCTTATTTTAATTTTGATGATTATGGCTTACAGCCCATGACAACCCCAAATTCAGTTTCTCAAAAAATTAGAATATTACATAAAATTAATTTTTTTAAAAATAGTTTTAATACAAATATGAACCGACTGAAAAGTATGTCCATGTACACATTCAATACTTGGTCGGGGCTTCTTTTGGATTAATTACTGTATCAGTGTGGCGTGGCATGGAGGTGATCATCCTGTGGCACTGCTGAGGTGTTATGAAGGCCCAGCTTGCTTTGATAGTGACCTTCAGCTCGTCTGCATTGTTGGGTCTGGTGTCTCTCATCTTCCTCTTGACAATCCTCCATAGATTCTCTATGGGGTTTAGGTCAGGAGAGTTTGCTGGCCAATCAAACACAGTGACGCCATGGTCATTAAACCAGGTTTTGACATTAAACCAGATTTGAGGAACCATGTCATCTGCTGGTGTTGGTCCACTGTGTTTTATCAAGACCAAAGTCAGCGCAGTCGTCTACCAGGAAATTTTAGAGCACTTCATGCTTCCCTCTGCTGACAAGCTTTATGGAGAAGCTGATTTCATTTTCCAGCAGGACTTGGCATCCCCGCCCCCCACACACACACTGCCAAAAGTATCAAAACCTGGTTTAATGAATAGCATCACTGTGTTTCACTGGCCAGCAAACTCTCCTGACCTAAACCCCATAGAGAATCTATGGAGGATTGTCAAGAGGAAGATGATAGACACCAGACCCAGCAATGCAGACGAGCTGAAGGTCACTATCAAAGCAACCTGGGCCTTCATGACACCTCAGCAGTGCCACAGGCTGATCACCTCCATGCTACGCCACATTGATACAGTAATTAATCCAAAAGGAACCCCAACCAAGTATTGAGTGTTTACATGGACATACTTTTCAGTCGGTCCACATTTGTATTAAAAAACTATTTTTTTAAATTTAATTTTATGCAATATTCTAATTTTTTGAGAAACTGAATTTGGGGTTTTCATGGGCTGTAAGCCATAATCATCAAAATTAAAATAAACAAACACTTGAAATATATCACTCTCTGTGTAATGAATCTATATAATACTGTATATGGGTTTCACTTTCTGAAATGAGTGACAAAAAATATTGAACTTTCTCATGATATGCGATAACTTTCTCATAACTTTCTTATGTGCGCCATAACCGGCCAGGCAGACGGCAGCAGGCGGCGACAATCGGCGGCGGTGATCTGCGGAGCTGTGCAGCGTTACTTGGCGGAGGAGCTGTGCAGAAGCTCGGTGCGGCGAGTCCAGCAACGGCCGGGCTAGTTGAGGCCTAGCCGGATTCTCTGTTTATCTCTATCCACAGGTCAGTAAGATGCCACCAAAGAAAGAGGAAATGGAAGAAATTAAAAAATCTCTGAACTTTATGTCAGATGAATTGGCCAAATTGACTAGCCAACAGGACAAAATAATAGGCCTAATAGAACAGGTACAAACCCTACATTTAATAATCCAAGAAAAAGACAAAAAAATTATGGACCTGGAGCAACACGGGCGTCTTTTGGAGCAACGCGTCGAGGATCTTGAACAAGGTTCTCGTATTGATGACCTAGTTATAAGTGGACTAGACATCAGATATCAGTCATACGCCCATGCCGCAACAGGACTGAATGGTGAAGATGCTCCCATGAGTGAGTCATTGTCCTTAGAAAATCAAGTGCTTCAGTTCCTTAATAATAAAGACATTAAGGTAGAAGCCAATGCAATCTCAGCCTGTTATGCTCTACCGAAGAAAGATAACAAAACAAAGAAATCAATTGTGATGTGCTTTGTGAACAGAAGGGTAAAGAATAACATACTGAGGCAGGCCAAAAAGCTAAAGGAAACTCAAGTTTACCTAAATGAACACCTGACAAAAAAAACGCTGAATTAGCACGACAGGCACGGATGCTGAAAAAACAAAATAAGATACAAGCAACCTGGACAAGAAATTGTAGAATTTGGATTAAACTAAAAGGAACACCTGAGCAAGCAAAGAGTATAATGATCAGAGATGCTACTGACTTAGATAAATACAGATGAACACTGATTAAGAAAATTATGAGCCAATGATAATCCATATTCATACACACGATAAGAATAGTTCTTTTGACACACCATGCCAAAGTACTTTAAAAAAAATAAGCAAAATAAACAAAAACTTATGACCGACTCGAGTAGACATCAATTATCCCCAGTTGGAGGAAGTCATTTGACACAGAATGAGGAAACTCAAACTCTGAAAATATACCATAATGCTGAACATAAACCACAAGAGATGGAGAATGATATTGATCCTGATAACCACTTTTTCAATAATATTCATAACCACTGTGAATATTACACTGAAAAACAATTCAAAAGTCAAGTGCAATTAGATGGTAAACTGTCAATAATACACTTCAATAGCAGAAGTCTTAACAAAAACTTTCCACAGATTCAGGACTATTTAAAACAGCTAGACAGAAAATTCACAGCTATTGCAGTCTCTGAAACCTGGCTTAATGAAGATCAGGCTCCCCTGATGGCAATAGAGGGATATCAGATGTTTTATATTAACAGATCTCAAAAAAAGGGTGGTGGTGTTGCATTATATATTGATGACCTGTACAGGTGTAAGCTTGTAAATGAAATGTCCTCAGCACTACCAGGGATCTTGGAATGTGTTACTGTTGAGATTGACCTAGACAAAACAAAAAATCTAATCATAAGCTGCATATATAGAACGCCGGGAACTTGCATTGAGACATTCAGAGATAAATTAGTCGAGCTGTACAATAATATTACTAGTAAGAAAATGGTAGCAATTTGTGGAGATTTCAATATTGATTTACTGAATCCACATCAACAAAATGTAATTACAGAGTTCATGAACTCTATGTACAGCATGAGTCTATATCCCACAATAACACATCCTAGTAGAATCACAGTTCACTCTGCTACACTTATTGACAACCTGTTTGTCAATGTTTTCGATAAGAAAATAGAAAGTGGATTATTGATAAATGATATAAGTGACCACTTGCCAACCTTTGCACTTATCCATGGCCACACGGGGCCCAACGCAGAAATAATTTCAAAATCGTTCAGACACAAATCACCAAATGCAATCAGTTCTCTTAAAGAGGACTTGCTGAAGCAAGACTGGACAGAAGTCTATGTATCAGATGTAAATGAAGCCTATGACACATTTATAAACATTGTAACCACTCTTTATGAAAAAAACTGCCCATTAGTAAAAAAAAAGCTTAAACACAAATTTGCTGATAAGCCATGGTTAACCAAAGGACTACAAAAGGCGTGTAAAAAGAAAAATTTATTATATAAAGCTTTCCTAAAGAAAAGAACAAAAGAAGCAGAGCAGCGGTATAAAACATACAAAAATAAGTTAACATATATAATAAGATGTAGTAAAAGAGACTATTACAGTAAAGAACTGGCGAAAAACAAAGACAATATTAAAAATACATGGACAATACTCAACAGCATCCTTGGAAATAAAAGCAGAAATACAAGCTACCCAACTAATATTCCAAAAAATAATAAAACGACTCAGAGTCTCAATGTAGCTTCACCTGCAGATGAATTTAATAATTTTTTTGTTAACATTGGACCTAAACTGGCCCGAGAAATACCCACTACGGTGCCTACAGGTAATACAATATGAAATAACACTGCTGTAAAAGACTCCATCTTCATAAAGAACACAGACGAAAGAGAGGTCATTGAAATTGTTAAATCGTTCAAAAGTAAAACATCTACTGACTGTGATGGTATTGACATGCTACTAGTCAAAACTGTTATCGAATGCATAGTAAAACCACTGACGTATATCTGTAACCTGTCTCTCCAATCAGGTATATTTCCCAATGCAATGAAAATAGCTAAAGTAATTCCGATATACAAGACAGGCGACAGAGGGGAACTCTCAAACTATAGACCAATTTCACTATTACCGCAATTTTCCAAGATACTTGAAAAAATATTCTATGAGAGAATTGACAACTTCATACTGAAGAATGATTTATTATGTGAGCAGCAATATGGGTTCAGACACAAGAAGACAACTGCATATGCCCTAATGGAATTTACAGAAAAAATATCAACAGCCATTGAAAATAAAGAGTATTCAGTTGGAGTATTCCTAGATCTTAAAAAAGCATTTGATACAGTAGATCATAATTTATTATTAAAGAAACTACAAAATTGTGGTATTAAAGGGGTAGCACTATCCTGGTTAAGTAGTTACTTAAAGAATAGATATCAGTATGTATGTGTTAGCAACAAAAACTCAGAGTTGCTGAAGGTCACCTGTGGAGTCCCACAGGGTTCAGTTTTGGGACCATTATTATTCAATATGTATATAAACGATATATGTAAAGTTTCAGAAAAAATGGACTTAATATTGTTTGCCGATGACACTAATCTGCTATGCAGTGGAAACAATTTGGAACAACTTCTGGATACACTCGGAAAGGAATTAGGAAAGCTTAAACTGTGGTTTGATTCAAACAAATTAACACTCAATTTAAGTAAGACAAAATTTATAGTCTTTAACAACCATCACAACAACCCAGTACCCAAACTCAATGTAAATGGTGTAGAGATTGAAAGGGTATCTGAAACTAAATTCCTTGGAGTAATAATTGATAACAAACTGTGTTGGAAGTCACATATTAATTATATTAAAGGTAAAGTATCCAAATCAATTGCAATATTACACAGAGTGAAATATTTGCTGAATCAACCCACACTATACACCTTGTATCATTCATTAATACTCCCATACATGGCATATTGTAATGAAGTATGGGGAAATACATATAAAACAAACATATATCCACTCTTTATGCTTCAAAAGAGAGCTATTAGAATAATAAACAAAGCAGCTTACAGGGAACCAACAAACCCACTTTTTCTCAAACAAAAAACTCTCAAGTTGAAAGATCTGGTTGACTTTAAAACCGCAATAATAATGTTCAAAGTGAAGAATTTATCACTGCCCGCAAATATCCAAAAGTTGTTCCAAACAAGGGAGAAACGATATCACTTCAGAGGAACATGTATATTTCAAAAGCCTACAGTGAGAACAACCACCAAGCAACACTGTATTTCAGTGCAAGGAGTCAGATTATGGAACGATTTTGGACCTGAATTAAAATCATGTACAACGCTTGGACAATTTAAACAAAAACTAAAGGAAGAAATACTCCAAACATATTTACAAGACGACATGTAAACTCACATAAGGATTGACATATCCAGCCTGTGTTGTGTTGTAGCTTAGTTTTTTTTTTGTTTGTTTGTTTTTTGTTTTGTTTTTTTATTTTTTTTGTTTTTTTTCTTTTTTTCTCTGTGACATTTTGTCTTAGATTTGTTTTGAATAGTAACCGCTTAACTTAGCTTAGTTTTCTTTTTTTCTCTCAGTCACATTTTGTCTTAGCTTTGTTTTAAGTGGTAATCGCTCTTGTCTTGTTTTCTCTTTTTTCTCTTTTGAATTCTTGGATGGAATATGGGTGGGCAATATAAGCTGCGGCTTCAGCCATCACCCATTTTGGATAACTCACGTGGAATTGTATAGAAGAAGGAGTCTCTGTCTAATTTGACCTTGTTGTTATATTATACAGTTTCTTTTAACCTGTACTGTACTATCCGAAATAAATAAATTCATTCAATTCATTCATTCATGATATTCTAATTTTTTGAGATGTACCTGTAAAATAATCTTATACAACCCCCATAATTATAGGCCAGGATCCCAAAGTGTACCTCTGTAGCAAGTTTGGCAATTCTAGCTTTACTCATTGTACAGTAAGAGGGCATCAGGAATGCCAACCTTAACCTTTGACGTTTTGACCCCAAACCCAGACTCAGAGGTCAAAGGTTCAAGGTGAACCTGTGTACCAAGGTTGGTGACCATGGCTTTACTTGTCCTATAGCAATAGTCCAAAGGAAACATTAACATTGACCTGTGGGCCTCAAACCCATAATCAGAGGCCAGGATCTTAGGGTGAACCTGGGTATTAATGTTGGTGACCCTAGCTTTACTAATCGTTCAAGTCGGTTCATTTTGTCTTCTTTTAATTATTTATCTTTTGTTCTTATTAAAGACAAAAATAGAAAGGAGATGTCTTTACCTTCTTAACATGTTTCGACTGTGCACTGCAGCCTTCGTCAGAAGAGTCCCTAGCTTTACTAGTTATACAGTGTTTTTTACAGTTTATATTTTGTGCATTCTAAATACTCTGGAATTTGCTGCTGATTGTAATAAACAATTTAGTGACTTATGTGTTTGCATCATAATTTCTCTATAAATTTATCTAAATTTGAAACTATTTTCCTCAAATTTGTAATTTCCTCTTGTAAAATTGACTTTTCTTGTACATTTGAGACTATTATAAATTTGTGGGTCATTTTATGACTAATTTTTGTCTATACAGTATTTTTTAATAAAATTACTGTTTTAATATAAATTTGAAACAGATTGTATAAGGAAAAAAAAGTCAAAATATCACAATTTACAGGGCAGCACGGTGGCGGAGTGGTTAGCACTGCAGCAGCACAGCAACTCACTCTTGGCCGGGGGGTCCTGGGTTCGATCCCAGCCCCTGACCAACAGTGATCTGTGTGGAGTTTGCATGTTCTCCTCGTGTCTGCGTGGGTTTACTCTGGGATTTCTCTGGTTTCCTCCCACATGCCAAAAATATGCAAGTTAGGTTAATTGGCATCAAAACTGGGGATTCTAAATTGTCCTTAGGTATGACTGTGAGAGTGAATGGTTGTCTGTCTCTCTGTGTTGGCCCTGCAATGGACTGGCGATTTGTCCAGGGTGTACCCTGCCTCTCCCCCAAAGATGCTGGGATAGGCTCCAGCCGCCCCCCCCCCCGACCCGAAAAGGATTAAGCAGAAGAAGATGGATGGATGGATGAATATCACAATTTACACTTTTGACCATAATTTTGCAGAGCAACAACAGAACAATAATTTAACTCCGACTGGAACGGTCACACTGCTTCTGAACTTCATGCACTGGTGCAGTAATGTACAGCTCTGCACCTGCAGCATTGACAACCACTGTGTTCTGGTCCACCCCAACACGCTTGAAAGCAGTTGACATGGTGTCTCCTGTACTGAAGCACCGAAGAATTTTTTTTGTATCGGGCCACCATCTGCTGCGGGTTTTGGGCTGCAATTCAGAGGAAACAGAATTAGTTTTAGTATTCTCATAAACATTTTCACTCATCCATTGTTTCAATCTACAATATGATACATTCCACAAATCTTCAGTTTAGAAAGATAGCACATCAGTCACCCAGCCGCGGTCTACGAGGCTGCAACACCTGAATTTAGACACAGCCATTGTGTCAACACGCCCAGTCACGTGCCCGTAGCAAGAGATGCCTCGTTATGTTAGTCATATCACATGACTTCTCCGATGGAAAAAGCGCATCAATCGCATCAAGAATCACAGGACTGAAGCGGAGAGGGAATGGAGGGAGAGGAGGCGCCTGTAAAAAAAACACACACATACAGAAAGTACATATTTAATCAAAACATTAAAATACTATTTCAGTTATCCATGACAAATTTTTACTGACCTGCACTTTAACCATCTCCCTCATGGATCCACTCTGGGACCCCTCTGGTATATAAAGCTGCCTCTTCTGTAATGACAACAAATATTTAATTTAATCAAATTTTCTTTACATTCTTGCCAGAAGTATCAAAACCTGGTTTAATGACCATGGCGTCACTGTGTTTGATTGGCCAGCAAACTCTCCTGACCTAAGCCCCATAGAGAATCTATGGAGGATTGTCAAGAAGAAGATGGGAGACACCAGACCCAACAATGCAGATGAGCTGAAGGTCACTATCAAAGCAACCTGGACCTTCATAACACCTCAGCAGTACCACAGGCTGATCACCTCTATGCCACGCCACACTAATACAGTAATTAATCCAAAAGCGCCTAGACCAAGTATTGAGTGTGTACATGGACATACTTTTCAGTCAGCCAACATTTCTATTAAAAAACTATTTTTTAAGTACTTTTATGTAATATTCTAATATTTTTAAGAAACTTAATTTGGGGTTTTCATGGCCTGTAAGCCGTAATCATCAAAATTAAAATAAACTCTTGAAATACTGTATATCACTGTGTAATATGTACAACTGTATGTGTTTGTCACAGTTTACAAGTTACAAATAATGCAACAACAAACTTTTTACGCTTTTTATTCAATAATAGAAAAAAATGCACAATAACAAACAGAGTATAAATATACAAATAATACAACAGCTGCATTAAATAATAAAATGGCTAATATCAATTCACCACTGGCTTTTAGCAACAAGTGTATTTTCCAAATATGTTTTAAACTTGCATTAGTTAACCACCACCCATTTCTCTCTTTTGTCTAGGCAAGAGGAAAATGATCCACCCAAACCGGACCTTGCGTCACTATTTACAGAGATGCAGGCTGAAGATCTGCTGAACTGGGAGCGCCACATCCAGCTGTTCTCAGTGAGGCAGCGTGGCCGGCGTGTGTGATCCATTTTAATTTTGTTTTTTACAGTTTGAATTTTGCACAGTCTAAATAATCTGGAATTTGCTGCTGATTGTAATAAACAATTTAGTGACGTGTTTGCATCATGATTTTCTGTTTTCTCTGTCAAGACACCAGTGGGTAAAGAGTCAACAGTACAAACCATTTATCAGTGACTTTGAAAATAATGGCTCATTTTAAAGAAAAAGTAACGAAAAACATTTATTTTATTTACTGAAGACTGTATTGCTGGATGTGCCAGTGCTGAAGACACTGCACACTTTAGTGACAGCACCAGTATATGGAGGAATTCTGGGCCATTTTAGCATCTGGATTTCCTAATAATGGGTTAAGGAAGAGGTGCCTAATTATGTGCCATGGAGGGCCAAGACCCTGCAGGTTCTCTCTTTTACCCAGTCTCTTCAGCAGGTGTTTTCACTGATCAGCAGTCAGTGCAAGAAATTCAGTGGACTTTGCTGTTGAAGACACTGGTTGGGGGTAAAGCCTGTGCAGGCTGTGCCTGCTTGTTAAAGCAAAGGAAACGCTAAGAAAATACTTTGGAATCGAACCAATTAAACCCACTTACACACGTGTGTAAGTGGTAACTTTTCTAGCTATTCGGATATCGTTTTTTCTTTAGCTTAGCTTAGTTTAGCTTAGTACTGCTAACGTAGCCTAAAAGCTGTGAGCAAGCAAGTTTTAACCACTCAGCAACAACAATGGACTTATATGCTGTAAATCATAACGAACCTTTATAAAAATGCTCTGAACACACCACCATCGATATAGGAGTGTGGGTGAAAGTTATATTGGCTCTTCTCATGGCTGTTTTCTCTTTGTTAATTTGCAAATGTGGGCTGTGACTACTTCTGCATTTGAAAGCCAGCCCACGTGACAAACTTGCAATGCATTCTGGGAGGTGAAGTCTGGCTGGCGCCTCTAGAATGAATGGAAAAAAAATCACAAAATGGACCATTCAAAGGAAAGTTTACAGGGACAGTACTACTCCAAACTGAACAGGACTGCAAAGGCATGCTATTTGGCGCGCCTTTAAGGCAGGGGTGGGCTGTGAGGGCTATTCCACTGCAGGTTTTTTGTTCCACCCAGTCTCTTCAGCAGGTGTGCGCTGATCAGCTTCAAGGATTGCTAATCATTGAAAACACCTGCTGAAGAGACTGGGTGGAGCAGAAAATCTGCAGTCGAATGGCCCTCCATGGCACATGATTGCTCACCCCTGCTTTAAGGGGTTAATGGGCCGGATCCCTACCAACATACAACGTGGAGTTCAGATGTAAACATTCTGCCCAACTCTGACCATTCCTCCATTTCTTCATTTTATTTATTTTAACTGTAAGTTCATATACACAGGAAATTTTCAGTAACCTTAGGTCTTTGCAGCAGCCCAAGTGCAGTTCACAGATGGATGAGTGATGACTTTGAGATGGACAAGGCAGACCTGAAGACAGCTGTGAGCACAAAGGGAGTTTTTTTATTTCCTCTCTTGTTATGCTAAACATCGTTCTTTCCCTGTAAAACCATATGAAATTAAAATGTGCAGCACTCTGAAAATAGTTTTCAAAATGTACAGAAATTATATCATTTTCAAGTGCTGTGAAAAATGTGTGAACTTGTCATTTGTTTTGAATCTATATGAAACATTTATCAAATTGTTCACTTTGTTTTGATTAAACAAATTAGTTTGTTATGATTCTAGCTCTTCTGTTTAATCTACTGTAATTCTGAATGTGTTGTGGTGTATTTGCAGGCAGCCAGAAGAGCTGGATGACATGGTTCCTGTCAGAACCAAACTGTGTAATCCAGTGGTTCCATCTAGGATGCGGGACTCAGTCCAGCAGCAGCCCCACAGCAGCCGGGGTTATCCCACATGTGCACACTAGAACACTATAGCATGAGTCTGGTTATATAGTAGAACATTGTTGTGTGAAACACATTGATGCATGTCATTTTATATTCCTGTATTTTTACCTCCGCCAAGGAGGTTATGTGATCATCGGCATTGGTTTGTCTGTCTGTCTGTTTGTCTGCTTGTTTGTTTGTCTGTTTGTTTGTTAGCAAGATAACTCAAAAACTTAAGGATGGATTTTCATGAAATTTTCACAGATTGTCAGAAATGGGGTATCCTACAGATGATTACATTTTGGTGGTGAGCCGGATCACTGTCCAGAAGAAAACCGCCATTACGGAAAATGCCATTTTCGTGAATAACTACTGAACCACTAATCTTATCATTGTCAATCCAATTGCTAGTCATATGTTTTCATGGTCAAGGAATCTGAAAACGTACACAAAAACACTGTATGGGGGGAACTGTGGCCGCCATTACGGAAAATGTCATTTTCGTGAATAACTACTGAACCACTAATCCTATCATTGTCAATCCAATTGCTAGTCATATGTTTTCATGGTCAAGGAATCTGAAAACGTACACACAAACACTGTATGGGGGGAACTGTGGCACTTGGAGGAGGTCTGCGCTCTCCGAGTGCTTTTCTAGTTTTTCACTACAGATTTTCCATAATCCTGGGCTGTTTTTATTTCACTTGTGTGTTCTGTAATTCGAGTTTTATCTAATCCTTCTCTTATAGTTAACTGCGCAGTAGCCTGGTGGAGCTGCCACAGTTTGGTTGTACTGTCCAACTGTACAATGACGGTGAAGCCTATTCTGTTCAATTGTTTGTGACTTGAAAGTGTTCCACATTTTACAAACCTTTTGAAAAGTATTACAGCCAAAAAGACCCATTTTTGGACTGCACTTTGCACACATTCTGTACAGTGTTTCTCACAACTTAAATTACACTCAGAATTTTGCACCTTATAAATAGAGCTGGAGTTTGTAAACCATTGTGGACTTTTATTTTCAAATTGTTACAAAACCGTTAAAGACATTATGTCTGAAGGGGTAAATCATAACACATGTGTTGATATTCTAAAACTATTGCTTTATAATGACATTTGGACACATATTGGTTAAAGCAAAGGTTACAGCAACAATCTTAACCAATAAAGTATGACCTTGCCTTCACATCGTACCACAAAGACCAGAAGTATAGTGTCACTCAGTATTGTATATTTGGAGCGCATGCACCCTATTACTCTCTCAATTCAATTTGTTTATATTGCACCAAATCACAGCACAGGGTTATCTCAAGGCACTTTACAAAAGGGTGGGTTTAGGCCACCCTCTGGCATCAAGCTGGCTGTGGCTCCTGGTGAAGGCAGGTATTTTCAGTGTGGCACCTACAAGGGCAATGCTTTCCTTAATATCAAATCCATAGTCTGCCAATACTGTCTCCTGGTGACAGCTTCTGAAGAAACCCACAGTCCCACAATTCTTTTGTGCTGTACTACTGTGCAATGACAATAAAGCCTATTCTATTCTCCTCTTGCAAGACTAACATTTGGTTAAGCCTAAGGTGACACATGGTACAGTTCTGCTGTTCTTGCACATTTTCCACTGGAGCATCATCAGCCTGACAGATCTGTGCTGCTTCATCACATCATCTTTCCTCCATCTCAGCCAGAGGTGTGGTGTCATCTGTTGGTGATAAGGACAATATATTACTTTAGTTAATATATTTTGTAATCAAAAGGAATCCCAAGACACATTTTAGAAAGAAAAACATACCCCCCCCCCCCAAAAAAAACCCACAAAACTACCTGAATATAAAGGAGCTCCATTATCCATCTCAGTCACAGGGCCAGTGGTGCTGCGATTCTCTGTTGGGGGTTCACTTGATTGCAAAATTTGGGTGAGGTCTGCATCACCTCAAGATATGCAAACAACATAATTGTGGCCTTCACCCACCGCCACCAGGAAAGCCGCCATCACCTAGTGCTGACATGAGGTACTGCACAAAATTGTATCACATTTTGCTCAAAGACCAGCAGTCACAATGAAATGACATTTTCAGTGGTTTCTCAGAGTGCATTGGACTACCCTCAGTGGAAGTCGCTTTTGTACTGTGATAACCCCAGTTGCCATGGAAACCCATTCCTTGCCATTCAATACGTTTTATACTTTGGAGGGTTGGGAAAGTCCAAGGGTCACCAAATGTGGAACATAAGTCAAAGTGACTCTCTTCTGTAGTTCTGTGGTGTCTGCAACATGTACCTAAAATGTAAGTGCTACCATGGCCACATGTCCGAGTTTACCTGATTGCAATATGTTGGACAGTTGTAACTTGGACAGACTGTGTTGGATTTTCACCAGAATTGCTATAATGGAAATTAGTCCAACTCCACATGCTCCTATATAAAAATATTTGACAAAAGTTATAGCGCCACTTACTGCTCACAGGAAGTTCTCCACCAAATGGTTTACTTTATTATTCACGCAGCCTTTGCAGGGATGATGGGAAATTTTCTGAGCCAGCGAGGTACAACGGGCGCCGAGTTCCGCGGGCACGCAGGGGGCGATAGCCCGTTTGCACCTGCTTGCAGGTTTAATTTTTTTTTTCTTCTTCTCCATCTAAGATCTCATTTTTGGGGTAGTGAACGTGCATGAAAACTCAACATTTTTTGCAGGGACCTCAAGACTGGCAAAAAATTGAATATTTTGGAGGAAACATGAATGACCCAACAAAAATGGCTCTATAGTGCCACCTAACATGTGAAGTCAATGGGGAGTGGCACACACTTACTTTTGCATAGAAAGATGAAAATCGGGTGAGATGTTTATCATATCAAGACATGCAAAAAACGCCATAGAAGTGATGGTCTACACCCAGCAGGAAGGCAGCCATTTTGGCAGGAAGTGGCAGTGACCTGATTTTCACCTCGCGCTATTGACTCGTATTTGATCAAACTCGTCCTAGGGATTTTGTCTGATTGAGCTCATTTGTAGTGACAATCATCTATACCAATGTGCCATTAAAAGTTATAGAAAAGTTTTCATGAAACTCGACAGTTTGGCCATAGGGCCGTGGCAAATTTTGATGCCTCGCCATGATCATTCTATGACCATTCTGACTGCAATAACTCTGGTATGCATTGTCAGATTTCAACCAAATTCATTAATATGGATATCAGTCCAATTCCAAACAGTTCTATAGAACAATATTCATGGAAATCTACAGTGCCACCTATAGGAGGCAGAAAGTGTTGCATCATAAACTTTGTATCATGCTGTCTTTTTAATACCTTGGGAATGGAACGTCAGATTGGCACAAAGATAGGTATGATGTGTATTGGTATGCCTCCAAACAATTATAGCTATGAATATTCATGAGTAGCAATAGCGACCTCTCTTGGAGACATGAAGGCTACACCAAAGGTTTTCTTCAATATCTCTGAAATAAATAGTCTGATTGATACCATTTATGGTGACAATCATCTATACCTATAGGCCATCAAAAGTTGTTGAAAACTTTTTCTACTGCCTGACGGTTTGGCGGAAGGGGCGTGGCCAAGTTTGCAGTATTGCCATCACCCTCCCAAAGCCTTTAACTCAGGCATACATTGACTGATTTCAACCAAATTTTTGTGTTGAATAGGTAGCCAATACCAATAATTTCTATAATAAAGAATGACCCATAGCGAGAGTGCCCCCTACCGCAATGGACAGGAATTTGCCATAACTCATATGTAGAATGTCCAATAACTGCTAAACTTCATGATACTAGTCAGACCCAGAAAAGATTTTTGTAATTAAAACAAACATAGCTATAGCGCCCCCGAGGAAAAAAACAAAGCTTTATAACTCAGGCATACTTTGTCCAAATTCAACCAAATTTTGTGTGGTGCATCAGTAGCCTACATAGAAACTTAGTATAATGAAAAATGACTCATAGCTATAGTGCCCCCTAGCAGAAAAAACAAAGCCTTATAACTCTAAAATAGTCCAAATTCAACCAAATTTTGTGTGGTGCATGGTTAACCAACACTGAACCTTTCTATAATGAACAATTACACATAGCTCTAGCACCCCCTAGCAGAAAAACGAAGCTTAATATCTCTGGCATACTTTGTCCGAAGTCAACCAAATTTAGTGTCTTGAATAGGCAGCCAGTGGTGAACATTTCTATGTTATAAAATACATCAGAAATGCCATACAAATATCCATTTTAAATGGGTATAGCCTTAGCTGGGAGAAAGAGGTCTTCAGATGGTTTCCAGTCATCCTCGAGTGTTTCGACCCTTAACCACAACACTCTCCGACTGGTGGGTTGGCAGTGAGTGGCCAGTTCACTGCCCCGCTCCTCCCAGCTTCCAGCTAGTGTCCTCCCTCTTATGCCAGATCCAACAGGAGGCTCTCTCAGCCGCTTCTCCCAACCTTTGAAAAGCAATTTTCTGCTTGTGCCCTCTGACTCCTACTTTTGTCATCAGGTTCCACGCAGATTGAGCTGGGAACCCTCGACACCTTACCTCCACTGCAAATAACCATGTCATCCACCCTTTGTCTTGAGATTCCCGAGCCAGCTGTTGGTATTTGGCCTTCTTCCTCTCTGCTGCCCCCTCACAATTCTCCTCCCATGGGACTGTTAGTTCCACCAGGATAACCTTCCTACCTTCCCGAGACCACATGACAATATCTGGTCTCAGGGTTGTGGAAAGTATCTCCTCTGGGAAGTGGAGTTTCCTCCCAAGGTCCACCTTCATTTCCCATCCCTTGGCGGACTGCAAAAGGTTTTGTTTTGCACCTTACAGGATGACTGGCTTCTGCCCCTCTTTCACAAAGCCGATGGTGTTGAGCAATGGTTGTGCGTTGGCTGGATGTTTCCTTCTTCGTTCCTGTTCCAAGATTTCTGCCAGTATTGTCAGCACCCTGTCATGGCACCACCTATATCTCCCCTGCACTAGAGCAATGCTGCACCCTGACAGAGTGTGTGCCATGGTCCCTCTTGCTCCACACAAGCTACACAAGGGGTTTTCCCCTCAATCCCCACTTGGTGCAGGTTGACTGGAGTTGGAAGGGTATCATATACTGCTCTGAGCAGGAAGGAAATCTGGAAAGGCTCCAGTTGCCATAGGTCAGTCCATGAGATTTTCCGTGTAAGCAGTTCCCACCTGGTCCAGGATCCTTGAATTCCGAGCTTGATGGCTTTAGTTCTTCTCCTCTCCTCTTCAAGGTTTCTGACTTCTTCCTGGATTAAGTTTCTTTTTTCCTGAGAGGAAGACTTTGACCACTGTTGAAAATGAGATGCTCCTATGTCTTGACGTCCGTCGGCCTCCGTCGGTCTATGATGACCATGGAAGAGAATCCTAAACGTCTACTCTGCTGGAACAGCACCGCCTGTGGCTGAACAGGCCGATGCGCGAATGACAGTCCCTGTCACACAGGTCACACTTGTGGGTGGTCTCCGTGCTGCTGGGTCTGTGGCGGTTCTTCCTGCGGGTCCTTTTTTCATCTGCTGCAGCACTCAGTCTCTCTTCACCCGCCTTGAGCTGTCTGGTCAGGGTGCCTCTCCATTTGGAGCGGTCCGTTGCAAGGTCCTCCCAGCGCTCTGTGTTGATATCCAGGGCCTTCATGTCTCTCTTGCAGACGTCTCTAAAGCGCAGCTGTGGGCGGCCAACGTCTCTCCTGCCAGTTGCCAGTTCTCCATAGAGGACGTCTTTGGGGATTCTGCCATCCTCCATACGGTGAACGTGGCCTAGCCAGCGGAGCCTGCGCTGCCTGAGTAGAGTGAACATGGAGGGAAGGCCGGCGCGGGACAGAACTTCTGTGTTGGGCACTTTGTCCTGCCAGGATATGTCCAGGATGTGGCGAATGCAGCGCAAGTGGAAGGAGTTCAGTCTCTTTTCCTGCCGGGCGAATGTTGTCCACATCTCACTCCCATAGAGCAGTGTGCTGATGACGCAGGCGTTGTACACTGCCATCTTCGTCTTGACAGAGAGTTTGGGATTCTCCCACACTCGTGTGGTGAGGCAAGCGAGTGTGAAGGCTGATTTTCTAATCCTCTTGTCGATCTCTGTATCAAGGGAGAGGTTGTTGCTGATCGTGGACCCCAGGTACGTGAACTGATTCACGACCTCCAGCTTGTAGTCATCAATGGTGATGGTTGGTGGTGCTTCCGTGCCTTGCGCCAAGACGTTAGTCTTCTTCAGGCTGATGGTAAGTCCGAAGTCCTTGCATGCCTGGGAGAAGCGGTCCATCAGGGTCTGAAGCTCCTGCTATGTGTGGGTTGCGACTGCAGCGTCGTCTGCGAACAGCATGTCTCTGATTAGAGCCTCGCGTACTTTGGTTCTGGCTTTCAGGCGGGCAAGGTTGAAAAGCCTGCCGTCAGATCTTGTGTGCAGGTAGATTCCCTCTGTTGCTGTGCTGAAGGCATGCCTCAGGAGCATAGCAAAGAAAATCCCAAAGAGGGTTGGCGCAAGTACACAGCCCTGTTTCACTCCGCTGCGTATGTTGAATGGCTCTGAGACGTTGCCATCATGCTGCACTATCCCCTGCATGTTGGTGTGAAACGATTCGATGAGGCTTTGCAACTTTGGTGGGCATCCTATCTTTGGCAGGATCTTGAAAAGGCCCTCTCTGCTGACCAGATCGAACGCTTTGGTGAGGTCGATGAAGGCGACGTACAGAGGCATGTTCTGTTCTCTGCATTTCTCCTGGAGTTGGCGGATGGAGAATATCATGTCTACCGTCGATCGCTCAGCGCGGAAGCCACACTGAGACTCGGGGTAGACACGTTCGGCAAGCTTCTGTAGATGAACGAGAACAACTCGTGCGTAGACTTTGCCAACAACGCTGAGGAGGGAAATGCCCCTGTAGTTGTTGCAGTCGCTTCTCTCCCCTTTGTTTTTGTAGAGGGTGATGATCTTGGCGTCCCTCATGTCCTGTGGTACGGCACCTTCCTTCCAGCACTGGCAGAGGACGTCATGCAATGGCAGCAGTAGGGCGGTCTTGCAGTGCTTGATCAGGTCAGGGGGTATGCCGTCGTTGCCGGGTGCCTTGCCAACGGCCAAGCTATCAATGGCCTTACTGAGTTCGTCGATGGTTGGCTCGGCGTCAAGTTCGTCCATGGATGGCAGGCAGTTGATGGCATCAAGGGCTGACGGTGTCACGGTGTTCTGTCTAGAGTAGAGGTCGGAGTAGTGTTCCACCCATCTCTCCATCTGCTTGTTCTTCTCTGTGATCATCTCCCCAGTGGAAGATTTGAGGGGGGCCGTCTTGCTCTGAGCCGGACCAAGTGCTTTCTTGATGCCATCGTACATACAACGGATGTTCCCTGTTATGGCAGCGGTTTGAATGTCTTGGCTGAGCTGAGTCCAGTACTCGTTGGCACAGCGCCGAGCAGTCTGCTGAACTTTGCTTCTCGCAGCCCTGAGAATCTGGAGATTCTTCTCGTTTGGGTACTTCTTGTACTTAGCAAGTGCTGAGCGCTTGGCTTCAATGACGGGGGTCATCTCGGTCAACTTGGCATCAAACCAGTCCTGTGACTTCGGGGTCTTCCTCCCAAAGGTAGCCAAGGCTGTGCAGTAGATGGTGTTTCGCAGCTCTTCCCACTTCTGCTTTGCAGATTCTCCTCCTTGTGGTACACCAAGTTCCTTCTCAAAGGTGGAGGCAAACTGCTCAACAAGTTCTGGTTGGGCCATCTTGCTGGTGTCAATCCGTGCCTTTCCAGGTTGTCTAGCACGATGGAATTTCTTCAGCTGCAGCTTGACCTTGCAACACACCAATGAATGGTCTGTGTCGCAATCTGCACTCTGGAACGAACGGGTGATTAGCACGTTCTTCAGTGAGGTGCACCTGGTCAGGATCAAGTCTAGCTGGTGCCAGTGCTTTGAGCGTGGATGTTGCCAGGAAACCTTGTGTTGGGGCTTGGTCTTGAAGAACGAGTTTGTGATGCACAGATCGTGATATGTGCAGAACTCGAGCAGCCGCTGTCCGTTGTCGTTCATTCTGCCCACGCCAAAAGGTCCAAGACAGGAGGGCCAGGAGTCGTGGTCAGCACCCACTCTGGCATTGAAGTCTCCAAGGAGAATGAGTTGTTCAGAGTTGGGGATGATCCTGACAGTTGTTGTGAGATTCTCGTAGAACTCGTCTTTTGCCTCTGGTGTGGCTGTCAGTGTTGGGGCATACACACTGACGAGGGTGACTGGGCCTTGAGTGGTGTTCAGGCGGAGGGTGAGGAGTCGTGCAGAGCCAGTGCTGCCCGGTTCCACCATCTTCAGCAAAGTGTTCTTCACTGCGAAGCCCACTCCATGTTCCCTGTGTTCGTCACTGCCCTTTCCCTGCCAGTAGAACGTGTAGTCCTTCTCTCTCAGTGTGCCTGCATCAGCTAACCGTGTTTCCTGGAGAGTGGCGATATCCACTCCCAGTCTCTTCAGGTCATTACTGATGATGGCAGTCTTCCTGGTGTCGTTGATGTCCTTGAGGTTAGCAGCGAGTCCTGTCATCATAGTGCGGACGTTCCAAGTTCCCAGTTTTAGAGTTGGTCTCTTTTGTTTTATTGTCTTGCCTGGTGCGAAGGTTCTCAGCCTGCTGTTTGGATTTCTCCTTATCCCCATGCACCCAATGAGGAAAGCAAGCTGTGGCGGGACAACACCTTATTGGCTGGGGGCTGCCCAGCTTGAGGCGGGCGGTAGCTGTCCAGTGAGATCCGATGATCCCTCCCACCGTCGGGAACAACCCCTGGCACCACGCTCTACGCCAATTGAGCAGTGGCTTATAACCGGTAACTGTCATTCCCCGTGTTTTGTCTACGCCAAAGGCGAAGCTGGAGTGTCCTCTCCAGTGATCCGGTGTTCTACCTTCCAGCGTTGGGCGTTGGTAGGATTCAAGCCTGGGCAGGAAGATATGGAGGACAAGATGTTGCCCATGCAGCATGTCCCCCCTCTCCACGTCACTGATGAATCCAAAGGAACAGCAGGGCTGCTACAGTTTGGCACCAGCGCCGTTGCAGGAGCTGCCAGAACGATGTTGAGCACAACATAGAACTGCCTTAGGGGCTCCGACTCCGGATTTTTCCTCAGGGTTGACTCCCGAAGCCTTTCCCGTGACCGGGTATGCCGCAAGGCAGCAGAGGTTTGAAATCAGGGTTTACCTTCCCCTAGATGGGCTACCTTCCCAGGTTGATGAGCCACCATCTACCCGAAGCATCTGGTTTTAAGGCGCCAGAGATCCGCCCTCGCCCCTTCTCCTATTAGTAAAAGCAGTTCCGCCGGGCTTAGAGACTAAACCACACGGGCAGGCTAGGAGTTGGACTTAGTTGCCAGAGGCTTTTCGAGACGCACGCCATAAGGAGCATTTTATGAGCACTGGGAGCTTAACCCCAGTGCCGCTCCTGGCTATGACAACCTTGGAACCAAGGTTCCAAGGTTTTAACCAAGGTTTTAAGCTCATATACAGGAAATAAAATAAGAATTATTTCAAAGCTATGTCAGAAACTTATGGAAAACAAACATTCAAGTAACTATATAAAGGAGAAATGGGAGAAAGCTAAATTTAAACATAACAGAAGAAAGCTGGCAGGAAATATGGAAAACACAACACACATCAACAAATTCAAGGACATGGAGGGAATTTGGATGGAAAAACCTGATTCGCTTTTTCATTTCACCACAGATTCAAGGAAAATATACAAATACCCAATCTTTATGCTGGAGGGGGTGTGGGGCTCAAAATGCAGACCACTCACATATGTTTTGGAAATGCTGCAAAATCTCATCATTCTGGAAATCTATACATGTGACAATACAGAGGATATTAGGATATAATATACCAATGAACTGTAACCTGATGTATTTATGTGATCTTAAAAGAGACAATGTAATACAGGCTGAGGACAGATAACTAGTTAAAATCTTGTTGATTGCATGTAAAAAAAAACAATCACAAAAAAATGGCGATCAGAAGTTCTCGTCCAATGCAGGGATTTCAGATGATCTCCCTAGTAATAAGGGAGCCTTCTGCTTGACTGATGGCTTTAGTGGCAGACCACTTTCGCCCTGACCTTGTTTGAATTCCTGCTTCTCGAATGAGATGGTCCTTGGAGTCTCAGTATGTCAGCGAAAGTCTGCACTTGGGAACCTTGAATTCCTCCACTACAGAAGACAACGGGGGCTGAAGCTGTCCCAACCTTATGTATAGCCCCACAGATGTAAAACTTGGAGGTATTCCTAACCATCTACGAAGGTGCTTGTTGAATTTCCTTTCCAGTCCTTCAACCCATGTTAACGGCACTTCATACACAGTGAGCAGCCACATAAGTCTCGGAAGCAGGCCATGCTCATAAATCCAGCACTTGTATTTTCCAGGCAGCCCAGACCCCCAGGCACCTTCATTTCTTGGGTTTGAAAGTCATCTTTTCCCAGGTTGCCATGTTGTCAAGTTCAGCTAAGATCCATCTTGCTTGCACATGGGTTGGAGTCATTATAGTGAGGTCATCCATGAATCTCCTGATTACTGGCTGCTGGCTTCCTGCAGCAGTCACTGGGCTTCTTTCCTTTTTATTAGCTGCGGAAATGATCAGGTTCATCCCCATGACAAACAAAATGGGTGAGATGGTGCACTCTGTCACAATACCTTTTTCAATAGGCTGGAACTTTGTTGTAAACTTCAAGGTCTGAAATCGTAGTCTAATATCTGCTAAGTAGCTGGTGATCAAACCCTTAATATGGTCTGGAATGTGGTACTGGTTCATGGCTACTTTAATCAAACTATGGGGAATAGATCCATATGCATTGGTGCAGTCGAGCCAGACAGCTGTGAGGTTTCCTTTGGTCTGTTTTGCCTCCTGCACTAATTGGCTGATCATCCCTGTAATATACAATGAGACGCAGCAGTTGTGCCCCCTTCCACCAATTGACAGGAAGTTGTCATAACTCACACGTACATCATCCAAATGGACGCAAACTTGATATACATAGTACTAGTACGACCCAGAACAGATTTATATGACTATACCACATATAGCTACAGTATAGTGCCCCCTAGGTTAAAAAAACATTTATAGCAATGGCATAGCTTGTCTAAATTCAAACAAAATTTCCTGGTGAAATTTTCACCAGAAGTGGCCTTTAGGCTATGGACAGTCATATTAAATTTTTGAGGTAATCCACGAGCTTATACAGTACCTCTGCTGAGGCGCTCTCTTGCAATGTACAGATGGACAGACTGATGATTGATGGCGGTATGGACGGATGGACAGGTGAATGGATTGATGGACGAATGGATGGCGGATGGATGGGCTTATGGCGTTATGCAAGGACGAATGGACAATGAGCGGGAGGGAGAGAGTTGGGGAGGGAGGAATGAAGCCTACACGGAGAAAAGCGCACTTAGTGGCAAGGCCGAGGTCTAGCGAGGACGGGAAGGCCCGTTTATCGCTGCTCGCAGCTTTAATTCAAAAATGGATTTTGATTCCCAAAAGGCATTTTAGAGACTGGATCATATTTCTGTTCCAGCAAATGTTTGGACTGTGGATAATGAACGTTTTCTTTGGATCGTTTGACAGGTGGCAAGATGACGCCTGTTTGTGGCTGTTCTGCTGTTGTTGCTCTTATTGGGTCGGCTGTGGCGCAGGTGTAGTGTGATCAACTACTGATCGGAGGGTCATGGGTTCATTCCCCACTCTGTCTGCAGTCCGCATGTCGAAGTGTCCTTGAGCAAGACACTGAACCCTCAGTTGCTCCTGGTGGCCAGGTTAGCGCCTGTGTGTATGGCAACTCTGCCGCCACCAGTGTGTGAATGTGTGCGTGAATGGGTGGATAGCAGGATCTGTAAAGCGCTTTGGTCATCCTAGATGAGAAGAAAAGCACTATATAAGTGAACGCCATTTACCATTTATTTTTTTTAAGTTGTTTTTGTTTTGTATATGTTTTCTGTGTTTTCTTGCCAACCCTTAATATCAACAGCGTCTCTGCTGCTGTTATTACCATTCTACACTATTTAACATTAGAGTTTCTATGAAGAAACAGTTTGACAGCTGGGAGAGATACAGACAAACCTTTCCACCCTTGTTTGCATGTCCTCCCTGCTTTCCCGAGTTCCTGCTCCTGTATAAGGAATGAGATTCTGGCAATTCAGAGAAGAGGGCCAGGAAGAGGGGATGTAGAGCAGGATTCCAACTTAAAATGTGATGTTCTCCTTGGGCTGAGGTGTGCTGGTCATTACGTGGGACTCGTAACCGGTGTCTGTGGCCAGTTCCCCTCCTTGAGGATGCTGCTCTCTGGCCAAAACCATGGCTTTCCTTACTCTCTGAACAAGAACTCTCTTGGTGTGGCCGATGGACAGGTGGAACCTGCTGCCGATGATCGTGTCTGCTTTGTCTGACCGGTTTCTGGCTGGTGTGCACCTGAGGAGGCTCCGAGGCCGCGGCAGGTGTTTGCTGTCAGTGCTGGTGCAACCAACTGATCAGACTGCCTGTGTTCCACCAATTCGGATTTCTCTTCTTAATGCTCGTTCTATTTCAAATAAGTCGCTGTTTTTGAATGAGTTTTTAAAATGGATTTTATGTTCTTGACAGAAATGTGGCAGAGGGAAAATGAGTTTGCTCATCTGAATGAACTTTGTCCCGCTGGTTGCTTCATCACTGAGACGCCTTGGCTGGGCTGCTGAGGGGAGCACTCACTGCTGTGTATCGGGACACATTCACATGTAAAAGGATCCCTGCAAGTTTCCCCTCATGTGAGTCTCAGATGATTAAGGTGGGCTCTAATAATTTATTTTACTGTGTGTTACTTTATTGTCCTCCTGCTCCTAAAGGTGAAGTCTCACATGAATCACTGTACAACTCTTCCTTCGCCTCCTCTGTGTTGGTCATTGTTGGGGCATACACGCTGATGAGTGTGGCATATATCTTCTGCTGTAGTGGGAGTCTCATAGTCATTATCCTGTCGCTGACTGGCACCGGTTCCTCATCAAGCATTGCTGCTATCTCCTTTCTAACTGCAAAGCCTACTCCTGGTTCTTTCCTTTCTTGAGTTGATTTCCCACTCCAAAAGAAGATGTACCCATGATCTTCCAAACTGTCATATCCAGGCAATCTTGTTTCACTAAGTACAGCTATGTCTACATTGTACCTGTTCATTTCCAAGGCCACAAGCATGGTCTGTCTTTCTGGGCGCTGTGATGTTGATCTGTCCATCAGAGTGCGTACATTCCATTCTGCTATGCACAAGGCTGCTGTTTTCCTCTTCTTCGCTCTTTCTGCTCCTAACATACTTTTCGCTGCTTGTCGGAGTGTGAACAGATCAGCGCAGACCTTGTTAACCCGGGCAACATCCGAGCTGGTATGAGTTGCTTTCTGACTGACCATTCATAAAACTGGTTGCAAAGTATTTGAGTACCATTAGCTTTTGCTGGACTAGAGGCACATTCTTGGTTCTAGATAGAGGTGTTATCAGTAGCAAGGACAGGCCAGGACAAACTGACTCCAGTATCTGTTGCAGTGACTGACCAGATGATAGGCTTGTTTATCTCTGCTCTTTGTGTAGTGCATGTCATGATGCACTGACTGGCAAAAACAAAAAAATTAAACATTGTCCAGTGCTGAAGTTAAGTGCAAGTTATGCACCTGCGTTGATGTGATGCAGCTGCAAATGCGACTTCTTCTCTTTTTCTCTGTGCAATGATCGTATGAAAAGTTGCTTTTTCTTAACATTTATTAGCTCCAACTCCATCACAATCTGCTGTTGTCCGTTGCTATTTCATAAACAAAAACACAAAGAGCACAAATCACTCTATACATCGGCTGAAACCTATTTTGGCAACAGAACAACATATTTCACCCAACACACAAGAAAAAATTGCAGATCACTGCATCTGCGGCAGATGTCGGTAGTGACATTGACGTGATGTGAGTGCATAAATCCTGCTTTGTGTTTACATACCATGTGGGTGATGTGGCTCACAGTGACATCCTCAGCTTGTCTGCTGGTTACGTCCACGGGTACTCCAAACCCCGTCTTAAACCTCACACTTTGCTTGCTTTTTCTTGGCATTTTCAAATGAAATAATGTTAATCATCACATACTATGTGGATGAAGACCACATTTCTTTTTGTTCCAAGCTGTTTTACGTTTTCTGCCATGTTTGGTGGTTGTGGCTGGAGGCAGCCACACTGGTAAAGTTAAGAATGCACGTTTCCAGGATCCAGAGGTGCGTGCCCAAGCACGCAAGTCGGCAGACACTTCTTAAAGGGGAAATACATGAAAAGCTCAATATTAATATATAAAATCATTTTCGAAAAATTCCTGGATCCAGATCATGATCCAGATCATGACCAAAATCTAATCATCTGTTCCCCGTGCCATTACACACCTATCCTGAAAATTTCAGCAAAATCTGTTCATACTGTAACTTTTAGAGTAATGTTGCTAACAGACAAACAAACAAACCAACCAACAAACAAATGCCGGCGAAAACATTATCTCCTCCCTTAGCGGAGGTAATAAATGTTTCTGGCCACTCCGTGGGATCATTCTTCCACATACTGGCTTGTAGACAGTAGGGACACTTTTTGAGATCACAGATTTAAAGTTTTTGACAAGATCTGGTCTGATCTTGTGGTGAAAGCTCGTCATAATATTGATATGCCATATTGTTTCAATGGTAAACTGCCGGTTTTTCATACCTCCAGTTTGCGCATTCACGTGCAAGTACCCAGATGTGTAGACATCCCTATACTACATTTTTTAGGAAAGGCCTAAATTAAGTTAAGGTACCATATGAAACTTTTGCTGACACCTTATGGTTAATGAGTGAAATGCAGTCCCCATTCATACATGTTCCTGCCTCAGCTATTTTGCAGTCTGACCTGGAGACCTTCTCAGAAATAAAGTGTACAAATTTGGCAGTAGTTTTCTGTGACCAAAAGACATCACTAAAACCCAGGTTTCTTAAAGTTATTTTTTTTAATTTTTTTTTTATTTATTGATTTATTTGAACGTCAAGACAAAAAAAAAATTAAAAACAAGGAATCAAAACCAAAAAAATAAACATAACAAAAAAATGCCTTGTTCAAAAGGAGAGGGAAGAAGCCAACACTTATATAGTCCCACTCCTTCTCCATACCCAATAAATTATAATATCATTCTAGTCATTATCCATCCCATAATTGCATTCATTATACAATACCATAATATATAATGCATCATATAATTACATTATGCAATAGAAATAATACAATAATGATAGTTTATAGTGACAATAATACCAACATCTAATAATAATTGTAATAATAATAAGTAAACACTTCTGGTAAGTTTAATATACTGTAATTATAGACAATACTGTCCCTGTCAAATAAACATATCTATCTATCTATCTATCATCATAATCACCATATATACCACCATATACCCCCACATTGCTTACAATACCTAGGCGCAATAAGTAACCATATAATAATAACCATAATAATAGGTAGCCATATAGTAGTTACAATAACAATAATAATAATAATCATACCACCTGGCCTATATAATACTTTCAATAATTCCATCCGGAACAACAACCATAATACCATAATACCATTGTAATATTCTAATAATAATGATATTAATAATAATAGTACTCAGCATATATATTCATCGGTAACTCAGCATATATATTAAACAATAGCGACAATAACAACCTTTCTTCATTGAAAACACATCGTAATATTACTGTCCTTTATTTTTATATTGTTCAAAAATCATTTCTTTACATGTCGATTTAAATATATGGATGTTTGGACATTGCCTGTGTTTCTCCCCCAACCCATTCCACAATTTTACCCCACACATAGACACCCAAAAACTTTTCCTAGCAGATCTTACTAGGTGCTTTTTAAATTTTGCATTTCCCCGTAAATTGTATTTCCCTTCTCTCTGACTAAAAAGATTGTGTATATTGTGTGGCAAAAAGTTTTTACTGACTTTAAACATTAACTGTGCTGTATAATAATCAACTAGATCCTGTAATTTCAATAACTTTGAATGTAAAAACAATAAATTAGCATTTTCAAAATACCCGACTTTGTGTATAATGTGGACTGCCCTTTTTTGTAATCATCATCATCATCATCATCATCATCATCATCATCATCATCATAAGATAAGATAAGATAAGCCTTTATTAGTCCCACAACGGGGAAATTCCAGTATTGCAACAGCACAGGGATAGCAACACTCAGAGCAACAATCAGAAGGCAAGAAAAAAAAAAAAAAGCAAGCAAGCACGAGCAGCTAATATACATATGTACATAATACTATAAATATATATATACAGTATATACACACAGACACACAGTGTAGAGCATTGTAGTTGGATGGGATAAATATATGAGTATATAAACACAGTACGGAGCATTGCAGCTAGATGGAATAAATATGTAAATATATAAACACAGTGCGGAGCAATGTAGCTAGATGGAATAATATGTAGATATATAAACACATAGTACGGAGCATTGCAGCTAGGTGGAAAAAATATGTAAATATATAAACACAGTGCGGAGCAATGTAGCTAGATGGAATAATATGTAGATATATAAACACACAGTGCGGAGCATTGTAGCTAGATGGAATGAATATATAGATATATAAATATAAACATAAACATAAACACACCCAGTGTGGAGCATTGTAGCTAGATGGAATAAATATGTAAATATATAAACACACACAGTGCAGAGCATTGTTGCTAGATGGGATGAAACAGCACAACCGTCTACTTAGTTATCCTACATGGTATGATTATGTGCCCATACATATTCTCACCTCCATAGCGACCGGTATTTTCCTAGTTGTATGCCGGAGGGGACCATTGTGTAAGTCTATTGCATCTTTTGCATTCAAAAAACTATTAGGTTGTTACGTCTTTTTGCTATCTCTGCGAGCAGCCCTGCTTAGGTTGTACAGTCTGACAGCCGTTGGTAGGAAGGACCTACGAAACCTCTCGGTTGTGCACCTGGGATGATGTAGTCTGCTGCTAAATGAGCTCCTCAGTGCATTCAGTATGTCCTGCATAGGGTGGAACTCGGACTCCAGCAGAGATGACAGTTTAGCCACCGTCCTTCTCTCTCCTATCTCCTCCACCGGATCAAGGCGCTGCCCCAGGACGGAGCTAGCTTTCTTGATCAGTTTGTTCAGTCTCTTCCTATCGGCTGCAGTAATGCCACTGCCCCAGCAGACCACTCCAAAAGTGATGGCTGATGCCACCACCGTGTCATAGAATGTCTTCAGCAGCGCCCCTTGTATACCAAAAGACCTAAGTCTCCTCAGTAGAAACAGCCTGCGCTGTCCCTTCTTGTAGAGTGCGTCAGTATTGTGTGACCAGTCTAGTTTATTGTTCAGATGAACACCCAGGTACTTGTAGGATGTCACCATCTCAATGTCTGTTCCCTGTATATTTACTGGTGCTGTGAGGGGTTGTCCTTGCCTGCGGCAGTCCACCACCAGCTCCTTAGTTTTTCTCGCGTTGATCTGGAGGCAGTTCCAATGGCACCAGTCCACGAAGTCCTGGATAAGCCCTCTGTACTCAGCTTCATCTCCATTGGAGATGAGGCCAACGATCACAGAGTCATCAGAGAACTTCTGTAGATGGCAGTGTGTTGTGTTGTGTGAGAAGTCCGCAGTATAAAGAGTGAACAGGAAGGGAGCCAACACCGTTCCCTGGGGGCCCCCTGTGCTACTGATGATCGTGTCGGACACACAGTCCCGGGTTCTCACAAACTGAGGCCAGTTCGTGAGGTAGTCCAGGATCCATGATGACAGGTGCTGGTCCACCCCTGCGCGCAGCAGCTTGTCCTTCAGGATCATCGGTTGGATGGTGTTGAAAGCACTGGAGAAGTCAAAGAACATGATCCTCACCACATTCCCGGGCTTCTCCAGGTGGGACAGAGAACGGTGAAGGAGGAAGATCACCGCATCCTCCCCCCCAATGCCATGCTGGTAGGCGAACTGGAGTGGATCCATCGCTGGTTCCACCAGGGGGCGGAGGTGAGCAAGGAGCAGTCTCTCCAGGGTCTTCATCAAGTGGGACGTCAAGGCCACCGGTCTGTAGCTGTTCAGGTCTTTGGGGTGGGAAGTTTTTGGTACAGGTACCACACAAGATGTTTTCCACAGCTGTGGTACCCTCCCCAGCTTCAGGCTCAGGTTGAAGATGTACGTCACAGTCCCACACAGCTGGTCTGCACAGGACTTGAGGAGCTTTGCGCTGATGCCGTCCGGTCCCGACGCCTTCCTCGCCTTGATCTTCCTCAGCTCCGTCCTCACCTGGGTCCTGGTCAGGGTCAGGATGGGCGGCTGTGTGTTGGGAGTGGGGGGGTGTTGGTGGAGTGGGGAGTGGGCAGCAGGACTTGATGTCTTTACAGGCAGCAGTGGTTGTTGTGCAGTCAGGGGGGAGGGCGGTTGGTCAAACCTATTGAAAAACAAATTCAGACTGTTCGCCCACTCCCTGCCCCCCGTGGCCTGGGGGGAGGTATTCTGGAGCCCAGAGATGGTTTTGAGGTTTCTCCAGACCCCGCTGATGTCGCTCTGTTGCAGCTTGTCCTCCATCTTCCTCCTGAAGCTGTCCTTGCCTTCTCTGATCTTTCTCCTCAGCTCCCTCTGTACGGATTTCAGCATCTCCCTGTTCCCCATCCTGAAGATCCTCTTCTTCTCTCTCAGAAGTGTTTTAATCTCAGGGTTGATCCAGGGTTTGTTGTTTGAGCAACACCGTATGGTCTTGGTGGGAACGGATTTGTCCGCACAGAAGCTGAGGTAGCCCGTGAAGGTGTGAATGAGGCCATCGATGTCCTCATCATGTGGATTGCAGAGCTGCTTCCAGGCGGTGGCTTCAAAACAGCCCTTTAGAGTGTCCATTGCCTCCTCAGACCATAACATCACTGTGCGCATGGCCGGGGGTTGTCTGTGCACTAGGGGTTTGTACACCGGCCGGAGATGAACCAAGTTGTGATCTGATCTCCCGAGTTGGGGGAGTTGTGATGAGGTGTACGCCTCCTTAGTGTTTGCGTAGAATAAGTCCAGTGTTTTATTGTCTCTAGTGTGGCATGTGACATACTGGGTAAACGTGGGTAGAATGGGAGACAGTGAAACATGGTTGAAATCGCCTGAGATGAGGAGAAGAGCATCTGGGTGTTCTGTCTGCAGCCTACTGGTTACTGAATGGATGACGTCACGCGCTGTCCCAGCGTTCGCCGTTGGATTTGCATAAACAACAATGCAGATCACGTGTGAGTGTTCTCTCGGGAGATATGTAGGCCGCATGCTAACAGCTAGCAACTCAATGTCTTTGCTGCAGTGACGTTGTTTAACAGTGATATGTCCCGGTCTGCACCAGTTGTTGTTAACATACATTATCACTCCACCGCCCCTTGCTTTGCCACTGTCTGGTGTTCGGTCTGCCCGTATCATGTGGAAACCCTCCAGCTCAATGTTAGCATCTGCTGCTAGTTCAGTTAGCCACATCTCAGTAAACAAAAGGAGAGAGCACTCCCGGTATGTGCTATCGTAACGGCAGATAGCCGCTAGCTCATCTACCTTTCCCAGTATAGAGCGTACATTCCCCATAATAACGGATGGGAAGGTGGGTCTGTACCTTATACTCCTTGTCCGCCGTCTAACACCAGCCCGACAACCACGTCGTTTTTGCCTTATTTCTCTCGGTACGTCGAGTCTTTCCGTCAGCACCGAGTGACGATTAAGTGCAAGCAGCTGTTCCCTGCTGTACCATTTCCTGCTGTAAACAGTAGCTCCGTCCGCCGGCTCGGGAGGCATTTTTGGGGCGATCTGTGTGTCCGTGATGTATAAAGTGTGTAAAGAAAGAAAGAAAAAAAACCTCAGAATTGAGCCGCTGTTGCAAAAGGCAGCCGACTCGTGTGGCGCCGGAAGTTTTTTTTTTCATCATCATAGCAGTCTGTTGTGGGCGACAATGACTGTTTCATTTAGGTCTGATCAGATTACTCCACACAGCTCTGTCCTTAGCCTTCCGCTGCCAGGAACTCCTGTCTATGTCCAACTTCTTCAAGTTTCTTTTTACAGTGTCTTTAAATCTGAGCCTTGGTCTACCCTGATTGTGTTTGCCCTCGCATAACTGTGAGTAGAGTAACTGCCGAGGGAGACGCTGGTGGTCCATCCTCTCAACATGTCCGAGCCATCTCAGGTTCATCTGTATTAGCATGTCCTCCATTGATGGTAAACCAGCTCGTTTCAACACTTCTATGTTGGTTATCTTGTCTTTCCATGAGATGTTCATTATGGTTAGTAGCCATTTATTTTGTAAATGGCTACTAACCAGGTGGAATTGGATTTTGTTAAAAAAAAAAAACTTGTTGAAAATTGTCACTTTCAATTTAGAAAGTACGCATGGAGTTTCTTCACCTGCACTCTGTAGACAGTCCAAGTTTCAGCACCGTACAATAGAGTAGCCAGTACTGTCACTCTGTACACTTTGCATTTCACACGGATAGACACATATCGATTGATCCACAGTCTCTCCCTCAAGTTTCCAAACACAGCGCTTGCTCTTCCCATTCTGAGAGATAGTTCATCCTCCAGCCTAGCATTCTCTGAAACAGTACTTCCTAGGTACTTGAGTCTTGCACTTGACTAGTGGCTCTGTGCCAATGCTGATCTCTTCTGGTAGTGATGTTGATAACTGGAACTTTGGTGGTTGATAAAGGCACTCTGTCTTCTTGATGTTGATTTGGAGGCTGAATTGGCTAGCTGCTCTTGCAAATTTCTCCACTAAAGATTGCATATCTTCCATGCTGTGTGCAACTAGAGCACTGTCGTCGGCAAAGAGCATTTCTCTTACTACCTTTATCGAAGTCTTACTCTTGGCTTTAAACTGTGCCACATTGAACAAGTCTGCTTCTTTCCTTGTTTGAATGTATACTCCTTCTGAAGTGTCTTTGAAGGCCACCTCAAGCATGGCTGCCAGATATAGCGAGAAGAGTGTAGGTGCCAGCACACACCCTTGTTTCACCTCGTTGCTTACTGAAAAGTCTTTAGATACTGAACCACTCATTGCCACGTTTGCTTGCATACCTGTATGGAGTGCCTCGATAAGGCTGTCAAACTTCTCTGTACAACCATATTTCTTGAGTACCTGCCAAAGTCCTTGTCGCGAAACAGTATCAAAGGCTTTACTGAAGTCTATGAAGACTACATAAAGCGGCATGTTCTGTTCAATACACTTTTTTTGAACCTGTTTCAAGCAGAAAATCATGTCCATTGTGTTTCTTCCACTTCTAAAGTTGCACTGGGTTTCCGGTAGTACATTCTGCGAGATGTGTTCACTAAGTCTGTTAAGTAGTGCACATGAAAGAATCTTACCAACAGTGGCTAGCAGTGATATACCTCAGTAATTTCCACAATCTTTCCTGTCACCTTTCTTGAACAAAGGCACAATACTTGCATCCTTCCAGTCTTGAGGTACTTTCTGGGTATCCCATATCTCTTGGATGAGCTTGTGCAGGCAGTTGGTCAGCTGAAAACCACCAAATTTCCACACTTCTGCTGGAATTCCATCCCTTCCTGGAGCTTTACAATCCTGTGTTGTCCTGATAGCTGCCATTAGTTCATCAAAATTTGGTAGTTCATCCAGACTTGATACAGCTGGTCACTGCACTAGAGCTTCTTTAGCCTCTTCAGTGAGATCTCCAGGGTTGTTTAGTAGTTGGTCAAAGTGGTCTGCAAATCTGTCCAGGATCTTGTCTTTCTCCTGCAAAACAATTTCACCATCCATAGCCTTTAGTTGGATCAATCCTCTTGGTTTAGGGCCATAGATTTCTCTCAAACCTGTGAAGAATGTTTTCATGTCTTTCCTGTCTGCTGCAGTTTGAAGTTTCTCCGCTTTTTCATCCCACCAGTTGGACTTCATCTCTCTGGTGTACTTCTGTAGCTCACTCTGAGCCTTTGAGTATTTTTTTTCTTCTTCGCCCTTGTGTTACACTGTAGGTTTTCCTGCCAAGCTGTATTCCTTGCTTCTAGTAGTTTCTTCAGGTGTTCATCATGCTCATTAAACCAATCTTGATGTTTCCTCTCAGGGTAGCCTAATACATCACACGCAGTCTGATACTCCGTATCCTTCAGTGTTGCCCATTTCTCTTCTATGTCATTCTCTGAGTTGTTGCTGTCCCAGTCTTTCAAGTTTTCATCCATTTCCTGTGTAAGTTCTTCCTGCTTCTTTTGGCCTTTCAGTGCACTAGTGTTTAGCTTCCGTGGTGGCTTTGCACCCGTCCTGCAGTGCTGTTTTTGTCTGCAAATCCTTAATCTAGATCTCAGCATAACATGATCAGTACCACAGTCCGCACCTCTCATTGCTCTGGTGTCCAATACATCCCTTATGTCTCTCTGCCTGACTATGATGTAGTCTAATAAGTGCCAGTGCTTGGATCTTAGGTGCGTCCATGTCTTCTTGTGTGTGTCCTTGTGCTTAAATAGAGTGTTGGTTATCACAAGGTTGTACTCTGAGCATAGTGCAAGTAGAAGTTCTCCATTAGCATTGCACTTGCCTACTCCATGACTGCCTAGCACTCCTTTCCATTTCTCAGTGTCCGAACCAACTCTGGCATTAAAATCTCCAACGAGTATCAGCCTGTCATCAGTCGGTACATGTCTGATAGTCTCACGTAAATCACTGTAGAACTCTTTCTTCACCTCCTCTGTGTTGGTCATTGTTGGGGCATATACACTAATGAGTGTGGCATACATCTTCCGCTGTAGTGGGAGTCCCATAGTCATTATCCTGTCGCTGGTAGGCACCGGTTCCTCATCAAGCATTGCTGCTATCTCCTTTCTAACTGCAAAGCCCACTCCTGCTTCTCTCCTTTCTTGAGTTGATCTGCCACTCCAAAAGAAGATGTGCCCATGGTCTTCCAAGCTGTCATATCCAGGCAATGTTGTTTCACTAAGTGCAGCTATGTCTACATTGTACCTGTTCATTTCCAAGGCCACAAGCATGGTCTGTCTTTCTGGGCGCTGTGATGTTGTTCTGTTCAACAGAGTGCGTACATTCCATTCTGCTACACACAAGGCTGCTGTTTTCCTCTTCTTTTGTCTTCCTGCTCCTAGCTTACTTTTCACTGCCTGTCAGAGTGTGAACAGATCAGTGCAGACCTTGTAAGCCCGGGCAACGTCCAAGCCAGTACGAGTTGCTTTCTGATTGACCATTTCATGAAACTGCTTGCAAAGTATTTGAGTACCACTAGCTTTTGCTGGACTAGCAGCACATTCTTGGCAGATAAAGGTAATATCAGTGGCAAGGACAAACCAAGACAAACTGACTCCAGTATCTGTTGCAGTGACTGACCAGATGATAGGTTTATTTATCTCTGTTCTTTGTGTAGTGCATGTCACAATGCACCGACTGGCACAGTCCACCACAGACCTTGCAACAGATGTGTTTATCTGCCAGGATCTCCAGTCTCACCCTGTGCAACTGGGAGTGGTCCACCACTGACCTGTGGCAGATATTGTTTTTAGTTCTGCCAGGATGCCCTGTTTCCCCCTCCACACCCTCGGAAGGGCAGGGATGCCAGTTGAGTCGCCGACGGCCCGACCCATGAGACAGGTAGTACCGGTTTTCATGGTTATCTGGTAGCAAGCAAGATAGTGCCTATTAGCAATGAATTAAGTGTACTTTTATAATTGTTACCCCAGACCTCTATACAATAGGTCAAATATGGAAGTGCTAATGAGCAATACAAGATATGGAGCGATTTATAATCTAGGACTTGCTTAATTTTATTTATAATTGCAATATTTTTTGCCACTTTGTTTTGTATGTATCTGATGTGTGGTTTCCAACTAATTTTATCATCTAGTATTACACCCAAAAATTTGATCTCCTTAACATTTTCAGTAATTACATTATCTATATGAATATGTATATCTTCTTTATTTTTACAATTACCAAATATCATTACCTTAGTTTTATCTATAGTTAGTGATAATTTATAACTATCCATCCATTTTTAAGCTTATTTAATTCATTATTTACTGTTGAGTATGGATTAGTTCCTTATAATTATTTCCAGAATAAAATATATTAGTATCATCAGTAAATAATATCATTTTTAATAATTTAGAAACTTGGAATATATATGTGTGTGTGTGTGTGTGTGTGTGTGTGTGTGTGTGTTAAATAATTTGGGGCCCAATACTGACCCTTGGGGGACCCCACAGGCAATTCCCATACATCCAGAGAGATATTCTCCCATCTTCACAAACTGTTGTCTCTCACATAAATAACTTGTCACCCAATTCAGTGCCACTCTCCTAATACCATATAATTGCAGTTTATCAAGAGGTATTGAATGATTTATTGTATCAAATGGTTTTCTTAAATCTATAAATACACCAAGTGCATATTTTCCTTGATCTAATGCATTTATTATTTCCTCTGTTGCTTCCATTATTGCCAATGATGTTGCACTCTTTGCTGTAAATCCATATTGATTCTGATTAAGCAGATCATGTTTATTTAAAAAGTTTTCTAATCTGCTGTTGAAAAGTTTTTCCAGAATCTTTGAAAATTGTGGGAGAAGCGATACTGGTCTGTAGTTTGTGTATTGGTGTTTATTTCCTTGCTTGAATAATGGTATTACTTTTGCTATTTTCATTTTCTGCATGAATGAGCCAGTTTGAAATAATAGATTACAAATATATGTAAATGGTTTTAATATGCCATCAACAGTTCTTTTTACTAGTGCCATATCAATACCATCACAATTAGTAGATAATTTATTTTTACACTTTTCAACAACAGATTTTACCTCTAGTTCATCCACCGCAGAGAGAAAGATTGACTGAGGGTTATTTCCAATCAATGTTTCACTCACGGTGTCTCTTCCTTGGTTTGGAATTTTTGCTGCCAACTCTGGTCCAACATTTACAAAAAATTTATTCATTCTATTTGCTACCATGTTCTTATCATAATTATCACCACAATTATCAATAAAATACTCGGGATATATTGTTTTCTTAGTTCCATTTTTCCTTAATTTATTTAATATGTCCCAGACTCCTTTATATTATTTTTATTTTCATTTAACATTTTCCTATAGTATAATTTTTTACTGGTTTGTATTATTTCAGTTGATTTATTTTTATATGTTTTATATCTTTTTTCAGATTCTTTAGTTCTTGATTTAATAAAATTTTTATAGAGATAATTTTTCTTTTTACAAGCATGTCATTCCGGTTCAGGTTCCAGCGCCACACGAGTTGGCTGCCTTTTGCAACAGTGGCTCAATTCTGAGTCTTTTTATCTTCCTTCTTCTTTCTGATCCGGTGATAACTTTCTGATCCGGCACACCTTTCACTCTATATATATCACGGACACACAGATCGCCCCAAAGGTCTCCCGAGTCGGCGGACGGAGCCTCTGTTTACAGCAGGAGACGATACAGCAGGGAAGAGCTAGCTAGCACTCAACCGCCATCCGGTGCTAATGGAGAAACTCGACATACCAGGGAACTGAAGTGAAAACGACGCGGGTGCCGGGCTGGAGTTTAGGCGGCGTGCAAGAAATATAAGACAGAATAATAAAGAGCGATGGCAAGAACCAAGCAGACCACCCGTAAATCTACTGGAGGAAAAGCCCCCCAGGAAGCAGCTAGCCACCAAGGCTGCTTGAAAAAGCACTCCGGCCACCGGCGGAGTGAAGAAGCCTCACCGTTACAGGCCCGGTACCGTGGCTCTGAGAGAGATCCGTCGCTACCAGAAATCCACGGAGCTGCTCATCCGTAAGCTGCCCTTCCAGCGCCTGGTGAGGGAGATTGCTCGGGACTTCAAGACCGACCTGCGCTTCCAGAGCTCCGCCGTCATGGCTCTGCAGGAGGCCAGCGAGGCCTACCTGGTGGGTCTCTTCGAGGACACCAACCTGTGCGCCATCCACGCCAAGAGGGTCACCATCATGCCCAAAGACATCCAGCTGGCCCGCCGCATCCGCGGAGAGAGAGCTTAGACTTTCTGCTGCACATCCACCAACCACAATGCTCCGCACTGTGTGTCTATATATATATATATTTATAGTAATATGTACATATGTATACTAGCTGCTCTTGTTTTTTCTTGCCTTCTGATTGTTGCTCTGAGTGTTGCTATCCCTGTGCTGTTGCAATCCTGGAATTTCCCCATTGTGGGACTAATAAAGGCTTATCTTATTTTGTAGCCTCCTGGTTAACCACGGGCAATTTTTGTATTTATATTTTTTATTAATTTCTTTAATTGGACAGTTTTATCATATAATGATTTAAATATATCAATAAATTTATCATATGCCTAGTCCACTTCTTTCTCTCTATAGACAACATCCCAATTCTGTAACAATAAGTCTTCTTTTAAAGCATTGATTCTATCTTCTGTTCGCATTCTTTTATAAATAACCTTTTTACATTGTTTATTATTCTTACTCTCGTTAACCACATAATTAACATCTAAAGAAACAAATATAGGCAAGTGGCCACTAATGTCATTTATTAGTATACCACTTCATCCATCCATCCATCTTCTACTGCTTTTCTGGAGGTCCGGGTCCCAGATGCAGCAGTTCAAGCAGAGAAGCCCAGACTTCCCTCTCCCCAGCCACCTGCTCCGGCTCTTCAGAGAGGATACCAAGGCGTTCCCAGACCAGCTGGGAGACACAGTCTCTCCAGCAAGTCCTGGGTCTGCCCCGGGGTCTCCTCCCAGAGGGATGTGCCCGAAACACCTCTAGTGTACCGCTCCTGGTACACCTTTGGTGTACCAGAGGTGTACACCAGAGCTTGGTGAGCCCAATGGAGGGCAGACCCATGAAACACCTTCGGGCTGAGCCTGGCTGGGTCCCATGGGCGGAAACCCGGCCACCAGACGCTAGCCATCGAGCCTCTCCCCCATGCCTGGCTCCAGGGTGGGGCCCCAGTAACCCCATACCGGGCGAGGTACACTGAATCCTTGTTCTAGTATTTATCAGACCGTACAGGGGCCCTGGTACACCTCTAGTGTACCACTTACCATATTATATTCAATAACATTGGTAAAAATGTTGTCTATCAGGGTAGCACAGTGTGTCATTATTCTCGTAGGTTTTGTTATCTTTGGAAATAAGGTTAAGCGATACAGTGGGGCAAAAAAGTATTTAATCACCCACCAATTGTGCAAGTTCTCCCACTTAAAAGATGAGAGAGGTCTCCAATTTTCATCATAGGTATACCTCAACTATGAGAGGCAAAATGAGAAAAAAAAATCCAGAAAATCACACTGAAGGATTTTTAATGAATTCATTGGTAAATTCCTCAGTAAAATAAGTATTTGGTCACCTACAAACAAGCAAGATTTCTGGCTCTCACAGACCTGTAACTTCTTCTTTAAGAGGCTCCTCTGTCCTCCACTCATTACCTGTATTAATGGCACCTGTTTGAACTTGTTATCAGTATAAAAGACACCTGTCCACAACCTCAAACAGTCAGATTCCAAACTCCACTATGGCCAAGACCAAAGAGCTGTCAAAGGACACCAGAAACAAAATTGTAGACCTGCACCAGGCTGGGAAGACTGAATCTGCAATAGGTAAGCAGCTTGGTGTGAAGAAATCAACTGTGGGAGCAATTATTAGAAAATGGAAGACATACAAGACCACTGATAATCTCCCTCGATCTGGGGCTCCACGCAAGATCTCACCCCGTGGGGTCAAAATTATCACGAGAACGGTGAGCAAAAATCCCAGAACCACATGGGGGTCCTAGTGAATGCCCTGCAGAGAGCTGGGACCAAAGTAACAAAGGCTACACCAGAAACACACTACGCCGGCAGGGACTCAAATCCTGCAGTGCCAGACGTGTCCCCCTGCTTAATACATGTCCAGGCCCGTTTGAAGTTTGCTAGAGAGCATTTGGATGATCCAGAAGAGGATTGGGAGAATGTCATATGGTCAGATGAAACCAAAATAGAACTTTTTGGTAAAAACTCAACTTGTCGTGTTTGGAGGAGAAAGAACACCATACCTACTGTGAAGCATGGGGGTGGAAACATCATACTTTGGGGCTGTTTTTCTGCAAAGGGACCAGGACGACTAATCCGTGTAAAGGAAAGAATGAATGGGGCCATGTATCGTGAGATTTTGAGTGAAAACCTCCTTCCACCAGCAAGGGCATTGAAGATGAAACGTCGCTGGGTCTTTCAGCATGACAATGATCCCAAACACACCACCCAGGCAATGAAGGAGTGGCTTCGTAAGAAGCATTTCAAGGTCCTGGAGTGGCCTAGCCAGTCTGCAGATCTCAACCCCATAGAAAATCTTTGGAGGGAGTTGAAAGTCTGTGTTGCCCAGCGACAGCCCCAAAACATCACTGCTCTAGAGGAGATCTGCATGGAGGAATGGGCCAAAACACCAGCAACAGTGTGTGAAAACCTTGTAAAAACTTACAGAAAACGTTTGACCTCTGTCATTGCCAACAAGGGGTATATAACAAAGTATTGAGATGAACTTTTGTTATTGACCAAATACTTATTTTACAGAGGAATTTACCAATTAATTCATTAAAAATCCTTCAATGTGATTTTCTGGATTTTTTTTTTCTTATTTTGTGTCTCATAGTTGAGGTATACCTATGATGAAAATTGGAGACCTCTCTCATCTTTTAAGTGGGAGAACTTGCACAATTGGTGGCTGACTAAATACTTTTTTACCCCACTGTACATTGTATCTAAGAAATCTTCATTTGGTTTATGTTGTTTTGTTTTCATTAAATCTATATTAAAGTCACCACAAATAAAGATATCTTTGTCTTTTTTTGTATGCATCTTTTCCATACCACTTCTACATTTTTCTATATCAGATCCTCTATATATACAACTTACTATTATGTTTTTTTCTATTTTCCATTGTAATTTCAATTGTTAAATATTCCATAATTTCATTCACTGTTGATGTCATGCTGTCCACTTTTTTACTTTTTAAATTTCTAGCAACATACAGTGCTACCACCCCCCCCCCCCCCAATTCAATTCAATTCATCCATCCATCCATCCATTTTCTACCACTTTTCTGGGGCACCAGGTTGCGGAGGGAGCAGCTCAAGCAGAGAAGCCCAGACTTCCCTCTCCCCGGCCACCTGCTCCAGTTCTTCAGAGAGGATACCAAGACATTCCCAGGCCAGCTGGGAGATGTAGTTTCCCCAGCATGTCCTGGGTCTGCCCTGGGGTCTCCTCCCAGTGGGACGTGTCCAAAACACCTCAGTGGGAGGTGTCCAGGAGGCATCCTGATCAGATGCCCAAACCACCTCAACTGGGTCCTTTTGATGTGGAGGAGCAGTAGTTCTGCTCTGAGCCTCTCTTGGATGACTGAGCTCCTCACCCTATCTCAAAGGGTGAGTCCAGCAATCCTATGGAGAAAGCTCCTTTCAGCCGTTTGTATCCGCAATCTCATTCTTTTGGTCATTACCCAAAGCTCATGACCATAGGTGAGGGTAGGAATGTAGACTGACCAGTAAATTGACAGGTTTGATTTGGCGCTCAGCTCCCCCTTCACCACAAAAGACCAGTATAACGTCTGCATCACTGCAAATGCTGCTCTGATCCGTCTGTCAGTCTCTTGCTCCATTCCTCCCTCACTCGTGAATAAGACCCCGAGATACTTAAACTCCTTTACTTGGGGAAAGAGCTTGTCCCCCACCCGGCAAGGGCAATCCACCCTTTTCTGGCTGAGGACCATGGACTCGGACTTAAAGGTGCTGATTCTCACCCAGCTGCTTCACACTCAGCAGCAAACCATCCCAGCAAGACCTGTAGGTCATTGCTGGATGAAGCCAACAGGACAACATCATCTGCAAACAGCAGAGATCCTGTGGTCACTGAACATGACACCCTCCGTTCCTTGGCTGCACTTAGAAATCCTGTCCATAAAAATTATGAACAGGATCGGTAACAAAGGGCAGCCCTGGCGGAGACCAACTCTCACTGGAAACTGGAAACCGACTGGGTGTTGGCAATATGAACCACACTATTGCAATGATCGTATGGGGACCGGATAGCTCGTAACAACAAGCCCAATACCCCATACTCCCACAGCACCCCCCGCAAGAGACCACGAGGGATGCGGTCAGATGCTTTCTCCAAGTCCACAAAACACATGTGGACTGGTTGTGCAAACTTCCACGAACCCTCGAGGATTCTCGAGAGGAGAAAGAGTTGGTCTGATGTGCCATGGCTGCCACGAAAATGACATTGCTCCTCCTGGATCCGAGGTTCACCCAGCGGTCAGACCCTCCTCTCCAGTACCCTAGCACCCTAGCATAGACCTTCCCAGGGAGGCTGAGAAATGTGATTCCCCTAATGTTGGAACACACCCTCCGGTCCCCCTTCTTGAAGAGAGGAACCACCACCCCAGTTTGCCATGCTAAATGCACTGTCCCCAACCTGGAGGTCAATTCAATTCAACTTTATTTATGTAGTGCCATTTCACATCAACAGTCACCTCATAGCACTGTCAAACTGTAGGGGAAAACCCCACAAAACATACAAAACATCAGCATAGCTCTGTAATGAAAGATTCTAGGGGGTAATGTGTCTAGTTTTTCATACACATACATGAAGTAGTGGAAGTGGTAGTGAAGGAAGATGAGTTTAATTAAATACCTGGGGTCAACCATCCAAAGCAGACCAAGTCCATATACATTTGTGTAGTCGTCTGTTTTTCCTCATCCCAGCTTTCTTGATAAACATATTTTTCAACTTTTTAGGATGAAATGTTCTATTTGAATAAATGTCTTGCATTTCTGTATAAAAGAGAGGAAGCAAATGGGACAATAGCCAGTAGTCTAATTTTAAGATTTCCTGCTGGAATGCTCCAGCCATGAGAAACTCAGGTTGTATAGCTACAGCTGTGCCCCACTACAAGACCATTTGTGCTACACTTTAGCCTCCAATTCTGTTTATTCCCATAAACAACTGTTTCTCTGAAGCAAGCTGGAGCCTTGGGATGTTAACTGGAGGCAATGAATGGGTGAACAGCAGAGGTTAGATCATGAGGACTTAGCAGCTTCAGTTATACATCCCAAAACTTGATTCATTTGTGTCTATAAATAAACACTGCCACAATGATGAAGGGTCTTTTTTTAACTGCAGTGCAACATAAAAAAGATTTAATTAGTTGCTATTGCAGCTTTTGTAGATGCGTTTGTATCCAGAGGGCTTGAAGCTGAACAGCTTCTCATTAAAATGTAATTAGCTCCACCACAACGACGGGGTTCCTACATTCATTCACACAGTTCTACACAAATTAATTAAAAGTTTCTTCTACCCAGCTTTGTGTTTGTGGTGCCTTTGTCTGATCAGGGCTGTAGCTTTTTGGTGGCCCTGTCCAAGAATGTGTTTGGGGGAATGGCCATTTTTGCAATGGGGAACATGTTATGTCTGGGAATGATGTGATGTTTTTAGAACATCACATCCTCGCCCCCTCCCCCCCGGTCCCCCGGAAAGGCAGAAACACAATCAATTTACCCTTCCCAATTTGGTAATTGTAAAACCCCAGAACTAGCTAGAGCCAGCGGGTGGACTACCACGTGGTCCAGAGTGGCTGAGTTGTTTGTTATGCCACTTCTGTTGGCAGCCACGTTCCTAGCTAGACACAGTCCTTTTTTTTATATTGAAAAAGGCAGTTCAGCTCAAGGGCCTTGAGGCGAGCCCATGGTGGATGTGTCCCTGGAGGTGTGGAGGCCCGTAGACTGGGTTCCTCTTCTTCAAAACCCCAGTCCAGGTCCCACACCATGCGAGTCAACTCCTGTGTAGCCGTGTCATCCAGTGCAGCTGCTTGAACTTGGCGAAGACAGTTGGCATGCCACACCGAACCATCTGCCATCTGGAAGGTCACTGGCCCCAGCTGCACTGTAATCTTGATGGGTGTCAGTGGCAGTGACGATGTTGAGGCCGACTGTGGGGCGTTCGGCTCTGCGGACCCGAACCCAGTCCATCACTGCGAGTGGTGCTCTGTTCGGCTGTACTCAGCATCATGGTTGTGATGGTGTGGCTCTCACGTCTACTGTGGGGTGTCCACCAGGTTGTGGTGATTCTGCTGCATCCTGTTGGGTCACGGACTCTTCATCCTGCCGCTCAGCAGCGGCTCCTGGAGACTGGTGCCGGGCGTGGATTTGAAAGTAGTCCGGTCTCTTTTCCCCCTCTCCTGGGAAATCTGGTTGTGGCGATTTGTTGCTGTTGCCGTTGGTAGAACCTGCACTGGGTTGTTGTGTCCCGGGGTTCCCGATAGACACGGGCTCCCTCTCCTGCAGCTCTGCAGCGGCTCCCTGAAGCTTATGCTGGGTGAGAATCTGAGGCGAGTCCGGCCGCTGCCCCTTCTCCAGGCAGGAATGTGCTCTGGATTGGCATTGCTCTGCTGGGTCCTGCTGGGCTGCGAATTCTCTCTCCTGCAGCGCTGCGGTGGCTCCTGAAGGCTGTTGCCAGGGGAGGATGCGAGATGAGTCTGGCTTCTGCCGCCTCTCTCCTGGCGCTGATTGTAGTCGCGGTGATGTGTTGCTGTTGCCGGCAATAGGATGCGCGCCGGGTTGTTGTCATTCACTGGGGTCCCCTTTGGCCACAAATTCCCTCTCCTGTAGCTCTGTGGCAGCTCCCTGAGGCTTATGCCAGGTGAGGATCGGAGGCAAACCCGGTTTATGTCCTCTCTCCATGTGTTGGCATCGCTGCTCCTTGGCTGGGCAGGAGCATGCTCTTTCTCGGTGTGTCGGGGAGCCCCAGTTGCCATATGAGAAGCGCCTCGTAGCGTTCCTCCAATCTGCGGTGTTTACCTCGTCCTCTTCTGCCGTATTACTAGGCCCTTTTTGTGGTTACCGCCTGTGCTAGCGGTGTCTGGCTTGGCTGCTTGGCTAACTGGTCCTGCACCATCTCAACCTCCAGCAAACTGAATTTGCACGTGCTAGCTAGGTGGTGAAGGTCTGTGACAAATTGTTGTGTCTTTAGCATTAGCTTTTCACTTAGCCTCTTGTTGAGCATGCCTTCTGCTAGCTTGTCACGGATTAGCTAATCTTCTAAGTGCCCAAAGGCACATGTGCTTGCTGAGACTTGGAGCTCCGTGGCATAACGCTGAGTTGACTCACCCGCATGTTGTTTGCAGTGGAAGAAGACAATTCTTTGGGCCATAACATTGGTCATGTCGTTGTAATATTTCTCTGTCAGTCAGGGTTTTATCCTCGGTTTTGTGTGGGTCATCCTCGTTGCCATTTATTATGGTGTAAGAAACCAACACAGAGCATCTTGCTGGGATCACAAATTTATTACATAAAATAGTGGTGGTACAGAGTAATGTCGGCTGAGAGGCTGAGCACCAAAGAGGGGCAGAAAGAGGCTGTAAAATGTCCGTCCCTTACATTTATAAGTTTGGCGTGATAATGTCACCGAGTGGCCGCGTCATCACGCCAATGCTGACCCAAACCTGTGGTTTTAGAACACAACAGAAGAGTTCAATCCCTCTAGAATGGATGGAAAAAAAATAACAAAAAAAATGTAAAAAAATAAACTCGGGTCATTGTTTAGACATGATCAGAAAAAAGTTATGCCATTACAATGAATAAAAATTTAAGCAATTCAATTCAATTCAATTCAACTTTATTTATATAGCGCCATTTCACAACAACAGTCATCTCATAGCACTATCAACTGTAGGGGGGAACCCCCACAGTTGCAGAAAGACCCCAGCAATCAGGGTCTGCCAGGGGACCCTGATTGCAGCATTCATATGAACAATGAAAATTCATTAGTAAAAATTTTAAAAGTTACTAAGAAAAATGTTGCAAATTTATTAGAAAAAAGGTAAATTTAACAAGAAAATGGCTGCAAATTTACAAGAAAAATCTAGCAAATTTCTAAGAAAAAAAATCCACAAATTTATGAAAAAAGTCAGAAATTTATGAGGAAAAAGTCACATTTTTTGAAAAAGTTGCAAATTTACAAGAAGAAAAAGTCACAAATTTGCATGAAAATGTTGCAGATTTAACAGAAAAATGTCATAAATATACTACAAAATTGTTGAAAATTTTGAGAAAAAATAGTCACAAATTTTTGAGGAAAAAAGCTGTAAATTTGCAAGAAAAAAATAAATTTTTCAGTGCCAATTCACAAAAAAATCAACAAGTTTATGCAAAAACAGATTAAGATTATGAGAGAAAACTTCAAAAATTTATAAGAAAGCAGTTACAACTTTTTTTGGTATAGAGGTAAAAATTTTTATTGTTTATATCTTCAATTTGCATTTTTTTTTCTTTTAGATTTGCAGCGTTTTAAAAAACAAATTTTTATTATTTTTTTTCTATAAAATCTATAATTTTTGGTAGATTTTTAAAGCTTTTTATCCCCTTGAAAATCTTTTCTGTCCTGAAATTTGCTAGTTATTTTAATTAATTTAGCTTTTTGTTTGTTATCATTTTTATTGCAATCCACATGTTTCAATCCATTTACTAAATAGTCATCTCTTTGGCCAGTTTCTTTCTCAGTGGCTGTTGGGGGGTATCCATACCAAGCAGGCTTTGGTTTGGAAAAAAAAGACCAAAGATGTTATTACACCATATTGCATCAGTAAAAGCTGAGGATCGACTAGTTTGCAATTCTTTCCATCATCATTAACCCCTGCTGATATCAGCATGACACATACTTGATTGTGACAGAGAATCATTAACAGAACTTGGCATGCTCATTTGCAATGTTATTCTGTCAGGGAAACTTTAAAACTTCACAGAGTCAATATATATAGCCAGGCAGTAAGTGGAGTGCCCCAGTAGTTTTAATTCAATTCAATTCAATTCAACTTTATTTATATAGCGCCATTTCACAACAACAGTCATCTCATAGCACTATCAACTGTAGGGGGAACCCCCACAGTTGCAGAAAGACCCCAACAATCAAGCGATCCCCTGTGAGCAAGCACTTGGCGATGGTGGAGAGGAAAAACTCCCTTTTAACAGGAAGAAACCTCCAGCAGAACCAGGCTCAGGGAGGGGCAGTCATCTGCTGCGACTGGCTGGGGGGTGAGGGGATAGAGAAGAAGAAAAGAACAGACATGTAGAGAGCAAACAGCACGATGGGGACTCAATCTATGGGAGAGAACAACAAATGTTAATGACCAGCAAAAAAAAAAAATATTTCATTGAGAGTGAGAAAAGGAGTGAGGCCCAGTGCATTACTGGAGGTCCCCCAGCTGACTAAACCTATTAGCAGCATAACTAAGGGAGGGTTCAGAAACACATGATCCCTCCCTAATTGTAGGCTATATCAAAAAGGTAGGTTTTAACCCTATTCTTAAAAACAGAGATCGAGTCTGACTCCCGAATCCAGATTGGCAGCTGATTCCACAGAAGAGGAGCTTGATAACTGAAGGCTCTGCCTCCCATTGTACTTTTGGAGATTCTAGGTATTACAAGTAATCCTGCATTTTGGGAGCATAGTGCTCTGTTAGGATAATACGGTAGTATCAGATCTTTTAAATAAAAAGGAGCCTGATTGTTTAGAGCTTTGTAAGTAAGAAGAAGGATTTTAAACTTAATTCTAAACTCTATGGGAAGCCAATGAAGGGAGGCCAGAACCGGAGAGATATGATCTCTCTTTCTAGTACTTGTTAAAACTCTTGCTGCAGCATTTTGGATCAGCTGAAGACTTTTTAAAGATGTTTTAGGACAGCCTGATAATAAAGAATTACAATAATCTAATCTCGAGCTAACAAAAGCGTGGATCAGTTTCTCAGCATCACTCTGAGACAAGATGCTCCTAATCTTGGCAATATTACGCAAATGATAGAAGGCAGTCTTAGAAACAAATTTAATATGTGAATTGAAGGACAAATCCTGATCAAAAATAACTCCAAGGTTCCTCACAGAGCTATTAAGAGAAACAGTAACCGCATCCAAACTGAAAGTTTGATTTGGAAAGGAATTTCTAAGGTTTTTTGGACCAACAAGAATGACTTCAGTCTTATCTGAATTTAATAGCAGGAAATTACAAGTCATCCAAGCTTTGATTTCCTTAAGACAGGCTTCTAACTTGGCTAATTGATTACTATCATCTGGCTTCATTGACAGGTATAATTGTGTGTCATCTGCATAACAATGAAAATGTATACAGTGCTTTCTAATAATGTTGCCTAACGGAAGCATATATAAACTAAAAAGAGTAGGGCCTAGCACAGATCCCTGTGGAACTCCATGACTAAGCTTTGAGTTGAAAGAAAACTCATTATTTACATGAACAAACTGGAACCTATCAGATAAATAAGATCTAAACCACTGCAACGAAGTTCCATTAAGTCCAACATAGTGTTCTAATCTATTAAGTAGAATATTATGATCGATAGTATCAAAAGCTGCACTAAGGTCTAAAAGGACAAGTACAGAAACTAGTCCATTATCAGATACAATGAGGAGGTCGTTAGAGACCTTCGCTAAGGCTGTTTCAGTACTATGATGGATTCTAAACCCAGATTGAAACTCTTCAAGTAAACCATTTCCCTTCAGGTGGTCAAATAATTGGGTAGCAACAACTCTTTCTAAGATTTTTGAAATGAAAGGGAGATTAGAGATTGGTCTATAGTTAGCTAAAGCTCCTGGATCTAGCGTTGGCTTTTTGAGTAAGGGTTTAATTACAGCCGTTTTAAAAGCCTGTGGTACATGGCCTAAAGTTAATGAAGAATTGATTATATGAAGAATAAAGCTACCAATAAGTGGGAAGACTTCTTTAACTAACCTGGTAGGAATAGGGTCTAAAAGACAAGTTGAAGGTTTGGATGAGGAAACTATTTTGTCTAACTCACAAAGGTCGATTGGAGTAAACTCATCAAGACAGACATCAATTGAAGGAGTTGTAGTAGTTATAGTATTTAAGTTAAGTGTGGGAAGAATCTGAATGATTTTATCTCTGATGGATGAAATTTTATTATTGAAAAAGTTCATAAAGTCCTGACTAGTAAGCTCTAAGGGAATGCTAGGATTGACAGAGTCCTGACTCTTTGTCAACCTGGCTACAGTACTGAAAAGAAAGCTGGGATTATTCTTGTTCTCTTCTATTAATGCAGAGTAATAACTCGTTCTAGCTTTTCTAAGAGATTTTTTATAAATTAAAAGATGATTTCTCCAAGCTAAATAGATTTCATCTAAATTAGTGGAGCGCCATTTTCTTTCTAATTGACGAGTCTTCTGTTTTAAGCTACAAGTTTCTGTGTTGAACCAAGGAGTTAGAAATCTCTGATTAGACTTTTTCTTTTTTAAGGGGGCCACCAAGTCTAGAGTCTGATGCAGAGAAGCTGAAACACTATCCACCATGTTATCAATTACAGAAGGAGCAAGCTGTCTATAGCTTATTTCCGTTGTGTTGACACATGGCATAGAGGAAACAATCTGCATAAATTTGGTAACAGCATCATCTGAGAGGCATCTACTGTTATAATATTTTTCTTTAGGAGACAAATAGAAATAGTAAAATCAAAGGTTAACAGACAATGGTCTGACAGTATAGGGTTATGAGGAGACACTACAAGATTTTCTATTTCTATGCCATATGTCAGAACAAGGTCCAATGTATGGTGGAGGTAATGAGTAGAATTTCCTACTTTCTGAGAAAACCCAATCGAGTCTAATATTGAATTAAATGCCACATTAAGGCAGTCACTATCTACATCCACCATCAGATTTCAGCACTAAATCAGCTAAGAGATCAGCAAATTCGGATAAAAATTCTGAGTAGGTTGATGGGGGACGATAAACTATGGCAAATAAAATTGGGTTTAACCTAAAATTGCTAAAGTGCCCAATACTGAGGACCAGGCCCTCAAAGGAATTATAACATGTTTTTTGCTTTACATTAACTAGTAATTTGGAATGGTAAATTGTTGCTACTCCTCCTCCATGACCAGAACTTCTGGGATTTTGACAGTTTAAATAACCAGAGGGAGTTGATTCATTTAAACCAACATAATCCTCTAGCCCTAACCAAGTCTCTGTAAGGGAAATTAAATCAATCTGATGATCAATTAACAGATCATGGACTAACAGAGACTTGGGAGTTAGAGACCTAATATTTAATAAACCACATTTAATTTTTAAATTATGAGGAGGAACAGAGGCCAATTCATTCAATTTAGAGGCTTTATGTTTAATTTGAGTTTTACCAATATTTTGCTTTATCACTTTGGGATGCTTATACATTATATTTTTATTTACTTTGGAGGGAGCAGACAACGATTCTCTGATGGGGAAGACAGGGGCTAAGTTGAGGGGTGGCGGATGAAGAGGAGCTGCAGAGAGGCGTGTAAGACTGCGACTCTGCTTCCTGGTCCCAACTCTGAGTAGTCAGGGTTTTGGAAATTTGGATAAAAAAGATGCCAGATTGTTAGATAAATGAGAAGCACCATCCAAAGTGGGATGAATGCTGTCTCGTCTCATAAGACCAGGTTTTCCCCAAAAAGAGCTCCAATTGTCAATGTAGCCCACGTCATTTTTAGGACACCACACAGACAGCCAGCGGTTCAAGGATGACGAGCGGCTAAACATGTCATCACTGGTCAGATTGGGGAGGGGCCCAGAGAATACTACAGTGGCAGACATCGTTTTTGCAAAGTCACACACCGATTCTACATTAAGTTTCGTGACTTCCGACTGCCGGAGACGGATGTCATTAATGCCGGCGTGAACAACAATTGTGGAGTATTTACAGTTACTTTTAGCCAGCATTTTCAAATTTGACTCGATGTCGCCTGCTCTGGCCCCAGGAATGCATTGGACTATGGCCGCTGGAGTCTCTAGGTTCACGTTTCTGACTACAGAGTCACCAATGATCAGAGTTTTTTCCTCAGCGGGTGTGTCGCTGAGCGGGGAAAAACGATTAGAAACGTGAACAGGTTGGTAGTGTGCCGGGGCTTTGCGACTAGGCTTCCTTCTCACCGTCACCCACCCAGTCTCCTCGCTGCTGAGGAGAGCCGGGGGACCGTTGACAGGGGGGTCTAAACTAGCTAGCTCCGCTGCAGCTAAGGGGCATCCGTCGAGAGTAACTGGCGCAGACGGTGTTTCAATGCAGCGGAGCCGGGATTCCAAATCAGACAACCTCGCCTCGAGCGCCTCAAAAAGACAACATTTGTTACATTTTTAGCTCCTCCTTCTTTAAAATGACTTTCTTTTAATTGGCTGCCACTCATAAACAGAAAACCCAATCATGAAAAAACACAATTTGTGTTTGGAGGTAGCATAAACTGTTGTGCAATGAATTAAGTATACTGTATATCGAAAAAGAATTTACATGGAGCCACATATCATATTTGAGCCTTAAAATGAAAGCAAAACAGCAGAGTTATGTCAATGTTATTAATAGGGGAGTTTTCTAATTTAATTTATAATTTTTTATTAACTCTTCTAAGAGATTTGCTACTTTTTGTCTTCGAGATTTGAGAACTTTTGCTTATATTCTTTTTTGTTTGCTTTAATTTTTTTTCCCATAAATGTAGTATTCAGATTCATGCACACCCTCACAACTTCACTTTGCTGCTGATTAACTACTTGACTCTCCTCAAATGTGCTGATTGCCTCCACCCGCACCTCATCAGCTGCCTCCCTTTAAATATGGAGTAAGTTATCTTCTTCCTTGTACGACTGTTAGACTATGGTCCATGCTATAGACCCTCCAGCCTCTCTTCAGAGTGTGCCTACATATGTGCTTCTGTGCCTCCTCTCCTCACCTTCTAACAACGTAGGACCAAGTAAGCAACACTCTGATAAATTCACCTCTGTCTATACTCCGTTCCCTCTCAGGATCCCTACCCAGATTCTCTCCATGGCAGACTTGGACTTTCTCTGAGGCGGTTCGCCATCTCATCTGGAACTCCCCTGGACTCCAAGTAAGTGAGTAGCAAACAATACTTGTACGAACGATACTCACAAGATCTCCTCATGTCTGGCAACTTCTCCAAACCTCTACTCCATTTGCTTCAACCCCCCGGACTCTGTCAAGACCACCACCTGCAAGAGAAAAGGCAACCTACCTTGAGTCGTACTCCCTGCTCTAACATGGACTCACAAAATGAGTCATTAATCAAACCAAAATCATACCTACCATCAGTATGTTGTACACTCACCATCTTAGCGATAGCACTAGCTTAGCTGTCAGATTGTGGTCCAGTCTTATCATTCTTTTTCTTTTGTATTGTGTCTACCCTCAGTAGACATCCTTGTCTATCTACAAACACTTGACCACATGTCAGTCTCAGACATTATTTTAGCATACTTAATTATAGTTTATTATACTCTGACTGGGACCAAAGGTGGGCTAGCTGTTAGCAATTTCCTGTTCACTCATTCCAGTTGTTTCTGTGCGTATTGTACTCCAGGGACCGGCCATATCCTATTCACCACTGAAACCACACACCTCTGTCCACCAGTAATGCTTTATTTCATTAATTCTTTCAGAAGATTTTACTTTAGTTTGCTCAGGCTATGTTCACTACTGGAGCTAGCTTCCTAACATTAACAGTATGACATCAACAAGACCTGAGCAGTGAAAAAACGAGGGAGGTCGAGGTGAACTGGGACTCATGAGCATTTAAATAGTCAGCCAGTAAGAGCGGCCCCAGCCGAGCTGCACGCCTAGCGGTCCAGTCTTCATGGTCTAGCATACAGGCGGCAAGCTTGCCAGTGTTGGCCGCTCCAGTGTCTCCCTTCAGAGTGTCCACGTGGATTTAAATAGGCACGCACTGAAATGAGTGGTTCTGAGGAAGCCTGCTAAAGAGGAGTCAAAATGGTGCTGTAATAACTAAACCCTGACCCCCATATCTCACAAAGCAACAAATACTAGCAAACACTGATTTCTGAGTTTTGTCAAGGCTTGTAAAAGGTTTTCAGACAGTTGCCAAATGGTTTATATGGTTCCATACATTTTTTCCTGTAGCCCCAAAATTTGGAAAATGTTAAAATGTTTTTGGGAAATGTATTTTTCTGCAAACAGTTGTAACACGGTCGAAACATGTATCACTAAAGTTCTTTTTGGTCTGCCAAGTAGTGAACACTACTGTTTAACCCTGGATTTACACTGACTGGATGCAGTTTGCTGCGGATGCAGTGCGGGAGGAGCCTTGTGTCCATCCCTATCAACTCTGTTTGTGTTTTGAAGTGGCATGGATAAGAACAGGGTTTTAAATACAGGACAGCGCGACTTCCGGGAAGATGGCGGAGAGACATAACACTTAAACAAAGAGCTCTCCCTAGCCGGATTAAAAATCATCGGTAAATGGCCAACTCGACATAAACGAATCAATAAACTAAGGGATGAAAACACGAAGGAACCGGGCACAAGGACAAAAACAGGGTAAAATTGAAGAATTCCTCTCCAACAACGCAGGAAAAACCGCTGTACGCAAAGCCCAAAAAAACGAGATGTCCACAGCAGTGAAAATGGAGGACGCCAGACTCGACAACATGAACGCTGGCATCGCCAGTTTGGGTGAAGAGTTGAGAGAATTCAAGCGACAGCTACAACAGGATTTAGCGGCTCTTAAGGAGGAACTGAAAAAAGAAATTAAGGAGGAAATCATGGACCTCCGAAGAGAAATGGAGCGTAAATTAACGGAAAACATGGAGGAGCTGCGCTCCCAGCGGGCGTGTATGACAGAAGCGCAGACCCGAATTTCGGAACTAGAAGATTGGAAAAGCGAGGCAAACGAACAACTACAGACCCTGACGACGCAAACGCAGAGGATGCAGGAGAAAATAAACGACTTGGAGAGCAGATCCCGACGAAGCAATATGCGCATCTTTGGAATTCCGGAGGGCATTGAAGGCAACTCGATGACAAAATTCATGGATCAGTTCTTAAAAAAAGAACTGGAAATACCCGGAGAAACGGATCTGCAGATTCAACGGGCGCACAGAACACCGGCACAGAACCCGAAAACAAACTCTCCACCCAGGTCAGTTGTGGTAAACTTTGTGAAATATGACATAAAGGAAAGAATCCTGACGCAAGCATGGAAAAAAAAGATACGAATCGGCGACAAACAGGTATTTTTTGACCATGACTACCCGACAGAAATCGTGCAGCAGCGGAAGAAATATGCCAATATTAAAAAAACGCTGAAAGAGAAAAAAATTAGATTCCAAACGCCGCTAACGAAAATGAGGATTCATTGGGAGGAAGGCACAAGAACCTACAACACGGCCGAAGAGGCAGCGCGGGATATGATGGAGCGGGGCCTTGAGGTGAGCGTGCCGAAGGAGACGGCTGGAGCAGCGGCGGCCCTGAACGCACCACGACAGACGGAGTGGAGACGAGTGAACGGCGGAAGAAGGGGGAGAGACGTGGAGCAGCGGGCCCAGGACAGCTACAAGGCTTTCAACTGAAAGCCTAGATCATAACAAAGATTAAGAAAGGCACAGAAGAAATGAAGGCCAAGAAGACAAGGTAAAAGAGAAACAGACGGCTAGGAGAGGTTTAAGTGATATTTGTTGGACATTTCTAGACTTATGACTATTACTTTGATAGTAATTAGAAGTCTAGGGAGGGCCCTTCACTCTGTGAAGACAAACCCCCCACCCACCAACAGGGACCAGTGGGCAGAAGAAAGGCCCAAAGTACGGAGGTCGAGTTTTTTTAATGTGTTTTTATATAAATATGTGTTATTTTTGTTGTTAAAGGGGCTAGGAGCACAAGTTAAAAAAATGGAAAAACATGAATATGGGTAAAAATCTTAAGATAATGACACTAAACGTGAATGGTCTGAACTCACCTGTTAAAAGGGAAAGAATAATAAGAAAATTCAAGAAGGAAAAAGCTGAAATTATATTTATGCAAGAGACACATTTGAGCAAGGCAGAACATGTGAAACTAAAGAGATTTGGCTATAAGAACTCCTACTACAGTTCATTTAAGGGAGGAGCAAAAAGGGGGGTTATGATACTAATCTCAAACAAAATACAATTTGAAAGTGAACAGGAAATCCAGGATAAAGAAGGCAGGTATGTAATAATAAAGGGAAGAATAGATGGTATGCAGATCACATTAGTGAACATCTATGCCCCACCAGAAAGTGACAAGGGTTTTTTTCAACATCTGTTTGATCTCATAGCAACACACAGTGAAGGAGTCCTAATTTGTGGAGGAGACTTAAATGCTGTCATGGATCATGAAGTTGACACAACAAGTGTTAAGAAGACAAAAAAACATGTAACAAAGTTCATAAGAACCTCACTGGCAGAAATGGGTATGGTAGACATATGGAGGGACCTGCACCCACTCGAAAAAGACTATACACATTATTCAGCAGTCCATAAAGTACACTCTAGAATAGATTACTTCCTTATGAATGAAGGTGACAGACACAGGGTGAGAAATTGTTGGATTGGAGGGGCAGAAATATCAGATCATAATCCTATATACATGGAAATATATTTAAACAATAGAAAACGACAAACAACATGGAAACTTAACGTAGGACTGTTAAATGATGAGAAAATGAAAGAAAGAATAAAAATAAACATAAACGAATATATCCAAGAGAATGACAATGAAGAAGTGGACCCAACAATACTATGGGACGCACTAAAAGCCGTGTTAAGGGGTAAATTAATTGTTGAAACAGGAAAAGCAAATAAGACTAAGCTGGAAGCATATGAACAAAGATGTGAGAGACTGAGGGAATTAGAACGTAAACATCAAAGCACAAATGATCCAAAAATATATCAAGAAATTAAAGAAGAAAAAACAAAGATAAAAGAAACACAAATGGATGAAATTGAAAGGAAAAATAGATATCTAAAGCAAAAATATTATGAAACGGGGCCAAAAGCCACAAAACTGCTGGCAAAACGGTTAAGAAAACAACAAACAATGAATAATGTATACAAGATTAAAGACCCCACCACAAATAAAACCACAGTTAACCCAGAAAACATTGAAGAAATTTTCCATAATTTCTACCAAGAACTATACTCGCAACCTGAAGAAACAAATACTAAAGATATCAAAAAATTTCTAGACACATTGGACTTGCCATCAATAGGAAATCAACAAAATGAAAAACTAACAGCAGAAATAACAACACAAGAGATCAGAGATGTGATTAAGTCACTTAAAAATGGTAAATCACCAGGTAGTGATGGATACCCATCTGAGTTTTATAAACTGTTTATAGAAGAACTCATGCCACAACTCCTAAAGTCATTTAATTGGACGCTGAACAACAACAAAATACCTCCAACATGGAACGAAGCAATCATTTCAGTTATTTTAAAACCAGGGAAAGATAAAGAACAATGCGGAAACTATAGACCAATCTCTTTATTAAATGTAGATTATAAAATATACACAACAATTATATGTAAACGAATAAAGACATTCTTGACGGAATTGATAGAAGATGATCAAACTGGATTCATAGAGGGACGCCAAACACATGACAATATCAGGAGAACAATACATATAATTAACCAAATACATAAAGAAAAGAAAAGCGCAGTAATAATGAGTTTAGACGCAGAAAAAGCATTTGACAGGGTTAACTGGAAATTCCTATATAGTGTACTGGAGCGCTTTGGATTTAACGAAAAATCAGTACAATGCATAAGGACGCTATATCAAGAACCTGTGGCAAGAATCAAGATAAACGGTAGCTTAACAGACAAAGTAAATATACAAAGATCAACTAGGCAGGGATGCTGCTTATCACCCACCTTGTTTGCTCTGTTCATAGAACCATTGGCTCAAGCCATACGACAAAATAAGAAATTAAAAGGAGTAACAATAAAGGGGGCGGAACACAAGATTGGGCTATTTGCAGACGATATTATAGTTTACCTTGAACAACCAGATGAATCAATAATGGAAATGATGAACTTGATAGAAAATTTTGGAAAATTATCAGGATACAAGATAAACATAACAAAAACACAAGTACTGACATTCCACTATAACCCTCTAAACCAGATAACTGATAAGATCAAACTAAACTGGAAGCAAAAAGAAATAAAATACCTTGGAGTGAACATACCTAAAGACCTAAGCAAAATATATAAAGCAAACTATGATAGGTTGGAACAAGAAATAAAAAAAGATATTGATAGATGGTCAATCTTAAATATGGATCTGAATTCAAAAATTGAGACAGTCAAAATCAGCATACAACCTAGATTACTTTACCTCTTCCAGGCTATACCAACAGAGATTCCAGATGCCCAATTCTCAAAGTGGGACAGGATGATATCGAGATTTGTTTGGGGAGGTAAAAAACCAAGAGTGAAATATAAAACCCTCCAATTACCAAAAGAGAAAGGAGGCATGGGCCTACCGAGTCTAAAGGAATATTACTACTCAGCACAAATAAGATATATCATATGTTGGTGCGACGAGGGATATGAGGCAAAATGGAAAGAAATGGAAAAGGAAATTGAGGGACTCCCAGTACAAAGCATAATAGGGGATAAAGATGCATATAAGCAAATCAAACAAATAGACCCAATCACTAAATTTACTTTAGAACTGTGGTATAAAATAGTACAAAAATATAATATAAGGGAAGACATAAAACTATTGAAATGGGTAGCATTTGACAGTCAGTTTGAACCGGCAAAACAAGATAGGGGATACAAAAATCTGGTGAACAAGGGAATCACAGCATGGGGCAATATCGGAAAAAAAGATCTCGGGAGCTTTGTAAATATCAGGAGAAAATTTAAATTAGAAAGATCGGAATTTTTCAGATATCTGCAGATGAGAGATTACTATATGAAGAAGATTAGGCATAACCTCCAAACAGATGTGAACGAGATTATACAACTTATTTTAAGCTCATATGCAGGAAATAAAATAAGAATTATTTCAAAACTATATCAGAAACTTATGACAAACAATCATACAAGTAACTATATAAAGGAGAAATGGGAGAAAGAGCTCAATTTAAACATAACAGAAGAAAGCTGGCAGGAAATATGGAAAACACAACACACATCAACAAATTCAAGGGCATGGAGGGAATTTGGATGGAAAAACCTGATTCGCTTTTTCATTACACCACAGATTCAAGGAAAATATACAAATACCCAATCTTTATGCTGGAGGGGATGTGGGGCTCAAAATGCAGACCACTCACATATGTTTTGGAAATGCTACAAAATATCATCATTTTGGAAATCTATGCATGTGACAATACAGAGGATATTAGGATATAATATACCAATGAACTGTAACCTGATGTACTTATGTGATCTTAAAAAAGACAGTGTTATACAGGCTGAGGACAGATATCTAGTTAAAATCTTGTTGATTGCATGTAAAAAAACTATCACAAAAAAATGGCGATCAGAAGTTCTTCCTGACCAAGAACAATGGACTGACATTGTTGAGGACATACGTATGATGGAAAAACTAACATATCGACGAAGAATGCAAGAAGGAATATGGGAGAAAAAATGGCGGAAATGGACACACTACAAAGTGCAACAACGAGGCAGAAATTGAAAGAATAACCAAAGACACTGAAAAAACCAGAAGAATTAAGAGATGGAAACTAAAAACTTGATGCTCCAACATTTGTCCCCCCCCCCTTTTATTTTTTATTTTTTTTTATTTTTTATTTTTATTTTGTTTATTTTTTTTTATTTTTCCCTACCCTAACCCCTTTGTTTTTTAAATGTAGAATGTGATCTGAATGCATTATATATGATGAAAAATGAATAAAAATCTAAGTTACAAAAAAAATACAGGACAGCGCGATAATTATATAAAAAAAATGTGAGATCTTGAGAAAGACCCAATCGAGATCGAGGAGAACTGATTGCGATCATGTGATAACAATAAGGAAGCATGATGTACCGGCTCTCCACCTGGATTTTTGTGCTCTACATAATACGTAAGTAGCCCATTAATTTTAATTTTATGAAGTGTTTGTAAATTATGCCAAAGTTTTTATCTTCTCTGACACAGTGGTGGAGGAGTAGGCCTCAGAAAATAACAGACTGTGAAGAAAGAAGGCAGGTGAGGCAATGAGCTGGACGACACAGAAACTTTATTCCTTCTCCAACAGAATTTATAGCTAAAAAGAATCCCGGGTCTCTGTGTATTCCTCTTTTATATCTTTATTCCCATGCATCGAGACCTGGAACTTCCGACCAGGCACGGACAGTTGTTACTCTCCCCGGGGGGTGCATAGACCTAACCATCCCATCTGATACCCCCCGGTGACACCTCCTCCTTCGGTCCATTGTTCTCCCTTCCCCTTGCCTTCTCTGGGTGGAGAAAACCCCCACACCATGCCCCCACAGGACGATCCTTAAATAAGATAAGATAAGCCTATATTAGTCCCACAATGGGGAAATTCCAGGATTGCAACAGCACAGGGATAGCAACACTCAGAGCAACAATCAGAAGGCAAGAAAAAACAAGAACATCTAGTAAACATATGTACATATTACTATAAATGTATATATATAGCCACAGTGCAGAGCATTATGGTTGGTTGGTGAATGTGCAGCAGAAAGTCTAAGTTCTCTCTCCGCGGATGTGGCGGGCCAGCTGGAAGTCTTTGGGCATGATGGTGACCCTCTTGGCGAAGAAGAGACCCACCAGGTGGGCCTCGCTGGTCTCCTGCAGAACCATGACGGCGAAGCTCAGGAAGCGCAGGACGGTCTTGAAGTCCTGAGCGATCTCCCTCACCAGGCGCTGGACGGGCAGCTTACGGATGAGCAGCTCCGTGGATTTCTGGTAGCAACGGATCTCTCTCAGAGCCACGGGCCTGTGACGGCGAGGCCTCTTCACTCTGCCGGTGGCCGGAGCGCCTCTCCGAGCAGCCCTGGTGGCTAGCTGTCTCCTGGGGGGCTTCTTCCTCCAGTAGATTTTACGGGCGGTCTGCTTGGTTCTTGCCATCGCTCTTTATTATTCTGTCTTATATTTCTTGCACGCCGCCTAAACTCCAGCCCGGCACCCGCGTCGTTTTCGCTACAGCTCCCGGTATGTCGAGTTTCCCATTAGCACCGGGCGGCGGCCAAGTGCTAGCTAGCACTAGCTCCTCCCCGCTGTAACGTCTCCCGCTGCAAACAGTGGCTCCGTCCGCCGACCCGGGAGACCCCCGGGGCGATCCGTGCATCCGTGATATATATACAGAGTGAAAGGTGTAGAAAGAAGAAGGAAGATAAAAAAAAAGGCTGTTGCAATGGGCAGCCGACTCATGTGGCGCCACCGGTCCGGCGGAACCGGAACCAGAAAAAAAAAAAACAAAAAAAAAAAAAAAAACATTTTAATGAACAAACTGTGGCACATATGTTGGGTTCATATTTTCCACAAATGTATGGCTGTATGTTTATTGGGTGCTTCACGTCTCCAGGGACAAAAGGTCTGGATCTGAAGGAGTCTGCAGGAGATAACGAGGAGGTGTGAGATTTGGCCTTTGTCTTTGTCTCAGAGAAGTCTTTGTCTTTGGCCTTTGTCTCAGAGAAGATGCCCCAGAGGGATTTCCAAATCATCAAAGAATAAGAGACAATGGTGAAAGATCAAAGAGTTGCATTGTGACTGGGATTAAGTACCATGTGACTGTATGTTTGCTAAAGCACCATGTGACTTAAGTTTCAATGCTCCAGAAGTATAAGAGTGCGATGTTATATTGCTCTGCCTCTTTTCCTGCTTTGAGAATGCTAGAGATGTGTTCTGTTAATAAAGCTGAACCTGAGAAATAAAACTCAGCCTCATCCTTGAGTACATCCTCTACACTGGTGACCCTACGACAAAGAATGTGCAGAGAGAATTCTCTCGAGCGGAGCTTGGCGGAAGCCAGCCTGATGGCTGCCTCCACACTCCGGCTGCCTGATTTCTGGCAGCATAGTCCGCGCTCCTGGTTTAGCGCAGTCGAGGCACAGTTCAACCTCCGGAGAATCTCGAAGGACGACGCAAAATTCTACCATGTGGTGGCAAAGCTGGACAGCCACACGGTCCAGAGGGTGGAAGATCTGGTCAATCACCCACCGGACAGCGACAAGTACAGCGCATTGAAGGACGTGCTGATCAGCCATTTCACCCCTTCTGTACAACAGCGAGCAGAGGGGCTCCTAACGTTGACGGAGTCGGAGAACGACAGACCTGCGGACCTGATGGTGAAGATGCTGAGGCTGAAAGACTCCGAGGACGGCAAATTTATTTTCGCCCACCTTTTCCTCCGGACCCTGCCGCCAGCGGTGAGAGTGACCCTGGCAGATTCACCCTGATTGGCCAAGCGAGACTACCATGGGTTGAGCAAGGAGGCGCAGCGACTTGTCGACGCCCACAAGCGGAGCGCGGTTTCGGCCGCGGCAGCTGAGCTAGGAACGACGCCCAGAGACGGCTTGGGGCCAGTGGTTGCGGCGCCAGACGCACCGACGATGGCGGCGACAGGTACCAGGCGACGCGGAGCTGATGACGGCCTGTGCTTCTACCATCACCGTTTTGCAGAGAGGGCACACAAGTGCCTCCCACCGTGCCACTTCAAGCGTCCGGGAAACGCCAAGACCGGGGGTCGGTAGCGGCTGCGACCCTCGGGGAGGAGAACAAGCTGCTTTACCTGACAGATGCACACTCAGGGAAACGATTCCTTGTGGACATGGGCTCCCAGCTGAGTTTCGTCATGCCTACCTACGCGGAACGGCTGATGTCGTCTAAAGTTCCCTGTGTGTCAGTGTCAGCAGCGAACGGCTCAGCGATTAAGACCTTCGGTGAGAGGACTATGCTTCTGTCCTTACAGGGCCGTTCATTTGAGTGGACCTTTATTGTAGCGGCAGTCAGTTTCAACATGTTAGGGGCTGATTTTTTGTGCTCACATGGTTTATTGGTTGATCTTGCTAATAGACGTCTGGTTAATGCACTGTCTTTCCATTCTATTCCCTGCACAGCTCGAGTGGCCCCACCTACTGCACAGGCCAACATCACAGCTGCAGGTGGTAAGTTTCATGCACTGCTCACTCAGTTTCCAGCACTCACAGTCCCAACGTTTTCGGCGACAGTGGCTAAGCACGGGGTGGAGCATTTTATCACTACCACCGTTTTTGCAAAAGCTTGGCGCTTGGACTCAGCTAAACTTGCCATAGCGCGCGAGGAGTTCGCCAACCTGGAAAAACTGGGCATCATTAGACGCTCTAAAAGCCCCTGGGCCTCACCGCTACACATGGTCCCAAAGGCTGATGGCTCGTGGCGACCTTGCGGTGATTTCCGCAGGTTGAACAACGTTTCAGCACACGACCGCTACCCGATTCCGCACATCCAAGATTTTTCAGTTCATTTTCAGAATCAGAATCAGAATCAGATTTATTGCCATTGTTCATGTAGTACACAAACTAGGAATTTGTCTCGGTGCAATGCTACAACATTAAAACATGATAAGATAAAGAGATAAAAAAAAAAGACTAAAACCATGCAATAAGTGTAGAATAATAAATAATAATAATAATAATAATAATAATAATAATGAGTAATACTAGTCACAGCAGTTTTAAATAAATTAACAAGTAGCAGATGATGTGCAGTCGATAATGCAACAGAAAAACAGTGATGAATGACACGAGTCTGGCTGAGCTGCTGTACATAGTGCACGAGAGTCAATAAGTCACTTAATGTTCAGCAGTCTGATGGCAGAGGGGAAAAAGCTGTTCATGTGCCGGGAGGTTTTAGTCTGAATGGACCGAAGTCTTCTACCTGAGGGGAGGGTGGCAAACAGTACATGACCAGGGTGTGAAGGATCGGCCATGATCCGGCCTGCACGCCTCCGGGTCCTGGAGATGTACAGATCCTGGAGAGATGGGAGCTTGCAGCCGATCACCTTCTCAGCAGTGCGCACGACGTGCTGCAGCCTTAGTCTGTCCCTGGCAGTAGCTCCTGCGTACCACACGGTTATGGAGGAGGTGAGGATGGACTCGATGATGGCCGTGTAGAACTGCACTAACATCTTGGTGGGTAGCTTGAGCTTCCTCAGCTGCCGCAGAAAGAACATCCTCTGCTGGGCCTTTTTGATGAGGGAGCTGATGGTTGGCTCCCACTTGAGGTCCCGGGTGATGGTGGTGCCCAAGAAGCGGAAGGAATCTGCAATGGTGATGGGAGAGCCTGTGATGGTGAGGGGGGGCAGGGGGGTTGTGACTTTCCTGAAGTCCACAATCATCTCTGCTGTCTTCAGAGCGTTCAACTGCAGGTTGTTGTGGCTGCACCAGGACACCAGCTGAGCCACCTCTCTCCTGTAGACGGACTCATCGCCGTTGGAGATGAGCCCAATGAGGGTGGTGTCATCCGCAAACTTGATCAGCTTAACAGACTGGTGGGTGGAGGTGCAGGAGTTGGTATAAAGGGAGAAGAGTAGGGGGGAAAGTACACAGCCCTGGGGTGATCCGATGCTGATGCTAACAGAGTCTGAGACAGACTTCCCCAGCCGCACATGCTGCTCCAGTCCGTCAGGAAGTCGGTGATCCACCTGCAGAGGGAGTCAGGCACGCCGAGCAGGGACAGCTTGTCCTGGAGCAGAGCGGGGCGGATGGTGTTGAATGCAGAGCTGAAGTCCACAAACAGGATCCTGGCGTAGGTTCCCGGGGAGTCCAGGTGCTGCAGGATGGAGTGGAGGGCCAGGTTGACTGCGTCGTCCACAGACCTGTTGGCACGGTAGGCAAACTGCAGCGGGTCCAGGAGGGGAGTGGTGATGGACTTGAGGTGGGACAGGACCAGGCGCTCAAAGGACTTCATGACTACAGAGGTGAGCGCTACAGGTCTGTAGTCGTTAAGTCCAGTGATCCATGGCTTCTTGGGGACAGGGATGATGGTGGAGGATTTGAGGCAGGTCGGCACGTGGCATTGCTTAAGGGAGGTGTTAAAAATGTCTGTGAAGACAGGAGCCAGCTCTTTCGCACAGTGTCTCAGGGTGGAGGGAGACACGCCGTCCGGACCGGGGGCCTTGCGTGGATTCAGTCTGGAGAACTGTCTGTGCACGTCCTGCACACTGATGACAAGGGCAGGGGGAGAGGAGGAGGAGGGGGGGACCGCTTTTGATGAATTAGCGGCCAAGGAGGCAGTGGAGCTGGGTGGAGGGGGGGAGTTGGACACAGCTGACGAGGTGTCAAAACGGGCGTAATGTTGGGACAGTTTTTGACAAAGGGCTTTGTCATCCTGACCTTTAGAAGCCTGAGGCCGATAGTTGGTGATTTGCCTCAGTCCTCTCCACACAGAAGCTGAGTCATTAGCAGTGAACTGCTGCTGGAGTCTCTCAGAATACACAGATTTAGCTCTCTTCAGCTCTCTGTTAAACCGATATTTAACCTCCCTGTAGCAGTCCCTGTCTCCACTTTTCAACGCTGCTTCCTTCTCCTTCCTGATCTGTCTGAGCTTGGCAGTGAACCAGGGCTTATCATTAGAGTATCTCACCCTGGTGCGCGATGGAAGAATGTTCTCCTCACAAAAGTTGATGTATGAGTTCACAGTGTCTGTGTACTCATTAAGATCATGTGTGGCTCCTTTAAACATGTCCCAGTCAGTTATTTCCATGCATGTGTTCAGTTTCTCTCCAGCTTCACTGGTCAATTTCTTCCTGGTGGTCACAACAGGTTTAGTGAGCTTCAGTCTCTGTCTGTATGTGGGAATGAGGTGGACCATCACGTGATCAGATAATCCGAGCGCAGCGCGGGGAACAGTGCGATACGCGTCCTTCACTGTGGTGTAACAGTGATCTAGTGTGTTCTCACCTCTGGTTGGACATTTAATAAACTGTTTGTATCGGGGGAGCTCGTGACTCAGATTGCTCTGGTTAAAGTCGCATTTGGTGAGGGGCGCGCATTTTTTCTAAAATAGATTTGGTGCGTGGTTACCATCAAGTCCCAGTGCGCACTCATGATATACCCAAAACAGCGGTAATAACTCCTTTCGGGCTTTTTGAGTTTTTGCGCATGCTGTTTGGTCTCAAGGGTGCCGCGCAGACCTTTCAATGCATGATGGATGCAGTTTTACGCGACCTCCCTTTCGTGTTCGTCTACTTGGACGACATTTTGGTAGCCAGCACATCCGAAGACGAACACGAAAGCCACCTCACAGCAGTTTTTCAGAGGCTGGCAGAGCATGGGTTAATAATTAACCCAGCAAAGTGCCAGTTTGGGGTGGCGCAAATTGATTTTTTGGGGCATCGCGTTTCGCCAGAAGGGGCGATTCCTCAGCCCGATAAAGTACGCGCAATAACAAATTTTCCCCAACCTCAAACGGTCAAAGCGCTGCAGGAGTTTTTGGGAATGGTTAATTTTTATAACCGGTTCCTCCCAAGCGCAGCGCTGCTCATGCAACCATTGTACACTGCACTTAAAAAACAAAAGCCTACAAATAAGGTCGAATGGTCTCCGGAGCGAGAGCGCGCTTTCGCCCAGGTCAAATCAACCCTGGCAAACGCGGTTTTGTTGGCACACCCAGTTCCAACAGCCCGCATGGCGCTCACCACCGACGCTTCCGATTTAGCGGTGGGGGCGGTCGTTGAACAGTTTGTGGCAGGAACCTGGCAGCCGCTCGCGTTTTTCAGCAAAACCTTGCGCGATAGCGAGCGTAAATACAGCGCGTTCGACAGGGAGCTTTTGGCCCTACACTTGGCTATCTGCCATTTCCAGTTCTGGCTGGAAGGGCGCCGTTTCACTGCGTTCGTGGATCACAAGCCGCTGACGTTTGCGATGGCCAAGATTTCAGAACCTTGGTCAGGCAGGCAGCAAAGGCAGCTAGCCGCGATATCGGAGTTCACCACCGATATCCAGCATGTCGCAGGTAAACATAATGTAGTGGCAGACTGTCTCTCGCGTGCTGTAGCAACACCAGGCCCCGTGGGGGCAGACTCTGTAGCCGTGGCCGCGGGCCAGGGCAGCGACGCGGAAGAGTGCGCAGCCCCGGTCCGCGTAGGTTTAGATTATGCAGCCATGGCCGCGGAGCAGGTTAGCGATGCGGATGTGCGCGCGCTCCAGTCTGGACCAACAGGGTTAAGGCTGGAGCACAGGGTGCAGCAAATTGGTATGCCCCCCCTAATCTGCGATGTCTCCACGGGGCGGCCTCACCCCGTGGTTCCAGCTGTGTGGCGCCGCCGCGTTTTTGACTCGGTCCATTCTCTGGCGCACCCGGGGGTGCATGCATCGATTAAGATGGTGGGGGAGAAATTTGTTTGGCCCAGGTTGCGCAAACAGGTCAAGGAATGGGCAGCAGCCTGCGTGGCGTGTCAGCGAGCCAAAATACAAAAGCACACTAGAGCTCCTTTGGAGCCCTTTCACATTCCGGCTAAGCATTTTGATCATGTGCATGTTGACTTGGTGGGTCCCCTTCCGTCGTCACAGGGGCACACACACCTTTTGACGATGGTGGATCGCACCACGCGTTGGCCAGAAGCAGTCCCTCTGGCGTCAACCACAGCAGAAGAAGTTGCGCGAGCGTTTTTAACAGCTTGGGTTGCGCGTTTTGGAGTTCCGTCGGACATAACGTCCGACAGAGGTCCCCAATTCGTTTCTGAACTATGGTCGTCGATGGCCCGCAGCCTAGGGGTGAAGGTACACCGCACTACCGCGTATAACCCCCAGGCTAACGGTTTATGCGAACGCTTTCATAGGTCGTTGAAAGCAGCCCTCAGAGCGTCACTTACGGATACAAATTGGGTGAATAAACTTCCATGGGTTTTATTGGGGTTGCGTTCTGCACCTAAGGAGGATTTGCAGGCCTCCCCAGCTGAGTTAGTTTTTGCACAACCTCTCCGTTTGCCAGGGGAATTTCTTCCCGACAATCCTGCACCAAATTGCCCTCCCGCTCAGCTGTTGCAGAGCGGCACAGGATCAAGCACGCTTCCTGGTCCGGTTCATCACAGTTTCCCACGCGTTTTTTTGCCAAAGGCTTTAAAAAATGCGGAGTTTGTTTTTGTTAGACATGATGCTCAGCATCCAGGTTTGCGCCCGCCTTATGATGGACCTTTCAGAGTGCTGGAAACAGGGGAGAAACATTTTTTGCTAGATTTAGGAGACAGGAAAGAGTTGATTTGCATAGACAGACTCAAACCCGCCTTTGTTCTGGCTGATGAACACGTGCAGTTGGCAAGGGCCCCCCGCCGTGGCAGGCCTCCGAGAAGGCATTCTCCAGAGCCCCCACAGAGATGTGCTAACAGTTCTAATCCACAGGTGCAAGAAGACGCTGCAGAAGTAGCAAAGCCGGCTTACAGCAGATTCAGCAGGAGGTTAAGACCTAGGCAACTGGTGGATTGATTTTTGATAGGTGGTAATGTTTTTATGTCATGCATCTCTGATTATGTTTTGTCCCATAGTAGACGTTTGGGGGGGGGGGTCATGTGGCACATATGTTGGGTTCATATTTTCCACAAATGTATGGCTGTATGTTTATTGGGTGCTTCACGTCTCGAGGGACAAAAGGTCTGGATCTGAAGGAGTCTGCAGGAGATAACGAGGAGGTGTGAGATTTGGCCTTTGTCTCAGAGAAGATGCCCCAGAGGGATTTCCGGATCATCAAAGAATAAGAGACAATGGTGAAAGATCAAAGAGTTGCATTGTGACTGGGATTAAGTACCATGTGACTGTATGTTTGCTAAAGCACCATGTGACTTAAGTTTCGATGCTCCAGAAGTATAAGAGTGCGATGTTATATTGCTCTGCCTCTTTTCCTGCTTTGAGAATGCTAGAGATGTGTTCTGTTAATAAAGCTGAACCTGAGAAATAAAACTCAGCCTCATCCTTGAGCACATCCTCTACAAAACAGCTATTAAATGCTGCAAGATACCATGGCATTTCCTTGCAGATTGGATCTGGCATCCGTCAAAAGCGGACTCGTTGCGTTTTCGACGAGCTAGATTTGTTCTGCAATGGTCTGGACCAGGCGGGGATTAGAACATTGATGAGAATGGGAACTATTTGCTGTGGAGTCCGGATTGCAGCTTCAATGGACTGGCTCCAGAGTGAGTGTAAATTCAGTGGAAGACCCTTTATGACAAAACTGTTGACATCCTTAAACTGTGTGAACTGTTTTGCGACCTTTTACAAACCCTGACGACCCCCCCCCCCAAAAAAAATGCAGCGTTCTTGAATGTTCCTCTGTATTTGCTGCTCCTCAGATACTAGCATGATTTTCACTGACATCCGTCAGAAAATTTGGCAAATCAAAAAACTACCATGTTTGTGTGTCACAGACCTGTGGAAACTGTGTCAGCATGTGGGAAAAAAGTGTGTCATATTTTCTTTTAAAGTGACACTCTGCTAAAAATCAAGCTATTTTTTCTTGTTAACATGTCTGTAACACTTTTTTTTATGACTTACAAAACATATCAAGAGCGAAATCACTCAAATGTCTCATGTCTGAGTTTTTTTTCTTTTTTTGCTGTGAAATTTCAGTTCAGCTCCTTCCTTTGGAAGAAGGCAAGTTTAGGTGGAGTGTTTTTGCTGACATAATAACAGGTCTGTAGTGTTGAGCCAATCAGGACTAAAGGTGCATTCAGACCAAACGTGAAAGTGTGGTGTGAATACATGTGAAGTTAAGGTAAACATGCGCGAAACAGAAATTTGGGCATTCGCCCATCCGAGGGAGCGCTAGCTCGTAATCAGACTTGAGATTCTGCCATCACTGAAGTTAAAGTATCAAAACTGGAGAGTAAGCTAGTTTGAAAATTAGACTGCCACTCATCTTCAGACAGATGGACCTGTCTGAAGATGAGTGGCAGTCTAATTTTCAAATTAGCTTACTCTCCAGTTAAGAAATGCTGCATTTCCTGAGCAATGAAATTCTTACTTTGTTAAGTTTAATTTAAAAGGTACAAGTTTAAAGGTACAGAACAACAATTCTAATAGGTCATGACATACAAACACAGTAACTCAATCCTAATATTAATGGATGCTAATAATACACACACCAACACACAGTTAGGCAGTAGAGGAATGAAAGTGAAAACTCACTGGATGACTGAAGTGATAGTGGTATATTGATATCAGAGATGATGTGAACCTGAGATGCCATAAACCTATGTACAGTGTGCAAATGAGCGTTGTGCAACAAGCAGTGTATAATTACAAATTATTGATAAGTAGCAGCAGAGATGATATGGACATCAGACAGGTGATACCATATCTACTGTACAGGTGAGCAGTGGGCAAATTTAGCAGCCGGTGTGTGAGTTCCTATATGTGAAGCTGTGTTACAGAGTTTTGGGAGTTGTTATCTGTTCGTGAGTCTGATGGCAGTGGGAAAGGAGTTTTTCAGTCTGGTTGTCCTGCATTTCACACTTCTGTACCTCCGGCCTGAGGGTAGAAGTGTGAACAATCTGTGCTGGGGATGGGTGGGGTCCCGGAGGATGGTGTCAGCTCTCTTTTAGACTCTGCGGTGGTAGATGCTCTGCAGAGAGGGGAGTGGAGTCCTGATGATCTTCTCCGCTGTCTTCACCGCTCTCTGCAGGCATTTGCGCTCCAGGGCAGCGGTGCTGCTGTACCACGCAGTGATGCAATTGGTCAGGATGCTCTCAGTGATGCAGGTGTAGAAATTGTTGAGGATCCTGGAAGACATGCCAAACTTCTTCAGCCTCCTCAGAAAGGACAGTCGCTGTTGAGCTCTCTTAACCAGCTCTGTGGTGTTGTGTGTCCACTTAAGGTCCTCGTTGATGTGGATGCCCAGGTATTTAGAGCCGCTCACCCTCTCCACCTCAAGCTTCTGGATAAACAGCGGCTGTTGGGGTCTCCTCCTCCCTTTCCTCATGTCCACTATCTCCTTTGTCTTGTCCATGTTGAGGGTGAGATTGTTGTCCTCACACCATGGCACCAGGTTGGCCACCTCCCTCCTGTAGGATGCTTCGTCATCACCAGTGATGTGTCCTATCACCGCTGTGTCATCCGCAAACTTTAGGATAATATTGTTCTTGTGGGAGGCAACACAGTCATGGGTGAAGAGGCTGTAGAGGGTGGGGCTGAGAACACAACCCTGTGGGACACCTGTGTTTGTGATGATGCTGGCTGAGGTCCTGTTACCCATCCTGACAGACTGGGGCCTGTCAGTAAAAAAGTCCAGTAGCCAGTTGCAGAGGGTGGAGTGCAGGCCAAGTGAAGACAGTTTGTCGGTGAGTTTGTAGGGGATGACCGTGTTGAAGGCGGAGCTGTAGTCGACAAAGAGCATCCTAATGTAGGAGTCTTTATTTTCCGGGTGGGAGAGAGTAAATGGAATGCATTTCTTTATTAAGAAATGTTCACACACACACACACACACACACACACACATATATATATATATATATATATATACTATATATATATATATATATGTCTAACCTTGTTTTTGTTTTTATTTGGATTTCTTAACATTTATTTTAGCCATTTTAACTGGGAATGAATATGGGGGTGTCCTAAAAAAGATGGTGGCTGTCCTAATTTATTCCTCACTATTTGTTTAGAATTACATTTTACAGAAAATTTGAAAAAAAGTCTTTTTTTGGCAATTCATTTTTAATTGTTTAGTTATATTACATGAATCTCCCAGTATTTTTAACATTGATATCAAATATCCATATGTCCAAATATGTTTAAAAAAAAACAGGCTTATACAGGGTGTCCTAATTTTTTCACGACTGTGTATTGTCTCTATTACATTTAACCCTTAGCTGAGGTCAGTGCTCTGTGAGAAGTTTTTTTTTTCATATGTTCACTTTTTCCATTTTTTGGTTAATTGCATAACCAACTCATTTTGCATTTGGATTTTCTTTTTTTTTTTTATTTCCCCCCCATTTCATGCAAGGACTCAATCATCCTGTCAACCATCCAATGAGCTTCAGGTAATAACTGTCTGGCAGGACTCACATTCCCAGCATGCCTTGCGGGAAGAGCGCGCAAGAAAGAGAGAGAGAGAGAGAGAGAGAGAGAGAGAGAGAGAGAGAGAGAGAGAGAGAGAGAGAGAGAGAGAATTGACAGGGAGGCTGGGGAGGACCAGAGCGCAAAAGAGGAAGAAAAAGAGGCAGCAGCATCAGCACCAGTAGAAGAAGACGAAGAAGAGAGCGGGTCACCATCATCACCTGACACTTGCTCACCACTGACTACTGCTCAGGTAGATCATAACCTTTATTTCCTGCTTTTATTCCCAGCGCCATGCCCACATTTGTGCTCCTTTGTCCGCGCGCGTGTGCGTGTGTGTGTGTGTGTGTGTGTGTGTGTGTGTGTGTTTCCTGCTGCAGGCTGTGCTGAGTGGAGAGAACAGCTGCTGCTCCACACAGTGAGACTCATCACCATCCTTCCCAGTTTATTATCCGGATATTGGTTCTTTATTCCTCTGATAAGGTGGGCCGTGGCCCGAGTCAGGCCGGGTGGAATTTGGCAGCAGTGCTGCTGCTGGTGCTGGTGGGGGTGATGATGGTCCGTGCAGGGAATCCCTCAGCCGTGTCTCTGCAGATTTAGTCCAGTCACTGCTTTAAGAGAAGGGGAGGGGGGACAGGGGAGAGGAGGGGTGTCAGTTACATGACTGTGACCAGGGGAGACCCAGTGGATTACAGCCACCTGGGGGGTCTTCCATCTGTAGCTCTTTTGACCACAATTAATGTTAAATTTGGTTAACTAATTTTAGTTAGTTTCCATAGCAGCATACCTGTGCAGCAATGGGATGATATTAACATTTTTATTATCACGATTATCATCAAATTATTATTAAGACTTTTAAAATGTCACTGAAATAAAATGGAATCGCTTCAGACCTTCCTCGTGGACCAGTGACACTTGGAAAATGTTTTTGCAGCCTGTGGTCTTAAAATGAATGGGATACATCAGCATAATGGCAAAGTGTGTGATTAAAAAAACCTCACTTTCACCAGGTTGGTTCTCTGCAACATCTGTGGAGAGCTGCACATGCAGGCGGGGTTGACACACGCGGTGTGGTTGTAAAAGGGTCATGGGTCAACTCCTTCACAGTCCCTGGGTCTTTTGTGGTTGAAAAATAATGCTCAGACTCTCTAATGATGGTTTGTATTCCATTTTGGCCAGCTAGCTTGTGGATTTGATTTTTGAGCATCATTCCTAACTGTGGAGATAGTTATGTGTCACAGTGTTGCCAGATGGGAAATGAAGAAATATGATACTGTCACTTTAAAACTGTCATATTTCGACCCAAACTACTGTATGCATTAAAATAATTTGAAAAATCACAGACTAGGACAGTGCATTTAAAAACAAAGCTGTTCTATATGCATGGAACCGCAGTAACCGAAGGAATAAACACAGAGGCTCGGCTATTTGAATAAAACGACTGCTTTTGTCAAGAAGCGGAACACGGGGGGGGGGGGGCACTGGGCGCACGCTTCAGTTGTGTCTGTTATGTTTTGTATTTTCTTCTTTTCGGGGTTATTTTGCATTGAGTTGGGGTTGCTGTATTTTTGGTATCTGAGTTGTCCTGCATTCTTAGTCTTGTTATTTTAGTCTGATTCCTGTTGTTTGTTTGTCTATGATTATTCAGTGTTGTATTTTATTTCTCCGCCTGTTTGTTTCGGAATCTCCCTTATTTTCATCTCTCCTTTTGCCTTTGAGTTTTCATGTATATTATGTTATTCTGCATCCCTGGGTTGCGCTTATCTGGTCCTCACCTTACGAGTTATGTTCTTGTGTTTTACTATTTGGTCTGTTCTTGTGTCAGAACCGTTTGATAGCTTCAGTCAGTCATTTCTTGCCATAGTCCTCTGTTCCTTTATGTTGACAGCGCCAGGTGTCATTTCCTCCTGTTAAATTCCATTCACGGGCTGTCACAGCTGTTCAATATCTGACCTGATTATTTCCTCACTCCTGTACCCACACCTGTTGATCATCTGGTTCATCCCTATTTAACCCCTTGCACTCTGGTCAATTTCCCTAAAAACGCCAAAAAATAACGTACCCAAAGTAAATCAAAAGCTGTTCTTCAACCCTTTGCAGCATCTTCATGTAAGAGAAAACACTTTGAATTTTTGGGCAAAACAGTCATAATCTCTCTAAGTGCTCCAGCCACTGAGTAACAGTCATCTAAACATACTGAACTTGAAGAAAATGAATTTCGCCTGGGTGTTTTTTTGGATACAAATGCTTGCAAATAACACACAGCTTCAGATACTGGCTGGAAAATGCAACAGAAATGTAGAATCAAGTGTTATCCAGCTGAGGTCAAAATTTTGTAACAATACCACAAAAAATGAATATATTACACAGCTTTTTTCTTAGGTTGTTCCCAGGCGTTTTTGAACTGTGCCAAATTGTGCCAAATGGCACAGTTTGGAAAAACGTCTGTAACTTTTGAATGATTCCATATAGAAGCTTGATCTTGGGCTCTAATGAAAGGTGAAGGGCTGTGTGTGTGGGGGGGGGGGGGTTGTTTATTCATTCATTTATTCATGAATGAATGAATGAATGAATGAACAAACAAGCCCCCACACACAAAGAAGCATGCCACGTAAAAAATGTGTGGCTTTTTTTTTACAAGAAAAAATAACCTACAGTGCATTAAAAATTATACTAAAATATTTGTAATGTAGAAGATAACAACTCCCACCCCCCCGCTACAGTGGACGGACATCGCCCATCGCTATATGACGGAAAGCGGTGACGGTGCGCCGCGGTCTACTACGTACAGTTGTACTAAAATATCTGCAATCCGCTACAGAAGAGTAGCGGGGGGGGGGCGTTCACAACATGACGGACCCAGTCCGTCATGCGATAACGCACAGTTGTAATTTACGATTGGTCAAAAGTCATTTGGATTACAATTTTCAAGGATAAAGAATAATTTAGCTTATAACACTTACCTGTCCACAACAGCAGTGTCACTGGCGAACTTCTCTTTCTCATTGTCAGACGAACATGACGCTGGTCTGCTTGTTACGGACTCGTGGTTCTGGTCACGCAACCCGGTCAAACCATAATTCCATTATTGCGGTTTTGAGCTTCCATGATTGCGGTTTTGGCGAACGATTTTTCAAAACAAATAAGAACAGTAGTAAGAAAAAAAGACTGGCAAACGCGTGTGTGTCACCCAGCGGCTTAAACAAAACAGATTTTGCAAGGGAGGCACGCTTTCGAACTACTGTGCTAAAATTGGCTCGCTGTATTTGCAGCCTTTGGTAGGTGGGTCCTTCTTGCTAGGTTTTCAGTCATTGGTCCTTCAAGGTTTCAGAAACCCAATTCAAGGCTCTTATTAGTTGAATGAGAGGTCAATCACATCTAAACCAATCAAAGCACTCCTGTGGCTTTCTGTTCGCGGCTGTGTCTGTAGTGGAAGAACGGAAATGCAGGGTTTTTTTTCTTCAGTGCGCCCTAGGACGCACAGTGTGCGTACTAGGGCGCCCTCATGTACTCTAGGACGCAGAGACGTGTCCGCCCGCGGTACACCGGAGTGCAAGAGGTTAAGCACTGCTGCATAGTTCATTCTTTGCAGCAGTCTTTTGAAACCCAGACATTATTGTTGTCTTTTTCATCTCCAGACGGAGTCCCCGTCTGTCTCTCATACTTTGTAACCAAGGGAATCTCCCGTCTTTCTCCTGTTTTTGTATCCTGCCTTTATTCGTAAGTTTGTGTCTCGTGTATTTTTGTACTTGTATGTTTTCCGTTAATAAATGTGCAAACTCACAGTCTGCATTTGGCGTCTTCAGTCTGCCCTTGAAAAGGGCGATTTATGACAGCTTTATGCATTGTCACAATTAAACACACCCACCAACACAGTGAATTGCACCTCTTTGCACAACCACTGCTTCTGTCCTTAAAAGTAGGGTCCAACTCCCAGGCAGGGCGATAAGGTTGCTGTGCCCAGTGGAGTTGCTTTGTTTTCTTACTGGTGTCCCTGTCTGTGCTGCTGGACTTTTTCTTTTTAATACTTTTTCCTCCAATTCTGAACTCATGTTCACTGATTTTTTTTTTTTAATTTGTTGTGGTGCCAGTATAGCTGCGTAAACAAACGTGAGCTAAGCTCTGCTGATGTGAGCCAGCCAGGTATGAACTGATCAGCTATGAGCAGACATCAGTTTCTGGTGATGTGTGGGTCTTCGCATAAATCAAAATGACGTTTTTTGGGGGGTGCACAGAAATGCCAAAACGATCATATATTTGGCCTTTTTTAAAACTATTTATCATATATCGTACAGACCCTAAAACTATCATATAAATACGATAATTATCATATATCTGGCAACACTGATGTCTCAGGATTGGCTGATGGGACAGGCAGGAAGTCAGGCGGGAAGAAAATTTTCAAAATAAAAACTGTTGGGTCATTTTAAGGTAATATTGGCTTTTATTTTGTTATAATCAACAGAAACTTAGCTTTTGTTAGTGTGTTGCCATGGTAACAGAGGGTGCTTTCACACCTAAATTCGTTTACTTTGGTCTTAATCAGTTGATAAGTTTGCTACTTTGTATCATTTTCTCCTTGGTTTGGTTTCCTTTCACACAGGCAGAAATTCAAGCGGACCAAACTGCATCACATTAAATCCCACAAGACTTGTGTCAGAATGTTCTCTGTTCTTATTGGTCAGATTTTTTTGCCACGAGAACAGGAAAGATAAATACAGGAAGAAGAATGACTACTGTACATTTATGCATTTCTGGGGAGAAAATAATACAAATCATAGCGTAACCTACGGGGGTTTTCATCGCCCTGGTTATCATTTATTACATTACATGCATATACCACCTTCAGCAAATCATACAGTTTGAAAATGAAGTGTGGCTATGGATGGAAAATAACATGTTAATGTTCATTAATCCTCCAGAACCATGACATGCTCAGCCACAGATAATTTCGAAGATCCATCTGGTATGTACAGCGGCATAAAATGTTTTACTGTTTACCACTGGTCCTGGTTTAGTGCGGTCCCTTCATTACCTGCAGGACCGCACCAGTGCTCCCCATATGATTCGAATCGAGACCACTTGTTTCAGAAGGTCTCGGTACGGTTGATTTGGTGCGCACCTGAGTGTGATTACCGTGTTCTCACCAGACAAAATGAGTTGCACTAACAGAGAAAGCAAACTCGAGTTCAATTGAAACAAACTAAAGCCTGTCTGTAAATGTGAAAGAGTCCCAATGGAGGATATGAAGTCTGCGGGCAGGTTTGGAGGTTAAATAATGACTGAATTTTTACTGTCAGATATAATGGACAGATGGAAATAATAAAGTATAGATTATTAGGTAAAAATGACTGTTTCACTGTGTGGATTTGTTGTCTTGACATGATATATTTAAACAAAGCTGATTCGTGAGTAACTTAAGCCTTTTATCTGCTGGTTTACTATTCACTCAGTGTAAAAAAAAAAAGTGTTTTTATTGCTGAAATTTCAATGCAGTATTATTTCCTCTGTTGATAACTTTGCAAGAACTGGAACTGGAGCTGTTTTCAACAATCAGTCTTGCTAAATTTAGGTTTTTAAAAATTCTTTTCAGAAAAAAACTATCATGTTCAAACAATTGTCTTCTGTAATATTATTATTATTATTATTACTATTATTATTATTAAGATATGATAAGATAAGCCTTTATTAGTTTCACAGTGGGGAAACTCCAGGATTACAGCAGCAAAGGGATAGCAGCATTCAGAGCAATAGTAAATAAGATAAGATAAGAACTGGTTAGCCAAACCAGTGAATGAATATACACATGTACACAGTTATATACACAGTGCAGGAGCATTGCAGCTAGATGGTATCAACAGCATTACGGTTTGTTAAATTACCCGGCAGATTATGAATATGTACCCAGACAGTATATTTCGCATTTGAGTCAGCAGTGTTGTTGCCACCCACAGTGATGATTGTTATTGTCTTAGTTGTATATTGGAGGGGACGATCTCTATTGCGCAAAGTTGTTATGTTTAGTACATTTTCTACGACCTCTATGAGCAGCCCTGGTTAGGTTATAAAGTCTGACAGCTGTAGGTAGGAAGGACCTGTGGAACCTCTCCGTTGTGCATGCCATCCCAGTCCCACGCCATCTGCATGGCATGGGACTCGGACTCTGACTCCAGCAGAGATGACAGCTTAACCACCATCCTTCTCTCTCCTATCTCCCCCATTGGATTGAGGCATCGCCCCAGAACAGAACTAGCTTTTTTGATCAGTCTGTTCAGTCTCTTCCTGTCGGCTGCCATGATGCCACAGCCCCAGCAGACCACTCCAAATTTGATGGCTGATGCCACCACTGAATCGTAGAAGGTCTTCAGGAGTGCCCCTTGCACTCCAAAAGACCTGAGTCTCCTCAGGAGGAACAGCCTGCGCTGCCCCTTGTTGAGTGCATTGGTATTGTGTGACCAGTCTAGTTTATTGTTCAAGCGAACACCCAGGTACTTATAAGATGCCACCATCTCATTGTCCGTTCCCTGGATGTTTACCAGTGCTGTGGGGGGTTGTCCTCGCCTGCAGCAGTCCATCACCGGTTCCTTAGGTTTCCTTGCATTGATCTGGAGGCAGTTCTGCAGGCACCAGTCCACGAAGTCCTGGATAAGTCCTCTGTACTCCGTATCATCCCCATCAGAGATGAGGCCGACTATCACAGAGTCGTCAGAGGACTTCTGTAGATGGCAGTGTGGTGTGTTGTGTGAAAAGTCAGCAGTGTAGAGGGTGAACAGGAAGGGAGGTAGAACTGTTCCCTGGGGGCCCCCGTACTGGAGATGATGGTGTCAGACACACAGTCCTGGGTTCTCACAAACTGTGATCGGTTTGTGAGGTCGTCCAGGATCCACGATGACAGAGTCTGGTCCACCCCTGCAGTCAGCAGTTTGTCCCTCAGAATCACTGGTTGGATGGTGTTGAGAGCACTGGAAAAATCAAAGAATATGGTCCTCACAGTGCTCCCAGGCTTCTCCAGGTGAGACAGGGGACAATGTAGGAGGAAGATCACTGCACCCTCCATCTGATGCTATGCTGGTAGGCAAACTGAAGTGGATCCATCGCTGGTCCCAGCGATTATTATTATTATTTTTGTATATTAATAATAATAATAATAATAATAATAACGGTAATTATTATTATTATTATGACAAGTTATATGCTAAGAGGTCATTTTGGTGGTTTAATGCAGTTATGATTTCTTTTTGTTGTCATTTATATGATAATAATAATAATAATAACTTAGATTTACAGTGGTGTGAAAAAGTGTTTGCCCCTTCCTGATTTTTCATTTTTTGTGTGTCACACTTAATTGTTTCAGATCATCAAACAAATATAAATATTAGACAAAGGTAACACAAGTAAACACAAAATGCAATTTTTGAATGAAAGTGTTCATTATTAAGGGTAAAAAAAAATCCAAACCTACATGGCCCTGTATGAAAAAGTAACACCCCCCCCCCCCCCCGTTAAAATATAAATTAACTGTGGTTTATCACATCTTTGGAAAGCTGAGTTCAATTTCTCTAGCCACACCCAGGCCTGATTACTGCCACACCTGTTCTCAATCAATGAATCACTTAAATAGGACCTGCCTGACAAAGTGAAGTAGACCAAGAGATCCTCAAAAGCTAGACATCATGCTGTGATCCAAAGAAATTCAGGAACAAATGAGAAACAAAGTAATTGAGATCTATCAGTCTGGAAAAGATTATAAAGCCGTTTCTAAAGCTTTGGGACTCCAGAGAACCACAGAGAGAACCGTTATCCACAAATGGTGAAAACATGGAACAGTGGTGAACCTACCCAGGAGTGGCCAGCCGACCAAAATTACCCCAAGAACGCAGTGACGACTCATCCAAGAGGTCACAAAAGACCCCACAACAACATCCAAAGAACTGCAGGCCTCACTTGCCTCAGTTAAGGTCAGTGTTCATGACGCCACCATAAGAAAGATACTGGGCAAAAATGGCCTGCATGGCAGAGTTCCAAGATGAAAACCACTGCTGAGCAAAAAGAACACAAAGGCTTGTCTCAATTTTGCCAGAAAACATCTTGATGATCCCCAAGACTGCTAAGGGTGGCCCAACCAGTTATTAGGTTTAGGGGGCAATCACTTTTTCACACAGGGCCATGTAGGTTTGGATTTTTTCCCCTTAATAATAAACACCTTCATTTAAAAACTGCATTTTGTTTTTACTTGTGTTATGTTTGTCTGATATTTAAATTTGTTTGATGATCTGAAACATTTAAGTGTAACAAACGTACAAAAAAATGAGAAATCAGGAAGGGGGCAAACAATTTTTCACACCACTGTATATAGCCTGTAAGAGTGAAGGAGGTCATGTTGCAATTAGACAAACTTGATGGACATATCGTCCACAGTCATGATTTAATTAAAGACAAAATTAGAAAGGAGATGTTTTTACCTTCTTTATACGTATGTTTCGACTGTTCACTGCAGCCTTTGTCAGAAGTGTCAGCTGATTGCTGCCAGGTGTCATTTTATCAGCTGACTTTTGTCAGCTGATAGTCGAAACATGTAAAGAAGGTAAAAACATCTCCTTTCTAATTTTGTCTTTAATAAGAACAAAAAGGTAAATGATTAAAGGAAGACAAAATGAACCTATTTGAGCAGTCATGATTTAATGACAGCAATGCATCTGATTAAAGGAATTAAGAAAATTCAAAATTGGAAGTAAAATAGCTAGAAATTTTAAGAAAAAGTTACAAATCTTATGGGACGTAAGTGGCAAATTTTGCGAAAAAAGTCACCCATTTATAGGGAAAAAATTAATTTGTTAAAAAACATTGCAAATTTACAAGGAAAAAAAATCACATTTAAAAGAAAAAGAAACAAAAATTCTTAAATGTACAAAAACAGAATTAGCACATTTACAAGGAATACCTCAAATGTAAGAAAACATGTTTTGCCCTCTGTGTTGCAGCCTCTTTGACTTCTGTGTAGCGACACATGAAACTTTGATCTTCCAGCTTGTAGAAGATAACCACAGGAAGACATAAAGCTATTACCGTAGGCTGCAACTGAAGTGGAACTTTATTGAACTGCAGTACTAAAGTCTTAGAAGAGAAAGCCAAATGAACGAGCTGAAGGACTGGTTCTGTGTAGGCCGGCATAAAAGGAGACAGAAGTGACAGAATTTCAAAATAAGAATATAAAACTAGAAAAGCACTCATAGAGCGCATACCTCCGCCAAGGCTCCTTCCGTTTGTCATGGATCACCTCCAAAATGTAATGGGTTTGTGTGTAGGCCTATAGCCACTTGTGGTGAAAATTGCATCAAAGTCCGTCCATCAGTTTTGGAGTATTGTTGCTAACACATTGTGAGAAGATAAGAGCCTTGGCTGAGGTATGCATTCTCAGATCATCACCAAAATACAATGGGTTCCTCTCTAGCCCAAGAACCACCTCTGGTGAAAATTTCATCCAAATCCATCCAGTAGTTTTTGTGTAATCCTGCTGCACAAATACAAACAAAGCCCTTGGTGGAGGTATGCACTCTCAGATCATCACCAAACTCTAATCATCTGTTCCCCGTGCCATTACACACCTTTCCTGAAAATTTCATCAAAATCTGTTCATAACTTTTTGAGTTATTTTGGTAACAGACAGACAGACATACAGACAGACAAACCCCAGTAAAAACATTACCTCCTTGGCGGAGGTAATAATAAATTGATATCATAATTCTCTCTGATGCATATATATATATATATATATATATATATATACAGTATATATATATATATATATATATATATATATATATAGTATATTACTGTTCAAAAGTTTGGGGTCACTTAGAAATTTCCTTATTTTTGAAAGAAAAGCACTGTTTTTTTCAATGAAGATAACTTTAAACTAATCAGAAATGCACTCTAATATCTAATATACATTGCTAATGTGGTAAATGACTATTCTAGCTGCAAATGTCTGGTTTTTGGTGCAATATCTACATAGGTGTATAGAGGCCCATTTCCAGCAACTATCACTCCAGTGTTCTAATGGTACAATGTGTTTGCTCATTGCATCAGAAGGCTAATGGATGATTAGAAAACCCTTGTGCAATCATGTTAGCACAGCTGAAAACAGTTTAGCTGGTTAGAGAAGCTATAAAACTGACCTTCCTTTGAGCAGGTTGAGTATCTGGAAAAAATTATTATTTCAAATACAAATCATTATTTCTAACCTTGTCAATGTCTTGACTATATTTTCTATTCATTTTACAACTCATGGTGGTAAATAAGTGTGAGTTTTCATGGAAAACACAAAATAATTGTCTGGGTGACCCCAAACTTTTGAACGGTAGTGTATATATATATATATATATATATATATATATATATATATATACTGTATATGTGTGTGTATTACTGGAAGGCCATTAATATACTTGCAGTACCTAGAGAACTGTCTATATGTATGACAAACTAGATGTCATATATCAGTGTGTAAGATTGGCTAGCTACATCTTTTGTACAGTATTACAATTAAGCTAAATTAACATTTCTGTTAATTTTCACTCTCTTTTCCTTTCTGCTAATGATGGATGTTATTATCTATTAAATGCTATATTGCTAACCTGCTAGACACCAGCTAAACCATAATTAGTTTAAACTACTGCTTGCTTTCTATATGTTTTTCTCCTACAAGACCAGAAAAAGAGAAGAACAGCACTACAGTGAAATCCAGGGCAGGAATATTAAAAAAAAAAAACTGTTCAAAGAAGCTGAAATACTTAGTGGAGTTTCAGAAAAGAGTAGGCATATTTTACAGCGGCTATTTTGAAATAAACTAACACCTTTTTTCTCTCTTTTTGTACAAAATATTTACAGACATGTACAGAATGACGCCCCCCCCCCTTTTTTCAGCGCAACAAACGCAACCAATTCGTGGCTATCCAGAAAAGATTACAGAAATTCAACCATCTCTCTGATTGACAGGCTATCTTATTAGATATTGTCAAATTATAGAACAGAGTCCAACCTAAAGACTTGTATTAGCGTTTGTGGAACATTGCTGTTTTGGCAGATGTGTGATTAGTTTTCTCCATCTTCATGTCAAATTTTAGGGCTGTCCCTCATACCAGTTTTGGGGCTCCAAATATTCTGAAAATCCACATATTGTGTTCAGTCTTTTTTTTTTTCCCCTCTCATAATTGTGCAGCTTTTGTTGTAAATTTTAGATTTTTTTTCTTGTAAATTTCCATTTCTTGTAAATATGCATTTTTGCCTTTTGAGTTTAATCTTTTTCCAGTAAATGTACAGTTTTTCTTCTAAATGTAAAACTTTATTCTCATAAATTTACATTTTTCATCAGAAAAATTTTAAGTTTTAAAATATATATATATATTTGCAATGTTCTTCATGTAAATTTGTGATAATTTTTAGTACATTTTTTGACTTCTTCATGTGGTTGCTACTTAATTTTGGGTGGGATTTTTCTCCTAAATTTGTACAGGATCTTTTGGCAGATTTGGTGAAGGTAAATTACATTTTTTTATTTTTTTATTTAAAGTGAGCAGTTTGGGCAAAAATATAATATGGAAATCAAGTGTCAGCGTGATGAACGAATATCACTGTTTGAGTTTAGCCCCTTAAAATTTCAGCTCTGAAACAGATTTATTCTGATTGCTTTAGTATTAAATTTTTATACTATCTGTTAGGATAAATATTTCATTTTTTGTTGACTTCTTTTTTGCTTTAAAACTGGAAATAGGTGTGCGTGCCCTGTTTGGGGGGGTGGGGGGTGGATGCCAGGCTTCAGTAAAGCTTCAGCTGACATGTAGTAAGGTCTGCAGGTTTATTTAATTTTGTTGCCAGGATGTTGTCTCTGAAATCTCATAAAACCACACCCACACAACGTGAAGCAGATTACTTCCTGACGTTACTGTGCTACACTAATAATGAACAGCATTCATAGCTGTTTTCCTCAGAGTATTTTCCAGAAGACCTAAATAAAGGTTAACATAGTGGCAGAATAACCAGTAATTGTAAACTTTGTGCACAAACATAGAGTTGTTACAATTAAAAAGCAAACAAACAATGGCAATACCATGGATACAGTAGAGCTCATGCCCTGAATATTGATTGTTAATGTTGCTGCACTTCCAAAAAGGGAAAAAAAAGCCAACATGAAATATTAATCGGGTCATCAGGAGGCAGGCACAAGTGTTGTGTCCGTAGCGAGTCATCAACAGATGCTCCTCAGCATGAAAGGCTGGCTGCAGCTGCTAATGAGCCCCATTTTCAGGCTAAAAGACAGATTATGAAATTGCAGTGACCTTTTATCATCCTTAATTAGCCGCTTCCACTGGATGTGCTCCAGACTTTATGGAGCAGCATGGGAAGGGCAGGGCCGTTTCTAGCTTTTTGGGGGCCCTATACAAGAGTGTACTTGGGGGGGGGGGGGGCATGTTTTTGTAATCAGGAAGAGTTCAAACCCTTTAAAATGGGAAGAAAATCTCTTTCCTCTCAACATATACATGAATAAAAAATAAATTTCATTGTACAGATGTACAGAAAAAAACAACCATACACTTAGAATGAAAAATGATGCAGATTTATGAGAAAAAAAAAATATAAGAAAAAAGTTGCAAATTTGCAAGAGAAAAAGGTGAAAAATTAGAAGAAAAAAGTTACAAATTAATGAGAAAATTTAGTAAATTTAGGAGTAAGAACTAGCAAACCGATGAGAAAAGTTGCACGTTTACAAGAAAAAAAAATCACAAATTTCTGAGGAGAAAGTAGCACATTTATGATAAGAAAGTTGGATGTTTAAGAGAAAAAAACGTGTCTCTTAATGTATCATAAGTATGTGTGATACATACTGTACATGTACAGTATGTATCAGAGGTTGTGCTCGACATTTCGACAAACAAGGCTGAAAAAATTCTGTCATAATCTATTATTGCCTGTCACGTTAATTGATTCTAATTAGATCATTCTCAGTGTAATCTGTCAAAATGACAGACAGCTTTCAGATTTTTCTGTCATTGCTGAAAAAAAATCTGTCAGTGAAGGAAAGTTTCCAGTTAACGCAACCTCTGGTATGTATGTGTGTACTGTGGATCAAAACGGCAACCAAAAAAAAAGTTGAAATTTAAGAAAAATGGGAACCTTAAATCTAAGTGAATTTGAAATACTGAATGCCGGTGTCTGAATATGAATTGTGCATCAAAATAATCATATGGAATGCTGATGTGTAAATAAAAATGTCAACTTCATGCTGGTTTCTCTTTCATAGTACATGGAAACATCACAAAATCAGCTAATTTTGTAAAGTTTGACACAGAAGGACTCATGGGTTGAAGTTTATTTTAGTGTCAAAATGTAGATAAAGACAAGTTCTTTCAAATGACCCAGCTTTCATCGACCAGTAAGCAAATGGTTTTATGAGTGGTCAAGGAATGCCCAAAATTAAGCTTTTCAAGTTTTTGTCTTCTGTAATTCTAAAAGAGTCATTAATGCAGGCTAATCCTGCTTGTTTTTTTTCCTCTGTATCCTATAGGCGTTAAACTGATCATAGCTCTGTTTACCAAACTTGCATATTTCCAAAGATATAGATGCCTGAAGTTGGCGGCTGAGAAAATCACAGTTAAAAGGCCCCACAGTTGAGGCCCCAAATGCACATGGTGGTATTATAATTACTGATTTCAACAGAGCTGGGATGTGTGTTTCAACCCTGAAATTTTTGTTCCTATACCTATATCACATACAAAGTTATGAGGGCTCAAAAATGACAACCTACAGTACCCTGTCTGCTTCAAAAGTGTAGAACTCAAAAAGTTTTCACCCAATCAAGGAAAAAATTGGTATGCCATAGTTAAATATGTTGTAGTTACTGTGCTAAAAAACTGAGCTGAATCAGGGGGGGTCAAGCTGGAGCCACTTGTTGAACTGGAACGACTCAGCTTTCCAAATATTGTAGCAGCTTTCGCACTTATCGGAAATAAATAATGAGTCTTAGAAAAGTTTAAAATGATTGTTCGCCCTTTATTGCAGAGAGTGTGCTGAAGCGTCGCAATAACAACAAGTCTTTATATGAACATTGACATCATATTTTGTGTGAGTGAGAAGGAGAGAGAGGAGGAGGAGGAGGAGGAGGAGGAGGGAGTTCAATCTTCTGCTGTACTGCTCCACGCCACGCCATGCTTCTCAAAAATGATCTTGATGCAAATGAAACGGTCTCATATTAAACTGCTTTGGAAGAAGAAATATCTTGTCACACAAAAAACAAGCATCAGTAGCTCTGATTTAAGACACTTCATCTTTTTATGCTACATTTTGCAGTTAAATTAAATCATCCACCCGTGTGCATCTTCCTCTACTCTTCTCTTACAGCATGTATAAAAACACTTTTCGCAAACATTTTGAAAAAATAATGTTTGCGACTTTTGTACTCATTTGTTTAAATGCTTTTTAACCCCTTTGCAACTATTTTATTTTATTTTTCAATATTTGTCATTGTAAATTTGTAGCTTTTTTCCTAAGAAATGTGAAACTATTGTATGACTTTATGCTCATTTTTTAAAATTTTTCTCACCTATGTTCTTCTAATATAAATATACATAATTTTTTTTTCACTGTCACTAATATTATTACAAGCTATTATTTCTCAAGTATTTTTTCTACTTGTCTCGTGGTCAGAATAGAGGCCTAACCCAAAAAGCCCTTAGACCTCAGGGGTTAATGAAAACCGGGCCTGTCTAATTGCTGCATTGCAGACATTAAACTCCCGGCTGGTGTGAGCAGTAGTGTGGCGTCTGCAGTGAGGGGTGCAGCCTGGTGACCGTGTGGCGGTGTCTCCTCTCCTCAGCAGCTCGTCACTGCTGCAGCAGACGCCCTCAGTGAGGCGAAACGATTGTGTCAATGAGCTCATTCTGGCTCTGTAGTCGCCCTCAGTTTAAAGATGGCTTCCTTGTCTCTGCTGTGTATAAAGCAGCAGGACTTTCTGAGAACAGCCAGTTCTTAAGAGATTTTTTTAAAAGTCACCCCAGTATTTGTAATTAATTAAAGGTGCAATATTGTGCCAACTGGTGGTTTTTTTATGATTTCTACCCTTATAAAATACATCCTTGGTTCACATGTACAGTATGTTGTTAAAATCTTAAAAAAAACCTCACTCCACTCACACTGCCTTAATTTAGTGAGGCTTTTAACAATAAACAGATTGCACTTTCTGGATTTATAATGTCACAAACCAACAAGCCCTGGCTTCAGTTCTCTAAGTTAGTAAAACCAATGCTGTGTACCGATCCAGATTGTACTTTAGCAGCACTCTTCCACTTAACACTCCTCATCAAAGAGACACAACATGGATTGTGGTGTTCTTCAGGGTTCGATTTTAGGTCCAATTCGTTTTAATTTGTACATGCTGCCACTAGGCAATGTCATCAGGAGACACGGAATTATTTTCCACAGTGATGCTGACGATACCCAGCTTTACATTTCTGTGTCTCCTGATGACCCAGCACTAATTGATGTCCTTTTTACCTGCATTTTAGACATTAAGTCCTTGATGGCAGAGAATTTCCCACAGCTCAACCAGGACAAAACGGAAGTTTTAGTTATCGATCCTGAAGCTCAGAGAGAGAAACTTTTACCAAAATTACAAACATTGTCTTTTATTCCATCAAAACAAGTTAAAAACCTGGGTGTTATTTTTGACTCTGAGCTTAGTTTTATTCCACATGTTAAGTGTATTTTAAAAATTGGATTTTATCATCGAAAGAATATAGCCAAAGTCCGCCTGTTTCTCTCTCAAGATAACACAGAGACACTAATGCATGCTTTTATTTCCAGTCGTATTGATTATTGCAGTGCTCTCCTTTCTGGTCTTCCTAAAAAGACGATCAGTAACTTACAACTATTACAGAATTCAAGCCCATATACTGACGAAGACCAGAAAGAGAGCGCATCTTCGCCAGTTTTAGAATTGTTGCATTGGCTCCCTGTGAGTTATACTGTAGAATCAGTTTTAAACTTCTTTTATTAGTTTATAAAACCCTTAATGGTCTTGGTCTTTCTATTTATTTGATCTGCTTTTATTCTCCTCCAGCAGACTACTACAGCTTCGCTGTCGAACGGTTAGGTACAGGAAATCTTTGCTGCCGCATGCTATTTCACTGTACAATAACTCACTCTGATGTTGCATTCTGGTCATAACTATGCTGCCACACTGCACCTGACAGTCTAATTGGTACCTCACATCTCACTCTGCTCCTGATAGTCCTGCATTGTACAGTGGGTGTGATTCATGTGTCTATACGGGTCACCATCTCTTCAGCTATGATGTAGACAGACTTTTTTTATAGCAGTGTTAGTTTTCCTTTCCATGGGTAATCCCTTTGTCTGTCATGTGTGTGTTTCTGTCATTTGGTTGTCTACTGTCATGCTGCTGTTACACTGCAATTTCCCAGTTTGGGATCAATAAAGTACGTCTGTCTGTCTGTCTGTCTGTCTCAACTCTCGCAGACCCTGAGGTCCTCTGGCACTGGCCTCTTAATGATACCTAAAGTTAGGACAAAAACCCTTGATGAGGTCTCGTTCGAGTTTTTTTGGCCCATGTCTGTGGAACGACCTGCCAGAGGACCTCAGGGCTGCAGAGAGTGTTGATATTTTTAAAAGGAGGCTCAAGATCCACCTTTTTAGCTTAGCTTTTAACTAATTTTATCATTCATGTTTATATACTTATTTAGCTATTTTATTTATTTATATATCTTTATATTTTTTTTAATTCAGTTTTGCATTAAAAATATACAGTATATGAGTATATTTATGATTCCTTTAACCATTTTATTCTCTTTTATTTATTTTTATTCATGATCTTACTCTGCTTCTTTGTCATGTTTGCCCTTTGCAGGGCATTAATGAGGCACCAAATGCCGACAGAGTTTGTATATTTATTAATGAAAAGTAACAAAATAACCAACCACGTGGGGCAAAATACAACAACTATACATATGACCCAGAAGGGTGAAATAAAGAGGGAAATAAAGAGTCAAAAAAACACTTGCATTCAAAGAGTGAGGGTGGAACCTAACGCTGTACAAAATACTGGAACCGGGTGTAGGGATTCCAGTCATGGAAGGTGAGGTCGCAACGAGGAGTGAGCCTCAACTGCCACCTTAAATACTGACAACAAAAGCTAAGGGCCAAACAGGTGAAGTGAAAGCATAATCACAAAATCATGATCAGCTGTGACAGGGCCAGCTCCACTTGACAGCCAGAAGTCCGGCCGCGGCGCTGTCACAGTAAAAGCACCCGCGATACAAATAATAACAGAACTAGGAATGCAGAGGAAAAAGAAAAATACTGAGTGACTCAAACGCAGATCTGCTCTGCGCTGGGATCACCACATTTTTATTGTATTGTATCTCACAGAAGTGAGTACACACCTCACATTTTTGTAAATATTATGTCTTTTCATGGTACAACACTGAAGCAATGACACTTTGATACAATGTAAAGTAGTCAGTGTACAGCTTGTATAACAGTGTAAATTTGCTGTCCCTTCAAAATAACTCAACACTCAGCCATTAATGTCTAAACCGCTGGCAACAAAAGTGAGTACACCCCTCAGAGAAAATGTCCAAATTGTGCCCAGTTAGCCATTTTCCATCCCCGGTGTCATGTGACTCGTTAGTGTTACAAGGTCTCAGGTGTGAATGGGGAGCAGGTGTGTTAAATTTGGTGTTAATGCTGTCACACTCATACTGGTCACTGGGCGTTCAACGTGGCACCTCATGGCAAAGAACTCTCTGAGGATCTGAAAAAAAAAGTGTTGCTCTACATAAAGATGGCCTAGGCTATAAGAAGATTGCCAACACCCTGAAACTGAGCTGCAGCATGGTGGCCAAGACCATACAGTGGTTTAACAGGACGGGTTCCACTCAGAACAGGCCTCGCCATGGTCGACCAGAGAAATTGAGTGCATGTGCTCAGTGTCATATCCAGAGGTTGTCTTTTGAAAAAAGACGTATGAGTGCTGCCAGCATTGCTGCAGAGGTTGAAGGGGTGGGGGTCAGCCCGTCAGTGCTCAGACCATACGTCGCAAACTAGATCAAATTGGTCTGCATGGCTGCCATCCCAGAAGGAAGCCCCTTTTAAAGATGATGCACAAGAAAGCCCGCAAACAGTTTGCTGAAGACAAGCAGACTAAGGACATGGATTACTGGAACCATGTCCTGCTGGTCTGATGAGACCAAGATAAACTTATTTGATTCAGATTGTGTCAAGTGTGTGTGGCTGCAACCAGGTGAGGAGTACAAAAGACAAATGCGTCTTGCCTCCAGTCAAGCATGGTGGTGGGAGTGTCATGGTTTGGGGCTGCATGAGTGCTGTCGGCACTAGGGAGCTACAGTTTGAGGGAACCATGAACGCCAACATGTACTGTGACATACTGAAGCAGAGCATGAGCCCCTCCCTTCGGAAACTGGGCCGTAGGGCAGTATTCCAACATGATAACGACCCCAAACACACCTTCAAGACGACCACTGCCTTGCTAAAGAAACTGAGGGTAAAGGTGATGGACTAGCCAAGCATGTCTCCAGACCTAAACCCTATTGAGCATCTGTGGGGCATCCTCAAACGGAAGGTGGAGGAACGCAAGGTCTCTAACATCCACCAGCTCCATGATGTCATCATGAAGGAGTGGAAGAGGATTCCAGTGGCAACCTGTGAAGCTCTAGTGAACTCCATGCCCAAGAGAGTTAAGGCAGTGCTGGAAAATAATGGTGGCCACACAAAATATACTTTAAAAAGTACTTTAAAAGTACTTTAAGTAAAAAGTAAAAAGTACTTTAAAAAAAATAAGCAAAACAAACAAAAACTTATGACCGACTCGAGTAGACACCAATTATCCCCAGTTGGAGGAAGTCATTTGACACAGAGTGAGGAAACTCAAACTCTGAAAATATGCCATTATGCTGAACATAAACCACAAGAGATGGAGAATGATATTGATCCTGATAACCACTTTTTCAATAATATTCATAATCATTGTGAATATTACACTGAAAAGCAATTCAAAAGTCAAGTGCAATTAGATGGTAAACTGTCAATAATACACTTCAACAGCAGAAGTCTTAACAAAAACTTTCCACAGATCCAGGACTATTTAAAACAGCTAGACAGAAAATTTACAGCTATTGCAGTCTCTGAAACTTGGCTTAATGAAGAGCAGGCTCCCCTGATGGCAATAGAGGGATATCAGATGTTTCATATTAACAGATCTCAAAAAAAGGGTGGTGGTGTTGCACTGTGTATTGATGACCTGTATAGGTGTAAGCTTGTAAATGGAATGTCCTTTTTACTACCAGGGATCTTGGAATGTGTCACTGTTGAGATTGACCAAGATAAAACAAAAAAAATCTAATTATAAGTTGTATATATAGAACGCCAGGAACTTGCATTGAGACATTCAGAGATAAATTAGTCGAGCTGTACAATAATATTACTAGTAAGAAAATGGTAGCAATTTGTGGAGATTTCAATATTGATTTACTGAATCCATATCAACAAAATGTAGTTACAGAGTTCATGAACTCTATGTACAGCATGAGTCTATATCCCACAATAACACATCCCAGTAGAATCACAGTTCACACTTGCTACACTTATTGACAACCTGTTTGTCAATGTTATTGATAAGAAAATAGAAAATGGATTATTGATAAATGATATAACTGACCACTTGCCAACCTTTGCACTTATCCATGGCCACACCGGGGCCAACACAGAAAAAATTTCAAAATCGTTCAGATACAAATCACCAAATGCAATCAGTTCTTTTAAAGAGGACTTGCTGAAGCAAGACTGGACAGAAGTCTATGTATCAGATGTAAATGAAGCCTATGACACATTTATAAACATTGTAACCACTCTTTATGAAAAAAACTGTCCATTAGTAAAAAAAAAAAGCTTAAACATAAATTTGCTGATAAGCCATGGTTAACCAAAGGATTACAAAAGGTGTGTAAAAAGAAAAATTTATTATATAAAGCTTTCCTAAAGAAAAGGACAAAAGAAGCAGAGCAGCGGTATAAAACATTCAAAAATAAGTTAACATATACAGTATAATAAGATGTAGTAAAAGAGACTATTACAGTAAAGAACTGGAGAAAAACAAAGACAATATTAAAAATACATGGACAATACTCAACAGTATCCTTGGAAATAAAAGCAGAAATACAAGCAACCCAACCAATATTCCAAAAAATAATAAAACGACTCAGAGCGTGAATGCAGCTTCACCTGCAGATGAATTTAATAATTTTTTTGTTAACATTGGACCTAATTTGGCTCGAGAAATACCCACTACGGTGCCTACAGGTGATACAATATGCAATAACACTGCTGTAAAAGACTCCATCTTCATAAAGAACACAGACGAAAGAGAGGTCATTGAAATTGTTAAATCGTTCAAAAGTAAAACATCTACGGACTCTGATGGTATTGACATGCTCCTAGTCAAAACTGTTATTGAATGCCTAGTAAAACCACTGACGTATATCTGTAACCTGTCTCTCCAAACAGGTATATTTCCCAATGCAATGAAAATAGCTAAAGTAATTCCGATATACAAGACGGGCGACAGAGGGGAACTCTCAAACTATAGACCAATCTCACTATTACCGCAATTTTCCAAGATACTTGTAAAAATATTCTATGAGAGAACTGACAACTTCATACTGAAGAATAATTTATTGTGTGAGCATCAATATGGGTTCAGACACAAGAGGACAACTGCATATGCCCTAATGGAATTTACAGAAAAAATATCAACAGCCATCGAAAATAAAGAGTATTCAGTTGGAGTATTCCTGGATCTTAAAAAAGCATTTGATACAATAGATCATAATCTATTATTAAAGAAACTACAAAATTGTGGTATTAGAGGGGTAGCACTGTCCTGGTTAAGTAGTTACTTAAAGAATAGATATCAGTATGTATGTGTTAACAACAAAAACTCACAGTTACTGAAGGTTACCTGTGGAGTCCCACAGGGTTCAGTTTTGGGACCATTATTATTCAATATGTATATAAATGATATATGTAAAGTTTCAGAAAAAATGGACTTAATATTGTTTGCCGATGACACTAATCTATTATGCAGTGGAAACAATTTGGAACAACTTCTGGATACACTCGGAAAGGAATTAGGAAAGCTTAAACTGTGGTTTGATTCAAACAAATTAACGCTCAATTTAAGTAAGACAAAATTTATAGTCTTTAACAATCATCACAACATCCCAGTACCTAAACTCAGTGTAAATGGTGTAGAGATTGAAAGGGTATCTGAAACTAAATTTCTTGGAGTAATAATTGATAATAAACTGTGTTGGAAGTCACATATTAATTATATTAAAGGTAAAGTATCCAAATCAATTGCAATATTACACAGAGTGAAATATTTGCTGAATCAACCCACACTATACACCTTGTATCATTCATTAATACTCCCATACATGACATATTGTAATGAAGTATGGGGAAATACATATAAAACAAACATATATCCACTCTTTATGCTTCAAAAGAGAGCTATTAGAATAATAAACAAAGCAGCTTACAGGGAACCAACAAACCCACTTTTTCTTAAACAAAAAACTCTCAAGTTGAAAGATCTGGTTGACTTTAAAACCGCAATAATAATGTTTAAAGTGAAGAATTTATCACTGCCCGCAAATATCCAAAAGTTGTTCCAAATAAGGGAGAAACGCTATCACTTCAGAGGAACATGTATATTTCAAAAACCTACAGTGAGAACAACCACCAAGCAACACTGTATTTCAGTGCAATGAGTCAGATTATGGAACGATTTTGGACCTGAATTAAAATCACGTACAACGCTTGGACAATTTAAACAAAAACTAAAGGAAGAAATACTCCAAACATATATACAAGACGACATGTAAACTCACATAAGGATTGACATATCCAGCCAGTGTTGTGTTGTAGCTTAGTTTTTTTTTTTTTCTTTTCTGTCACATTTTGTCTTAGATTTGCTTTCGAATAGTAATCGCTTAACTTAGCTTAGCTTAGTTTTTTTTTTCCTCTGTCACATTTTGTCTTAGCTTTGTTTTGAATTGTAATCGCTCTTGTCTGTTTTCTCTTTTTCTCTTTTGAATTCTTGGATGGAATATGGGTGGGCAATATAAGCTGCGGCTTCAGCCATCACCCATTTCGGATAACTTACGTTGAATTGTATAATCAGAGGAGTCATCGTCTAATTTGACCTTGTTGTTACATTATTCAGTTTCTTTTAACCTGTACTGTACTATCCGAAATAAATTCATTCATTCATTCATTCATTCATTCAAATATTGAAACTTTGGGCACAATTTGGACATTTTCACTTAGGGGTGTACTCACTTTTGTTGCCAGCGATTTAGACATTAATGGCTGAGTGTTGAGTTATTTTGAGGGGACAGCAAATTTACACTGTTATACAAGCTGTACACTGACTACTTTACATTGTATCAAAGTATATCTTCAGTGTTGTCCCATGAAAAGATATGATAAAATATTTACAAAAATGTCAGGGGTGTACTCACTTTTGTGAGATACTGTATTCTTTTGTATTTTATTGTATTGTATTTTATCTTATGTTATTTTTAGCTCTTGTGTTTCTTCATTGGAGGGCTCTCGGCACTGGGAGCTGTGATTGGCCCTGGCGGTGGGGATGCTGTTGTGGTGGTGGCCCTGGCTTGGGGGGATAGGGGAGTTCAGTCCCAGCCTGTTGGTTGTGGTGTGGTCTCCTCTGTCTGCCTAGGCCGGGGTGGCCCCTGTGGTGGTGTCTCTGCAGCTGTGGGCTGAGACCAGCTCCTGGTGCTGACGGTCCCCCTATGATGGCGTTTCCTGAATCTGGTCCTCAGTCGTGTTTTAACTATATTATTACTTGTGGGTGGGGTGGAACAGGGTGGGAGGAGGTGGGCTCTAGGGTGGGTTGGGGTCACGTGGATGGATGTCTTGGACGAGAGTGGGGGCGGGGGGAGGGCTCTCTTTGTCTTTTTATTGTTTTGCTTGTGTTTTGTCTGGAATTGTTTTTAACTGTAAAGCACTTTGAGCTGCACTTTGTTGTATGAAAAGTGCTATATAAATAAAGTTAAGCTGAAGTTAAGGGTAAGCCCTTTGAGGTGAAGTAGGCATAGGCTGAAGTAGCAGCAAATAGAGCTGGGCGATTAACTGAAATAAAACACAAACCGATATTTGGCGTGTGAAATAGACATAGAAACATATTTGGCGTATGAAATAGACATAATCTTGTGCATGTTGTTTTTTTGGTTGTTCCAATCTCCCTGTTGTGTGCATGTGTGTGTGTGTACGCGCGCGCGTGTGTGTGTGTAACTTTTCATGTACTGCCCCTTTAAGACGGGTTTAATGCGGGTGAGCAGGTTTCGGAAATACTGGCGCCATAGGCAAAATTATGACAAAAAAGTTGCAAATTTATGAGAAAAAAGTGACAATTTACAAGAAAAAATTTGGAAATTTACAAGAAAAAATGTAAAATTACTTGAAAGTTACAAACTCAAGAAAAATTTTGCAAATTTACAAGACAAAAGTGACAAATTTATGAGGAAAAACTAGAAAATGTTGCAAATTAACAAAAAATAGCAAATATTTGAGTAAATAAATTTAAAATTTACGAGAAAAAATTACAAATTTACGAGAAAAAAGTCACACATTTATGAGAAAAAGTTGCATGTTTAAAGTAAATAAGTTGAAAGTTTTTGAGAAAGTTCCAAAATTACAAGAAAAAGTTGGCAACTTTGCAAGAAAAAACGTCACAATTTTACAAAGAAAACTGATAAATTTATGAGAAAAAGTTGCAAGTTTACAGTGAAAAGTCACAAATTTACAAGAAAATAGCATATTTATGAGAAAATAAGTTGAATGTAGGTAAACAGGTGGAGTCCATGTGGGCAAACATAGATGGGGCCACATGGGACCCGTAAGACAACCCAGTTTTAACCTTTGGTGGGGCCCACATGGGCATGCTGACTGGGCAAACACTGACTTCTGCACTGGGCAATGTTATGTGCAAAATGACAATAGGTCTATTCTTTAATGTATTATGGTGATTTACTACCACACCACAGTGATATGATACCACACTCTTGTGTATTGTTGCTTAATTACAAGCCTTTTCAGTGAACTATAAGGGAGAAAAAAGGAGGAAAAACAAAACAAATTTACATTAGTTGGCTCCAAGCTGGGCGGCTTACTTACTTACTTAGTCCTCTTCGCCCGGTCTTGATCATAGGGCTTCAGCCATCCTTCTCCATTGTACTCTGTCTTCCGCTGTTCTCTTCACCTGTGACCACGATATTCTGGTTTGTGTCATGTCCTTGTTGATACCCCTTCTCCAGCTTAGTCTTGGTCTGCCTCACTTGCGTTTGCCTTGAGGATTCCACTCGAGTGCTTGTCTTGTGATGGAGGTAGTTGGTTTTCTTAGTGTGTGCCCCATCCACTTCCAACGGCGGCATCTGATAGTGGTCTCCACTGGTTCAATGCCAGTTCGTTTGTACAACTCTTTATTGGAGATCTTTTGTGGTCACCATATACCTAGGGTGTATCTTAGACGGTGGTTGATAGAGACTTGGAACCTGTGGATGTTCTTATTTGTCAGTCCCCATGTCTCACAACCATATAGGAGGACAGTCTGGATATTTGATTTAAATAGCCTTGAATAGCATTCAGCGACAGGGTGGTTCACTTCCAGATGGATTTGAGGGCAGCATAGGCACCATGCGCTTTTCCAATCCTGGCTGTTACGTGCTGTATGTTACCACCATCTGTACTGACTATGCTTCCCAGATACACAAAGTGCTCTACTCTTTCTAGGACTTCTCCCATACACACTATTGGCTTAGCATTCCCTGTTGTACATACATGCATTTCCTTCGTCTTGGAGGCATTAATGTGGAGCCCTACTTGATTACCATTCTCTTCGAGTTTGTTGACCTTTTCTCTCATGTGACGCACGCATTAACTCAAGCACTAGGTTCCAAGGTTGTCATAGCCAGGAGCGGCACTGGGGTTAAGCTCCCAGTGCTCATAAAATGCTCCTTACGGCGTGCGTCTCGAAAAGCCTCTGACAACCAAGTCCAACTCCTAGCCTGCCCGTGTAGTTTAGTCTCTAAGCCCGGTGGAACTGCTTTTACTAATAGGAGAAGGGGCGAGGGCGGATCTCTGGCGCCTTAAAACCAGATGCTTCGGGTAGATGGTGGCTCGTCAACCTGGGAAGGTAGCCCATCTAGGGGAAGGTAAACCCTGATTTCAAACCTCCGCTACCTTGCTGCACACCCAGTCACGGGAAAGGCTTCGGGAGTCAACCCTGAGGAAAAATCCGGAGTCGAAGCCCCTAAGGCAGTTCTCTGTTGTACTCAGCATCGTTCTGGCAGCTCCTGCGACGGCGCTGGTGCCAAACTATAGCAGCCCTGCTGTTCCTTTGGATTCATCAGTGACGTGGAGAGGGGGGACATGCTGCATGGGTAACATCTTGTCCTCCATATCTTCCTGCCCAGGCTTGAATCCTACCAACGCCCAACGCTGGAAGGTAGAACATCGGTGCGCATCGGCCTGTTCAGCCACAGGCGGTGCTGTTCCAGCAGAGTAGACGTTTAGGATTCTCTTCCACGGTCATCATAGACCGACGGAGGCCGACGACGACAGCTGTTACTCCTGTGGAGTATGACAACTCCGGCAATGTCGTTCATGGGCGTACAGTCCAATATGATGGGAGCATCGTCTGCCACAGTGGAGGCAGAAGAAGCAAGAGATATGAGCTTTAGGATCAGCAGCTGAGGCAGTCTTGGCAGCAGGCTTTTGACTGCACTCAGCTGTCTCCTCAGCTAGACGGTCATCGATTAGGGAGACAGAGCTTCTGACAACAGATCTCCACCAGAGACGGTCGCTTGCTCCAACCTCCCAGGAATCAACATTGATGGCACAGGTCTTCAGGTGTCTTTTGAAAACGTCCTTAAATCTGAGCTTGGGTCCGCCTCTGTTTCTTGTACCACTGTCAAGTTCACCGTAAAAGACAGCCTTAGGAAGCCGCGAGTCATCCATACAGACTACATGGCCGCTCCATTGTAGTTGACTCAACGAGAGTAATGCCTCAGCGCTGGGTATGCCTGCTCGTCTTCTTACTTCCACGTCAGTAATACTGTCTTGCCAGCGGATCTTAAGAAGATGTCTCAGCTGGTACATCTGAGCACACTGGAGTCTCTTAATGTGACGACGATGCACACGTGGACAAAATTGTTGGTACCCCTCTGTTAATGAAAGAAAAACCCACAATTGTCACAGAAATAACTTGAATCTGACAAAAGTGGTAATAAATAAAAATTCTATGAAAATTAACCAATGAAAATCAGACAATCCTTTTGAATTGTGGTTCAACAGAATTACTTTAAAAAAACAAACTATGAAACAGGCCTGGACAAAAATGATGGTACCTCTAGAAAAGACTGAAAATAATGTGACCAGATCGCACCAACCGTCGCTGTTTGAGCCAAAGTGGACTTCATGGGAGACGGCCAAGGAGGACACCACTGTTGAAAATAAATCATAAAAAAGCCAGACTGGAATTTGCCAAACTGCATGTTGACAAGACACAAAGCTTCTGGGAGAATGTCCTATGGACAGACGAGACAAAACTGCAACTTTTTGGCAAGGCACATCAGCTCTATGTTCACAGACGCAAAAATGAAGCATACCAAGAAAAGAACACTGTCCCTACTGTGAAACATGGAGGAGGTTCTGTTATGTTCTGGGGCTACTTTGCTGCATCTGGCACAGGGTGTCTTGAATCTGTGCAGGGTACAATCAAATCTCAAGACTATCAAGATATTCTAGAGAGAAATGTGCTGCCCAGTGTCAGACATCTTGGTCTCAGTCGCAGGTCATGGGTCTTGCAACAGGATAATGACCCAAAACACACAGCTAAAAACACCCAAGATTGGCTAAGAGCAAAACATTGGACTATTCTAAAGTGGCCTTCTATGAGCCCTGATCTAAAGCCTATTGAACATTTGTGGAAGGAGCTGAAACATGCCGTCTGGAGAAGGCACCCTTCAAACCTGAGACAACTGGAGCAGTTTGCTCATGAGGAGTGGGCCAAAATACCTGCTGAGAGGTGCAGAAGTCTCATTAACAGTTACAGAAATCATTTGATTGCAGTGATTGCCTCAAAAGATTGTGCAACAAAATATTAAGTTAAGGGTACCATCATTTTTGTCCAGGCCTGTTTCATGAGTTTGTTTTTTAAAATAATTCTGTTGAACCACAATTCAAAAGCATTGTCTAATTTTCATTGGTTAATTTTCTTAGAATTTTTATTTATTACCATTTTTGTCAGATTCAAGTTATTTCTGTGACCATTGTGGTTTTTTCTTTCATTAACAGAGGGGTACCAACAATTTTGTCCACGTGTGTACATGGTGTAAGTTTCAGAAGAGTAGAGCAGGCAGGTGAGAGCCACTGCACGGTACACCTTGCACTTAGTTGCTAGCTGGATGCCATGTCTGTTCCATTTTTTGGACTTTGGATGCAAGAGGGAGGGCGGTGTTGAATGTGGTCAGAGAGATTTTTTAAAAGGGTAAAGCACTGATCCTGGCTGGGTCATGCCGAAGACTATATAAAAGTGGAACTTCCTGCCATCCTGCTTGGTGCTCAGCAATAATGGAAGGGAGGAAAGAACTTTGTGGTGATGTCTTGCAATGCAGCGACCCCTCTGATTCTAGATGTGATTAACATTATAGATAAGAGAAACATAATTTTGTTCTGCTGTGCATGATTGGCTGTATGGATTGAATGACAATAAAGTTGGCTTTACCTTTACCTTTAAAGTAGCCATTATCACAATGGCTGGAAAAATTAAAAAAAAAAATTTTTTTTTTTTTGGTTATGGTATACTTTATTAATCCCGGGGGAAATTCAGGGCATCCACCTGGGTGGATGAGGCAGCCACAGTGTGGCGCCAATCCCTTCACCATTCACACACATTCACACCTAGGGCCACTTTAGAATCTCCAATTAACCTAACTTGCATGCTTTTGGCCTGTGGGAGGAAGCTGGAGTACTCAGGATAAGCCCACGCAGACACGGAGAACATGCAAACTCCACACAGAAGGGTCACCGATGGTCAGAGGGTGGGATTAAACCCACGATGGTCAGGGGTGGAACCGATCCCGTGACCTTCTTACTGTGCTGCCACAGTGCTAACCACTGCACCACCGAGCTGCTCCTGTAATAAGTAAATAATAATTAAAGATTTTGAGCAAAATATATCATAAACATTTCATTAAGAGATGTGTGAGCTGTTAAAATGTTGGGGAAAAAGTGCAATCAATGATCCCTTTAACATTCCAAGATAGGATAGGCTTTTTTTTGTCATTTTCATTCATTTCCATGAATTATGCATGGAACTTGATGAAAAAGTCAGTGTTCTATGGGAGGTGGGTATCTATGTGTGTAGCCTAGTTGCAGAAGGTTTAGAAACTGGTGAGAGCTATCGCTAAACACTTTCTAGTTTGAGATGTTGCATGAATATTTGACTCACATATGCCGACTGGCCAATATACGAAGATTATACTTAATGAATGTACTGTAAATGCATAACCTCTTGTAACCATGACAACTGCACTGACTTCAAGCAGTAGCAGTTGGCACAAATGGCAATCTGGCAGAGAGTCGCAAACGTTTATTAATAATCCCCCAGAATGCCCCAGGGCATGTTAGCGCCACCTCTTCATGGCTGCGGCACATCTCTCACCTCTCCTGCTCGTCTTCAGTCTGATTCGCCTCACTCAGACGCCAGTCCAGCCACCGATCCTCTACTCTTAACACGTCACACCCCCAGCTGCTGGTCTCAGAATGCTGTGAATAATGAAAGCCTCGTTCTTCTGCTTGCAGTGACACTGATCTGTTTAAGCTTGTTCCAGTTTAACAGGTTACGCGGGCGCATTCGCTAATGTTTTGGTGTGAAGATAGTTGATGCGAGAGGTTAGGAGAGAAACCTGAGGGTATGTATCAAGACGGAGATGAAGATGTTACATCTCTGTATTCATCAATGCAAGACATCAGTTTCCCTCACTTCCAGAAATAAGCACACAGGAAACATACTTTCAAGCGGTGAGGTGGAGTTTTTTTTGTTTTTTTTTCTTTTTTAAGGAGCAGGTGTTTTGAAAACCTCAGTGAAGGGCTCTCCTTTCAAGTCAATCCTGAAGAAAACAAACCTCTGACAGCGTTGTTACAGCTAACGGAAATTTTGAACAGTGGAAGAAAACGAGGTGGTACTTCTGCGTGTCGTTCAGCTCCTATCAGCCTTTAATGTGTAAATTCACAGAACAGCCATTCTGAGTATGTGTTAGTTTTAACAGATCCACAGACAGGATGTGAAGAGAGAGAGAGAGCGAGAGCAGGAAGGAGCTTCTGTGTCCCATGCGCTCTGTCTTCATCGATCACAAGATGGTTAAATATAGAAGAACGCACATACTGTTACACTGAACGGCAGCAGGGGTCCCCGTCATTACACAGTGAAGCCTACGATTACTGTTGAGCCAGAGTCATGTTTGTTGCTAAGGAGTGTACGACTATCAGGTTCATTTTATGTAGCTCATTTTTGTATTGTTTTTAATAGATTAGCAAGGTTCATTGTTAAAATAATAATTATTTATTGCACACTGGTTTTGGTTCATCATCCGCTCACGGTGTCTTGCATTTGTTCATCCAAAATTATGGTCTTGATTGTCCTTTAAAATGACAGCTAATCAATAAAATTCCTCTTTCAATCATCTTGAAAGTGATATACAGTACATGCCATTTAGTTTTTAGTTTAGTTTATTGGTTTATTTGTCAGGGACCATGTACAGAAAAAAACGTTAAACACAGGTTAAAGATACTGTGTACCAGATTCTAGTGTTCTCACTAATTTCCGTCTGTTGTTCCTGAGGCAGGCAGTCACTGATCCTCAAACTTTCAGTGCCCAGTGTGATCAAAGTGACATGACAGTTTTGTGCACTCAATAATAGCCCCATTTCCACTACAGGAACAGCGAACAAGTTTTGCAGGAACATCCCCCATGTGCAGACGGCAGTGGCTCAGGAGGTAGAGCAGGTTGTCCAATAACCACATGGTTGGCGGTTCAAATCCCGCTCTCCCCAGATATCCTGCCGTTGTGTCCCTGGGCAAGACACTTTACCCCAATTGCTCCTGGTGGGTCTGGAAGCGCCATGTTAGGCAGCATGCCACCATCAGTGTGTGAATGGGTGGATTGCAGGATCTGTAAAGCGCTTTGGTCATCAAGAGATGAGAATAAAAGCGCTATATAAGTGAATGCCATTTACCATTTACCATGTGCGCGTCTCCACTACCAGGAACCTCACCATAAGGGAGAGTTTTCAGGAACTGGAAGATGGCCCTGGTCAGTGTGATATGAGTTTGGGAGGGTTTGTACTCTGGGGTTTCCTGTAGCTGGCGTCTGGCATCAGATGGGATGACGGCAGGCGGGCTGCTGACTGTGTATTTATGTTCATGCTTTTCTGAATAAAGGGCAGTTCGTTGTTCGGCATAAGATGGCTCACGGCTCGCTTATTTCAGACATAACAGTTAGGAGTAGGTACTTCAGAGCAGTGCCGAAAATGGCTGGGTGAAGTTTAGTATTGACTCGATGCTGATTGGATAAAGCACAGCCAGAGGGCTCTGTGTGGTGCTGGCTTTGTGAACAGAGCACATGGAAATGAAAAGTGGCAAATCTGACCAGAAAAAGATAGCATCAAAGATCTAAAGGTGCGTTCAGACCAAACGCGAAAGTGCGATTGCATGTTAACTCAATGTAAACATGCAGATAGATGCAAATTTGCATCTGAGTGAGTTGCCGAGGGGGAGGGCTGCCTTCATAACTTCTGCCACTGTTTTCTACCATCCATAGCAGGAGTACGTAGGTGGATAAACTCCCTACGCTCCTTATCAGCTCCAGAGCTCCTGGTTGATCTGTTTGCTGGTGAGTGGCAGTCTCATTTTCAAACTAGTTTACACTCCAGTGTTGATACTTTTACTCCAGTGACAACGAAATCTCAAAGCTGAATGAATGAATGAATGAATGAATGAATCTTTATTTATTTCGGATAGTACAGGTTAAAAGGAACTGAATATAACAAAGGGGGAAAGAAAATCCAACAAGGTCAAATTAGACAATAACTCCTCTGATTATACAATTCAACATAAGTTATCCGAAATGGGTGATGGCTGAAGCCGCAGCTTATATTGCCCACCCATATTCCATCCAAGAATTCAAAAGAAAAAAAGAAAAAACAAGACAAGAGCGATTACAATTCAAAAAAACGAAGCTAAGACTAAGTGTGACAGAAAAAAAACTAAGCTACAACACAACACTGGCTGGATATGACAATCCTTATGTGATTTTACATGTCATCTTGTATATATGTTTGGAGTATTTCTTCCTTTAGTTTTTGTTTAAATTGTCCAAGCGTTGTACATGATTTTAATTCAGGTCCAAAATCGTTCTATAATCCGACTCCTTGCACTGAAACACAGTGTTGCTTGGTGGTAGTTCTCACTGAAGGTTTTTGAAATATACGTGTTCCTCTGAAATGATATTGTTTCTCCCTTATTTGGAACAACTTTTGGATATTTGCGGGCAGTGATAGATTCTTCACTTTAAACATTATTATTGCAGTTTTAAAGTCATCCAGATCTTTCAACTTGAGAGCTTTTAGTTTAAGAAAAAGTGGGTTTGTTGGTTCCCTGTAAGCTGCTTTGTTTATTATTCTAATAGCTCTCTTCTGAAGCATAAAGAGTGGATATATGTTTGTTTTATATGTATTTCCCCATACTTCATTACAATATGTCATGTATGGGAGTATTAATGAATGATGCAAGGTAGGGATGGGCATTCGGTGAAATTTTCTTCGTCGATCGTCGGAAGAATTAATGATTAATAATCGGTTAACCATTAACATTTTTATATTAAAAAACAATCACATTTAAGCCTATGATGCCTATACTCTTATCTATTGAGAATAATAATAAAAAAAATACAGAGTGTTTTTCTTCGAGGATGAATTTATTAACAAGACAAGTTTGCAGTAAAACGTGAACACATGCGCATTGCGCCAACGAGGGAGGCTTCAAGTTGCGAGCCAGACAATAACGGAAGACACGTACAGGACACATAACGGAACATATATTTCTTTTACTTTTTTCTTTTCCTTTGTTTAAAAACAAGGATATCAAAATAAGAAAGCTACACAACAATTTGCCTTTACGTAGGCTATCCCATTATATCACGGCGTCAGAATTATAGGCCTGCTTTTTGTTAAAAAAAAAAATGCGCTTGTTCAGTGTTTGGCAGTAAAACGTGAACTCATGTCAGTGACAACATAACGGAACAGCCGTTTTTTTTACCCTAAATAAAAATAATAAAACAACAATCTCGAAAAGCCTGTAACAAGGCAACAAGGCCTTTGTATATCCAATTATCAAGATAGCATCACAACGCCAGTATTATTACAGACGGCTACCCATTTTTGTTTAAAAAGATGAGCATATTCACATGCTCTGGCATCAGACGTGACCGAATTCTGGTCACCGTCAGTCCTGCCGCTGAAAAAAAACGTTCGGATGGGACAGACGTGGCCGGGATGCACAAGTACCTATTAGCTAATTTCGCCAACCTTGGGAACCGAACTCCGTTATCTCTCCACCAGTCGGTTGGGGTACAACCCAGTGGTGGTGGAGTCTCTCGCAAAAAGTTCTGAAATTCCGCATCGATGTCAGTCTCGTGATGAGTGGCATAGTCATCTCCAAGAAGGAGTGCCATAGCTGAGATGTGGCGCTTTGAGTTCGCAGCAGCAGTGTTTGTGCGGTCAGACGTAACCTCGTCCCCATCCAGTGGAACAGCCTCTTCTTCACTGGTCCCCACTGCTGTGGCCAGGTGAACCAGTTTCGCATTGGCAACCACTCTCTGTGCTGGTGAAAGAAAGCCGAGATGCTTGTGGCGTGGGTCCAACATCGTAGCTATCATGCTGACGGATGACACAAACTCATCAGACTGGACCTGTATGGTGGAAAATGAAGTAAGAGTTAGGATACATATTGTTCTATACCAGGGGTCACCAACCTTTTTGAAACCAAGAGCTACTTCATGGGTATCGAGTCATGTGAAGGGCACCAGCTTGACACACTCCTCTAAAATAACAAATTGTGTGTGTGTGTGTGTGTATATATATATATATATATGGTCCCCACCATTTTGCTGGTCATTAACATTTGTTTGTTCTCTCCCATAGATTGAGTCCCCATCGTGCTGTTTGCTCTCTACATGTCTGTTCTTTTCTTCTTCTCTATCCCCTCACCCCCCAGCCAGTCGCAGCAGATGACTGCCCCTCCCTGAGCCTGGTTCTGCTGGAGGTTTCTTCCTGTTAAAAGGGAGTTTTTCCTCTCCACCGTCGCCAAGTGCTTGCTCACAGGGGATCGCCTGATTGCTGGGGTCTTTCTGCAACTGTGGGGGTCCTCCCTACAGTTGATAGTGCTATGAGATGACTGTTGTTGTGAAATGGCGCTATATAAATAAAGTTGAATTGAATTGAATTGAATATACTGTATATATACAGTATATATATACATAAATAAATAATTATCAATAACTTACAGTGGGTAACAGACAAGATCAATATTCAACACTTTATTTTTATTAATCTCAGCAATTGTTCAGATGATCCCTTCTACATTTCATAAAAAAATGTCCAGTTTTCACCAGTCCCTTTTAACCATAAAAAACTAAACCCTTTTAATTCATGAACTATGTTGAACCATGTTTGAAAAAGTTATGCAACATTTAAGAAAAATCAACTTTCATATTAAATAAATCTTATCACATTTTTAACTGAACAAATCTGCTGCAATTCTGCTCAAAATCTGTTACATTTAATAAACACACTTTTGTGTGTTCTTCTTCACTGGAATTATATCCATACAGTTCTTGCCAAGAATCATGCTTGAGCAACCAGCACTGTCCTTTCATGAGAAGAAACTAAACAGCACTGAGAGTGCTTATATGCACGGTGGCGCAGTGGTTAGCACCGTGGCAGCAGTTTACCCTCGGCCGGGGGATCGCGGGTTCGATCCCTGCCCCCGGCCAATAGTGATCTGTGTGGAGTTTGCATGTTCTCGTTTTTCATGCAAAAACATGCAGGTTAGGGAGTTAAGGGGCACTTGCGCACGCAGCGGCTGGTGGCTTGTCAAGATAAGTCCAAAAAAAAAAGAGTGGGTAGTGAAGTGGCGCTTCGCCATCGCCCCGCAAATGAAATACACGCAGCTTCCTTTCACGGTAGTAAAAAAGAACTCTTCCTCCCGCTCACTTTGAAAATGATAAATTTTATGTCTTTTTTTTGCCATGTTTTTGGGCTTGGAAACCGCACTGCACCCACCATCTTAACTGCCCGCTAGCTAAGCTTACGCTCCACAAGCGCGAAGGTTTTGTCATGCGCACAATACTGACCTTTGAACTAGGTCAGAGTTCACCTTAACTTTACGTATAATAAACATATTTTCATTTTTTTTTATTTTTAAGACATTGTCATTTTAAAATCTATATAAATGCAAGTGTGATTTTAAAAAATATAAAAAATATAAAATAAAAAATAGCGGCAGAAAAAATTACATCTGCAGCTGAATGAATTTATTTTTATTTATTTTCGGATAGTACATTACAGGTTAAAAGAAACTGTATAATATAACAACAAGGTCAAATTAGACAAAGACTCCTTCTACTATACAATTCCACGTGAGTTATCCGAAATGGGTGATGGCTGAAGCCGCAGCTTATATTGCCCACCCATATTCCATCCAAGAATTCAAAGGAGAAAAAAGAGAAAACAAGACAAGAGCGATTACAATTTAAAACAAGGCTAAGACAAAATATGACTGAGAGAAAAAGAAAACTGAGCTAGTCTAAGTTAAGCGGTTACTGTCACGACCTGAACGCTATCTTTTCTCTGCGTTTAGGTTGTCCAGTGTCGCTCCTGCTCCGGGGTAGTCCGTGCCGGGTCTTCCATGGCCCGCTCTTTGACAGCGCCCAGCTGATTGCCAGCTGTCTAGTTCAGCTGCGCTGGGACAGCTGTCTCCTATTCCCAATCATCTCCCCATTTAAGCGAGCAGCCGGGAGTTACTCGTTGCTGCGACCTCGCTATGGGAAGACGTTCCTTGTGTTTCCCACGACTGTTAGCTCCTACGACTAGCTTCAGTTCGCTGTTACCTCGGCGCTTCACCCAAAGTAAGTGTTGCGACTCGGCGTGTGTTTTTCCCTCGCCGCCTCTCTAGCCTTTCTCCCTGGGTGGTATGTTACCCTTAGTTCTGTGTGTGTTTTAGCCCCACGTGGCTCTTTACTTTGCTGTCCGTTATTTAGTGTAGTGTGTGTCTTGTGTTAATAAATTACGCTAATTCACTGGTCGCCCTCGTATCTCCTTTCTGGCTCGTGAGAGCCAGAGTTATGACAGTAGGTCGCAGCCATAGTGAGACGGCCGCGACCGTGAGTTGGCTGTAAGGACTCGACGCCTTTTTTTCCCCTTCCTCTGGGTGCGGGCGAGCCAGTATCATGTCTCCCTCCAAGAGACTCATGCGGCACCCAGGCCACGATCTCTTGGAGGCTCTGGACCTTGTGGACGGAACGTTGTTCACCACGGACCTCTACGATGCCCCCAGCGAGATACGCTGGCGCCTGGAGCTCGCCGAGGGTATGCTTAACCGCTTTTCTCGCTACTTCCTTCTCCCCGAGGTTAAGGCGAGGAGGGCAGACATCTCTGTGGCCTGGGAGAGGCTCCGTAGGCTGGAGGAGAACTCCGGCAGGAAGCCGAGGACAGGACGCCATCGCTCCTCGCTTCGGAATCCCGCTCCTGCCGCCGATCCAGTCCAGGAGTTCGCCTCACCCAGGGGTGATCCCCAGGATAGAGTGACGTCAACCGGGTTTCCCCCGGAGAAGATGAGAGTGACAGCGATGCGCATTGCGGATCGAGTGGCAGCCGCTTCTTCCGCCGCCGTTCCCCCCGTAGCCATGAAGAACGTGATTGCGGCGGTCAGGCTGGTCGAGAAGAACCCGGAGCTGAACGATTATCCGGAATACGCTGACCTGTTGGCTTCGCTCATCGCACAGGAGCGGCGTTTCCCCGACCTCACGTTCAGAAGACGTCGCTCCCAAATTCCCCACTCATCTCAGCGAGAGTCCCGTCTGGATCCCGCTCCAGGAAACCACACGAATTCCGCCTCCCAGCCTGCTGTTGCTCCCGTGTCTCGCCGAAGAAGTGAATCAGCTGCTCCCGCTCCTGGGCCCGCTCTCCCCGCTGTCCCGTCAGCTTTGGGCCCCCAGCTCTCCTCAGCTGTTTCACCCCCCTCTTCGTCATTCACTCCGGCCGCTGGGAGAAGCGCAAATTCATCTCCAGGTGTTCCAGGTCCCGAACCGGTGCGGGTAGCACCGCCTCATCTGTCCGGGGGGTTCCCCACTTCTATCCGGTTGGGAGAAGAGAGACTCAAGTCCCTTGTAGCGGGTTCCACCGGCCCTCCGGGAATCAGGCAAGTGTCCTTTCATTCTCCTCCCATTATGAGTGAATTGCCTTGTTTGATTCCTGGGGGAGGAGTTCAGGGTTCACAGTCCCCTGAGCTCTCTCCTCCCGCTGCAAAAACTGAATATGAACCTGCGTCCTCTGTGTCTCTTCCCCTTGAGTGTGCCCCGGTGCCAGGTGTACACCGCTGCGCGAGGAGGAGGCGGCCTGCGGCCCTGGAGGGTTTTGCCCCAGCCCCGCAGCCACGTTATGGGCAGAGGAGAAGGTCGAACTGCCTGTTGGAGCCAGCGCCGACGGTTAAGCATCCCCGGGTCTCCACGGAGGAATGGTTCGGCCCAGCAGAGTCCAGATCTCCTGCCTCCACGCCAGGTGGGCTGTCGACGCGGTCTTCGGCGTTTGGAGGTCGTTTGACTGTGGAAACCATCATGCCGGCTGCGGAGCCATTCGCAGTCGAGTTGGAGCCGGAGGACGGAGTCCTGCACGCTGAGCCCGGAGCATCGAAGTCCTGGATGGCGGTAGAACCCGAGATCAGGCAAGTGCTCTATTTTGTTTTTCTCTTCTCTATTCTGGAGCATTATTGCCTGTCTCTCGGGGGGGCGGGCCGGGTGCAGCTGTCTGCTGCGCTCGAGCCTGTTCCGCCGGGCTCTGCCGCTGCCGGTGATCCTGATCCCGGTTCCTTTTGTCCCTCTGAGCCTCTCCCCAGGGCCACCGGGAGTGTTTCGCCGGTCCAGCTGGAGTCCACCGGGAGTGTTTCGCCGGTCCAGCTGGAGTCCACCGGGAGTGTTTCGCCGGCCCGATCGGGGTCTACCGGGGGTGCTGCGCCGGCCCGATCGGGGTCCACCGGGGGTGCTGCGCCGGACCGATCGGGGTCCACCGGGGGTGCTGCGCCGGCCCGATCGGGGTCCACCGGGGGTGCTGCACCGGCCCGGGTAACAGTTAGTGTGGGAGCTGGAGGATTGTGTTCGCCTGACGTCAGGCTGACTTCGTCCCTTGCCTCCATCATTTCTCCTCCTGCCGCTGTTGGGGTTCCTCTCACCCGGGCCAGTTTCCCCCTACCCTTGTTGCCATTAGATGGCAGGCTAACTTTGCCCCTGGCCTCCATCTCTTCTCCCCCTACTACTGTGGGGGTTTTTCTCACCTGGGTCAGTTTCCTCCTGCCTTTTCCCTCAGGGAGGAAGCTGCACCAAGACTTCTCCCTCAGCTCTCCGTGGTCTGAGGTCACGGGACGACCGCCTGGGAAGCCATCTGGCTGGTTCGGTGGTCTGGGTCGGCCTCCGGAGAAACTGTGTCTCCTAGCCTGGGACTCGGGTAGGCCACCCGAACTGGTGTTGTGGTTCCTGGCCTGGTGGAGTTCAGGCCGCCCGCCGGACAAGCTGTCATCGCCTGCCTCACTCCACCTGCTGTCATTCCTGACAGACTGACTAACTGTTCATAGCCTTGTGTTTTGTATGCCTCCATTATTTAATTTCATTCAGGACATCAAGGAACTTTCTGTGTTAGAGTCCTTATTGGGATGTCATTTCTACCGAGAATTTTTCTTTAGACAATTTTCTGTGTTTTACGATCCCTGTATGGATCCCTATTCTAATTTCTCCCTTAAGTAGCATTTGCTTCACATTGCCTGGCCTCATTCCGAGTAGTCTTGTTTTTCTGTATTTATATCCTCCTCCAGACTGTTTAGTGACACTTTTTGTGCTAATACGTGTTTGAGGAGTTGTTCCTTTTGTATTTTTATGCCCGGACTGCCTCCTTTGTATATTATTCTGTTCTGGCCGGGGTTACATGTGTAAGTCTATTTAAACCATATGTTCAGAGTTTTGTAGTTTTTGGCCTTCGGGACATGAGGTTTTTTTTTATTGTCCTCACCCTAAGTTAGGGCTGCACGGTGGCGCAGTGGTTAGCACTGCGGCAGCACAGTTTACCCTTGGCCGGGGGATTGTGGGGATCGTGGGATCGTGGGTTCGATCCCAGCCCCCGACCAACAGTGATCTGTGTGGAGTTTGCATGTTCTCCCCGTGTTGCGTGGGTTTACTCCGGGATTTCTCCGGTTTCCTCCCACATGCCAAAGACATGCATGTTAGGTTAATTGGCTGTTCTAAATTGTCCCTAGATATCTGTTTCCTATAGGCCCTTAGAATAGAGGGTTAGTATTAATGAAAGCGCTTTGAGTGGTCTTTGTGACTAGAAAAGCGCTATATAAGTGCAGGTTAGTTAGTTAGTTAGTTAGTTATTGTGAACTTTTTCCATGACTATGTCGCTATGTTTCTGCATTTTGGTTCTTGTCGTTTCTCCTCACCTCCTGTGGTCACCTGCACAGACCGTCTGGCCTCTGCAGATGAGGGGGTGATGGTTTTTTTTTTGGGGGGGGGTTAAGATTATTATGGTATCTGACCCTATACTGTATCTAGGTTTTTTTTCTTCCCTGCCTCCTTTTTCTGGTCCCTCCCTTTCTCCCAGATCTGGCCCCCACCGCCCTCCCTGGTCTTCCCTCGGGAAGGGGGGGGGGGGGGTTTAGGCCGCTCCAGGAGGCGCGGCTCGGGGGAGGAGTACTGTCACGACCTGAACGCTATCTTTTCTCTGCGTTTAGGTTGTCCAGTGTCGCTCCTGCTCCGGGGTAGTCCGTGCCGGGTCTTCCATGGCCCGCTCTTTGACAGCGCCCAGCTGATTGCCAGCTGTCTAGTTCAGCTGCGCTGGGACAGCTGTCTCCTATTCCCAATCATCTCCCCATTTAAGCGAGCAGCCGGGAGTTACTCGTTGCTGCGACCTCGCTATGGGAAGACGTTCCTTGTGTTTCCCACGACTGTTAGCTCCTACGACTAGCTTCAGTTCGCCGTTACCTCGGCGCTTCACCCAAAGTAAGTGTTGCGACTCGGCGTGTGTTTTTCCCTCGCCGTCTCTCTAGCCTTTCTCCCTGGGTGGTATGTTACCCTTAGTTCTGTGTGTGTTTTAGCCCCACGTGGCTCTTTACTTTGCTGTCCGTTATTTAGTGTAGTGTGTGTCTTGTGTTAATAAATTATGCTAATTCACTGGTCGCCCTCGTATCTCCTTTCTGGCTCGTGAGAGCCAGAGTTATGACAGTTACTATTCAAAAACAAATCTAAGACATAGTGTCACAGAGAAAAAAGAAAAACTAAGCTATAACACAACACAGGCTGGAAATGTCAATCCTTATGTGAGTTTACATGTCGTCTTGTAAATATGTTTGGAGTATTTCTTCCTTTAGTTTTTGTTTAAATTGTCCAAGCTTTGTACATGATTTTAATTCAGGTCCAAAATCGTTCCATAATCTGACACCTTGCACTGAAATACAGTGTTGCTTGGTAGTTGTTCTCACTGTAGGCTTTTGAAATATACATGTTCCTCTGAAGTGATATCGTTTCTCCCTTGTTTGGAACAACTTTTGGATATTTGCGGGCAGTGATAGATTCTTCACTTTGAACATTATTATTGCGGTTTTAAAGTCGATCAGATCTTTCAACTTGAGAGTTTTTTGTTTAAGAAAAAGTGGGTTTGTTGGTTCCCTGTAAGCTGCTTTGTTGATTATTCTAATAGCTCTCTTTTGAAGCATAAAGAGTGGATATATGTTTGTTTTATATGTATTTCCCCATACTTCATTACAATATGTCATGTATGGGAGTATTAATGAATGATACAAGGTGTATAGTGTGGGTTGATTCAGCAAATTTTTCACTCTGTGTAATATTGCAATTGATTTGGATACTTTACCTTTTATATAATTAATATGTGGCTTCCAACACAGTTTGTTATCAATTATTACTCCAAGGAATTTAGTTTCGGATACCCTTTCAATCTCTACACCATTTACACTGAGTTTGGGTACTGGGTAGTTGTGATGGTTGTTAAAGACTATAAATTTTGTCTTGCTTAAATTGAGCGTTAATTTGTTTGAATCAAACCACAGTTTCAGCTTTCCTAATTCCTTTCCGAGTGTATCCAGAAGTTGTTCCAAATTGTTTCCACTGCATAGCAGGTTAGTGTCATCAGCAAACAATATTAAGTCCATTTTTTCTGAAACTTTACATATATCATTTATATACATATTGAATAATAATGGTCCCAAAACTGAACCCTGTGGGACTCCACAGGGTTCAACTCACTTGCGAGTTGTGCTATTTTTAGAACAGGCCTGCGGGCGACATGGTGCCCGCGGGCACCGCGTTGGTGACCCCTGTTCTATACACAACAGAACAGTTAAGCAATTATGATAACTAATAGAAATTATATAGCCATTTAATTTGAAATCATATAGAATAAAATAAGGCTTCCAAAATAGTTAAACTTACATTCATTCGCTCGATGAGGGAGGACCGCACTTTTTCCTTGAATTCGACAAGTCTGGCCCCGTCTTCTTCACGGCGAATGAGGTGGATATTGACGAGCCCAAAGGTGACAGGATATATGTTTGAAATGGACACGTCTTCTTCAGCAGACATAACTGTGGTGGCACATTTAAGTGCTGACAGCACAGGCTGCGTGTCTTCCATCAACTGCCAATATTCATCCTTCAGTTCCAGCATCCTGGCATCTTGGAGTTTGGTTACGTTTCGATCCGATAGCACAGCAACAACAGCCCAACGATGCTCCACAAGCCGATCGAACATCTCGCACACGGAGTTCCACCGTGTTTTGCATGACTGGATAAGCCGGTGAGTTGCGAGCCCCATCTGTTCTTGCTTCTTTAGCAGTGCTGTGGTTGCTGATGTGCTGTGATTAAAGTGGCTCACGAGCTTGCTGGCCGCTGATATTACCCGATGCAGGTACAGAGCAAACCCGTCATTGATTGCCAACAAGTGTGAGCAAAGCAAGGGCATGAAATCCAGCTTACTCTGGTGCCGTTGTTGGCAGCAACAATATTCGCTGCATTGTCATGGACACATGCAAGAACTTTGCCTTCAAGACCCCACTGCCCTACAGCTTCGTTTAGCTTTTCAGTGAGATGGTCAGCTGTATGTCGTCCTGGCAGGCTTTCGGTCAGCAGTACAGCCGAATTGACTTTCCACTCATCGCTGATATAGTGGCAGGTGATCGTGATATAACTCTCCGAGGTTAACGCAGACCAGCAGTCTGTGGTTATAGCCACTTTCTCCGTCATGGACAACTCTTTAGCCAGCTCCTGTGCCCTCTGTTCGTAGTGTGTTTCTATCCGTCTCGTCACGGTGCGTCTTGACGCCATGGTGTATTTCGGTTCCAAAAATTTGATTAATTCCTGAAAACCTTTGCCCTCCACGGCACTGACAGGGAGCATGTCTGTTTCGACCATCTTCGCTATCAGTTCGGTGACCTTCTCTGCTCGTTGAGCACTGCAGCTCCTCCGTGCTAGCATCGAGTCCAGGCTAGCCTGGGTTAGAGATGATGAACCGCCGCCACCGTCTTTTACCAGGCTTGGATGAGTGGTGTTCAAATGATACATCATTTGTGTTGTCGATGAGGTATATTTGTATGCTGCATTGCAGTGATTGCAGTACACCTGGTCATTTTTTAAGTTAAAGTGGTCCCACGCAACACTTCGCCGCGACCTCTTCATGATTTGACGATTGACCTACGGAAGCTCGCATGTATCAACTGAGGCACGCCAGGGTACGGCGATGGTGAAATGTTGCCCCCTGGTGCCCAAATTTTGCCAGTGGCACAGTTAAATGCATTGCATTGTTTGAGGACGGCCGTGCACTAGGCCTAATAACCTACATTCGGATTGTTTAAAAAAAAAATCGGTTTGTCGATGAAAATGAACTTCCTCGGTGAAATTCTTAATGATCAATTATCGATTAATCGATTAATTATGCCCATCCCTAATACGAGGTATATATAGTGTGGGTTGATTCAGCAAATATTTCACTCTGTGTAATATTGCAATTGATTTGGATATTTTACCTTTAATATAATTAATATGTGACTTCCAACACAGTTTATTATCAATTATTACTCCAAGAAATTTAGTTTCAGATACCCTTTCAAACTCTACACCATTTACACTGAGTTTAGATACTGAGTTGTTGTGATGGTTGTTAAAGACTATAAATTTTGTCTTACTTAAACTGAGCGTTAATTTGTTTGAATCAAACCACAGTTTAAGCTTTCCTAATTCCTTTCCAAGTGTATCCAGAAGATGTTCCAAATTGTTTCCACTGCATAATAGATTAGAGTCATCGGCAAACAATATTAAGTCCATTTTTTCTGAAACTTTACATATATCATTTATATATCGTCGTCGGCCTCCGTCGGTCTATGATGACCATGGAAGAGAATCCTAAATGTCTACTCTGCTGGAACAGCACCGCCTGTGGCTGAACAGGCCAATGCGCGAATGGCAGTCCCTGTCACACAGGTCGCACTTGTGGGTGGTCTCCGTGCTGCTGGGTCTGTGGCGGTTCTTCCTGCGGGTCGTTTTTTCATCTGCTGCAGCAGTCAGTCTTTCTTCACCCACCTTGAGCTGTCTGGTCAGGGTGCCTCTCCATTTGGAGCGGTCCGTTGCAAGGTCCACCCAGTGCTCTGTGTTGATCTCCAGGGCCTTCATGTCTCTCTTGCAGACGTCTCTAAAGCGCAGCTGTGGGCGGCCAACGTCTCTCCTGCCAGTTGCCAGTTCTCCGTAGAGGACGTCTTTGGGGATTCTGCCATCCTCCATACGATGAACGTGGCCTAGCCAGCGGAGCCTGCGCTGCCTGAGTAGAGTGAACATGGAGGGAAGGCCGGCGCGGGACAGAACTTCCGTGTTGGGCACTTTGTCCTGCCAGGATATGTCCAGGATGTGGCGAATGCAGCGCAAGTGGAAGGAGTTCAGTCTCTTTCCCTGCCGGGCGTATGCTGTCCACGTCTCACTCCCATAGAGCAGTGTGCTGATGACGCAGGCGTTGTACACTGCCATCTTCGTCTTGACAGAGAGTTTGGGATTCTCCCACACTCGTATGGTGAGGCGAGCAAGTGTGAAGGCTGATTTTCCAATCCTCTTGTTGATCTCTGTATCAAGGGAGAGGTTGTTGCTGATCGTGGACCCCAGGTACGTGAACTGATTCACGACCTCCAGCTTGTAGTCGTCGATGGTGATGGTTGGTGGTGCTTCCGTGCCTTGCGCCAAGACGTTAGTCTTCTTCAGGCTGATGGTAAGCCCGAAGTCCTTGCATGCCTGGGAGAAGCGGTCCATCAGGGTCTGAAGCTCCTGCTGTGTGTGGGTTGCGACTGCAGCATCGTCTGCGAACAGCATTTCTCTGATTAGAGCCTCGCGTACTTTGGTTCTGGCTTTCAGGCGGGCGAGGTTGAAAAGCCTGCCGTCAAATCTTGTGTGCAGGTAGATTCCCTCTGTTGCTGTGCTGAAGGCATGCCTCAGGAGCATAACAAAGAAAATCCCAAAGAGGGTTGGCGCAAGTACACAGCCCTGTTTCACTCCGCTGCGTATGTTGAATGGCTCTGAGACGTTGCCATCGTGCTGCACTATCCCCTGCATGTTGGTGTGAAACGATTCGATGAGGCTTTGCAACTTTGGTGGGCATCCTATCTTTGGCAGGATCTTGAAAAGGCTCTCTCTGCTGACCAGATTGAACGCTTTGGTGAGGTCGATGAAGGCGACGTACAGGGGCATGTTCTGTTCTCTGCATTTCTCCTGGAGTTGGCGGATGGAGAATATCATGACTACCGTCGATCGCTCAGTGCGGAAGCCACACTGAGACTCGGGGTAGACACGTTTGGCAAGCTTCTGTAGACGAACGAGAACAACTCGTGCGTAGACTTTGCCAACAACGCTGAGGAGGGAGATGCCCCTGTAGTTGTTGCAGTCGCTTCTCTCCCCTTTGTTTTTGTAGAGGGTGATGATCTTGGCGTCCCTCATGTCCTGTGGTACGGCACCTTCCTTCCAACACTGGCAGAGGACGTCATGCAATGGCAGCAGTAGGGCGGTCTTGCAGTGCTTGATCAGGTCAGGGGGTATGCCGTCGTTGCCGGGTGCCTTACCAGCAGCCAAGCTATCAATGGCCTTGCTGAGTTTGTCGATGTTTGGCTCGGCGTCAAGTTCGTCCATGAATGGCAGGCAGTCGATGGCATCAAGGGCTGAAGGTGTCATGGTGTTCTGTCTGGAGTAGAGGTCGG